>CM070510.1:21491839-22735691 GCA_036346375.1 Guadua angustifolia
ATCGGTTTGACATAGAAATCAATTCTGATGAGGCATCATGACAGTCGGTTCTTACATAGAACCGAAGTTGATGACCGTATCATCGGAATCGATTCTTCTGTGAGACCGATTCTGATGACCGTATCATCGGAATCGATTCTTCTGTGAGACCGATTCTGATGACCCTATCATCGGAATCGGTTCTTAGTTCCAACCGATTCTAATGATGGGATCATCAGAATCGGTTCCATGTAAGAACCGATTCCGATGATGTGGTCATCAGAATCGGTTTATTTTAAGAACCGATTGTGATGACGGCTCATCAGAATCGGTTTCGCAGAAGAATCGATTCTGATAACCCTATTATCAGAATCGGTTCCACATAAGAACCGATTGTGAGGGTGTGCCTTATTTCATATTCTCCAAAACATCACATATTGGCAGTATACATGCACATATATATGTACCACATTCGCAGTACAAAACACAGAATGCATATATCACATGCACAGAACACAAACACTTTAATTACAACACATATCACATTCAGTGACAATATACAAACATAAGCATGCTTAATAATCAGTACAACATAAGCATGCTTAACAATCAGTAGTAACAATATATAACATAAGCATACTTAACAATCAGTATTAATTAATACTGTTTACATATGGACTAGTATGATGATTGAGGATCTATAAACCTACCGTCCTCCAATATAACTTCTAACCAGTACCACTGGCATAAGTGATCTCGTATGGCATTCAATTGTTTCTTGTCTAAGCTCTTATAGGGGATAGTGAGCTCTTGCAAAACAGAATGTAGTGCAGTAATTTAAATTTTAAAATTTGTATATAAAAGGCTAAATTACAGCTAAGTGTATTATTATGCATGCACATATACTTGAGGGAAAAGATATGAGCTATCGATCAGGAGTATCATGTGGTGCATGATGTAGAAGCCGCACAGGTCATTGCTGCCCTATTGATGACACTGTGAAGAGAAAGAATTTAACATATGAAGATTACATGTTAAAAAAAATTAATCGTATATATGGTAGGCACTTGTACCCTGAAGTGCTTATACTCCAGCGTCTTGCCCTTTTTAGCATCGTGTTTCCCTTCTCCATCGACGTAGGCCGAGAAACCCCTACATATATTGGAGAGATGCCACTGAGTCAAAAAAATGAATGTAGTTACATTGAGCGTGTTTAAATTCTGATAATGTACTTACTGCTCCAAAGGAAGCTTGATCGCGTAGGCCATCGGTTTGTCCTAGATCGAGTTTAAAGTGTACACCGCATTTTCACTCGGAACGAGGACGAGTAGAACCCAATGGTTGCTTATTAAATGGCATGCTGTGCAAGGAAATAAGTTCGCATACGGTGTAAGTGCGTACAAATAATTGAAGGATAAAGTACTACTTACTCCTCGTGGTACGAGAATAGAATGAATTTCTTTCTAAACTCAACAATCAAAGCCCGCTTGATGTAGCCGGCAAGGAAGTCCGGTTGAAGCCGTGACACTGTCACAGACACCAGCTCAGGGTCGACAAACCCAACTAGTTGTTGATGCGTCATGGCTCGCTGCCTCATTGCCCTGCAACTTGTGTTGAACGTTAGAAAGCGTTATACGAAATCTTATGAAAGTCATCAGGTGTATGGTGCGTTACTCACAACGTCCATGTTCGTAAAGTATAAATATCGATGGCCTTCAGTTGGTAGATATGGAATAGATCATCAAAACTAACTGGGAATGTCCCATCCTCGTCGCGGTGGAAATTTCCCTTTCTATACCTCACAGTGAAGTCGACTCGACTCTCGTCCTCTTTGAGCTTATCAATGTACCATCCGTGGAGCAAGTGACTAAATTTACTTAGGGCATTCAATTCCTTGGATGCAATCAAGGGTTTTATATGTATGAAGCCCTTGAAATCATAAGAGGTCTTCACATTGCCTGCCGACTTTCCATTCTTTGTAGAAGAAGTATGCGAGGTCGGGGCAATGGGCTTTGCATGTGTTGTAGGGGGTGTTGTGTTCTCTGTTAGCTTTGCCTTCTTCGAAGGAGTCATTGAGGCCTCCTGCGGTTCAGTGGTTGTTGTGCTAGCCCTTTTATGTGCGAGCTCTGCACTCTGTGTAGGAGCAGGAAAAGGCACAGGTACGGTAGGAACCTATGAAGCACACGTATATGTAACTTGTTGAAGTATTATAGGAATAGTAGAGGAGATAGGGTGGATTTTTACCTTGACCAATACGACACCCATCATGAGCCACTTGATAAACAACATGCGTGCCTGCCCGAGAGTGGTAATATCTTCGTTGGGGGGGGGGGGAGGACTGCAGCACATGCGATACAAAATCTTCGTGGATATAGTCCACTTGCACTCTCATGTAGCCCTTACCCAAGGGCTGACCATGCACAGTGTCGGTCTCCTTGCATGGAAATGCAACCCTGCGTGCAGCCTCCACAGGAAATTCGTCCCCCGTCAGGGTGAGCTAGCACTTGGCAAGCGCCTGTAAGAAGTGCGGAACTTGAGGAAAAATATTTTGGGAGTTACACTCGTAGCTTTAAGTCAGGAAAATTTAATTATTACCTGTAGTTGGGGACCAGTGTTATCATTGTTGGAACCACCACTGCTAGGTCGGGGCTCACCCTTCTCTATGGGAGACAAGGGCATCTGGCTCTGACTCTAGGAGATCATCGCCATCATCTCCGCCCTCAGGCACTCCTCACGTGCCATCATCTCCCCCCCTCATCTCCTCCTTGATCTGCTCCCTGAGCGTGTCCTTGAGGCACTCTACACGTGCCTTTCATGATCTTGATCTAGCACTCGCAGCGCCATCTTGGAAGTAGGACTTCTTCGTATGCCCCGCCCCTGCGGCAAGCACCTGGCCCTTATGGTCGGGCTTCCCGATCACAGACGATAGGATGTCATTCAACCTTTAGCTCTAAAAGGTCCCCTGCTCTTTCCGCTGGATTACCGCCTCCTGCAATAAGTGAGTATGAATTAGATCTAAAATACAAGTTGGGTCTACTGCAACGCACTAAGTTAGATGTCTTACGATGATGGAGACAACATGCACAATAGCGGGGGTTTGCAACTACAAGCTGCTCGTCGGTGGTTTTCTTTGTCCTCGCTAATACCCAGTCGCTTGCGCGCTCCTCACATATGTGGGAGTAAGGCATTGCTGTTCCCAAGTTTGCGCACTCCTCGGCTAGTCGCACCTACTTTGCCTTTTTCCCCTCATAGCCACCTATACCGAGGTGGTGCGGGCGCGTGTTATGCCTCTGGATAGTGATGTTCCTCTCTCTCAGCTGCTCTGCCTCGGGCGTGCCCTTCATCCTTGTGAACTCCTCCCAAACATCAGGAGTCATGAACGGATACCTTTCGAATGGTGTCCGGCCTTTTAGCACGTACTCACTGTGCATGAGGACTCTGAAGTACCTCAAGGACACACCCATCCTCTTCATGGTGTACGCCTCGCATTGCATTCATCTTCCTCCTCTATAATCCATTTGCCCTTAATCTCGTCCCACAGTCGACTCTTCTGCTCGGCGCTGACTTCCTTTCTCTAATCCTTAGCCGTTAGGGGTACCCTCTCTCTCACCCATTAGCCGAGGAATGACCGGTATCGCCCCTTGTTCTTGGGAGGAACTGTGCAGACCCCCGTGGTATTGAACTAGAGAACCTACAGCATTCTCCCTGTGGCCCATTTGTTCAGTCCTCGGGCCTTCCTCACCTTACTCGGAGTCTCAACACTTGGAACTTGGCTCGGCCTCTAAGGAGCGCCTTGAACTCTGTCTGGCGATGAGTCGATGCTTTCTAATTGCAATATTTTGAGTTTTTTTTTCTGACATGGTCATATATTTGATATGAGAGAAAGCAATTTGTAGCTATTATGTGAACTTGACAATAAATCATGTGAAGCAACAACTGAATGGATAATTCCTAGCATGTAATTATTCTAGATGAACGAATGATCTTCAAGAAAAGTATATCTGTTGACCAACTAAATACATACTGTCGGTGTTTCATATAACCGGCAAGTAAATTTGTAAGTATAGGGGATCCGCGCCTCCTCGAATGGTTAGACTAAAGGAGCCTCGGATGTATCTTTGGTTGGGTGAGCGTCCCTACTTCTAGTTTGTGGCGGTGGATCTCGTTGCTCGGTATGGTAGATTACCTTGAGGGCTAGGGCGGGCCCTTAGCGCTCGTCCGAACAGCGGCTTCAGGGAGCCTCGAGCAGTCGTTGGTCGAGGAGAACAAGCGAGATGGGATATGGAAGAATGAGGGATTCGCCCGTTCAGGGGACCTGCCTCCTTTATATAGTCGGAGGGCGAGGTTACACGAAAATTTGGAGAAAAGAGGTAGGGGTATACTACATACGAGTCTTAGTCTTGGTCTTTGGTGGTGACGGGTTCTTTGTTTACCCATGCTGGGTTGGTAGACACAATGGATGGTGCTTCATTGGAAAGGCGCTACCGCCACATGCTTGCTTGTCAAATCTTGGCGTAGTCTATGTTGTGCCTTAGCACCGCCTCGGGTTGGAGCGCTTCTTCACGGTACAGTGGGGCGAGTGGGCCAGGTGCTTGACTCGGCCCCCCAGCCACCTTGGGAAGAACCACCACCTGACATGGTTGTCGTGTCCATGGGGCAGTGACCCAGCTTGGTGCCGAAGCCGTGATGTGGCGGAGGCCGTCAAGTGGAGCTCTTTGGGGCTCGACCTGGCTTTGGTCGGGAACTGCTGAGGCGCTGACCGGTGACCAAGTCGGGCGCCCCTAGGAGGCCTATTCGAGGCCGAGGGTCCTTCGCGACCCCTTGGGACTAAGGCCGGCCCCAAGATGGTTTATTTGGTGATCCAATCAATATTCAATGATAATCCCATCTTGCTGTGGGGACGGAGACTCAGGTAATATCCTCTCCAGCCTTTGGCAACATCGCTGAGTCGGGTTCTGAGCCCGGATGACCGAGAGAAATACGATCATGTATACTTTGTTGTGGGGTACCCTGGTATGAGTATTAAATCGGTAGCCGGAAGCTGATCTGAAATCTGGCGTTCTGGATGGGCCCTTCTGTCTTCGGCTCTCATGTCCTCCTCGGCTTATCTGGGCCGCATGGCGAGGCCTGCGTAGTATTCTTAGGGGCGGCTACGCCGCTGGATGAGCCCGGCCGACTTGGTCGGTCGGTTTTGATAAGTGCGCGAGCGCTTGCCGGTGGAAGTAACCCCGTTGCTTTCGGAGAAATTTGGTTAGAGGTGCATCCGATTAGCGAAGGTCCAAAAGTGCAGACTTGATCGAGCTCGAGCCCTGAGTGGATCAGGCGATACCTCGGGGCGGTGTCGATCGATTTGGTCGGTGTTCGGCCGGTGCGCCTGGCTTGCGGTAGTTTAACCCAAACCCCGGCGGTCGGAGCTGGTCGGGGTTACCCGGTCGAACTAGACAGGCCGACTTAGTCGGAGGGTTCGCTCGGCATTGAGCCGATCGGTATTGACGCTTTGCGCTTCGCCTCGCACAGGTTCGATTTTAAAGCTGGTTTCGTCGTAGTTGGACATGGCGCTGATCGGTGAGGATGCCTTCGCGAGAGGTTCCGCCCGAATGGTTCTTTATGTCATAATTGGGCCTTGGTGGTCATGGAGGAGGTCGGATGCCTTCGCGAGAGGTTCGGCTCCCGAATGCTTATTTTACATCGTGGCTGGGCCTTGCCAAGTGGTCGGCGGGGAGGTCCGGATGCCTTCAGCGTGAGGTTCGGTGCCCGGCTTTTTTTGCGTCGTAGCTAGACGCGGCCGTGGTCGGCGAGGTCCGGATGCCTTCGCGAGAGGTTCGGTTCTGGCCTTTTTAACGTCGTAGCTAGGCGTGTTAATGCTATTTTTCTGGTATTGGCGGGCGCGGCCGTGGTCGGTTTGGGAGGTCCGGATGCCTTCGTGAGAGGTTCGGTTCATTGCTTTTGCGTCGTAGCTAGGCGTGTTAATGCTATTTTACTGCCGTAGTTGGGCGCGGCCGTGGTCATTTGGGAGGTCCGGATGCCTTCGCGAGAGGTTCGGTTCATTGCTTTTTAACGTCGTAGCTAAACGCGCCGTGGTCTATTTGGGAGGTTCGGATGCCTTCGCGAGAGGTTCCGGTTCATTGCTTTTTAGTCGTCGTAGCTAAACGCGGCGTGGTCGATTTGGGAGGTCCGGATGCCTTCGCGAGAGGTTCCGGTTCGGATTGCTTTTTAACGTCGTAGCTAGACGCGGCCGTGGTCGGCGAGGAGGTCCGGATGCCTTCGCGAGAGGTTCGGCTCCGAATGCTTCTTCGTCGTGGGTGGGCGGCGTCCGTGGTCGGCGGGGAGGTCCGGATGCCTTGCGAGAGGTTCCGGCTCCCGAATCTTGTTTTATGTAAATGGTGGGCGCGGCCGTGGTGGTCGTGAGAGGTCCGGATGCCTTAGCGAAGGTTCGAGTTCAGCGCTTTTTAACGTCGTAGCTAGGCGCGGCCATGGTCGGCGGGAGGTCGGATGCCTTGGCGAGAGGTTAGGTTCATTGCTTTTTGACATCCTAGCTAGAGGTGTTAATGCTATTTTATCTCTTGTAGTTAGGGCGGCCGTGGTCGGTGGGAGGTCGGATGCCTTCGCGAGAGGTTCGGTTCCGCGCTTTTTAACGTCGTAGCTAGGCGTGTTAATGCTATTTTACACCGTGAGTTGGGCGGCCGGTAATTTGGGAGGTCCGGATGCCTTGGCGAGAGGTTCGGTTCGACTACTTTTTAACGTCGTAGCTAGACGCGGCCGTGGTCATTTGGGAGGTTCGGATGCCTTCGCGAGAGGTTCCGGTTCATTGCTTTTTAACGTCGTAGCTAGACCTGCCGTGGTCGGCGGGGAGGTCGGATGCCTTGCGCGAGGTTCGGTTCCTCTTGCTTTTAACGTCGTAGTTAGGCGGCGGTGGTCGGCGGGAGGTCGGATGCCTTCGCGAAGGTTCCGGCTCGAATGCTTCTTTTTCGTCGTGGTGGGCCAGCGGCCGTGGTCGTGAGGTCCGGATGCCGCCGCGAGAGGTTCGATTCGAATGCTTCTTTTACGTCGTGGTGGGCCTTGGCCGTGGTCGGCGGGGAGGTCCGGATGCCTTCGCGAGAGGTTCCGATTCGAATGCTTTTTAGCGTCGTAGCTAGGCGTGTTAGTGCTATTTTATGCCGTGGTAGGCGAGGCATCCATCTCGAGTCCTCGTCGGGCGAGGCAATCTGCGAAGAGGCTGCTGTCGGTCCCGTGTCGCCCCATCGCGGTGTGGGACTGGAGGGTGAGCAGAGCGTGTTTGCCTCGTCGGTCGAACACCGTGCTTCGTGGAGCTACAAGCGTGTTATCGAGTGGGCCTGGAGATCAAGCGATCTCCGGCGGACGATCCTGCGTCGGGTGTCCGACCAGCTGAGGCGACCAAAAAACCTTTCTTTACTCAATCCGTCTGGGACCCGAGCCGTTAAGTAACTTTCGGTAGCGGTTGGCTGCCCCTTCGGGGAGCTCAGCGGGAGAGTTTGAAGTATGGTCTCGGACAGAGCTAAGGAGATTGGGTCGTCATATGGCCCGAAGACCCAGAGGGTTCGCCTTAAACTTGCCCTCGCTCGTTTACTGCAGGGGTCGGCAGGGGATCCATCCGGTGGATCTGCCTTTGGGACCAGCGGCGAGTCTTATTCGTCGAGCATTCAAGCCTTCTCGCCACCTCGAGGCCGCAAAGGCTGGTGGGCTTTTCCTCCTGCCGGGCGGTTTTGAGCCGACGGGCGGAAGATAAAGTCGCGGGCGTTTAGCGGAGCGATACCAGCGTCTCTGCAAGCATTTAATGCGTCTTGGGAATTAAATTGAGCGAGGTGATTAGAGGCGTCGACTCACCGGTGGCGTCGTGGCGCTCCCGATCGATGGTGGCGCTTCATCTGAGGCCGTCTTGGTGATGCTCACCCGTCGACCGCAGCTCGGTGGTGCTGTTTTGGGTGGTGCTGTTCGGCGCCCATAAGGCTGGCAGCGGGGAGGCGTTAGGGCATACTCTGCTTTTCGCTTCGCCGCCCCTTAGCCGCCTTCCTCGTTCCTCGGTTTCTCTGAGGCGACAAAAAGGAACAAAGGAGTGGGGAGAGAGTTGCTCACATTCCTTTCCTCCGACCCCCGCTTGCTCGCGGATTGAAGATGTCGTGG
The DNA here is from genome assembly GCA_036346375.1 of Guadua angustifolia. Classification (NCBI taxonomy): domain Eukaryota; kingdom Viridiplantae; phylum Streptophyta; class Magnoliopsida; order Poales; family Poaceae; genus Guadua; species Guadua angustifolia. Next base: position 21,499,961 of record CM070510.1, read on the forward strand.
TTGGGGCTGCATTTAGCTCGCTGCCCTTGCCTTTCGTCTTTGGAGAAAGAAAGGTTCCTTCTCCCGCATAGTGTCTCTTAATGGCGGGTCCCGTTGGGAGTCCATGGAACTGCTTGGAGGAGGGAGATCTTGGTCCCCTTTGGTTCTCTGGCCTTGAGTTCGGACTCTGCTTCATCCCTTCGTCGTGGGATCTTGCACTTCTCTGAGGTTGAGTGCATCATCTCAACCCTAACGGCGTGCTCCACATAGCGATCTTCATGCTTATTTGTGTGGCGTTCTGAGGATCGAGCCTCCTTGGGCTGTGGAAGTACCTCTTCTCGCCCGATCGTGGAGGGATAAGTCGGCGGTGCCCAGGCGTCCATGGAAGTCGGCCATCGGCTCGCTCTGAGTCAGCGGGGCGGAGTACATCCTTGAAGCTGCAGACATCGAGGCGGGGTGGCATTAGAAGTGGTTCTATGCCGGAACACAGGAGGCAGCGCCCTAGCCTTCACAGCCGTCTCCCGAGTCGAAAAGAAGATTGAAGTGGGGCCTCGACAAGAAGAAAAAAAAAGAAGGTGGAGCCGATCTTGGAAGCAGATCAAGCTTTAGCGGGGCGGGAACTGGCTCAGTAGCGCCGTTATGCAGCGCATTCATGAAGATCTTGCGTGCAACCCCTTATGGACATTGCGCCCCATGTTCTGTATGGCGGGCGTCAGGCCCCATGAGGATGGCGTGGCGAGCTTGCAGCGTCGAGCTTGAGGCGAGTGGCCAATGTCTGGTCGGGGACACTATCATGGCGGTGGTGGCCCGAACCTTTTCAATGGAGAACCCAGAGCACTGGTAGTAGGCGGTTCTTTTCCCCCTTTATGTCCTTGGCTTTTGACATCTGAATTAACTAGTGATTTACGCACCATTAGGGATTGGGCAAGATGGTGTCGACCCTTTCTTTGCCGGTGAAAGCAATGAAGGCCCGAGCTTCATGGCGGCCGCCTTGGAAGAATCCGCTTTGCAAAAAGCGGAGAGAGAAAGGAGGCGAGAAGAAGAAGCGCATAGCCAAGGTTAGCGTGGCGAGGGCGCCTCTGTGACCACATTGTCGTCTGGCCGATCTGGCGTCGATCCTCGAGAACAGCGGCGGTGGCGGCGGCCCGGCGATCCGTGTGAGGCCTTCCTCGGACGTGGCCGTGGCGAGCCTGCGAGTACCGGTCTGGCGCTTCTATCGCCGCGCCCCAGGTGGAGATCCCCCAAGAGGAGACGTCCTTGGGGAAACGAAAGGGCGACACACCTCCACCAAAGAGGCCAGCGAAGAAGATGCTGCTACCGTTCCATCGTTCGACGGTGGAAAGCTTGGATCTTGATGGTGGTCGGCGTGAAAGCAACGGCGGGCTCGCTCGGCAATGATCGGTGCCCGCGCCAACCTCATTGTTGGCGAGAATCGGGGCCACCGCCGGAGGCTCTCAAGGAGTTGGGGCACGAGGAGTCTCCGACATCCCCCGATGAGTCGGGGACCGGAGGAGACGTGAGAGAGCTTCTGGTGGTGCCGCCGCCAGGGCCCGCGCCAGCTGGCGCAATCCCGGCGCCTTCCGCGACCCTCTGTCGCCGCCGGAGCCAGCGGGAGGATGGCGGATCTTGCCGGGGTTGTTGACATCGAAGCGCGGACAAGGCGGTGAATGTCCTCCCGTAGCAGGGACCACGGCGGCTGTCTTGGCGCTGGCGAACAGCGACCCTTCCGGCACTCCGCGATTTCTGTTTGGGCGTCAAAACGAGGTCGAGTTATGGGGACCTTCAAGAGGCGCCTGGCAGGTGGAGTCTCGGTGAGCCAAATTCGGCCAAGTGGCGGCTGCCTGCCAGCTCGTGATGAGAAGCCGAAGGTCGTCGGCTGAGGTTACCGGCTAGCTTGCGGAGTAATCTCGTCCGGATTCTTGACTTGACCTTTGATTCGCCTTGGCGGCCGTCGAGCTAAATGAAGTGTCGGACCTGCGGCAAGCTGAAAGCTTCGATCGGGGAGATGTCGTGGCTCTCCCTCTATACACGAACAAGGGTGACCGCCGCAAAAGAAGTCGACCGCCTGCACCCGAGAGTTCCTTGAGGCTCAAGCCTTCCAGCACCTGAGCGGCGGAGGCGGAAGGGCCGAAGGAGCTGCTCGAGATCTTGCCGGATAACCGAATCGAGGAGATGAGGATATCCGAGCTCGAGGCACTGGCGGCGGCCTCGGCGCCGGGGGCGTCGCCCGCTACCGCATAAAAGTGTGGCTCGGGATGGCGCTGACCAAGCTCGGAATGGTCGGATTCCGCCAAAAGGGCGCCTTACTCAAGCGGAAGACACGGACCGAGGCGTGTTGGAGCTCCAGCGCGAAAGCGCTCGCATGGTAATGGCGAATAACCCTAATTGATCCTCGTGATTGCAAACCGCCGCCTTCCTTTTGACATCGCTTTGATCTGCGGCGTTGCGGGAGAGCTTCGGCGATGCCGTGGAAGCGCGGAAGAGCGGCGATGGAGGAGCGTGATGCAGCGACAGCGGCACGAGCAGAGAGCCTTCTCCGTGAAGGAGGTGGCGAGCGGGATCTGTCCGGCGGGCCGCTTGGTGGCGACCCTCCACGAAGTCGGTCGGAGATCCATGACAAAGTGCTTGGAACCTCTGGCCGGGTTGAGGTTCGTTTGCCGCTGCGCTGGCCCGCGTGCCGGAGCATGTCGAGTGTTCGGTGAGCGAGGGGATAGAGCTCGCGGCTTGCTCGGCGCTAGTCTTTGCACTCTCCCATTATCGCGGCATCGACCTGCCGTTGTCGGCCAATGAGGTTCGCGTGAACCGGTCCGACGGAGGTCGAAGAATTGAGAGCAGGCTGCTCCTTTCGCGAGAGATCGCCATCCAGTTCCGTCGGGGAGCATCCTCCACGGAAACAAGAAGAAAGTTGATCATTTTGGTTTTGTAATAATTTTGTCTTGTAATGAACTAACATTTTTAGCCGGTCGAAGGCGATCAGTAGGCCCTCCCTTTTCGTGCCTCCGGAGATGATAAACATTTCGATGGCCATAACCGAAACGCGGAGGTTTATGCAAGCGTGGGTAAATCATGTTAACACCTTTGAGGAGACTCGAAATAGGGTGGGACCTAAGGAACAAAATGTTAAGCTTATACTCGCCCATGGGGACGAGTGTTCCCGACCAGCTATGGGTTGTATGCTATGGGTAATTCTTTCTTCCGCAAGGCACTACTTCGCAACCGTAGCCACTGGGGCGTAGGCCGTAGTGCTTGGTCGAGAGGGTTACCGCTAAGGAGGACAATAATGAGCCAAAGGTCATCGACCGAAAAAGTGTCTTGACTCGAAGCCCCGGCGGGTGTGTGAGCTCGAGCTTATGATCCTTCTGGCGCTTGGACTCGAAGTGGAAAAAGCGAATCACGGAAGCACTCATAAGAAAAAGATTGCCTTAACTTTTATTTTGGATGGGAGAGTCTTTGCGTGGTGGTGGGTCCTTTACTCGGCCTTCGTCGGTGCGGCCGTCTCAAGGCCCCGATTCATTCCGCCGCCGCAACCCATCTAGAGCGTTGCTTGCGTCATTGTTATATGATCGACTGGCCGAGCAAATCGAAGATCGTCGCCTTTACTGGCCGCCTGGCGTCCTTTGCTAACGTCACGCGCATTTTAATGCTGGCGAGATGTGGAGAGAATGCGTCCGTCGCGGGGCGTCACGATTATCTTGGCGTCTTGCCAGCGTCATTTGAGATGGCGTCGCGCTGGCTCGCTCCGCCTAGCATATAAATATAGCGCGAAGAACAAACATGCACCGATTATTCTTTACGCTCTCCCATTCTCCTTTTTGCCCTTACGCGGCGCGAGAAGAGTTAGAAACCGGCGATGATGGGGAGGCGGGGGTGAGGATCGTGATCGAAGCGGAAGCGATGGCGGACCCCCTGGGGTCGGACCCTAAGAGGTCCCGTTCCCTCGCCCGGTCGTCATCACGCGCGAGAAGAGGGGGGCTCGCACTGCCCTTGTCGACCTTCCGTATCAGGGACCCCATTGTGGAGTGAGCCTTTTTGCACGATGTCGAGGTGGTTTGGCTCCGATCTTGTTGCTGAACTTTTTCTTTCTTTTGCTTGAGCTTACGGCTCGAAATTGGTGGCCGTTGGCTGCGTTCTCGACGACCGCCTCGGCGAGGCGGCGGCATCGCGAGGCCACTCGGTGCTCCTTGGTCATAAGTAGGCGATCTCCGGCGCCCGAGCGCGTCTGTGGTGACGGTGGAAGCCTCCTCTTGAGATCCAGTGCGGCGGAACCCTGAGCGTGGCGGAAATGTCGCGACGGGCACTGGATTCGAGCCTTGAAGGGAAGCTCACCCGCGCGAGGAAGCGAACGCTGCGGTTCGGGCAGGCGCAAGAAGAACTAGCCAAGGTGCACGAGCGGTGGACCTGCGCGATGATCTCAGAAGCGATGCTTGGTCGACGCCGAGAGCATGGCGAAGCTTGGGCCTGGGAGTGGATTTGCGAGGCCGCCGGGCCTGACGAGATGCATTATGCTCTCGGCCTATCCGTGTGGCCAACATCTGGCGACCTACCCCACATCTTCCTTGGCCTTTCATTTCGCTTGATGAGGAGTCAAATGTCATAATGGCGGAATATGTCTTTCTTTGCTAGCCATAATGCATATCGACTGATTCGACCATTGGCGGAATTCGAAAAAGATCACCGGACGGTAGGAGCGAGGCTTGGCTGCGCGGTTGAGATAGTGGCGAAAATTTGGTCACGGTCGAGGTGGGGCAGCGGCTCCGGGGCAGCGGCGACCGTCGGATGAGCTCGGCGCTTTGCATCTTGCTTTTTGCTTTCGAGCGCAATGCATGTACATATTCCATGCTATGAACTTTGGGGATTTTGCTAGATACTTTGCATTTTTTTCTCCGTAGTGAACACTCGTCAGCGACCATAGCTCTCGGGGACCAGAGGTTGCGGCGTAGGTCGGATGTTAGTATCTAGAAGAAAATGTAGCAGTGCACAGGGACTTAGAAGCCCAAAAAGCGTGTCTGAGTCGACCACGGGTGCGTCTCGTGAGCACTTCCTTCTTCCTGATGCTACTTACATGGCAAGTAGCCGCAGAGGCGTGGCGTAACACTGGGTCGAGAGGGTTCTGGATTTGCGAGGATCAATGGTAGGTTGGGCGCCCGGCTCAAGTGGGTATCGAGAGACCACCTGACCAAAGTCGCTCGTGAGGACTAGAAACTAGTTCGACGCGAAGTGGCTCGAGACCCCTCGGCGTTAATAAAGCGAAGTCGGGATCGCGATTTTGAGATATAGACCTCTTGACTCCTTAGCATTCCACGCGGCCGGCCGCAGTGGTTCCGTGTCGGATCGATCGGCGGTCGGAGCAGTTGCACAGTGATTGATTAGGCGCCTAGTCGGCGGGCCCAAGGCTGAAAGCACCACGGTCGGAGCGAAGGCCCCGATCGGATACTACTGGCGGGCGCTATTAGGCTCAAGGCTGCATGATCTAGTCTCGGTTCCTGGCGGGGACACCTCGAAGCGATATCACGGCTGCGGCAACATTACAGCCATCGCGAAGCGAGGGCGCGAGACCTTGGCGATTGAAAGTGAGCTGGCGTCGTCTGCTGGCGCCACGCGAGCGTATATGAAGGCTTCGGGCGGCTTGCTCCGGTGTAAATCTGGAGTTCGCCAACGACCTTTAGAACCTCCGGTTTGCTCGCGTCGCCGCCAAAGCCGTCACGGCAAGCGAGGCAGCGAGCGAGACAAAACCCCCTCCCGAAGTGAAGTCGAGGAAAAGCGAAGCGAGCTCTGCTCTTAAGCGCGAACTGCGTCGTCGAGTTAGCGCGTCGTTGAATGAAAGACCATTGAGGAGAAATGGGAATCAGGAGATCACGGAGATGGCGCTCAAAGGCCCCTACAGCACGCCAAGCTGTGATTGTTTATTATAACGGCAAGTAAATTTGTAAGTATAGGGGATCACGCGCCCCCTCCCCTCGAATTGTTAGACTAAAGGAGCCTCGGATGTATACTAGTTCGGACTGAACGTCCCTAATTCTAGAGGTGCAGGAGGATGAAAATCTTGACTGTAAATCGTGAAGTGGTCTTTACGCATGTTCGACCACTCGGGGCTCGCCATCGGCCGACCTTGACTTAAAGGCGGGGATCGGGTTTTGGCTTCTTGTCCATGGACGGATGGCCAAAACTGCTCCCGATCCGAAGTGGTTGGGTGGCTAAGAACCTCGAATTGGTTCGAGATCGGGCCTGATCCGAATCCAAAGCGGAAAGATGACCAAAGTTGTCGGCGATGAAATCCGAGCTTCAAAGCGAAATACGGCGGCGTGAAGGTGGCCATGCTTACGAAGATACGCCATCGAGCTTCTTCGCGATCGATCTACGCGAACCCTACTGGCCGCGCCAATTGTCGGCGTTTATTACGACAATAATGAAAAGGGGCTCTGTGGCGGACCCAAACCGATGGTAACACAAGAACACCGATGTATCTGAGTTCGGGCTCTCACGATGGAGATAATACCCTAGTCACTGCTGCTGGAATTATATGTGGCTAGGTGATTCTTGATGAGATATTATGCATTTGAGGTGCCGCTCCTCCTTTATATAATAGAGAAGGCGGTTACCATATTGAGTCCTACTTTCGGACACAAGTAAGGATTTCTATCGAACCCGTATTGGTTTGGATTACAATCATCCTTTGCCCAATCGACTCGGTTTCCTTAACTAAGGTCTATCACGATTCTTCATGCTTCGCTTCACCCCAAACGACATAACCTCATCGATCGGCATGGCCCAATTTCTCTGGTGGGCTTTATTGGATTACTGGTGGGCCCGGGGCATACATATCCTGATGGCCCAGGTGCTTCATGATCGAATGCCTTTCATTTGCTAAGCCTTCAGAGTGCTTTTAGCGAGTGCTTGTCGTCGGGCAAAAGTGGTCACGAAGAACTCGCCGAATTCTCTTTATTTTGAAATTTGTCTTTGTCGGGATTCTGAGGTAGGTGACTCCTTGTATGCTTCAAACATTTATCTTCAAAAATCATCTTTCTGGCTTTGACCGTTCTTGAGCGTTGTCGAACACAACTGGCATAGGGCATCTCGTAAGAGGATGTTGTTTCTCGAGTGGTACCCATTTTTCCATCGTCCGCGGTTTACGGCTTTGGGCCCATCTTGGAGCATACCACTTCTTAATTTGATTCTTTTGGGCCATCGGCAATTATATGCGTCATGCGTATCTGCCCGCCCAACTGGAAATACTCCTGGGCGGTTTGGGGTTTTAGGAAGGAGTGGTGCGATTTCCGCTCGGGCGAGAATCGGCGCCCTTCCATGTCAATATGGAGCAAATAGAGTGGCTTTGTACCATTTCTACTTGCCCTTTGTTCTCCAACTTCTTTTCGCCGACCTCCGCCGCTAGAGACTAACTTTTCTCGTCACCCTAGTTTTGCGCGATCGCGAGGTTTCTTCATTCAAGGATGTCACCTCCTTCTCCTTGACCGCTCACCCCTCGCTTCGACCAAAGATTGGGCCGCCGGTGGTGCAGCGGGGGCATTTGGAAGAGATTTAGTAGGCATTGGTGTTTTTCGCCTTTGGTGATGCTTGCTTCGCCCTTGTGGTGAATTCTGCCCTACCCCGCGTCTTTGAAGAGGTGGTGAGTCTTTGAATCCTTTTTTAGCGCGGGCTTGGTCTTAAGCATCCCCCTTTCTTGGGCGTTCTCGAGTTTTATGGAATCGAGTTAACTCACCTTAACCCTAACTCCATTCTTCAAATTCTGCCCGTTAATCTCTGTGAGGCCTACCTTGGCATTCGGCCTCATTTTGATCTTTTTGCCATCTTTTCCTCCTCAAGCCCTTCCGACAAAATTCCCCCAAAGCAGGTTGGCGGTCTTGGGTTTGGTGAGGAGGCATGAAAAATCTTACCTTAACATTCCTTTATAACCTCAAACAAGGGTTGGCACCAAGAGTGGGTTTATTAGCCAATCGACCCTCAGTTACTGCCTTTCTTGGGACACCACCTAAGCCTTCTCCCATTGGACATCATTTCCCAAAGGCGATGGAATGGACCAAGTGGGTGACCTTATGGGGTTGATTGCGAATTGAAGGAGAATGGTCTTCTTGGCATGGCCGTTGTTGCCAACCACGCACCGTCGAATTCAACCTCTCAGGACCGAGTTCATCACACGGATATGAGTATGAAGGCCATAGCGATCCGGCAGGGAGGTTTACGATGAAATTTCCTCGTGGCGTTCTTGATCGTCTTCTTTGATTTCTTCACCCCAAATGAGAAGATAAATCGTTCCCCGAAACCGGGCCTTTTACAAAACTCCATCGGCTCCTTCGGTAAAGGGTCTCCATAGTATTTCTATCTTTGAATCTTTTTTTTTGATTTTGCGGGACTTTGATCTGAATATGTGCTCTCCTTTTTTCAAACTCACGAGGGCGAAGCCTTTTTTTTCTCCGTCGCCGCTCACTGAATTCCCTATACATAAGAGTGACAAGCGGACCTTTCTGACCGTCGTCTTCGCAGCATTGTTTACCAAAGCGAACAAAGTAGATGACCTGGCGATGATCCCGTCGGAAGGAAAAAAACCAATTGTGCGTAAGGCTAAGAAGAAAGCGGTCGGCGAGCAATGTCGCGCCCGGTGGTGGCCAAGATTCGGAGACACCTGACTATCGGCCTCCTCCCCCGACTTCTTCCTCTTCAAGCCGATCCTCGGTACATGAAGTATTGAGCCCCGGGCCAATCACCACGCAAGTAGTATGCCTTCGTTCGCCGCCCGATTGGTACTCTGTTGATAGTCCTCCACTTTGGAGAGTTTGAAGTGCAAGATAACAAGGTCCAACAGGTTGGATTCCTTGTCACCCTTTCCTTGCTCCTGGACGAGTTACGTCGCTTCTTCTGCGGGGACCCTATCGGCGAAGTCCTTCATGAACCGCCGCCTCGGGAGTCTCGTGGTTGTCCATGAAGCGATTCTTGGCGCCGTGAGGCAGAAACCTTGGTTGAGGCTGCGTCCTCCACTCTGATGTCGCCCTTGAAAACCGATCAGGCGGCTCTTCCTGCGACCCTGAAGCTCAAGCGGTGACACTAATTTAGAGCCATTGGTTCCCGCCACCTTTTCTTCTTGGTCCGTGATCGTCTTTGTGTCGCCTATAGATCTGTTGTCCCTCTGTGATACGGAAGATTCTCCTACCTCTGCTTGTCCGCCGCGGCGTGTGAAATCCCGCCCCTCGTCAAAATCTCAATACAAGCCATGTTAGTGGATGATGATGGTGGCGTGGTTATCTGGGCAGCGAGGGGCGAGGAAAAAGAATGGCGACTTTCAGCGAAATTTGCCTCCACGCTACCGCCTTAGCCATGTGAGTTGTTAAGTGTTGTACTTCCTTTTAAGCAGTCTTCTTATCTGTCTTGAGCCTTATCAGGTGCTTTATTGTCTTGGCGCTTTGTCGTCCTTTGCCAGGACGAAACTTTCTTCTTCATAAACTATTCCCAAGGATGAAAATCTGAAAAGATTATCTTCTTGAGGTTGAGCAGCTCCATAGCATTTGGAGGAAGCCCTCACAGCGTGCTTTCGCGTAGAATCGCGAGGCTGGAAGGGCTTGACGTCATATCAATCTCTGGAGGCGGCGCATCGACCAATTCTTACGATGGTATTTTCTGGTCAGGAGTGCCTTGAGTCTGATTCTATTCTTTGTCTTCTTAAGCCCGCTCATTGTTTCTTTAGATTTCAGGGAAAGACTAGAGGCTTCTCTTTCCCAAAATGAAAAGAAATGAAGAAGGCGAAGAAGAGGCCAAGAAAAAGTAACGGTGACAAAGGGAAGCTGGAAGGTCGTTCTTTGATTTTGCCTATACATCTTTGTCGTCATCATTTTGTCGATTCGAACTCATCAAGTGGTATAATCACGATTGCATCGAGTCAACTCGCGAGCTCGATCTGGGTACTTAATGAAAAGATCCAATGTCTGAAAGCCTTGACCGATTGCCTCAGCGGCCTTGAGAGAAGGTGTTCTTGAGTCTTGAGTCTGATAAAGCCGGCACCGACAATGTCCCTCATGGCCTTGACATCACAATTCAAAGGTTAGAGAAGCCTCCACAAAGATTACCGCGCGCTTGGAGGATGTTGCAATTCGAGTGCCCGACCGGTGTTGGCGATTACCAAGTCTTTGTATCCGTGAATGGAGCTCAAAGCTGTCCAAGAGGGTTTCGCCCGCATTGTTGGTGATACTTAAGCACTTGCCCTTATGGACGAAGTCAAGGATCTTCTTCTTTGTCTTGGTAAAAAACTTAGATCTGGGTCCTGTGTAATCCTCTGTTTATACTGAACTTGTTCCGCATTTGGACTTTGGGATTTTTGTTCCAGCGCTGAAAGAATTATCCCCGGACCTGAATTTTCTTTTGCAAAATGTTTAATCCTTGTTTTAAGCGTCGTCAGTTGAGCTTGGGCCCATTAAGCGCTTGTCATCTGGGCGTCGAGCGTTTCCGTTTTAGTTTGACACTGACCCTCCTCGAGATATGTGTAGCAACGCGTCGAAGGTGGACCATCTTCCCGCCTCGGTGACAGGCGTCGTTTTGAGCGGGGTTGAGTCTCTCTTCCAGGGGCAGGCGTTGCCCCGTATAAGAGCGAGTTCGGTCTCGGTTTTTGCATTTTGCAGCGCACTACCATCTTCATCCGGCCTGTTCCTCTTCCTTCAGCAGGGGTTTCTTTGAAGTGTTCGTCCGTTCGGTTTCTTTCTTGATTTCTTCATCTTTTTTGAAAAATTATATCTGACATTGGATCACCCCTCTTCTGCAGGTTCTCCTCTTCTTCTTCATGGACTCTTCTTCTTCATCCGAGGATCTTTCCCCCTTGCCCCTCTCTCCCGAGTCTCCGGGCCACCGTCCTTGCCGTGGATCATGAACACATTCTTCAATTTTGGGGAGCCTTGTGAGCCAGGAGGGCAACAGGCAGCAGAGCTCTGGGCGAGTTCGATCTCGCAATGGCAGGCAGCGGAGGCGGGAGGCCGTCGCCGGGACACCGCCGCCATCAGCGCTTTGATCGAGTCGTCCCTAAGCTTGTTGAGGCCGGGGCGCCCTTATTGAAGCCGTCGAGGTGGCCTTGGCGTAGAAGGGCTTTTTTATTTTGCTTCTTTGTCCAAGAACTTTGCGATAGTACTTTTGCTGTGTGTATATTTGTTGAAGGATCTTTGAAGTCGTGAACAATGGTGGTCCTTTTGTAATATTGTTTTAACGGTAGCCATATACGCCTTTCCATATTTAGATCTTGAGTGGAGCTTTTAGAGTGATTTTCCTTTGTGTTTGAGCACCTTATCGATTAAGCGTAGCCCCAGAACCTTGAGTTTTTCCTCAAAAGCGTGCTTTTAGGCGACTAGGCTTTTTAGTCGGGGTTTTATAATCGGAGGTTTAGAGCACTCGGATCTAGTCGTGATCATTGAAAAATAGGGCTGGTTTGCATCGGGGTTGCACATGTGCAACACCATTAGGTGTAACCCAGACTTCTTTGCAATTGAGGAACAATTGAGTAGTAAGTCAATTGAATAAAAACTTCGGATACATCATGCTACTTTTGAACAAGTATCTTCTTCATTATAGTTCTTGTCGCAACACTATTAGAGTGTAACCCCGACTTCTTTGTAATTGAGGAACAATTGAGTAGCAAGTCAATTTGGACTAGATTTGACACCTTATTGAACTTTTTCAAGAGTAAAAACGATGTAGCTGCTCTATATTCCATGAGTTGCTAATGATGGCGCCGTCTTCTCGCTTAAGCTTTGTAGGCCTGAATAGCGTCACTTAAATCGGCGATGTAGGGCCTTCCCAAATTGGAGATAACTTGTGCTCGTGCTTTTGACTCTTTATCCGAACAAATCGCCCTTGGAAGCGCTTTCGGTTTGGACGTTTGATCGTGATCTTGCGTGCGAGAACTGAAAGTATCTGGTATTGGACTACTAGCGATCTCTCTTGCCTCTTCCAACTTTGTCGATATCTTGCATTACGCTTTCCTCAGGCTTCGTCCTCCTTGAAGCTCGGGACGGGGATCAGAAGGTCAGTCGGTGAGTAGGACCGCCTCAAGCCGTAGACCAAAAAGAAGGGTGTTGCCGGTAGATCTGCTGGGGTGGTTCTCGGCCCCAATGCGATGGCGGTTCTTTTACCCATCGGGTGGTGTCTGTTTGAGACGATCGAAGATCCGTGCCTTTAAGCCTTGCGGCACCATGCGTTTGCTCTTTCCACGACCATTGCTCTTCGGATGAGCCACGGAGGTGAAGCAAATTTTGATGCGAGCTTATCGCTTTTGATCTTGAAAGTCTTCTCCTCGGAATTGGGTTCCATTGTCGTGATAATCTGTTTGAGTGCGCCAAATCTTACCACAATTTCTTGGAAGAATTCCTTGGCTTTGGCGCGTGATAATGTACTGGCTTTGCTTCTATCCACTTAGTGAATTTATCGATGGCGACAAAGAGGTGGGTGAAGCCGCCTTGAGCCTTCTTCAATGGGCGACCATGTCGAGCCCCAGAACTCGAATGGCCAAGTGATGGAATTGTTTGCGACTTACGGCGGAGTGCGTGTATTTGGCGAGCAAAAAGCGGCGATCTTCACAAGTTGAGCGATGTCTTCTATGTCGGTCCGGCGATCGGCGAAGAAAAACCTTGTCGTCGCCTTGCCCACGATGTGTAGCGCCCGCGTGATGCCCACAAATTCGAGTGGATTTCCACTGAGTAGGTTCTTTCCTTCTTACCTGGCGATATGCATCGCCTTAGAATTCGAGGCGCTTTTAAAATAACTCTTCTCCTACCACCACGTAGCTCTTGCTGCGCCTTGAATCTTTCTTACATTAGGTCTTACGGAAGTTCGTCTTTCAATAGGTAATTGAGAAAAGGGGCCATCGATGCAGGCGATGACTAGGACCTCCTCTTCGTTGGATTTCTCTTCTGATTTGTTCTGCTTTTGGCTTATCGAGGGCTTGTGGATTTCTTCAACAAAAACCCTGGCCTGTGCGATGGCCCGAGTGGAACCCAGTCTTGCCAATTCGTCTACTTCTTCGTTGTCACGGCGGAGCACATGAATGAGCTCGGCCGTCAAACTTAATCTTCAAGCTTCGTGCCTCTGGCGATATGCCGTCATGATGTCCTCGACACGAGCCAATCTTTGGACTTGATTGATCACCGGACGGAGTCGCCTCGAATTGTTAGCAGCGGATACCCGGAGATATCGCGTCTGAAGTCCGTGGATGAGTGCCATTACTCGGCGGCGTTGTTTGATCTTTGGGAAGTGAATCGCAAGGCGTATTTGGTAGCTCACTGTTGGAGAGATGAGGACCACGCTGCTCTGCGCTTGAGCATGAGAGATCCGTCGAAGTACATTGTCAATATTCGGCTCTTCAATGTTTGTTGGGGATTGCGGCTCTATCCATTGGCGGTGAAATCGGCAAGTACTTGAGATTTTACTACCGTCAAGTAGCTGAAGGAGACTTCAAAGGCCCCGAGCTCGATTGCCCATTTTGCGATCCTCCCGGTGGCTTCCCGGTTGTGGAGTATGTCCCCAAGCGGAAAGGTGGTGATCACCGAAATTGGAGTATGTCCCGGAAGTAGTGCTTGAGTTTGCGCGAGGCAAGCAACACGGCGTATAATAGTTTTTGTACTTGCGGATAACGTACCTTGGAATCTCCTAGTACCTCGCTGATGAAATAAACAGGTCTCTGGACTTTCTGGAGGTGCCCTTCTTCCTTTCGCTCTACCACAATTGCCGCGCTAACTATGTGAGTCGTTGCAGCGATGTAGAGCAAGAGGGGTTCTTCGGGCATTGGGGGAACCAGCACAGGTGGAGATGACAAGAATGTCTTCAATTCTTCAAAAGCCTGTTGCGCTTCGACGGTCCATTGGTAGTTATCTTGCTTCTTTAGAAGTTTGAAAAAAGGCATTCCTCGTGACCCCAGCCGGGAGATGATTCTGTCGAGTGCTACCATGCATCCGGTGAGCTTCTGGACGTCTTTCTGGTTGGCTGGAGGCTTCATTTTTAGAATTGTATTGATCTTTTCCGGGTTCACCTCGATGCCCGATTCTTGAAACAATGAATCTGAGTAATTTCGAGCGGGACTCAATAGCGCATTTTTGGGGTTGAGCTTCATCTTGTAGGCCCTTAGGCTTTCAAAGGTTTCGGCTAAGTCGGATATGAGGTCTTCCTTCACGAGATTTGGCGACAACGTCATCAACGTCACGCCTCCGTTGCGCCCGATTTGGAATGAAAATGTCGGGTATTATCGCTAAGTACCCTCTCCACCGCATAAAGTCACGGTCACGTGTGGCCGGAGCCGCCAGGCGGCGATCCGCCCGCCGGACGACGTCGGTCCACGTGGCGCCCGGCGGCGGTGGCGAGCACGCCACTGCGCCGGCGCCACCCATGTGGCGGCTTTAGCGATCGGCGGCGTCCGCAACGCCGGCGGCGTCGGTCCCGTGGCGCCCCGGCGGTGGCGAGCACGCCTACTACGCCCGGCGCCCAGCCGCGTGGCGGCCGGGCCATCGAGCGGCGATCACGGCCCGCCGGCGGCCGCCGGTCCCGTGGCGCCCGTAGCGAGTGGCGGCGCGCCACTGCTTTCGCCCGGCGCCAGCCCGCGTGGCGAGTGGCGGCGATTGAGCGAGGCGCCTGCTTTCGCCCGCCGCAAAACAGAAAGGTGGCGCCACGGTAACCGCCTCGAAAGCTCCTTCCCGCCGTCTGCGTGTCGAAGCAGCGAACTGCCGTAGCGAACTGCTCGGTAGCAAGGTTTTACGCAACAAGCCCATTCCTCGGCGCCTCTCACCTACATCACAAGGGGTCCCATCCGTGAGATAGGGCAAGAACAGCGTAGGCATTTAATGAAATTTGGAGAGCAGGACAACCGAGAGAAAGCATTAAATGTATTTAGATCGGCATGATGACCCTCCTTGTACACCTTGGTGCTTTGGCCTATATAAGGGCCCTCGGGTGCATGGGGAAAGGGATCGGATCTAGATCGGTCGACCAAGCAATACTAGAAAGCTAGCGGATGCGCTTATGGCTGAGAGAACTTCTGTCTTGGTTCGATACACCCCATAAGAAATTTAGCGGGGCGTAAGGTTATTACCCTTCCAACAAGGGGCACGAACACAGGTAAAAATCACTTGTTCTTCCTAGTTCGTGAACACCAAAACCCTCCGTGTGGGAGTCCTCTAGGGTTTTCATCCCCTCGATTAACTTTGCCATAAAGGCGCCCTCCTCTAAGAACAAAACCGATGCAGTAGATCACGGGCTGTCGGTGGAATCTGTGAGCCGAGAAAACATCAACATATTGCGGCGTTGGTAAGTTCGCGGCGTTCTTCAAGCCAAATGGCATTGTGATGTAACAAAAGGCTCCAAGCGGAGTGATGAGCGAAGTTTTGATGCGATCTTCCTCCTTTAGCCTAATCTGGTGATATCACGGTAGGCATCGAGCGAGGAGTTCGCAACCGCCGTCGAATCCACCACTTGAGTCGATCTGAGGCGGCGAAAGGATCTTCGGGCAAGCCTTATGAGATCGGTATAATCAACACACATCGCCCGACTTTTGTTCTTTGCGAACAAGAGCTGGGTTACTTGACCGGTCGAGGATGGTACACTTCTTTTATAAAACCTGCTGCTAATAACCCGTTATTTCTTCTTTGATGACCTCCTTCTGTCTTGGCGAACCTTGAGACATTTGTTTGATGGGTTTGGCCTTTTCGTCAGCGTTCAAGGTGCTCGATCACCTCCACAGGAGCCTTGGGGCATGTCGGATGGTTTCCGCGAAGATGTCGGTTGGCGAAGAAAGGTGGCGCGTCTTCCTATTGTTGGTGAGGCTGTCGATCAAAGCCGTCTGGTTGGAGTTGGATGGGTCGAGGATTACCTTCTTGGTCCCTTCGCCGGGCCTCAAGCTTGTCTTGATGCGCTTCTTGGCAGTACTTCTCCTTCGTCTCCTTGGCGTGCGGCGCTGTCGGATCTTTTCTCTGTCGTTTGCCGTTTCTTGAGCTTCGGCCATCTCGCAGCTTTCTCTGTCGCAGACGAACGACCGCTTGACATCGCCATGTATATAGATAACGCCCCTTGGCCCCGGCATTTTTAGGACGAGATAAGTGTAATGTGGTACGGCCATGAATCTGGCCAGGCCTGGCCTTCCCAAGATGGCGTGATATGCTGTCTGGAAGTCGGCTACCTTGAAGTTAAGGTACTCCGTCCGGAAATTCTCCTTGGTTCCAAACGTGACCGGCAAAGTGATTTGGCCGAGTGGAACGGAAGAAGTTCCGGGAATTACCCCGTGGAAGGGTGATGAACCCCGCTTCAACTCGGGCGAGGAATCTTCATTTAAATCGAAAGTCTTGGAGAAGAGTACATTGAGTCCACTCCCTCCGTCGACCAGCACCTTCTTGAGCTTGACATTGCGAACCACTGGGTCCAATACTAGCGGAAATCTTCCGGGGTACGGGATGTGATCCGGGTGATCTGAGCGGCTAAAGGTTATGGGAACTCGGACCATTTGAAGTCTTGAGGTCTTCTTTGGCGTGATGGCGTTAGCGTCCCTTTCCGTGAGCCTGTTTTAACCCGACTCATAGGCCATTGAACCCCGTAGATGTAATTGAGTTCCGTTCCATTTTTGATATTCTCCTTCGTCATCCTCGGGGGATCTTGTTTCTTCTTCTCTTCTTCCTTTGCCGCCTTTGGCGGGGTTGCCTTCTGGATTCTCTGGCGAACCTCCTCGGGCGAAACAATCCCAGCAACATGTTTACTATTTGGGTGAAAGGGCATATTGCCTCCATCACCGTGTCGTGGTTGTCGGTTAAGTGGCGCGCGTTATCGGCCTTGCTTTCATTGCCGCCACTATCTCTTCGAGCTTCGCTTTACTGTCACGTTGTCTTGATGACTCGGCGTAGTACTTCTTGTCCTTCTGTCGTGGTCGATCATCCTGCCGTTCGGCCAAAGCATCTGAGGCCGTTGCCTAACGATCCACCAGCTCGAACATCTCTCTTACGGTGGAGGGTGGTTTTCGGGACATCTTCTTGATTAGGTCGGGATCATTGACGCCCTTTTGGAATGCTGCAATAACTGCCGCCTCCGAGATATCCTTGATTGTATTCTTCTTCTGCAAGAAGCGTCGGATGAATTCTCGGAGCATCTCATTCTTCTTCTGGCGGAGTGATACGGAGTCCCTGCGTTCCGGAATTAAACTTGTAAGTGCCACGGAAGTTGGTGATGAATTGCTCGCATGAGAGTTCTTTCGAGAATTTATGGAATTATTTGGGAGTCCGTGAGCCATGCTTGGCGAAGAGGTGAGCATAACGGAAGATAATTAGCCATTACATTGTGATTCCCCAATGACCATGATTGCAAGGAGTAAACTTGGAGCCAAGCACGGATCTCTTTCTCCGTCAAATTTGGTGATGCTTTTTGGATTGAATCGCCGGGCCAAACCACTCGGCGGCGAGGTGGCCGGATGCCCTCAATGGGACCGTTGCGCGTCTTTGCGGAGAAGCGCCGGTGGCGATCTAGCTCGGCGGTCTTCCGATCGTCGTGGCTAATGCCAAGCGTTCGTAGTCATCCTGCGCTGCGGCTCTTCTTCCTCCGGTCCGTCGTCGGCGTTTAAATCCGTCTGAAGGTCGGTTGATCTTTGTCTTCGTCGTCTCTCTCGAAGCTCCGCTTTGTGGTATTGCGGCCGTATTCTGCTTTTCGGCTGAGATTTGTGGCGAGTCGAGATGGTGCTTTTCTCTTGGCTCCTCTTGGTCTTTGTTGAATCGCCGCCCGCAACCATAGCTGGACTTGGGCTATGATTGGAAGCTGGCCGGACTATCGGTATGAGTAATGGTCCCAAAGTGTCGAAGCGTCTTGGGCGGCGATGTTGTTGAGGGTATGGAAAACCGATTGGTTCCCCACTTTTGCACTGCAAGATTTCTTCGTTCACCTCGGCCTCTGATTACGGAGGAGTCTCGCATAGTTTTCTTGATGGTGATGATTCTCCTCCGTAGCATTTGCGCATCCTTTTCTTGATGGTTCGTTGGCAGCTCGTCGATCACAAAAACGCTGCGAAAGCATGGAAAACTTCCTGCCTCATCCTCTGAATCAGAGGTGCGGGAGGATGAAAATCTTGACACAGTAAATCGAGTGGTCTTTCTGCATGTTCGACCACTCGGGGCTCGCCATCGACCAACCTTGACTTAAGGCGGGGATCGGGTTTTGGCTTCTTGTCCATGGACGGATGGCCAAACTTGCTCCCGATCCGAGTGGTTGGTGGCTAAGAAAACTCGAAATTGGTTCGGATCGGGCGTCTGAATCGAAGCGGAAGATGACCAAAGTTATCGGCGATGAAATCGAGCTTCAAGCGAAATACGGCGGCGTGAAGGTGGCCATGCTACGAAGATCGCCATCGAGCTTGCTGCGATCGATCTAAGCCTTGACCCTACAGCAGCGCCAGCTATCGACGTTTGTTACCGACAATAATGAAAAAGGCGGCCAGCTGGACCCAAACGATGGTAACACAAGAACACCCGATGTATCTGAGTTCGGGCTCTCACGATGGAGATAATACCTAGTCTGTGCTCGGAATTATATGTGGCTAGCTGATTCTTGATGAGATATTATGCTGCATTTGAGGTGCCCGCTCCTCCTTTATATAATAGAAGGCGGTTACCATATTGAGTCCTACTCGGACACAAGTAGGGATTTCTATATATCCCGAACCCGTATTGGTTTGGATTACAATCATCCTTTGCCCAATACGACTCAGTTTCCTTAACTAAGG
Organism: Guadua angustifolia; assembly: GCA_036346375.1. NCBI lineage: Eukaryota > Viridiplantae > Streptophyta > Magnoliopsida > Poales > Poaceae > Guadua > Guadua angustifolia. The sequence continues at coordinate 21,518,664 of CM070510.1, forward strand.
TCTATCCTGATTCTTCACGCTTTGCGACCCCAAAGCGACCCATGACCTCATCCGATCGGCATGGCCCAATTTCTCTGGTGGGCTTTATAGGGAATTACTGGTGGGCCGGGGCATACATATCCCACAACGATCATGTATACTTTGTTGTGGGGTACCCCTGATATGAGTATTCGTCACATACCAACGATGACTTCTAATCTCTAAATAGGTTAGGTCCTAATCTCATTTGAGGATATGTGGTTCGGACAAGTTTCTAAGCCATTGTACAACTCCAGAGAAAATTTCGGTAGCATCTCCCTGCTGTTCTCTAGATACATGTCTTGTGCCGAGTCAAGAGGATGTGTATCACGAGGAGAACACCGGGGAGGCAGCTCTTGAAATCTACTTGAGAGTTGTACAAGCAGCTCAGAACTTGCTGAACTACATATCCTCGGCTAATCAAAACGTGGACAATTGAGGCGCTGGCGATAAAAATGCCATTTCGATCGGCATATTCATAAACAAACACTTTCGAATGGGAGACGTAGGTTACGCAACCTAAACTCTAACATCATGTTGATAATAAGAGCAAGAATAAATTGCTAATCCCAAATAACAATACGAAAATTATATAATCCAAAGATAGTAGCAATAACATAATCAAAATGATACAGCATAACATAAACTTTATGTCATTTTTGCAATGAATCATGTCTAGTAAAACAATTTGATGAATATATATCTACGCATCTCAGATTAGGACTCCTTTAATAGTAGCTACCAAATCAACTAAAACAATGAGGTCCAGTAGCTAGCTAATACTGTAACCAAGCCAGGAACTATACAGATCAGTAGCAAGTCCCACAAGCAATAGAGGATAGATAGAGAGCAATGTGCAATATATATACTCACAAAGGAACAACACTCTGAGCTGGTCGGAAGGAGGAGAGGAGGCGGTGGCGTCGGGGAAGGAGGGTGCACGGTGGGGAGGGGATAGGAGGTGGTGGTGTCGAGGAAGGAGGCGGCGGTGGGGGGAGGGAAAGAGGACGCGCGGTGGGGAGGGGACAAGAGGAGAGGAGGCGGTGGCGTCGGAGAAGGAGGCGGCAGTGGGGGGGAGGCGATGGAGGCGTCGGGGAAGGAGGGTGCGTGGTGGGGAGGGGACAGGACGAGAGGAGGCGGCGGCATCGAGGAAGGAGGTGAAACAGCGAAAGACCAGATGAAATGGAGAGCGAACCGTGAAAATATTCATGCTTAGGATTATCTGAATCGGTTTCAAACAAACCGATTCTGATGAGAAGTCATCTGGATCGGTTTACACAAAAAACCGATTCCGATGACAAGTCATTTGAATCGGTTCACATAAAAAATCAATTCTGATGAGAAGTCATCTGAATCAGTTCCCATAGAAAAACCAATTCTAATGATACATCATCTGAATCGATTCCCATGGAAAAAAGATTATGATTACATGTTATCTGAATTGGTTCCCATATAAAATTGATTCTAATGGCGTGTGATGGTCCGGTTCATGGTTGGTCCGGTGCCTAAGAGTTTCACCCTGGACTGGGTCCGTGATAAACCACTTTCTGCGCCGGACTAAATCTTTCTTAGTCCGTAGTAAAACATATATTCATGTAAGACTATCTGAATTGGTTCAGCCAAAAAACCGATTGTGATGACAAGTCATCTGAATCGATTCACATAAAAAACCGACACTGATAGTATCTCGTACAAATTTAATCTCAATCGGTTTTCCCATAGAAACCGACACTTATAGTATCTGATGCTACAAATTCAATCTCAATTGATTTTCCCAAAGAAACCGACACTGATCGTATAAGACCCTTCGTCTTCTCGGTGGTATAAATTTGCGTGCTGCGCAAGAGGCTCTTCATTTTCCATTCATCTTCAAGGCAGCAAGCATGCGCAACCATTCATATTCAAGCCAGCAACCATGCGCAACACCGCAAGCCAACACTGCAAGCCATGGTAAGGGCGCCAGCGCTCGACGTCGTTCTTCCCAATGAAGTCCTCATCCATATCGTCAGCCTCGTGGCCTCGAGTTCGTCTCGTCCCATGGATGACCTTTGCAGCCTACGAGCCACGTACTAACTGTTTCGTTTATCTTTTCATTGGTTTTCTTTTGATTTAATTAATTTATTGGTTTTCTTTAATTTTTTAGCATATTGCAGTTGCAAGACCTTATCTAAGGTGGCCAAGGATCGGTACGTGGGCAAGCGGGTGTCGCTGCGGAATAAGGCGACGAAGTGGATGGAGAATGAGTGCTACCTCGCCGTCATCAGCCACCTGGCTAGGGCCGGCAACCCAGCGGTTTGCTTTGTTGTCGACCTCAAGGACGTGCTCTCCAATAGGCGGTCGCTGGCAGCGACAAGGCGGCGACTTACGTGCTCGGCCTCCTCTACTTCGCTTGGGCTGAGACTGATCTGGCCAAACGCTACTTCGCCCAGCTCGGGAGCGATCAGGTCACCTGCTGCTGTGGCTACGCGTGTGTCGACACGTCCAAAACTATCAACCGGGAGTGCAAGCGCTATCGGAAGATCGTCCTCGCCACGGTCCAGAACCTGGCATGGAGGAAAATGGTCAGTGTGTAGGGAAAGGAACTATATTGGCATAGCAGGGCCCATGGTGCTACCGGAAAATGGCCTGTGGTTGGGAGGACTACGAATCCTTATATAGCGATGAATGTAGGATTAGAAATGAGTACGTAGAGTTCATGACAAAATTGCATGAACTACATTTGTCTATAGCGTGAGCTTTGGGAATTAATGCTATTTATTTTTTATGTTTTGGTTTGTTAAACACCAAGTTTTGTTTTGTTGAACGTCAAGTTTTAATTTGTTTAATGCCAAGTTTAAGCTACTCAGTCACAATGTCTCTATCGGTTTTAGTCGAAAAATCGACATAAACAATTAACAACCAGTGAAATTGCGCGGGAGGAGCAAGGTTCAAGCCAGGCATTTTGTATCGGTTCAAGACTAAAAACTGATTCTGATGTACTTGTTCATAAAGCAAACCGATTCTAATGAGTACACTATCTGTATCAGTTCTCAAAGAAAACCGATTCTGATAATACTTCTATCCATATCGGTTTACTAAGAAACTAATTCTAATGAGTCACTATCTGTATCAGTGCACAAAGAAAACCGATTCTGATAAGCTTTCCATCCGTATCGGTTTACTAAGAAAACCGCTCTAAACGGGGAATGATGGGCAAGTACCACAATACCTTGGCCAGTGCACCTTTAGTGACCTCTTCACCATCGCTGCCCCGGGTCTTACGCTTCATGTCAGTACACTTCTCCTTTTGTTTGTAATAGGGCACACTACAAACTGGACAAACGTGCAGCTTCTGATGTGTGTTATGGTACAAGATGCAATTATTCAAACATGCATGTATCCTTTCTATTTCCATTCCCATGGGACATAGTAGCTTCTTTACTTCATAAATGCTTGTTGGCAACTCATTTCCCTCTGGAAGCAGATCCGATAGAAGAACTAGAAATGCATTGAAACTTGTATCTGTCCAACGGTGTTTTGCCTTCAGTTTGAACAATGCAAGGACCGAACCTAGCTTGGTGTATTCTAATTTGCAACCTGAGAACAGTGGTTTGGCATTGTCTTCTATTAAGCTTTTAAACTTTTCAAAATACCTTTTCGTGTAATTTTCCTCCACATCTCGCAACATTTGCTCCAAATTGGCCTTCTTAAACATATCCGCAGCGTAACTTCGTCATCGAGGTTCGGCATGTCTTCGTGCATCTGGGAAGGGTACTACGATCTCCCATGATGGATCCAACATGTGTAATTCCTCACAAAGCCACGTCGAATCAGGTGGTCCTCAATTTGAGCTGAGTTATTAAATCTTCTAAGATTAGTGCAATCAATGTAAGGACAATATATGAAGTTTACACCCCTCTTCACCATGTCTTTTTCTGCAATTTTTTTGAACTCCTGAACACCCCTCTGAAATTTATCACTCACACAGCTTTTCTGATACATCCATTCCTCACAGTCCATCTGCAATTAGACTTCACACAATAAAATTAAGGAAAAACTGGAGCAACGGCTAGCTAGGTATTTCAAATATTGAGACATCATTTCAATTAATATTTCCATTGCAAAATAGCGAATGGGTTTCAGGGTACCATCGATGACTCCTAATCTTTAAATAGGTTAGATCCTAATCCCATTCGAGGATATGTGGTTCGGATAAGTTCCTGATCAACTGTTGTACAACTCTAGAGAAAATTTTGGCAGCATCTTCCCGCTGTTCTCCAGATACACATCTCGACAACAGGTCAAGACGGGTGTGTACCCGGAGAACACCATAGGGAGATGCTATCGAAATCTACTCTAGAGTTGTACATCAGCTGATCAGGAACTTGTTCGAACTACATATCCTCAAACTGTCCAAAGAACGTGAACAATTTGAGACTGCTTCCTTATAAATATGCCATTTCAATCAGCATATTTATAAACAAGCACTCTCAAACAGGAGACGTAGGTTCCACAGCCTAAACTCTAACATTCATTATGTGACACCAACAATATAATTCCAGATTAACATGAGAACACTACAAATTAAGATAATTAAATATACATATGTGCTTGTCAAATAAAGAGTGTGAAATATGATAGGATATATATACAGTACCAGTGCAACCTAAACTTTCTTCGTGATATATCCAAATTATGTAGTGCAAAATTGAAGGGGTCTGAAGGATCTCCTCCAGTTTGGTTTCAAATTTACCCTCTTAACAACCACTCTTGAGGATTTCAATTTTTTCTCACCCAAATATTGCTTCCACCCACAGAATATGGGCTGTTTTCTTAGGTGGTGGTGGAGAAAATCTCCTCTAAAAAATAGAGGAGATCGAGTTCAAAACGAGTGGTATAAATAATCTAGCGAGACACATCAGAATCGGTTCTTACTTGTGAAGCGATAGTGATGTTCATTCTCATCACTATAAGTTTCTAAATAAGAAGCGATAGTGATACAATCATGCACATCACAATCGATTCTTACGGGAGAAGCAGTAGTGATCTGCATGAAAATCACTATCGCTTCCTTATAAGATCCGATTGTAATGTGCACGTTCACATCACAATCGGTTGTAGTAGTGTTATCACCGGGCTGGTGCAAGGCTATGCTCTTCTGTAACATCCTAAAATTTTGAAATAGTAAAATGTAAATGTTAAAATTTAAATGTGAATATTTTTTTGAGTTTTCTTGACGTCACTAGCTTTATTTGGATTTTCTAGGGTTTTGTGTTGGAAGAAAAATCAAATAAATGAGAAATAGAGGATGAAAAAGAGAAAAAGGCAAAGAAGTAAAAAGTAAAAATCTGAAAAATTTATCATGAGATATTGAGCATGCAAATAAACTATTTTATCCACTAAGTGAGATTTTATGCATAGAGATATGAGAAGGTAAAATAAAAAGGGCAACCTTTAAATCAAAATAGTGCATTGTCAGAATTAATACAATATTTTGGAAGATTAAATGGAGATATAAAAATTAACATGGGAACCTCATCACAATTACTATCTGTGGTAAAAATTTAATAAATTAAAGATGTGATTTAAAACTTTTTCAAATTTAAAAACTGAAATCCTGAAAATCTGGAAAATGCCATATCAGAATTTCTATAAAATAATGGAGTAATATTTGGATCTAAAAATTTTACGTTAACATTATTACGTCAAATAAAATTGATATAAAAATTTTAAAAAATAATGTCTTCATTTTGTTCTAAAAAAAATCAAAATCCGAAATAAGAATTTGGAGCAATCACTGTTGCAGAAATATTAATAATTTTTCGGTAACTCATTTTAACCTAAAAATTTTAGAAAACCTCAAGCCCTACCAAGAGACTCTGGTAAAAAAGTTTTAGAAAATTTTACCATGGTTTGTTAGCCCAATTAAATCCAGTACTGGAGTCTACTGAACCGGAATTCATTTTTTGCCACCTCATCTCGCTGACCAATGGGCCCAGCTTCGAGAGAACTCCATTCTCTAGCGCACAACGGAAAAGCTCTTCAGCCTCTGATCGGTGGACCTTGGCCCTACCCATCAGCTTCATCCCCATCTTCCCTGTTCGCTCGACTGGGGAGTCGAAGCCTCCCGATCCGGTGACTTCAGCCGAGTTCACTCCCTTGAACTACTCCATGAATCGTCGCATCATTTCGTGCCAGCACCGCCTTGCTCAGCCACGCCTCACCTTGGTCTTCCCGCACCATACCGCCGCAATTAAGCGCCGCGCCAGCTTGCCATCTCCCTATGCTGAGTCGAGATTGATCACCGCTGCGCGTCCAGGCTTTGCAAATCACCTCGGCCGGCTATAAATACCTCTCCAGCATCGCTATTGATCCAAGAATTTTGTGCAACCCCGAGGGCTATTATGGGGTAGTTTTAACCTATTAAGTTGTTTAGACATGGCTTTGCTCTTTGATAAGCGGGAGCTAGTAGAAGCACTCCATTCTGGATTGCTTGTGAGGGGCTTCCACACTGTTCGTGTGGGTAAATGCATACCGGTGCAACGGTGTATGCCTTGCCATGAACAGAAACGATGTATTGGTGTACTGAAAGTGGATCCACAACTTGAGTGTGTGTTTTTGTTTCTATGGCGTGGGCTTAACGTCCTGAGCTGGATCAAAGTCATGTCTAGGTAATGTAACGGCTCTGTATGATCTCCTTGCCGGCACACCTAAGGAAGTGTGTCGTATGGCCTTGCAAAAAGGTTGATCATTCCTTGTGGGTAAAGTTGCACACCTCTGCAGAGTGAAAAATCTAGTCAATTAGCTGCGCCCGCAGTCATGGGCACTTGGTGAAGTCATTCCAATGCTAGACTTTGATATTTTATAAAAATTTGGTTTCGGTTTGAGACTGTGTTTGGCAACTGGTTTTATGTTCAAAGGAATCGACATTTATGGTTATTCAGTCGGGTAAACTGGTTATGGAATTGCAATTACTTTCGTACGACTACTTTGTTTATTAGCAATTTCATAAATGTCGGTTTGTAATCTATTATAAGCATATGATTTACATTTCTTTGTGCAACTGCAAAATAACCTAGAGCCTATCATTGTTTAAGCCTGCACGTTTATTTATATGCATTTGTAAACCACTATCAAGTCTTGCTGAGTACTAATGTACTCAAACTTACTATCTACGTTGTCTCAGAAGAGGAAGCTTCAGTCTTGCCAGACGATTCGTACTTTCATGCAGGCCGTGGGGACTTTGACGACGATTTCTTCTAAGGGTTGGCCTAGTCCGATGCCTAAGGGTAGTTTGGGAATTCCACTTGGCTTTTGTTTCTTCTAGTTGTTGCTTTTCGTTTGCTACTCTGTTATTATTTTAGTTCTGTATTGTACTATGTATAATTAATTTTGCATAATTAATCTTGCACATGTTATAAATATCCAGTTCTGGTTGTGGTATCGATGTTGTAAACATGTGTGTACTAGCTACTGATCCAGGGACTAGTACTGTATGTACAGGGAGGTTCCTGTTCCTTGAAACGGGGTCTCACATCTTCGTAGGTATTTAAATCTAGTTAATTAGCTGTGCTCACGGTCACGAGCAACTCAGAGAAGTAATTTCAAATGTAGCTTTGTTTTTGCAACGGTTTTGGAAAATGTGTTGTACCAGGTTGGTATATTCTAAAGCCAAGGTTGGTTATGATTTACTCACCGTTCATGACCATGAAGGGTTATGAAAAGTTGAAAAAATAATTTACATGCTGTTATTAGTTTTATATCAAGTGCCCATTTCAAAATTGCGATACCCTTTGATAAACTACTCTCTTGCAAATAAAATCTGTCTTATGTTGAATGTAAAACTTAGTTTAGAAACTCAATTCCTTAGACTAACCTTGCATGTGAAATATTTCCATGCACTAAAGTCTTGCGAGTACATACGTGTACTCAACCTTACTTGTTGACATTTATTCAGAAGATAAGAAAGAAGACCATCGCTTGAATATCATCGCTTTTGGCAATGATGGTGTATAGGGTCACAGCCGCACTCAGATCTTTCCTGTGGATTTATTTTTAATTGATGGTTCATAATTTAAATTTTAGGCTAATAGCCTATAATATTCTTTTAATCTCATTTAACTGGCCATATTTACCTATTTAATGTTCTTTCACAGTCTTTTGTTGTTATATGCAGGTGACATACAATCTCTGTTCGAAACCAAATTCTTGGGCAGTTTCTAGGTCGTGACACTGCAACTCGTTTCCCTTTAGAAGCATGTCTGCTAATAGCCCTAATAGTACCGTGAAACTATTGTCGGACCAACCGTTGCTTGCCTTCAATTTTAACAATTCAAGCAAGGACGACAACCTCATGTATTTTGACTTGCAGCCTGGGAACAAAGGTTTCTCCGAGTTGTCCATCAAGCTTCGAAATCTACCATACTTTCTGTCATCGTGGTTCCCTTCTACATCATGTAGCATATGATCCAAATTGTCATCCTGCAATCTATCATCATGGGGAGCACAATCGATATCATCCGGCATATCATTGACTTCATCAGCGATGTTAGTACTTCCTGCTTCCTGTACAATCTACTCTTCATCATGACTGGTCCAACATGTATACCCCTTTTGAAACCCCATAGAATCAAATGTGCTTCGATCTAGGCTGAGTTGCCAAACACCCTCAAATTGTCGTAGTCAATGTATGGATAAGATATAAATTGGACCTCCTTATTAAGCATATCCTTCTTTGCAGTTCTTCTAAAAGCAGAGACGTCATTAATGTACTCAGCACTCGCACGGTTCATAGCGCACATCCAGCTTTGATCCATCTACATATGCTACGTATATAATAATAAATATTAAATAATGAAGTACACTAGAAGTGCATGCATATGCACACATTCTTAAATTAAAGCACAAATTAACTAGCTAAACCCTAACATAATTCATAAATCATACTAGATCTAAATAGTCTTTGCTTTATACCAAGCTAACTATAATCTAAATCAAGTATATATCTTCAATTTTCTCTTTACCAAACTAGCTACCTCTTAGATCACAAACAACAAATGGATCTAGCTACAAGCTACATCTAAAACATATATCTTCAAATTCTCTCTCTTTATCATGCTAGTTAGCTAGCTTCTTACATAAAAAGAGCAAAATGGATCTTCAATTATCTCTTTACCTAGCTAGCTACTTCTTTAGAATAATACCATTAGAATCAATTACTACTTTAGAACACAAAGAACAAATATATCTACATCAACCTGGATCTAAACCAATATCTTCAAATATTCTCTCTTTATACCAAGCTAGATCTTCGATCAATATAATGCAATTAGAACTAATTACTAACCTTAGATCACGAAGAACAAAAGGATCTATTCTAAATTTATAGTTTCCTTGCACTAGATCGCCTCACAATCGCACCCATATAAAAAATAGCTCAGGAAAACCTAAGTGGGTCAAGGGCCTCTCGCGGCTTTCTGTACTTATTTCCATGAAATGCTCATCACAGATGGTTCTAGCTAAAAAATTATTTAAAATAAAATCTCCTCACAAATGGTTCCATCCAAAAACCATTAGTGAGGCATTTCTCACTGACAGTTTTTGACTAGAAGAGTCAGTGATAGGTGTCCTCATTACAGATGATTCTAGCAAAAAAATCGTCAGTAATGACTATGGTGTTCATCACTGACGGTTTTTGACCTCCACATGGTCTTTCATTTTCTATAGTAGTGGTGGCCAAGGAATCCATCAAGGAAAAAAACTGCCAAGAGGGGAATTGTTTTTTTGCTATACCAGAGAAATTTCCACCATGGAAGCTACAACATCGGAAGAAGTTGCTTCTCGACCTGATTTCGCACAGTGCCAGCAAGATGGGTCACAACGGGTTAGTGACCAGGGCATTCACGATGGTGTGAGCTCTTCCCGACCATGCCCAGTCACCTCAGCAAATTCCTCTGAAGATTAGTCATCTTTGGTCAGCTCCGTCACTATGGATCCGTCGAGCCGACTAGACTCCCCTAGGGTCTCGTGAAAAGAAGGTCACCAAGTCAGGGGAAGCACTAGTTCTATTGGTGGTCATGAGATCCATCATGGATCCACTAGATCTGACGAAGAGAAGTGCGAGAGAGAGTCACTGGAGGGGGCCAAGTTGGTGTCGAGGGAGACGATGGCAGTGCTGGGAGGCGGAGGGCGACAAGAGTTGGGAGGGAGAGGGAGGGGCACGGGAGGCAGCCGTGGGGCGAGGCAGCCAGAGTGGAGGAGGCGACTGGGGCGGAGGGAGACGTAGGGGCCAAGTCGGTGACAAGAGGGGCGGAGGCGGTGGCCGGTGGAGGTCGGACATGCGCAGGAGGGCAGGCGAGCGGGAATGGGGGACTGCAGCTGAAGGAGTGAGCCGTAGCCACGTTGGGGAGGGGGGATGGAGTGCAGCTATGGAGGGCTAGAGGAACTGAGACTGAGTTAGGCACTTAGGGTTATGTGTATCTCTAAAATGTGGGGCTTACATGTTATAAGATATCCGTTTGGTACCTATGGGTACAAATTGTTACATACATTCATCCTATGATCTTATCAGGTACTGTTTGTGTCAAAATTTGGCAGGTGCAGAGATATCGGCAATCCGAGATCTCTGATGAAGGGAGCAGCGTGAGGCTCGCTGGCGAAAACAAAATTTTCTCGCATTCAACGGGATACATGCGAGTAGTAGATCATGGATCATTACCCTTGGAGCACGTTAGCGGCGGAAGAAGAGTGGGTGAAGCGTCGCGTACTCCAAAGTCTGATAGTAGATGTCGGAGTTGATCGTTTCCTCCTCGCGATCGTGCCTTGTTGTTTGTAGAGAAAGTGAACATTCTCGCCAATCGGCAAGGCGGATGCAGCGCCTCACGGTATCCACATCGTCCAGGGTGGAGCGCCGTCTTGTTGGTGTGCTAGCACCACGCAGCGTCTGCGGCAACTAGGGTTTTAGCGGGGAAGGAGTCGACGGCGAGGGTTTCGTGGTGGAAAAACCTCTTTTCTGCGGCGCCACCCGCGCCCTTTATATAGGCGCACACTAATGGGCCTTCTATGATAGAAGCCCATTAGGAACCTCGTCCTCGAGATCCATATCCATGAAACCCACTAATGAATCCTAATCCATTTTGGCATGTTCCAACCCGTTAAGTGTGCGACCCGTTAGGTTCATGCGCAAACGACCATGGCCCTGAAAACCTCTTTTCCAGACCATCAGACAACAGTGGTTCCTAGTAGGACATGTTGTCCCCCGAATGCACAGAGTGATCGTATCGGCTGAACCTTGATATACTCATATACCGATCCTGTATGTTGGTGATATGCCCTAGAGGCGATCATTGATTTCATCCCAGGTTTGATTTGCTCTGTTTTGCTGCGCATCGCCTTCTCAGAGTCGATCTGCCTTTATCTCCAGATTAACCTCGATCGGCTAGTTTCGCTACGTCCTAATCAGTTTTTGCATGATTAGAGTTACGCCGATCATCGTTTGATATCGGCTTTAAGCGATTTCATGACTTTACCTTATCAATTGCAGGGTCAAATTAATTGGCACGCTTGAACCAGGTGTTTGTCTGGTGTGCTGAAGCCGGAAACCCTACTTCAAGTTTTTTGCATCAACACACTTTTGGCATGCCTAGTGGGATTCGTTAGAAAGATGTCTGCAAGTAAATCTATCCCAGCCGATGTCAATGACGAAGCCATAATCATCCCTACGTTGGACGATTTAACCCCAGAACAGTGCAAGGAAATTGAAGACAGAAAAGCTGCTCTGGAGGAGATGATGTTGGCCTACTACCAGAAAACCCTACGAGGGGTCACCCAGAAGATTGCATTACCAACGCTGAACCCTCTCGGCGACGCTAGCATCTCGTCCGACTCGGTAAGCCAATATGTGCTGGTTCAAGCCGAGTTGTCTGTTATGATTGAGCAATCTGTGCATCATGCATTAATTAATCAATCATCGGCCTTGGTTACAACATTAAAGCCGATGATTGAGAACAGTGTCAAGTCAATAGCTCAGGAGTTGGCTTCATCTGGGGTTCTGCTAGATCCGTTACAGCCACTCCCAACATATCCCATCTACTCTGTATCACAGCACAGTGAAAGTGTCGGCTCCAGCGCCTTTGTTAATGCCAACTCAACCCACTGTGTTGACACTAGCAAACTCGCGTCCAGGTGGGATTACACATTACCATGCATACACCGATGCTGCAAAGATGAACGCATCGGCCAACCTACCACCAACGGTACCATTCAATGCTTTCATTCAATCGGCTCCTCAGTCGATCGAATCTGATAGGGTTCCTCAGTTGCACGGGTCGATTCCACTATGGAATTCGGAACCACATAGGGTGGTCACATATACTGAACCCTTTGTTCCTCTACCAGAACCGCCTATTTTAAAAGCCAATGGGCACGACCCATTTCCTCATCTGTACCCATCGGCTAAACCCAATCAGCAGCTCGAGTTTACACTCGGGGGGCAGGATGCCAGTTACAACCACAATTGGCACAATCCCAGTGCTCCGCCGGTCAACAATGTCAATTGGGTCGATCAGATATCTGTAGTCTTACGAGATCAATTCGGCTTGAAACTGAAGGGGAAAGTTATCGGCTATAGAAAGCCATATCTAGACTACATAGATCGCATGCCTTACCCGCACAACTTTAAAGTTCCTAATTTTGCCAAGTTTTTAGGAGATGATTATGTCACCACCTTAGAGCACGTCGGACGATTTATCGCCCAATGTGGTGAGTCCGCTCAGTCCGACTGATGAATACTTATAACAGGGATACCCCTAGCAGGCCGGAGCACCAAATGGGCAATCTCAGGCCCAGCTCTTGCCGAAGGCCTCGTTGGGCCACAAAGGATCCTCGGCCTCGATCAAGCCCACGAGGCGTTCCGACACAACCTCGGGTGCTGGCGCCCGTATGCTCGGCACGGCCTCGAGTCGGCGCTCCGCGAGCTCGACACAGCCGCCATAGGTCGGCGCGACCCTGAGCTCCGACACGGCCTCGGGTCGGCGCCCTGAGCTCAATTTGGCCCCAGATCGGAGCCCTGATGAGCTTCGACTCAGCAACCTCCGCCACGTCGCCGGTCGACCTCAAGCAGGTCACGTGCCCCGTGGACATGACGGCCATGCTGGGGCAGGTGGCTCCTTCCCAAGGTGGCGAGGGCGCCAAAGTCAGCGCCGATCCCTCACCCCATCATGCACGAGTGGAGAGACGCGCTCTCTCGAAACAACGCCCGAGCACAGCGTGGACGGCGTCGATGTCGACAAGTGCACAGAGGGCAGATGCGCACCTTCCCGATGGAACGCCGCCCATTGTGTCTACCAACCCAGACATGGGATGAACAGGAGCCTGACAGTCACCAGGACCGAAGACCGGGACCCCCGGGCGTAGAGCACCCCTACTTTTCTTTTTCAAACTCCCGTGTAACTTGCTCCCTCTGCCTATATAAAGGGAGGCAGGACCCTCAGGGAAAGGGACATCTGATCTCGGACAACATATCCGACTGAAGCTCACCCGAGCACTTATGAACACTTACGGGCACACTGCTCTCATTCCTCCCACTCGGACGAGCGCTCAAGGCCAGTCCTTAGCCCTCGCTTGTAACCCCACGCAGCCCTCTGCGCCCAAAGCAATAAAGAACCACCACATGAATTGGAAGTAGGGACGTTCAGCCCGAACCAGTATATATCTTGGGCACCCTGAGTCAACCATTCAAGGAAAGGGAATGCGCGGCCCCTTAACTTACAAATTTACTTGCCGATTTTACGAAACACCGACAGTTGGCGTGCCAGGTAGGGGCTTCACGCGTCATCTTTGTCTCCGGATTCCCAATCACCTCCTTGATGGCTTCCTTCACCCGCGATGGTGCGTTAGCGTCGAGGAGGTGGATCCGTTTCAGCGCCCTCGACTTCATCGCCACTCCGGCGGGGGAGCTTGTGCTCGTCCCCGCCCCCTCTCAAGACCAAGCGTCCACTGGGAGCCTGGACTACGTTGCCAACGCCCTTGGCAACCTCCGGCTCGAGGCCCCCGCGCGGACCTCGACGCTGGAGCCCAGCACGCGCTGCGCCACCTCCGATGGCAGCGCGCACGAGCTCAAGCGGGCAGCAACTTCACCCCCCTCAGGCTCGCACCTTGAGGCGATGGCCGGCTACCAGCCGGCCTCCATCCACGACTTGCTGGAGGACTCCTCCAGCCATGGCTCCAGCTCCGACACGGAGCGCGCCGCGGATGGGCCGTACTCCCACGAGTGCAACATGGCGGGCATGGGCGACCCGGGCGCAAGCCCTGAAGACTCAAGGGTTATCCTCCAGGCGCCAAGCGCCAGAGGCGGAGTATCGGCACGCGCTGAAGCGCCTCAAGCTCGCCTTGTGAGCTCCAAAGAATAACGCGATGAGCTAGAGGCCCAAAGGCCTGTGGACAAACTCTGTGTCGACTCCGAGCAAGCACCACCGAGTCCCAACACGATCCGCACGCGCAGGCGCTGCGACGCCAAAGTACATCACGAACCGCCGAGGGGTCTAACGGTCTTGTTCTTCCCCACGCCAGCCTGGGACAGTCGCCGCCAGAAGAATGCCGCTCGCTGCATTCCGAACCAGAGGACCCGGAGGCCAAGGCCACGTACCAGAACCTTCGGGGGCTGGTAGAGCGTGCTGCGGTGTAGCACATGCAAGGCTCCGGCTCCCACCATTCGGGGGCTTCATCGAGCCACCCGAGCCACGCCGTCACTCGGGACCCGCGGGGTTCGGCGAAGATGGCGCCGAACCTTGGGTGGCCCCAGGCCTCGCGCACCCCGGTGCGCCAGCACCTGGGCGACAGCCGCGACGTCCGTGCCACCCTCGAGGCGTGGAGGGGGGCGATAGCCGAAGCGGCCCAATCGCGGGCCGTGGATAGCGGTCGGTGCCACGACCGCAGCCCAAGCCTCGACGGCCCTAGGCCTCAGGCGTTCTATCGAGAGATCCGCAATGTGAATTTCCTTGCCTGATTCCGGGCGCCCGTCAACATCACCAAGTACACTGGGGCGACAAACCCCAGTGTTTGGTTGGAAGATTACCGGCTTGCATGCCGAGCGGGGGGAGCTACTGATGATCTCTTCATCATCCAGTACCTCCCCATCTACCTCGCGGACTTGGCTCGAGCCTGGCTCGAGTACCTGCCCGCAAACACCAACAGGAACTAGGCCGACTTGAAGAACCTCTTCGTCGGTAATTTCCAGGGCACTTATAAGCGCCCTGGGAACTCCTGGGACTTGAAGGGCTGCAAGCAGTAGCCCGGGGAGACTCTCCGAGATTACATCCGGCGCTTCTTTCAGCAGTGCAATGAGCTCCCTGACATCTGTGATGCCGACGTCGTCGGGGCGTTCATCTACGACACCACCTCCAAAGCTCTAGTCCACAAGCTAGGCTGCGCCAAGTCCAAAACCACCAAGGAGCTCCTCGACATCGCCACCAACCACGCCTCTGGCGAAGAGGCTGTGGGGGCCATCTTCGACAAAGGGAAGGCCAAGCGAGAGTTCGGCACTAAAGCCGGCGCCCCCTTCGACCGCTCCGACAAACGGAAGTGGAAGGGGAAGCAAGGCCGCGAAGGCTATCTGCCGCATGCCGATCGCTTCGCTAAGCAAAGCGGCGAACGGCAGTGCCCAACCACTTCGAGAACTCGATGGATAGCTCAGGTCCGCATCACGGTACCCATCAAGCACTGGCACGGATCGCGAAACCTCAAGCGCTTCATTTCCGGAGCCCCCATGCGGGGCAAAGGGAAAAAGCGGGACTCGGCACTAGATGCCGAGGAAAAGAAGGCGGACGATGAGTTCCCCGAACCCGACGGCTGCCTTATGATATTCGGTGGGCCGGCGTACTACGCCGACAAGAGGCGGCTCAAGCTCGCCTTCCGGGAGGTCCATACGGCAACTCCCGCCGTTCCCAAGTACCTCCGGTGGTCAGAATCACCGATCACCTTCGATCAGACCGACCACCCCGACCACGTTCCGCAGCCAGGGAGATATCCACTGGTCGTTGCCCCCGTTGTGGGGCCAAAGCGCCTGTCCAAGGTGCTCATGAACGGCGGCAGCAGCCTCAACATCCTGTATGTTGAGACTCTCAACGCCATGGGAATCCCTCGCTCGCGTCTCCGACCGAGCAAGGTGCCTTTCCACGGCGTCGTCCCTAGCTAGCAAACCTATCCACTCAGGCAGATCGACCTGCCCGTCACCTTCGAGAGCCCGGACAACTTCCGCACCGAAACCCTCACCTTCAAGGTCGTGGGATTTCCTGGCTCCTACCATGCCATCATGGGGAGGCCATGCTACGCCAAGTTCATGGCGGTCCCCAACTACACCTACCTTAAGCTGAAGATGCCGGGACCACGGGGAGTGATCACCGTGGCCTCGTCTTTTCAGCTCACCTACAACCGCGAAAGAGAAGATTGAAGTCAAGCGTCGGCGCCATCGCGTCCACCGAGCTCGAAAACCTCCGGAGGGAAACCTCTGAGTCCGCCCCCGACTCTAGCAAGTCAGGGCCAGGATCCTTCAAGTCCGCCGAGGACACAAAGGAGGTCGTGGTCGATCCCGAGGATCCGGCCAAGACCGTGCGGGTCAGAGCCACGCTCCCCGCTAAATAGGAAAGCGCGCTCGTCGACTTCCTCCACGCCAATCGGGATGTCTTCGCATGGAAGCCTTCCGACATGCCAGGTATCCCTAGGGAGGTCGCCGAGCACTCCTTGAACATCCGACCTGGCTCGAGACTGGTCGCCCAACGCTTGCGCCGCTTCGACGAGGAGAAGCGCAAGATCATAGGGAAGGAGATTGCCAAGCTTTTGGTGGCAGGGTTTGTAAGAGAGGTACGCCACCCCGAGTGGCTAGCCAACCCTGTCCTTGTAAAATAGAAGTCTGGGCAACGGAGAATGTGTGTTGACTACACGAGCCTGAATAAGGCATGTCCCAAGGACCCTTTTCCGTTGCCTTGCATCGACCAAGTTGTCGACTCCATCGCAGGTGCGAATCCTCGCCCTTCTCGATGCCTACTCAAAGCTACCACCGTGATAGCGATGAAAGAGTCCGACCAGCTCGTGACTTCTTTCATCACTCCGTTCGGCCCGTTTTGTTACGTAACGATGCCGTTTGGTCTAAAGAACGCGGGTGCTACATACAAGCGATGTATGCAAATGTGCTTCAGAGACCAAATAGGCCGTAACATCGAGGCGTACGTTGACGACATCGTCGTCAAAACTAAGAAGGCCGACGACCTCGTCGCCGACTTAGAGGAGACTTTTGCGAACCTCCGACGGTTTCGCATAAGGCTCAACCCCGAGAAATGCGTCTTCGGGGTCCCCAAGGGAAAGCTACTCGGCTTCATCATCTCCGAGCATGGCATCGAAGCCAATCGGGAGAAGATCTCTGCGATCGTGAAGATGGGCCCAATGGACAACCTAATAGGAGTCCAGAAGCTGACAGGATGCCTTGCGGCCCTGAGCCGTTTTGTGTCTCGCCTCGGGGAACGCAGAATGTCGCTCTACAAGCTGCTCAAGAAGTCCGATCATTTCAGCTAGACCTAGGAGGCGCAGGAAGCTCTCAGCCGACTGAAAGCGTTCCTGACCTCATGCCCAGTGCTGGTCGCCTCGGCACCAGGGGAACCGCTCCTCCTCTACATTGCCGCCACGACCCAGGTCGTCAGCGCGACACTTGTTGTGGAGCGAGCCGAAGAAGGCCATGTGCTCAAGGTACAACGGCCAGTGTACTTCATTAGTGAAGTTGTTGGTGTTTCGTAAAACCGGCAAATGTATTTGTAAGTCAAGGGGCAGCGCGCTCCCACTCCTTGATGGTTAGACTCGGGAGTCCAGGATGTATACTGGTTCGGCCGAATATCCCTACTTCCAGTTCGTGGTGGTGGATCTCATTGCTCAGAGTATGGCGGATTACAAGCAAGAGCTAAGGACAGGCCCTTAACGCTCGTTTGAGTAGGGGAGCCTGAGAGCTCAGAGCGCTCACTCGGGTCGGAGGGCCCGGGTGAGGTCGGATGAGCGAACGAGGCAGAATGAAAAAAGCGGATCCCTCGTCTTCCCTAGAGGGCATGCCTCCCTTTATATAGTCGGAGGGGGCAGGTTACACGAGAATGCGGAGGAAAGATGTAGGGGCACACTGTGCCCGGGAGTCCCGGTCTTCGGTCTTGGAGCCTGACAGGTCGCTGTCCATCCCACGCCTGGGTTGGTAGACACAGCGGACAGTGTTCCATTGGGAAGGTGCGCGCCTGCCCTCTGTCACTTTGCCGACGCCGATGTTGCTTGCTTATCTTGCGCTGTACCGCCTTGAGACGGAACGTGTCCCTCCATTGTGCCTGACGGGGTGAAGGGATTGGTGCTTGACTTAGCGGCCCCCCGGTGTTGTTTCAGGAAGGGGCCTGGGATTGGCGACCATCTTGGAGTTGACCATTAAGCGACGGAGATTTACCGAGGCTCCGTCCGGGAGTCCGGTCGGAGCCCACAAGAGCGCCCGACCAGTTGCCTAGTCGGAGCACGTGGGGACGCCCAATCGGTAGCTCGGTCGGAGTGCCCCCTAGCGGGCTTGATTGAGACCGAGTAATCCTTCGTATCCCTTTGGGCCTAGAGATGGACCCAAGATGGTTCATCCAGCGATCCAGCCGATATTTAGGGATAATCCCATCTGCGAGGGGCGGAGGCTTTGATAACATCCTTCCAAAGATCAGATCGTCGCTACCGACTCGAGTCCGACGACTGAGAGAAATACGATCTTGAAATAGATGTATACTTCGCTGTGGGGTACCCCTGGTAGGAGTATTCGTCAGAAGTGCTCTCCGAGTCCAAAGCTCGATACCCGCAGGTGCAGAAATTGCTCTATGCGGTGCTCATCGCAAAGAGGAAACTGGTCCACTACTTCGACCGATATCCCGTCTCCGTGGTGACATCCTTGCCACTCGGCGAGATCGTTCACAACCGCGACGCTTCAAGAAGAATCGCCAAGTGGGCACTTGAGCTCAAAGGCCACGACATATCTTACGTCCCCGGACGACGATCAAGTCCCAGGTCTTGGCCGATTTCGTTGCCAAATGGACCGAAGCCCAAGCGCCACCGGTGCTCGAAGACCCCGAGTACTGGACGATGTACTTTGATGGGTCCTACACCAAGAATGGAACGGGTGCTGGAGTCGTCATTGTTTCTCCGCCGAAACAAGCTCCAAGATGCCTCTCGACCGCTTCTTCGACGCGAACCAACAACGCCGCGAATCACGGCCCTCATCAACGGTCTCGGATCGCCGCCGACCCACAACCTCGGCTTATTTATACGACACGGGCGACTCCAAGCTTGTCGTCGACCAAGTCATGAAGGCCACGGAGCCTCGCGGACGCCGCATGGCAACAGATCGCCGGAGGTGCCAAGCTCGAGGAAAGGTTCAAGGGTTTCGAGCTTCACCATAGCTACCGACGCTACAATGGTGAGGCCGATTACCTAGCCAATCTCGCCTCCAGCAAGGGACTGATCCCGTCTAGGATCTTCGTCTCCGACCTCCACAAGCCTTCCGTTCGACTGGACTCGCCAACCGAGCAGGTGACCGACTCTCCGGGCGTGACTGGCCTCGATTGCCGAAGCGGCCGATATGAACTGTCCGGTCAAGCCGCTGGCGCGGTTGGTTGCCGACTTCGACTGGAGGAAGCCCTTCATCGACCGACTGACTGACGGATCACTCCCTGCCGACCCAGTCGAGGCTCGGTGCCTCGCTTGGCGGGCAAAATCCTTCGTGCTGGTCGGAGAAGACCTCTACAAGAGGAGCCCCTCCAGAGTCCTTCAGAAGTGCATCCCGGCCGACCAAGGGAAGCAGTTGCTGCTCGATATCCATGGCGGCATCTGTGGCCACCACGCTGCACCACGATCCCTCGTGGGGAAAGCCTTTCGGCAAGGTTTCTATCGGCCATCGCCGCGGCCGACGCCGAGCAAATCGCTCACACCGCGGCGGTGCCGCTTCGCCAACAGACGATCTTCCGGCAGAGGGCCTTGCGAGCGATCCCATCACATGGTCATTCGCGGTCTGGGGACTCGATCTGGTCTGGCCCTTCAAGAAGGCGCCCGGGGGCATTACCCACCTGCTCGTTGCGGTGGACAAGTTCACCAAGTGGATAGAAGCAAAGCCAGTCGCCACCGTCACCTCGGCGCAAGCGGCCAACTTCTTCCGCGACATCGTTTATCAGTTCGGAGTCCCGAACTCCATCATCACCGATAACACAACGCAGTTCACAGGGAAGGAGTTCCTCAAGTTCTGCGACGACTTCAACATCCGCGTCGACTGGGCGGCCGTAGCCCATCCGCGGACCAATGGCCAAGTCGAGCGGGCAAATGGCATGATCCTCTAAGGGCTCAAGCCGCGAATCTTCAGTCGACTGAAGAAGTTCGTGGGACGATGGGCGCCGAGCCGCCTCCGCCCTCTCGAGCTGCGCGATCACACCGACCCGGCCGACCGGGTTTACACCGTTCTTCCGGTGTTCGGGCGCTTGGTCGCCTTTGCCGACTGCACACGGAGTATGGCGCCCCAAGATTACAAGCCTTCGACGAGGCACGGGGGCTCGAATCACAACAAGACACCATCGACCAGCTCGATGAGGCGCGCGATGTGGCCATCCTGCGATCGACTAAATACCAGCAGACGCTGCGGCGCTACCACAGTCGTCAGGTCCACGGTCGGTCCTTCAACGTTGGTGACCTGGTCCTGCGCCAGGTTCATTCCAACAAGGACAGGCACAAGCTGTCCTCTCCCTGGGAAGGCCCCTTCACCGTCGTGGAGGTACTCTGACCCAACACCATTCGACTCAAGGATGCCGATGGCAACATTCTGCCTAATGCGTGGAATATTGAGAAGCTAAGGCGATTCTATCCCTAAAAACTTCTCCTTTATTCTCACGTCTCCACCAAATCCTCCGAGTTCAAAGCACCATGCGCCACTCGGGGGCTACTCGTTCGCACGCTCATTCAAGTCGGCGCCCCAACCGGCCCTCCGAACCTCCCGAGCAGTAACCCTCTCGACCCAAGTGCTACAACCTACGCCCAAGTGGCTACGGTTGCGAAGTAGTGCTTCGCGGGAGAAGGAAGTGCCCATACAGGGCGGTCCACAATCGATCGGGGACACGCTTCTGGGCTGCTAAGTTCTTTGCTATTTTTGTGTTTTCCTCTAAATGTTAGCACCCCGACCTACGCTCAAACAACCCCAGTAGTTTCTGAGGGCTACGGTCATTCGGCGAGAGCTCACCACAGAAGAAATGCAAAATGTCAAGCAAAGTTCCAATAACATATATTGTATAAACATTGCATCACACATAAGCAAAAGTTAGACGCGGGTGCCTAGAAGGCTCCTAACCCCAGGCGTCGTCGTTGGAGTTATAACCGCCCTCGTCGCCCACGTCCTTGGCTTCAACGTGAAGCCACTCCGCCACTGTCTCCGCCGCCGCCCGTGCTCTCGCCCGCACCCGGGCATGGTTGCCTTCGATCCCGGCGACGATCGCCATTGGGTCGGCGAGGCGCTACTTACCGGGCGCGAAGAAAGCCAAAGACGCATTCGCCGCCGAATGGCGATTTCCCACCTCGCGAAAGCGTAACGCTTTGTTCAAGGTGCGGGCAGTCGGCCAAGGCGCTACCTTTGGGTGGTCAAGGCGTCGCGACGCGAAGACGCCGAGCGGCTCGTTTAGCCTCACCCCCAGTGGCTCCAAGCTCCTGCCCATGCTCTCGAAGGATGGGCGGAGCATGGACAGGAGATTCTCACGCGAGACCCAGCGCTCCTCATGCATCTTGGCGAGCTCCTCCTCGATGGCCTGGGCCCGAGCCCGCTGTGACGACGCCTCCTCACGCGTCTTAGCGAGCTCTTCCTCGGCGACTCGGCTGAGCGAGCTCAAGGCCAGTCTCCTCGCAAGATCTTCGCAAGCTCCTCCTCGGCGCCCGGACTGAGCTCGCTGGTATAACGCCTCCGCTTCGGGCGCGGCCGCTAGGCTTGACATTGAAGGAAGCCTCTACCACGCCGAGGCCGCCATATCCGCCGCCCGGGCTCCCGTCGCCGAGGGACTGCCTGGGGCGGTCGGGGGAGCGTCGACTGTAGCTCCGGTTGATGAGGACATCACCAACATGGATACGACCAGCGTGACCGCTGCCCCTCTTTCCTCTCCGGCTTCTCCAATGACTATCGACGCTGCTCCATCTTCGTCACAAATGATCGACGCTGCGGCAACTTCGTCACCAAGAGGCCTTAATCCAAAAGCTCAGCTATTCAAGCCCACATCAACAGACAAGGGCCTCAAGCACACACCCCGAGAACAGCCCACGCGTCGAGGAAGGCCCATATGGAAGCCCAAGATGCCAAAAAGCCCGGTTCGGCCATCCAGCAGCATGCCAACTTCAAACGGGCATAACTTGGGTTCCCAGACTCCGTTTTCAGCGTGCGACCACCCGTTTAAAAGCTTAGGAGATAAGCTTTCCAATGGATCCAGCCCCACTTCCAAATTCACTCCAGAACGACGGAAAAATGTGGAACAATGTCACGGGCCAGAAATTCAGGGTGCAGCATCACCACACTTCTGGGCCTATGGCCCATGTATCTTAGGGTTTTGGTGGCCACCGCTGTTTTGGCTGCCCTACACCTCCTGGCCGTCGCTATATATGTGGCCGCCACCGTTCTTTTACGCTTAGGTTTTGTTGTGTTTTGGTAGACCCCTTGTGCGCCCCTCCTCGTGTTCAAGGTGTGTTGACTAGACCACCCGTGAACGAGAAACAGAACCTCACCTTTGTATCTTTGAGATTATTGATTGGAATTGCTCTCACCTTGTTCTTGCTTGTTCTCGGTTGCAGCAGGTACAAGGATCGATCGGGTCTTTGATTGGTTGATCGCCTCGTGTGGTGACGCTGCGATTGCTTGTTGTCGATCTCGTGGTTAGTAGCCGATCCAACTACTTCGTGCGCTATCAAACCGACGTATCGTTCTCATCAGAAGATCGGGCCGACCTAGTGCGCATCAAGTGGTATCAGAGCGACGGTTGCCTGGTGAGAACACCCTTATCTTTTGTTTAGTTCATCTTGTTCGTCCTAGAGTCCAGAAAAACAGCCAAAAAAATTTGTTCGTTGTGTGATCAATCTAATTCGAGCCCCTTTTTAGCCTTTACTATTACTACCTAGTTTAATTCTTGTTGAATTTACGTTGCATCATCGTGTCGTTGCTGGTCTTAGTGTTTTGATCCTTAGAGTTTCGAGTTCTTGTCACGTTCTTGTCACCGAGTTGAACTCCATCGCGTCGTCGCATCCAATTCGGATCCTCCTCTGTCCAGTTCGGTATTTTAGTCATAACTCCCTCATACAAACTCGGATTTTGCTGTTCATGTACTTTCCTGAAAGCTTGAGAAATTATCTACAACTTTGTCCATTGTGAAACTTTCCAAAAACGGCGTCTTCTTGCCCAAAATCCCGTCGGATTGGAATCTATCTTCATTCTTGATTTTCTGAGTAGTCTGTATTTCGGGGTCAATATCTCTAGCTTCCCTTATCCAAAATAGACGTTCCATATATGCAAATTGATCAGCTCAAAAATATCTACAACTTTCCAGTTATACGTTTTTGCATTGGAAGTCAATAAAAACCCGAAAACAGCGTTTGAAGTTTCAGCATAGTAGATCTGTTTTGCAGCAGGAAAATTTTTGAGTTGTAATTCATCATATGTGCCACTTTGATATAAAAGGAAGAAAAAAAATAAGAAAAGGCAAGTGCATATAAAAGAGCCGCACTAAAAGGAGGAAAAAGAAGCCCTAGCTATTTGCTTGTGTGCTGTGGTCATTCTGGTTGCTGTTTCTGTGACTTCATTGGTGTCCAGGCTCGCGTCTCTAGTACGGTCTAGCCTAGGACCAGCATAGTACCGTCACTGAACGTTCTTTCAACTTGTTTTGGCTAGTGTGGTTCTAGTATATCCTTTGCTACATATTATACCTATCCAAGCTCCACCTACTATTAACCACAGGAGAAGCACCTTGCAATCGCTTTGTCACCCCTAAGTGCAGATTGCCATCATCCCTCGATTGAACCTTGCAAAGCTACAGGGTAAGAACTGGTAAGAACTTGGTGTGAGCTTGAGCGTGTGAGATCCTCTACTGTCCACATATTAGTAGATAGGAATATACATTTTTGCGTGTATTTTTCTTGTCTACCACTAATAATGGCAGGTCCACGAAAGAATGATGATCTATACTTTGAGGATGATCCAAGCATTCCGCCAGGAACAAAGAAATATATGCGGAAACTTAATCATGAATTTGAGAAAAGAGAAGAAATTGAAAGAAAAAAGCACAGTGAGTTTATGGAGAAATGGCGAAATGGAGAATTAAAAAAAGAAAAGGTCGAGCATGGGACTATCCCTTCGACCAAGAATGAGAAGGAACTACTGAAGAAAGAAGTCAAGCCTACACAATCTAAGAAGAAGGATAGTAAGTGTATTTCAATATGTAACGATAAGAATGTGCTTACTATTCCTGCGACTAACCCTGTAGGCAAGAATGATCAAGATGGTGTGCACCTGAGTGCTGCAATGATGGATAACTACATGAGCCTCATGTCTCATCGCCTACTTAGTGCACCAGTGGAACATGCCAATGAAACTCAACGCAACAACTTATTCCAAACTAAGTTTGTTGTGCAAGAACGCGCGGTACATGTCATCATTGATGGAGGAAACTGTAGCAACCTCGCAAGTCTACACATGGTCGAGAAACTTGGCTTGACCACGACTCCCCTTCAGCAACCTTACTCAATGGAATGGTTCAACTCAATTGGTAAGGTTCAGGTAACACAAACTGTGCAAGTTCTTGTCTCCATTGGTTCATACCATGATCATGTTTGTTGTGATGTCATACCTATGGAATCATGTTCACTTTTATTAGGTAGACCTTGGTTATATGATGTTGATGCTATTCACTATGGTAGAACCAATCAATATACTTTCAAGTTTAATGGAAAAAAATTGGTTTTGAATCCAATGACTCGTTGAGCTAGCCAAAATTAATGCAAAAAGAACTAATGGTAAAGAACATGAGGATGACAAACTTGTTAGTGGTGTACAACAATCTAAACCAATGTTCAAGAAAGAAATTCTTTTAAATAAGATTGTTTCTCACATGATATTGCTTTGCACATCTGCTTCTTGCCTCTTGTTGCCACTAACCTTTTGCAGATCATGAGAAGGAGTCGAGGACGACTCCAATTCAAGAAGGAGGATGATGAGGACATCACCAACATGGATACGACCAGCGTGACCGCTGCCCCTCTTTCCTCTCCGCTTCTCCAATGACTATCGACGTATTGCTCCATCTTCGTCACAAATGATCGACGCTATGCAACTTTGCCGCCAAGAGGCCTTAATCCAAAAGCTCAGCTATTCAAGCCCACATCAACAGACAAGGGCCTCAAGCACACACCCCGAGAACAGCCCACGCGTCGAGGAAGGCCCATATGGAAGCCCAAGATGCCAAAAAGCCCGGTTCGGCCATCCAGCAGCATGCCAACTTCAAACGGGCAAAACTTGGGCTCCCAGACTCCGTTTTCAGCGTGCGACCACCCGTTTGAAAGCTTAGGAGATAAGCTTTCCAATGGATCCAGCCCCACTTCCAAATTCACTCCAGAACGACAGAAAAATGTGGAACAATGTCACGGGCCAGAAATTCAGGGTGCTGCATCACCACACTTCTGGGCCTATGGCCCATGTATCTTAGGGTTTTGGTGGCCACCGCTATTTTGGCTGCCCTACACCTCCTGGCCATCGCTATATATGTGGCCGCCACCGTTTTTTTACGCTTAGGTTTTGTTGTGTTTTGGTAGACCCCTTGTGCGTCCCTCCTCGTGTTCGCGTGTGTCGACTAGACCACCCGTGACGAGAAACAGAACCTCACCTTTGTATCTTTGAGATTATTGGATTGGAATTGCTCTCACCTTGTTCTTGCTTGTTCTCAGTTGCAGCAGGTACAAGGATCGATCGGGTCTTTGATTCGGTTGATCACCTCGTGTGGTGACGTTGCGATTGCTTGGTTGCTGATCTCGTGGTTAGTAGCTGATCCAACTACTTCATGCGCTATCAAACCGACGTATCGTTCTCATCAGAAGATCGGGCCGACCTAGTGCGCATCACCGGTGGCCTCTGCCTCCCCCACCAAGGCAGCCATCGGAGGCGCCGCAGGCGGCTGGCGTGAACCCGAGCCAGAGGCGCTGAGAGAGAGAGAAGAAGCAACTCAACATCAATAAGAAGAAGCCAAAATCATCCTAAAGCCAAACAAAGGAAACTCACTCTGGAAGAGGGTTCCAGACGCGAAAGGTGGACGAAGGCAGGGTGATCCTGCCCCTCGCCGTGGCTGCGGAGGACCCGGCATCGGTACGGGGCCTTCTGGGGTCTGAACCCCGTGGGTCCGCCGCCGCCGTCCGCTTGTCGGCCCTCCGGTCGTCACCGCCGCTCGCCATCTGGTGTTCGAGATGCAAGAACCTCTCCCTCTTGCGTTGCAGAAAAGCGCAGGGAGGCGGAGAGGCAAAGGCAAATGGCTAGGCGTGGTCGCTCTCACGCCCCCCATGCCGTATTTATAGAGGCGGGGCGGAGCGGTCCAAGCGGGCGCTGCGTCAGGCAAAGCGCCGCACACGCATTAACTCCACGCCTTGCACGACGGGACGTGTCCTTTCCACTCCCCCCACTGCGCATTAAAATGCGACGGGACGGTAGGGGGCGGAAGGACACCGCTTCGGACAGGGCGCAGCGCGACCCCTTGGATTTGGCTCCTGGGCTAGACCAACCGCACCACCATAATGAAGAAAGGCCTGGACGGGCCGCTGCGGCCCTGAGGTGGCAGAAGGCCCACTAGTTCGCCGCCCCGACGGGAAGCTGAGCGGGGGGCCCGATAGCCACATTGACTCCAACACGCGGAATAAAAAGTTAAGGCGACTCTATCCCTGAAGCTCTTTTATTCTCACACCCATTTACCATTCTTCCGAGCTCAAGCGTTGTGTGGCCACCACAGCTTGGTCCCCTCGCACTGCTCGGGGGCTACAAGCTCCTACACTCACACGGGTCGGTGACCCGACTGGCTACTCGGTTCCCACTAGCGGCAACCCTCTTGACCCAAGTGCTACGGCCTATGCCCCAGCGGCTACGGTTGCTAAGTAGTGCTTCGCGGAAGAAGGAAGTACCTGTGCGGTGCGATCCATAGTTGGTCGGGAACACTCCTTCTCCGTGTCGAGTGCGGATGAGCATTTCATCCCTAAAGTGGTACAAGTTCCTACTCTCTCACGGGTGGGTGACCCGACTGGCCACTCGGTTCCCCTAGTGGTAACTCTCTCGACCCAAGTGCTACGGCCTACGCCCCAGCAGCTACGGTTGCTAAGTAGCGCTTTGCGGAAGAAGGAAGTACCCGTGTGGTGCGATCCATGGTTAGTCGGGAACACTCCCTTTCCGTGTCGAGTCCGAGCGAATGTTTCATTCCTAAGTTCCTGCTTTCTTTGCGCTTCCCTCAAAAGCGTTAACACGCCGACCTATGCCCGAACAACCCCCACGGTTTATAAGTCTATGGTCGTCAAAGTGTTCATTGCAGCAAGAAAGCGCAAAAGGACAAAGTCGAACTTATGGTCGGCCGACTAGCCAAAACATCAAAATAAACTTTAGTTCATCACATACTAAAGTTCTTACATTGCTCAGAGCAAAATATCTAACTTTTTTCCGACTCCCGGTGGAGGATGTCCTGCGGCGATATCCTGGCGGCTATCACTCGGGCGCGTGGCTCAACTTGGAACTCGAATCGGTCGATTTCCTTCTCGGTCTGGTTCCCAGCAATCCCACTGCTGACGGTATTGAGGTCGATACCATCATAGTGGGAGATAGCGAGACGAGCGCTGAAGTGAACCCGAGCACGGCGCCTTCGCTCACCGCACCCTTGATGTGCTCGGGCACGCGAGCCAGGTCGGCGGCAAGCGAACTCGTACCCGGCGACGCGGTCCCGAGCACCTGGTCGCAGACGTCCCGCCCGACGTCCTGAAGGGTCGCTAGCTCGGCGGCCAGTCGACCGATCCTTCGCCACCTGCCCGCCAAAAGTGCATCCCGCTGCCAGGACCGCCGTGTCACGCTCCTCCACCACCAATTTCAGTGCCTCCACGACGTCACTGAGATTCTTCTGCAGCTCTGCAGATCAAAGTAATATCAAAAAGCATGCCTGGTGAGCTGCGATCACAGAAACTGAACCAGGATTGGGTTGCTTACCAGCCGCGGAGGCCGTCAGAGTGCAGAGATCCTCCTCGGCCTTAGCCCGGGCCTCCCAGTCAAGCGAGGCATCTCTCCACGTGGAGTCCAACTCTTCCCGAGCTTGGTCGCGCTCACGCCGGAGGCGGGTCGCCTTCGACTGCGCAGTTTCTTCCGCAGCGACGGCGGCGTCCTTAGTGTTGTTGGCCTCCGCCAGGAGAGACTCAAGCTCAGACAACCTCATCTTCAGGGACTTGGTTATCCGTCACTCCTCGAGCAGCGCCTCGGAGAACCGACCCAGCTCCCAGCGGGCTCCTTCCGCCTCCGTCCGCTCACCCGCCAGAGCCTCCTGAGCTTCGTGCAGCTCGGGGCGCAACCGGTCGCACTCCACCTCGGCGGACATCCTCCGGCCATACAGACGCTGGAGGAACCTGGACTTACCCTCTGATCGGTCCCGCAAGTGTTGCGGAACACAAACATCCTGTTAGCCGGTAGCATACCTGTCGAAAATTGCAAAGATGGGTTTTTTTAGTTCGGCTTACCACGCCGACCTGGTGAATTTCCCCGGTGATGGCGTCCAATGCCCTACCGGAGGACTCGAGGATAAGGTCCAGACCCTTTCGGATCTGGCCCATCTCAGCCTCGACTCGACGAGCGCCCTCCTGCAGAGACTCCCATCCCCTGCTCTCCGCCACGTCGTCCAACACAAACAACGGTCTGCCGGACAGGTCATTGCCCGGCCAGACCAGCATGGGGGGGTGGCCGAGGGGACTCCCCTAAGGCCGTCTCGGCGTTTACGCCAGGCGGATCGTGTGTGCCACTTGCGGACGACGGCGATCGCCCGACATTGGGACGCCCCGCATAAGGCGGCGTCCTTCCCGTAGCGCGGCGGATCGCCTCACCTTCTCGCCCGGCGAGGCATCGCCCGCCAGGCCACGGGCCGCCGGGCATCTCGCCCGACTCGCCGGCAGCCTCGACCTCGTCGGCTCTACCCGAACTCCAGATCGTCTCCGACGAGCGGCGATCGCTGCCCGACCACCACTGGCTCGGCCCGGCCTCTTGACTCGATCGGCAGCTCAACCTCCACCGGTGCAGGCGGCGACCCTTGCGGGGCCACCGCCAGTCGCTTGGCGCCACGACTACACCTCCCGTGTAGATCCTGAACACAACAATTGGTCAGAAACGACTCAGGCAAAACTAATGCGACACGACTAGGGAACAAAAAGAGCACTTACAGTGCCAAGCGGGTGCGCGGCAACCGCTCCTTCTTCGCTAGCCCCCTGGTGGAGGCGAGTCACCCCTCCGTTTTCCTGAGGGCGTTACCATCGGGGACGCCTCCACCTGAGGTACGACGATGGCTGTACTCGCACCGACACCCTCGTTCGGGCCACCACCAGCCAGCGGCCCAAAGTCGAACGCGCTGTATGGGTCGACATCGCCGCCGCCGATGCTGTCTCTCGAGGACGACTCCGGATCAACCGTGTCAACGGCGGTCGTCTCGAAGACCTCCTCACCGCGCGCGGCCCTCGTCGTGCGCGGCCCTCGCCATGCGCTCCTTCTTCTTCTTCCTCCAGCTCACCTCCTTCCGCCTCTTGCAGGCGGATTCGCAATCTTGGCCACCGCTGGCCTCGACCCTCTGCTTCCTTCTCCCGGCAAGAATGCCTCGAGACCATCTCGGCCAACCCCTGGACAACACAAAGGCGCTGGTCAGACAATATGCTAAGGGCTGAGGAGGAAGGAAGAAAAAGGGAAGAGGATCGATCGACTTACCAAATCCGGGGGATTTTACGCCGAGAATGGCTTGGGGTGGCCACCCGCCGCCACGGTGGCGCTCCCGACCAACACAGCGGCCACCCGAGCCTCGACCTCCGACGCGGCGAGCTCTGCCTCCACCATCCTCATGGGGTCGGATACCCCCTCGTACTGGAACATGGGGCGAGCCCTCTCCATGAGAGGTTGAACGCGCATCTTCATAAATGCACGCACGACGATGTCTCCGGTCAGACCCCGCGCCTTCTGGGCCTTAATCCGCTCGATAATCACCTCCACCTTGTTCTTCTCCTTCCGGTCGGGCCCCTAGGCCCACTCAGGCCTCGCCTCAGGGTGCCGGTCGGTAAAAGCAGGGGTACTGCTTCCCAGGTTCTGGACATAGAACCATTCGGGGTGCCACCCCCGATTCGACGACGGCAATTTCAAGTCGATGTAGCCCGTCGTGCGACCGCTGCGCAGCTGGAGGGCTACGCCACCCATGAGCGCTGGAGTGTCCGCCGGTTGGTCCTTCCTCAGCCGGGCCTGAAAGAAGTGCCTCCAGAGCGCCCAGTGGGGATCAATCCCTAAGAACACTTCGCATAGCGTGATGAAGACCGCAATATGGAGCACTCCATTAGGGTTGAGCTGGTGCACCTCAACCTTATAGTAGTGCAAAGAGTTCGCTGGACGAACGGGTGAAGCGGAGTTCAACTCTTCGCCAGAGAACGAGGCGGCACAACGATCTCGCTGCCGGCCGAACAAGGATTGTGACTTCGTCGACACCCTCCACTGCGAGACGTCTCGCGGGGGGAGGAACCCTTTCTTCTCCAAGCCTTGCGCACGGTTGGACTGGGTGGAGCACTCAGGCCACGACATCTCCAGGGGTGGAAACCGCGAAAAGGTGGAAGAAGGGGGAAAGGTGAAGAACTCTCTGGCTCTTTTTCTCTCTTTTCTCAGGCAAGAGGACGAGGAGATAGGGAAAGCAAACACGAAGAACTCGCCCAAGCACCCCCCACACCAAGTTTATAGGCGCCTAATGTGCAGCACCTACCGAATAGGCACCGCCGAAGCGGGACGCCACCAAACAGACACCACTCGGCCGGTTGTCAGACATCCGCCGGGTGCCACGCCCGGTCGCTGGTGAGACGCATCAGTTCCCAATCATTTCCTTTCACATTTAATTCCTTCCACTACGCATTAAAAGCGAGCAGGAGGCGTCAGGACACCGTTTCGAGCGACCCGCCCTGCGACCTTTCGATCTCCGCCACTGGGCTCGGCCGGCTGGACCGAAACAGGTATGAAAAACCCACCGGGCTGCTACGGCCTGGGGTCCGATACGGGATCGAGTAAAGAAAGGTTTCTTATGGGTCGCCCCCAGCGGGTCGAAAACCCGGCGCAGGGATCGTCCTCTCGGAAAGGTCCCCCTTGGGAGGGATCTCCAGGGCCCACTCGGATAACCCGTTAGTAGCTCCACGAGTACGGTGTTCAAACCAATGATGGTAAACACGCGTTCGCTCACCCCCTCCAGGTCCCACACCTACGAACGGGGCGTACATGTGGGACAGACAGCGGCCACTCCTCCCAAGAATAGCCTCACCAGATGTGGACCTGGGACGGATGCCCTCCGCCTAGCTCCGGCATAAAACCAGCCATACAAATGAGCCTAGCTCCGGCGTAAAACCAGCCTTACTAACACGTCCAGCTACGACGTAAAACGAGCACTCGGATACCAAAATCTCGCTGAGGCATCTGGGCATCCGTGCCGACCTAGGCCACGTCTAGTTACGACGTAAAACGAGTACTCGGACACCGAAATCTTGTCTAAGGCATCTAGGCGTCCGCGCCGACCAAGGCGACTGCAAAAGTAACCCCCCAAACCAGCTCTCTGACCTGCTCGAGGGCTACACCCGCCAGGTGCGCTCGCGCGCACCCGGTCGAAACCAGCCGACCAAAGCAGCCTTCTGATCCGCTCAGGGGCTCAGAGCCGATCGAGTCCGCCCGTGCACTCCCAGTCGGGTTTCGCCGACCAAGTTGGTCTGATTTCACCGCCCGAGTTGAATAGGGCACGCCAAACGACCCGACCAACCGAGTCCATTCGCTTCACTCAGTCGGATTTTTGCCGACCAAAGTAACCCCTCGACCAGCTCTCCGACCTGCTTGGGGGCTCGGGGGCTACACCCATCGGGTGTGCTCGCGTGCACCCGGTCGAAACCGTCCGACCAAGTCGGTCGGGCTCAGCCGACTGAGGCAACCATCCCAAAGAACCCGTTGCTTCGTCATGCGACGCTGTGGCTGAGATCCGAGGGATCGCAGGGACAAAGGTTCCGAAAAGGCAATTTATATTACGCACAATTTATGAATTGTTTGCGTTTCAACAGTTAAGAAACAGCAAAAGCATCGAAGACATCAAGACGGCGCGTGAATCTAAGTGCCACGTGCACGCCTAACCGCTTCGATGAGGGCGTCCCACGCCTTGACGAGCTTCGGAATGACGTCGATCAGCGCGTCAACGGTGGCGGCGTCGCGAGCACCGGCGTCTTGCTCGGCCCATTCGGCCATGGCGAGCTCGGAGTCAGCCCAAAGCTCCGCTAAGAAGACCTCCTCGTCCGTAGGCGCCGGCGGTGCTTCATCTCCAAAACTGAATATCAACCCAGCCATCGAAGATTGAAGGGAAGCTAAGTGTTACGGAGCAGTGGGGACTTTGTGCGGTGAACAATTGCCCCAAATGCCTGCGACCGTACCGCTCTTATATGCTTAAGGCGCAGAAGCCGAGCAGGCTCAAATAAATGAAGACGTGAGAAGCTGAGGCGTCATCACATTTGTGAATAAACCGTGCCACCGAAGATGGTGGGCCCATCTAGGAACACGCGCGTTCCAGGACGGCCTCGGGGGCTACTGATGAATACTTATAACAGGGATACCCCCAGCAGGCCGGAGCACCAAATGGGCCGTCTCAAGCATAGCTCTAGCCGAAGGCCTTGTTGGGCCACGAAGGATCCTCGGCCTCGATCAAGCCCACCAGGCGTTTGACTGGCCTCGGTCAGCGCCTCGCAGTTCGACCTGGCCTCGGGTCGGCGCCCCAGGCTCGACCGCCACGTGTCGGGGCACCCACAGTTCGACTGCCTCGGGTCGGGCGCCCGAGGCTTCGACTTGGCCCCAGATCGGAGCCCCGACGAGCTCCGACTCAGCAACCTCCGCCACGTCGCTGGTCGATCTCAAACTGGTCACCTACCCCGTGGACACGACGGCCATGCTGTGGCAGGTGGCTCCTTCCCAAGGTGGCCAGGGGGCCGCCAAAGTCAAGCGCTAGTCCCCTCACCCCGTCATGCACAGTGGAGAGACGCGCTCCCTCTCGAGGCAACGCCAAAGCACAGCGTGACGGCGTCAGTATCTGACAAGCGCACAGAGGGCAGGTGCGCACCTTCCCGACGGAACGCCGCCCATTGTGTCTACCAACCCAGGCATGGGATGAACAGGAGCCTGATAGTCACCAGGACTGAAAACCAGGACCCTCGGGCGTAGAGCACTCCTACTTTTCTTTTTCGAACTCCCATGTAACCTGCTCCCTCCGCCTATATAAAGGGAGGCAGGACCCTTAGGGAAAGGGACATCCGATCTCGGACGACACATCCGACTGAAGCTCACCCAAGCACTTACGAATACTTACGGGCACACTGCTCTCATTCCTCCCACTCGGACGAGCACTCAAGGCCAGCCCTTAGCCCTCGCTTGTAACCCCACGCAGCCCTCTGCGCCCAAAGCAATAAAGAACCACCACACGAACTGGAAGTAGGGACGTTCAGCCCGAACCAGTATACATCTTGGGCTCCCTGAGTCAACCATTCAAGGAGAGGGAACGTGCGGCCCCTTAACTTATAAATTTACTTGCCAGTTTTACGAAACATCGACACCGACGGACTAAAAATTAGGTTATTTCCTTTATCTTTGTCGGGGACGGCATTTACATGGTTCACGAATCTGCCTTCAAATTTGGTCCACTTTTGGAACGATTTGGAAGCCGATTCCATGAATATTTCTTCTCCGGCAGCCTTGAGCATAGAATTTCGGACTTGAGTTTTGTCCGACAAAAGTTCGATGAGTCAGTTTTAGATTATATTAGAAGATTTAGGGAAGTGTGAAATCGGTGCTTGAGCGTCACATTATCTGACGACCAATTAGCCGATTTGGCATTCCAAGGGTTGATTCCGCCGCTTAAAGAGAAGTTTGTTAGGCAGGAATTTTCTGATTTGAGACATTTGCTTCACCATGTATCGGCACAGGAGAGCCGGTACTCTGACAATAAGGCATTCAAGGATAAATTTAGATTAAATGGGAATAGCAAAGAAAAGGCCAAGGTAATCATGGTCGACTATAGCTCAAGAGAAGCCTCTGAAGACGAAAAAGTAGATATAAACATAGTTGAGTGGGTAAAAGGTCCTAAAAAATCACTAGTCTGCTTGTGGCTTAAGTTGGCGAAAAATAAGTCAGAAATTAAGTATGCTTTTGATATGTCCAAATGCGACCACATATTTGATTTATTATTACAAGAAAAATTGATACGACTGCCAGAAGGACATGTCATACCATCAGCCGATGAAATAAAAAAACAGAGATATTGTAAGTGGCATCACTCTTTCTCGCATAATACTAACGACTGCAATATTTTTCGCCAACAGATACAGTTGGCTATTGAAGACAGTCGGCTAAAGTTCACAGAGGAGCCGACCATGGAAGTGGATGTCAATCCTTTTCCAATCAACATGGTTCAGTGCTCGCGCAAAGGGAAGGAGCCCATGGATGAAGAACCTACGCCGATCCAGCGGGTCGACGTCCAGTCCAGCTCCAACGGCTGCGAGACACTCAAGATAACGATCGGCTCGTTCCAAATAGAAGCCGATCAAGATGGCAAAAACTCGAGGATGATTAAACCAAAGGGAGAGCTGCAAGTTGGACGATGGTATAAGGTCGAAAAATCTCCCCTACTGAAGCCAGCACCCAGGCCTAAGCCAACGTTCTCTCAATTACTTGAAAAATATGAGAGAATAAGCCATTGGCAAAGGCAACATCCCCCGCCAGCCAGATAACTTGTATTGGCCAGAAAATTTGGAGAGGGCCCATCAGAGATGCCCTTTTTGGCAGTTTTGCTGGGAGAGGGGTGTAGCATTACCATCACCGCGGTCATGTCCAATGGAGCACTATCCCCAAAAAGATTGGCCAAGGCAATCAGCCAAGGAACGACTGTCTGGACCGATACGTAATCGGCTTGGCCCAAAGTATAAGAAGCCGATCAAGGAGAGGTTATCTATGCCAAATCATGCCAAGCTTTCGGAACCTGCCAAGGAGGATAATGATCTGGCTAGAAAATTTCGTAAACTGAACCTAAACCTAGATGGTGTCCATCGGGCCTTAGTCGATCCCAACGCAAGCGACTTCAGCACTTGAGAACTCAGGAGATGAGGGAAGCCGAACAAGAAAAATTGAGGAACCAAATGTTCAACGAGCTGCGGCCGGTGAAAACTGTGAAACAAGAATGGAGAAGAAAGGAACAAGCCGACGAGGAGTCGGATTCCTCAGATGATTTGGGGTCACCAATGATTCGCGATGATACACCCCCAATGGACATTAATATGGTATTCACTCTACTAGCCGAGTTCAAAATCAAAACTGAATCGGCTAAAGAAGCGTTCGCCCAGCTCTGTTTAGGTGCACAAGATGCCGTCTTCGAAAAGCCTCGAGATACACATTGGCACTTGAAGTTGTTATATCTGTAGAGACATATAAACGATAAGTCGATTTCAAGGATGCTGGTCGACGGAGGAGTTCACCACTTGCAAAAAATTGGGCAAGCCTGACGAATATTTGATCAAAACGAACATGGTTTTAAACGATTTCACAGGCGATCCCACCGAAGCAAAGGGAGTAATGGTCACAGAATTGACCGTCGACAGTAAGACTTTGCCGACTGTATTCTTTGTCATCGAGGCTAAAAGAAATTATAGTGTGCTCCTTGGGCGGGATTAGATACATGCTAACTGCTGCATACCATCAACCATGCATCAGCTGTTCGTGCAATGGAACGGAGATGAGGTTGAAGTGGTGCCAGCCAACACATCGACTCACATGGCAATGGCTAGTTCTGATGCGAATTGGCCACATGAAGAGGCCGAGTGCATATCGGGTAAAACATTGGATGACTGCGATTTCATATGTATTAGTAAATCAGGTCTGATGCCGATCAGTGTCAAGCCAGGCACGTTTGATCGGGCAAGTGAAGTCTTGAGGAGATGGGGTCAGAAACAGTGAAGGCTCTATAGGACAAAGCGCAAAGCTATCGGCAAGTGACAGATTGTTGTGAAGCCATTGAAGATTTTCAGGAGGAAAATTTGGGTCAAGGCTTTTCTTCTGTCGATTTGCTTGAGGAAGTTGATATAGGAGAAGGCGACAGGAAAAGACCAACTTTTGTAAGTGCAAAGTTAGATGTGGAATATAAGGCCAAATTGGTTGAAATACTTAGAAAGTATAGGGATTGTTTTGCTTGGAAATATTATGAGATGCCTGGTTTAAGCTGACAATTGGTCGAGCATCGGCTACCCATAAAGCCAGGGTATCAGTCGTTTAAGCAATACCCACGACGCTTGAATCCGGCTTTATACAATGTCATTAAAGAAGAAATAGAACGATTATTAGAGGCCAAAGTTTATCAGGCCTTGCCGATACGCTGAATAGATCTCCAACATCGTTCCTGTTATGAAAAAGAATGGCAAGCTCCGAGTATGTGTAGACTTTAGGGATCTAAACAAGGCTACGCTTAAAGACGAATATCTAATACCTATAGCCGATATGCTTATCGATGCTGCATCAGGTAATAAGATCATTAGTTTTCTCGATGGGAACACCGGGTATAACCAAATATTCATGGCGGAAGCCGACGTGTCTAAAACTGCCTTCAGGTGCCCTAGTGCTTTGGGGTTGTATGAATGGACTGTTATGACGTTCGGCTTGAAAAATGTAGGCCCTACTTATCAACGCGCTATGAATTTGATTTTCCATGATCTAATCAGCCATATTGTTCAAATTTATATTGATGATGTTGTCGTAAAATCCAAAGAGGATTGGCAGCACTTGGCCGATTTAGAAAAGGTTTTTCAGAATACAAGGGCGCATGGGCTAAAGATGAATCCCCTCAAGTGTGCGTTCGGCGTATCGGCTGGACAATTCCTCAGGTTCATGGTACATGAGAGAGAGTCAAAGCTATAGCCAATACAAAACCACCGATGTGCAAGAACAAACTACAGAAGCTGATCAGTAAGATCAATTATTTGCGTTGATTTATTTCAAACTTGTCTGGTCGAATTTGAGCTTTTACCCCATTGTTAAAATTGAAGGACAATCAGGATTTCATCTGGGGAGCCGATCAGCAAAAGGCTTTCGATGACATCAAAGAATATCTGATGAAGCCCCCAGTTCTGGCCAACCAAGGAAAAGAGTACCATTCAAATTGTACGTATCGATCGAGGAAGAAACCATTGGGCGGTTATGGCACAAGAAGTTTATGGCAAGGAACAGGTGATATTCTATTTAAGCCGACGACTTTTGGATGCTGAGATCAGGTACCCTTTCATAGAGACATTATATCTTGGCATCGACTTGCATAATAGTGTGTAGTACCGATATCATCAAATATATGTTGTCTGCCCCGATTTTACGTGGATGACTCGGCAAATGGGCGTATGCCTTAACTGAGTTCGATCTAATGTATGAATCGACTAAAGCCATCAAAGGGCAGGTAGTGGCCGATTTTATTACAGGATGTGATACCACGACAGGACTGGTCACTATTGTTCCCTGGCAGTTGTATTTTGATGGATCGGTGTGTCAAGAAGGTGAGGGTATCGGTATAGTCCTAATTTCGCTGAAGGGGCAAAACTTTGAATTCGCATATTGGCTCAATAGTCGATACTCTAATAACCAAGCAGAATATGAGGCGCTACTCAGGGGACTTCAACTATTGGTAAGCATCGGAATAGGCGATGTAGAGGCTTACAACGATTCATTGTTGGTAGTGCAACAGATCAAGGGAGAATTTCGATGTAATGATGAGACACTATCAAAATATTTAGAGCAATGCCTCAGGTCTATCGGCTCACTTACGTCATTCTCCATCCAGCATGTTCCTAGAGAAATGAACGATAGAGCTAATTCGTTGGCACAACAAGCTTCCGGATACAAAGACTACACGCGAGACGAAATTCTCGAGTTGGTCGATAAAACAATAATGTGTGCTGGTGCTGCCGATTGGAGGACAAAGATAAGGGATTACTTAATGAATCCATCTAGGCCGACCGAGCGCAAAGTCAAGCAGCAGGCATTGAAGTATGTGCTACTAGATGAAGTATTGTACAATCGAACGATGGAAGGGTTACTATTGAGGTGTCTGGGAGCTGATGAAGCAAAGGTCGTGATGGGCGAAGTTTATGAAGGGATTTGTGGATCTCATCAATCGGCTCATCAAATGAAATAGATATTGAGGCATACAGGATATTTTTGGCCGACGATGTTAGAAGACTGTTTCAAATATTATAAAGGATGTCAAACTTGCCAAAAGTTTGGGAATATGCAACTTGCACCAGCATCGACCTTGCACCCAATCATCAAGCCGTGGCCGTTTAGAGGATGGGGGATAGACGTGATCGGCCAAATATTTTTAGCATCAAGTAAAGGCCATAAGTTTATTCTCGCAGCCACAGATTATTTCTCCAAGTGAGTTGAGGCCATACCCCTTAAGAAAGTTACAAGCGTAGAGGCAATCGACTTTGTCAATGAACACATCATTCATTGGTTTGGCATTCCGCAGACTATCACGATCGATCAAGGGACTGTGTTCATGTCCGATGAGTTTCAAAATTTTGCAAAGAATTTGGGCATCAAGTTGCTCAATTTGTCGCCATATTACGCTCAGGCTAATGGACAAGCCAAGTCGTCTAATAAGACTTTAATCAAGCTAATCAAAAGGAAGATTGACAAGAAACCAAGGAATTGGCATTCAACGTTATCGGAGTTGCTAGGGGCATATCGGCTAGCCTATCATGGGTCAACCAAGTTGTCACCATCAATTAGTGTATGGTCAAGAAGCCGTTTTGCCGGTGGAAATTAATATTGATTCTGTACGGGTGGCCAGACAAAATGGTTTGTCGGCTAGTGAATACAGAGACTCAATGCTCGATAATTTAGACGACCTGGCAAAATTAAGACTAATCACGTTGGATTGGCTCAAAAAGAATAAAGAGAAGGTTGCGAGAGCATATAACAAAAAGGTCAGGTCTAAAACATTCAATGAAGCGGACTTAGTCTGGAAAACTATATTGCCTATCGGATCGAAGGATAGTCGATTTGGTAAGTGGTCTCCCACATGGGAAGGGCCATACAAAGTGAGTCGACTTGTCGATGGAAACTCGTATATTCTAGAAACGCTCACGGGATCTATACTACCGAAGCCGATCAATGAAAAATATTTGAAAAGGTACTACCCTAGCGTATGGATAGGATCATAATCGGCTACGACAATGTCATTTCAGAAATTAGGAAATTTGATAAAGATAAATAAAAACATTAAGTACTAATCGGTTAAACAGCCGATTAAGCAAGTATTACAAAAGTTGTCAGGCCAGCATAAAAAAGTGCTACAAATGATTACAGCCCAGATCCAGGAAGCCTCGCCCCCAAGGCTGATAGTGCCGCAGCCGCTTTGGCTAGCGTCTCTGTGATTTCATACACAGTCCGTTCGTCTGCTTTGGCGCTGCCAGGCACTGGAACAACCTTGGCCGATTGATCTTTGACTTTTGCAATGGCCAAGCTGATGTCGCTCTTCTAGTTCTTCAGGGATGTAGCCGTTGCGTTCATGGTAGCGAGACCATCGGCAAGCTTCTTGTTTACCTTGGATAGTTCTTCCTCGAGCAGCTTCTTGGTCGATTCCAGCTTTTGGACAGCAGCTTTGGCGGGTCTAAGTGACAAGGCAGCTTTGTCATATTTCTTCTTCTTAGCCTTGGCCTCTGCCACCATTTTGTCCAGGAGACGTTGGTCGGCTTCTTGGGCTTCCTGTTGAGCAATCCTGGCCTTGGCAGCTTCAACCTCTGCCTTCTTCTCGTCCAGATGGCAGACGTTCAGCAGAGCATTCATCACCTCGGGAGGAAGATCGGCTTCAACAGCAGCCATTGCATCGTGAATTGGCTAAGTATCGGCTAGAATGGCAGCTTCAGGATACATAACTTTAGAGAAAAGTTGATTCAGTCGCTCTTGCATCTCGGGTGTGGAGGTGACAGTGGCTGATGCTTCCTGAGAAACATTGATGATCTTGCGAATATCGGCCGGGTAATCATCTGTTGCCATCACTTTAGAATAATCCAGCTCATCCAGAGCGAAGCCAAGCAGATCAACTGGATTAGTCGATTCCAACAATTGGGGTGTTAGAGCAGGAGGGCTCGGCTGATGCTCTGGCAATGTGAATGTAGGATTGGTCGTTGGAGAAGGGAGCATTTGTTGAGGGGCGATTGAAGATGTCCCTTGAAGGTTAGCCAAAATATCGGCCACCTAGACTGATGCAGTCGGCTGCGAAAGCCAGACACATATAAGACTAATTGAAAATCATAATATGAAGTGGAAGTCCAGTAAAGAAGGGTACCCCTGCAAAGGCTGATCCACGTGGTGAGCTTTCGGCGCTTTGCTCCTTGCTTTTTTGGCCCTTTTTGGTAGGGACTTTTGCAGACTTTGGTTTCTCTGAAAATCAACCAGCAAAGGTAAGCAA
This sequence comes from Guadua angustifolia, assembly GCA_036346375.1. Lineage (NCBI taxonomy): Eukaryota > Viridiplantae > Streptophyta > Magnoliopsida > Poales > Poaceae > Guadua > Guadua angustifolia. Next base: position 21,559,463 of record CM070510.1, read on the forward strand.
CATGAGGAAAAAGTAAGATAACCATCGAACAAGGGACAATCACTCGACAGCCGTTCTTTCTCAATGTCCGATAAGGACGGGCCCTGCACTCTCAGATTCCTAGAAGTGTAACCGGTGAGGCCCGTCGACTGGTGAGGTCTTTTACCCTTTTGACCACTTCCCGATGGGCCCGTGGCCGCCTTCTTATCAGCAGCTTTGGCCTACAAAATAGTGCAAGTCGATTAATCGTCAGAAATTGAAGCAGAGGGAGTAAGGATTTTTTTTTTGAAAAAACCGATACCTCTACGGTTATTGACGAATTCGTGTAACCCGAAGAGCTATCTTCGTAGCTCGAATTGCTGCTGGAAGCTTACCATCGGCTCATGGAAGTCAGGCAAAAATGTGTCTATGATAGCCGACGAGGTTCGGTTCAAAAGAAGGGCTTCTGCCACAGATGACCACCAAGAGGAGAATTGACCAGCCCGACGAGAGTTCAAGAAAAAGTGCGGTAGGTCTTTGACTTGGAGCTCATCAGCTATCTCAAGGACTATCTTGGCCGACGTTGCGTTCTTTACCCTAGCTCTGGGCTGAAGCCGATCAAGGAGCGGTAGGTAGGGGATTACTTGTCCAAAGCCCAATTGGCGAGCATAGACTGAAGGATGGTAAAATTCATAAGAGGGCTGGAATGTCCGATTCTGATATTCAAGCCGGCATGGAGGATGCAAGGTGAAATAAAAATTCGGAAAAAGTCCAATGTCGACTCAGGCATCGAGGAGCTATCGGCATCCAAGTGGAGAAAGGAGGGCCATTGGAAATCGGCTACGTTGCTATAACAAAAGATGTCTTGCTGGCCAAAAATTATGTTGTCCAAATTCAAAAAGAATGATAAGTATTTCTTTAGGCCAACAGGAGTGATTTTGGTGTCACCGCTTGAGAACATCATAAATCTTTCTCCGTGGGATCGGTTAGCCCTGTACTGAGGAACTATGTTCTCCGGATAGTCTTCACGAGGAAAAGCCGAATCTTCCAAAGGTTCAGAGATGAGCGATCGGCGGAAAATGCTGTAGAGCCATATTTGAATGAATCACAAAGGACCTCCCACATTGTCCACCACAAACTTGGCGAATCCAGAGAATAGCCGACTTCTTGTGATATACATCATCTGGCATATTGCTCCTAGTAGCATTTTGCCCAAAGCAAGTCTGCAGCCTTCTACCAGTTGCTCCGCCACTAGCTGATATACTCGCGTCGGCCCAAGGGACGCGTCACAAAAAAGAAATCTCTCCAGCCAAAGGTTCAAAAAGGCGATATGTTCTTCATTTGATACCAATCCATTGACCATATTGTTGTGCTCAATGTATTTGGTCCATCATTCGCCCTTGGATTGAATCAGCTTATATTTGGGTTTACCACTGAAAGCCGATAATTGATCGCCGTCTGGTCTGAGGCAGCACAGTTCGACTATGTTCAGAAGGGTTGAGCCGATTGGGCCAGTCCAAAAAAGGAAAACGTTAAAGGTGTCTGACCAAAAATAACATGCCATGGCCACTAAGGGCTCATTGGCTTTCGGATTGGCTAAACTCAAAGGAAGGCACTCGACTATTCCCATTCTTTCCCATTCCTCTGTTTTTTGGGCCGACACACGAATAAACCATGATCTCCATCCTTTGAGTGATGTCGGGCCAAGCCCTAAAGCTTTTACCCAACTCCTCAACATTGTAACCAAAAGCCGATAAGGGGAGTCTAGGGATTTCCTCATTAATAACAGTATCGGCACTTAGATTTCCTACCGGCCCTAGGTAGTATTGATCATTGCTTTCAGAGATTGGAATGAGTACCTTAGAAGAATCCATTCAGCCAATTTTAAGAGTTGATCAGAGTTTGATTGCGAGAGAAAGAAAGCTGATTGATGATGGTCCGAGAGCTCAGAAGCGTGAAAATGACCGTGGGGATCCCGAATATTTATAGCGCAGTGAAAAGTTGAAATGGCGGGAAAATGATTTCGAAGCGGCATGAGCAGTTAAAATGCACCGAGATTTTTATGGTACCATTAATGCGGCAGTTACCGAAGAGATTCTTTCAAGCAAATGGAAAAGAAGCCGATAGTGAAGGAAGCCGATAGGATTTTTGGAAGATAACAAGTTATCTTCCAAAAATGAGGGACATATGTTTGCGTCAAAATTTGGTAGGTGCGGAGATATCGGCAATTCGAGATCTACAGGAGTTTGGATATCGCACGGTGGAAATATTTGGAAACAAGAGTCTATTTAGGAAACTTAAGCCGATACGGATTCTGTTACCACCGTATTGTAATAGAACTCAGATCGGCCGAAGGGTATAAAAGATGAGCCTAGGCCGCCTAAGAAGATCCACAGCCAAAATCACATCTACTAGTTTTTCTTTTCATTAGTTTTCAGTTTTGTAATATTTCCCTTTGTAAGTCGATTTTGATCAATAAAGTTGCGCATCGCCGATTATTGGTCTCCATCGATTTTATCCCAGGTTTGGTTTGCTTTGTTTTGCTACGCATCGCCTTCTCAGAGTTGATTTGCCTTTATCTCCAGATTAGCCTCGATCGGCTAGTTTCACTATGTCCTAATCGGCTTTTGGCTGATCAGAGTTACGCCGATCATCGTTTGATATCGGCTTTAAGCGATTTCACGACTTTATCTTATCGATTGCAGGGTCAAATCGATTGGCACGCTTGAACTAGATGTTCGTCTGGTGTGCTGAAACCAAAAACCCTACTTTAAATTTTTAACGTTAATAGGTACTTATATTCAAAGACCCATTAGTCTAAAGTGCTTGAGTACCCAAACCTACTGTCATCCCTATCCGAGGCAAGATGGAGACCAAGAAAAGGAACTGAAAAATTGTACTGAATTGCAGTTGGCTCTCTCTCTCTCTGAAAAAAAAAAAGAAACAGAGTACTGAGTCGGAGACTCGGAGTTAAACTCACCGATCCACTCCACATCATGACTTAATCCATCCTCAAGATCATGCATGCAGAGTCCAATGACATATATATATGTCCAACCAAACCAACTAGCCGCGCCGTACATTCGCCGCCGGCGAAGATTTCACACAAAATCGGAAGAAAAGCGCACAACAGCGCTGAGACACTCGCCGACCGCGCACGTTCGCGAACGACTTGCTCGCGTACAGCGTGACTTCTTCCACTCCACGTAAAGTTGAGCTGTTGCGAGAGTAAATTTCACAAACTAAGTTTTTTTTAATAAACTATGATGATAAAACTACATGTTTAATTTAGCTCCTATTTTACAAATCTATAAGTTTAGAATCGATCATTTCTTTTAACAAGTCTAATAATGTAGGTCCACATGACAGCTCAGGCTACTAAATTCGGTTATAGGTGGTCTGTGGGAAATGGGAAAAGAGTCAGATTTTGGGAAGACATTTGGTTTAGTGTGTCTTGCTTAGCAATTCAGTTTTGGGATCTTTATGCTCTAGTTAATGAAAAAGGTTGCTCGATAGCTGAAATTTGGGATGGGTCTAATGTCAGATGTACCTTTAGAAGGTCCTTTTTAGAAAATTTGATGATTAAGTGGTTTGAGTTAGAGGAGGTGGCTAAGAATATCAATTTTTCTGATGAGGAGGATTCTTTGGTTTGGCAGTATTCTAGCAAGGGTGTTTTCTCGGTTAAGTCTCTTTATGCTATTATTAATTTTAGGGGTTGTCTCGGTCTTTATTCCTGCAATTTGGAAGCTTATTGTTCCCCCTAAGGTTCAGATTTTCCTGTGGCTGCTTTCTCATAATAAAGTTATGACTAAAGACAACTTGTTGAAGAGAGGAATTGATAAAGGGAGTGCTTGCTATTGTTGCAATGAGGTTGAATCAGTTAATCATATTTTTTTTTGAGTGTGTTGTTGCTAAAAATGTGTGGATGTTAATTTCGGATTTCTTTGAAGTGAATATTGGTGCCAATTTCGAATTTGTAGCTCGGTTTTGGTTAAGCAATTCAAAGAATGGTGCCCTCAACACGATCTGTGTTGTTTCCCTGTGGAGTATTTGGAAAGTTAGATTCCCTATGGAGTATTTGGAAAGTTAGAGATAACATGATTTTTCGCTTACAGGACTGGTCAAATGTAAAAATCATTTGGAGAAGGATATTTGCATTCCTAAAAGATTGGAGTCCACGGAAGGGCTGGCGGCCAGGGTGAAATTGTTCTACAAAAGTTTAGAGTCAAGCATCCAGGCGCCACTACCGCTGGATTTTGTGGTGACGCACCTGAAGTAGTGTTCCGGATTTTCTGATGTTTTTGGTAGTTTGTTGCTATGTGTTGAGAGTTGGGCTGATGTGTTTTGCGGCAAGGATGAAGTTTATGGGGTGCTATGTAATCTGATTGTGTGCTTCTGGTTATACCCCCTGTGATGTTAGTTGTGGTGGTTTCCAAGTTTATGTATGGGCTTGAAACTGGACTCTCTTAGTTTCTTCAATGGAACTAGAGCATCAGTTTTGATGTCCTTTTGATTAAAAAACATGACAGCTCATGTGTTCTCGGACACATAAGCTACTATATGGACTCACATTGTCAGAAGAATGTATTTTTGTAATATAAGTTCTCTTAAAATCTGTAGTTTTGTTAAATGGAAGCTAGAACATATAATTTTGTAATAGTTAATACCAGACATGTATTTCTACAAAATTTACTCGTTCAAATCCTACGGATGTGATTCTTGAAGCTTCTCTTGACGGAGTACATAAACATGTTACATTGAACATTTTTTCTTCGACTACATACATATGTACACATACAGGGGGCAAGTACGAACGTAGGAGCGAAGAAACATATACTAGCTAGCTACACATAGAATACGTACGTACCAACACATACACATATGCATAGGTAGGTACGTATGAATAGCCAGCCTCTTATTTCATACAACATTTGCGAGCGAGCATGCGCACACGTTGCCTCTACTGGGCAGCCGCGGCTTGTCCGTCTCCGTGTGTCCCAGCAGCAGGCGCCCAGAGCACGGTGTCCCTGCTGATGAAGTGGCACAACGCAGCGTCTCCCGGCTTGAGATGCCTCTGCACGAACAACGGGTGGTCGGCGTCGAACTTCGACGTGTCCAGGTGGCACAAGGCGAGCGCCTCCGTCTCCAAAGCCCCGCCGCCGTCCACGCTCTCCAGCGTCACCGCGTACACCCTGGTGGGGTTGATCGCATGGCAGTAGTACACCGCATACGGGAACCTCATGCTGTGGCACGTTACGCTCTCTCCCTGCGGGCCGGTGACCGTCCGTGCCGCCACCACCTTATACCTCCCCGACGAAACGCCTTCCGAGGGCACGTCGGGGGAGATGGCGCGGACGTTGCGCGTCCGTAGCACGGACATGGCGAACTCGACCATCGACTCCATGGACGTGGCGCATACCCCCTTCTCGCCCTCGAGCGAGTGGTGGTGCTCGCAGGTGCCTAACGTCGACCATATGCCATCGGCCATGGCGATGGACGCGGGTGCAAACATTGCAAGGATGTTGTTGAAGTTCTTCGTGTTCATCGGGATGGAATCAGCAACGTCGTCGCGATGCAGAAAGGGAGCACGTGTGGCGATCGGCAAGATGAGGGGGGTAACCAAGGACCCTGGCGTGAGGTCGTCCTCTAAGAAGTCGAGGTTTTCCAAAGTTCTATAACCATTGTCGTAGCCAGTGCCATGAACACCATGGTGTACCTCTGAGTGCATAAGAATTTAATTAAAAATGGACAAGATTTTTGATATATAAGAATTAGTTGTGATGTAAATTATTTTGATCAGTTCGATCGTCTGCCAGAGTTTGATCCATTAATCTATGTATGTCCTCGATCCAGTCACAAAAGAAGTGCCCAAAAATACAGGACACGATTTGAGAAGTATGGATATTTCATTGATAATTAACTAAATAAAGACTTTAACAATTCGAGCTGCATACATATTGCTTATATAGTTAGGTATTTAATTAATCAGCTGGAGGGTAAAATATTTATGAGATGCTATGCGTCCCAACTCCGAAGACATAAACAAAAAATAAATACTACAAAGTTAAAAAAGAGAGAGAACGTCAGGTGCAATAACAATACAATGCAATGTTAATTAATTTCTTCGTGCCTGATAAAATGTATCGGAAGTGCCCGCTCCAGAAGATCCATTACAGGATCATTCTTTTGCCGATAGTTTTTCGTCTTATTGCCCCTGTTACCTCCTTTCTCTCTGGCCGCGCGCAGCTAACCTTTCTCCAGTGGATAGGGCCGATGGTCAAATGGTGGAAACGAGCGTATTCATTTTCATAAATCTAGGTTAATTTGATTCTTGGGAATTGCTTAATGGCACTTGAGAGTGTTTTCTTAGCTTGTGAGAGTATTTAAATGGGAGAAGATGAGGTAAATTGATTCCTTCAATTGGATCTAAATCTAAAAGCTCAAAATTTGAATATTATTTAGCAAGAAAACACTCAGATTCTCCCTAAACACCCCCTTGATTAATATTCTTAGAATTGACACAGTATACACACGTATGTGCGTTTTGTGGGAAAGCACGTATCAGCACTCCATGTGATCGTGTAGCCTCCACAAAAATTCATAGCGTGTACAGTGGACAGGTATGCATGTGTATTGGACATGCACGCATATGTGTGTAGTGGTAGTGGGATGTGCATGTGGTGTGTGTCCTCTTGTACTCCTAAAAAACTATATATCCTTTCTCTACAAGTATTTTATATTAATAGAATACATTATAGGGCGGTTTTTATTTTCAAATTAATTTAGTCATGTTAACAAATTACAATGCTTTAAGTTAGTACTAAGTTTTGATCACGGAGATGAGAGAGAGAGAGAGACCGGTAGTTGGGTTCAAAAGCTCGAGTATGGCCAATGGCATCGGAGAGTCGGGAAGCATTGCCTTCCAGTACGCCGTCACCGAAGACACTGAGTTTGGCACTACAGCCCCTTCCGCGCTGGCCAAATTTGCATGCCGGCCACCTCTTGCCACAGTGACCTGTAAATCGTCCATCATCACCACATATCAAGTGAGATCTACCTGGCCGATACATGTGAGCTATATCATAGTAATAAATTTTTGCATGCATGACCTATAAAGGCCTTTTCTTGCATGGATATGAAATAGGGCTATCGCCGTGTGCGTGAAAGGCATGGGTTAATTGGCGATAGCTAGTATGTGTCACTGTGTATAGGCTTGATTGATGCATGCACTTACCAGAAGGAAAGAGAGGAGCGACAAAAGGACACTCATGTTGCTTTGTCTCATTGTATCAGCTAGCTGAAACTGATCACTACTGCGCGCGTTGCTTTGCTCTTGACCAGCCCAGGATGGTATAGTATTTATAGGCTAGGACGTATATATCCTCATTTCTCAACGCGTTCAATATCATAAGCCAATGCGGCATCAATCACTGCGGGTAGTCTCTAATGCGCCAATAATAATTATCTTCTTGTTGAGGTAGTTGCAGATCATCCAATTATCGGTTGTGCAATACAGGAAGAAAGTAACTACTCCCTTGATGGTCTAAAAAACTACTCCGTTGATGTGAGTCATCTATTATAGTATTGAAGTATAAAAGCAAAAGAAGCCACCTGTTCGCTCTTGAGGGCCAGAAATTTTCATATTAATTGAAGGAAAACTAGAAAAGATCTAACTATTAATCGTGTTGCATACATATTATAACTACATATATTAAAAGAAAGAGTCTATATCAAATACAATAAAAATAATTGAAATTTTGAATAAAAATAAAAGGAAACTAGCAATTTATTTCCATACGAACTTCAAAGTAAAACTGAAATTAAAATTAAATAAAAATTAGTAGTTGGTTTTGTATATAAATTCCAACATAAAACTGAAATTTAGAAGAAAAATAAAATAAAATTAGCGGTTTGATTTCCACATGGACTCCAGGGTGAAAACCTAAATTGCTCAAAATCTGAATAAAAAAGAAATGAAAAATACCAATTGGATATGTATGCCGATCCAACCTAAAGCTATATAAAAAAGCCCCATGTCATGTACAATCCAACAATATGCAAATTTAGAATAAAAATTAAAGGATAATTACTGATATGATTTTTTAATAATTCCAAATTAAAGTCCCTAAATATCTAAAATTTAGAATAAAGTAAACAAAAATTAACTATTGTATTTGTATAAAAATTCCTATCTAAAACTAAAAAAGTTCGTGTCATATAAAATCCAAAAATATGCCAATTCCAAAAAAACCACCAAGTTTGCTCTCAAAGGCGGGAAATTACCATGTTAATTAGTGAAAAAAAGAGAAAGATCTGCCCAGCACAACTCGGGGTGGCAGGAGGATAACAACAGCGCTCGAAGATGCTTGACAAATCAACCCTACAGGCTTGAATTATACATATGTGCAGCTGTGGATGATTAGTGTTAAGAGATTAATAGCCTTTCTGATATTTGCAATATCATTGGACCCATGGAATCTTCTACCCTTCTCCACGTTGCTGGTTCTCTTCTTTGATTCACACTAGAGTTTGGACACTTCGCATTTGCCTAGAGGTGGGCATTAGGCTGGGCTTTTTCAGGCCGACACATAGCACGCTAAGCTCAGCCTGGTCCACATTCGAACGGGCCATTCTGACACGGCATGGTTGCCTAGGCCGTGCTAGCTAGGCCTATCAACCGGGCACGATGGGTGTCACAGCATGTTGGAATGGGTTGTGCTCAGGCCGTCACGGCATGCCACAATAGCCACCATGTTGCGACGTGGCCCGTCCACACAACCGGCGGTAGGGCACATGGCCTACAACAAGACCCGCAGCAAGGCCCATGCCTGGTCTCACCACGACCGTGCCACTCCATGCCACGGTCACCACAGATGCCATGCGAGGGTAGGAGAGAGAGGGAGGCAGTGATTGTACCTGGCTTTGTCACACTTGCCGCATGCCTATGGCGCAATTGTCGTGCTCCCACACCATCCCACGGTCACACGGTCACACGACGCTTGACACGCTCCCACGCCATGGTTGCTTGACACACTCACGCCATGCTGCACACATGCTTGCGCCATGCCTCACTCACCACAGTCACCATGTTGCATGCACGAGTTGGCACAATCGCTGCACCACGCTCATGGCACACCCAGCATGCATGGTCGCTGCGCCATGCCACATGCACGAAATAGATGTGCGGGGGGCCAAGGAAGGCGAAGGGGTTGGGGGGAGGAGAGAGGCTGAGGGGGAAATGGGAGGCTGAGTAAGATGGAAGCAGTGAGGACAGAGGGAGGCCGAGGTGCGGGAGAGAGAGGCGGCAAGATGGGAGAGGGAGACGGAGGGGGTGAGAGGGAGACAGAGGGGCGTAGGAGGGAGGAGGCTAGGAGTTAGGTAGCCGGGTGGCAGGGCAAGGAGACAAGAAAAAGGGAAAAGAAAGTGAAGGAAGTGAAAAAAAGAAAAGACAAAAAGGGATAGAGCTTGATTTCTATTTGCATGCTATATATAAAGGAGTTTCCCATAGTGGATTTATGCGTTCTCTGTACTCATGGTTGAGAGAGTGAGAGATACAAAGAGAGCGAGAGAGATTGAGAGAGACGGGAGAGAGAGAGCTGAGAGAGACGGGAGAGAGAAAGCTGAGAGAGGGAGCAAGGGGGGAGAGAGTGCCAGGCGAGAGAGAGGGAGAGGTAAGAGAGATTGAGAGAGATGGGTGAAAAGATTTTTGAGATTTTTTTGGAATTTATTTGGATTTATAATTATTGTTGAATATGGCTTATTATGGAAATTATTTAAATAATGAGAAAGTTTAAATAAAGTTTTGCCAAAAGTATTTTATTTTGGTTTTAAATGTCTCAAAATTTTCTAGTATTTTTTGATGTTTTTACAATTTTATTTGGCCTAAACTATTTTTAGAAATTATTTTAAATAAGAAAATACTAGGAAAATCATATGAATTGTGTTGGGCCAGAGCCCATAGGGTTTAGACTGATTTGGCGGTTCAACCCATATTATAGAATCCTACCTAGATCGGTCACTGTTGGATTTGCATTGGATAACCGAGGTGATCATGAAACCCTAGCAAGATCTGGCCGTTGAAATCCGCGGACATCTCGGATTGGGCCGCATCTCAGCGAATCACGTTCAATTTTAGCACTACATGGACAGATGGGATGGAGCCGCATAGATGCAACACATCACCCATTGGATCTTTGACACATGTACAACTAGGAATCTTTGTTTCCACGAGGTCACCGTCGTCTCAGACATGGACTCTGCTGCTGTGTTGCTTGAGTTCTCCGACCTGTACACGGAAGCCTAGCTGCCTATTTAAGGTCTAGGACCCCATTCGAGGATCACCAAAGCGCACTGCACTCGTAGCCCTAGCTAACGTTGCTAGTGCCATCATCATCTTCGTGGGAGAGCTCCCCGGAGATCGCCGAAGCTATCACCATGGTTTTTTGCTACTTCTACCACCGTCAAGCCGTTGTAGCTGAAGCCAAGCCTAGATCTAGGTTGCTCACATAATGTTGCATCGCGTCTAGGTGAAAACGTCACCGAAGAACCCTCACAACACCATCTCGTGTGTCATCTTCCACCTCTCGATGAGTTGCGCTGATGCGCCATCACCGTCGTCCCTCGCGTGCATCATCAGCCGTCAGATCCGTAGCCATTGGTCAAGATTGCACTGTGTAGGTGCTGCCCGAGGTTGCCGCGTGTCGGCATAGCCACCGTAAGCTAACCATCTGATCTACCTTGAGCGGTTCATATCTTGCTATGTAGTTGCCATCTTCATCTGCCATGTGTGCAACCGCTGTCGCCAGCCGTTGCACAATAGCAACCATCGGATCTAGGTTGAACTATCCGAATCAAGCCGCTTGCCACGTCCCATAGCTGAGGCGTCATGAACTGGGTTCACGGTGGACCGAGGTGGTTCTATGGACTAGGTCTATGTGCTGGAGACGCGTGTTAACCTGTGGTTGGTCCGAGCGGCACTAACATCATGATGATGATATAATTAGATTTTCTGATATAGATTTAATTCGGGAAATCAATTATTTAATATTTTCTAATTTTTTTATTTATCAAATCTTTTGAGAGCCCATTATCCCTTATACGAGCTCCGATTGAGGTGATTCAAAATTCTAAAAATTTGTAAAATTGTGATATACTTAATGGTGAATTTTATTTAATTTTTAGAGTTTTTTTCACTATTTTAGTATTTATTTTTGTTTTCTCTAGATATGCGTAGACCGTGAAGTGCTTGAAGCGTCCAAGGAGGAATTGTTGAACCAAGAGCAAGGTTCAGAGCAAGAATAAGAACTTTCCAAGGTAAGTTATGCTTTGATCATTTTAAACTCAATTTTACAAAATTACTATATTAATTTAAATTATGCATGTTATTTACCATGTACCTCTGTTTCCAAATTTAGTTTGGGATCTACTTACTCATCCCAATTGAATTACACCTTATCTTGTCATTTGTATGCTATGGTTATTTGTCACCCTAAGATGTTTCATTACTAGTTAGTTAATATTAGAAATCAACATGGATTAGTTAGACCATGTATAACTCATGTCTTTTGGAATATCAAATTAATCTTGATTAATAGAATATGGAACTATCGACGATCGGGATCGCCTGACCGCAAAGGTGAAGAGGGGGGTTGTGTGAGTGTAGGACCCAGGAAGCGCTTCGCCCAACAATGGATCGAACGAAGGTCGGGTGTGGAGTCAACGAGCAAGAGACAGCGAGTTATACTGATTCGAGCCCCCGTGAGGGTAATGACTCTACGTCTAGTACCCTCCTGAGATGGAGGATCTTACTAGTGGCGATTACAAAGAACGTTTACAGCTTGAGCCTTGGGCGCTCTGTACGTGGATGTCTATGAAGCTATTGGCAGTGAGTCTGGCCTATACATGTGCATTACGAGGTTTTATATCCTCCCCGACGCCGCCTGTAACGGTCGAGAGAGATTCCCGGGGTAGTGGCTTCGTGTGCATTGAAGGTGGGTCGTAACCACCCCGGAAATGCCGCCCACGTCCACCTTAATGCCGCCGTGCTGGTCTTTGTAACTGCCAAGTCAGTGCACTTCCCAGGGCCTAGGTCGAGCTCGAGCGGGGATCGCCCGAGCTTGAGGTCGTGCGGACACTAGTGTTACTTAGATCTTGATCGAGGCCTTTCGTCGTATCATCTCGAGCCGGGGCCCATTTGACCATGCGTTGACTTGTCAGAGATTTCCCCAGTCCTCATCAGCTAGCCCCCGAGGCTCAAGGTCGTGGAAGTGACCTGGATCGACCTCGAGCCTGTGGCCTCCGGGACCAGACCTCCGGGCTTCCCACGCCTTTTGATCGAGGTCAGGCGGAAATCGATAGAGAGGCCTCGGCCTTGGACACCTGGCGGCCTTTGGACTTCACGAGGCCGGTACGAAGTCGATCAGTTGGATGGTGCGCCTGCAATGCCTTGAAATCGTCGCTTGATTGTCGGGACCCAAATCTGCAAATCCGGACCCTCTGTGTATTCTGTACTAGTCCAGGATCACGCTAGTACACACAGGATAAACAGGTTGAAGTACCACAATCATACACAGCGGAATTAATGATAAAGTACTTTAAACATGAATATAAACGAGTTACACGACCTTATGGTCACCTTACATTAATTCGCCACGCAGGGCGATAGATAGAAACAGTAGCACAAGTTCAATAGCGGAAGCAAAAGTACGGTAATGAAACCCCTCGTAGCCACAAGCAAACGACGAGGCTTAATCCCTAACCCTCCTGGCCTTCGTTGAACTCCTCTTCCCAAGCTGGCATAGCTTCTTCTTCTGAGGTTGTTGTTGAAGCAAGGGTGAGTATACAACATACTCAACAAGTCATGCACAATGCAGTTCTATTACTACATGCATGGCTTAGTCCAAAGGAAAGGCTTAAATGGTTATTTTGCATAAAGTAGCATTTCTTTTTAACAGGTAATCCTATTAGATCAAAGGCGGTAAACCAATATTAATAATAATTAATTTCTCAATTCTTTTCCAAGAGTTTGGCACACAACCCTAAGTTTGATTCATCAGTCTTTGGCACACAGCCACCCATTCAACATCTTTTATTTTTAAAATCTAACCCTTGACTGTAATCCCGGAGCATTGTCCAATACATGACGCGCTATTCAATAGATTTAACACACACTCGCAGAGGTCGTACACTTTACCCACAGGATACGATCGCCACCACACGTGTGATTGATTTCAACAAAGTCTTTCGGAGACTAACACTTAACCAGTGAACCTCTCCAGTATTGCCTTTCTAACACTTCCTTCACACAGAGCCAAAGTTTAGAATAGGCAAATACAGTTGGATGGGTACCAAGCCGCAGCACAGGTACGCTCCCCCATACGGTTACATTTTGGTGTAACTGTCACCCCGAGGTGTCAAAGGAAAGATATTAGAAACCTACTAAACTAGGTCCGTCCCATTCCGGACAAGTGGTTGTACGAGAAACTCAGTTCAAAGGCTCGCAAGGTGAAGTCCTTAACTGTCCCGGGCAAGACATCCATTTTATATTTCTCTGCACACAGCCTTCACCATCTTAATACATCCCGTTGCCACATAGGCCCACCTGGCACGAAGCCTTCTTGCCACTTGCTCTGGTCCAAATCATTTCCCATCCCAGGTTTGCATTTATGCAACACATGCCACACAGGTCGCTACCCTTAATTCCATCTCATGACATCATCGCATTATTCCAAAATGCGTTCCATAATTGTTTAGTCAATATTCTTTTGCAAATTTGAAAGTCATTCAACGCTCATAAGTACACTAAGCAGCTAATCACGGTCTAGCCTCCCGTGTTGGCATTTATATAGCAACCAATATAAATTAACATCTTATGGTGACAAGGATTTCAGGGCGTACAAATAGTGTTAACAAGGTGGCATAAACAAGATAGGTATTTTAACTACTTTTCCCACATGAGCAATATCATTTTTAATTCACATAGCATGCATAACTTGAATTGAGATATATTTGAAAATCTAGGGGCAATATAGTCAAAGCATGACTTGCCTTCGAAAAGTAGTTGATTCTGGTCTGGCTCTTGCGATGGGTCTTCGAAATCTTCTCCGACAATCCCCGGCAATTCGGAGTCTATGCGTATCAAGCAAACATATAATAAATACACAATACAGACAACAAGATAAGTTTTAAAAATAAAATAAAATTCACTACTAAATAGTTCACATTTTTACAAATTTTTAGGACTGAATCACCCAAACCGAAAGTTAAAATGCAAAAGTTATAGCATTTGCAAGATTCTGAAAAATCTAAATAAAGAAAACCGAATTAATCCTTTTATTTTCCTACTGAAAACCCGGTTTAATCCACTCGGCGACACGTGTCAACACCAGAGATAGCCACGTCGACACAGACACTGACATGTGGGCCCCAGATGACGTCATGCTGACGTCAGCACACCCGTCGGTCCACCCACTGACAAGTGGGCCCGATGAACAGTGCTCGATCCAACCGAAAGCTGACACGCGGCGCACACCCGTCGATCCATGTGGCACAAGATTTCCCGGCCGTTGGATTAAAATCCAACGGTCGGTCATCGCACAGCCGACCCATCCATGCGGCGACATCCACACCGCACATTTCAAATCCTACGGCTGCCATTACCCGGGGAGTTTACTATTCATAAGCCTACGTGGACTCACCGATGCGGTTGGATGAAGATCCAACGGCGATGGTTACCCGAACGGTTTCCTATTCACAAGCCTATGTGGTGCAATCCTAGCCGGACATCACAGATCGGACGGTCATTTTCAAAGGAAGCCACCCAGGTATAGCGCTACAAGGGAAGATACGTGGCGTTACCCTGGACGTGGGATGCAGATCCGACGGCTGAGGTTGCTCGCGATTGTCGACGAAGAAGCAGCTGCGCTCGGTCACCGGACTTGGAGAAGATGAAGTCGGCGCCGGCGATTCCGGGCGTCTCCGGTCGGAAGAAGTGGTCCAATGGATGTGGCTTGGCACGGGGAACTCGGTGAAGGTCTTGGTTGCGACAGGGAGCGGCGGACGACGGCGGAACACGAAGGAGAACCGGGAAGAACGAAGTGGCTACTACGGCGAGCTCTAGCGCGTGCTACGGCGAATAGCAGTGCATGGGAGAAGGGGCAAAATGAGCAGAACGAAGTGCTGCGCACGGAGGACTATATCTCCCACTCGGACAGGCCTCGATACGCGTGCAAATCTCTGACAAAATCCACGGCGGCCAATGGAAGACGGTGGTGTGGCAGTGCTCCCTCCCGATGCGGCGCGACCGACTTCCACCGTCCGATCGCAATCCAACGGCTCCGAAAGAATAATGCTTCGGCCACTCACGCCACGTGGCGACATCCCAGCGGCTCGACGCTGAGATCCAACGACTCATACGCCATGAGCGATGCGGCTCATCCACGATCGTTCGATTGGGATCGCACGGCACGGGATGAGCGGCGCTAGGGTTTGGCCGGCGCGAGCACAGTGTTGGGCTCGGCCCGACACTGTAGCTTGGCAATTTTTCGTCTTTTCTCAATAAAAATAATTGTAGAAATTCAAAGTAATTAATTAGGGCACTAAAAATACTCAAAAAACTCTAGAAAAATTCCAGAAAATATTTCAAAGCATTTTGAGCCTAAATAAAATATTTTTATTTATTTTTGATAATTACCTTTTCTGATATTTAATTATTCAAGAGAATGATAACTCAAATTAATTTCAATTAAATCCAAATAATTCCCAAAAATTAAGATAAATTCAATTAAATGCAAATAAATTTTAATTAATTCACAAAAATTTAAATAACTCCAAAAATTAAGATTAAGCCAAATTTCGGGACGTTACACCGATCCTTAATTGCGCCTGTCAAATCATTTCTGGATCGGCTTTTGAGGCGTTTAGCCTGAAAACTGGCCACGACCCAAGCCTTATCAGCCCAAGCCTTCTGCCATTTTTGAAGAAACTCTCGACTTCCTTGCAATCCTTGACCTCCAGCCCTCTGCCCGCGCAACTCTCCCACCTTCGACCAAGACGATCGCCATGGCAAAGCTCGGAAGAGGTACCTTGTCGCAGGTGAGGATGAAGGAGCTTGAGGGCCTAGGGCTGCTTGACCCGGCAATGTGGCGGTTGCCCGACGGCGAGACCGAACTGCATCCCGGGGACGACGAGATCGTCTGCACCGAGCACTATGCGCTCTTCGGCCTGCGGTCACCGGAGAGCGATTTCATGGCGGCAATCCTTGCCTACTGTGACATAGAGCTCATCAATCTGGTGCCCAACTCCGTCCTCCTCCTGTCTATCTTCTCTCATATGTGCGAGGGGTTCCTTGGAATCCTACCCACCCCCTCGCTCTTCTTTCGATTCTTCACCTTGTTCCGCTACGGGAAGGACCCGGTGGTCGGATGTCTCTACTTCCGGCTTCGGACGGGAATCCCATGGGCCTTCCCCAAGAGCCAGCCTTGGGACTCCCTCGGTTCGTGGGCCGAGAGGTGGTTTTACATGAAGAAGGGCCAGACCGGGGTGCTGTCGTTCAATGGAACTCCGATCTCCGGGAAGAAGGATCCCCCGGAGTCTAACGACCTGGAGGCCGACGAGGAAGCCATCGCTGCCATTCACGTCTGCGCCATGCGCGGCCTTACCGGGCAGGCGATCACTTGCGACTTCCTGCGGAACCGGATTTTCCCCCTCTGAAAGAGGGAACATCCATTCTATGAGATCACGGGTCGTGACGACATGACCCGCGAGGGTACGTCTGGTACGTCCCCTTGCTCTGTAGCTTCGCTCGCACTCGACCTTCGGGTCCTCTTGACCGCTTGTTTGTTTGCAGCAACTAAGGAATCCTGGGTTGCCGCCAGGATGAGTGAGATGTTCGGGAAGGCGGCGCATGACTACACCCTCGAACCCCTGGTTCCAAAGAACATACTGCGCCGAAGGACCGAGGTAAGCGCTTCCAAGCTGTCCACCGGTTTGTACTCCTGCGGCGCTCTTCCCTGACCGTTCATCGTGCTCGCAGGACCACCAGGAATTGCTTGACACGGCCAAGAAGCTGCCCCCGCTGCCTGGTGAGGGCAAGAGCAAGAAGGGGAAAAAGAGACCGCCTTCGGGCAAGGCGGACATCCGTGAGGCCAAAAAGCCTCACCTTGAATGGGCCGACCGTGCAATGGTAAGGACTCCCAAGGTCGAGCCCCCGAGCTTGTGCTTGTACTTCTTCATCTGACGCGCCTTTGCAGCAGGTGAGCGCGGCGGCCGCCGCCAGGTCTACGAGCCCTCAAATAGGACTCAGGACCTCTACCGCGGGGGCCTTAGAGCCACCGCGGGCCTTAAGATCCCAGATCGAGGGGGCCCGAAAGAGGAGCGCGCCCTCGACCTCGGGAGGTCAAGGTCTTCACCATCCTCCCGCGAGGCAGAGGATTCCGACCCAGGTAGGTTTCGCGCCCTTCATTCGCTCAGCCCGCCTTGCAATCTTTTAGCTTAGTAGTGGCTTTTAATCGCAGACCTTGAGCGCCCGAGCTCGACACATGCCCGTATTGACAATGCCTATTGTCCAGGGCGAGTCTGGGTCCGAAGAGGAGGAGGGCGATTACGTGCTGGCGCCCCGCCGACCCTCAGCCCAGAGACGCAGGCCCGCGAGCCCCCAAGACTGGGCTCCAGCCGGCGAGTTCGACCAAGGGCTCGATGACCCGGACGAGGAAGAGCTTCTCCCCACGACCAGCGAGGGCTACGGCACCGGTGAGGCGGACGCCAACGACGACGTCGATCCGCCCGAGGTCGCTGAAGAATATGGCGCCGGAGGCGCCCTTGCCCCGACCGGCAGAATCGCCCTGCCCACGATGGTCGACGCAGAAGAAAATGCCCGGGACACCCTGGCCGCTCCTGCGAGGATGTCCCAGGTTTGCCCGACCGTGGCCGGCCTGGGTGCAGAGGCCGACGCGGAGGAAGGTGCCCGGGGCGCCCTGGCTGCAACCGTGGAAGCACCTCAAGCCTACCCGACCGTAGTAGCTCGGGCCCTGGGGTCGTGGCTTCTGAGGTCACCGGTGATGACTGTGTCGTGGGGGATCGCGTGGTGGACCCGGGCAGTGTTCCCTTAGCGCCGGAGGCAGACGGAGTCTCGACCACGGAGGTCGAGATCGGAACCGCTGCCAAACCCACCTCTGGCGGTGAGCTGAGCCTCCAGGGGGCGGCGGCGGAACGCCAAGCCGCCACTGGCGTGGCGCCCGAAGGCCCTAACCCCGGTGTTCCGGTAGTGGTCGAGGTCGGCGCCGACCCGGAAGCATCGGGTAGCAAACGCGAAGAGTTCACCTGCGCGCGCGTTGAGAATCGTCTTCAAGAGGTGAGGACCCCCTCGCGCATCCTGCAGTACGCTAGCCCGAGCTCTCCTTGCTGCTTCTCTTATTTGAACCACCTTTTCCATCATGAAGGTGATCCGCAACATCTCCCAAGGACTACATGGTCTTCAGGAGCACGCCGACGTACTGAGGGGCATCCTGAACGTGGTGGAGGTGCGTGAGGTCGAACGCTCCAAGCTCATCGAGACCTTGGGGATCGAGCAAGAAGAGGCCGAACAAAGGGCCAAAGAGCTCGACGACCTACGCCAGATGATGGAGGCCCAGGAGGCTGCCCACACGGCCGAGCTTGAGCAAGCCAGAACCACCAAGCGCGACCATGCCTACAAGGCCGTGGAGCAAGAGCGCGCGCGCTCGGCCAAGGCGCTCGAAGCCGAGCGGGCCAAGGTCGAAGTGCTGGAGAAGGCCGCCGCGGAGCAAGCGTCTTCCTCGGCGAAGGCGACCCCCGAGCTTGAGGCCAAGGTGAAGGAGCTTGAAGAAACGCTGGGTCGAGCAAGCAAGTCGGCGAAGAGCGCTGTGGCCCAACTTCAAGACGAGCGGCGACGCGCCGCCGAAGCCGCTACCGAAGCCCTCCGTCTTCAGAGCGAGCTCTCGACCCTGAGGACCAAGGTCACCGAGCTCGAACAGTAGAAACTTGCCCGTGAAATGGCAGACCTGTAGATAGGGTAGATTTCCTGCAAGACTTGTGAAAAACGGTTCAACAGAATACTTGTAATTTTGGCTTCGATAAATTAATGCCTTAGTTTGCTTTGTCATTTCTCGACCAAGGAATTTTTTTCCAACCATGCACTCAACCTTACTGGTCGTAGTATACCTCGCCCAGCCCCCGTTGGGCTCAAGTTCGAGCAACGCCGGCCTTGAGCGCAAGATAAGGACCAATAAAGACCAAGACCTGCAAGATCGAGAAGGAACCACAGGAAGCGTAACATGGTTGCACGAGGAATAAATTAGGAGCGAGAGCGAGGCACGAGCTATAACAACGATTTACGCGCCGCTCGTTGGGCCCGGTCAAGAGCTTAGCTTGAACCCTGGCGCAGGGGGAATATTGTTGCGAAGAGTTTCGACTTACACGTAACTCAACCCCTGGGGGTGAAGGGTAAGCCCCCGACATATAGGCCAAGAGCAAGCGCGCTCATACGTAGGTCGAGCACCGAAAGGCGAGTTCAAGTCAACACAAAACATAGAAAAAAAAGATGCGCAAAGGCCAATCATGACAAATGAACAAGAGCTTTATTGAAATTTGAGATAAAAGGGTTACACATAGAATTTGCGAAGCTGGTCAATATTCCACGAGCTAGAGAGCTCTCTGCCATCGGGCATCGCTAGTTGGTAAGCCCCCGTGCGATCTGTTGAAACAACTCTATAGGGGCCCTCCCACCGCGGGGATAACTTGCTGGTGTTGGACGGAGCATGAATCCGTCTCAGGGCTAAGTCCCCAACAAGGAGCTCCCTAGGTCGTACCGATCGAGACACATGTCTACGAAGAGCTTGCAGGTACTGCACCGATCGTAGCAGTGCACGACATCTTACTTCTTCTGCCAGGGCAAGGTCAAGAGACCGCTCTTGCTCGAAGTCGATCTGATCGACTGTCGACCTGGCAGAGCCCAACAGGACCTCGGGGAGGCAGGATGGCTTCAGTACCGAACACGAGCCGAAAGGGTGTAGACGCTGTTGCCCGGCTGGTCGTGGTACGAATAGACCATAAGACGGTGGGAAGTTTGTCCACCCAGGTCTGGCCGAATCGTTTGAGCTCATCTGACACTCGTTTCTTGATGCCTTGAACGATTTGTCCGTTGGCGCGCTCCACTGCTCCATTACTCTGCGGGTGGGCTACCGAGGCATAGCATACCTTGGCGTCGATGTCTTCGCAATACTCCTGGAACAGTTCACTGGTAAATTGAGTTCCATTGTCAGTAATGATTCTGCATGGAACCCCATACCTGGTGACCACGAACAAGCGGAAGAACTTGACCGTCGCGCAAGCCGTGATGGTCGAGACGGGTTCGGCTTCAATCCACTTAGTGAAGGTATCGATGGCCACGAACAAAAACCTCTTCCCCCCGGTCGCCTGTGGAAAGGGGCCAAGGATATCCAGCCCCCAGGTCGAGAAGGGCCATGCAAGCGGAATGGTCTGGAGCGCGTAGGCGAGCTGATGTGTCTTCTGAGCATGAAACTGGCAAGCTCGACAAGTACGGACGATGTCGCGCGCGTCTGGCCCCGGCGCCGGGCCAATAGAACCCCATGCGAAAGCTTTCCCACCATGGTCTCGAAGAAGAGTGTGCCCCGCATAAACCTGAATGAATGTCATGTAGCAGGTACTTACCCTCCTCTGCGGTGACACACTTTGTCAGGATGCCGGAAAGGTTCCAGCGATAAAGCTTGCCGTCCACGAGCTTATACGAGCTCGCCCGGCGCTTGATCCTGCTTCTCTCCGCTGGCTCGGCCGGGAGCTCTCCCGTCGCCAGGAAACGGTGGATCGGCTCGGCCCAGGAGGGAGTTCCTTCGATGAAGGCGACCGAAGGCCCTTGGTCGGAGATGGAGGGAGACGCCAGGGTTTCCAGTATCACGTTGGGAGGGACTTCATCGTCGGACGACCCGAGCTTGGAGAGGAAGTATACATCGGAGTTGTCCTTCCGAGCCACGTGTGTGATCTCCAGGTTCTGGAACCACTTCTCCATCTTGCGGGTCTCGGCGAGGTACTTGGCCTTTGAGTCCTCCAAGCACTTATACTCCTTGTTGAATTGATTGACAACGAGCTGAGAGTCACCCCGTACAATCAACCGGCGCACGCCCAGGGCTTTGCAGGCCCGCCAAGAGAGCCTCGTACTCTACAACGTTACTGGTCGCTGGAAACCCAAAACGAACCACATAACTTAGCCGGTCGCCGCGTGGAGTCAGGATGAGAATCCCAGCCCCCGAGCGCTTGAAGGATCTAGATCCGTCGAAATACATGATCCAGGGCTTCTCCTCCTTGACCTCGAGTTCGGGAGCGGGAGGGGATGTTTGCTCGACCACGAAGTCGGCGAGCACTTGCGACTTGATAGCCGTGCACGCCACGACCCGGACGTCGAACGCCGCCAGCTCCATAGCCCACTTGGCAATGCGACCCTCAGCCTCCGGGTTCTCAAGATATCCTCGAAGCGAAAATCGCCGGGGCGACCACCGAAAAGCGCTGGAAGTAGTGCCGAGCTTGCATGAAGCCATGAGAAGGGCATACAAGAGCACGAACTGCGGGCAGCGCCTTTGGGCGTCGCAGACTCGCCGACGAGTAAATCGGATGTCGCCAGACATCCCGCCGCCACCAGACGGCATCGACAAATTTGGGCGGTGGTGCCGGAGTAAAGCAATAGCTGCTCACCCGGCTGCGGAGTGGTGAGCAAAGGTTGGCTTGAAAGATACGCCTTCAGGTCGTCGAACGACCTCTGCGCCTCGGGAGTCCACTCGAAGCTACCTTGCTTGCGCAAGGCCCTGAAGAACGGCAACCCGCGCTCGCCGAACCTCGAAATGAACCGACTGAGGGCGGCCATACGGCCGGTGAGGCTTTGTACCTGTTTCACCGAGGTCGGGGGTGCCATCTTCTCGATTGCCTCGATCTTCTCTTGGTTTGGGCCGACCCCCGAGCCCCAGATCATGTAGCCGAGCACCTTCCTTGAAGCAGCACCGAACACGCACTTCTCTGGATTGAGCTTGATATTGTGCTTGTTTAGGTTGGCGAAGGTCTCCCCAAGGTCTTGAACATGGGCGCCCTCGGAAGAGCTCTTGACAATGATGTCATCCACGTAGACCTCGAGGTTGCGGCCAATCTGGGGATCGAACGTTTTGGTCATCGTATTTGGAAGGTCGCGCCGGCAAGCTGGAGACCGAACGACATGGTCGTGTAGCGAGAGGTCCCTAACGGCGTGATGAACGAGGTCTTGTTTCTCATCTTCAACCGCCCGGCTTGATCTCGGTGGTATCGAGTAAGCGCCCGGGAAGCTTAACATCCCGGCGTCAGTGGAGTCGACGATCTGATCGATGCGTGGGAGTGGGAAGTTATCCTTCGGGCATGCTGAATTCAACCCCGTATGGTCCACACACATTCTCCACTTTCCGCCCTTCTTCTGGACAATGACCGGGTTGGCTAACCACTCGGAGTAATCAATCTCCCGGATGAACCCGACCTTCAGGAGCTTATCAAGGTTTTCTCTGATGATGACGACCTTCTCGCGAGAACGCCAACCTGGCGCAAGACGGGCGGCAATGAGTCGCACTCGCAGCTTTGTGCTCGACCACCTCCTCGAACACCCGCATGTCCATGGCCCCAAGCAAATATATCTTTATTGGCGCGAAGGAAGGTGACGAGCTCGAGTTCCTATTTGGAACCCAGCCCGGCCGAGATGTGGACGCACCTGGTCGGGTCGCCCTCATCGAGCGGCACAGCCTTCGTAGCCCCACTTGGCTGGATCGCCACCTTCTGGTGAGCATTCTTCACCGCCGCCTCCGGGCCCCGCTGGGGTAGCATACCGACGAGGGCCAGGGCTTGAGTCTCATAGCCGTGCGCCGCCTTGAGGTCGCTGTGCACGGTGATGATGCCGCTGGGCCCTGGGAGTTTCATGCATCGGTGACCGTAGTGGTTGGCCGCCATGAATTTGACCAGGGCGGGACGCCCCAGGATGGCGTTGTAGGGGAGGTCACCCTTGACCACCTCAAAGGTGATCAGCTCGGTGCGGAAGTTATCCGAAGTGCCGAAGGTAACGGGCAGAACCACCTACCCCAGGGGAGTGGTCGAGCTCCCAGGAACGATCCCGAAGAACGGGATTGCGATGCTCTTAACCTTTGACCAGGGAATTTGCATCCGGTCGAGCGCGCTGGCTAGCAGCAGATTAAGGGAGCTGCCTCCATCGACCATGACCCTCCTGACCATAGTGTTGCTAATGGTCGGGGTCACGACCAGGGCCGTCTTGAGGTCCTTCGACATACCTTGGGGAGCATCCTCCGATGTGATGGTAATCGTTGCTCCGGACCACTTGCATCCTTGATCTCGCGCCGGGATTGATATGCCGAAGAGCTGCCAAAAATGACATCGATCCGGCGGTCGCCTTGTTGAAAGTCCAGGTCGAGGTCGTCCTGGTTTTCTCCAGCGTTTACCCTCTCGGGCTCATCTCCCTCCCCCGGGAGCGCAGGCATCTCCCCACGCCCGTCGTAGAAGGCCTCGAGCTTGGCTCGCCAGCCTCGCAGCCTCAGTGTGTCGCGGGTCGAGTCCCGTGGAAACAAAACTTTCCTTCATCAAACCGAGACCGCCCCTTAGAGCCTTGCGGGCGGCCACCGGCCTGTCGCGTCCCAAACCGATGGTCATCCTGCCAAGGTCGACGCTGCACCTGCTGGGGTCGCTATCGGTTTTGCTAGGGGCGGGGCCTCTCCTGGACCGAGTCCCGTACCTCCATAACCTTGCGGCGACCGTCCGCCGAAACGGTTACTTGAGGCCGACCACCATCGCGCTTGCGGTCTCTCTTCTGCTTCTTGGCGGCTGTGCCCTGGTCGGCATTCTTGGCAATAGAGGGACCAGCCTCGCCTGCATTGACGCCAAGCTTACCTTGGTCATAGTCGCGCTTCAAATAACAGCTGTCGTCAAGGCGTCACGTGGCGTGCTCGCCATGCGAAAGAGCTTGCCGACTATGAGCCTCGCCGTAATCTCCAGATCCTCGGTGAGGCGTCGGTCGCGCACGCCAAACTTGAAGGCCTTGATCACAGCCTCGTCAGACACACTAGGGATCAGATTCCTAGTGCGGATGAACCGCCGCACGAAGTCGCGGAGGGGTTCACTCTTTCCCTGGATCACTCGGTCCAGGTCTTTCTCCCTGCCGGGCCGCTCGTAGCAGCTCTGGAAATTCGAGCGGAGGGCGCTCTGGATTTGACGCCACGAGCGGAAAGTACCTGGTTTCTGGTTGAAGAGCCAGGTGCGGGCAGCGCCGTCCAGGACGGTCGGGAGGTAGTTTGCCATCACGTACTCGTCGCCTCCCGCGGCTAGAATGGCGGTGGTGTAGATCGAGAGGAATTCATAAGGGTTCTTCGTCCCGTCAAATCGCTCGATCAACGCGGGCTTGAAGCGGGCCGGCCACCGCACCCGTCGAAGGTCGTCGGAGAACGTCGCGCAGCCGTATGCCGGGACAGGGGCACGCCTAGGAAGGTTCTCGCTGCTGCTGGAGCTGGACTCCCGATCGCTTTGACATCCCGCCCTGCGACCTCGACGGCCAAGACGATGGGCCCGAGCATCACCCGGAAGGTACTGCAGGCGCTCGTGGACCCACCAACACCTCGGGGACGTCGGGAGAGAAAGGCTGCCGCAGCAGGAGTCATTTGTATCTTTGGTCGCCGCCGCACTCCGTCGAGTAACGCCGGGAACGACGGAAGGAGGCGTCGAAGTCGAGCCTCGAGGCCGCCGGCGTCACGAGACCGGCGGGAGTGTTGACGCCTACGCGAGGAGTTGTCGTCGCTCCTCAACGAAAGGGACCCAGCAGGGAGGCCCTGGTGTTGCGATGGTACAGCTTCGGCAGCTGCCTTGTCGAGCTCGTCTGTGAGAGCTCGGCCGAAGAGACCCGACGTCGGATGCACGGGATTGGTCATGACTCGTGCGATCGCCCGGAGACGCTCATTCGAATGAGGGAGTCTGGAGCGTCCTGAGGACGTTCCAATCTTCTCAAGCTCCTCTCGCCGGAGAGTGGTTATGGCCTGGTTGATGGCAACTGGGCCATCCGGCGAGCATCTTCAGGGTCTTGAGACTACGCCCTCCTCCATGTTCTCATCATGGCTAGCGCCATGAGAACGTAAACGGTTCCGTAGTGGCGGAGAGGGGGAGAACAGGGATGTGAAACTTCCACGCTCGGGGGCCGTGTTCGACCCCGAGCTCGCGGAATACGCTGCTGCAGAGGACGCCATACCCTGAAAACCTGTGACTTCTTCAGATTGAATGAAGCTCTCGAGCCCCACGGTGGGCGCCAGCTGTCGATGATCGGGATCGCCTGACCGCAAAGGTGAAGAGGGTGGTTGTGTGAGTGTAGGACCCAGGAAGCGCTTCGCCCAACAATGGATCGAACGAAGGTCGGGTGTGGAGTCAACGAGCAAGAGACGGCGAAGTTACACCGTTCGAGCCCCGTGAGGGTAATGACTTACGCCCGGTCCCTCCGAGATGGAGGATCTTACTAGTGGCGACATAAAGAACGCTGTTTCTCGAGCCTTGGGCGCTCAGACGAGATGTCTATGAAGCTATTGGCAGTGAGTCTCGCCTGTACATGTGCATTACGAGGTTTTATATCCTCCCGACGCCACCAGAACGGCCGAGAGATTCCCGGTAGTGGTAACCGTGTGCATTGAAGGTGGGTCAGAATCGCCGGAAATGCCGCCACGCCCGCCTTTAATGCCGTCGTCTTTGGTCTTAGTAATCGCCAAGTCAGCAGACTTTCGTGGTTTAGGTCGAGCTCGGAAGGGACCGCCCGAGCTTGAGGTCGTGAAGACACCAGTGTTACTTAGATCTTGATCGAGGCCTTTAGTCGTATCATCTCGAGCCGAGGCCCATTTGACCATACATTGACTTGTCAGAGATTTCCCCAGTCCTCGTCAGGAACATATTTAGGAATTGGTTTGTTAAGTGTTGTCACATAATGATGTTGATTTGTAGTGGTGGGGTTATCATGCAACACTGTTGACTTGTTGATGGCACGTGGTGCATGGTAATCAACTAGGGTGGTAAATGATTTAGACTGGGGCAAGTGGAAAGGGGCAGTATGCCAATGTGGGCCAGAAGGGCAGAGAGATTGTGGAATTAAGTCTTACCTCGGTCATCCTAAGGATTTAACTTTATAAGCCTTTATATGTTGAATTTCTATTATTAGTTTACTATAATTGCGTAGGGTTAGAACTAGCTAGGTTACAAAATTCCAGAAATTAACTTATGCACTTAGGTTTGGGCATGTAAAGATTAAACTTTCAATTAAGCTTTGTTGAAAAATAATTTCAATTAACCCTCCCTCTTGGAAATCCGATGTACTTCACATAATGAGTTGTATTCTTTGATACCAACAAATATAACAAAGTCAGCCACGCAAATGCTGGCCAACTCCGCTAGCTTTATAGATCTTAGCGTGTATAGCTCGCCAACGAAAAAATGATCTTAGCATGTACTCTTGCTGAAAAATGCGTGCTATATGTATCCTTTTCTATTTACTGCTATTATTCAATAGCTCATCGACCACAAAGAAAAATAAATTGTAGTCATACTCCCACCATTTCGCCAGCCGTAGTAATCAGAATTCGATTCTCAATAATCACGTATTGGGGTAAGTTGTTTGTACGGATTTTTCACTATAATTTTCTGGGTTTGACGCCCCCTACTTATAGGTTGGGAAATAGTTTGAACACTAGCAAATTATCCCTAACCTCTCAAAGAATAATCCCACAATTTCGATATAATTAGGTCCCGACCCATCATACGTACGGACCATGCTAGAATGCTCAACTATAATAAATAATTAATGATCAAGCGGAAGCCCATCATGGTACATCCGGCCCAAACAAAATAGATACAAAATCATGCTTCAGATCGACTTATATAGTCGATCAGATGTTGACATCTATACGTCAGGGGTAATCAATCATTGGAGAAGTTTATTGGTGGCTATTCTCTTGTGAAGCGTTCATTGGAGAACTTACAAATCAAAGTTCTTATTTACGACTGACCCGGCAAAGCTAGGGCGGCTAAGCGGGTTAAGAAATCAAATTTCTTATATAATATGCAATTGTCAACTAAATTCCACTGTTCCTGGGAATCGCTGACTTCCGGGCTGAATCATCAAGGAATGGGTAGCTAAGAGTCCACATCAACCACTACCAGTACATAGGTGACACTTTAGTTTTAGCGGTTCTTTTGGAATCGTCATAAATACACTTATTAGTAGCGGTTTTAGATGTCAAAATGGTGGGAAGACTATTTATGGCGGTTTTTGTTTAGAACCGTCACAAATAACTGATTATTTGTGGCGGTTCTTTCTTGTCGGGACTATTTGTGGCGGTTTTTTACTAGAACCGCCACAGATAATTCGTTATCTGTGGCGATTTTTCTTTGAAACCGCCACTGATGATAATATTAGTATTTGTGGCGGTTTTTTTGTTAAAACCACCACTAATATTATTATTTGTGGTGGTTTTAATTTAAAACTGGCACAAATAATATTCCTATAAATTCCCCTTGTAACTTCGCCATGGTCATCTTCCTCCCGAGAACATAACCTTACTAGCTGATTTCAGATTTGGTCTAGCAAAGATTTTTGTGCTTCTACCACTACCTTGAAAAAGGTCATCTGTGGTGGTTTTCATAACTGCAATCAGTGGCGGTTTTTGAACCGCCACAGATTTAGTGCCACTGATAATCGAGAATTATAAGTGGTGGTTTGTGGCTAGAATCGCCACTGATAATATTATCAATGGCAGTTCTATCCACAAACCACCACTGATAATATTATCAATGACGGTTTTAGCCACAAACCGCCACAAATATAGGGTTATCTGAATAATAAAGGAAAAGAAAGAGCAGGAATAATAGATAAATAAGAGGGAATTTGACCTAGAAGCAATTAGAATGGTCACATTGAAAGATTAGTAAAGACGGATAAATAGGTTATGCCTCAGGTTAGCTCCTAAAAGTTCCTACAAGTTAGAACAATCCTAATCTATCCAAACATTCCCATAAAATGTATTAACATTGAAATTATGAAGCAATATTCTCTAGGGAAATTGGAACAAATGGATCAATATTCCCCTAAAATTTTTCAACTACCAAGGCAAGACTATTTATATAAGTATAACCCCTCTGAAAGTAGTTCCAAGGAACAGAGATGCTATGATGGTTTGAAAAAATAAATGACTTTTGAGTGCGTAGTTATTATGTGGTTAATGGAACTCCAGCAAACAAAAGACACAGTCACTCCTATTTGATCAGTCAACACGATAAACTTGTATACATTTACTCTAGGTACTCTGGGCCATGCACTACCTATGCATTAGGCCCCAGATGAATCTGAAGACCTACATATTCCAAGATGTCTGACAAAATATCATTGGTCAACAACGTGAGATTCATGAGCCTAAAAGGGGCTACCGATAGATGAAGCTTTGGCATGTGGTACGATGTTGTGTGACAATATCAAAATTCAAAACTAAGCTCCCTCAGGATACGGCAATTCACACACTCCTCTCAGATGGGGAAATTAATAAAGCCGACTCACACCCCTCTGAAATAGCATACACATATCATACACATTGTATCACACACATAAAGTAGTATAAGATTAGCCTTAATGAAACATCAATTTACACTTTGTAATCGATTTACACTTTGTAATGAGACAAAATTTAAATAATGAAAGACTACACTAGTTTTCTAAACTACAAGCCTACTAGTCTTCGCTATTGGTTGGAGACACAGGATGTGTAAAATGAGTATGGATGACTGGATCGTTGTTGTCTTTATCATGAAACTCGCCTTTTGGGTTGATGATTTCCTTCATAATGAAGTAGGCGAGCTATCCCTGAATGGCTTGGATTTCAATAGGAAGTAGTCCTCCTGTAGATAACTTGAGACGCTATAAATAGGAAAAATAAATCTCAGAGTATATAGAAATTGAGTGGTGCGAATCAATTTGTGATGTAAGCATGACAACCTCTACGTCACTGTTTATTATTGTAGAACCTAAGATTTCGCGCATGTATTGGCACACGAAGTATCCACATAAATTTGTGCCTTCTGTGCCGCTTGTGACCTTTGTAAAAATTGAATAAACTAAAATGTCATGGAACGAGTTATTTACTACGAAATGCGATATAAGAATATTGCTTGCGTGCATACCGGAAATTTAGTATGGATTGAAAGGGATTTGTGGTATGGGCGATATCTTGAGCTCTTTTTACAATATCTTTTGAACGCCTTATTCATTAGAGTTATCATGTCTTCGTGGTTTTTTCTATCTTTATCCAGTGGGTCCATGATCAGCATCTTACTCTTCTCTGGAGTAATTATGGTTTTTTCTATCTTTATCCAGTGGGTCCATGATCAGCATCTTACTCTTCTCTGGAGTAATTACTACGAGAATCCAGTGGAAGCTACATACACGGGTATGATGCCATAGTCATTAGTCCTAAGATCAAAGTAAAGAACAAAATCAACGAGTAATTTAACTAGCTTGTGAGAAACTAACTTACTTAAAATTGTATGGTAAAAGTATAAACTCCTTGTCTTGTAGCTTGATCAAAGTGTTATATACGTAATCCTCGACCTCCTTTGGTATTCTTGTAATTTCCTCCTGGCAGACCATTCCCAGGTCGAGGAATCCAACTGGTCCCTGGGTTCTTCTTAGTTCGATTATCTCGTATCTAGATAAAGAAAAAGTTAGACATGACATTTATCGGTATTACATAAATGTAGACCATGATTTATATATTAGACACTTACAATGACCAGCATCTCAAAAAAGATATGTCGAGGGTGTCGTGATAGAACAAGCTGTGCAAGTTATCGAATTCTATCATGAAGCAGACAACTCCTTCATGGTGAAAATGTTCCTCTCAAAAAAGGACAGTGATAAGCTTCGGGAGTACCTTTTGGTTAGATCGCTCTATGTACCAGGCATGTAATCACCGCATCATTAGTGATAGGCTATTTAACTTTGAAGTAGTGACTAACGGCTTCCCTACCTCGAATGGCAACCTTTCTTCGTTATCTTGTACTTCAGTCTTCTCCTTGCCCTTACTTTTTGCTAGCACCACATCGTACTCTGTTCTGGCCTCGCCTGATCTAGCTGATACAGCTTGTCTAATGTGCCATTTCTTAGGATCAGGGGTTGGAATTAATTTGTCCTGTGAAGTACTCACACTAGCCATGTTCTTTGGAGCTTCATCTTCCTTCATTTCCATTTGACGCTTAGGTGCTGGTGACGGTAGCGCAACTTCTAATGCAGGAGAGGTAGGCAGTACATGCTCCAAGACGATGTCACGCTTGCGCCACTGGATGACTGAGTGGACGGCACTTCCTAGAGTAATAATCTCATCGTTGTAGGGAAATTCCAGCTCGATGTCGGTAAACTGTGGAAGTACCATGTCCACCTGTACCTTTGCAAAACCTGGCGCTATCAGGGAGTTGTGCAGAACACCCCCTTCTTGGCATGGATAAGCTATTCCTGTACCATCTTGCAAGGATTGTTCATGACGGGCACATTAAGCTGGCAAGGTGTGGGGTCTTTAATGTCGTCCACAGGATATTGGGTGTTATCCGGTTCTACCAATAGCGTGGACGCGCAACTGCTGCGACGATTCGTAGGGCTGGAGAGAACGTTGTGGACTTGCGACTAGTGTATGGCTTCTTGTACTTGTTGTTGAACTTGTTCTTGTATGGTGCCTTGTAGTTCTCGAAGAACCATTTCTTTCATCTTTTCCAATTCGTTTGCGGCACACTCTTCTTTGGCTCTCTTTCGACTCCTATAAGAGTCTTCGTGCCCTGGGAATCCTATCTTCCAAGGAACTTTGACCCCAACTCCTCGTGTCCGACCAGGGTGCTCTTTGTTTCCCAGGGCCACCGTTACTTCGTCTTTCTCCCTGTCTGGGTGGAAATTTCCTTGGCTAGACTCGGTGTGTAGCTTTTGAACTCTTTGCGACATTACTTCATCATCGCTGCTTTTGAATGATAGGGTCCCACTAGACGTGATAGATGCCCTCGCTAGCACGTAATGCTTGACTCAGTCTAGTAGTCCAGTCAAGGGACTTGCGCTAGTTAATCGGACCGCATCTAATTCCTGCTTCTCCTATTGAGGAATTTTACCGGCGTACCCACTCGTGCCTAGTGTGTGGGGGTGAGTATTCCTCCTTGCGATGTTTATGTGGTCCTCACTGGACTTCTTTGCCGTTTCACCTTGCTTCATCGCCACAAACTCATCCCAATATGGCTCTAATCTTGGGTAGTCTCCGATGGCTGACCAATTTTTCTTCACATAGTTTGTATTCAGCCTTGCCTTGAAGTTCCTCCATGCCGCATCCATGGTCTTCAACGCATCGCGACGCACGAGCTCTTCGGCTCCTTCAGGGAATTCGAACGTTTCTTTCAGCCAATCCAAATAGGTGATTGGCACTTTATCCCTTACGATGTACACACATGTTGACCTGTATTTTGCTGCTGACTTCTGTGGTGCAACAGGGACCCCAGTATCTGAGACCTCCGAGATGGTATACCGGCCTTCAGGCTTCTTACTTTTCCATTGGCCTCGACGTCTTGCAGTGGGAGCATCATCTGCAGCAGCGGTGGAGACCTTGGTAACTCCAGTAACTGGCTCGATGTTCAGATAATGGCTCGGGCTCGCATTGGAAGTCTCCTCTATTATAGGCTCGGGATTGGGCTCTATAAGAACTACATTTCCACAGGAAATGTTGATGTGGGTCAGCAATCATAAGTTCATAACTGACCAATCGACTTGAAAGAAAAGGATGACGCATGGGTCAGAAATGGGCTAGAACAGGAGGCAGGCTAGGTCAACAGGAAATGATTCAGCCCATGGACCGAAGTAGATTTTTAATTTGTCTTCTAAAATCGCTATGATTTAGTGAAAATTTTTATTTCTCATTCATCCTAAGATATGAGCTGTAGCAACATTGCAGTAGTATCACCAATTCTACATTGTTGCATATACTTTCATGTAGCACTAACCAAATATGTTTAAGATTTTCCATAAAGATCTCCAAAAGGCAGAACAACTAGCATATACAGATGTCGGGTTGCCTTCAAAGGCCTTCCTCGCCACTAGGGCAAAATATAGACGTGTTTGTGACAACCTTACCTTAAATTAACAGATTCAATATATATAAGCACGCCAGATTAACAAGTTCTTACTAGACAATAACCAAAACAGACAGGATCTAACAAAGTATTGCAGCAAATGAATTCACAAGTTATAGACAACATCAAAAGGATATAACCAAGTATTGTATCAAATGAAAAATTAATTTGTTGTCACAAACAGTCTATCCTAACCCAAATCCTCACGAAACAATTGATCCCACTTGCAAGGTCTCCAAGCCAATTGATTGGCCCCTTTGCAATACACATGCAAGGTCCCCAAGTCGCAAGACTGGCCCCTTTTGCAAATCACCGACAGAGAGCAATCATAGAAGAAGATAAAATAAGTACATACTAGCATGCCAGATGAAATAACAAGTGTAACTTCGGAAGGCAATTAACGATGTTTAGTTTTAACAGATAATAGAGAACAATGTATATCAACTAGAAGTTAATGTAACATAGGACCATAGCAAACATAATAACTATACTTATTATATTAGCTGAACTTGTAAGTAATCAATACTAGCTGAAGTAATAACAACAATGAACTACACATAAGAATTAGATATGTTTTAATGCATTTATGCATATATACATATATTTGGTATATTCATATGCCAGATTGATGTTAGCATAATGTAAAGTAGACTTATCAACCAAACTGAAACAGTGAAGTTCAGGCTAGCGGCTAAACCGCACTATTGACCAAGCAAACAAAGATTGCCTATTCAGTGATTGCTTCTATCATAGACTAGTGAATATCAATGAACAAATATCTAGCAATTGAATCAACACTGAATATGTATAGATTCTGAATCAATGCAGAAACTAAATACACAGACAGGCAAAAGATAAATGACAACTGAATACACTGATTATGTTCAGCTAATAGATAAACAAGACTGCAGATTGAACCGATGGGGGGTGACGGCTTGGAGTGGCACTAACAAAAAACCGCCACAAATACTAATATTCTGATATGTGTATAATGTGACTTATACCCCACTTATATAATAGGGAAGAGAGTTTTTTTTGCAAGCTAAATAAAGATTTAAAGTAATCTACTAGAATTCTTAGTCCTTATTAGGAAACTCCTATGAATTCTTTTAGGAAACTTACGGAAGTCCGTTTAGTAAAGTGTCCACTCATATATGGAATTAAAATATTCCACAACACTTTTTCTTGAACACTTTTCTAATTTCATGCCCATGCCTTATTAAAAACTCCCTCCGAAAAAGCTAGTGGGAAAAAACGAACCGAAGAAAAGAGTATATAACTCGTTTTCTTGTTATTGCACATGCTGCATCATTAAAAACCATCAATTGAGAAAACCCAGTAAGGCAAAACTCAACTAAAGGAAAAACTAGTGACGAGGGCTGGGTGCTCCTTGACCGGCCGGCACGCGGTCAACGGATTCCCCATGCTCGGAAGGCCCCGACCACGACCTGGGTGCATACTGAGGCGCTCGACCTAGAGCGCTGTGGACCCGAGCTCGACCGCGCTTGACCTCGAGCTCGGGCGGGATCTCGTTCGAGGCCTTGGCCCACCCCGAGGTTTCGGATCTGGCATTTGACTGACAGTTACCAGAGAGCGGGTCGTGGGGATGACTTCGAGAGTCTTGCTGCAAGTTAAGGCGATTCTTGCCCGACCCTCAAGGTGCACGAAGGCCTCTTCGAGGATTTCTCCCGGCCAGATTCGCGTCAGAGGAAGTATAAAGACCAAGGACACACAAGCTCCAGGACAACGAAGACAACACAGCACACACCGCATCTTGAGCTAGGAATCACCATTACTATCTTGAGTTGTAAACACCCTCTTGTACACCGATATAATTAGAATCACCGCTGCAAGGTGACTGGAGTAGAGCTGTTACCTTCACAGGGGCTCGAACCAGTATAAACTCTTGTCTCTTGCTCGTTGTCGTCTTGCTCCGACCATCATCACGTCTGTTTTCTTCCTCCGTCGAAAGTGAAAGCAGCTCGGGTTCCATAACGACTGACCCCACCTCACTTCTTGCGGTTGGCGATCCGATCGTCGGCAGTGGCGCCAACCGTGGGGCCGATTGTTTTGCTCTTCGCGAGAGCGACACGAGGATCGAGGAGCATGGCACCCTTCATCGATGGATTTTCCTCGAGCACGGACTCCGACTCCGTGTCCTGTTCACGCTCGCCGCCGCGCGCTCGGCGGCGTTACGGTGGCGGACGGTCAAGCGCCGAGGAGATGCGGTGGCCGTGATCCGCGAACCCTGACGCTTCGCCGGATGGTCTTTGGTTGCCATCAACCAAGCCATAACCGCCCTCGGCGGGAGGCCGAGAGAAGGCCGGCCGTCTTCGGTGCCCGAGCTCCCTCCTCTGGGGGCGCCTCGCGCTATCGCTCGAGTCATAGCCGACCCGATAGAGGCGAGGTCGGAGCTCTTTGGCGAGCCGGCGAAGAGCTCGATCGGCTGCTGACCGAGGTCGAACCTCCGCGGCAAAGTCGACACTCGAGGACCGCTCCTAGAGAAATGCGATAACCGTCACGCCGTCACCGCGCGGGCGCCTCTGCGAGGTAGCCCGGACAAAGGGCTCGGGGCGAGGCTTTGACCAGACGCGGCGTCCACGAACACCGCGCCAACTAGGACGGGCCGAGCCAAGTCGCTCGAGTCGGTGGCGGCGGTCTGCGGACCTCTCCGGGGCGTTCGCCCGGCGCCGCAGAGTCGGGACGCTGCGTTACCAACGGTGATTCGTGCTCGGCACCATGGTCGTTCAGCGGAGGTCGACGCCCGGGCAGCCGACTCGAATCCGGCGGCGGCGAGGATCGGTCGGCGATGACCACGACCGGCGTGCACTGTCGACCTCGGTGCATGGCGTACTCAAGCGACCTTAAATGGTGTCACGATGGCGGCTCGGTTCAAGCCAGCGTTGATCGGCGCTCGACGAGACCAAAAACCGGACGAGTTCTTGTCCATCTACTCGACCGCTATCTGGCGGCCGGGGACGAGCTTCGTGATGGCAAACTACCTTCGGCGGAGTCTGGGCCGGGCCGCGAGACGGCTTTTAACCGTAAGCTGGCTCCTTCGGTCGTGGCGCCAATCTGAAATGCCCTTCGCTCCAACTTCCAAAGTTATTCTGGCGGCGGGGAGAGAAGGACTGGATCGTGTCATCGAGGCAGAACGAAAGCATTCTTGCGACTTTGTGCGGCTTTTCATCGCACGAGGAAACGATCCCAAGCATTCACGGAGATCACGCCGAGGTTCGGCGTCAACAAGCTTTTCACATGGCGGAGGCGATGCGACGGGCAGCGAGCGATCTTGTCTGTTGGAAGCATAACTATGACCAAGGTAAGCTTGGTCTAAACCAAACAGGCCGGCCGTCCAACTCGGGAGCGCCGACCACCAGCACCGCCTCAAAAGCGAGCCTTGATCGCAGGGCGCCGGAGGTCTACATGGTGATCGTTTGGCGGATGGCCAGCCGCGAGTCCTCGAGGTCGAGGTCAAGCTCGGGAGGACTCAAAGCCTCGCCAAGGTCGACCTCGACCTCACAGCGAAGAAACCGGCCCAGCCAGAGGGCCAGCGATCCGGACCACTGGCGGGCCGATGCTTTCGCAGGGTGAGGGCCGCAGGATATGATGAAGCAAAGTTTTTCCTATTCCACAGGCGGCCGCCACAACCTCTTGAACTGCAGGCAGCGAGAATAAATGGGCGCTTTCTATGATGGGCGGGAGAGATGCCCGTGCTCGAAGGATGGCGACCCGGCCGGCCGGGTGAATCTTGCGGAGAACTGCGACCTCGATTTGGAGTTCCAAAGAAAGCGAAGCGCTGGATCGATGTCATCTTCGGTGGCTCGTCGGCCCTGCAGACGGTAGCGAGTCAAGGCCGCCGCTCGAACCATCTACCGGGTTGCCTTTGGGAAGCCCATCGGAGCCACCGCAAGTGGTGGGGCCACCATCACCTTCTCTCGAGGACGCTCTCGGTATGGCCCGAGACACAAGACCGCCTTGGTCATGACCCGACCATCGCAACACGCGGTCGGTCGGCGTCATGGTCGACGGCGGCAGCTCTCTTAACTTGCGCAGCGGGGCGCTTGAATCTGATTCCCGATCGAAGGTCAAAACGTCGCTATTGCCTTCTTCGGGATCGTGCGGGGCTCGACCATTCCCACAGGGCGGTGGTCTTGCCCGTCACCTTTGGCGGCTCGGACAACTTCCGCGACCGAGTGGTCACCTTCGAGGTGGTTGAGGCGACCTCTGTACAACACCATCCTCGGCGGCCGCCTTGGTCAAGTTCATGGCGCCAACCACTATAGCCACGGTGCATGAAGCCTGGCTAGCGGTGTCATCACCGTGCGAGGCGACCTCTGGGCGGCGACGGTTTGCAAGACCAAGGCTTTGGCTCTCGGCATGCTACTACCAGCGGCCGGAGGAGACAGCGAAGAATGCTGCGCCCGAGGCGGCGATCGGCCAGTGGAGCGACAAAGGCCATCTGGCTCGGCGAGAAGCGACCCGACCAAAGTGCGTTCATATCTCGGCGGTTTGGGTTCCAAATAGGAACTCGAGCTCGTCACCTTCCTTCGCGCTAACAAAGGTATATTCGCGTGGGAGCCCGCGGACATGCCTGGCGTCCCGAGGGAGGTGATCGAGCACAAATTGCAGGTGGGATCCGGCTCCCGACCTGTGCGCCAGAAGCTGCGTCGCTTCTCCCCGGAGAAGGTCGCAGTCATCAAGGAGAACCTGGACAAGCTTTTGAAAGCTGGGTTCATCCGGGAGATTGATTACTCTGAGTGGCTGGCCAACCCAGTCATCGTTCAGAAGAAAGGCGGAAAGTGGAGAATGTGCGTCGACCATACGGGGTTGAACTCGGCTTGCCCGAAGGACAACTTCCGCTTCAGCGATCGACGGATCGTCGACTCCACCGCAAATGCGGGATGTTGAGCTTTACGGGCGCTTACCGGGTACCACCAGATCAAAGTGGCGGTTGGCAGCGAAGCAAGACAGCCTTCATCCGCCATTTGGCACCTATTGCTACGACCATGTCATTTGGTCTGCGCAATCACGAGGCCACTTTTCAGCGTCGATGACCGGGGCGTTTGAGCCGCGGTCAGGCGGAACCTCGAGGTCTCGTGGGCGATATTATATTCAAAAGCCTCTCTCAAGGCGACCACGTTCGTGACCTCGAGGAGACCTTCGCCAACCTGAACAGGCACAATATCAAACTCAACCCTGAGAAGTGCGTGTTCGGTGCGGCGTCCGGTAAGGTGCTCGGCTACATGATCGGGGCTCGGGGTTGGTCAAACCGGAGAAGATCGAGGCGATCGAGAAGATGGCGCCCCCGACCTCGATCAAGCAGGTGCAAAGCCTCACCGGCCGCATGGCCGCCCTCAGCAGGTTCATTTTGAGGCTTGGCGAGCGTGGGCTCCCATTCTTTCGGACCCTGCGCAAGCACGGGGGCTTCGAGTGGACTCCAGAGGCGCAGCGGTCCTTTGACGACCTGAAGGTATATTGTCGTCCCCACCTCTCGCCTAACGCCCGCAACTGGTGAGAAGTTCTTTGCTCTACTGCTTATGCCACCGCGCATTTGTCGATCTTTGTCTGGTGGCGGAGCAGGGTCTCAGCGGCACCCAATCTATTACGTCGGCGAGGTCTTGCACGGCAGAAGGGCGCCACCCGCGAGTCTGAAGCTATTATGCGCTCTCCTCATGGCCAGCGGAAGCTCGGCACTATTTTGAGCGCACTCCGTGGTCGTCGAGCAACTTCCGCTCGGGGACATCTGAGAACCCGGAGGGTGGCGGGCGAATCGCCAAGTGGGCCATGGGCTGGCGGCGTTCGGCGTCCGGTCGGGCACGCACGACCATAAAATCGCAAGTGCTCGCCGACTTAGCGGTCGGCGAGCGTCACAACCCGCTCCCGAGCTTCAAGGCGAAGAGGAGAAGCCACGGGTCATGTTCTTCGGCGGCTCGAGGTCCTTCAAGCGCTCGGTGGGATCCTTATCCTTACCCCGGCGACAAGTTGAAGTCGTAATTCGTTTTGGCTTCGGCGACCAACAATGTGGCGGTCTGAAGCCCTCTGGTAGCTTATGAGCTTGCAAGGCTTTGGGTGTGCACCGCCTGGTCGTGAAGGGCGACTCCCAGCTCGTCATCAACCAGTTCAACAAGGACTACCAATGCTCGGGAGACTCGATGGCAAAGTACCTCACCGAGGTGCGCAAGATGGAGAAATGGTTCCAGAACTTGGAGCTCAAGCATATCCCCAGGCGGGACAACTCCAGTGCGGATTTCCTCTCCAAGCTCGGCTCCTCCAACGACGATGTCCCACCCGACGTCATCCTGGAAACGCTCTCGGTCCCGTCGATTTCCGACCAAGGGGCCATGGTCGCCGTGGTCGAGGGTATTCCCTCCTGGGCCGAGGCCATTCACAATTTCCTCTCACGGGGTGACCTGCCACCCGACCCTGCCGAGAGGAGCCGGATCAAGCGCCGGGCGAGCCTATACACGCTTGTCGAGGAGAGCTCTGAGCGCAATGTTTAGGCATCGACACGGTGCATCTCCACGGAGGAGGGTAAGTACCTCTTGCATGACATTCACTCAGGCCTCGTAGGCGCACTCTTCGTCTGGGACAATGGTCGGGAAGGCCTTTCGCGACGGGTATTCTACCGCCTTGGTGCCGGGATGCTCGTGATATCATCCGCTTTTGCCGAGCATGCCAATTTCACGCCCGAAGTCGCATCGGCCGCCTCGCCTCGAGACCATCCCACTCTTTGGCCCTTCTCGACATGAAATTTGGACATCCTCGCCCTTTCCCTCAAGCAATCGGGGAAAGAAGTTTACGTGATTCTTTGTCGACACCTTCACCAAGTGGGTCGGCTAAGCCGACCTCGACCATAGCCTTTCGGCGTACCGTTCGTTGTTTCCTTTGTTCGTGGTCACGGTATGGGGTTCGTGCAAAATTATCGCGACAACGGTACCCGGTTTACCGGTGAGTTGTTCTAGGAATTTTGCGAGAACTTCGGCATCAAAATTTGCTTCGCCGGTGGCTCACCCGAACAGCGGCGCGCAAGAAAAGCAGCATAGTGAACCGTCGTCGTATGCCAAGAAGCGAGTTGCGAGATGAGCTCGATCACTACGGCAAGGCTGGGTGGGACGAACTTCCCACCGAATCTTATGGTCTATTCGTACCCACGACAAGCCGGGCCACGGGGTCCACACCCTTCGGCTCGTGTTGATCTTGAAGCCGCCCCGCCTCCTAAGGTCACTGGCTCTGCCAAGGTCGCTTGGTCGACCAGTCGACCGAGCATGAAACGGTCTCTCGACCTCACCCTCGCAGAAGAAGTAAGATGCCGTGCACTGCTACGATCAACGCACTACCTGCAAGCTCTTCGCAGACATGCGTCTCGGTCGGTACGACCTAGGAAGCTCCTTGTTGGGGACCAAGCCCTGAGGCGGATTCAGAGCTTGTCCAGCACCAACAAGTTATCCCCGATGGGAGGCCCTATAGAGTTGTTTTAACAGATCGCACGGGGCTTACTGAAGCTAGCGATGCCCGATGGCAGAGAGCTCTCTAGCTCATGGAACATAGATCAGCTTCGGAAGTTTTATGTGTAACCTCTATGCCTCACATTTCAATAAAAGCTGGTCTTTCATTTTTGCC
Source organism: Guadua angustifolia (assembly GCA_036346375.1). Classification (NCBI taxonomy): domain Eukaryota; kingdom Viridiplantae; phylum Streptophyta; class Magnoliopsida; order Poales; family Poaceae; genus Guadua; species Guadua angustifolia. The sequence goes on from CM070510.1 coordinate 21,599,255, forward strand.
CTCTTATACCAGCTTCCACTTGTGTTGCCGCTTTTCTTTTTCGGCGGCTCTTCCTTTTTTTTGTGAACATGACCTTCGTGCACAGCGCATTTGCTCCTAGTCTAAGTGACGCGGGTTTTTATGTTCACCCCCAGCGGACGAGCTAAACGTAAGCCGAACCTCTTCGCAATCTAGCTCTTCCCTGTGCCCGGGCTCGAGCCAAGAACCTCGCCGCTTTGACGGTCGGACAATGCGCATGGTCGCAAGGGCCGTGAGATCACTAACGATGTTCGCCCCGTGTTCTTCTTCCTTTGCGAATTGTTCCTCAACTTTGCAGGTCGTGGCCTCTCGTCCGTATTTACGTCTTGTGCCCAAGGCACACGTCGCTCGACCTCGGGCCCAACGGGGGCTGGGTAAGACTACCCTACCGGCGCATGACCTACAGGGCATGGGCACGGCAAACAAGCAAAGCAAAAAAAAGAGAGACTTCAAAGTATCCCCAAACCACGAATTCACAACAGGGACGAGGTTTCTTTGTTCACCAAAAACGAACCACTTCTGTTAGTACATTCCTTGCTTCTTAATGTTTCTTTACAGGTCAGCCATCTCGCGGGCAAGCTTTTCCTGCTCGAGCTGGGCCACTTTTGCCTTCAGGGTTGCGATCTCCCCCTAGGAGCTGGAGGGCTTGTTGGGAAGCATCCACGGCTCGACGTCGCTCGTCTTCAAGCTGGGCTAGGGCACTCTTTGCTGCTTTACCGACGCGCTCGAGCTTCTCTTCGAGCCCGGGGACCTTGGTCTCGCGCCCAGGAGGCGACTTCACAGGAGCCTTCTCCAGCGCCTCGACCTTAGCACGTTCGGCCTCGGCGCCTTGGTGGCTGCGATCGAGCTTCCCTCAAGCTCGAGGATTTTGGCCTCGAGCTCGGGACGCCCTCGCCGTGGAGTGTGCTCGCTCTCGCGCTGGCCTTCTCAAGTCCTTGACCCTAGCCTGCTCGGTTTCAAGCGTCTTGTTGGCGCGCCCAAGTTCCTCCTCGAGCTGGAGTATCTTGGCCTCAAGCTCGGAAGACGATGCCTCCGCAGAAGCCTTCTCCAGCACCGCGACTTTGGCCCGCTCGGCCTCGAGCGCCTTGGTCGACCGTGCGCACTCTTGCTCCACGGCCTTAAAGCCGAACTCGCGCTCAGAGGCCCTGGCTTGCTCGAGCTCGGCCGCGTGGGCCACCTCCTGAGCCCTCATCATCTGGCGCAGGTCGGCGAGCTCCTGGGCCTTCTGCTCGAGCTCCCCCTGATCGACCTCAATGGTCCGGATGAGCTTGTCGCGCTCAACCTCCCGCGCCTCTACTACGTCGAGGAGACCCCTCAGCACGTCCGCATGCTCTTGAAGGCCTTGTAGTCCTCGAGAGGCATGGTCGATCACCTTCACGATGAAAAGGGTGGCCCAAAAATGAGAGGGGACAAGGAGGTCAAACTACGAGCTACAAAGTGTGGGGGAAGACCCTTACCTCGCGGAGACGCCCCTCCAGGCGCGCGCGGGTGAATTCCTCACGATCTTCAATACGATCGCGAGGGATCTCCTCCTCCTCGTCGACTGTCATGCTAGTGCCGGGATCGACCTCGGCCACCGATGGCACACTTGGGCCAGGACTCTGAGTCCCCGCCACGGGGGCGGCTTGGTCACCCGCTGCCCCCTCCGGTGGGTTAAACCCATCGACAGGGAAGGGCATGGCGGCAGTACTAGCCCCAGTCTCCACAGCCGGGGTCCTGCTCGTTTCTGGAGCCAAGGGGATGGCGGCCGGATCTGCCTCGGCATTCGCGACCTTTGTGGCTTGGGATGCGCGACTTGGCCTTGACGCCTTGATGCTGGTAGGAGGTGCGGAGCTTCCACGACCCGATCTCCTCCGGTGGCCGGCAGGGTCGCGGCCTCAATGCCCGGGGCGATCGTGGCTGGTGGGGTTTTGGAGGCCACTTCAAGTGTGGCCTCAAGGCCCTGAGTATCCTCCCTCACGGTGGCTTCGGGAAGCTTGTCGATGGCATCTGAGTTGTGGGCCTCGCCCGTGTCGTAGTCCCCGCTGGTCGCGGGTTCGTTTTCTTCGGACGAGTCGTTGAGCCCTTGGTAGAACTCGCCGACCAAGGGCTGGCCCGAAGGAGTGTGTGTCCGGCGACGATCGCGGCGTGGGACCAGCTCGAAGGTGTTCTCCTCCTCGGACTCGGACTCGCCCTGGACAACAGCCATCGTCAAAACGGGCAAGTTTCGAGCTCGGGTGCTCAAGGTCTGCGATCAAAAGCATACACTAAGCCAGAAAGATACAAAGGGGGCGGCGCAGACCGGGATGCCGGGGGCTTACCTGGGTCACCAGTCTCCTTCTCGCCGAGGGTCGACGAAGGTCTTGTTGCCCCGATGCCGAGGGGGCGCCGCACTTGCATGTCCTCGCGGCCTGAGGTCTCAGGGTCCAAGCCGGCTCGCGCCATCGCTCGTGCGGGGTTCGCTCGAGCCTGAGGCGGGGAGTGCTCGAGACTGGCGGCGGCGCGCTCTGCTTCTTGCATAAGGGAAAGCTCGTCAAGCGGCAAAGGCACGCATAGCTCGGGGCTCGACTAGAAGGGCCCTTACCGTGGCGCGGTCCCCCCACTCGACATGGCGTTTCTTCGCCTCCGTCTGGCTTGATCTGGCCGGTGGAGGTCGTTTCTTCCCTTTCTTGCTCTGCCCCGCCAGCGGCGGAAGAATCTATTTGGCCGTATCCGGCGACTCTGGTGGGCCTACGAGCAAGCGAAGCTCAGGAAGGGGCTCGCAGGCAAAAGACTCGAGCGCTTGGTCGAGAGACCTACCTCGTCCTTTCGACGGAGTACATTCTTCGGGACGGGGTTGCTGATGACGTACTCGTGCGTCTGCTTCCCAAACATCTCGACCATCCTGGCAGAGACCCAGGATTCTTTCGGCGCTGCAAGACAAGCGGTTGTCAAGAGAAGATCGGTGGGTGTACACAAGCGGACCTTGGCGAAGACTTACGGATGTGCCCTCGCGGGTGGATCATCGCCTGGATCTCAAGAACGGGTGCTCCCTCCGCCTAGAGGGGACACACGGTTCCAGAAATCGTTAGCGTCGCTTTGCCGTTGAGACGCGCATGGCGCGAATATGAATAAGGCGATGGCCTCCTCGTCGACCTCGAGGTCGTCCGACTCGAGTCTCCTTCTTGCGGTTGGCGATGGGGTCCTTCAGACATCGGCGTCGGTCTCGCCCTCTTGAGTAGAACCGGCGCTCGTTCCACGGGCCAAGGAATCCCGAGGTTGGAACTTGGGAAGGCCCACTTGAGCCCGACCAGCTGCGGAAGTAGAGGCATCGACCACGGGGTCCTTCAGAGCGGAAGAGATCAAGAAATCGAAAGAAGAGCGAGGGGGTCGGGAGGATCCCCAGGAACCCCTCGCATAGATGGGAAAAGACGGTGAGGAGAAGAACGGAGTTTGGCACCAGATTGATGAGCTCGATGTGCCATGGCGAGAGGACCTCGCGACGAACTCACTCTCCGGTCCATAAGCCAAAGAGGGCATAGTCTTTGGGTGCGAGCGATCTCGTCGTCCTTGGGGTGCGGCTTAGTCTCGTTGCCCGGTAGCCGCCATACGAACGGGTCCAGCAGCCCCAGGGACTCGAGCTCCCTCATCCTCGAGTCCGACAGAGTGCTCCTTCCTAACTTGGCCATGACAGTTGTGGCTGGTTTGGTTTGGAGGGAAAAGGAGGACTTTGTTCGGGCGAGAAAACTTGGAAGACGAAGGGCGCAAGAGCGAGAGCTTTTTTTGACAGACGATGTGGCACTGGGTTTATGAACCGCGACGAAGCAAAATCCAGTCCGCGGCGCCTCAAAAGGTGTGCCAACCGCGATTTGACGCCGCCAGATGCCCGCCAACCGTTCACATCCGTACCAGCATCGAGAAGTCCGGAAGTCGCCAGGTGTCGAGGCCAAAAGACTCGCTTTGTGGTCTCCGCCCGACCTCGGCCAAGGAGCCAGGACCTGCGAAGGTTGCCTCCATCTCGAGATAAAGGCTCGAGGTCGTCCTAGGAGTTCCCTCCGACCTAGAGCCTCGGGGGCTAGCTGACGAGGGCTGGGTGCTCCTTGGCCCGGCAAGACGCTGTCAACGGATTCCCAAGCTCGGAAGGCCCGACCACGACACAGGTGCATCTTGGCGCTTTCGACCTAGAGTGCTGTGGACCCGGCTTCGACGCGCTCGACCTCGAGCTCGAGGCGGGATCTCGTTCGAGCCTTAGCCCGCCCGGGGTTTCGGATCGGCATTTGGTATGAGTTACGAGAGCGGTCGTGGGGATGACTCAGAGTCTTGGCAAGTTCGAGGCGATTCTTTGCCCGACCCTCAAGGTGCCACGAAGGCCTCTTCGAGGATTTCTCCGGCCAGATTGCGTCTGCAGAGGAAGTATAAAGACCAAGGACACACAAGCTCCAGGACAACGAAGACAACACAACACACACCGCAGCTCGAGCTAGGAATCAACATTACTATCTTGAGTTGTAAACACCCTCTTGTACATCGATATAATTAGAATCACCGCCGCAAGGCGACTGGAGTAGAGCTGTTACCTTCACAGGGGCTTGAACCAGTATAAACTCTTGTCTCTTGCTCGTTGTCGTCTTGCTCCGACCATCATGACGTCTATTTTCTTCCTCCGTTCGAGTGAAACGCGGCTCGGGTTCCATAACGCACTGACCCCCACCTCACTTCTTGCGGTTGGCGATCCCGATCGTCGACAACTAGTATAACATTAATCCTCTCAGATTTGATTTTGTCTTTCACAATCCTATAATTTTGATCTCTAAGATCAAAATGATCAAGTAATATATCTTTGCATAAGCATTTAGTAAAGTTAAGTGATTAAGTTCATCCCCATGAGAGATATAGGATATTTAGTCTGGTCTTTTCATATTTCACTTATGCTAAGACTTACAGTCTTCAGCATGGGAATTGATGTCTGCTCCCCCTCAAGACAACAACCATTGATTTCTTCATATACCATTGCCTCAAATACATCCTATAGATATGAGTAAAGATTTTACGAATATGTTCAATATTATGCTAAATTCATATCTCTCTATATATTCTTGTAGGAATCATGAGTGTGCATAATCATTGAGCTATATTCTTTCTTATATTTACCCTTTTGCATGCCACATACTTAATCTCGTGCAATACAAATATTCATGTCATCTCCTTAGACTATGGGAGTATTAGTTGCATTACCTCAACACTGCTGGATAATCATTCCAGACTTTTAATCATATGATGCTTTACTCATTAAAACTATCCCTTGGTGTTTTTCTCAAGATTCACAACTAACGTCTATCCAATAGATCTATTCATGGTTATACTACTTGAATGTATATCCACTATATGACTTGGTATTTTGGGGATTACCTGTGGTTGCCAAAGTCCAAATGACCACTAATGTCATCAATTCATTCAAATAACTTTAAGAGTATATAAGATCATTTCTTTTGTACTCTTTGGTATGTGAATGCATTGTATAGTACCAGAAAACAATCACGAATATAATTCGTGAATCGTACCAGTCCTTTTAAGTGTCTTTTGCACTTTACAATATTATCTCTTTTCTTTGAGGATGTGCTCAATGCCATATCATAGCTTAACACTATATCTTGCAACACATATATGTCTAATTGACATAATTTGTAAGATATAAGTATAAAATTACAAGTTCCAATACTTGGTCTAGATGGGTCTTAATCCATTTCAAGGATTATATGACTATGGGTGTTCTTAGCACATGGTGTTAATTACTGTTAACGTTCCTATGCAATCATTGCATGTCCATTCGTTTAGTAATTGAGTGATTCGTTATGATCCACCTGATCTCTAGGTAGATACCATCTTTCAGGTAATATTCCACCTTTCCTCCGTGGTTCTAATAAACTCATAAGGATAAGTTTCATTTATCGTCAGCAGCAATCTATACATGTTGCCTTTTATGTTCTTACCACAATAGGGACTTAGAGCTCTGCCAATACTCGACTCACTGCATTTTCAATTTACTTATTTGCTATGAGAGATACCAATGGGGGATGACGGCTTGGAGTGGCGGCAGCGTCGGCGAGAAGACGAGGTCAAGGACGGCACGAAGTCGAGGTCAAGGACGGCGCCCACAGCTTGGAGTCGAGGTCGAGGTCGAGGACGACGGCTTGGAGTGGTGGCGGCGGCGGCGGCGAGAAGACAAGGTCGAGGACGGCGCTTGGAGTGGCGGCGGCGCGGTGCGGGAGAGGAAGAGGTGAGAGCTAGGGCGGTGGTGAAATCAGGAGGCGGTAGGATTTGGAAGAGGATGGGAGCAGGAGGATTTGGAAGAGGACACGGTGGGACGTCTAGTTATGTAATATAGGAGGAGTATCTTTGGCGGTTTTTAAGAAAAACCGCCACAAATAATGTTTTTTCCAAACTCCAAATAAATAGCAAATTAATTCAACAAATTCTATAAAACCTGTAAAATAATTCAGAGCATAAAGAACCCAAATAAAATAATTTTGCAATTGCTCACTTCTGCATTAATCATATTAAACCCTTTTTAAATTAAATAAATTCCAAATTAAGCTTTAATTAGTATTGAAAATGATGAAAAAATTTTGAGGATGCCTACAATTATAAAAATATAGATTATTACCTAAAGTTTCATTGCACTACAAGAGTATGTTTAAAATAGTTGCCTCTTCTGTCGAATTATGTTTAAAATAATAAATTACTCCTAACTATCGGTGTACCGGACACTCTCCTTACCAGCTTGAGAGTAGGATTCACACCACAAGGCCTCATTATCACATTTCACTTCATTATCTTATTTTACATCGTATTTCTAATACTCCATATCACATTCGCAGTCAAAAGGGTCACTCTACTAATTTGCAGTCAAATTAATCACTCTGCTAATTAGTATTATCTTTCGTTCATACACTAGCACAATTAATCACTCTACTAATTAGTATTATGTTTTTTAATTTTAAAAGGAATTATATGTGATTATTAAAATTTTATATTTTCACAATAATTTCATACTGTTTTTGGGAAGATATGGTAAAATTTTAGCTAGACAAACATATCACATTTGTAGTCAAAAGGAGTCACATCATATTTCATTTCATTATCTTATTTTCACATATACATGGACATATATTGGCATTACTCCTAACTAATTATTTTCTTTTACAATTTGGCCTTCGTTGTGATCATCACGATGATAGGTAACTTCTTGAGTGGCTTCTTCCTCGAGGCTAATGATGCCATCTACGAAAGGAGGCAACTCATCAAACTGGTTGTACTCTTCCTCATCCACGACATTCTCAACTCCGACAATCCTTCTTTTTCCTTGAAGAACTACATGGCGCTTCTTATCTGCTAGGTCGATTACATAAAAGACTTGTACTACTTGGCCATGAAGTCGTGAATGGTTAAATCTCAGATCCCAGCATGTTCGATGTCCTGATGAGTGAAGCCGTATTTGTCAACTTTGACACCCTTTGGGAGTTGGACCCAACGACACTGAAACACCGGGATCTTGAAAATGCAATAGTCAAGCTCCCAAATCTCCTCTATGAACCTGTAATAGTTGCTCTTCTTACAGTCTATGTTGTCATATGCATCTATACGGACACCACTATTTTGGTAAGTTCTTTTGCTATCTTGAGCTCTCGTGTAAAATGTATATCCATTATTCCATTTATGTCGTATCCTTTCCATGTCACGATTGTACCTGAAGGCCCTTTTGCCAACCACCTCAACGTAACAATCGTTTCTTCACCAGACATGTACTCCCTGAACCAATGATTGAACAAATGATTGTGCACTTTTGGTATCCAAACCATTGACCGTCCACGGTTTTCCCTCCGTAGCTTATCCTTGTGTATGTCCATATACGGGTACACCTCAACTGACTGTTGCAAGACTGTGAAATGGGCCTGTTCGAACAAAATATGATTGTAAGAGTTTGTAGATTTCTTTCCTATTACACCTTTCCCAATTAGCCTGCCCTCATGGTGAGATACAGGTACTCCTACCGGTTCGACCTCGTCCATGTAATCAACGCAGAACTCAATAACCTCCTCGGTTGCGTAACCTTCTACAATGGAGCCTTCCGGTAGAGATCGATTACATACATATTTCTTCAGAACCCCATATACCTTTCAAATGGGTACATCTGATGCAGAAATACGGGGCCACAAATATTTCTCTCATTCACAAGGTGAACAATGAGATGAACCATGATATCAAAAAATGATGGAGGAAAATACATCTCTATTAGGCATAGAGTCTGGACCATATCAGCCTGTAGTTCATAAAGTCCAATGGGATCGATGACCTTTTGTGAAATTGCGTTAAAAGAAGAAACACAACCCCATGATTGCCTCTCGGACCTTGTTAGGTAAAATACCTCTAATTACAATAGGTAGCATTTGTGTCAACATCACATGACAATCATGAGACTTCATGCCAGTTAACTTCAAATCCTTTATCGATACCAGTATCTTGATGTTTGCGGAGTAACTGGATGGAACTTTAACACCATGCAAGCACTTGCAGAGGTCTATTTTCTCTTTCTTAGACAGTGTATAGCAAACTGGGGGAAGGTAAAGTCAGCCTTTCCCTGTGTCTTGAGGATGTAGTTCGGCTCTGATTCTCATATCTTCAAGGCCCCTTCGTGCTTTCAGTCCATCCTTTGTTTTGGTAGGAATATTTAGTAAAAGACCAAGCACGCTGTCACATACATTCTTCTCTACATGCATGACATCGATGCAGTGTCGAACTTCTAAGTCCTTCCAATAGGGCAAGTCCCAGAATATGGATCTCTTCTTCCACGTGCTCTTCTCAGTGTGGGACCTCGATGTATTATTAGTACTCCCCTTTCCAAGTACAACATTAAGATCCTTAACCATATCATAAACCTCTTCCCCACGAAGAGGCCTTGGAGTTGAACCGTCCTCCTTTGTCCCGTCGAATTGTTTCTTCATATTACAGTACGGATGATTCCTGTGAAGGAACCAACGGTGACACATGTACACTATTTTCCTCGAATTGTTGAGCCACACACTAGCAGTTTCTTGCAGGCACTGGGGGCATGCTTTGGCTCCTTTTATAGTATGGCCGGACAGGTTACCAATGGCAGGTAAATCATTCATGGTGCAAAACAGCAATGCACGTAGAGTGAAGTACTCCCGTTTGTACTCGTCCCATACCTGTACACCTTTGTTCCACAGTGTCACAAGATCTTCCACCAAAGGTTGTAGGATACATCAATATCGTTGCCAGGTTGTCTCGGCCCTTGGATAAGCAGTGACATCATAATATACTTTCGTTTCATACACAACCAAGGAGGAAGGTTGTAGATACAGAGAGTCACGAGCCAAGTGCTATGAATGCTGCTCATGTTACCGAAAGGATTCATTCCATCCGTACTCAAGCCAAGCCTTACATTCCTCGATTCGTTTCCGAAATTCTCCCTGAAGAGCCTATCGATGTTTCTCCACTGGGCAGAATCAGCAGGGTGTCTCAGTTTTGCATCCCTCTTACGCTCTTCCGAGTGCCATTGCATCAATTTGGCGTGCCTTTTGTTTCCAAATAAACGCTTCAAACGAGGTATTACTAGCAAATACCACACCACTTTAGCAGGAGCTCCTTTCTTCACCTCGATGCCTTCGCTGTCATTGCCCTTACGCTTGTATCGTGATGCTTTGCACACTGGACATACATGCCTGTCTGCATAGTCTTTGCGTTAGATTATACAGTTGTTTAGGCATGCATGTATTCTTTCTACTTCCAATCCCAAGGGACATACAACCTTCTTAGCTAGATACGTGGTTTTAGGCAACATATTTCCCTCTGGAAGCATGTCCACTGAGAGATGTAACAACGTCGTGAAACTCTTGTCTGACTATCCATTGCCTGCCTTCAATTTCAGCCGTGAAAGCACGGTGTGCAACTTTGTGTATTCCTCTTTGCAACCCGAGAACATAGGTTTCTCCGAGTCCTCCATCAAACTCTTGAATTGATTAAACTCTCTCTGACTAGTGTAGTTCTCTTCTGCATCACACAACATTCAAGCCAGATTATTGTCATCATCGACGACCAACCTATCCTCATCGGATCTATAATTGATGTCATCTGCCATATTATCGGCTCTGTCGTCGACGTTATCACATTGAAGTATGATCTCCTCTTCGCCGTGCCTTATCCAACTTGTATAGCCAGGTACAAAACCCCTCCGATTCAAGTACAAGTGGATATGGTCTTTGTCCAAAAACATCTTCTCATTCTTGCAATCAATGTATGGACAATGTATGCAATTCGTCTTCTTTTGCAAGCTGTTCTCCTCGGCGGCTCTTAGAAAAGAAGAAACGACATCGATGTATTCTCGGCTGTAACGGTTCACATTGTAGATCTGTCGGGACCCGAATATGCAAATCCAGACCCTCTGTGTATACTGCACTAGTCCAGGATCATCCTAGTGCACACAGGCTCAACATTAGCGAATATCACAATCATACATAGCGGAAATAAGATAAAAGATATAATATACTAAGTATTACTAGTTGAATGACCTTATGGTCAACTTACTTAACAATGCCTCACAAGGCTGAACAACCAAATTGAACTGCAGCGGAATGAAGACGTAGATAACCCCTCAGTATACCACAGGCAACTGACAAGGCTCGCACCCTAAACATTCGTCTCTTCATGGTACACCTTCTTCAGCACTGGTGATGTTGTTGTAGGCAAGGGTGAGTACATAAAGCACTTAACAAGTTGTGCACAGAATGCAATTCTATCATAACTATATGCAAGGCTTATTCCAAAGGAAGGCTAAGAGGTTCATTTGCAGTAAAGCAGCATTTAAAAACAAGTACAGTATATAGATTGAAAAGACAGTAAAAAACAAATAACGGTAATAGATAGATTCAGCATTTCTCAAGTAAACCAAGTTTTCTCATCCTAAGTCCAGATTCAACTTTCCATGGCAACCTGCCATCCATCCCAAGTTTTATTTTGCAAAAGTCTAAATCCTTGACTGTAATCCCCGAGTTTTGCTCAATACCGTGAGCACGGCTATCCGAATAGATTGTACACTCTGTAGAGGTTATACACTTTACCCACACGACATGATAATCTCTTTGTGCCTGGCCATTAGCACACATTCTTTGGTGTGCCGGCAGAGAATCATGACAAAGCCTTTACAATGCTATCTTAACCCAGTACTATCCGCTAAGGTTTCAACACTGGAGGGACTGGTTACCACACCCAAGGCCCCCCTCTTGCGCCATATGAGCCACCCGAGCATGGACTGGTTACCACCACCCGGGTCTCACGCCACCACGATAGTACTAAAGCTAAGACTTTGCAAATTAGTCAGCTAGGCTGCCCCATAACAGACATGTGGTTGCATGATCGACTCAGGTCAAAGGCTCGCAAGGTGTCCTTAGGGTTGATCAAAGCAAGACATACACATACCCTCTGCCCATCGGGCCCACCCTGGCATCCTGCCCTTGCCACTTGCTCCGATCGAAAATCATAACCACCCCAGTTGATTACCAAGCACCACGTGCCATCAACAATTCAATATCGTTGCGTGACATCCATTGCCACCACAACTCAATCTCATCGTGTGACCACACATGACACACAAATTCATAATCTTGTTCCATAATCCATTAGTCAGGATTATTTATCAAAGATTCAAGTACATGTGATATCGTGGCATGGCTAAACAATTCTAATTTGATCTAACCATCCATGTTGATTTCGTTATTAACCAACTATAGTGAACCAACCTAGGGTGACAATAGATCATGGCATACAAATGACAAGGTAGGGTATAATTCAAAGGGTGCATTAGCTAATCCCAAATTTAAGTTGAAATCATTTATACGATTGAAATAACATGCAATATAGTTAAAACAAAATAGCAACTAATCTAACTGTGGGTGCAACATGATCAAAGCACAACTTGCCTTGCTTAAGCTCCTGGTCTTGGTTTGAATATAATTCTTGAGTTGCAAATTCCTCCTCCGAAGTCTCGCACAATTCAACGTCTACGCGAATCGAGAAGAAATAGCAAATAAACACCAAAACTAAAGAACAAATGAACTCAAAAATTCAAATAAAAATCACCATTGGATAGATATCAATTTTACAAATTTTTATAAATTTGAATCACCTCAATCGGAGTTCGTATGTAAAAGTTATAGCACATTGAAGTTTTAAAATCTTGAAAAATCCCTAAAATCATAAAATCCGAATTTATCAAATTATTTTTATAAATAAAAATATGAACTTCCCGCCCCGGCTGTACGGACGACACGTGGCATAATCTGGTCCCTTAAATACCGATCCAACGCTTCCTATTTAACCACCGACGTGGCACTACCGTAGCCACCCGATCTAAATCCGATGGCTAATATTTGACCGAAGCCTTTACTGTTCATTTAAATGTCGTGGCCCCTTTGTGACCCTACAATCTCAATCCAATGGCTAAGGCTTACCCGTGTACTTCACTATGCACATAAATGACGTGGCACGATCTAGACCCTCCATCTAAGATCCTACGACTACGTTTTAATCGGGACACTTACCGGTTCGAAACATTGCGGCTTGATCACAGCGCTCCGATGCAGATCCGACGGCTGACGAAGCTCCCGGTCGGCAATGAACACCCGGCGGCCTGAGTCCACCGGAGCTGGGGACGAAGACCTCGGCGGCGGCGATTCGGTGCACTCTGGCGACGAAGAAACAACGAATCCGATGCGGCGTGAAAAGACGAGCTCGAATCCGACTCCAGTGCGGCGGAAGATACTCCCGGCGACGAGAAAACACGGCGGAACCCTCACGGTAACTCTGATGAGCTCGTAATCCCACGCGGCTGACTCTTCGGTGGCAACGCTTTAGGGAAAAGATGCGGCGAGGTGTGGAGATCCTCGGGAGGGGTTCCCCAGCCCTTAAATACCTTCGATGTGCGCGCAAACTTGGAAGGAGGAGCGGCGGCGGCGTATCCAACTCGGAGACGGCGGCGCGAGAGTTCGGATTGGAGACGATGAACGGCAGCCGCACGATACCAATCCGACAGTCGGACGGCTTAGGGTTTCCCGAATCGGTGAGATCTAATGATGACCGCACGATATAAATCAAACGGCTACGAAACGCTAGGGCTTCAAAAATGACGTGGCGCGACGAAGGCCCTTAGATCCCGATCCAACGGTCAATATTAACCCTCCCGTTTCATCGTTCGGTCCGCACAGTAATTGGGCCGTGGCCTGTTACTGTTCACGCGATTTTCCGGGTTGTCCGATTAAAAATAATTAAAGAAATTCATTTGATTCATTTAAGGCAATAAAAATACTCTAAAAATTCCAAGAAAAATCTCAAAAATACTTTGAGACATTCTGGGCTTAAATAAAATATTTTTGGTAAAACTTTATTTTAAATATTTCTTTTATAATTATTTATTAACAAAAAGCTTTCTATAATAATTCAAAATAATTCAAATAAATATAAAAAATCCAATTAAATCCAGAAAATTCACAAAAGATCATAAATTGCATTAAAATAATATTAAATAATTAAAACTCAAAAATTGGGATGTTACAACATCCAACTCCGATCCATCTACAATAATTAATTATGTAAATAATTATATATATCAAATAATCTTAATTAAAATTGGCTAACAATAACCACTAATGGAGCAAGATATATATGCACACGCTAATGGTAAAAAATTAATGGTAATTACAAAACAAATCTTATTTACTTCATTTTTTTATGTACTCATACCTAACCAAAATTAAATTTATCCTCCGAAAGTGCTAGATAATAATAAATTCATTATCTCCAATTGCAAGCTAGCTTAATGATAACCCATCTACCATATTAGCTAAATTTTAATTTTTATTAACATCCAATAATCGTAATTAAATAAATTTGATATACACTTGATAAAAATTGGCTAACAATAGCCACTAATGGAGCAAGATGTATAAGCTCGCGCTAATGGTAAGAAATTAATGGTAATTAAAAACAAATCTTTTTTACTTCATTTTCATATATGCTCATACCTAGCCAAAATTAAATTTAACCACTAAATGAGCTACATAATATACTCATCATTTCAAAATACAAGCCAATTTCAAGATCACCCACCTACCATATTAACTAAAATTTATTTTTTGTTAATAGCCAATAATCTTAATAAATTAAATTGTATATATACTTGATCATATTTAATCATCTAAAAAAGGTAGACAACTTAATCTAATGGAGTAAGATAATAAATTCATCATCCACAAAATGCTAGGTAAATAAAAACAAACTAAATCTAAACCTTAATTAAACTAGCTCTAAGCATTAAATTGCAACGACACCAGTACAAATGAAGAGAGGAGAACGAATCACATACCTTAGAACAATTACAGGAAGTAGAAGCACAAAAATCTTTGCAAAACGAAATATGAAATCAGCTAGTCCTTGTTTTGACTCAGGGAGGAAGATGACCATGGCGTGGCTGCAGGGGGTACTTATAGGAGTATTATTTGTGGCGGTTTTTAATTAAAACCGCCACATATAATTATATCAGTGGCGGTTTTAACAAAAAAACCGCCACAAATACTAATATTATCAGTGGTGGTTTTTCCCTAAAACCGCCACAAATTATCAGTGGCGGTTTCAAAGAAAAACCGCCACAGATAATGTTATTATCTATGGCAATTCCATCCAAAAACCGCCACAAATAGTCCCGAGATTATTTGTGACGGTTCCAAAGAAAAACCGCCACAAATAATCAGTTATTTGTGACGGTTCTAAATGAAAACCACCACAAATAGTCTTTCCGCCATTTTTAACTTTAGAACCGTCACAAATAAGTGTATTTGTGGCGGTTACAAAAGAACCGCCACAAATAAGGCGTCACCTATGTGCTGTTTTGTGGTAGTGTACTTCTTGTAATTGTTCCAAAGTATATGATTCATTCTCTTTTCTTCATTTGTAGTGATGTAGTTGCAATTCAATGCTTAGACAAAGTCTAATTAAGGTTTAGATGCAAGGTTTAGATTTAGTTTGTTTTTATTTACCTAGCATTTTGTAGATGATGAATTTATGACCTTGCTCAATTAGATAAAGTTGTCTACTTTTTTAGATGATGAATTATCACTAGCACAGAACAGTACATCACTACTAGCTCTAAAACGCCATCACTGCCGATTATGGGAGCCGGTAGTGATTGGTCGGCAGTGATACTCAGGATTATCACAGCCGGCTCAGGAACCAACAGTGATAATAGATATCACTGCCGGTTCGTTGTACAACTGACAGTGGTATTGGACTATCTCTGTCAGGTCACACCAAAATCCGGCAAATGATATATATATATATATCATTGTCGGTTTGAAATAGGAACCGACAGTGATTTACATATATCACTGTCTGTTCTTGGACGAACCGGCAGTGACAAGCCATGCACCAAATGTTTCTATTGCATATTTTTTGCATTATATATTTTGATACAAATTTTTTCTACAATGTGTTAATGTAAAGCATCGCTAAATCATAATTCAAGCGTTGTTAAATCATAATTCAAATATATTAAAGCATCACAATATTTAGTTTTTACAATAGTCTATTTACAAATATAGTGTAAGTATATCTCATTCACTTTGGTTTTTCAATGACTCCAGTAGAATTAAAGTTACTCGTGGAACTCATCGTTTGGATTGATGATATCATCGTGAACGAATCCAGTGATCTGCTCTTGAATTGCTAAAATTTCTGTTAGCAGTAACTTATTGGTTCTCAACTTGGAGCACTGTTATTGAAGAAAAGAGAAATTTAATTAATGATGATATATGTTAAATGAACAAAAGTAGGCATCAATGTGTAATTATATACCATGGCTTTGTTATAGCCGACACTCTCCGTGACAATTGAATGTATATTTGTACCTACGTAGTATGCACATAAATTATTTCCTAGGTCCTGTCTCATGCATGGAAAGTCGGTTATTATTTGGAAATATTTCTTGTAGGGACGATGCCGAACACTTTTCTTGCAATATTGTGCGAATGCCCTGTGAATGATTTTAAATAGTAATTAAGCTTAAATGCAATAGAATGGAATATTACTAAGGCAATAACGCAACGATCGAGTTTACCTGTTCAGCATATCCCAAAAATCTTGATACAGATTAAGTGGTTTTCTCCTCGAGTCCAAGACAAAAATCCTGCTAGCATCTAACTCGATGACGAGGAGGATCCAGTGAAACCTGGACATATATGTTAACATAGCCCATTAGTCCCACATCGTGTCATGCAAAAAATAGTAAAACAATATTAGAAGTAGGGTAATACGTACTTAAAGTTATAGAGTAAAAGTATGGAGGTTATGTATTGCAGCTTCAAGAAAGTATTAAATAAATAGTCTTCAACAAATTGTGGATCCTGCAGGATAATTTTCTCATTGGCAAGCCCCTGATCGAGAAATCCTAACTTGTCATTACCATTTCTTCTACATGTCTGTATCTCTATTCTACATATATAAAAAAGAAGTTAGACATGCAGTTAAACGGTACAAAAATATACAATAATATACATAGAGACTTACAAAGTCCACAGTCTGAGTATATTCACATCTAGGGCATCTTGCTAGTACAACATATACAATTCAACGAATAACACCCAGCAGATGTTATCCCCATTGTGAAAATCCGATTCTTTGTATTTGACTGGGAGCGCCTCCAAACCATTGTTGCACTGCTGCATGTACCACTGATGGACGCGCTGCAATTGTGTTGTTAGGTGGTCTAAATGAGTTGGTTCAACCAGCGGTTGCCCTAGAAAGAACTTCCACCTTAGACCTTACTCGTGAGCATGAACTTGTTCATCAGCATCTCCTTGAGATTCTGATCTCAACGCGTCGGCACTAGCCGCCTTCAAGTATTGCTTTCTGGAGATGCACTCGTAGTCCGACATTTTGGAAGGTTCAGAAGCCCGCCCTGTCTATTTGTCTTTTCCCATACTTAAGAAAAACTTCTGCGCATTAGCATCAACTTTAGTCTTCTCAGATGATGGCACCTTTTTGAAGTGAGATGTTACACAGGTGCTTATTTCCTTTTTCTGTTCTTCTTTAGTCATCTTGGCTGGTAATTTCTTCTGAGGCTGGGCTGGCTTCACAGATGACCGAAATTTGTTATACGACAGTGCGGACTTCCGAGATGGTGCTGATGTTCGATTCTTTTTAGATGCCAGCAGAGGAGTTGCACTTTTCTTGGATGGTGCCGGCGGAGGAGTTGGACTTTTCCTAGGCGATAGGTCTCTGTGTGGAGAGTGTTGTTGATCATCATCATCGTCTTTGTCATCTTCATCGTCCGAGCCAAATTTAATCAAGCTCTTGTGCCACGCGAGGAAGCCATGCATGTTTTCTCCAAGTTTGTTTTTTCCATCCTCGCCAGGGATCTCTGCCTCTATTTTGCAGTATTGGCGGACTACACTATCCACTTTGACTCTGGTGAATTCCGGCGGTGTCGGGCGGTAGTGCAGAATCTGCGAGGAGCCGCATGGCCAAGCCCTGCCATCAGCCACCTTGATGGAAATACCATGTGCGGACAAATGCAGCTTGCACGGTGTTGGTTTTGTGATGTCATCCACCGGAAAATGGAGTCCATGCTTTTCGGGGATCCCTGTGGATGCGCAGCTGCTCTTACGAACACCGTGACTGAAGTTCCGAGGGCTATCATCGGGTGGTGGTCGTGAGCTGAGAGCTTTCTGTACTGCTTGCTCCACAACCTTATCCAGCTCCACTCTCTATTCCGCTAACGCTCTTGCCACAGCATCTTGTATTTGACGGTCCAGTTGATCTTCTCTTATTCTCTTTGGCTGCTTGTACAACGATGCATTAGCTGGGAAGCCTTCTTTCCACAGCACCAAACCAACTCCTCGGGTGCGACTAGGGTGCTCCTTGTTACCCAGGGCAACAGTTAGCTCGTCATTCTCCCTTCGTGGCCTGAAAAAGCCTTGGGAAGACTGCACGTGAGTATCTGCTATTTTCTGCGACACTTCCTGGGCTCTATCGCTCCTGAAGTTTAAGCTGCCATCTTCCGAGATAGAAGCACCCTCCCAAGCAACCAGTGCTTCGATCGTTCGCTCAACTCGGCCGTCGCAGGAATGACGCCCCTACGGGTTAGCTCTTCTTTGCACCATGCAGGTATTTTCTTCACGTAGCCACCAGTGCCTAGTGTGTGAGGGTACATATTCATATCCGCGTTTGCCTTGTTCTTCTGACTCAATATCTGGGCTTTTTCAAAATTCTTGTATGCCACAAAGTCCTCCCAAAACTCCCTTATCTTTGGGTATATGTCAAAATTTGGCGTTTCATTCTTCTTCACATAGTTCTTATTCAGCATCGTCTTTCAATTCTTCCACGCTGTGTACATGATGCATATAGTGCACGTTTCTTTACAACCAACTCGGACCCTTGGGGGAATTGGAATGCTTCTTTTAGCTTGTCCCACAGCAAGCCCTTCAGGTCATCGGGTACCATCCATTGGTCACCTCGGCAGCCGGTCCATGATCTATAGCTGATGGGCACATAATCCCTAGCAAGTACTCTACATGTTGTCCTGTACGGCCTCAACGATGATGCGGGTATAGCAGGTTCCCCAACTACTGAGAGCTCTACTATATTGAAAACAACCTTGCATCTTGCTCGGACCACGGCCTGCGCGCAATCTTTGTTCATCAGACGTATGAGCCTGCAATTTGATCTTCTTATTAGTCGTCTGACCCTACAATATTTTGGGAATCACAGTGTACTAATACTTTACCTCACCTATGTTAGTGGCATTAGCTTGGTCTATGGCAGTGGCATCAGGTTGGTCCATGGCTGTGATGCCAGGTTGCTCCATATCAATATCCTGTAGGTTCAGGTAGTACGTTGGGCTATCCGTTCCTACTTCATCTATATTTGAGGGCCCAACTCCCTCTGGCACTTGTCCCTGATTAGAGGCCATTCCTAGCAAGTTTATTAGAAATTTTAAATTAACACACATACACATACAATGGTATTGAAGAAAGACGTAATGAGGAAATGAAGATAGATGTAACGAGTGAATATAGACGTAAAAGCATATGAGCCCAAGTATAGCCACATTGCTGGCTAGACTATTCTTCTGCTCGTGATGTCAAACTTATGAATTCAAACGATGGCATAGACACATGATAGTGTTTTTTACAGTTATTTTCGAGACTGCGATATATATGTGTCGCTCTCTTTATACACATACATCTTTATACACACATATTAGAAAAAGTGCAATTCTATGGAGCATCAGGCTTTATACACACATATTTTTTTTTGATCTTTATACACATATATCAGATTTTTTCCACAGATAACACATTTTTATATCAATTAACAGGAACTACAACCAGAAGATAACCTTTTACTTTTATTTATATTTTTCAAACCTTGGCAGATCTTTGGTCATATGTTCAGCCATATGTTTTCACAGTCATACTCATGTGCACAATGTCAACAAAATATACATACACATATCAATTCAATAGGATATTACATCCAAATCAGTTCTTCTAGGTCATTACAAATAAAAACAGAATGAAACTTTAATATTTCTCATGATCACAAGACAGAAAGGTCAAGTACCAATGCAAACAAATTTAATCGGCAGAAACCCAATACACAGAAGAAATGATTATTGAACCTAATACACACAAGTAATGATTACTAGCCATGTACCCGTGCGTTGCAACGAAAACTCAATTTGCGATAAAAAGTTTATTTGTAAAGAGCACTAATAATGGCAAAGGTGGGTAATTAAAGGGCAGTGGCAAAGGTGGGTAATTTTAATGAAGTGGCGCGGGCAAAGGTGGGTAATTTTAATGAAGTGACGCGGGTAAGATGGGTAATTAAAGAACAATGGCAAAGGTGGGTAATTTTGATGAAGTGACATGGGAAGAAACTCTTACATTATATAGTAGAGATTAAATGACTGGATCATTAACCCGTCACAAAAGATCTAGGACTTAGACAACAAAACACATCTCATTTCAGTGTCATGCATACTTGGTTTGTGCCTAAATTGAGGTAACCAATCATTTCATGTAGCCTATGGAGAACCGACAGTTACTACTATATGAAATTCCAAGATAAAGAGCTAGCTAGCTACCATGCTATCTCATTCACGTTGGAGAACACAAAATAAATATGTAAATGAATACTCCATAAAATGCCAGTATTAGTTATCCACTGGTTTTAGAATTTGCTAGTCCATGCAAGGAACAAGGTGCCATCCACTGGCTATTTCATTGAACTAATCACAAATAAAGTTTCAAGTCTATGCAGACAATGGCATTTGCGCCCATCTATATAAATAAAAATAGCCGACGACATTCAAGATATCTCCTACATTTTAAGAACACATTACATATCCATTTGTTATTATTTTTCCTCATAGAAATGAAAGCACACTTACTGATTCTAAAATACACAAATTTCACTAAGAATTGTCGCATAACATCATAGGAAAATTTTATGTGCATACAACATGGACGATTAGTTGAAGAATGGCATCAACATAGCACAACCAGCATCAACCAAATAGAGGGTTAGTTGAAGAATGGCATCAACACAGCACAAGCTTAAGCCATCATTTACTTCTGGCTTTGGTGAGGCGACGGTGGCCTGAGGATTGTGTGCGATCATTGAAAACAGAATGAAGGGGTGGTAGCACCCTAACGCAGGCAGCTAATCATGCACTACAAGAAACAGGGAAAAATTCGTGGGCCAAAAACCCACGAATTTAGGCCAAAACCCACGAATTTAAGTTAAATTCGTGGGCAAACCATCGAATTTAGTTCACGAATTTAACTCGACGAAATTAATCAATTAAATTCGTGGGTACCCACGAATTTAAATTAAATTCGTGGGTTACTAGAAAAACCCATGAATTTAACTGTTAAATTCGTAGGCTCAATGTCGGGACCCGGATATGCAAATCCGAAACCCTCTGTGTATACTGCACTAGTCCAGGATCACGCTAGTGCACACAAAGGGAAACATAGATGACATATCATTCCATACATCGAAATAACTAAGAAGAAGCAAATTATTATTGAATAAAGCAAAGCGACCTTATGGTCAAAGTTCATACACCAATGCCTCTTGGCTTAAGAAACAAGTGAAAGCATTGCGGCGGAAATATAAAAACTTTAGGCCATTCGACATGCCACAGGCAATCGTCTGGGGAACGCCTTCCTAGTCCACGTAGTCTTCATAGTATTCCTCCTCATCAAAGTCTTCACCACAAATGTCTTCATCTGCTTTATGGAATAAGCAGCCCCGCAATAAAAAGCGGGGGTGAGTATGCAACATACTCGCAAGTCTCGGAAACTTAATGCAAGTAACTAAATGCATGGTTTAAACAAAGGAAGGCATAATATGGTTCATTTGCGTAAAGCAATAACTTGAATTGAAATCTGATAAATAGATTGAAGGCGATTAATAAAACAATAATAAATATCTGGTAAATCAATGGTAGACAACATGAACAGAATGACGAGGCATCACCCTACATCATTCGAAACAAGTATCAACCACACAATTCAACTGTTTAGTTTTAGACAACAGAACAACAGTGAACTCCCTGTTCACATCCCAACAATTCCACATTTCAAGAAAACACTCTATACCCCGTGTGAAATTCCCGGGCTTGTCCATGACCGCGGACACGGCTATTCGAATAGTTTTACACTCTGCAGAGGTTGTACAGCTTTACCCACAAGACATGATATTCTCCTTGCGCCTGGCCATTAGCACACTTCCTTTGGTGTGCCGGCAGAGAAATCATGACAAAGCCTTTACAATGCATGTTTAAACTCGGTACCGCCCTCTAAGGTTTCGCCCCTCGGGGCCCCCTCTTGAGCCATGTGAATCTACCCGTACAACCCGGAACCCACACCAACATTTGGCAGTACTCAAGACTAAACATTGCAAATTAATCGGCTAGGTCTGTCCCATACCAGACTTATGGTTGCACGGTTAGGCCCAGTTCAATGGCGCACAAGATTAAGTCCTTACATTATCTCAAGCAAGACAACCACATCCCAATGTGCGGATAGCACCCCTTTCTTGCACGATCACTTGCTCAAGGAAAACATTTTGTTCAACCAAGACCATTAACATCCCTTGCCATGGTACAACAAGTTTTACAACAATGCCAACGGCCACAATTCCATATCTCATTAAGTCAAGATTAACATTAATTCTTATGTGATATGAATCCCATCGGACAACTAAGCATGGCTAAGCATAGCTATGATAACCCAATGTTGGTATTATGATTATGTCCAACTAGTAAACAACCCAACCTAGGGTGACAATGGACACATGACATCTCAATTAATCAAGGTGGCATAATGAAAATTTGGCATATAGCTATTCGATAAATAGTTCTTGTATCACATAGCATGCATTTGTATGAAACAAAATAGTTTTGCAAACATGGGTTCAATATGATCAAGGACTACGACTTGCCTTCGTCGACGAGGTGCGATGCGCTACTCTGAAAGTCTTCTCCCTCGTTGGCGGCGACGACCGCTTCTTCGACTACGCATAAACGGAGTCTGAAAAGAATAAAATAAATTTAAAAGAAACTAAAAATTATAATAAAAATACTGGCAGATAGAGGATGATTTTAGACGAATTTAGCAATTTGAATCACTTGATTCGGA
This sequence comes from Guadua angustifolia, assembly GCA_036346375.1. NCBI lineage: Eukaryota > Viridiplantae > Streptophyta > Magnoliopsida > Poales > Poaceae > Guadua > Guadua angustifolia. The sequence continues at coordinate 21,622,006 of CM070510.1, forward strand.
GTTTGGATGACAAAGATATAAATGTTTGAAGTTTGCACAAATTGGAAAATCGAAAAACAATAGAATATTCCGGGAATCTTTTGGCTGAATCGTTTTCTGATTTCTCTGGTTTGTGGGGCCTACGTCATCCTCCCATGACCTTTCTTCAACCTCCAGACTTTTTCATTGAAGAACAGAGGCTTCAATCCTTACATGGCGTTGGCAATTGGAGACAAAGCGGCGGCGGCGGACAACAAATTGGAGCAGCGACGCGATGGAGAGGTGAGGGCACCGGCGGCAGGGCGGCATGGCGGAGGCGGCGCAGAGGCCCGCAAGTGGCGGCAGCAGAGCTGGTCGGCGTCGGGCGAGCGAGCGAGGCGCGCTGGCGGAGGGTGCGGGAGGAGGCGGTGAGGTCAGGGAGGCGATGGAGGCTCGACAGCGGCGGAACAGCCGAGGCGGCGGGACCACGGCAGCCATGGCGGCTCTAACAGAGCACGCTGGCGGCAACGAACCAGCATTGAGGCGGCAAATCGAGTCTTGGGAGAATCTTGGTGGGGGCAGCCAAAGGGATACGCTGCTGGAGGTGGCGGAAGACCCCAAGCAGCAGTGGCACAAGCTCTTGCCGCAACAATGGAGATGTCTGAGAGCAAGCTTGACCGAAAATTTTGGGGAAAGTTTTGATTCGCGAAATTTTGTAAAATTAGTGGATACGATTGATAGAAAATGTTAAAGTGAATATATGGATGCGAGGAATTGGATTGAGAGTTACCGATTCGCAAGAAATCGGCGATGAGCGATGAGCGGCGACGGCGAACAATCTTCAAGTTAAGGACCGGAGCTGCAACGAAGATGAAATATTTTGAGGGCTTTTGATCTACGTTCTAAAAGACATGATATACCACGGTTAATTCATGGCTTGGCTCACGGATTGAAAGTTGGTTCGACGACGGCGTCGACGGGCGTTGGCGGAGTTCTTGCTCCAAATTGGAGGTCGAAACGACGATGAATCGAGAAGGGAAAGAAGCCTGCGTCGGGGACGTCGAGACGAACAAATGAAGCACTCGGCACGCGAAAAAGACGAAGAAGCGGCTGAGATATGGTATGAGCAAGGTTTCGCGAATTGGGCATTAATGCGGCGTTTGGAGAGGAACAGACGGGATAAGCGCAGGATTTGATTCTCCGGATTCTTGCCATTCCAATGCTTCATTCCCATATTGATTGGTGCTTTATTTAAGCTTGATTGGGTTTGGAAAGGAAAAACGAGAGAGACGACCATGGGCGGCATTGGAGCTTCTTTGGTGTTTGGTTCAAGATCGTCTTGTGAGCAAGAAGATGGAGAGGAGAGAGAAAATAAGACTATTTGGATATTGAGCCTAGCAATTAGATTTCGCCCAAAAGAAAAATGGCTAAAAATTAGAAATGTATTCAGAATATAATTTGGATTGAATGATTGCGATGGCGGATTTGAATTTGATTCGAATTTGATTTTTGAATTTAAATTTAAATTTAAATTTAAATTTGAAGCGGATTTTGAATTCTGAGATGAATTTGGAATAAATTCCAAATTTAGGTGGAAAGGATGCCGGATAGATAATTAAACCAAATAAACTCCAAATCTTTAAATTAAATAATTTAAATTAAATTTTTAGCAAAAAGCCGAAAACGGGGATGTTACACTCAAAAAACCCACGAATTTAATTAAATTCGTGGGCTGGTAAAAACCCACAAATTTAATTAAATTCGTGGGCCACATAAAACCCACGAATTTAACAGTTAAATTCGCGGGTTGAATAAAACCCACGAATTTAACTGTTAAATTCGTGGGTTTTATGTGGCCCACGAATTTATTAGCCATTATACAAAAAATATATATAAGAGGCAATAACCTAGGTCAAGAATAACAACGATCCAGACTGAGCCTTCGCCGCACCCCAGGCGTCACTGGCGGCAGCCGACTGATGTGGCCTCGCTCGCTCAAGCGAAGTTAGCCTTCTTCGAATTTGAATCATAATTCAACAAAAACTAAGTCACCGAAATATACAAAATTTCGCATGACCTCTCTAGTAAATAGGACATCCACTCGTGAGACAAAAAATATTTGCGGTTATAATATATATATATATATATCAATCAATCTCTTCAACCAAAAGAATTCCATTTCTTCATTGGCAAATAATATATATATTATTGTTCATGTATACCATTGCACTAGGGATCCATCGGATAACTAGCAAGGGACGATAATAAACCCAAGTAACATGTCACAAATGGCAATGGTAGCAAAGTTTTCATCTACATAATGAAATTTAAACCTGCAAATGTGATTGGATTATCTTTGTTGGTGTTGGCGGTGAATGAGTCTGTTAGCTATGCTTGTCGTGTGACCAATGAATTATGTGTCACTCTTTGACAAGTTTATGAGAAGCGATTGCAATGTCTAACTCACTCAAAAAGTAGATCTATAACACGATTGATTGCTCCTAGATGGATCAACCGCATTTCAATGACTTCACTACCAATTGTGAAGAAAGAAGAGATGAACTCTACAATCTGAAAAAAAACCACATCGGCACTAACAAAGTAGAATTAAAGCAATTACCGACCAGCGAAATCACAGATCAAAGAACAAATGGCACCTTGCTTTGGATAAATATATCAATACTAAAGATTTACCAGGACAAAAAAGAGGTTCATAAACCAACAATAATGTAAAATGTCTATAAATACAACAAGACAAAGAGACACTAATTGTTGTCTGTGGTGTACTCTGTGCACTTCAATACTAGTTCAAATCAAGCAAATACCTTCAGCGATGCTTTCCAAGTGGAGGTTGTAAGCTTCCATATGTAGTTTAGCGAGAACATTTTCAGCAGATGAAACATCCGAAGCTTCAACAAATCACTGAAATATTATTGGTACAAACATTAGAATTTTTAAGGACATTATCCCATAGGTAGTCTTCACACTTTATAATCAAAAGAACTAAGGGAGCAAGAATAAGCGAAATGGTTGAATATAGGATATTTAAATCATAACAAAGAAACATATCCATGTTATTTCAAAGAAGTATAAAAAGTATTCGATATGTTTTATCGTTTGCCACCATTTTTTTTAGAATGAAGATAAAAGGCTTTCTTAAAGAATACTCAGTAAAAATTCTGAAAGAAATAATAGTATTCCCCCAACAAGACCTGGATTTATAGATGTCATCACTTTTCTAGCCCCTAGACAAACATTTTACAAAAAATCCTCCTGATGGGATTTTCTCTACCTTACGGCATTACTTAATGCACAAACCAGACTAGAAGCCATCTACGCTTGTCAGACCATAAACAGAAGGTAGTGAACAAACTCAATCGTGTGGATAAGCTGGTGAACAAAAACTTCACTGAACTCAAACTCCTCATGATGGTTTGGCTCTTCATGATATTCCCCAACTCGCTACCACCGATTCATCGCACTCTGAAGCATGGCGTATTGGTGGCCTTGATGCCTCTGATAGAAACGAAACATAAAATTAGTCAGCACAGAAGTAAATTCAAACTGTAAAACAACATGAGTTCCCCCTATTTATTTATCAAAACAAGCAGTCCATGTTTGTTCAAATTCAAAGGAAATAATTTATTAAATCTCCAGAAACGAAAGCGAAACAAGTTCTGGAAATTCCATTAAAAGATGAAACACATGATTTTGAGTTCAAGTGATTAACACTTCTTTGACAAATACGCATATAGTGATTCTATTCAACGGATGGAAAGTATTACACTTAGCATACCAAAAGAGACAACTTGACTGAAGCATGTCTTTGTCTAATAGAAGAGTAAAGAAGAGAAAATGCGTGGAGTTTTTTCCCCTTAAGTGAACAAAAAGATTTTCTCATGAAATGGATCAGTACCAATCCCTGCATGGGAATGAGGAAAAGAGCATCATGTCTGAACAAATTGGGGGAAAGGGAAGAATGCCTCACACCTAACGAGCTCTCACACATAATGACCCTATAAAAAGCGGGAATACACCCACAGGCCACGAGCAAATAAATTATTTTCAAATCCACAAAGGAAACAACGAAACCAAAAGGTGGCATCTCAAATATAGAAGGGATAAAACTATTGCACTATGGAGACATACCCATATGCATCAACAATTTCCTGGAAGGCTGAAGTAAATTTATTTCTCAGGAAATTTGCATCGAGGAGGCGAAAAAAAAAACATATCGGCACCGGGATGAGAGTGCACTTAATACGACTAGTTACAAAAATCTGGCGTGGGGGGCGGCGTCATGGGGTCTGGCGCCGGGCGAGCTGGGCTGCGCCATGAAGGGAGGAGGCGGGCGGGCTCGGGTGGTGGCGGGCAGGCATGGCTGCAAGAAGGCGGGAGGTGGCGGGGGGCGCGGCGGAGCGGGCGGGCGCCGGGCGCTGGTCGGTGTGAGAGAAGCGCGTGGGCGGGTGCGTGAGAGCGCGAAGACAGAGAGAGAGACGCCCGCTCGATCAGCTAGCCCTAAGTCGTGCATAAATTCGTGGGTGCTGTTTTGGCCCACGAATTTAAATAAATTCGTGGGTATTATCTTAAGCCGTCGAATTTAAGTACATAAATTCGTCGGTATTTTTTTTGGCCCACGAATTTAATTAAATTCGTGGGTTTTTAATAAACCCATGAATTTAAATACATAAATTCGTGGGTTTTTTGGTGGCCCACGAATTTTTCCCTGTTTCTTGTAGTGATGCTTTGCATTTTAGTCGCATCCAAAGATGAAATACGAGACATAACATATAAACGCTGCCACAATCCACAATCTAAAAAGGCAATTGCATGCCACCAGAAATAGGAAGTGCTATACAACACATCACAAGCATGCAATTACAGAGCAATAATAGGAATAATCAAAACTACCTTGTAGCAAACATATACAGCTTGCAGGTAATAATATTAATATATCAACACATACAGCTTGCAGGTAATAATATTAATATATCATTAGGTCATGTTTTCCTGAAATAGATCAAATAATGAGACCTCCCCTACATTCACATTTACTGTGAACCATATCACAACTCAGGGCTATCATAGAGTAGACATGCTTTTGTCAATTTTACAGTCACATGTTCAACACAATACTAGAATGCGCGCACTAGGACAGGGCAAAACACAATCTACAGAACAACACAGCACCAAATTGAAGTCGTCTCTTAGAGAAACCTAGCACCAGAGATAAAAAAATTATGTTCACAAGCTTAAGCCATCATTTACTTCTGGCTTTGGTGAGGCGGCGGTAGCCCGAGGCGAGCGAGGCGACGGTGCCCGAGTCAAGGCGGTGGCGGGTAGCTCCAACGCGAGGTAGCAGGGAGCCGAGGCGGCGGGGAAGTGGTGGGGCGACGACGAGGATGGCCGAGGTGGCGGGGAGCTGAGGCGTGGGGACGCTGTTGGAGGTGGCGGCGGTCGGAGGCGAGGCGAGGCGACAGAGACGGAGGTGGTGACACGGTCAAAGGCGGTGGTGAACTCCGAGGCGAGGCGTGGCAGCGGCGAACTCCGAGGCACGGCTGTGTAACTGAGAGGAGGGCACGACAGGCTAGGTTAGGGTAACTGAGAGAAGGGCATGGCTTTTGAATTTATAGGGATGGACTATCACTGCCAGTTCGACACAACAACCGGCAGTGTCCATAAATAAAACCGGCAGTGATAATTTTTATCACTGCCGGCCCACTTGACAAACCGGTAGTGGTCGTAGAATATTCCTGCCAGTTGGAGATACACCTGGCAGTGATACTTCTTATTACTACCGATTGATACTAGCAACCAGTAGTAATAGGAGAATATTTCTGTCGTTTGGATATATACCTGGCAATGATAAGCTAGTCTCCGATCAATCTGAAAATTTTGGAGGCATACTATATTACATCTAATATTTTATTTAAATATTTCCCCAAATTTTTATCAAGTTCTAAAATTATAAAAATCCAGAGCGCTAACTGTTTTAATAGTTTTAATATTTCAAAAAACAAATACTGGTTAATAAATGAACACAAATGCAGTCAAATTCACTCAAATCCAAATGCAGATCCAAATGTAGTTGAAGATTTGCACTCAAATCTTTGACCACAATTTTCTTCGAGGTGCGAAAAACAGAGCGAACCAGTTCGGAGCATAACCTCAATTTCCATTATTGCATATATTACATTAATTGTTACATATGAGAAAATAAACATGTCGTTCATACAAAAGAAAGCATACATTTCATTACTACAACTAAGCTACGATTCGATCTTCGTTATGATCGCGGCATATGTACGTAGCTATTGGTGTACTTTGCACCGGGGTATCCACTCCGCCGCAGAACGATGGGCCGAAGAAGCGGCCTAGCCCAGCATGGCGCCCTGGCGGGCAAGTGGGCAATCATGCCTTGCCCGCCCGGCGAGGAGCCCGCATGGCCTGGCGGCGGTGGGGCGCGCACGCTCGTTAGGCGGCAGCCGTGTGGTGCCCTAGCGGGCGGTGGCGATCACGCATACGGCTGGGCGAGGAGCCCATGTGGCCCCCTGGCGAGCAGGTGAGCGCTTACGCCCTGCTCGCCGGGCGAGCGGTCCGCGTGGTGCTGTAACACCCCGACGCCGAACGCGCCACGCAAGCTACCACCCCTCTAAAGAAGTAATGAAACCTCTACGAAAAGAATGAAAATAACCTCTAAACTCTTCAAGCCTGCTTAAACTAAGCCACCGAAATTTACAAAATTTCGGCATGACCTCTCTAGAAAGTAGGACATCCACTCAGCAGACAAAAGAACAATAGCAGTTATATGATATCATTCTAGCAGGTTCTTAGATAATCAATCACACATCCAATAGAAATTAATAAACTTCACCACGATAACAACACATTACAACCACCTTAATTACATCCAGAATTAATGAATTGGTTAAATAAATTGTTGGAGACCAGAGTCGTGTACGTGATACTACTCCCAACCCGACGAGCCAGCTTCAAAGTACCTAAAATAGGAAGTAAACAAGCGTGAGTCCAAGACTTAGCAAAGTGCAACAAGTAGACAAAGTAAGGAATTAAACTAGAATACAGCTACTTCAAGATATAGAGTAACAGTTTCTTTAATTGACATCCGTAAATAAAGGAAGCAGTTGAATTCATAAAAGATCCAAAACATAAGAGCACGATTACTTCATCATTTAACATAACCATTACTTAACTGAAAACTTCCAGTAACAGAAGTAGTAACTGACTCCACTTACCGCAACCAACTCGAAAACGTAACAAAACTTACCTATGCCTCAACAATCATTCCTGGATGAGCCCACGACTCAATCTTCAACCTATTCTTTCCATTCTCATCAATTAACTTGTATCAATTGCAACACACAATGCAATGAAATGCTTTATGCTTTCATGCTCAACATGCAACCTTTTGCCTATCTGGGGTATAGTGAGTGCAACCCGTGAGTGCACCCTCTCATTCCCAACCATCCCGTGGCGGGGCCTACTCTTACTGACTCGTTCCCATCCGTGGATGGGACTATGAGGTAGGACTTTTGTACTCACTACGTGTGAGTACAGAGGCCCACATCAACATGGGTTGCCTCTTCTGTAATGAATGCACATATGAAATGATGCTTATAAACAATTCATACACGGTATCGAAATCATTCGCTTTGAACTATGACCAAAAACATAAGCATAAGCACAACACGGTTCCATTCTCATCATCAGTAGTGGGGAACACCCCAAAACCAATTATTACTAACATATCATCACAATTGTTACTTTCATAGCCACAACATGCATTCTCATGAAATGAACAATTCTAGTATTTCTCATAGACACAAATCTTCATTTCCATAAGCATAATACGAATACTCTTCTAGATATTACTCATACAAACAATATAGAATTTTCATGCTTAGAATATAAGCAATGAACTCAACCTATTAACATTCGAATGGATGTGCCTGCATCCCTTCCCTCAACATTTCATTATAAGAGACTTCATACTATGATCCATTCTTTAGCTATACTCATAACACGATTATCATTTGCGTTTGCATGAGCATTAACCTATTTCTTAATGTAAACCGCAGCGTACACATACACATACGACAAGCAAGCATTCATCTCACTTCCCCTAATAGCAATATAAGGGTTGCACTTGCCTTTACCGACGTGTGAGGCAACTCAGGGTCGAAACCACCCCCGACGACACTCTCCCTGAAGAACAACGTTGCACACAAGAAATAATCAAAAACCGACTCAGAACAACATTTCTTAACCCACTCCCAAAACCCAAAAAACAAAAAACTGTCCAACCGGGACAGCAGCGCTCCAACGAGCAAAACTTTTGATTCGCTTAACCAAATGGAGTGAACTCAGCTCCTAATTAACTATAAGAGGATGACCTACAGCTATCTCAAAGCCAATCATGAGGAAGATACCTCGAGGGCCTCCAAATCGAACACTAAACCCCAACCGAAAGGTGGAGCATGCTGCAGTTTTCCAATTTCAGCACCGAGACTTCTAAATAGCGTAACTCTTGATTGGCTTAATGGATTTTTGAGTTATTGTGCTCAACACGACTGTGAGGAGACAAACTACATGTATAACAAAGCCATTCCCTCAGCCAATGCACCCGTTGTTCCCAGATCGAAGAAGAACACAGACTGTACCAATCGCGATAAGAATTGGACAGCACTCGGTAAAATAGCCATAACGTTCAAACGGTTGAACAAAAATTAGTGATTTTAGTCTCTATTGAAAGTTAATTCAATTATCTACAACTTTCGCAATAGCCAGACCCCCAGGAAACGCTTGCAGAATTTCCAACTTCGCGACCTAACAGAAAACACAAATCTGCTCGAAAATTAGAACAGGGTTCCCTCCAATCTAACCCTAGATTCCCTCCAAAATCCCCAAATCTAGGAACCCTAGAACCACACTACCCAGCTAGGACCTCCATTAGAGCAGTAAAAATAGCCTCAAAGTACCAAACCACTTACCTACAAGGAGGACGAGGGAGACAAAGTGCTGCTGCTCAAGGAAGGAAGGTGGGGACGCTCGAGGAAGGGGAGGGAGCACCAGCCAGGGGCGGCACCGCCGGCCAGGGCTCGCCGGAGCAGGGAGGACGCCAGAGCTGGGGGAGGGGCAGCCCTGCTGCTTGCTGCCCACACGCAAGGAGGGAGGAGGAGAGCTGCAGGGGCTGCGCCAGGAGGAGAAGGTCAGGGGCTGCGCCAAGAGTTAACATCGAGAGGGAGGCGGCTGGGTTTTAGGGAAAAGGAAATAGCTGGCTCCCACTTTAGAAGATGTGGGCAATAGGGTTAGGGAAAAAAAGAAGATATAACTACACAACAATTTGCGGTATTACAGGTGCCCTGACGGGCAGGTGGGCGATCACGCCTTGCCCACCGGGCGAGGAGCCCGCGTGGCCCCCTAGCGAGCAGGTGGGCGCTTACGCCCTGCTCGCCGGATGAGCGGCTTGCGTGGTGCCCTGGCGGGCAGGTGGGCGATCACGCCCTGCCCGCCGGGTGAGGAGCCCGCGTGGCCCCTAGCGAGCGAGTTGGCGCTTACGCTTGCTTTCGCCGGGCGGCGGCTGCGTGGTGCCTGGCGGCAGGTTGGCGATCACGCCACTGGCTGGGCGAGGAGCGCGTGGCCTGGCGGCGGTGGGCGCATACCTTTCGCGGGCGGCTCAGCGTGGTGCTCTGGCGAGCAGGTGGGCGATCACGCCCTGCCCGCCGGGTGTTGGCTTAAGAGGCGGCCTGGCTAGTGGGTAGGCGTCTGGGCCCCCCTTGTCAGGCCACGGAGGCAACCAAAGGAATAAGGAGAAGGCTTCGTCTCGAAGTCTCCTTCCCCTGACATGCTGAGTTTGGGCCATTAATTGTGGAGAATTCAGCTATCGACACGACGACGACCCATCCCTCTGACGCCTCTCACCAAACCCGTCGCAGGAGTGTCATATCCCGGACGGACCGAGCGGAGCCATGCAGCGACATTAAATGGGGCCTGAAGGACAAGGCTGTAGGGTCGAGGATGCGCCTAGAGGGGGGGTGAATAGGCGATTTACAAAATTCGATCTCTTGCTAAACAATTCGCTCTAATACACCCCTAAATTAGAACCTACTCAAATATAAATGCGGAAGCGATAATTTAGGTTTTGACAATTAAGGCCTAAATCAACTAGGCTCACTAGTGCACTAACTAATTTATGTCTCTACGCTAGAATTGCTAAATTGAACTAATCAATAATACTAAGCAATTCTACAATCAAGCAATCATGAATATATCAACAATGTAAATACTTGAATGTAAATGAGACAAGGGACAACCGATGTTTTTCCGTGGTGTTCGGAGACTTGCGGTCTCCCTAGTCCACGTTGAGGCAAGCCCGACGACTCGGACCGGCTCCGCTCGAGCACCGCCTCTTTCCACTAGTGTGGTTTTTCACGCCGCGTAGGCTCAACCGAACCTTCACAAACTTCGCGGGCTTCTCACACCTCGAGAGCTCCAGCCAAGACGACGCCACGCCGTCTAGAGTCGGCAACCTCCAAGAGTAACAAGCCGCTCCTCCGCTTGAACTTCACCGGGCACAACGAATGCGCTCCTCGGTGATCACCAAGTGCAACACATGCACAAGGCCTCCTCAAGTGCAACACATGCACAAGAGGTACCCAAACCACTTCCTAATTGCAACGAATGCAATTAGTCTCACTCTTAGCTCAAGAATCAAATGGGGAAGAGCAACACATGCACTTCACCCCACAACCTCAAAAACAAAGAACAACATCGCCTCTAAGTCCCCAAGGGGGTATTTATAGCCTCCCACAAGAAAACTAGCCGTTTGGGCTCCAAACGGGCAGAATCAGCACAAACCCGGTCCGACCGGACCTCCTCCGGTCCAACCGCCCCTCACAGAGCAACGGTCGGATTTTCGACCGTTGCACGGCCGGTTGGACCGCGCCTCGGCCGGTCGCACCGCTCGAATAAAAACCGCAAAGCACCAAAACGCGAGCCTCTGGAAAAGTCAAGCCGGGCGACCGGCGGTCCGACCGCACGCCCGGTCGCACCAACCCCAGGCCGGTCGCACCGCGCCACCACCAGCCGCAAACGCCATAGCAAACCGAAAAGTCACACAGCGGTGCGGCCGGTCGGATCATGGAGGCCGGTGCACCGCCGGAACCTAGGGCCGGTCCAATCGCATGCCAAGCGGTTGCACCGCCCAACACGCGCACACACACAACTTCTGGAAAAATACACACTGAAACGGTTGCACCTCTCCATGGCCGGTTGCACCACACAACAATTGGTCACACCACTCAACCATTGGTCACACCACAATTAGGGTTAGCCACACCATGGTTGGTTGGACCGCATGACAATTGGTTGGACCGCATGACAATTGGTTGGACCACAATTAGGGTTGGTCACACCACCGGTTGCACCACCCAACCATTGGTCACACCACTCAAGATTGGTCACACCACCAAGCCCTAAAGTTGGTCCAACCAATCAAAGGTTGGTCACACCACACAAATCTGAATTTTTCACAAACTTTTTCTCCGAAGATCCAAATGCAATTCTTTGAGCCTCAAGATGATCAACACATGATCATACACCGCAAAACACATTTGCACCAATTTAGCCCATGCTCAAAGAATTCAACCCAAATTGCAAAAACGCATTTCTCAATTGACTCAAGAACTATTCGCAAATCGTATTAAGCAAATCAAACTCGAAGTTTATGAGATTAATCCCCTAGCCATGTGAAGGTCAACACAAGACCGGTCAACTTGCTTAACGCCTGTTGCAAGCCCCACTCACATGCTCTCGGGATACGGACTCATAAACCTCGGTTTATTCGCACTGTGAACTTGCAAATAACTCAATAAACACATCACATGTATGAGCTCTTTACTCACAACACATGCAAGCCTCTAGCTCCAAACACACAAACACTAAATCATGCTTGAGCTCTCTCCTTTTGCAACACATGCAAAACTTAGCTCCAAGCAACCACACGGTTTTGTAAAGATGTTTTGCGAAACCAAAACATGAAGCTTCAACTAATGCAACACATGCAAAAGTAAACTCCACGCAAGAGCCAACGCATTAGCTTATCCTATTTGCAACACATGCAAATCAAAGCATAATGCGAAAACCAAATACATATACTCTTTCATCTTTGCAACACATGCAAATCCGAGCATAATGCAAAACAACCAAGCATAAGTCTTAACACATTCGCAACACATGCCAAATGGTTAACTCATATGCAAAAACCAAATCAACATAAGATTTGAGCTTTAGTGAACGTGGATTGAGATCACCAACACATGATGAAACTCAAGCAAAGGAGCGACCCTCTTAATAGTGCGGCGATAAAACCTTAGACTCAAAGACTACAAAAGTCCTTAGCCTATCTAGTTATACCTTCGCCGCCGCGCAAGCAATCCCCTTTGGGGTCTTTATGATCATCACTTGATACTTCCCCCGGGATCATCACTCTTCTTTTCATCGGGATCCATCCTTGACGTCCATCAACTCATGATGCCGTCCAAGTCCCGTCCTCATCATCTTATTCATCTTTGGACCTAACTCAAACATACCTCATGAAACTTGTTAGTCCAAGATGCATGGTTGTCTCAATTATCTCTTGCACTCCATTAACACATAATGGATGCCTTTAGATCAATTGAGCACAACCTAAATCAATTGAAATGATTTATGTATGTCTTAAGTACAATAATGCAACTCATGCCTTATTATACTTAAGAACTATTCATTTGTCCTTTCTTAATCATGAAACACCATCAACACATGATGAAGTGTTCTCTAATGATTAACACGACAAATGAACTCAATTTAAATCATCATTTAAATTGATTCTTCAAGTTAGAGTGTGAACTCCCCCTAAATATGTGCATCCATGTAATATATGGATTGGGAAACATGATACACATTTTGTGGTTAATATAACGGGGATATTCATACTTTAACTTGACTCCAAAGTATGTAACTAATATTAAGATGAATATGCAAACATACCTTGGGTTTTCCATTTTTCAATGCGATGAGACTAAACAAAGATATTCTAAATAAACAAGTTAGTCTCGATACAAGATTTGTCATTAATAATAATATCGCATTAGGGGATAATCTTAATACGAGATTTGTCATTAACAATAGATTAAATTTGTCATTAACACCAAAACCACAACTAATGATGGTTGAACTTACAATCTCCCCCTTTTTGGTGATTAATGACAAATCCAAGCTTAATGAGCACATTTGGGTTAAAACTAACATGTTGAGAGAATTTAAGCTAATTGAACACATATACATATTAATTCTCCCCCTTAATCATATTAAGCTTACTTTTTAAACCAAATGACATTAAGCTTCCTAATTCTCCCCCTTTTGGCATTAAGCACCAAAAATGGAAAACTAATAGATTAACTTGAAGAACATTCCACCCCTTTTTGGCAAACATATATCATTAATAAGATTTATCATTATCTCCCCCTTTTTGGCATTTAACTTAAGAAATAATTCTCCCTTTGTATTTCATTTTTCTCCCCCTTTTTACTTTAATCATTCTCCCCTTTTTGGCATTTAACAATTTCTTTCAGGGGTCATATCTAATGAAGGTCATACAAGAATTTAAAAGGATACTAATGACCTTGGCAATGGAATTTGAAAAACTTAAGCCAAATGAAAAAGATAGGCAATGAAATCCCAAATGAAAAGGATATACAAGGAATAAAACAAGTTTTCATTTGAAATATGGCCTGATACCAAAAGAAGAAAACTCGAAAAGAGACCATATTCGGGATTTTGGATACCACTTTGAAGGAAGAATAGGCATTTGCAAATATGGATACCACTTGTAAAGATAAGCATTAAAATGTGGATACCACTTGTAAATACAAATAAGCATGAAAAGCAAATAAGGGATAGTATCCAAAGCAAATGACCCGTGCGATACCCTTTTTCAACTAACTCACTCTTCATTTTATTAGGCTTTGCAAATTTTCAATATGATTCTTTTGAAGAATCCAATAATTGCCTAACCGGGGAAAAACAAGGAACCCAAACGAAATAGATACCACTTGAGACAATTGATACCACTTGTAAAATTAATCTCAAGGGCTTGCTTGAAGATCCAAAAGAAATGAGCATTTGAAAATTTTAATTTGAAGAACAATGCTCAACTTGAGATTTTCCTCTCTTATGTATTTCAACACATAAAGGCTCTCACAGAGAAATCTTAAGCGGTTGAACTTACAATTTTAGCTTGAGAGGAAAAATCTTAATCAAGAATGTGGGTATCGGAGTAATGCTACAAGGAGGCAATGAGCATACCACTTGTAGGAAATAATTGAATTTAACGATACCACTTGAAAAGATTTATTTAACCAAGGATATCACTAGAAGGAATGAGCAATGACCTCAATGATATCACTTGTAGAAAATAGGAACTCAATGATACCACTTAAAGAGGAAATCAATTAATCAAGGATATCTTTAAAAGAAATGAACAATAAGATCCATGATATCACTTGGAGAAAAGAATCTCAATTATACCACTTGTAAGCATATGGATGAATAAATCCTCAATTGATACCACTTAGGATCAACTCACGAAGAATTGATACCACTTGAAATAATTTATCGATAAGATCGATGGGTATCAGAGCATCATATACTTACGAGTACAAAAGTTCAAGAAGGATCAATAAAATCTCAAAGATTTAGTATCAGAGCACAATAAAGACATGATCTCACTTGGAAGCATTAAAGTGCCCAAAACTTGCAATGAATAAACTCCCCAAGATGTTTAATGAATGAATCATGGAGTTATTTGCATTTGAATTGCACAAGTTTTGTCTTTTCAAAAGATCAAGTGAAAAACACTCTTTAAAATAATTAAAGTGCTCATAACTGATACCACTTGAAAACTTGATCAAATAAATTTTAGAATTTTTCAAATTTTGCACAAATAAACTTTGGGATCATAAGAAGTTATTGCAAAAAGAATTTTTGAAAAAGGAGGTTCCAATCAAAAGATATCCCAAAGCGAAGTCGAGAAAAAACTGAAAAATCAGAACTGACCATGCCACAGCCGGTCCAACCGGTTGGAGTCCGGTCCAACCGGCCCTAAGGGCGGTGCAACCGCAGGGGGGGCGGTTGGACCGGCCCTGACAGGCTGGGACTTCAAATTTTTTGCAAATTTTATCAAAAATAGCTCAAACGAAGTCCAAAAATTATGAAATTTTGAGAAAATGAACTTTGGACTAATTAGAAGGTATTGCAAAAAGAATTTTCTTAAAAACAATTTTATTTTGAAAGATATGGCAATTTGCGCTTTGAGGCATAAAAGGAAATTGATTTTCACAAAAAGCCTCAAAATGCAATTCAATTTGGATTTCATGCAATTTTGATTTTCATGGCTTAGATTGGTGTATCAAGAAAGTTTATAGCCAAGATTTAATATGAAATCCAACTCGAATGCCATAATTTTTGCATATTGCTAGAATAGGCTATTTTGGATTAAATCAAATCGTTTTGAGCCAAAATTAGATTTCAACATAGAGTTTTCATTTTGAGAACTTGTAAAACATTTGAAATACATAATAGAATACTTTTACAAGTCTTTTCACAAATTTGGGCCTTTTAAATATGATTTTTGACTTTTGTCCTAAATAGTCCAATGAAGAAGCAAAGTCAAATCCAATTTAACACAAAACTTCAAATAAAGCAAGGGTAAGATATATGGATTTGAATTTTGTGTATGAGTCTAAAATACCATTTTGAATCACAATTCTACACAAGAATTGATCCAAATGGTGAAACTCACTAAGTGCAATAGTATGACCATTACGGGTCAAGTATGGTTTTTCATGAGTTTCAAAATCAAATATCTTTTGACAAGTTGGTCTTTTGAAAATCTTTTGAACACGAAAGTTGTTAAGAATGACCAACTCTAGGATTTTTGTTTTGGAAATACTTTCAAAATCCTTTTACTTTTAATTCTATGAAAATTATAAGTTTAAATCAAAATCAAGATACTAGTAACTAGTTTTTGGAGTTAAAACTCATTTTCTTTTCAAAATAGATTTTGTAAAGCCAAAACCTTTGAGAAACATTTCAAAAGCATTTGTATACAATTTTCAACTAGTTTTTCACAAGATTAGTAATAGTATGCAAAATTTTGACTTTTGGCTAAATGGTTGATTTTGAAAATATATATATGCACTTATTTTAATATGGGCACACGTAGGGATGTGGTACACATGAATATGAATTAACACTCCCCCTAAATGTGCCACAACCTAACTTGCTCAAGATTGCAATAAGAGAATAGATAAGAGGCGAGAGCAAGTGGCCATAACAAGTAATCTAAATTGATATTCATTAATATTGCATTATAACCTACACAAGGCTATAAGTTTAAATAATAATCAATTTAAATACTTGTTACCCGAGATGGCATTGGCTCATGATGGACTTGATAATCTTCTTGCTTGACACCACTTGTAGAGCGAATGTAATCCTTCTCCTCTTGATGTGCAAGCGTCCAATCCATCTCTTTATTGCCTAAAATTCTTTTAGGCGGTTTTGGTACCCAATCCTTGTTGGGTCCGACAATGTTAGTCACAATGGATTTAGGAACCCAAATGGTCCTAATTTTAGCATTTTTAAATTGACTAACATTACTAGAAATAGTTTTTGAGAATTATTCCTCCTAGGCAAATGATTGGCATTTTTATGAAATAGCTTAGGAGGACAATGATATTTTGCAAAATTATTTCTAGTTTGATCTCTTCTAAGCATGTGATAATTAAAATTATGAAATGGCTTAGAGGATCTAGCAATTCTAGTAAATGTTTTGCTATTATTTTTCCTAAGCATATAATCATCATGGTTTTTCTTATTCTTAGGAAATTTAGCATTTTGAGCAAACACATATCTAGAATTACTCTTCCTATACAAATGAATATCATTTTTAGTAGGCATAGGGGACTTGACAAGTTTGGCAAACACATTGCCATTCTTGTCCTTCCTAAGCAAATAATTATCATTTACAATAATAGGCTTAGGAGTTATACCTTTGGGACAATCCTTACCGAAATGCCCCTTTTCCCGGCAATTGAAGCACGTTACGCCGTTTGGTCCTCTCTTGACCTTTTTGTTGTGCTCAATGCCGGTTTGCCTCATTGTTGAAGTTGTGGCCTTGTTATCCACTTGATTAGGGCACACGGAGGCGAGATGGCCCTTCTTGTTGCACGCGAAGCACTTGATGGTCTTCGAGTGACGCGCGTTGTGCCTCGTCTTGCTATTCTCCCTCTTGGAGTTGTAGCCGAGTCCTCGCTTGTCTTGAGGCGCCCTTGGCTTGCTCAAGATTTCATCGAGGAGGGCTTTTCCTTTAACGCACCTCTTCAAGTCATTTTCCAATTTAATGACTTGAGCTTTTAGCTCATTGTTTTCCTCTACAAGGTTAGCCTCACAAGACATAGAGGAAATGCTAGCAATAGATTTTGAGCTACAAGGCATATCAATTAACTCATTGCAAGCGGTGGATATATCAATTTTTGATGAAATATTAGAATTTACTTCTAAGCATGGCATTTCATCAATTAAATCACATGAAATACCTATATCCACCTTAGACTTATAAACTTCTTTAAGAAGGAGTGATTCATGATTTTCTTTAAGTAAATTATAATCACTTTGAAGTGATTCATGTTCAAGCTTTAGAATCTTATATTTTGTTTTCTCCTTCCCAAGATAATTATTGAGCTCCTCTAACATATCCATTAAATCATTATAAGAGGGCTCATCATCATTTTCATCATCACTTACCTCATTTTTACCTTTTGCCATGAAGCAACGAATTTTTGATATAAGTGAAGATTCGTCGTCGCATGAGGCGGAGGTTGAGGTTGATGGTAATGCCGGTTCTTCACTTGATGAAGAGGTTGAAGAATCATCAACCGACATTTCCTCCTCAATGCAATCCTCATTTGATGTGGACACTTCATATAATTCTTGAATTTTGGTCCACATTGCATGGCGCTTCGGAGGTTGCATATTAGATTGAAAATTTCTCGCCACAACGCTAAATAAAACATTAGTAGCTTGAGCGTCGAGATGTAGACATTTCTCCTCTCCTTTAGTTGGAGCAATATCATTTATCGGAGAAGAAATGCCGACATCTACGATCCACCATATTTGTGGGCTCATGGATTTAAAATGATTAATCATAAATATTTTCCATGAAGCATAATTAGAACCATTAAGCATTTGTGGATCGTGTGAGTGCACTAGACCACTATGCGCCATCCTTTTTACTCTCTAGACGGTTAAGCCTAAAATAAGAGTGACCGTGGCTCTGATACCACTTGTAGGGTCGAGGATGCGCCTAGAGGGGGGGTGAATAGGCGATTTACAAAATTCGATCTCTTGCTAAACAATTCGCTCTAATACACCCCTAAATTAGAACCTACTCAAATATAAATGCGGAAGCGATAATTTAGGTTTTGACAATTAAGGCCTAAATCAACTAGGCTCACTAGTGCACTAACTAATTTATGTCTCTACGCTAGAATTGCTAAATTGAACTAATCAATAATACTAAGCAATTCTACAATCAAGCAATCATGAATATATCAACAATGTAAATACTTGAATGTAAATGAGACAAGGGACAACCGATGTTTTTCCGTGGTGTTCGGAGACTTGCGGTCTCCCCTAGTCCACGTTGAGGCAAGCCCGACGACTCGGACCGGCTCCCGCTCGAGCACCCGCCTCTTTCCACTAGTGTGGTTTTTCACGCTCGCGCGTAGGCTCAACCCGAACCTTCACAAACTTCGCCGGGGCTTCTCACACCTCGAGAGCTCCCGCGCACGACGCCTACGCCGTCTAGGAGTCGGCAACCTCCAAGAGTAACAAGCCGCTCCTCCGCTTGAACTTCACCGGGCACAACGAATGCGCTCCTCGGTGATCACCAAGTGCAACACATGCACAAGGCCTCCTCAAGTGCAACACATGCACAAGAGGTACCCAAACCACTTCCTAATTGCAACGAATGCAATTAGTCTCACTCTTAGCTCAAGAATCAAATGGGGAAGAGCAACACATGCACTTCACCCCCACAACCTCAAAACACAGCAACAACACTGCCCCCAAGTCCCCAAGGGGGTATTTATAGCCTCCCACAAGAAAACTAGCCGTTTGGGCTCCAAACGGGCAGAATCAGCACAAACCCGGTCCGACCGGACCTCCTCCGGTCCAACCGCCCCTCACAGAGCAACGGTCGGATTTTCGATCAGATTGCGGCCGGTGGACCGCGCCTCGGCCGGTCGCACCGCTCGAATAAAAACCGCAAAGCACCAAAACGCGAGCCTCTGGAAAAGTCAAGCCGGGCGACCGGCGGTCCGACCGCACGCCCGGTCGCACCAACCCCAGGCCGGTCGCACCGCGCCACCACCAGCCGCAAACGCCATAGCAAACCGAAAAGTCACACAGCGGTGCGGCCGGTCGGACCGCGAGGCGCCCGGTTGCACCGCCCGGAACCTAGGGCCGGTCCAACCGCATGCCAAGCGGTTGCACCGCCCAACACGCGCACACACACAACTTCTGGAAAAATACACACTGAAACGGTTGCACCTCTCCATGGCCGGTTGCACCACACAACAATTGGTCACACCACTCAACCATTGGTCACACCACAATTAGGGTTAGCCACACCATGGTTGGTTGGACCGCATGACAATTGGTTGGACCGCATGACAATTGGTTGGACCACAATTAGGGTTGGTCACACCACCGGTTGCACCACCCAACCATTGGTCACACCACTCGAAGATTGGTCACACCACCCGAAGCCCTAAAGTTGGTCCAACCAATCAAAGGTTGGTCACACCACACAAATCTGAATTTTTCACAAACTTTTTCTCCGAAGATCCAAATGCAATTCTTTGAGCCTCAAGATGATCAACACATGATCATACACCCGTGCAAAACACATTTGCACCAATTTAGCCCATGCTCAAAGAATTCAACCCAAATTGCAAGCGCATTTCTCAATTGACTCAAGAACTATTCGCAAATCGTATTAAGCAAATCAAACTCGAGTTTATGAGATTAATCCCCTAGCCATGTGAAGGTCAACACAAGACCGGTCAACTTGCTAGCGCCGTTGCAAGCCCCACTCACATGCTCTCGGGATCTGGACTCATAAACCTCGGTTTATTCGCACAATGAACTTGCAAATAACTCAATAAACACATCACATGTATGAGCTCTTTACTGCAACACATGCAAGCCTCTAGCTCCAAACACACAAACACTAAATCATGCTTGAGCTCTCTCCTTTTGCAACACATGCAAAACTTAGCTCCAAGCAACCACACGGTTTTGTAAAGATGTTTTATGAAACCAAAACATGAAGCTTCAACTAATGCAACACATGCAAAAGTAAACTCCACGAAGAGCCAACGCATTAGCTTATCCTATTTGCAACACATGCAAATCAAAGCATAATCTGAAAACCAAATACATATACTCTTTCATCTTTGCAACACATGCAAATCCGAGCATAATGCAAAACAACCAAGCATAAGTCTTAACACATTCGCAACACATGCCAAATGGTTAACTCATATGCAAAAACCAAATCAACATAAGATTTGAGCTTTAGTGAACGTGGATTGAGATCACCAACACATGATGAAACTCAAGCAAAGGGAACGACCCCTCTTAATAGTACGGCGATAAAACCTTAGACTCAAAGACTACAAAAGTCCTTAGCCTATCTAGTTATACCTTCGCCGCCGCGCAAGCAATCCCCTTTGGGGTCTTTATGATCATCACTTGATACTTCCCCCGGGATCATCACTCTTCTTTTCATCGGGATCCATCCTTGACGTCCATCAACTCATGATGCCGTCCAAGTCCCGTCCTCATCATCTTATTCATCTTTGGACCTAACTCAAACATACCTCATGAAACTTGTTAGTCCAAGATGCATGGTTGTCTCAATTATCTCTTGCACTCCATTAACACATAATGGATGCCTTTAGATCAATTGAGCACAACCTAAATCAATTGAAATGATTTATGTATGTCTTAAGTACAATAATGCAACTCATGCCTTATTATACTTAAGAACTATTCATTGTCCTTTCTTAATCATGAAACACCATCAACACATGATGAAGTGTTCTCTAATGATTAACACGACAAATGAACTCAATTTAAATCATCATTTAAATTGATTCTTCAAGTTAGAGTGTGAACTCCCCCTAAATATGTGCATCCATGTAATATATGGATTGGGAAACATGATACACATTTTGTGGTTAATATAACGGGGATATTCATACTTTAACTTGACTCCAAAGTATGTAACTAATATTAAGATGAATATGCAAACATACCTTGGGTTTTCCATTTTTCAATGCGATGAGACTAAACAAAGATATTCTAAATAAACAAGTTAGTCTCGATACAAGATTTGTCATTAATAATAATATCGCATTAGGGGATAATCTTAATACGAGATTTGTCATTAACAATAGATTAAATTTGTCATTAACACCAAAACCACAACTAATGATGGTTGAACTTACAAAGGCTACAGTGACGGACGTAATAAATGAGTCATGGGTCTGTAAGATAAGGCTCGAATGATGGGTGTAATTAATGAGTCGTAGATCAGTATAGCATCACCTTCTCACCTGCCCGGGCCGGCTCGTCTATATAAGGGCGCCTCGGTGCATGGAGAAGGGGGCGAATGAGAGACATAGAGGAGAACCCTTGTAATCGCCTCCACACTTCCTCAACAAAGGTCTAGCAGGACGTAGGGCTATTACCCACGTTGGGGGCCTGAACTTGGGTACATCGCCATGTCCATCGATTTGTTGATCCCCGGGATCCATCGTAGAGAGCCATTAGGGTTTCCAGCCATGAAGACGCCCTCTACCGAACCATACCTTCCATCCTGGGAGTAGTCAACCCTGTTCGTTGACGGGGTCCTGTGAGGCAGAATACGCCGACAGTAGCTTTGTCAGTCTCTTCCATGATACTTAGGTCAACGTCCTCTCCGAAAGAGGGAAGCTCATCAATTTGGTTGTACTCTTCCTCATCAACAATATTCTCAACTCCGACAATCCTTCTTTTTCCTTGAATAACCACGTGGCGCTTCTTGTTAGCCGGGTTAGTTACAAAGAAGATTTGTGTAACAGAATTACCAAGTACGAATGGTTCTTCTCTGTATCCGACAAGTTTGAGGTCTACAGCAGTGATGCCGTACTTGTCGATATTCACACCCCCTAAAAGTTTGACCCATTGGCACCGAAAGAGAGGGACCTTCAAAGGTCCATAGTCAGGCTCCCAAATCTTTTCTATGAATCCGTAGTAGGTTTGCCTATTTCCATTGATGTCATAGGCATCTATATGGATACCATTGTTTTGGTTGGTGCTCTTTTTATCTTGCGCTCTTGTATAAAATGTAAAACCATTTATGTCGTATCCTTGGAATGTCTGAATTGTAGTTGACGGTCCCTGAGCCAACACTTTCAACTAAGCGCGGTCTATCTTCGTATGCATCATGTGTCTACGCAACCAATCGCTGAAGTTATCTCTGTGCTCTCTCGCAAGCCAAACCTCTGACCTCCTTGGGTTTGTTCTAGATAGCATGTTCTTGTGCATGTTGACATACGGGGCCACCACAACTGATTGTCCCAAAACTGCGAAATGTGCTTGTATAAATGAAGCTAAATTGCTGATACGTAGTAATTTCTTGCCTAGTGTCCGTTTCCCGTATAGCCTCCCCTCATGCCGAGATACAGGCACACCAATCGATTTGAGATCCATATAATTGACGCAGAACTCAATGACCTCTTCGATTCCCCAACCATCAGCAATGCAGCCTTCCGGTCGATGTCGGTTATGAACATATTTCTTTATAACCCCTATGAACCTCTCGAAAGGGTACATTTAATGTAGAAATACGGGACCAAGAATCCGTATCCCTTTCATAATGTGAACAATGAGATGGACCATAATATCAAAAAAAGATGAAGGAAACACATCTCAAGCCTGCACAGAGTGTGGACCATGTCTTCCTGCAGCTTATCTAGTTTTAACGGATCGATGGCCTTCTATGAAATCGCGCTGAAGAATGAACACAACTTGATAATTGAGTCTCAGACTTTCTCTGGCAGAACACCCCTAATTGCAATTGGAAGCATCTGTGTCATCATCATGTGGCAATCGTGAAACTTCATACCAATTAATTTTAAGTCTTTCATTGAGACTAGTCTCTTTATGTTAGCAGAGTAACTAGATAGAACTTTGACTCCGTGCAAGAATTCTTAAACGCTAATTTTTCTTTCTTGCTCAAAGTGTAGCAGGCTGCGTGAAGGTACTTTTTGCCTGTATCCATTTCTTCGTGATGCAACTCCTTTCTGAGTTTCATATCTTCGAGGTCCATCCGTGTTTGGAGTGTATTTTTCGTTTTGCCAGGTATGTTCAGTAAGATACCAAGCAAGCTATCACACACGTTCTTCTCCATGTGCATGACATCGATTGCGCGTCGAACTTCTAAGTGCTGGCAATAAGGTAGGACCCAAAATACTGATCTCTTTTTCCATAAAGGAGCCTTATCCCGGGAACTCGGGATAGATGTACTGTCGGCTCCCTTTCCGTGAATAATTGTTAGATTTTTTACGGTGGCACATATCTGTTTCCTAGTGTGATTCTTCGAAGCTAAGGCAGTCTCATTTGTCCTGTGAAAAGCTCTTTTATTATTGCGGTTTGGGTGATCTTTGCGGAGTAACCTACGATGCCGCATGTAAGCTATTTTTTGGCAGTTCTTTAGCCACCGACTAGCTGTATCATCCAAGCATTGGACGCATCCGTTGAAGCCTTTTGTCGTCTGGCCTGACAGGTTGCCAAGAGTAGGGTAATCATTGATGGTTATGAACAACAATACCCGTAGGATAAAGTTCTCTCTTTTATACTCATCCCATACCCATACACCATCATTCCACAATATTAGAAGATCTTCAACCAATGGTTTGAGATACACATCGATATCATTGCCAGGTTGCTTGGGCCCTTGGATCAGTAGTGGCATCATAATGTACTTTCGCTTCATGCAAAGCCAAGGAGGAAGGTTGTAGATGCATAAAGTCACTAGCCAAGTGCTATGATGACTACTCATGTTGCCGAAAAGATTCATCCCATCCGTACTCAAACCGAACCTTATATTCTTCACATCATATGCAAAGTGCTTCTTATATTTTCTGTCGATGTTCCTCCATTGCACAAAATCAGCAAGGTGTCTGAGCATTCCATCCTTCTTACACTCTTCGGCGTGCCATCGTAGCAATTGGGCATGCCTTTTGTTCGTAAACAATTGCTTCAGACGGGAGATTATAGGGAAATACCACACCACCTTACAGGGACACCTCTTCTTCTTACGCTTCACCCTAACATCATCATTCTCGATATCATCGTTGCCCTTATACCACTTTGCTTTGCAAACAACACAGGTATCCAAGTCTGCAAACTCATTGCGATACAATATGCAATCGTTTGGACATGCGTGCATTCTTTGTATTTCCAGTCCCAACAGACAGACAACCTGCTTAGCCTGGCACGTAGTTGCAGGCAACACGTTACCCTCTAGAAGCTAGTCTCCCAAGAGACATAACAGCTCAGTAAAGCTCTTATTGGATCAACCATTGTTTGCCTTCAACTGCAGTAGTGAAAGCACAGTATGCAGCTTTTTGTGCTCCTCCTTGTAGCCCCCCTCCCCACAGTAGGTACAATGGCGTTGTAGAGTCCTCTACCATACGCTGGAACTTTTGAAACTTCCTTTCACTCGTGAAGTCCCCCTCCCCATTACGCAACATTTGATCTAGATCATCTTCGTGGTTATCAACGAATGTATCTTCCACTGCCGTCATATCGTTGTCTCTATCATCTTCATCAATGTGTTGCCCTTCATATACAATCTCATCTTCACTGTGCTCGGTCCAACAAGTATAGCCAGCCTTGAAATACTTTCGAAGCAAGTGTGCATGTATCGACTCTATGTTAGAAAATAATTTTTCATTTTTGCAATCAACGCATGGACAACACATAGAGTCCGCCAGATTCTTCGACTTGTCTGCCGCAGCCGTATTCAGAAAACAAGTCACACCATTGAAGAACTCTAGATCGTGACGGTCCGTGTCATACATTCACCTTCGGTCCATCTACAGTGAATTATATCGAACTACATTTCAGTATATCAATAAACGATACCAAAATAATTTATTCTTTACATTAGTCATGCAATGCTAATTAATTAAAATGATAAACATATTATAAGCATATAACTGCAAATAACAATATAATTGTAAATGATTAGATTTAAAAATACATCTAGCAATTTTGCCAATATTAAAATACATCAAACTTTTTTCACTATTTAAATATCCATCTAGCATTTTTTAATTATTTAGAAGATTTATTCATTTCATTTTGTTATGTAGTGCTATTAAATTAAATTAATATACATCAAATAAGCATATAATTGAATATAAGGATATATTTCTAAATAATTATGTATCTTGCAATTTTCATTATTGGAAAATCCACCTACCTTTTTTCATTATTTAAGTATTCATCTAGCAATTCTCACTATTAAAATTCATCTAGCAATTTCAACTATTCAAAATTCCATATAACAATTTCTCATTATTTAAAATAATTACAATTATGCATAATTGTCCATCTAGCAATTTTCATTACTTAAAATCCATTACATAACTAAAATGGATAAAAATTATAATTTATTCAATAATTTAGCTAGATCTTAATTTGAGCACTACCAACTTAAAATATTCACCCCATACAATCAGCAAATATTAACATATAGAGCAATCCATAATGTAAAATTTAACTACAAATATAACATAGATCAAATCACTAACCTTGAAAAGAAATACGAGACAAATTTTAATACAATTTTTCAGCAGCAACTCACCAAGATAATAACTACGGAGCAAAACAGAGCTCCTCTCTGTTCTGCTGGGTCGGGGAAGATATCACCTCGAAGAGAAATACAAGAAAAATATTAATACAATTTTTCAGCAGCAACTCGCTAAGATAATAACAACCGAGCAAAACAGAGCTCCTCTCTATTCTACTCGGCCGGGGAAGGCATCGGTTGGCCAGCTATATAAGGCCTTATCACTGCCGGCTCTGCGCAAAACCGGCAATGATAAGGTCAGATTACGCGGAAAATTCGATTGAGCGGGAAAATACTTATTACTGTCGGTTCAAGAGTAAAGCCGGCAGTAAAAATTCCGATATCACTGCCGGTTATAAATGGAACCAGCAGTGATACTTCATTACCAGTTTTGGGTATAAACCGGCAGTGATATTGTGTTATCACTGCCGGTTGTTTTCACGAATCAGCAGTGATAAGTTTCTCGCACGGCCGAGCTTTCGAACCGGTAGTGATATGTTATCACTAACGGCTCTAGCCCAACCGGCAGTAATATGCCAGCAAGGATTACCTGTTGTGTAGTAATGTATGATCAAGTATATATCAAATTTATTGATTTAAGATTATTGGATATTAACAAAAATTAAATTTTAGATAATATGGTAGATGGGTGATCTTGAAATTGGCTGCATTGAGGACATTATGGTAAATTTTCTAGCCGTAGACAAGATTTGTGAATTCTATAAGAATTCTGACCATGCATTGTTTTCAATCAAAAATCACTCAGTAAAATCAAAAAATAAATTTATTTGCACCTGGACCAACCTATATTTACTACTACGCACAGTCGCGCGTCGCAAGTCACAAGTCACGCGATTTTCGCGCAAAATACGTGCACGTGCGGTTGCTAGGATTCAAACCCGTGACCTGTTGCTTCGCGTAAACTCCCCTTACTATCTCACCTAACACACACTTCTCAACAACTAAAAGATATATTTTCCTTTTATCCCTTCATATCTAAAAGTTTCAACGATTATTTGGACTTCTAAATGACTTCAAATAAAAAAGTTGTCAACTACAATTTTCATATAAATTTTGTTTCCATCCGTCTCTATATGTAAAAGTTATGATTTTTCAAAAATATTATCACTGCCTGTTCGGATTCCAAACCGGCAGTGATACTTCCTCCATTATCACTGCTGGTTCTTAAGAAGAGCCGACAATAATAATATTATTGCCGGTTTTTTAAGAACCGGCAGTGATAAGTTACTATCACTGCCGGTTCTTCTTCAGTCGAGCATTTGTGCCGGTTTAGCTTATGAACTGGTAGTGAAAGTGTTATCACTGCCGGTTCTAGCCGCACCGATAGTGATAGGCAGGTAAGAAAGATGTTTTTTGTAGTAGTGGGAGATACCCCTCTGTGTATATCTATCCCATAGAATTGGGATCGCAATATTCGGAGTTGGCAGATCCTTATTTGTGCATATATGGTATAGTCGATCTTTGAATTTTCGGGGCATATTTATATCCTATATTTAGATATTGGACACCCACCCTTGAGGATTTCAACTTTTCTCCCACAAATGTTGCTTCCAACCATAGAATATGAGCTGTTTTTTGGGTGGCGGCAGAGAAATGACCTCTGGAACAACAACAGAGGAGTGTTCAGCCCAAGTGGTATAAATAACCTAGCGAAACAGATCACAATCAGTTTTCACTTAATAAGCGATAGTGATGTACATGCACATCTACAGAACCGGCCTTCACAACCGGTCTATCACAAGCGGTTAGGTGCGCACCGCTTGTGCTCTACGTGCCAAGCGGTTAAGTGGCAACAGGCAGGGAGGGTCTCTAAGCGGTTTCGAGGCGAACCCTTTCTGGAGTCCCATCTCTAGAAGCGGTTCGTGTCTAGAACCGCTTCTAGAGATCTAGAAGCGGTTCGAGACACGAACCGCTTCTATAGGTGGGGATCCAAAAGCGGTTCGTGGTTAGAACCGCTTGTAGTGACCCCCTTCCCGCCCAGCGCATTTAAACCGGCCCCATGCATCTTCCTCCCCGAGCTCGCACTGGCCGGACAGCAGAGTGGTGGGCCGAGAGCAGTTCATGGGGGGAGGTGCTGCCAAAATTTTCAATGGAGGCAATTAGCTCCGAATTAATTGGTCCTAAGGTGAGTAACATGTTGCTGACATCCTTCTCACCTATATATTGATGTTTTTTGTGCATTGGATGTTGAGAAATCATGTTTTGTTCTTGTGGGAATTGTTAGTGTACATGTTTACATTTGTTGGCTTATTTTTTGTTCTTAAGGTGATATATTGTTTGGTGTATGGAATGAATTGCAATAAATGTGGAACGATGAAAAATTAGAAAGGTGGGGACAAGGTAAATAATAATTTTTATTTAGTAAAATTAAAATGCAGAATGATAGAAAAGGTTTGCACGAACATGTAACAATTAGTTAGTTATATTTTAAAAAAATGCAGCAGGATTAGAAATAATTAGTTAGATTTAGTTGAAAGAATGCAGAATGATTAAAAAATACAAAACTATTAGACATAGTTAGCTTTAATTAAATATAGTGATAGATGTTGTTATTATTTTTATTGGTGTAGATGAACCGGCAATGGATGTACAATGCGGACCGTCGGTCAAGAGAGTTCAGAGATGGCATGAAGGAGTTTCTCGACGCGTCCATTGCATTTTGCCTCGAGGAAGCTTCATCGTTGTCCGTCGTGAGATTGCAAGAATGAGAAGGAGCACTCGAGCGATGGATGGTTATGAGCCATGTGATCACGAGAGGTTTCATTGCAAACTATACATGCTGGACCCACCATGGAGAAACAGAGGCGATTCGACGGGAAGACGATGAAGAAGACGAAGAAGAGGAAGATAGAGCCAGCGGTATCTGGGACACCACTCAATACGGGTCCGTGGAAGATACATCGGCGAGTTTGGCGATGATGACTTAGATCGATGTCTCCGTGATGGAGAGGAGAGTTCACAGAGGAAAGACAATACAAGAAGTTTCAGAGCATGGTAGAGGACCATAGGCGCTTTGTACCCAAAGCGTGGACGGGGCCACAAAAAGCTGCAGACTACACTAGAACTCATGCAATGGAAGGCCACAAGCGGTGTGTCGGACAAGGCATTCAATGGTTTGTTATCACTCGTAAAGAAGTTGCTTTGGAAGGTAACACTCTACCTGCATCTCACGTATGAAGCGAAGCGAGTCCTCTGCCCTTTAGGATTGCAAGTACGGAAGATACACGCATGTCCTAACGATTGTATCCTATATCGCAATGAGTGTGTTGATTTGGAGGTTTGTGCAGTGTGCGAAGAATCCCGGTATAAGGTACAGCGTGACGATCCAGGTGAATTAGATGGGAATCGTACGAAGAAGAGAACTCCAGCCAAAGTATTGTGGTATTTCCCTGTGATCCCCGGTTGAAGCGTCTGTTTGCTACGAAGGTAATGCCAAGATGATGCGTTGGCATGTAGAAGAGCGTAAGGAAGACGGGATGCTTAGACACCCTGCAGATGGCTCGCAATGGAGGAAAGTAGATCGGGCTTACCCGAACTTTGCAAATGAGGTCAGAAATATAAGGTTTGGGTTGAGCACCGATGGGATGAATCCTTTCGGTCAGTTGAGCAGCATCCATAGCACCTGGCCTGTGACGCTTTGCATCTATAACATTCCTCCATGGCTGTGCATGAAGCGAAAGTACATCATGATGCCATTGTTGATCGAAGGCCCGAAGCAACCTGGAAATGACATCGATGTGTACCTGAAGCCATTGGTTGAAGACCTTGTGAAGTTGTGGGAGGATGGTGTACGGGTTTGGGATGAGTACAAAGAGAGTATTTCAACTGCGTGCATTGTTGTTTGTAACAATCAACGATTGGCTCGCTCTCATAACTGTCCTCGCCAAACTGTCAAAGGGTTTAAAGCTCGCACCAGTGCATAGATGAAACGGATTGCACGTGCACGAAAAACTCGGAAGTGTGTGTACATGGGCCACCGCAGGTTTCTTCCTGGCAGTCATGCTTTGAGGTGGAAAGGCAGTAAATTTAACGGGGGAACAGAAATTCGTGTTAAGCCTTAGCATCGTAATGGGCGACTTGTGTTTGCTATGGTAAAGGATCTGAAAGTAGTATTTGGGAAGGGTCTTGGAAGCATACTGTGCCGAACGAGGATGGTCATGCACCCACATGGAAGAAGAAATCAATATTTTGGGACTGCCAGTATTGGGAAGTTTTGGAGGTTAGTCACTCGCTTGACTTCATGCACATCACGAAGAATGTTTGCTTGAACCTACTAGGCTACATAGATATGTATGGCAAATCGAAGATACTTTGCAAGCTCGGAAGGACCTTGAAGACATGGAGGTGAGGAGTGACCTACATCAGAAAAACAAAGAAGGGACAAAACAACTTTTTCTACATCCCGCAAGCTACACTCCAAGCAAAGAAGAGAAAAAAGCATGATTGAGTGTTTGAGCAGTGTGAAGGTCCCTACGGATACTCCTCAAATGTAAAGAGACTCAGTAAACAAAAGAGAAAAAACTCCAAGGCCTAAAATCCCATAGCGCCTTGTGTTGATGACACAGATTGCTCCGGTGGTCGTCGAGGTATCTTGCCCGAGTGGGTGCGGGGACAATCACAAAGCTATGTTCCTTCTGAACGCCATTTCGCGAAGGTTGTCGAACCAGCTAAACCGCCTAAGTTGGAGGCCGATGTGGTACAAAGTTTGGTTAGCCTCGAGATGATCTTTCCTCCTGCATTCTTTGATATCATGGTTCATCTCACCGTTCACCTTGTGAAGGAGATAGGTATCCTCGGACGGTGTATCGCACAACATGTTCCCTTCGAGAGGTACATGAGTGTCCTCAAGAAATACGTCCGTAACCGTTCGCGTCCAGGAAGGTCTGCATTGCCGAGGGCTACGTGGCGGAGGAGGTGATAGAGTTTTGTGTTGATTACATGAATGATCTAAATCCTATCGGCGTCCCCATATCACGACACGAGGGGAGGCTACGGGGCAAAGGGACAATAGGAAGGCAATCAGTTGCATGCAATGATCTTGTTGCATTCAAGCAAGCACATTTCATCGTTACGAAGCAATCAACTATAGTCGCCCCTATGTCCTTCAAACACAAGAGTGTCCTCTGCCGTGATTTCACAGGAAGACAGAGAGTTGGATAACCCTGAAGCACATGGATTCTTTCGGCAGCTGGCTACAGAAGTACATCCTTGAGGAAGGGTCAAACGATGAACTATTGCAACGCTTGGCTCGGGGACCATCACAAGAAATCGTGACATTCAAGGGGTATGAGATCAATGGTTACACATTCTACACGGATCGGGATAATAGGAGCACCAACGAGCAGTGGTGTCCGCATGACGCCAAGACAACAATGGCGGAGTTGGACACATATTTTGGTTTCATAGAAGAAATATGGGAGCTCGACTATGGACCTCTGAAGGTCCCTCTATTTAAGTGCCAATGGGTCAAGCTGACTCCAAATGGTGTGAAGGTCGACAAATACGGCATGACAACCGTGGATCTCACAGAAGTCGGCTATAGGCGCGAACCGTTTGTTCTCATGACGATGTGATCAGGTCTTCTATGTAATGGACATGTCAAGCAAACCTAAAAAGCAGAAGGACAAGCAAAAGGTAATGCCAAAGCGACATGTGGTTCTCCAAGGCAAACGAAGGATTGTAGGAGTTGAGAACGTCACCAACGAGGAAGAGTATGATCAGTTCGACGAGCTCCCTCCTTTTACGCTTGATGTCGACATAAGCGTCTGCGTGGATGATGATGTCGATGCTCCTTACATACGTCACGATCATAACGAAGGAACAATTGTAAAGACGAAGACTTAAGATGTCCTACTTGTATACAAATTATTCCATATGATCATATTGATATGTTGATGTTTAGCATTGCTTGTACATAATTATTTCTACAAATTTTAAAATGAAAACAAAGCCTGAAAATCATTTGTACAAATTTTAAAATGAGAACAAAGCCTGAAAATTTATATCCACTCTGTGAAAGGACTGCATAAATTTTACCATACAAAGAGAAATTCAGCTTAGCATAGTTAGCTCATAAATTCCCATACAAAAACCCCAAAAGCAGTGTGAAATTTACAACATTACAATGATAGCTATATTAACTAAAAGGAGCAACATTACAATGATAGCTATATTAACTAATTTCTTTAGCATGTCCTCTACTCTTTCCATCCTTTCTTCTAGCTTTTTAATACTCTTGTTGTCATCAGAAGCAGCCGGATGTGCATCTCTCCCTCTTTTAGACACTAGCTGTCGGATCTGTGAACTCTCCCTTGGCAGCAAATTTTCTTGTAATGTAGCAATTTGCATTGCAAGATTTTCAAGACTATGGCTGGCTTTATCATTACGCTAATCTGGACATGCTGTGCCCTTCAAACAGAAAGAATGGAACGGAAGGTGAAAGTCAAGGAATATGAACAAATGAATAACTTCAAAAACTTACCGACATATTCGAACACTTCATGAACACTCGGGATGGATTCTTGGATGTATGGGAGGTGAACACATTCTGAGGATCTCCGCGATCGAGGACACGATAGCTTCATTCGCAATGCCTCTAGTTGTCTCTTCGTCTCGCCATTTGATGAAGCCGTCGACATGAATTAATTGCTTCAAAGAGTGAAACAAATTACCATCAACAATATTTTCTTTACTCCAACATGAATATATCAACAAAACTCCTTGTGGGCATTTCACCGAACACTTTGTGGGCATGAAAACAGAGAGCGAGGAAGGAGCGTATGACGAGAGAGGCGCTGGGACTTAGAAAATTTGAAGGTGTGGGAGAGTGCATGCGTGGAATTAGAGAATTTAAAGCTCTACCAACTTCTACAAGCGGTTGGTATTATGAACCGCTTGTAGAAGGCCACAGTAAAAAAAAGAATGGCAAGGGGGCGCGAGCGGGGTTCGAACCGGGGTGGTCGAGCCCGTACACTCAAGCGCCACGCGCTAGCCAGGGGGGAGGAAGAGATCTTATCGAACTATGTGGGCACCGTATTGTTTTTAACATGAGACTGTAAGAACTATTACAAGCGGTTGTTATTACGAACCGCTTGTAGAAGGGTGCTCTACAAGCGGTTCGTAATACCAACCGCTTGCATAGGGCCTTTCCCACACCGCCCGTCCATGCGTTCTACAAGCGGTTAGTAATAACAACCGCTTGTAGAAGTCCTCTTTACAAGCGGTTGATAATACCAACCGCTTGTAGATCACTACTACAAGCGGTTGTTATTACCAACCGCTTGTAGAAGTTGCCCTATATAAAGTTGATACTTCCCGCTCTTCCTCACACCCCAAATTTTCTAAGTCCCCGCGCTTCCTCACACCCCAAATTTTCTCAGTGGCGCCGCCTCGCCGAGACCCAGCCAGCGCCACCTCGCTGAAGGACCTCCTCTGCCACCGCTCGGCCGCCGCCCGCCGTTCCACCGGAGATCCTAGGTGCAGCGCTAAACCCCCTCCCGCTCTCTATGTTTTTATGCCCACAAGGTGTTGGTGAAATCTTGCGAATGACTTTTTCGTTCTTTGCCGTATATGCATGGTGGTTATTAGACCCTTTGTCGTTTTGTCGTTCTTCGCCGTATATGTATTGGAAGAACAATAGTTATAAGTTCTTTGTGAATTTTTTGGTTTGAAGTACCCTTATGAATGCACAGTTTGGTATGGATTGATCTTGATCTTTGTGGCGAGAATCGGTGGTCTTGAATCGCCGCTCTGTAGTTGGATTTGCATTTTATCGTCTTTGCTTGGTGTGCTACACTCTTTTTAGCTATATGTGGTTGCTATTCAATTGCTGCTTGGTTAACTCGAATCAATATGATGGTTGTAGTTTAATCGATGGGGATTGTTACTTGGATCTGGATTATTGCTTGGAAAAAGAAATCATCCATTGTATGAATGCTTTTAACACACTTATGTCGGTGGATCTTTGAATGTTGTATGCGAAGATTGCACATGTCAATTTGTAGGCCTTTGATATCGTGATTAGCATTGTAATTTTTTGTTGTTACATACAATATGTGATTTGCTTCTCACGGTTCTAGATGATTTTGGCCCGATTGAAACAGCCTTGCTTCTCACGGTCGGTGTCGCTCTGATCTTCACGAGTTGCGGTCTCATGTCATGCTTGGTCCCTTGATTTCATGTAGACATAATCGTATCATCGCTATCTTTGGTCGAGATGAAGATAAGGACTCGATAAAATTCTTATTCCACACTAATATGATTTTCAAAAATGAAGTAAGCTTATAAATCACGATTAGAATGTTAATAGTATATTACACCAAAAGAAAGCAGAGCGATCAGTTCCTTGTCAACCAAGCACGTCACCTCGTGGTCTTCTCCACGGAGTGTATCGTATGCTCTCCTGGCAGCCATGCTTTTGGAACTTGCAGGTGCTGGTCAATCCAGACAGGACCTTCTCCGGCCGTGGCGAGCCCATCGGGACATTAGGTGCGGCCGTTGAGAAGGTCTGTCTGGGCTGATCAGCACTGCAAGTTCATAAACATACACTTTGCAAACACTAAATTTTTTGAAATTTTTGAATGAATCATCGTATTTTTATTTAGCAAATAAGTATATGTGAATTGTCAATTGTATATGTACCATGTGAAATGTGTAAGTCTGTGTGAAATGTACAAGTATATGTGAATTGTCAATTGTATATGTATCATGTGAAATGTGATCTCATCACGCACAAACCTGTTCATGTCGATCTTAAACTATGCTTTCAAACTCGAATTGTTCTCAACAACCTTGTCTTCATATATAATCTAAGCCTCGAGATGTGCTCTACTCTAGATGGCGACACCAAGGCGTGGTGACCGGCTTTCGATGAGGCGGAAAATCGATATTCGAGACCATTGCTTGTTGGGTAGCATCTTAGCCAATGAGGTCGTTAACAACGATCACGGAACATCACGATGGTCTTCTTGTATTTGTCGATGAGGCCGTTAACACTAATGCGAGGGTATACTCTCACCCATTACGAATAGGTTTCACCCATTATTCTAAAATCATTCATATTATATGTGTTTGTGTATCGGCCGGTACCTCATCGGCCACCAGTCCGGAATGAACCGAGGACCTAACAAAAGCCTTCGACAAAGTGCGTGATAACGAAAGTAAACAGCGGCGAGTCTACTATCCCGGAATCAGCAATTGGGCCTTTCAACAACGCTTGCGGCTACCACGTGAGGATCACGTCCCAATCGACATCGAAATGGGTGAAGTCCTGCGACTACCAAGGCGCTGCGGAATGATATAAAGGAAAATTTCACTTTTCGGAAGAGTGCGAACGAAGGCCAAGGGATGGGCTTTGAAGAAGATGGCAACTTCCTTTCGGCGGTGGAAGTCGTCCCTCACCCGCAAGTACATCGACAAAGGAGAAAGACCGGACTTCAATAAATTTCCTAAAGCGGCGATCATTGGGATGCTTCGAGGAGTACAAGGCGCCGGATGCGGGGCGGCCGCGAGAGAAAAACAAGGTGAATGCGGAAGAAGAAATACCACCACCATCTCGGGATCGGTGGTTACATCAAAACTGCAAAGAAATGGGACAAGCGGGAAGATGAACTTGGCAACACGATATTATACTGGCGAAATTGGGAGCCCGCATGCGCAATTGGTTATTGGCTCACGAGGCGAGACTTCTTGATGCGGTAGCTTGGTGATGGCAAGCGGTCAAGAAGTTGGCGAAAAGGATTCTGAAGCCATCGGCGAGACTAGGTCGAGATCCTTGGTGACGGACGGGGAGAATAATGAGCTAACATATGCCCTTCAAAACCACGAGCACCGGGGCGGACCACGAGGTTTCGGGAAGGTGCCATGGAAGCGCGGCTTTGCCAAAGACTCAAGCACTTACGAGTCGGGGCGAAGCAAGAGGGAGATCGAGGGTAGAGTGAGCGATTGGAGGAAGAGCTTAGAGCTCTGAAGGCTTCCATCGATGTCACAGTCACGCATAAAAAGTGTCGAAGCAATGAGCGACCGAGGAGCACTACGTTCGACCAATGTTGAGCGGCGCCGGAATCGTGATCACTCGACCGCGCCAAAAGCGATTCTTGGCGTCGCCGTGGCCTATAGCGAGCGACCCGCACGCCCGTCATCCGTGGGCAGCATCAAGGTTCGCCGCCGGTCGAGCTACACATTGATATCGTAACCTCTCCTTCAAGGTGGCTACGGCATGGCTTATCCGGTGGGCGGGCGGACATTCCACGCAACGAGATACCCTCCGGATACTCCAAGGTCACGGTGGAAGAGGTGGTGGGGGCCGAAGATCTCGTTCTCGATATTCACAGGGGCGGCGAGGTGACCAACCTTGGATAGGCCCTCCATGGCACATTCATCCTATGGCGCAAAAAGTACATCATATTTCCGGATGGTGTGGAGGTTATATCTCCAACAAGAGGCCCGCAATTTGAGCGGCTCGAGGAGCAAGCACGCCTCCTCCACGCCGACAACCCACGACTCCTCGGCGTCGCTTTGCCGCAATGCTTCCCCGATGGTCGAGCCACGCCTCCTTCACCTCCGCTCCACAAAAAGCCCGACTCCGCGCCACCGCCACCGCTTTGAAAGTAAAAGCACCCAACATCTCCGGTCACCACGCCTCCGGCAT
This sequence comes from Guadua angustifolia, assembly GCA_036346375.1. Classification (NCBI taxonomy): domain Eukaryota; kingdom Viridiplantae; phylum Streptophyta; class Magnoliopsida; order Poales; family Poaceae; genus Guadua; species Guadua angustifolia. The sequence goes on from CM070510.1 coordinate 21,658,665, forward strand.
CTCCCAGGAAAAGCTCGATGTCAAGCGAGGATCCCGCACTAGCACCTTCTCCCACGAAATCGGCATCCGTGACGAGAGAATGTCAAAGCAACCGCCAAAAGGCCATATGATCATTGCGGAGGAGCTAATTGCATCCGTAAAACGGATGTGACCGAGGCGACTTCGCCAAAAAGCGAGCCAAGCTTAAAATAGATGAAAAAATTGTGAAGCACTTTCGGTCATGCGGGCAGCGCGCCGCTTTGTGATAGCGACTACAAAGGACAATAAGAAAGGCTACGATTGCAAAATAAGCGGGCTCCTTGGGAAAGAAGAAGAAAGTGGAAGATCAGCAGAGTCTTTGAGGACTTGAGAAAATGGCATTCTGAAGGAGGCGGGACTCAAATCATTAGACCAGGATCTTCCAATAATGGCACCAACCAAATGGAAGTATGAGTTAAACAAAGCGCTAATTGATCCAAAGGATATAAAAGATCTCCCAACCAAGATCGTCAAATGCATGAATGGTACATGGAAAGGGCATCTAAAGGATATAAAATGTTCCTCCTCCGTTTCCAAGATGAGTATTTCTTCATGGGAACAACGAAATTATGGCTGGAATTCGATGACTTGTACCATGTGTACCAAGGAGGCGAGGTCAACGTGTCTTTCATGTCTCTTTGGTGTGCGTAAGTGTCGATCTACTAAGTTTACCGTTTGCTTCCTCCGCACCACAAAATTGAAAATCTAATTAACTTAGTTATCCTTCTTATGTAGAATGGAGATACAACGATCACGTAAGGCGGGCAAGCGAGCGTTGGCTTCATCGACCCGAGATTGTCAACGAGAAAGTCTGGTCATCGACAAGCAAAAATCATCCGTTGAGGCATACCTTTTGCATGCCTTGTTGAAACAAACACTACAAACCGTACATATTCGCCCTTCAACTTCAAGTCGTGTTCTCACAAACCTCTTGTTCTTGTATTTCTTAAGCCATTGATAGTACGAGTAGCTACTTACGCATATGTTGCAATATCACGAATAGGTTTCCTTTGGATCCTTCTAGTCATCGAGCTTGACAACGGCGGGATTATAGTTCATGACTCAAGAAGGAATCCGGTCCAAAAATACCAATGGTTCATTGGCGTCTGAGCAGGACATTTGCAAAGTTCAAGAAGAAGCAAAAAGGAGAATTCGAGAAAAGAATTGAGGTCATAGTAAGCACTTTCAGTGCACGTACTACAAAAACTATTATTAATATACATCGCCATATCGGTTCTTCATCGATATTCGAAATTTCTCCCTTGAAGGTTAAGCGCGGATGGTGGAAACAACTTATGTGGCTACTCGTGTTCCACTATATTCAAAGTTTTATCCATGGCGATGAGTGGAACATTATGCGAGGTTCGTATATGCATGTCAATTTGTTAGCTACAACTTACATTTTAATTAATTGCATGCGATCGGATATTTATATACTTCCGCTTAATTAATTGTCAGCCCAACATCGATGAGCACGTTAACGTGATCCGCTTCACCGGTCGCGCACTCCAAGAACAACTCATCGGCTTCATTGTCGACGAGGTTGTATCTCGAAATGGCGAGTTCCATGTAGGCTTTCGAGTTGAACACCGATGAATTGATGGCGACATCCACGTCGACCAAAGACAAAAATAGTGGCGCATGCAAGAAATGAGTTCGATAATCATTTTTTCATCATTCAAAATTGTAAATGTTGGTTGCGTCTATGTACTTGTCCATTTTTACACTATTAAGTTAGTTTTTTAGTGTAATGAGCTAGCTAGCTTGTGAACATGTGTATGAGTATGCATATGCAATATATATTTAATTAGCAAAAAACTCCTCCCCTCATATTTAATTTTATGGTCAAAAGCGATATACAAAAACACTATAAGAACATATTCTAAAATACATATAATCGAAAACTCTCTCCACAAGAGGTTGGTGACTCAACCGCTTGTAAGTCTTCTCTCCTGGCGGTTGGTAAGACTAACCGCTTCGGATATCCTTCTCCTGGCGGTTTGTAAGGCGAACAGCTTCGATATCCTTCTCCTGGCGGTTTGTAAAGCGAACCGCTTCAGATATCCTTCTCCTAGCGGTTTGTAAGCGAACGCTTGTGAAGTTCCCACGTGGCGGCTCCTGGCCCTCGAACACCTTCCCAACCGCTTACGGTGCCACAGCAAAAGCGGTTCGAACAACCGCTTGTGATACCAGCGGGTATCACCGCGATTGCTTAAGCGATTATAAAACCGCTTCTAAAGGGGGTTACGAACCGCTACTAGTAGCCGGTTCTGTAGTAGTGTCACTATCGGTTCTCACAAAGAAGCGATAGTGATAAGCACTTGCACATCACAATTGGTTGTTATGTGCACATCACTATCGTTTTCCACAAAAGAAATAATAGTGATGTGCACGTGCTCATTACTATCGCTTCTCACATAAGAACCGATTGTGATGTACCCAGTGCTACATCACAATCATTTCTAAACCTGAAAACTGATGTTGATGATTAGTAACACCCCTCCTAAGTCATCTTTTACAATCGTTTTTTCTAAAAACTTACGAACCAATCTAGATGAGCGATAGTGATATATCATTCTGTAGTAGTGACTCGCCGGGCGCGCACATCCATGAACGACCTGCTCACGTTCAGCGCGACTTCTTCCACTCCACATACAGTTGAGCAGTTCAATCCAAACCCTACGGAGATGTGATTCTCTCTCGTAGGACATCCTCGAAGCTTCTCTTGACAGAGTACATAAACATGTTAGATTTAACATTTTTTTCTTCGAATACATACATACGTACACATACAGAGGGCAAGTACGAACGTAGGAGCGAAACATATGCTAGCTAGCTACACATAGCTAGGATACGTACGTACCAACACATGCACATACGCACCGGTAGGTACGTATGAATTGCCAGCCTCTTATTTCATACAACATTTGCACATAGTAGCCAGCCTCTACTGTGCAGCCGCGGCTTGTCCAACTCCGTGTGTCCCAGCAGCAGGCGCCCAGAGCACGGCGCCCAGAGCACGGTGTCCCTGCTGATGAAGTGGCACAACGCAGCGTCTCCCGGCTTGAGATGCCTCTGCACGAACAACGGGTGGTCGGCGTCGAACTTCGACGTGTCTAGGTGGCACAAGGCGAGCGCCTCCATCTCCAAAGCCCCACCGCCGTCCACGCTCTCCAGCGTCACCGCGTACACCCTGGTGGGGTTGATCGCATGGCAGTAGCTATAGTACACCGCATACGGGAACCTCATGCTGTGGCACGTTACGCTCTCTCCCTGCGGGCCGGTGACCGTCCGCGCCGCCACCACCTTATACCTCCCCGACGAAACGCCTTCCGAGGGCACGTCGGGGGAGATGGCTCGGACGTTGCGCGTCCGTAGCACGGACATGGCGAACTCGACCATCGACTCCATGGACGTGGCGCATACCCCCTTCTCGCCCTCGAGCGAGTGGTGGTGCTCGCAGGTGCCTAACGTCGACCATATGCCATCGGCCATGGCGATGGACGCGGGTGCAAACATTGCAAGGATGTTGTTGAAGTTCTTCGTGTTCATCGGGATGGAATCTGCAGCAACGTCGTCGCGATGCAGAAAGGGAGCACGTGTGACGATCGGCAAGATGAGGGGGGTAACCAAGGACCCTGGCGTGAGGACGTCCTCTAAGAAGTGGAGGTTTTCCAGAGTACCATACTGCTTGTTGTAGCCAGTGCCATGAGCACCATGGTGCACCTCTGCATAAGAATTTACAAATATGACAAGTTTTTTTTATAAGAATTAGTTGTGATGTAAATTATTTTGATCAATTCGATCGTTAGGTATTCAATTAATCAGCTGGAGGGTAAAATATTTATGAGATGCTATGCGTCCCAACTCCCAAGACATAAACAAAAAATAAATACTACAAAGTTAAAAAAGAGAGAGAACGTCAGGTGCAATAAAAATACAATGCAATGTTAATTAATTTCCTTCGTGCCCGATAAAATGTATCGGAAGTGCCCGCTCCAGAATATCCATTACAGGATCATTCTTTTGCCGATATTTTTTCGTCTTATTGCCCCTGTTACCTCCGTTCTCTCTGGCCGCAGCTAACCTTTCTCCAATGGATAGGGCCGATGGTCAAATGGTGGAAACGAGCGAATTCATTTTCATAAATCTAGGTTAATTTGATTCTTGGGAATTGCTTAATGGTACTTGAGAGTGTTTTCTTAGTTTGTGAGAGTACTTAAATGGGAGAAGATGAGGTAAATTGATTCCTTCAAAGGGATCTAAATCTCACTACTACAGAACGACACATCACTATCCTCAGATGTCATATCGGTTCTTAAGTTTTTGAAAAAACGATTGTGATAAGTAACCGGAGGGTGTTAGTAATAATCGATGTCGGTTACGAGATTATAAGTGATTGTGATGTAGCTGGAACATCGAATCGGTTCTCTACTAAAAGTGATAGTGATGTGCACGATCATCACTATCGGTTCTTTTCATAGAAGTGATAGTGATGTGCGTGATCATCACTATCACTTCTATGAAAAGAACCGATTCGATGACCGCACATCACTATCACTTTTAGTGAGAACCGATTCGATGTGACATGGTTATCACTATCATTCTTTTTATAGAAGCGATAGTGATGACCGTGCACATCACTATCACTTGTTGAAAAGAACCGATTCGATGTGTTAGTGCTTATGTCTAAAGTGATGGCCGTGCACATCATATCGCTTTTGAAAAGAATCGATTCGATGTGCCTCGCTAGGTTATATATACCACTCATTTGAACTCTTCTCTGTTTTTTGCTCGGAGGAGATTTCTCCGCCGCCACCAAGAAAATAGCTCATATTGTGTGGTTGGAAGCAATAGTTGGGTGAGAAAATTTGAAGTCCTCATGGGTAGGTATTAAGAGGGCAAAATTGAAACCCTATCTTGAGGAGATTCCCTCTTTTGCTCTCTATTGCGGTTTTCTTCAAAATGTGAGCAGCAATTCTTTAAACCCTTCAATTTTGCTCTGGTAATTTCAATATGTCGTCAATAAAGTTTAGGTTGCCTTTGGAATTATGTCGTGCTTTCAGATTTCACACTCTTTATTTGACAAGCGCATATCTATTTAATTTTGTAGTGCGATCTCTGTTTATATATATGGAATTATTATTGCTATCATGTAGTAGCTGTTATTAGAGTTTAGGCGGCGTAACCTCGTCTCCCGTTCGAGGGTGCTTATTTATAAATATGCTGAGCGAAAGGGTATATTTATAATGGCGATCTCGAATTGTCCACGTTTTTGGACAATTCGAGGATATATAGTTCGAGCAAGTTCTGAAGTGTGTTGTACAACCCGAGTAAATTTGGTAGCGTCTCTCTGGTGTTCTCCGGATACACACCCTCTTGACCTGTTGTCGAGGCGTGTATCGGAGAACAGCGAAGATCTTGCTGAAATTCTCTGGAGTTGTACCTAGCAACAAGAACTTGCCCGAACCATATATATCGAATGGGATTAGGACCTAAACTATTTAGAGATTAGGAGTCATCGTTGGTACCCTTGATTTGTTTAGTTGTAGTAGAAAGATTTGCAAGCTCTTGCACTAGCTATATAATTAGATTATTTGATATCGTTGTTGATGTTAAAATTTATGTCTCTTATGTAGGAATTGGCGGAAGCTTTAAACCGAGGGAAGAAGCTAGGTATCGATCGTGAGTACATTTATATATCTTGGAACCTATCCACTATTTTGCAAAGGTAATATTAATTGAAATGATGTCTCAATATTTAAAATAGCTATAGCTAGTTGTCGCTCGAGCTTTTTCCTTAATTTATTGTGCGAATTTAATTGCAGATGGACCGTGAGGAATGGTTTATATCGGAAAAGCCGTGTGAGTGCTGAATTTGAGAGGGTGTTAAGGAGTTCAAAAAATTGCGAAGGCGACATGGTGAGGAGGGTGTAAACTTCATATATTGTCCTTGCATTGATTGCACCAATCGAGGAGATTTAACAACTCATCTCAAATTGAGGACCACGATTCGGCGTGGCCGTGAGGAATTACACATGTTGGATCCATCACGGGAGGCGGTAGTACCACTCCGATATGCAACGAAGATACGGTGGAACCGGATGACGAGTTGCAAACTGATATGTTTGAGGAGGATAATTTGGAGCAAATGTTGCGGGATGTGGAGGTAATTACGGAAGAGAGTTTGAAAAGTTTAAAAGCTTGATAGAAGGCGATGCCAAACCGCTTTTCACGGGTTGCAAGCGGAATACACCAGGTTGGGTTCGGTCCTTGCATTGTTTGAGCGAAGGCAAAACACCGTTGGATGATACAAGTTTCAATGCACTACTAGTTCTTCTATTGGATCGCTTGGGAGAAATGAGTTGCCAACAAGCATTTATGAAGCGAAGAAGCTACTATGTCCCATGGGAATGGAAATAGAAAGGATACATGCATGTCGAATGATTGCATCTTGTATGCGTGAACGCACATCGGAGCTGCATGTTTGTCCGGTTGCGGTGTGCCCCGGTACAAACAAAAGGAGAAGCGTAACGACAAGAAGCGTAAGAGCCGGGGCAACGACGGTGAAGAGGTCATCACTAAAGGTGCACCGGCCAAGGTATTATGGTACTTGCCCATCATTCCCCGTCTGGAGTGGTTGTCTGCAAATCCGAGAGAGGCAAAATTCACTACAACAGGACCAATCCATTCTAACACACACTTTACAACACATATAGTTTGTGTTGTAGGAAAACTCAACTGCAACACATGCTACGTGTTGCTAACACCTATATGTAGAATTCTCAAACATATAGTATCCATTGAATTACCCTACAACACTTGATGGTCATGTTGCTACACTTGTCAGATGTGTTGGTAGGTGAACAAAGAATCGAGATAAGAAACATATATAAATTTTGGATAAACAAAATAGGGTGATGGAGGCTGTTGCGCTAATTAATCTTCCTCGAGATGTGTGATGCCTTGACTTCTCCTTGTCTGAGTATCCTGCATTGAAGGGGCATCAGACAATATGAGAATAACATAACATACTTTAAAAAAAGAATATTGAAGACAACGTCCCCCCAGTAGGGGTGCAATCAGATTAGATAATTTCTGATCGACCGACCGACTGGATAGTTTCTGATCGAATTCGGATATTTTTTTCGGATAATTTTCGGATTCGGATTCAGATTCGGTTTCAAATATTTTATTTCGGATTCGGATTCGAATTTAGAAGATCACTATCCGTCGGATCGGTATATTTCGAAAATATTTTTGGATATATCCGAATTAATTGATTCGGATATCCGAATATATATTTGGCCTACCAACCCGGCCCGAGGCGTGACCGACCACGACACTATCCTTCGTCGCCAGGGTTGCAATTGGATCGGATAATTTCTGACCATCCGACCGACCGGATCTGCTCGGATCGGAGTTGGATAATTTTTTCAGATAGTTTTCGGATTCGGTGTCGGATTTGGATATTATTTTTCGGATTCGAATTCGGAATATTACTATCCGTCGGATCGGTGGAAGCGTATCGTCTGCCGTAAGTGGCCTCTGCCGTTCTCGGCCGTTGCTCCAATCCGTCCGTCCATTTAGCGATCCACGCTTCCGCTCAATTCACCGCCTCCAGCAGTAGGGGTGAAAACGGGATGGATAATTCCTGCTCGATCCGAAGCCGGATCCGGTTAGAACCGGATTCGGGAAGAAAAACGGATATCGGGTTGGATTCGGATCCAGATCCGGATATTTAAAAATAGATATCGAATCGAATTCGGAGCGTATACTATCCGAAAAATATAGGTCGGAAACCGGATACCGGATATTTGCACTATTTCCATATCCGGATTTCAAAATCGGTCCCAAACCTAGCCTCTGCCTCTCTGTCTCTCGGTGCGACGGGTCCCCAAACCTAGCCTCTCGCCATTCGATCCCAAGCCTGAAGCCGCCCTAGCCCCCAAGCCAATCTGCCGTTCCCCTGGCCGGCGGCTACCCCCGATGGCTTGACCGGTGCTCCCCCTGGCCAGCGTCTCTCCTCGACCGGCGCTCCAACTTCCCCAGGCGGCGTCTCCCTCCGGCGCGCGCTCCGACCCCCCCGGCGGCGTCTCCCTCCGGCCCGCAGCGTCTCCCCCAAGCTGCCTGGTGTCGTCTCCCGGCCAGCCTTTCAGACCCCCAATGGCGTCTCCCTCAAATCCAGCTCCGATCCCCGGCGGCATCTCCCTCTGGCCCGCAGCGTCTCCCCCAAGCAGCCTGGCGTCTCACTCTAGTCTCCCCCAAGCTGCCCGGTGTCGTCTCCCCCAACCATTACCCGCGGCATGATGAAGGCAAGCACAAGAAGCAGCATGTGGTTAGTTCACATATATGTCCCCAAATTTCAGAACTATAAAAATTAAAGCTTCGTGTGTATTTTGTGCAAATAGCAGTTCATTACTTGAAAGCTATTAGATGTGCGCCTGCTCTGCACACATGTTCTTGTTCAGAACAAAAACCACTACCCTAACATCTTGAGCAATGTACATGAAAAACAAGAAGAGAATGTGATATGTTTGTTCATGAGGCGCTTGAGTCGAGTAGTAGCTACGAAATGAAGAAGATTCTTGGCGAAGATCGGTTGGACAGATGAGGAAGAAACGCCAAGAAAGGTCGATCCTCGCATTGGTAGTTCTTGAGGATGTCACATTTTCTGCGGAGAACACTAGTCCATGGCTTGATCTCGCACAACATAGTAATGGCAGCTGGCTCAAATGCGTAGAATCTAATTGTGATGTATCATCGTTGCAACTCTTAAGTTATTATTAACCATGGGAAGTGTTTCTAGAAAAATCCCCTGCCTTATATTATTAATAACACAAGTCGAGATAAGTATTCAATATTTACTTGAGAACTGACTGTTTGCGTTGAAGATGGACATCAAAAGATATTATCAACTCCAAATTTCTGACAACTAAAATGTTGTTTTTTTCCTCCTGACACAAGATATCAATAGCTCATGCAAAAATATAAACCCAATGCTAAATCTTTCCAAAAATGAGAGCTTATAGATAGCAATTATCATGTCAAGTTGTTGCCAGTCCATAGCAATCAGTAGTATCCAGCACTTACATGACAAAAGGAAATAAAGATCTATATATTACCTCTGTCCTGTAGCGTGTATCTGGAACACATAATAGGCATATGAAATGAGACCATAATAAGGTATTTGTAACTATGAATTCATATAATGCAGCAGCCCCACCTCAATCTTTTGCAATGATAAAACTAACTGGCATCATCAATCTTCAATGCGGTGGTCATCATGGACCACGAAATAACCATTTCTATCTAGCATCTCATAAATCACTCAACCACTAATTAGGTGGGCCTTGATGACCCTACCTCATATTTCAGCAAAGCTGAAATGGAAACTTATAAATTATATTATGCGACAAACAACATCCTGACTACATATATTCTCCAAAATCTACACATGGGCATGTCGTGTGGGTTGCTTGGCAGGTCATCGCTGTCACTTTGACAAAATTTACTTCATGAGAAACAATTTCTGGATTATTTTGCCAAATGCTAACATGTTTATATTTTGGACCTACAAAGTATGCCCAGAGGAATGCGGCTAGGCACACTATCCGTTCTCGAATTATCCGTTCCCGATCCGAATTCGTCATATATCCGACCCGTATCCGTATCCCGAATTATCCGATCCGAATTCGTCATATATCCGACCTTGAACCTGGTCTTTTTGGTTATTGAATTGCCTTCTTTCTTGAATTTGTTAGGTCGTTTGTGTGTACGATCTGTTGTGAATTGTTAAGGTTTATGCGAGTTCATGAGGTTGTTTGGACTTTAGAGTGTAATGCAAATGTGAAGTGCTGAGAGTAAGCACATAATTGTTTTTGTTGGGAGAAAGTTTGAGCCCTGTCCATACTGAAGTTTCTATTGCAGGATCTATTGGCAATTTGTACCATTTGCTTAAAACCTTGAATCATTGTTGCAAACGATCCTATTTTGAAATAGATGTCCTTGTGCGAGGTATGCGATTGAACAACCTATTAGATTCATCTTCTAGCATGTGTTCTGTCATTGCTAGTGGCATATAACTGTACATATCACGGTTGCTCATAGATTGCGAGGGTAATTTGCTTCGAGGACCAAGCGAAATTTTCTTGTTGCTTTAGAAACTAGAAGTATTAGTCGTGCAAAGTCATCGATTGCAATAGCTATTTAGTGTATAACTTTTCTTTATTCTTTGTAATTTGCCTTCAATGCTTTGCAGAATTTTTGAGCTATTTAGTTTGAGATATTACGTGTTTTTTTCGCTTGTCTCTGTCTTGGTGATTTAATGTTTAGATATGATGTTCCTGCATTACCTTTGGAATTACTTGCCCTGTCTCTACATTGATTCATTTCTCCGGGATCCTTATTACGATCTTGGATTTGTCGAGATCTGAGCCACGGACGTTTGCATTCTCGTGAGAACTTTGCATCGAGAATCAAAACCAAGCTGCGGTTTAACTATCTAATATAAATAAAAATATGGAGGACTTTGTTGTTCTTGTGTAGACAATAGAGTAGATCAAGAGACACCTTGAAAGGTTTAGCCTTCGCCTCTATGCTTTTCTTTCCTTATTTTTGGATATGTTTTGCTGCCTTGAATTTATGTAATCAAATGATTATTATGGGATTGATATTGGAATAAAGCAAGGCCACCGGCATGATTGGAAATTCAATTTGGAGTCTGAGCTGGTTCGTTGTGTGTGTTCTGCCTTAGCTATTAATTTGTATAATCACAATTACTATGACGCTTTTTTTAGTGGTGTTATTTTTTCCAATGTTGATACAAGACTAAATTGTGAACTTTCGCATGGCCCGACATGTCGTTGCATACTAATCCTTGTTATCGAGAACTATTATAATGGTTTGAAAGAAGAGGGTGCTTTTGTTTTGCTTTACTATTTTCTTGTATAAGCAGTAAAGATCGCACAATAAAAAGACTAAATTATGACTCTTTCTGGTGACACATCGTAATTATTGTGCCAAACACCTATGTACCCCCTTTCTTTTCTTGTTAGTTAAGCTGGTTTATTTTAGTATATTGGATCATACTGGTTGATTAATTTCGTTTGGCCATTTGTTTTGCAGGATATGTTGCGATTGCGCAAGCGTCATCGAATCTGAAGTTGGTGGTTCCAAGCTAGGTAACGAATTTTGGAAAGTGTGTGTTAATTATCCTATCGAAGACCATGAAGTGTTGGTAAGGCCATGGGAGAACTACAAGACAATTGGCCAAACCAAAGGAAAATCGATTGCTTGGCCTTCAATTTATGTATGTTATTGTCATCTTGATTTGATTTTGGTGTGTCGCACAATTCCTGTATATTTACATTCATGCAATTTTCTTGTTATTCTTGTAGGTTGAAAAGACCAATGGTTGAATTGTTGTATTTGGATGTTTACCTCATCAAGGGATCAAGAAGCAAGGAATTTCACGAGGAAAAGATAGTGCTAGTAGTGTACTAGTATTAGTAGTAGTAGAATTTCATATGGTACGGCTCAAATTTTACTTTTGTTCTCAACAAATGAGATGTATTGTTCTATGTGGAATGATGTTCAATAATTATATTTATTTCCTTAATTAATGCAATGCAATCTACCTTTTGATCATTGCTCGTGTTGCAATGCAATCTACCTTTTGATCATTGCTCGTGTTGAATTGTATTATATATCATCTAATATGAATTTCTTAATTATCAAATAAAATTATTTGCGACAATTATATTTTGTATATATATAGCAAATAAATAAACCATAGTTTACATATTTACTTAGTTGTGTTGCAATAGACTAATTATGTATTTCTAACATGTGTTAGATATGGGTTGAAAATATGTGTTATATATAAAAACACATGTTGCTACTTTGCAATACCTTTTCTTTTGTTTAACAACATCTAGTTTGTGTTGCAGTATATCTACCATAGCAACATGACCAATAACATCACTTATCACATGTGTTGCTATCTATCCTAGCAACATATACCTATGTTGCTATAGCTCATTCCTGGTGTAGTGATTGTTGCGTTGGCATTACGAGTCTCGAAAGGAAGATGGCAAGCTGAGACACCCTGTTGATTCGGCTCAATGGAGAAACATCGATTGGAAACATGAGGAGTTTGGTGCCGAAATGAGGAACATAAGATTTGGGTTGAGTACCGACGGAATGAATCCGTTTGGTAACATGAGCAGTCGTCACAGCACCTGGCCAGTTCTGTTGTGTATCTACAACCTCCCTCCTTGGTTGTGCATGAAGCGGAAGTATATCATGATGTCATTACTAATCTCGGGACCCAAACAGCCAGGAAATGATATTGATGTGTACCTTGCACCATTGATCGAGGATTTGGTAAAATTGTGGAATGAGGGGGTCGTCGTGTGGGATGCGTACAAAAGAGAGCATTTCACCCTACGGGCTATGGTATTTTGCACCATAAATGATTTCCCGGCCCTTGGTAATTTGGCGAGTTCTGATCTGAAAGGAGCCAAAGCGTGTCCTATTTGTGAAGAGGAGACCGAGAGTCTATGGTGCCGAATTCCAAGAAAATCGTGTATATGGGTCACCGAGGTTTCTACCTCGAAGTCATCGATCACCGTAAGATGGATGACAAATTTGATGGGAAGAGGGAAGTCCGTTCGGCACCACGACCTATGAGTGGAAGCCAAGTATATTCACGTGTAGAGGATATCGATGTTGATGCGGAAGCGCCATAAATCTGTTAGATCCTCGACCATTTGGAAGAAGAGGTCAATATTCGGGACTTACCGTCTTTGGAAGGAGTTAGATGTCGGCATTGTATTGATGTCATGCATGTTGAGAAGAATGTCTGCGACAACTTGGTTGGCATCTGCTTGAACATACAGGAAGACCAAAGATGGTGTCAATGCTCGTCGCGACATGGCCTACATGGGAATCAGGCCCAGACTTGCAGTGATAGAGGAGGATGGAAAAGGCCCGTACATCCCTGCTGCATGCTACACCCTGTCCAAGAAGGAGAAAGAAGATCTCTGCAAATGTCTCCAAAGTATTAAAGTTCCATCTGGCTACTCCGTGAACATTAAGAAGCTTGTGTCTATGGATGATTTGAAGTTGTTGGGGATGAAGTCCCATGACTGCCATGTCTTGATGACCCAAATGCTCCCAGTTGCAATCCGAAATATTCTCCCAGAGGATGTCAGGTTGGCAATCACAAAGTTGTGTTATTTCTTCAATGCGATCTCTCGCAAAGTTATTGACCCGATGTACTAGACAACTTACAGAGTGAGGTGGTGCGGACTCTGTGTCACCTTGAGATGCATTTCCCACCGTCGTTCTTTGACGAATGGTCCACCTTATTGTTCACCTTGTCGAGAGATTAAGATATGTGGACCCGCTTTCCTCGTTACATGTATCCGCTCGAGAGGTACATGGGTATATTAAAGTCAGACGTGAGGAATCATCGAAGCTCGAGGGTAGTATTGTTGAAGGTTATGGGATGAAGAGGTTATTGAGTTTTCGTGGACTACGGGTAAAGACAAGCAATCGGTGTTCTCAGATCTCGTCATGAGGGCAGACTTGCGGTAAAGGAACCGTTGGGTCCAAACTAATGAGTCTGAGGTTTGATATATATTGCAAGGCGCATTTCACAGTCTTGCAGAATAGCGTAGAAGTTCGTCCATACATCGAGCAGCATAAGTTGATATTACGGGAAGAGAATCCACAAATGGATGAGCTTTCCATCGCACAAGAACACAATGATCGATTCCTCACATGATTCAAAGAAAAAGCGGAGGTCTCCTTTACTGAGAATGTAAAATGGTTGGCTGACGGACCAAGATTTAATGTACAAACATGGCAGCGGTATGATATTAATGGTTACACCTTTTACACTGAGAGTCAAGATGCCAAGAGTACTATCCAAAACAGTGGTGTGAGTATAAATGCTTTATCTGATGATCATCACTTTCAACAGATCTCCCCAACCGCAATGAACTCCTACTATGGGATGATCGAAGAAATTTGGGAGCTCGATTACGGAATATACCAAGTTCCATTGTTCCGATGTAAGTGGGTACGACTTCCACATGGAGTGAAGGTCGACAAGAGAGGCTTTACTATTGTGGATCTCAGTAGACTCGCCTACAAAGATGATCCGTTTGTCCTTGCGAAGCAAGCAACTCAAGTCTTTTACGTGCGCGATCCGGCCAATCCAAGGTTGCACGTCGTTCTTCATGGCAAGAGACGGATCGTAGGAGTTGAAGATGTTGTAGATGAAGAAGAGTATAACCAATTCGATGAGATACCTTCATTTGCAGATGGGGCTTGTCTTAGCGGGGATGACGACACACATGGAGCCAATTACATGCGAGTAGATCATCATGAAGGGCAATATTGTAAATAAATGGACTATTATAATGTATGTAAAATAGTATTGTAAATCCAAGGTGATTAATTGTTGTTTGGAGGCTTCGATGGAAATGCATGCAATTTCTCTTTATACTGCACTTTGTGCCATAATTTGTGAAAGAAAATTCCATTTGTGAAATTATTGTTGAGAAAGCTTGTAAATAGTCGAAAGTTCATTTCTGAAAATTTTCGTACAATTCAGATTAATTTGAAAAAGTTTTGACTTTTCTACGCTTTTACGACAAATCATGTCTACTGAAATGAATTTTGGCATATTTCTTGAATGAGGTCGCTTTTTCCAAAAATTATTTTATGAAAAGTTTTGCAAGATCACGAAATATGTTTACGCAAAATTTCTAATAATTTCAACAATGTATGACAAAGTTATAGCATTTTCTCTCTTTGATGAAATGCTGAAAATTCAGAACTTGAGATGTCCGAAAAGGAATAGTGCGATAAACTACATCGATTGTCGATTTTATTAAAAAAGTGATACCGACGACTAACATCGTTGTTCTATTAGAAAAGTGATGATCAAGCATCGATGTCGGTTTTATTAAAAGAGTGATACTAATGATGAAGCATCGATGTCGGTTTTCTTAAAAGAGTGATACTAATGATAAAGCATCGATGTCGGTTTTCTTAAAAAGTGATACTAATAACTAACATCGTGGTTCTATTAGAAAAGTGATGATAAAGCATCGAGATCGGTTTTATTAAAAAGTGATACTAATGGTTAACATCGATGTCGGTCTTCTTAAAAGAGTGATACTAATGATGAAGCATCGATGTCGGTTTTCTTAAAAGAGTGATACTAATAATAAAGCATCAAGATCGGTTTTATTAAAAAGTGATACTAATGACTAACATCGTGGTTCTATTAGAAAAGTGATGATAAAGCATCAAGATCGGTTTTATTAAAAAGTGATACTAATGGTTAACATCGATGTCGGTTTTCGAAAAGAGTGATACTAATGATTAAGCATCAAGATCGGTTTTCTTAAAAGAGTGATACTAATGATAAAACATCGAGATCGGTTTTATTAAAAAGTGATACTAATGACTAACATCGTGGTTCGATTAGAAAAGTGATGATAAAGCATCAAGATCGGTTTTATTAAAAGAGTGATACTAATGGTCAAGCATCGATGTCGGTTTTTCGAAAAGAGTGATACTAATGATTAAGCATCGAAGTCGGTTTTCTTAAAAGAGTGATACTAATGATAAAACATCGATGTCGGTTTTATTAAAAAGTGATACTAATGACTAACATCGGTTTTATTAGAAAAGTGATGATAAAGCATCGAGATCGGTTTTATTAAAAAGTGATACTAATGGTTAAGCATCGATGTCGGTTTTCAAAAGAGTGATACTAATGATTAAGCATCGAGATCGGTTTTCTTAAAAGAGTGATACTAATGACTAACGCAATTCTTAAAACCCCGGCCCATAACCATTCGCGCGCAGCCCTTCTCCACGCGCGCTTAACCCTAGCCGCCCTTCTCCACGCGCGCTTAACCCCGCCCACGCCTCGCTTGTCGCCGAGGACGCCCCACGCCACCCCCACACCGCCCGACGCCGACGCCGCCTCCCGGTGCCCTTCGACGCGACGCCGCCCGCTTCGCCGAGTGGTACTCGGCTTCGCCGAGGCGCACAACTGGCCGATCAAGAGCATATCACCGCCGCCGCCATCTTCACTGTCGCCGACCTCTCCTATCCGTTTGCATTTCGTTCTGCCACTGTCCCGTAAGTATTTTATACTTCTGTGCCTTATTCTTTTAAGTGAATGCAAAGGGACCAGTCTATGTGTTTGACTTGGGGACCTTGCATGAGGGCTTAAGTGTTCTGTGAGGATATCGGGGACCGAATAGATGATTTGTGACAACAAACTTGACGACCGTATATATATATAATTGTGATATACTTGGTTAGTGTAATTGTCATTCACAATGAAATGCTCATTCAGGAATTTGCTCACTGTCATTTTCTTTAGTTCTTGCTTACTGGTAATATTCACTGCTATATTGTCATTAATTGCTTTGTCTCAATTCAGTTCATTCAGGTGTTCATTCTGTGATGATTCGAGAGATTGCGAGGGCTAATTTCTATCCAAGAAAGTAGTTGAAGTGATTCTAACTGTGCATGTTTGATCGACATTTGATTAACTTAAAACCCGTCAAGTATTGAATTGAAATTGTGGAAAGGTTGTCACAAATCTATCTGCTTTCGTCTATTGTGGCGAGGAGGGCCTCTTAAGGCAACCCGACATCTCGATAACACTCTAATAATCAACTTGAGCTCTATGTTAGTTGATTTATTCATGGTAATCGCATATGTTCATGTGTATGACCTTGAGTTTCTTTGTTCATCTTACATCACCGCTATTTTCTTTAGTTCTTGCTTCATCGTAATATTCACTTTTAGCATATTACTTTTGTTTACACTTGTGTTTACTTTCAACATATTACTTTTGTTTTTATCTCAAAGATATGTTAGAGTTTAGGTTATGTAACCACGCCTCCCGCTCGAGAGTGCTTATTTATAAATATTTGGAATAGCATATTTATAAGCGGCGATCTCGAATTGTCCACGCTTTCGAGGATATGTGGTTGGGCAAGTTCTGAGCTATGTTGTACAACTTCAGAGTTGATTTCGTAGCGTTTCCTGGTGTTCTCCTGATACACACCCCTCTTGACCTCGTTGTCGAGACGTGTATCCGGAGAACGGGGAGATGTCGCAAATTTTCTCCGGTTGTACAACGGCTTAGAACTTGCCCAACCACATATCCTCGAATGGGATTAGGACCAAACCTATTTAGAGATTTGGGGTTATCGTTGGTGCGTATTTAGTTGGTCAACAGATATTGCATGTTATGTCGCACTAACTTGACCTTCTTGTGTTGCTATTCTTGCATTAGTACATTAATGCTCATATTCTCTGCTCATGTTGTGAAATCAAACTTGTTGGTGTAAGTAAACATCTGCTAGTGCTAAATTCACTTGTCATATGGAACGGGCTTTTGTTTTTTATCCGGCAGAGGTTAGAGTTTAAGTTGCGTAACCCACATGTATCCGTTCAATTTAGAGATTAGAGTTATCATTCCAACTTATTAAGTTGGTCAATAGATAGACTTTTGTTGGAACAATTGCATACTATGAATTATCTGTTGATCCTTTACAAGATTTATTGTCAAGTGCATATAGTAGCTTCAAATTGCTTTTCTCATGTCACACATATGACCTTATCGATAAGAAAACTCAAAATGTCGCAACTAGAGAGCATCGGCTCGTCACCGAGACAGTAGAAGGTCTTCTGCCGAGGCCGAGCATGGATCCAATTACTCAAGGGCCGAGTAAGGTGAGGAAGAGCCGAGGACCAAACAAAGGGGCTACAGGGAGAACGCCGCAGGTTCTCCGCTTCAATGCCGGGGGTCTGCACGGGCCCTCCTAAGTACATGGGGCGATACCGGTCATTTATTGGCCAATTGGTGAGGAGAGAGTGCCCATAACAATTAAGGATTGGAGAAAGGAAATCAGCTACGAAAGCGTAAGAATCGGTTGTGGGACGAGGTTAAGAGTAAATGGATTATAGAGGAGGACGACGAACCCACGCCGAGACGGACGCCTTGAATAGGATGGGTGTGGCCTTGAGGCACTTCAAGACCCTTATGCACATGATGCGTCTTTGAAAGGCCGTACACCATTCGAGAAGTATCCATTTGTGACCCCCGATGTTTGGGCGGAGTTCACGAGGATGAAGGGTACGCCCGAGGCAACAAGTAATGAGAGAGAGGAACACCGCTGTCCGAGGCTTAACACGCACCCGCACCACCCTCAGACAAAGCGGCTATGAGGGGAAGAAGGTAGAGTGGGCGCGACAAGCCGAGTGCGCTCACTCCGGACGGTGATGCCTTACTCCCACATATCGAGGAGCGGCACGCAATCGGGTATTAGCGAGGACAAAGAAAACTCGACGGGCAGCTTGTAGTTGCAAACCTCGCTACCGCCAAGTCGCCTCTACCATCGTAAGACATCTAACTTAGTACAATACAATTGACCCAACTTGTTGTATTTCAAATCTAATTCAGACTCGCTTATTACAGAAGAGGTAAGTCGTGAAAAGAACAGGGACCTTCCGAGCTAAGGGTCACAGGACATCTGTCTGTCTGCGACGGAAGTCCGACCATAAGGGGCGGTGCTTGCCGAGGGGCGGGACACACGAAGAAGTCCTACTTTCAAGATGACGCGCGAAGTGCCAACTCAAGGTCATGGCGAGCACGCAGGAGCGCCTCAACGCACTAAGGGAGCAAATGAGGAGGAGATTAAGGAGGAGATGAGGGGAGATCTTGCACGTGAGGAAGAGATAAGAGGGAGATGAGGGGAGATGGCGGCACGTGAGGATCGCTCGAGGGCCGAGATGATGGCGATGATTTCCCGAGTCGAGCGATGCCCTCGACTCTATAGAGAAGTCAGACCCGACCAATCAGTGCGGTTCCAAAAATGATACGACCGGTCCCCGGTGAAGGTAATAATTAATTTTTCTGAAGTTAAAGCTACGAGTGTAACTCCCGCAATGTTTTTCCTCGTTGTACACTTCTTGCAGTGCTCGAAGTGCCACCACCATCTTGACGGAGGATGGATTTCCGCCGAGGTCTGCACGCTGGGTTGCATTTCCATGCAACGAGACCGACCTTGTGCATGGTCACTGTGGGGAAGGGCTACATGAGGGTGCGGTGGACTACGCCCACGAAGACTTCTTATCACATGTGCTCGATTTCCAACGAAGATATCACCACTCTTAGGCAAGCACGCATGTCGCTCATCAAGTGGCCCACGACGGTGTCGTCTTGGTCAAGGTAAAAAGTCCCTCCACGCCTTCTCTACCATTCCAAGATTACTGCGAGAAGTTAAATAAATGCGTGCTTCAGAGGTTCCTCCCCGTGACCCGCTCTTGCTCCCGCCTGCGCTCGATCCCGCCTCCCTCCTCACTTCGATCCCCTCTGCACACACCGCCTCTGCCTCGCACTCTGCTCTGCTCTTGCGCTTGCGCCTCCTACTCCTCTGCTCCAGAGAACCAGGAGGCCTCCGAGACTCCCAGACAACCACAAGAGGCCTCCGAGACTCCTTCCGCCAAGAGGGCAAAGGCGACAGAGAGCCCTGGCGCCCTTAAGGTACTGAAAAGCCCATCGCCCGACCTCGGAGACTCCTTCGCCCGTAAAGAAGAGTCAACACAGCCACAGCATCTGCATGATTATAAGGCCTACGAGCATGGAAAGCCCCCGATTGCATCGCACTAACCGAATGAGCTAGGCAAGTGGACTCGCCTCCTCCATGGATGGTACCTTGATAAGGTGAAGGGGAAGAAGCGCCGAGTCGACTTCAACGTGAAGTATAAAATGGTACATTTTCACCGCGAGGAGAATGGAACATTCCCCGCCGCTTTTGAGGATCTATTCGTGTGTACCAAATGAAAGCCGTCGATATTTCTACTTTACGATCATGGACGCTGTGAGTATCACACCATATAGCTTGCGCCATGACTTTTATAGGATTTTGCATTATGTTTTCACATTCAACACGAGTTGCGGGATAATGAGACAACGAGCCGTGACGAATCTACACGGTTGGGTTTGTCGACCCGAGCTTGTGTCTGCGATCATGGCTAGGCTTCAACCGGGGTTCGTTGCTACCTACTGACAAGGGGTATTGCAAGTCGAGTCGAAGAAGGACTTCATTGTATTGCCGTACCACGAGGAGTAAGTAGTACTTTTTGATTCAATTACTTGTACGCACTTAAAACCGTCTGTGAACTTATTTCCTTGCACTACATTTTATTTAATAAGCAACCATTGGGTTCTACTCATCCTCGTTCCGAGTGAAAACACAGTCTACACATCTGAGGAATTTAACTACGTTTATTTTTTTTGACTCAATAGTGCTCTCCAATGTATGTAGGGGTTTTTCAGACTATGTCGATGAAGGAGGGCTGCACGACGACAAAAAGGGCAAGACAACGCAAATATAAGCGATTTAAGGTACAAGTGCCTAGCATATATATGATTAATTTTTTGACATCTAATCTTCGGGCTGAATTTCTTTTTCTTTCTTCGCATGCCATCAACAAGGCAGCGGTGACCATTATGCTTCTATGTCATGCAAGACATGCTCATCGTGGTCGGCAACTCACACCATTTCCTAAGGTATATGTACATGCATAATAATATACTTAGCCTTTTACATAGAAATTTTGAAACTGAAATTAATACAATCATTTACTTTTGCGTAAGATCAATATCCCCGTAAGAGTTTAGACAAGAAAGCACTCAACAATTTCTGAGACCACTTATGCAATTGGTGCTTGGTTAGAAGTTATATCGAGAGGATGGCAGGTTTAGAGATCCCTGAAGTATCCTACTAGTCCATATGTGAACAATATTAATAATATATATCAATTTGATATGTATCAGAGGAAGTCCATGTACTGATTGTCAAGCATTTTTGAGATGTATATTGTGAACAACTATGATATATATGTGTTGTAATTAAAGCGTTTCTATTCTGTGAATGTGATATATGTATCCCGTGTTACGTTACGTGAATGTGATGATATATATTGTGCATTACGTATTGAGAATTTAATCATGCTTTTTTGGAGAATTTGCAAAATGGCACACCCCAATGGGTCATCGAATCGGTTCTTTAAGGGAAGTGATTCGATGACCCTCATCGAATCGGTTCTTTATGGAAGTGATTACGATGACACCGCCATCGAATCGATTCTCCTCATCGAATCGGTTCTTTAAGGAAGTGATTACGATGACACCGTCATCGAATCGGTTCTTTAAGGAAGTGATTTCGATGACACCTCATCGTAATCGGGATTACGATGAGGGTGTCATCGGAATCACTTCCCTTAAAGAACCGATTCTGATGAGGGTGTCATCAGAATCACTTCCCTTAAAGAACCGATTCTGATGACATTTTATCACGATCGGGTCAAAACCGATTCTGATAGCTCCACCTCATCACTATCTAAGGACATCGTATCGCCACTAGAACCGATTCTAATGCTAAAAAAGAACCGATTCTAATGTGCCGTTCTGTAGTAGTGTCTAAAAGCTCAAAATTTGAATATTATTTAGCAAGAAAACACTCAGATTCTCCCTAAACACCCCCTTATTCTTAGAATTGACACAGTATACGTACACACGTATGTGCGTACATTTTGTGGGGAAGCACGTATCAGCACTCCATGTGACCATGTACGTGGCCTCCACAAAAATTCGAATTCATAGCGTGTACAGTGGACAAATATGTGTGTGCAGTGGACGAGCACGCATGTGTGTAGTGGTAGCTAGTGGGATGCGTGTGGTGTGTCCTCTCATACTCTTAAAAAATTATATATATCCTTTTTGTAAAAGTATTTTATATTAAAAGAATACATTATAGGGCGGTTTTTATTTTCAAATTTAATCATGTTAACAAATTACAATACTTTAAGTTAGTACTAAGTTTTGTTCACACACACGGAGATGAGAGAGAGAGAGAGAGACCGGTAGTTGGGTTCAAAAGCTCGAGTATGGCCAATGGCATGGGAGAGTTGGGAAGCATTGCCTTCCAGTACGCCGTCATCGAAGACACCGAGTTTGGCACTGCAGCTCCTTCCGCGCTCGCCAAATTTGCATGTCGGCCACCTCTTGCCACTGTGACCTGTAAATCGTCCATCATCACCACATATCAAGTGAGATCTACCTGGCCGATACATGTGAGCTATATCATAGTAATAAATTTTTGCATGCATGACCTATAAAGGCCTTTTCTTGCATGGATATGAAATAGGGCTATCGCCGTGTGCGTGAAAGGCATGGGTTAATTGGCGATAGCTAGTATGTGTCACTGTGTATAGGCTTGATTGATGCATGCACTTACCAGAAGGAAAGAGAGGAGCGACAAAAGGACACTCATGTTGCTTTGTCTCATTGTATCAGCTAGCTGAAACTGATCACTACTGCGCGCGTTGCTTTGCTCTTGACCAGCCCAGGATGGTATAGTATTTATAGGCTAGGACGTATATATCCTCATTTCTCAACGCGTTCAATATCATAAGCCAATGCGGCATCAATCACTGCGGGTAGTCTCTAATGCGCCAATAATAATTATCTTCTTGTTGAGGTAGTTGCAGATCATCCAATTATCGGTTGTGCAATACAGGAAGAAAGTAACTACTCCCTTGATGGTCTAAAAAACTACTCCGTTGATGGTCTAAAAAAACTACTCTCTTGTACAATCCAACAATATGCAAATTTAGAATAAAAATTAAAGGATAATTACTGATATGATTTTTGAATAATTCCAAATTAAAGTCCCTAAATATCTAAAATTTAGAATAAAAGTAAACAAAAATTAACTATTGTATTTGTATAAAAATTCCCATCTAAAATTAAAAAAGTTTGTGTCATATAAAATCTAAAAATATGCAAATTCCAAAAAAAACCACCAAGTTTGCTCTCAAATGCTCGAAATTACCATGTTAATTAGTGGCAAAAGAGAAAGATCTGCCCATCACGACTCGAGGTGTGGCAGGAGGATAGCAACAGCGCTCGAAGATGCTTGACAAATCAACCCTACAGGCTTGAATTATACATATGTGCAGCTGTGGATGATTAGTGTTAAGCGATTAATAGCCTTTCAGATATTTGCAATATCATTGGACCCATGGAATCTTCTACCCTTCTCTGCGCTGCTGATTCTCTTCTCTGATTCACACTAGAGTTTGGACACTTCGCATTTGCCTAGAGGTGGTCATTGGGCTGGGCTTTTTTGGGCCGACACATAGCACGGTAAGCTCGGCTACACTACTACAAAAGGGGTTATATTAGACACATCATCATAGACGGTTTTAAGAGAAAACCGTCTGTGATGTTTTTCGGGCACATCAAAGACGGTTTGTAGATCAAACCATCTATGATACCTAATTATCACAGACGGTTTTAAATACGCAAATGCGTGATGTTAGTTTCAGCACATCACAGACGGTTTTTAGATCAAACCGTCTGTGATTTGTGAATTATGACTGACGGGTTTATCTACAAACCGTCTGGGATGTTATGAACAACTTCATAGACGGTTGGTGGATAAATCGATCGGATATTTCGTCATCACGACGTTTTTATCCACGAACCGCTCGGTGATCATACATTGAAATCTCAAAGAATCGCGCGCCATACAAAAAAAGAGTAATCGATCATCACGAAGGGCTAATTTTTGATTAAAATTAAGGTGTGTATACGCACATGTATTAATTAATGGGATGTATTGATTAAAATTGAGCAACTCTACGATATGGCCATGTATTAATTAATGAGATGTATTCATGAGTAAAATTAATCAGTTTAATCATTGAAAACTCGGTTTCAGAATTGTCGCTCGCTTTAACTGTGAAAACTCCGGTTTCAAGATTGTCGATCAAGTTCAGATGCACCTTTAAAATACGACAACACACACAGGAATACAGAGAAAGATCGAGGTCCTCGGCGATTTTCCCAGACGGTTTAATCCGCCTAGGAAAACATGTTTTCCCAGACGGTTCAATACCGCAACCGTCTGAAATGGTCTTCCCGCGCCACTCAATAAATTCCGCGCCCTACCATTTCACCAAGTCCCGCAAGACACTTAGTATATTGCAACCCTAGCTCCTCGGCGACGCCTCCCCATCGGCGCGCCGCCTCGTCGGCCCCTCCCCGGCGCCCACTCGGCAGCCCACCCCTCGGCGGCGCCCTCCTCGTCGGCCCCCTCCCGTCGGCCCTCTCCTCGCACCGCCCCACCCCTCGTCGGCCCCCTGCCGTCGGCGCCCTCGCTCGCGTGGCGCCCTCCTCGTCGGCGCCCTCCCGTCACGACGACTCCCACTCGTCGGGCTCCATCGATCGGTGAGTATTTTCAATTCGCTTTCCACTTGATTCTTGCCGGCCGAGATCTTCGTGTTGCTCGTGATGAAATTAGGGTTACTACATGAATACGACTATTGATGAAGTGACTTAAGCCTTGAACCGCCGCATATGTATGAAATTATTGGTTTAGCTAGTGGTGCGTATTTCTTTATCTGGAAGCATTGTTTTGTTCTATTATCTTTGCCGATGATGATTTAGTTGAATGAGGCAATACTAATCTGGTTAGTTAGTGATTATCCTCTCGTGATTCAAAGACTGCTTAGATTATTGTGTCTAAAACTTCAACTTGGCTTTTGTTGTCAGCCAGATAAGTGATATACTATCCTGCTTTTTATGTCCCGATTATGTGACTTGATTTGATTTGTAATCACCGGTCTATTCTCGAATCTGGATTGTCACCGGTTTGTCATCTCTGCCTTGGAGAAACTGTTGTTATCCTCGCTGTTCAAGAGTTTTACATAATCCATAGTTGAGTTCTAGTGAATCAAACTTCTAAAACGGTGCTGAATTCAGAGAACCACTAATTTCATATTGGTAAAACCTGTGATATATTGCTGAATTTTGGTGTTGGAGGGCTTCTTTGAAGCAACCCATCAAGA
Organism: Guadua angustifolia; assembly: GCA_036346375.1. NCBI lineage: Eukaryota > Viridiplantae > Streptophyta > Magnoliopsida > Poales > Poaceae > Guadua > Guadua angustifolia. The sequence continues at coordinate 21,683,652 of CM070510.1, forward strand.
ATTTAAATCTGAGAGCAACACTTGTAAACCAAACATGAGTAGTACAATTGCTTTGGTTAACTCCTTTAGTATCCATCTTTGGATGTCCTGCTTATATGTGTTCGATCATATCATGAATCTATGTGCTTATAAGCTTATACTGTTGAATTCATGATCATTTCATATGTTCGACATTGAGGATAAGTTGTGCTTAGTAATATCTGGATTAAGTCTATGTTTCATTATGAACACATACTGCACTATTTTCAACAATCCATGGTTTTACCAAACTCCTTTGAAACCATGTCAAGGCTTAAGTTATTGAATTGATTAGTCTACTCCATTTGTGAGTGTGGTGAAGATCCTTATCGTCATCCAAACCCTGAAATCAGAGAGCACAACAAAATTTATTCCTCTCGTTGAGGTACAATATATGCATAATATGGGCAAATATGTGGTGCAAACCACCCTTCCGGTGAAAACTCCGTGAAAACCAGCCTTAAAAGTTGCAAAAATTCTATAACCTCGCATTTGAAGATGACTCATCTTCAAATGCGGGATTGTAGAAGCTCACCTCCCGTACATATGGTAATTTTTTGAGAATTTTTCGCAACTTTTAAGGCTTGGTTTCACGGAGTTTTCACCGGAAGGGTGGTTTGCACCACATATTTGCCCATATATATATATACATATATATATATATGGGTATAAATATGCACTTAGAAGTAATAATGAATAAAATCTTGCTCTTATACTCGCATCTTTTCCAACAAGATGGCGTCCAACGTACCACCGATGGGATCTGATGATGCGCCCAACGTACCACCGATGGGATCTGATGATGCGCCCAACGCAGAAATAAACAGGCGCAGTGCAAGAGGGCTTAGTAAAAGGCCTCAAAGCCGATACACCATCACGGCGGTCGATCCGCGTGATGGGGCCCCTACCGCCTCCGAAGGTCAAGCAGACTTTCCCGACCACGTGGGATCGCGTGAACGGTCCCCATCACCTATCCATCATGGAAGACGCCGACAGATGAGGAGCGCAATAACCGGTGACGTAAATATTCGCGTCATTCCGTGTTCCACAAGATGCCAAGCTCAAGACTATTGACGCAGACGCCTTGCTAGTGGCGGAAAGGCGTGGAAGAACTTCAAGAGCGCCCTTGTTGCTAATTTCACAATAAGGAAATAACTTCGCTCCGAAATACGGGTTCATCTCGAGGATGTTTGGAAGCAATTTGTTCAGCTTGAAGACGACGGAAGAGTTCATGCAACAAAGCGCTGCTCACAAGACGATTCACCACGTAACACACACCCACACGCACTTCGGCTCAACCGGGTACGGGTAAGATGGCGCAATGGATGAGGGAGGACAACGAGGCAGTCCGTAACGAAGTCGCGCCGCCATTTGCCTCGATCGTGGACCCGCGTGCTCAAATCGGTAAGAGCGAGGTCACAAGACACTTCGCACTCGTGGTCCTTTGCAAACCTCACGATGAGGCAAAGGTCCCAACGCCTAATATCGTTGAGCACGGAATCTTCCTGTGGCTCTTTCACTTCAACAGAGAGAAAGACATACTCTCCACGGCCTTGGGAAACAAGGAGCACCCGGTCGCATCAGAGGCCTAGGTGTTTTGCTCCTCGAAATTGGGATTCCCAGAGGACTCGCCACGCATCGGAGTAGGAAGAGAAGCAAAGCCGAGCATGAGGAAGAACTAGTAGCCTTCATTGAGGAAAGGCTTAGAGCGCACTGATAGTCACCACGGCCTTGAGGCAAGGTTCGAGCAAAGGGTGGCTGAGGCAAGGCAGGGACGGCAGGTGATAACCCAAGAAGCACAAGTGCAGGTCACCCCAACCAACCTTGAAATCAGTTGCGCGTCCTCCCCTGAGGCAAAGGTGGATGAAGCCAGATTTCCTCCTAATGACAGCATGCCCATGCCGTGCAATTTGCAAGTGAGGCTTGCCAACGGCTGTGTCCCCTTGCAGGCTGCTTGGGGACAAGCGTATCCATCCAGTGCAGGGGCATTAGTACACGGTCATGTTTTACACCCGGGCCACGCGAAGGTACAGGTCGATGGTGTACACGAAATGTTCAAGGCCGTCACGCTGGAATTCCCCCCGAACGACGAGATCGTCACACTAGGGGATGCCATCGGCACATTCATCCAGTGGCCCAAGAAGGACATCTCCTTCGACGCCTGCCAAGGAGCACCCAAGGTACAAGCAGTCCCAAAGGCACCACATAATGTGCCGGAGCTACCAACACTACCAGAGCCATGCCATGCAACGAACAAGCCCGCCAAATCGGCTATCGTGTCCCGTCCCGCGCAGACCATTACTACTGTTAGGGCCCAGTCATCTCCTATGCAGACGAACCTTGGTTGCAGGCCACACAGAGGCAAGGGCAAATCGAAATGTACCCCGTCAGCTCAGGACTATCCGCTTGCCCCATTGGTGCGGCAATTCGAGCTAGGCCAACCATTTGTACCAGAAGAGCGTAAGGAGACGCTTTCATTAGCTCAAGTAGATTGCAAAATTGGTACCTAAAACAAGCTAACAAGCCGGCTGCACAACGGGTAACGAGTATCTCCGTGACCTTCCGTGAGGAGTATTTCTTGCACCGGTCCTTAGATGGCGTTTTCGTGGTCGGCTTCACCGACATTTTTGATCTATACAACCTCAAAGCGCCGACGCCTCACTCCTAAGATCTTTGGACAATGTAAGTGTGTGCAATCACCGCTCTACAATTTCACGATCGATAAATATCATATATATAGTCCTTGATTTTGTATATGTAGACACATGATCCACGAAGCAATAGCAAGGGAAGAATCGGTGGGTTTCGCCACCCACACATAATGTCCAAGCAAACCATTGATGAAAATAAACAATTTGTTCATTTAGCACGTGGAAAAAGTAATGCATACTTATTCAACAAAAATTCATACTTGTACCCTACAACCCGGTAAGTACTTCGTCCGGATGCTATATATACACGCTGATTTCTACTATATATCTCACCTCGAACTTAGGTTCAAGGACCATGACGACATACTTGTGTAGGTATCACCGGTTCTACTCGTAATTATACCGAGACGTAACCGAGTAATTTATCTTGATTCAAAAAGGGCGGCACCCACGATTTGAAGCCTATCGAGATTTGCTCGACACGCCGTTCGGTGTCTACAAATCGATGGGAGGGCCACACAAGAAGGGTCCAGCCAATCTAAAGCATATTTTTAACTTTCCTAAGATCGATAGTATGCAATAATCCTTCACACTCCATTATAATACCTTCGAACTAATCAAACTATTATGTTTTGGCGGCTACCACCAGACCAAAGGCCATCGACCTATGTGGTTTCTATGCTTGCCACAACATGGCACTCCTCCTGGTGCCAAGGCATCAATGTTATGCAGTGTCCGCCAATCTTGCAACAAATGTCTCTCCACTTATTAATTTATATACACGCTGGACTTTACTTTTCTCATTGACAGCTTGGCAATGCGCTGAACTTGCATTGGAACAGTCGACCTTCAAGGTATTCGAGGACGCTTTGTAGCTTCCTCACGTGAGGTCCTAAATTCAAATGGCGATGCTACTCGGGCTTAACTAATTAGAGTTGTGAATTTGTTACTTAATCGTACATTATATTTGTGAACCTTGTGATGTGAATTTGTCATTTCTCTACTTCAATCCAATTGCTTGAACATATATATGTCAGTTGATTTCTGCAATGGATGAGCTTGATGTGTACATTGATTCATGAAATGCGCTGTTTGTTGTGTGACATGTGATTGGAGTACATTTTGTAAATCTAATGTCATAATAATTAATATGCTTGTTATACTGGTACTGTCTTTTGTTTCAGAGGGCATGGCTAGCAAATCCTGAGGCTAGCCAAAATATTGAATTTCGATTGAAAATCGAATCAACATCATGCGGTTATAACAAAGAACCGCTCGAAAGTTATTCAACCTTCACTGAGACGGTTAGTAACTAAACCCGCTCGAGATGACAGAACATCATGCACGGTTAGTAACTAGAACCGCCCGAGATATTAGAACATCACTGCACGGTTTGTAAGTAAAACCGCTCAAATTATATTTTCGCTGGCGGCTGAAAAACCGCTCGCAATATTCTTTTCGCATCATCGACATTTTGCTTATGCACGGTGCGTAAAACCGTCTGTGATGTGGTTTACGAACCGTCTGTGATCACCTGTTCTGTAGTAGTGGCTTGGTCTACATTCGAATGGGCCGTGCTGACACGGCATGGTTGCCTGGGCCGTGTGTAACATCCTAAATTTTTGCCTTTTTATTTAGTTAATAGGGTTTTATTGCAATTTGTGTGTGATTTGTGAATTTTCTGGATTTATTGGATTTTTTCTGGGATTTATTGGAATTATTTTAAATTAAGTATATTAATGCTTTGTGGAAAACTAATTATATGTAGATAAATTTAAAATAAAGTTTTGCAAAAAATATTTTATTTGGGTCCAGAATGCCTCAAAATATTTTTGAGATTTTCTAGGATTTTTCTTAGTATTTTAGTTACCTCAAATAAATCAAATTGTTTTCTCTAATTATTTTAAAAGAAAAAGCCCAAATTAGCTCGTTGAACAGTACTGATCCGAGCCCAGCACTGTGCGTGCCAAAGCCGGCTCGATGCAGCCCAACCCACTCAGTTAATCGGACCAGCTTCTAGAGAACCCGCCGCCAATCGTTAGATCGCAATCGAATGATCGGAAAGCAACCACGTCGCGTCAGAAACCCTAAAGCCTTCGCGCCATCGGATCAGCATTGGACGGACGCAACTTCACGCCACCGCACCGCCATCATCGAGTTCGAGCGTCACCAGCCGTCGGATTCTCCGTGAACGCATCAGATCATGCCACGTCGCCCTCAGATCAGTAAACCCCTCAGGTACCCCTCGCCGTCCGATCAAGTTGGGTGCTTAGGATTGCGCCGTGTGGCCCACGATCCGTAGCCATTAGATTAGATCTGGACTGTGCAAGATCGGGTTGCTTTGTGAATCGTTAGATCTATGCCGAGCAAACCAGATCGCATCTGGATCAGACCAATCAGGAGTAGAAACGTGTCATTGATGTCAGCAATGACATCATCCGGTGCACGACACAGTGCCTTGGTCCACGGTGAACCAGCCCTACGGTGCACCAGGTCCATGGAATAGTGCCGAGCCTCGTGGCACTCTCTGATTTGCCCGATTCGGTGCTGACATCAGCGTGACGCAATAAATCGAATTTTCTTTTATAAAATAATTTGGATATTATTTGATTTCTCAATTTTCTGATTTGTATGATTTTTGAATTTTTTGAGAGCTCGTTCTCCCTCATACGAACTCCGATTGAGGTGATTCAAATTTCTAAAAATTTATAAAATTTATATCTATCTAATGGTGGCTTTTGTTTGATTTTTGAAGTTCTTTTGCTCTCTATTTTGGGTATTTATTTGCTTTTCCTTTTCGTTTCACGTAGACGTCGAACTGTGTGACGCTTTGGAGGAAGATTTAGCAATACAAGATCAACTTCCAGATCAAGACTAGGAGCTTAACCAAGGCAAGTTGTGTTTTGATCATGTTGAACCCATGTTTATAAAATTGCTATTTTGATTTATAATATTGCATATTATTGCATGTGTATAAATGTTTTCAATCTATATTGGGACTTAGATATCATACCCTTTGAATTATGCCCTACCTTGTCAATATTGTATGCCATGGTCTACTTGTCAACCTAGATTGGGTTACTATAGTTGATCAATAATAAAATCAACATGGGATGGTTAAATCGGATTAGATTGCTTAGACATGCTACATCATCACATGTACCTGAATCGTTGATAATTAATCTTGACTAATGGAATATGGAACAATGTTATGAACTTGTGTGTCATTTGTGATCACACAAAGAGATTGAGTTGTGGTGGCTGGAAGGTCACGCAACGATGTTGATTTGTGGATAGCATGTGGTGCTTGGTAATAAAGTAGGCTGGTAATCATTTAGATCAGAGCAAGTGGCAAGGGCAGGTGTGTCAGGGTGGGCCCGATGGGCAGAGGGTATGTGCAAGTCTTACTTTGATCACCCTAAGGACTTAACCTTGTGAGCCTTTGACATGACTCAATCATGCAACCACATGTCTGTTATGGGGCAACCTAGTTGACTAATTTGCAATGTCTTAGCTTTGGTACTACTTTGGTGGTGTGAGTTCGGGTTCACTGATGAACTCACATGGCGCAAGAGGGGGGCCCTGTTGTGGTGGTTCAACCCATCAGTGTTGAAACCTCAGCGGGTAGTACTGGGTTAAGGCGGGGCATTGTAAAGGCTTTGTTATGATCATTCGCCTGTGTGGTGCATGGTTGTATCATGTGGGTAAAGTGTATAACCTCTGTAGAGTGTAAATCTATTCAAATAGCCATGCTCACGGTACTGAGCATAGCTTGGGAATTACAGTCAAGGGTTAGTTAATCAATTGGACAACTGAATGGGATAGCAGGTTGCTATGTGGATGATGAAACTTGACTAGGGATGAAAACTTGGTTTACTTGAGAATCATTGAATCTATTTATTGCTATTATTTGTTTTACTGTCTTTTCAATCTATGTAATGTATATGTTCATAAATGCTGCTTTACTACAAATAAACCACATAGCCATTTCTTTGGAATAAGCCTTGCATATAGTTATGGTAGACATGCATTCTGTGCACAACTTGTTGAGTGTTTTTGTACTCATTCTTGCCATCAACAACAAATCAACAGTGGGGGAGTCTTCGCCTTTGTCGGAGGAGGAATTTCAGGAAGATGCGAGTCACTAGGCCCAAGCCTTGTCAGTCGCATGTGCTGTACTAATGAGTCACCAACGTCTTTTGCCATTTCCGCTACATTTGTCTTAGTTTATTTTCAGTCTAGTCCTGTGTAGCTGAATAATGTAAGTGATCATAAGATCATACACTAGCTATACTAATAAATGGAGTCTTATTATCCTTATCGTTGTGTATGATGTGATGCTTACCGATGTTAACCTGTGTGCAATAGCGTTGATCTTGGGACTAGTGCAGTAAAACATAGTGGGGTTCAAATTGGTGAATGCTGCTCCCGCGACATTGTGCTGGGCCTACCAACTAGGCATAGTGGGTGTCACAGCATGTTGGAATGGGTTGTGCTCATGCCGTCACAGCATGCCACAGTAGCCACCATGTTGCGACGTGGCCCGCCCTACGTGCGGCATGTGGTACGACCCACACAGTCGGTGGCAGGGCATACGGCTGACAACAGGACCCGCAGCAAGGGCCATACCTGGTCTCACCATGACTGCGCCACTCCATGCCACGGTCACCACAGATTCCATGTGATGGTAGGAGAGAGAGGGAAGCAGTGAGCATACTTGACTTTGTCACGCTCGCCGCATGCCTATGGCACAATCGTTGTGCTCCCACGCCATCCCACGGTTGCCATAGGCACCACAGCCACACGACGCTTGGCATGCTCCCACGCCATGGAGGCTTGACACACTCACGCCATGCTACACACATGCTCGCGCCACGCCTCACTCACCACAGTCACCATGCCACATGCACGGGTTGGCACAATCGCTGCGCCATGCCTATGGCACGCCCAGCACACATGGTCGCTGTGCCGTGCCACACGCACGAAATGGATGTGCAGGGACCAAGGGAGGTGAAGGGGTTGGGGGAGGAGAGAGGCTGAGGGGGAAGTGGGAGGCTGAGTGAGATGAAGCAGTGAGGACAGAGGGAGGCTGAGGTACGGGGGAGAGAGAGGCAACAAGACAGGAGAGGGAGACGGAGGGGCACAGGAGGGAGGAGGCTAGGAGGTAGGTAGCCAGGCGGCAGGGCAAGGAGATAAGGAAAAGGGAAAAGAAAGTGAAGTGAAAAAAGAAAAGACAAAAAGGGATAGAGCCGGATTTATATTTGCATGCTATAAAGGAGTTGCCCATAGTGGATTTATGTATTCTCTATGTTCATGGTTGAGAGAGTGAGAGAGACAGAGAGTGAGAGAGATTGAGAGAGATGTGAGAGAGAGTTGAGAGAGGGAGCAAGGGGCGAGAGAGTGTCAAGCGAGACAGAGAGAGAGGTAAGAGAGATTGAGAGAGACGGATGAAGAAAGAGAGAGAACTGTAATATCCTAATTTTCATCTTATTTGGATTTAATATGGATTTGTGTATTTTCTAAATTTTTAAGACTTTTTTGAATTTATTTGGATTTATATATTATTGTTGAATATGGCTTATTATGGAAATTACTTAAATAAATGAGAAAGTTTGAATAAAGTTTTGCCAAATTTATTTTATTTTCGTTTTAAATGTCTCAAAATATTTTCTAGAATTTTTTCTGATGTTTTTACAATTTTGTTTGGCCTAAACTATTTTTAAAAATTATTTTAAATAAGAAAATCCTAGGAAAATCACATGAAATGTGTTGGGCCAGAGCCCATGGGGTTTAGACTGTTTTGGCGTTTCAGCCCATATTCTAGAATCCTACCTAGATCGGTCGTTGTTGGATTTGCATTGGATAACCGAGGCGATCATGAAACCCTAGCACAATTTGGTCGTTGAAATCCACAAACATCTCGGATCGGGCTACGTCTCAGCGAATCACGTTTAGTTGTAGCACTACATAGACGGATGGGATGGAGCTGCATAGATGTGCTGCATTGCCCATTGGATCTTCGACACGTGTACAACTAGGAGTCTTTGTTTCCATGAGGTCACCGTCGTCTTAGACATGGACTCTGCCGCCGTGTTGCTTGAGTTCTCCGGCCTGTACATAGAAGCCTAGCCACCTATTTAAGGTCTGGAACCTCGTTCAAGGATCACCAAAGCTCACCGCACCCGTAGCCCGTCACTAGTACCATCGTCATCTTCGTGGGAGAGCTGCCCATAGATCGCCGAAGCTACCGCCACGGTTTTTCGTTACTTCTACCGTCGTCAAGCCGTTGTAGTTGAAGCCAAGCCCAGATCTAGGTTGCTCACGTAACGTCGCATCGGGTCTAGGTGAAAACGTCACCGGAGAACCCTCGCAACACCATCTCGTGTGTCATCTTCCACCTCTCTGGTGAGTTGCGCCGACATGCCATCACTGTCGTCCCTCGTGTGCATCATCAGTCATCAGATCTATAGCCATTGGTCAAGATTGCACCGCGTAGGCGCTGCCTGAGGTTGTCGCGTGTCGGCATTGCCACCGTAAGCTGATCGTCTGATCTACCTTGAGCGGTTCAGATCTTGCTGTGTAGCCGCCGTCTTCATCTACCAAGTGTGCAACCGCTATCGCCAGCCATTGCATAATAGCAACCATCGGATCTAGGTTGAACTGTCCGAATCAAGCCGTGTGTCACGCCTAGTAGCTAAGGCATCATGAACCGGGTTCGCAGTGGACCGAGGTGGTCCATGGACTAGGTCTATGTGCCGGAGACGCATGTTAACCTGTGGTTGGTCCGAGTGGCACTGACATCATGATGATGATATAATTAGATTTTCCAATATAGATTTAATTCGGGAAATCAATTATTTAATATTTTCTAATTTTCTTATTTATCAAATCTATTGAGAGCTCGTTATCCCTTATACGAGCTCCGATTGAGGTGATTAAAATTTTTAAAATTTTGTAAAATTGTGATCTACTTCATGGTGAATTTTATTTAATTTTTAGAGTTTTTTACTCTCTATTTTGGTATTTTTAGAGGCTTATAAGGAGGACTTGTTGAACCAAAAGCAAGGTTTAGAGCAAGAATAAGAACTTTCCAAGGTAAGTTATGCTTTAATCATTTTGAACTCAGTTTTACAAAATTACCATATTGATTTAAATTATGTATGTTATTTAACGTGTACCACTGTTTCCAAATTTAGTATGGGATCTAGTAACTCGTTCCAATTGAATTATATCTTATCTTGTCATTTGTATGCCATGGTTATTTGTTACCCTAGGATGGTTCGTTACTAGTTGGTTAATATTAGGAATCAACATAGATTAGTTAGACCCTGTTTAGCGTGCTTAGCTATGCCACGTATAACTCATGTCTTTTGGAATATCAAATTAATCTTGATTAATAGAATATGAAATATTTAGGAATTGGTTTGTCAAGTGTTGTCACATAATGATGTTGAGTTGTAGTGGCAGGGTTATCACTCAACGATATTAACTTGTTGATGGCACGTGGTGCATGGTAATCAACTGGGATGGTAAATGATTTAGATTGGGGCAAGTGGTAATGGGCAGTATGCTAAGGTGGGCCAGAAGGGCAGAGAGAGTAATGTGGAAGTCTTGCCTCGGTCATCGTAAGGACTTAACCTTATAAGCCTTTGCGTGTTGAATTTCAATTCTTAGTTTACTACAATTGCATAGGGTTAGAACTAGGTTACAAAATTCCAGAAACTTATGCACTTAGGTTGGGCATGTAAAGATTAAACTTTCAATTAAGCTTTGCTGCAAAAAACTTTCAATTAACCCTCCCTGTTGGAAATCATGATGCACTTCACATAATGAGTTGTATTCTTTGATACCAACAAATATAACAAAGTCAGCCACGCAAATGCTGGGCCAACTCCGCTAGCTTTATAGATCTTAGCGTGTATATATAGCTCGCCAACGAAAAAATGATCTTAGCATGTACTCTTGCTGAAAAATGCGTGCTATATGTATCCTTTTCTATTTACTGCTATTATTCAATAGCTCATCGACCACAAAGAAAAATAAATTGTAGTCATACTCCCACCATTTCGCCAGCCGTAGTATAGCAGTCTAGGTGTGTGGCACGTTGTCTACCTTGCTAGTAACCAGAATTCGATTCTCAATAATCACGTATTGGGGTAAGTTGTTTGTACGGATTTTTCACTATAATTTTCTGGGTTTGACCCCCGACTTATAGGTTGGGAATAGTTTGAACACTAACAAATTATCCCTAACCTCTCAAAGAATAATCCCACAATTTCGATTTAATTAGGTCCCGACCCATCATACATACGGACCAAGAATGCTCAACTATAAAAAATAACTAATTATGTGCTCGTGTGTTATAACGAAAACTCAATTTGCGACAAAACATTTATTTGCAAAGAGCACTAACAGTAGTAAAGGTGGGTAATTAAAGAGCAATAGCAAAGGTGGGTAATTAAGAGCACTAATAGTGGCAAATATGGGTAATTAAAAAGCAGTGGCAAAGGTAGGTAATTAAAAGCACTAACAGTGACAAAGATGGGTAATTAAAGAGCAATGACAAATATGGGTAATTTTAATGAAGTAACGTGAGAAGAAACTCTCACTTTACATAGTAGAGATTAATGATCAAGCGGAAACCCATCATGGTACGTCCGGCCCAAACAAAATAGATACAAAATCATGCTTCAGATCGACTTATATAGTCGATCAGATGTTGACATCTATACGTCAGGGGTAATCAATCATTGGAGAAGTTTATTGGTGGCTATTCTCTTGTGAAGCGTTCATTGGAGAACTTACAAATCAAAGTTCTTATTTACGACTGACCCGGCAAAGCTAGGGCGGCTAAGCGGGTTAAGAAATCAAATTTCTTATATAATATGCAACTGTCAACTAAATTCTACTGTTCCTGGGAATCGCTGACTTCCGGGCTGAAACATCAAGGAATGGGTAGCTAAGAGTCCACATCAACCACTACCGCAAAACAGCACATAGGTGACACTTTATTTGTGGCGGTTTTTTTGAATTTTTTTTAAATAATATTATTTTAATTCGAAATTGCGACATTAATACTCGTATTAAAAAAATTGCAGAAATATTACCCGGTCGCCAAACCGTTTGGCGATAATCGTATAGTCGCCACACCAGTTGGCGACAACTCCCTAATCCCACGGTTTAACCGCTAATAGCTGTCAGCGGTTATCGTCACATTGCTCGACGACCATCAGATAGTCGCTAAACGGTTTGGCGACCACCAGTAGTCGCCGAACGGTTTGGCGACTACTAGTAGTCGTTGAACTGTTTGGCGATAACACTGTACATATTTTTATTTTTTTGGTAAATTTTGATGTGGACTGTTTGTGCAATAATTGTTGTATTAAACCGGGAAGAACTAAAAAAACTTCTTGTCATGTAATAAACGGGAAGAATTATTTTAGTTCGATAGTGATACACATCTCACTTGCGTATTTTCATAGCCCCGCGGGACAGGCCGGACACGGTCCAAAAAATACGGAATAAATGAAGGGCGGCCTACGCAGTGCGGGCTACCACTTACGTATGGGCGAGATAGCCAGACGTTGCTTCGGCATTTTGTTGCGAAAATCGGAAAAGGCACTCACGGCCTTTAAACCACGGAAATCGTGGGCACTTAGGGTTTTCGAGTCTCTGCAGGGACAGCCGGACACGGTCCAAAAAATACAAAAAATCAAGGGCGGCCTCACTTAATGCGGGCTACCACTTACGTATGGGCGTAGATAGGCAGACGTTGCCCGGCATTTTGTTGCGAAATCGAAAAGGCACTCATGGGTAGAATCAACGAGCACGATAAAAATTAAATTGGACAACCACGACTTCAAAAAATTTTGAAATTTTTATGGAGGTTCCTAATAAATCAGTGATATTACTATAAAAATTTCAAATAATTTGAAGATCTGAACAATGTTTTAAATTAAAACAATAAAATTTGATTGTTATGAACATTTCAAAATTTAATTTTTATTGTTATGAACATCATAGACAGGAATTTTCAAAATTTTATGGTCGACAACAACCGATGTTATGAACACTTAAATTATTTGTTGAACATATATAAGGGCACATACATCAAAGTTCGATGAGAAAATAAGCAATAGATTAGATTATATTACAAGGGCATTACAACTGTGACGAAATTGCTTGACGAACTAACTAACGAAAGCACTGTTCGTCATGGTGGAACAAATGATCGTTCCGCCTATCAGGGTACAGCCAGAATGATGTAAGACATTTTCTGCATATTACCTGACCCGTTCTAATATTGCGACGTGTCATCGTACACCGCTCAATCCCTACTATGAAAGAACTCCATGGGAATCCGCAGTGCTCCCAACTGTCGCCGATTGGGTGGCCTATGCCGTACGTCTCGGGTGTATAACATTTAAATTTTTTCTTTTTTATGTGGATTTCTGCCCTCCCATATGGGCATGTCATCCCGATTCGGCGCCCCTATGTTAATACCACCGGGTTCCTGTTGGTCTGCGCAAGAACGCCAAGGATTTGTTATGCGGTGCGTTCCTCTCTACGGCCGCTTCCCTTGTCCCTTCTTCTTCGAGAGGAGGAACCTCCTGCACCTCTCTTTGTGTTGGCGTTGGCGGAGACATGCGGAGACGCCTGCTGCTGTTTCGCTCACACTCCACTATATGGTGCAGAGCTTTGTGTTGGGCTTATCCTTGAACAACCGGAAGTGTGCCTGCAGTCAATACAAGATGCCCGCTGGTCGTTGAATAACACCGTGGCGACTCGGGTTTGGCTTTTCCGGCGAGAGTGGCACCACGGAGAGGGTTGCTCCCCGCTTATCCTATACAGAAGCATGAGATGTGGGTGGTACGTCTCCGTCCACCTACACCAAGTACCAAAGACCGTTCTTCCTCGGCCAAGGGCACCAGAGAATCTCCGGTCCGCTAGATCACCGTGGCATGTATCAACCATCGCCTCCAGCCATGTACGCAAACGTCGGGCGTTCGTGTGCCCCCGAGGAGGTTTTCGCTTGACTTGAGCACATTCGCAAGTGTCCTTTTGAACTCTGTGTGCGATGGATGAACTGTTTAGAACTACTAATTTGTGAGTTTAACAAGAGTATGACGATGAAACTCACCGATTGGTTGGCCCCTTGCACACCGCCCCGAGCTCGGGTCGATCTAGAAAAGGGACATATCTGGCGGCCTCTCCCACGGGTGAAGTTGTCGCCAAGCGGGGTAGACATCGTGGCGCTTGTAGAGAAATTCAGTAGTCATGTCGCTCCGCCCGCCGATCCATTGGAAGAAGCAACACCGGTCCTTGCCGAGAAAAGAAAAACGATGCATGAGATGGTAGTGTTACCCTGTATTGTGTGGACACGAGTAGGTTTACCTTGTAGGTGCGGCCACAACAGTAGTGAGCGCTGGCGGCCGTCTCTCCATGGGTAGATTGCATCATCTTCGCCAGAGGTTGCATCGCATTTGGGTCGGGCAACAACTCGCAGAATCGGGCATCGACACTACTTGCATCCAGAATTTGGGGTGAGGATGACTTCTGCTAGCTGAAGAGGCGACGGTAGAACGACATTGTGCCCTAATTTGTGTAGATTCAGCTGACGTTTATTGCTGGTTTGGCTATGTTGGCTGTCTACCCCTAGGCCCTCTTTTATAGTGGTGGTGAGGGGTTACTCCACACAATTACAGCACTTGTCCATTTTGATGGCGTGGTATCCTCTGTGAAAGCTGCACAACTTGTCACCCATCATCAAAAGCCGCGACGACTCACCCTCTCGGGAAAGGTCGCACGACCGTCACCCTCGGTCGAAGGTCGCACGACCGTCACCCTCGGTCGAAGGTCGCACGATGTGTCACCTCACCAAAGGTCTGACGATGTGTCACCCTCCCGAAGTCGCCGCAACACGAAACCGCGTGTTGTCGCTTTCATCAAAAGCGGATGCGCGTGTTGTTGTTTCGATTTCAAAAGCGGGTGCGGCGTGTTGTCGTCTCAAACCGAGCAGCGTGGTGCGTAGTCTTGTCGCTTAGTCGAGTAGTTTTACAAGCCACCGAAAAGGCTTAAGTATTTCTAAAACGCAGAAGTTTCGAACGTTTAGGGCTCTTGCTTTAGTAGGATTCAGATATTCTTTTTAGGGCTTGATCTACACATAAAACTGAGCTAACTAAGCCTATTCAGCGGCCTTTAGAATTACTCGTGTAAATACAGATGTTGGTGTGACTACCTTTTGAACCCAGTTTGGACAGCCATATCACACGAAAATATTCTAATTAAAGCCTGCTTAACATGTAAAATACGGATACATGAAGATATGATATCTGGAAACCACTTCGAAAGACATCCGTTACCAACTCTGCCCCCTCTACACGAAATGAACTACTTCGCAAGAATAGAGCACAATACAAGAACGATAGCCACATACACAAGCTTCTCTAACCATTTCATATGATCTAAAATGTGCTCCATCTTGAACATCAGCATGTTCAGCCTCTGCTCAAGCATAGGGTCCATCCTCTCCTCCATAGAAGGCTGGTGCATCCTTTGTGGTACAATGGTTGTACGACGCTCCCTCGTGGTGTCCATGGTGTCCGCCCATCGGAAATATTGGCACCCGCAGCTTCACGTGATGAGGTGAACAAGCTTTCAAGGCGCATGGAAGGAATGAGATATCTCAGAACAACTCGAATAGAAGAAATAGTGTGCACAAGAAGGAATCAAACTAGCTTTCACTTACAGAGAAAAAAGGGCACTTGTAGAACACTCGCCCATTATTTTCCTCAGTGTTGGAGTACAACACATTAGCTTGCACGTGGCAGTTAGGGCAATCGACCTGCCTTGCATTGGCAAGTGCATGAGCCCTCCGATTTGCTGAGGTCGCCGTTTGAGACATAGTCTTTTGAGGCAAGGAACGGGATGAAGACGAGGATATGTGGTAGCGGAGGTGGTATGAAAGCTCTTCCTTTTGTTGAAGGATTGCGGGGTTCCGGGGAAGAATGTTCAACGAGAAACTGAGGTGCTTTTGGCTCTCCCCTCGGAGAGTCCTCTTATATCCACGTCCCCCCTCCGGACGAGGACATCCCTAGGCCCCCCGCCCGATCCACCTATGACGGGCACGTCTCCCCCTTTACACGGGGATGTGGCTGGGCCCCCCGCAGCACGAACTTCGCGGTCTGAGAAAGCTGATAGCAGCGTGTTGTCGAGTCGATCAGAAAAAGTGGGCTGCAGCTATAACACCCCGGCGCCAAACGCACCGCGAATGCTACCCAAAAGCCCTAAATGACGCTTACAACACTCCGGAACCTTGCTGGTCCAAAGTGTCATCCATCAAGACCCCAAGAAATAAAACTTGACAAAGAAATCCAATTGAACTAATAACTCAACGAATGAAACACTAAACCTTTTATCATTACTAAAAGATTGAAATCGACCTTGAATCTCTCTAAACCAGATTAAAGTTAAGTCACCGAAATTTACAAAATTTCGGCATGACCTCTCTAAGAAGCAGGACATCCACTCAGTAGACAGAAAATATTTGCAGTAAGATATCATTCTAGCAGGTCCTTAGTTAATCAATCACACCCAATAGAAAATAATAAACTTTACCACGAAGAACAATACATTACAACCACATTAATTACATCCAGACTTAGCGAATTTGTTAATTAAATTGTTGGAGACCGAAGTCGTGTGCGTGTTACTACTCCAACCCGACGAGCCAACTTCAAGTACCTAAAACAAGGAACAACAAGCGTGAGTCCAAGACTCAGCAAAAATGCATTCAATCAAAAAAGTAATGAATTCAATTAGAATGCAACGACTTCACGACATACAGTAATATTTCCTTACTTGACATCCTTAAATAAAGGGAGCAATTTGAATTCATATAACTTCAAAACGTAAAAAAAACACGATTACTTCACCATTTACTATACCCATTACTTAATTGAAATTATCCCGTTAAAGAAGCAGAAACTAACCCCACTTACCACATCCAACTCGGAAACATAAATAAACCTTACTCATGCCTCAACAATCATTTCAGGATGAGTCAACGACTCAATACTCAACCTGTCATTTCCATTCTCATCAATTAACATTTATCAACTGCAACACACAATGTAATCCTTTTATGCTCTCATCCTTTTTCTCAGGAATCATAAAAATGAATGCACCATGCATGCTCCTAATGCACATTGTCATAGCGTATACCGGTATAGCTGAGTGCACACCCGTCGGTGTGCACCCTCAATCCCGACCATCCCGTGTCGGGCCTACTTTATCGACTCGCTCCCATTCACCTCGATGAATGGGACTACGAGGTAGGACTTTGTGCTCACTACGGGTGAGCACCGAGGCCCGTGATCAACATGGGACGCCTCGCCCATCATGAATGCACAATGCAATTTACATGAATGAATTGCAACACTTCATTCAATGCCTACACGAACATACCATAAACACATACGCACACATAGCGAATTCCCACATATACTATCTATATAAAGGACTTAACCGTTTGAGCCAAACCCATGATTAGTCCCAATCACTCGAACAATCTACTCACTATAATCAACCTTACTAAAAGCTCGGTCTTACTTAGAGTTCATCTAATTAACAGAGCAACAATTAAATTAAAGAGCATCACATATGAACACACATTCACACTCAATAACACGGTGTACTTGCATCCATTCCCTTAACCTTTTAATCATCATAAGCATTTTCATAAGAGGAAACACTTTCTAGTTATATCCCAGCAAGGCTTACCTCCTGCGTATGCATCGGCAATTACTTACGCTAAGGGCAAACAATCGATTAATCCTCCTAGCCACAATCTAGGGAATGCACTTGCCTTTTACCGACGAAGAACGGAGTGGCGTATGGTTGAGACCACTCCTGACAAAACCTTCTCTGCAATTAAACAACAATCATCCAACTCAACTTTAGGCACACTCGAAACAAGCGACAAAAGAAAACAACTCTTTTGCATAACTGACTTCTTCATAAACTAATGCCCATTTATAAGCTAAACACATATCAGTATTTCCGGATCTAACTAAACAAATCCTTGCCACTAGAGAAAGTTACGAGTGCACAGGAAGTAAAATGGTTAACTGCATAAGGACATGGAAGCTAGTAAGCAAATAGCACACACTCATACAACTGATTTAATTTACAATGAGACAAAATGTAAGGTCAATATTTTCACATCTGCAAGCTCTCTCATAGTAAAAGAAGTGCAGAAAATATACTAAGAGTATAACACCTGCTCCACTTGTGCACACATAATGCTCTAGGTATATGATCATATACCACAATAAAAAAAACGATCAGTGCAGTCTCTTGAGCATACCGTTGTAGAGAGAGAGATATTAAGGTATCAACATTTCATGACCTACATAATAGTGGGTCCACTACTATTACCAAGTATAGCATGATATACAATATTAAGCCCCAGTCTCTATTTTTATTTGCTCAAATCCACAGATTCATACTTGGAGCTAATAAGCATAAGAGTCTTCTAGCATCACTACAAGCCAAAAATACCTCTAATGGTTAAACCAAAACCATTAACCAGCAAGACATCTTTTCCACTAAGAAATCGGCCATTTCAATACATGTAAGATACTCATAATCATAGCATAGCAGGAATCACTCAGCGAGCTATACATATTTTTTTTATCGCAAGCAGATAAATCATGATTACAACATATTGACTCTAACATGCAGTTGTCTATTAACTAAACAAATTCTCAATCATACATGTATATCTTAAATGCTTAACAATTCCAGCCCCTAGGAACTGTAATTCAGCACAGTTCACCAAAACATGCAGCAATTCCATACTGAAGAACAGACGACAACCATACTCACTAGCAAAACAATTTAGGGAGAAAAGAAATCATCACTTCATCTCATGAAAACCTAGCTAAGCATTTGATCAAACACCTGGTATGCATACTAGAGACCAACCCTCAATTTGATTGAGTTCTCACCACAAACAAGCAAGGGGGAAGGACATGGCTCTGCTGAGTGCTGTTTAAAGTCGCTGCTACTCAGTCGCCTTTACCGCTATTCTGCTTGAACACTGCCGCAAGATCTGCTCCGCCGACTGCCGCTATGGCTTTACTACTGCTGCCGCCGATTGTTGTCCAAGCAGGGAGGAGGAGAAGGAGCCGCAGGAAACCAGAGGGAAGGCGTCGCACGCCAGGGCAGGCGGTGTCGCCAGCAGGAAACCAGAGGGCGCCAGGGCGCACTGAGGGCTCGATCAGCAGGAGGCACCGGTATGGGGAGGAGCAGGTGCCAAGGGGCTCGGCCAGAGCTGAAGGGCGGGGTGTGCGGCAAGGATTGAGGTAGGTGGCCGGCGGGAAAGTAGGGAAGCGCCCGCCCGAGACAACAAACACACCAGAGAAAAAACCAGAAGGAGTCGGTCTGCCTCCAAGAAATGCCAGCCACTCAATAGAAGAGAGAGAGAGAGAGATTAGGTGAGGGAGGGGAAATTCCTAAAAACCCCTCCAAACCAAATTCCATCTTTTAACCATAAGCGCGAACCAAATAATTAAATCCTTGGCGCGACAAGACAAATGTCAGGAAAAACAAACTTGCGGCAAGACTAAACAGCTCGGAGGATACCTCACTCCGAAAACTAGAGCAAAAATCCAAAACCTTTAATAAAAGCTTCACTTGCGCGACGATAAATAGTTCCTCCCGAGAAAACATCCTTGAATCAAGAAGGAGAAATCTTTACCGGCTGAAAATCCTAAGAAAAGAGATCTTCGGTATTACAGCAGCGTGTTGTCGAATCAGTCCGAGAAAGCTACAACGTTCGCGTTGTCATGTCGCATTGATATCGGAAAGGTAAAAAAGGCGTGAACAGCACTATTAACATTGTAAAACAGTACGAACAAAGTAACAAAGCGAGAACAACACTCTAAACAATGTAGAATAGTACAAAGTAAGAACAAAAATAGGACAACAGCCTATCAGCGAGTCCCTAGTCGGCCGCACCCCCCCTACGACGACCCCTCTTCGGCCTACGTGCTGAGGCCGGTGCATCGTCAAGAGGGCGAGGGTGAAGCTCCTGCGATGGCCTCGCCTGCTCCTGCGATGGCCCCGCCTGGCCGTAGTCGGAAGGGCTGTAACGCTGCACCGGTCGACGGTCTCGGGGAGGCAACGTGTACCCGTAGGTACCGAAGTCCGGCTGCGCTAATCGTGGTCGGTGCAGGGGCTGCATGCCTGCGCGCTTGCCGGGGCATACAAAGTGTGCACCGAGAAGTATCGTCCGCGAAGAAGTCTCGCCGACGGCGTCGAGGAGTGCGTGGATCGTGAGAATCGCCCTCCACCCTCAACGAGCTCGCACGTTCGGATAATAGCTTTTAATTGCGATTCGTGATACTAATACGTAAACGTAAGTAGCTCGACTTACTGGCGTGGGCACCATGGTGGAACCGCGTCTTCGCTGCCGGCCGGACCCTCCACCACGTTTGGGGCGGAGGCAAAGAGTGTGGAAGTCGACGCGCCTTTTTGTGTAAGGAGGAGCTGGGTCCGTGTGGGGTGTGTAGGCACAGGCGGCGGCCTCAAGACGTGCCACGGTCGGAAGCGCCGACGCGTCGACAAGAACCCAGCTCCACGATCTCGGCCGCCGCTCACCATGCGTCTCTGTGCCTCTCGCAATCTCCTCCGGCGAGAGGGTGGTCCACTCGACAAGACGCCGCTGCGCGGCGTATGGAGCTCCCTAGCGTGGTCCACCGCCACATACGACAAAGTGATATGCATATGGACATAGCGTCGGGAATACACAATGTAATTTACAAAATTAATACTTACCATGGCGTGCATGGCGCTCCCGCCGTCTCCGGTACAAGTCACCACGCTAGGAGCGTCACGCCGGGCGAGCCTCCTCCACCGAAGAGGAGACGGGCGCGCGTCCGGCACGCACCAATCTGGTCTATCTGGTGGGACGAAGTCGTCATAAGGTGTGGCCTCATCGACGACGTCCGCTTGCGCCCGCCCATCAGGCTACCCACGGCTCCATCCTCTCAGAACAAGGTGACCAGCTCTTCGGAGGGCCATGGGTGTGGACCACAAAAGAAATCCAAATTATTACACATACAACGTAATTATTTCACATATTTTAGGTCGGATAACTCACGTGTATCGCTGCGGCGGTACACGATCCCCCAAGGAACAGGACCCATTGTCGAGGGGTCGAACTCTCGAGGACTCGGTGCGGCGCGTAGTCCTCCACGAGACGCCGAGGACGATCTTCCTCGTCGTCACCAAGAACCTGGTCCCTATAGCAAAGCGCCGAGTGCCCACCGCTCGGCTCGTCCCCGACACGGCGCTTCGCTATAAGGGTCCTGCATAACCCGGGCAGCGTCTGGTGGTCGAACGCCTCCGTGAAGGAGTGGTACGCCGAACGTACCTGCACTCCCGCCCACTGTGGCTGCAAAAGGAAAAAATATGTGTAAGCACATGCGACTGCAAATAAAATTTGATAAATGCAATTCAAGAAAAAAATTACCCGTCGCCGAGTCCAAAGCGAGCCCACGGTCGGCCGGTCGATCTCGTCGCCCCCGTACATCTCGGCGGTGTACAGTCGCGGGAAGACTAAGGGTCGACCCACTGGGAAGCGCTCGAACGACCAAAGCTGGAGAAGTAGGGGCATCCCAGTCAGGTTGGCGGTCTTGCTCAGCTTCACGCACGCGTCGCAAAGGCCGCGGTACGTGCCAGCAAGAACCGCCGAACCCCAGGACACCGGCCGACCTAGCTCGGGTCAAGCGCCGTCGCGATAGCCCGTCGCGAGGCTATCCACCCGTCGCCCACGCTGTCTCCGTGTGTGGTCGTGAACATGACCATCCCAAACAACCAAAGTAGGTAGGCCTCGAAGTGTCGGGCCACCTGGTACGGCGTGGGGTCCGCCGCCATGTGCTGCACCTATGACAATTAACATATAGTAATATGTTAATAATGTTACAAAAAATTAGAATAACATATACACGTGGAAGCACTCACTCGAATCGGGCCAACCACCTCCTCAACGGCCGTGCTTCTTCCTAGCGACGGTATCGCGGATCGGTGTGAGCCACTCCAATAACCTCTCCTCGCAGTCACCGCCACTCCGCAGAGCCAACGAGGGTCCGATCGGTGCCCGGCGATCGGCAACCCCTGTAAGCATCGCGACGCCCCGCAGGACCGCCACCTCCCGAGCAGCGGTGGAAAGTGTGCGTCTCCGGCGCCAACGGTCTACCAGACTAGACAAGAGGCTCGGCCAAACGGAAAACGCCGGATCGCTCGACCGTCGCCGCCTCCGCAGATCTCGGCCTCACCACGCCTCAGTGAGCCTCGATCATGCGAGCGAGGGGAAGCAACCCAGCACGTGCCAACCTATCGACATGTAAATTCAATTGTTAGACGAAATACAATTGTGCGAGCAAAGAAACATGTAAATGTAGTGCAACTCACCGGGCGTAGAAGGCTGGGTGGAGCCGCCATGCCCTGCCGGGTACACGGACCCGCAGCAGAGGCACCCTCTCAACGCCCTGTGTGGCGTGGACGAACGCACGGTGCCGTCGGTCCAACGAAGAGTCAAGGAGTGACTCGGGGTGCTCCATCCCTGCAAGCAAACAGGAAAACAGTACGATTAGTAATTTAAATGAAAAGACTGAAGAGTTTGACATAAATAAACAAACGACAAACATATTACGCAATTCAATACAAAAAGATGACAAAAGGTACAATCATAGCTAAGCATTGTTAAGCATTCAATACAACCCGACGTTGATAAAATAGTCCAATGTAACCTCAAGTACCTAGCATAGGATAAAATGATACATATTACACAATTCAATACAAATTACATAATTCACTACATAACACTACGGGCATTGCGTTGCCTTGTGCCCGTACTCATCGCACTGAGAACACCTCCTAACAGAGCCACCCACTTCAGATTCATCCATGTCATTGCGAATGCGCCTAGACTGTGGACGGCCAGCCTGGCCTGGTGCACACCTCCGCATATTTGCATCCGGTAGGCATATGCGCACATCTCTGTTAATGGCAGTGAAATCACCGTGTGCTCGAAAACCACGGAACTCACCGGACCATGTATTGACAAAGATGACCCTTCGTAGAAAGGGACACGATATGCACGTGTTCATCCCAATTTGCCCGCAAGTCGCGATCACATGCGAGCAGGAATATGAAGAAGTCTTGGCTTGTTGCGGTGCATTCACACCATCGGTGGCCCTTGGCCTAGGTTAACCTCCGTGTAATAACCGCCGTGTCGGTTCCCAATCCCCTTTACACCGGAGAGTCACTTCAAAGCGGTACTCGGTCACTCTGGTTACGCACCATATGCAATCGAAGCTTTCTTCGTGCGTTCCTCCATGTAGGCCATCATCCGCGCACAGTACGGCGTTTGCAATGTCGTGGCGTGAAGTACAGCCTCCGCATGCCTTTTCTGGAAGTAGCCAACGATGCCGTGCAGCATGCCTTCCAGGATGGCCACAAGTGGTAGCGGACGCAGGCCTCTGATGACCCAATTGTAAACCTCGGCTATGTTCGTTGTCATGACACCGAACCTGTTCGAACCTATCAGTTAGCACAATAACTCTAACTGTTCAATCGTCACAGCTATGTTAATTTAGTATACTAACCCTGGCGCCTCAGTGTCATGGAGCAATGCCCACTTCTCCAACGGCCCGCTCTATCCAAAGGCGAGAAATACTTAATGTTTCTTGACGATCGTCTCCTCATATTTGGAGGATCGAGCGCTCCAAGGGGTGATAGCCTTTTGGGTGGGCAATCGTTCGGCGTTGCTGGTTGCTTCTTCAGCTCTTCAATCTGTGCGGTAGTGTGCTTATCCAACTCGGCCAATATCGCATTGAACTTACGTGCCTGGTTCTGCTTGCATAACCTCTTAAATAGGTTCATCAGCTTCTTACTCTTGAACTGCCTGAAAAAATTTGCTCCCAAATGCCTCATGCACCATTGCTCGCATGTCCCGCCATGGAAAAAGGCTCATCAAGGTCCTCTCAGAGAGTCTTAATTGCCAAAATTATACCTTTATGGCGGTCATGGATGATGCACACGTTGGGCGATCACGAACTACCCGAACTTCAAATGTCGAAAAACCACGCCCACTATCCGGTTCTCACCCTCAACAAATGCAAAGGCCAATGGAAGTATGTGGTTGTTCCTATCAATTGCAATAGCCGTTAGAATCGCCCTTGTATTTCCTACCAAGAATGTACTATCGACGACAAAGAATGGACGGAAGACTGAATGACGCAATGCAAGGACCCAAGTGAAAAGAAAGCACGACGAATATCGAGACCTGTTACCATCCGCTTCACTTTCTTCAAAAGCGATTGTACGTGCGTGGTTGGTTTCCTTCAAGACATCAAGCACACGAGGTAGGTTACAATACGAAGCCTCATATGTGCCAAACCTCTTCTCTAATGCCTTTTGCTTCGCACGCCAGGCCATTGAGTAACTGATCTGGTACTTAAATATTCTCAACATTGCTTTCTGAATATAAGAACACTCAATGTCCCGCTTCTCGATGATCTCATTGAACATCACGCTAGCGATTACAGCCGCATTCAAGTTGCGGTGTTTTACAAGAACATTTTCTAGTCTGCACGTGTGCCCATCTACTCGTGATGCAATCCAAAATGTCTCGCACTTCGGCTTGTATGCATGTACTCGGAATTCACATCCTTCGATTCGCACTTCACGTGTATCTATCTCGATGGACAAAACAACTCGAACTCTCTCTCACGCGATAGTGCCCACAAATTTCACTACCAACTTCAACTCGTAATTATTTGCGAAAACTTGATTCACCGAACGGCATTGCTACCATACTCCCAACGCGACTCATGCCCCCACAAAACTTCCATACTAGCTTTGTTTTTCCCTGCTCCACTCGTCGTGATGGGTATATCCGTTGCCCAAGATTACTATGCATTTCATCATCTCCTCCTCTTCCTCATCTTCGCCGATGTCATCATCACACTCCAACATTTCAGCTTCATCTTGCATCGCCATATGGTCCACCAACCCAATTGATCAACAATTTGCTTGATTTCCTCCCTTCATCCGCCTCGACCTTCCGTTTCTTTGCATCCTGTTATCATCCTCCGCCGCTACCTCAATCGGCACCACTACGAACTTGTTCAACAGAGTCGACGTCTTGCTTTCGCCCATGTCGCTAATATTCACCTCTTCTCTAGGGCACGCGCTCGCACTCAAAGATTACACATTCAAGGCTAGATCCCTTGCACCACCTTAACCATTTATGCCACAAGTACGTCCAATCTATTTTCTTCAACTCCCACAGAGCGGGTCACCCTTACTACGCTGCGTGAATACGGCTTGAATGGTAACAGAGTAAACACTTGGATCCAGGAAAATATTTGGTCAACCAAAGCTTTATATCACGGATGCTAACTCTATCGGGCATAAGTGTTCGCCATTGTGATTGCAAAACCGCTCAAATCAACACCATTTTGCCCAATTTTTATTTCACCATCGCCATAATATACCTTAAATTTCATTTGCATCGACACATTATGACGACATATACAAAATTGATTTTTATATCACCACTAACGTTTAATATCACTAACTAAACAAAAATAATTTTTATATTGCATCAATATCTAAATTAACGATTCCCTCCTAAAATGAGAAAATTATCATGCCGGCATTTTCAACGAACAATCTAAAATCGCTATATTACATCAAAATTTAGAATCTCAAATATTGCATCTAAAATTTCTAATATCGATATTGCATCAATATCTATCTAATATTGCATCAATATCTAAAATCTCGAATATCGACATTGCATTAATATCTAAAATTTCTAATATTGCATAAACATCGATATTGTATCAATTTCTAATGTTTCTAATATCTAAAATTTCTAATATCTAAAATTTCTAATATCTAACATTTCTAAAATTTTCTAATATCTAAAATTCCTAAATTTTCTAATATGAGAAAATCTCCAAATTATTTTACACTATACAAATTTAATAACAAAATTACAAAAAATTACCTTTTTCCTTTTTTTCCTCCTTCCTCCTCCTCTCCTCTCTCTCTCCTCTCTCTCTCTCCTCCTCTTCCGCGCTCCTCTCCCTCTCTCTCCCAAGCACGGCCTCTCTCCCTCTCTCCTCTCCTTGCCTCCTCTCTCCTTCCTCTCCTCTCTTCTCTCCTCTCCTGTGCCGCCCTTGCGCTTTCTTTCACGAGCCGAAAGCGAAGGAAGGAGACGGCCGGCCGTTCGCCAACAACAGTTTGGTTATGGTCGCCACACCGCTGGCGATTACTTAGTAGTCGCCACACCGCTCGCGACTACTTAGTAGTCGTTAAACCGCTTGGCGATTACTCCTCGCCCGTGACAATCGGGTCATCACCGCTTCAAAATGCGGATTAGGCGCTTATCGCCAACCGGTGTGGCGACTACCTATTATCGCCAAACCGTTTGGCGACTACCCTATTATCGCCAAACGGTTTGGCGACCGGATATTATTTCTGCAATTTTTTAAATACGAGTATTAATGTCGCAATTTCGAATTAAAATAATATTATTTAAAAAAATTCCGGTTCTTTTGAAACCGTTATAAATACACTTATTAGTGGCGGTTTTAGATGTCAAAATGACGGGAAGACTATTTGTAGTGGTTTTTGTTTGGAACAGTCACAAATAACTGATTATTTGTGGTAGTTTTTCTTTAGAACCGCTACAAATAATATTGGGACTATGTGTGGCGGTTTTTGGCTAGAACCGCCACAGATAATTCATTATTTGTGGCGGTTTTTCTTTGAAACCGCCACTGAACATTTGTGGCGGTTTTAGGAAAAACCGCCAATGATAATATTAGTATTTGTGCCGGTTTTTTTGTTAAAACCACCACTAATATTATTATTTGTAGCGGTTTTAATTTAAAATCGTCACAAATTATATTCCTATAAATACCCCTTGTACCTTCGCCATGGTCATCTTCCTCCCGAGAACATAACCTTACTAGCTGATTTCAAATTTTTGTGCTTCTACTTCTTATAATTGTTCTAAAGTATATGATTCGTTCTTCTCTCTTCATTTGTAGTGATGTAGTTGCAATTCAATGCTTAGACAAAGTTTAATTGAGGTTTAGATTTAGTTTGTTTTTATTTATCTTGCATTTTGTAGATGATGAATTTATGACATTGCTCAATTAGATTAAGTTGTCTACCTTTTTTAGATGATGAATTATGATAAAGTATATATTAAATTTATTTATTTAAGATTATTGGATATTAACAAAAATTAAATTTTAGTTAATATGGTAGATGGGTGATCTTGAAATTGGTTGCATTAAGGACACTATGGTAAATTTTCTAGCTGTAGACAAGATTTGTGAATTTTATAAGAATTCTGATCATGCATTGTTTTCAGTCAAAAATCAATCGGTAAAATCAAAAAATAAATTTATTTGCACCTGGACCAACCTGTATTTACTACTACGCATGGTCGCGCGTCGCAAGTCACAAGTCATGCGATTTTCGTGCGAAATATGCGCACGTGCAGTTGCTAGGATTCAAACCCGTGACCTGTTGCTTCGCGTGAATTCCTCTTACCATCTCACCTAACGCACACTTCTCAACTACTATAAGATATATTTTCCTTTATCCCTTCGTATCTGAAAGTTTCAACGATTATTTGGACTTCTACATGACTTCAAATAAAAAAGTTGTCAACTACAAAGTTGTAGATCTCATCGAGATCTACAATTTTCATATAAATTTTGTCTCCATCCGTCTCCATACGTAAAAGTTATGATTTTTCAAAAATATTATCACTGCCTGTTCGGATTCCGAATCGGTAGTAATACTATTATCACTCCGGCAGTGATAATTACTCCATTATCACTGTCGGTGTTCATGTTGAGAATCGGCAGTGATAATAACTTATCACTGTCGGTTCTTAAGAAGAACCGACAGCAATAATATAATTGCCGGTTTTTTTTAGAACTGGCAGTGATAAGTTACTATCATTGTCGGTTCTTCTTTAGTCGAGCATTTGCGTCGGTTTAGTTTATGAACCGGCAGTAAAAGTGTTATCACTACCAGTTCTAACCGTACCGACGGTGATAGGCCGGTAAGAAAGAGGTTTTTTGTAGTAGTGGGAGATACCCCCTCTGTGTATATCTTATCCTATAGAATTGGGTCCGCAATATCCGAAATTGGTAGATGCTTATTTGAGCATATATGGTATAGTTTTTGAATTTTCGATGCATACTCATATCCCATAT
Organism: Guadua angustifolia; assembly: GCA_036346375.1. Classification (NCBI taxonomy): domain Eukaryota; kingdom Viridiplantae; phylum Streptophyta; class Magnoliopsida; order Poales; family Poaceae; genus Guadua; species Guadua angustifolia. The sequence continues at coordinate 21,711,640 of CM070510.1, forward strand.
TTAGATATTCGACACCCATTCTTGAGGATTTCAATTTTTATCACACAAATGTTGCTTCCAACCACAGAATATGAGCAGCTTTTTTGGGTGGCGAAGAAATGTCCTTTAGAATAACAACAGAGGAGAGTTCAGCCCAAGTGGTATAAATAACCTAGTGAGATAGATCACAATCGGTTCTTACTTAATAAGCGTTAGTGATGTACATGTACATCACTATCGGTTCTCACAAAAGAAGCGATAGTGATAGACACTCGCACATCACAATTGGTTCTTATGTACACATCACTATCACTTTTCACAAAAGAATTGATAGTGATGTGCACGTGCTCATCACTATCGCTTCTCACATAAGAACTGATTATGATGCACCCAGTGCTACATCACAATTACTTCAAATCTGAAAACTGATAGTGATGATTAGTAACACCCCTTCTAAGTCATCTTTTACAATTGTTTTTCCTAAAAACTTACGAACCGATCCAGATGAAATGATAGTAGTGTACCATTCTATCGTAATGACTCGTTGGGCGCGCACGTCCACGAACGACCACTACTATAGAACCGACCTTTGCTACCGGCCCATCAGTACCGATTGGGTACGAACCGGGACTGATAGTTAGAACAGTCCTGGTTCAACAGCTACAGGGATGCAGGGGGAGATCAGTACTGGTTCAAGACACCAACCGGTACTGATGGTCTCACATCAGTACCGGATCGTGTGTATTGTGTCCCAATTTAAACTTCTTCCTCCTCCCGCTCTCTACCAGACCAAGATCATTTCAATGCGCGACAAGAACAGTGGAGCTTCGGCCAAGAGCTTCAAGGGAGGGGAGGTGCTGCTCAAATTTCAAAATTTTGGTCATTTTACTCGCAACCAAGGTAACTAAGGCTAGTAACATCATTCCTCACTTCATTTGGTGTTAAATGGAGCCTTTTTTTCTTGAATTATGAAGAAAATTTGATCTTTTCCCATGATTGATGAAAGATTATGAATGTAGAGATCTAGCTTGATCTTTTCAAATAGGATACAAAAACTTGTTGTGTAAGATTAGAATTTGCTTGGATTATAATGTAGCTCGCATTTAAGGTGTGGATCTAGCTTAAATTTAGGTTTTAGTTCCATCGATCGATGAAGGATGAGGTTTGGTTGCACGTAGTTGGGGGGAGAATGGTGCATGAAAATCATGGAGTTTGGGATCTTCAAATGGCAATAGTTATGTAGAAAAGAAGAAATTTAAATTCATTTGCGAATTAAAATAATATCAAAAATATGATTGGCTTTATAGAAAATATAAAATGAGTTCAAAATTTGAGAAAAGTTTTCAAAAATACTTTGGAATATTTTAAACTTACAAAAATTATTTCTATGAGCCATTAAAAGATGGACACCTACTATGGTTTCATAGAGGATATCTGGGAGCTCAAGTACGGGCCATTAAAAGTCCCTCTGTTTCGGTGCCAATGGGTCAAACTGACAGCCGTGGATATCGATAAGTACGGTATGACAACTGTGGACCTCAAGCAAGTGGCCTATAGGGACGAACCGTTCGTGCTTGCTAATGATGTGACACAGGTATTCTATGTGATGGACATGGACAGCAAACCGAAAAAGCAGAAGGAGAAGACTAGCAATAGCGATCAACCAAGGCGCCACGTGGTTCTTCCAGGTAAAAGAAAGATTGTTGGAGTTGAGGGCGTCACGGATGAAGAAGAGTATAATCAGTTCGACAAGCTGCCTCTTTTCACAGTGGACGTAGACATTAGTGTACTAAATGATACAGAGAAATCTCTATACGTATGCCGCGATCATAATGAAGGATCGTTTGTAAAAACAAAGTATGTTAGCAAATAAGTCCAACCGTGTTGTATACTCCCTTGTTAGAAGTTAGCTAGCTCGCTCCTTTTGGTGTAATAGATGTGTCCATGGATGGATCACTTTGCTTTGTTTTGGTGTAATAGACTACTAACATACTTTTAGTGTGGAATAAGATTGATTTATTATTTTTTAGTGTGGAATAAGATTGATTTATGTAACAAGGTGAAATTTTGCATTAGAATTATAAGAGTGCAAAAATTACTTTATTTCTTATAATTTTTATAATTTTAATTTATATTAGAAGTTTATAAAATAATATGCTAAAGAATATATTAATTTTCAAAATTATTGTTCAATTGTAGAAACTATAAAAGGACTTTATAAATGACTAGTAATCTTTTGTTATTTATTAAATCATTTTAGTGTGGAATAAGAATGATTTATTATTTTTATTAAGCAAAGAAGCAATAATTTAATTTTCTATAATTTTATTTTATATTAGATGGTTGGAAAATAATATTCTAAAGATTATATGGATTTAAATCATTTTAGTGTGGAATAAGAATGATTTATTATTTTCTATTAAGCAAAGAAGCAATAATTTAATTTTCTATAATTTTATTTTATATTAGATGGTTGGAAAATAATATTCTAAAGATTACATGGATTTTAATTTATATTAGATTGCTGGAAAATAATTTTAATCAGTACCGGTTGGATACACCAACCGGTACACCAACCGATACTGATAGTGCCTAGGGCATCTGCACATGCTGGGCATCAGTCCCGGTTGATGTATCCAACCGGGACTGGTGGTGCACCTATAAACCTCTCCCGTCGCCTCCTCTCCCCCACTTTCCTGCTCTTCCCGCCCGTATTCCCCAATTTCCTCCTCCTCCCACGCGCACCGCCATCCTCCTCGCCTCCGACGACCGTGCGTGCCACTGTCCTCCTCGCCTTCGACGACTCCGCACGCCGTTGTTCTCGCCTCCGACGACTCCGCACGCCGCATTCTCTCCTTGTGTTCGACGACCCAGCACGCCGCTGTCCTCGCCTCCGACGACCCCACCGCCGTCCTCCTCGCCTCCGACGACCCTGTCGCCATCTTCCTCACCTCTGACCATCAACCACATTACCTACAGTAAAGCCTCCTTCAATCCTTGTATGAGCACGAACATTGGGCTGGGGAAATTCCAACCGGTGAGATCCTAGTAATCGATTCTGTAGCTAGCTCTCAATCGAATCAAAAAAAGTTCTGAAACAACAGGCAAAGTTTAGTCGAACTTGTAAAAGAAGCCAATACTTCACGATTGCAATTGTATATGTATGTGACAGTATATGTGATTCTGTGATTGTGCGTGTGAACAGGGAGATTCTGTGATTCTATGATTGTATATGTATGTGACAGTGATTTTTGCCAATTCTAAGTGGTTTGGCATAGTGCTATAACCTTTTTAATTTGTTTGAACAAAGGAACACTAGGACACACCATTCATTCATTTAATTTTTGTTATGTCATATATCTGTTGGACTGAAGGAAGAACACCAGCAAACACCTGCCTGACACACACACAAAATGCTTGAAGAACAAGCATAGAACAATTTGAGGCACCAGCACTAAAAACAGTTAAAATAGAGGTCTAATATGTACCTAGTTCCAAACATCTTAATTACAAACCCATAACTATAATTTTGTTTGGCTTACAAGTCTAAAAGATAGAGAGTGGAAGGGCATTTACAATTAATAAGGCGGTAGGGAAACAGTTATATTCCTGCAACAGAGGAGCCAAATTACTATTAGCTTTTTTCTATTATTTTGTTGAACATATGTTTAGATTCATAATGTAAAATAGTTTCACAATCTTATATTTTTAGAATTTTCACAAACATATGGTGATAAAAACTATTGCTGAAATTTGCTTTTCGGAGAAACGTCAAGAATTTTTTGCAGGGAGTACTAGTTCATTTCTGTATTGGTTCCTTTCCATGATTTAGAATTAATCTAGAGTATTCCTTTTTGGGTTCAATCCTAATCATTATATATATATGCATGTGTGTTCCTTTAATTCCTGCCTGATCAATGTCTGATTTAAAATTTTTGTTGTTTACCTGGACATAACAATGTATATGTGCAAGTAGTTACCTGTGCACATTTTTCTGGACATAACAATGTATATGTTCAATTTTGGTTGTTTCTAGCACATTGCATTGTTGTTACCTGTGCTTCATGATATTGCATTGTTGTTGCTATGCCTCATGATCCTCTATAATAACAAGTATATGTCTGAACTGCAGTATCGTTAGCAGGGGCAGGCGCCCAAGGAGGCAAGCAGCTAATAACTTGAGAAAAATAATATGAAAAATTCATATATTCTTTAGAATATTATCTCTTATTTGCTTAATAAAAAATAATGAATCATTTTTATTCCACACTAATATGATTTTCAAAAAATAAAATAAGGTTATAAATCCACAACTAGAATGTTAGTAGTCTATTACACCAAAAAAGCAAAGCGATCATTCCATATCAACCAAGCACGTCACCTCATGGCTCGCCTCTCGATTATCTAGGACACTCTCTGGCAGCCATGCTTCTTGAACTTGCGAGGGCTGGTCAAGCCCGCCGAACTTTCTCCAGCAGTCGACACGATGTCGCCGGCGCCAAGAACAGCGGCAACGCAACGCTACGCTGCCGGCCGTGGCGAGCCCATCAGCGACATCAGGTGCTGGCCGTTGAGAAGGTCCTAGGTGGCTTGACCAGCCTCTGCAAGTTCAAGAAGCATGACTGCCAGGAGAGCGTCCGGTACACTGAGAGGCAGGCCACGAGGTGGCATGCTTGGTTGACATGTAATGATCGCTTTGCTTTCTTTTGGTGTAATAGACTACTAACATACTAGTTGTGGATTTATAAGCTTATTTTATTTTTTGAAAATCATATTAGTGTGAATTTTTCTAATTTCTGGTGAATTTTGAAATTTCTATGTATATGTGAAGTTTCTGTGTATATGTGAGATTTCTATGTATATGTGAAGTTTGAAATGTATATGTATCATGTCAAATGTATATGTATCATGTGAATTTTTCTAATTTCTAGTGAATTTTGAAATTTCTATGTATATGTGAAATTTCTATCTATATGTGAGATTTCTATGTATATGTATAAGTATACTTGTTGATAGTATTTGGCTGACTTACATTAGGAACATCTTCAGCGTCGCCACCCATCCTCTCTACCGTCTCTTCCCCACCATCTTCCACGCCATTTTAGAGTAGTACCATCAGCTTTACATGAAACGTGATCTATTTTCGTTAATTTTCAATGCTTCTTCTAGCCTAAGAAACGATAATGGACGGTGAAGGATTTGATTAAGAAGAATTTATAAGAAATTTGATTTCGGGATGTGGTGGTCATGAGGCGGCGGAGCCTGAACCCGCCCTCATGGCCGCCGAGGCCACTGAGGCCGATGAGGCTGCAGAGCACGATGAGGCCGGCGAGGTAACAATCAGTCACGTTCATGATTGTCGGTTCCACTATCATGCTAAGCCAACATTTTGACCTGTCCATGATTGTACCATGCTTTCAGATCGATCAACCAAGCAGGCAATCACGTCAGCGAGGTCCAAGCAAGAAGTCGAAGGCAAGACATGTTGTCACCGAAGTCGGCGAGAACGGCCAACCTCTTGCACCCTTGGGGGCGCTTGGGCCGTTCAATTCGGCATGCGGCGTCCACGTTAGGGACCACGTGCCAATTAGCATAGCAAAATGGGATCAGGTCCCTGAAGATACGAAGAATATGTTTTGGAACGATGTGAAGGAGACATTCACCTTCCCCCAAGGGACCGAAGAGAAGGTGAAGAGTTACGCTCTCAAGAAGATGGCTATCGCATTCCAGACTTATAAAAAGAAGTTGAACACGGGGTATATCAAGAAGAATCGAATGCCCGACTTCAACAAGCACCCAAAGTTGCAAGATCACTGGGATGCATTCGTGAACTACAAAACTTCGGACGAAGGTCAAAGTTTGAGTGAGAAGAATAAGCTGAATGCACAGAAGAAGAATTATCGCCACCGACTTGGCCTTGATGGTTACCGCCATGCAATACCCAAATGGGAGAAGAGGGAACAGGACCTGCTAGCGAAGGGTGTCGCACCCGCAACAATAGATTGGCCCGACAGAACAAGGCATTGGTTCTATGGTCACGGCGGCGGCCTTGATGACAATGGCAATGCTGTGTTTGGGGAGGTGCTAAGAGATGTGGCCAGAAGGCTTGTACAGTCCATCGAGGAGTCTTCCGGGGTAAGCCGTGCCAAACAGGAGAACGACGAGCTAACAAGGGCCCTACAAAATCCAGAGCACCCTGGACGTACACGAGGCGTTGGCGTCGTCCCGTGGAAGGTTGGTTTCGCTCAGGACGCCGAGAGCTATAGGAGTCGGGTAAGGAGCAAGGCTCGACAGACACAACAGCTTAGTGTGTTTGAGGAACGCCTGAATCAAACACAGGAGAGAATGCAAGAAGAGATCCGAAGAGAGGTGCAGTTAGCCTTGAGCCAACAGTGCGAGACGGGCCAAAAATCTCCAAGTAATCCTAACATCATCAGCCCCCGGCAGCGTGAAGCGGCATGCTTCGCTTGGGCTGCTGAAGCGGACTTGGACATGTATCCCGTAGACGACATCAGGCAGCGGACACCTTGTGAGCTGCACGTCCAAGCGCGGAACCTTTCCTTCAAGGCGGCCGACGACATGGCTCACACATTGGAGCTGGGGTAGCTTATCCATGGCCAACAGATACCATCAGGATACTCCAAGGTCTCGGTGGAGGAGGTCTGCCCAGGGTACGAGGACCTTGACCTCGAAATTCCTGGAGGTGACGGGACTACGAAGCTAGGAGAGGCAGTACACAATTTCATCCTGTGGCGCAAACGGTACATAATTTTTCGAGATAACATGGACGTGACCTCTCCGCGAAGAAGCCCGAGAAGAAACCCATCTCCTCCCAAGAAGGCGTCGACTCCTACACCACCTCCTGCGCATATAAGCCCAACAAGAAGCCTGTCTCCTCCCAAGAAGGCGTTGTCTCCTACACCATCTCCTGTGCATATAAGCCCCGGAAGAAATCCGTCTCCTCCCAAGAAGGCGTCGACTCCTACACCACCTCCCGCGCACATAAGCGCCACAAGAAGCCCGTCTCCTCCCAAGAAGGCACCGACCAAGGGAAACAAGCCAGCTCGGCCAGCAGCTCCCAAGAAGACGGGGTCCTCCACCCAATCCAAGAAGCTGGGTCCACTTCCGAAGCTGACATATGATATGACCGATGAGGAGACTTAAAAGATAGTAAAAGGCAAGGTAACTAAATTTCTTAGACCCAAGTCACCAGAGAAGAAGGTTCAACCTGGCACAGAAGAATTTCACAAAGGCTTGATGACTATTAAAAATTTGAAGGATAAAAAAGAAATGCCTCGCCAATCAAACTACGAGCGCACATTGAGTAAGGAATGCCCCAAGAAGAAGATGTCATCTGAGGGGAAGGGTAAGGAGATGCTACAATTCTTCGATGAAACTGGCCTTAACGCAAATCAAATATTAGGCACGACAAAGATTGAGTTTGCCCAAGTAAGATGGCCATTTAAAGTGGGCGGATCATTGGTCAGGCATGAGGAGCTGCTCCAACTAACGACAAAGATGCGGCAATTTCATGAATGGTACTTGGACGCGACCAAGCATGGTCTACAGTTGTTCGCTGTCAAGTACAAGCAACAAGATTTTTTTCATGGTGAAGGTGAATTTTTTGTCGAATGGGACGTCATATATGATCTATACCAGACAGACGCCCTCGCCGCAGCCTTGCTGGGTTGCTGGACTCTGTAAGTGTCTTAATTATTTACAAAAAACTATCGTGCACTCCCTTGTACTATACTAACTTGCAAGCCTAACTAATTTCTTACGTAGCATGGAGATATAAAGATGCCGAAGGAAACGTATTTTCGACATAGGCTTCATGGACCCAGTAGTTATCAACGAGACAACCGTTAGAGACCACCCAAGCGATACAGAGACTAACATATTCAATGTGCTAATGGGTCAAAAATATAAGTCAAAGATATATCTAGCCTACGCATTTGAGTACGTGTTTTCATACCACCTCGTTCTACTCCTTTTTCATAACACGATGTTAGAACTAATTAGTTATCTACGTTGACATATCTATGTGTAGTTTTTACTGGATTCTTCTTATGATCGAGTGAGATCGTAGCTCGATCACAATTATGGACTCGCAAAGGAGACCAGTTAAAAAGTATCAAAATTTTAACGATATGCATGCTCAACTGGTATTAATTCTTGTTCCTTTCATTATCGTACCAGTTCTATTTCCTTCAATTTGAAACAAATTCTAATCATGTACAATTCGTAATCACGTGTGTAGTGCATTACATGCGGTTCGATGCTAAAACAGGGGCGTATTCAAGGAGAAATTTGACATTACAATTGCCTCTCATGTACGTATATAATAATGCTAGCTTTTTAGTTAGTTAACTTATATAATTTCCTTGCATCCATTTCATGCTTTCAACTTTTTCCACCGCAGATCTTGAGACAGCCGCCGGGCAACAATTTATGCGGCTATATGTATGTGAGTTTATGCACACCCAAACCGGAGCCGCCGGCCGCATGCTAAAAGGCAACAAGGGGGTGAGTAAATATAATTACTAGCTTTAATGATGTATAGGTACTCCTTATATCTTGTACAAATTCAAGTATTGATTAGTTAATGACTTAACGACAAGTGCCTCAATATTTGGCGGAACAAGATTCGGAACTCTCGTCGGTACAAGTGAGAGCAATCCAAGAACAACTCGTCGGCTTTATTTACGATGAGGTCGTAAATCCAAAAGGCGAGTTTCACGAACCAAATTTAAATAGGTGGGGCCCTTCAATAAGGACCGGTGAACTGTCGGGATCGACATCTACGGCTAGCAAGAGCGATGCGCGTAAAAGATCCCGATGAACAGAAGGAAAAGAAATACTAAAATTGTAATTAAAATTGTGTACATATATATTGTAATACATTAGACGATGAGCAAAAGAACAAATATGTGTACATATTTTAATACATTAGATGTAATTAAATTTGTTAATGAATATTCGGTGATTTAATTATCATGCAAAGTGCATGATTGATTATATGTGCTTTAATTAGTTGTGATTTAACACACACATATATAATAGCTACCGGACACACACAAACAGACATATATATATACACAAAACATCAGTACCAGTTGGAGAAACCAACCGGTACTGATGAGGACCTCACCAGTACCGGTTGGAGACACCAACCGGTACTAATAAGGTCCTCAGGAGTTTATGACGCGTTGCCACGTGTGACTTCCAACCGGTACTGATACTCTATCAGTACCGAGTGAAGGAACCGGGACTGATGCCCTTGAGTATCAGTCCCGAATAGCCTGTACCGGTTCAAAAACCGGTACTAAAGGCTATTTTGAACTGTACTGAAGGCCCTTTCCGTAGTAGTGGATCTGCTCACGTACAGCGCGACTTCTTCCACTCCACATACAGTTGAGCAGTTCAATCCAAACCCTACGGAGATGTGATTCTCTCTCGTAGGACATCCTCGAAGCTTCTCTTGACAGAGAACATAAACATGTTACATTGAACATTTTTTCTTCGAAAACATACATACGTACGTACACATACTGAGGGCAAGTACGAACGTAGGAGCGAAACATATACTAGCTAGCTACACATAGGATACGTACGTACCAACACATGCACATATGCACAGGTAGGTACGTATGACTTGCCAGCCTCTTATTTCATACAACATTTGCAAATAGTAGCCAGCCTCTAGTACTGGGCAGCCGCGGCTTGTCCGACTCCGTGTGTCCCAGCAGCAGGCGCCCAGAGCACGGTGTCCCTGCTGATGAAGTGGCACAACGCGGCGTCTCCCGGCTTGAGATGCCTCTGCACGAACAACGGGTGGTCGGCGTCGAACTTCGACGTGTCTAGGTGGCACAAGGCGAGCGCCTCCATCTCCAAAGCCCCACCGCCGTCCACGCTCTCCAGCGTCACCGCGTACACCCTGGTGGGGTTGATCGCATGGCAGTAGTACACCGCATACGGGAACCTCATGCTGTGGCACGTTACGCTCTCTCCCTGCGGGCCGGTGACCGTCCGCGCCGCCACCACCTTATACCTCCCCGACGAAACGCCTTCCGAGGGCACGTCGGGGGAGATGGCTCGGACGTTGCGCGTCCGTAGCACGGACATGGCGAACTCGACCATCGACTCCATGGACGTGGCGCATACCCCCTTCTCGCCCTCGAGCGAGTGGTGGTGCTCGCAGGTGCCCAACGTCGACCATATGCCATCGGCCATGGCGATGGACGCGGGTGCAAACATTGCAAGGATGTTGTTGAAGTTCTTCGTGTTCATCGGGATGGAATCAGCAACGTCGCGATGCAGAAAGGGAGCACGTGTGACGACCGGCAAGATGAGGGGGGTGACCAACGACCCTGGCGTCAGGACGTCCTCTAAGAAGTGGAGGTTTTCCAAAGTACCGTAACCATTGTTGTAGCCAGTGCCATGAACACCATGGTGCACCTCTGCATAAGAATTTACAATACGACAAGTTTTTTTTATAAGAATTAGTTTGATGTAAATTATTTTGATCAATTCGATTGTCTGCCAGTTTGATCCATTAATCTATATATGTGTCCTCGATCCAGTCACAAAAGAAGTGTCCAAAATTACAGGACACGATTTGAGAAGCATGGATATTTCTTTGATAATTAACTAAATAAAGTATTTAACAATTCGAGCTGCAAAAATATTGCTTAGTTAGGTATTTAATTAATCAGCTTTAGGGTAAAATATTTATGAGACGCCGTGCGTCCCAACTCCCAAGACAAAAACAAAAAATAAATACTACAAAGTTAAAATGTATAGAGAGAGAGAGAGAACGTCAGGTGCAAGGATCATACAATGCAATGTTAATAAATATATCCTTCGTGCCCGATAAAATGTATAGGAAGTGCCCGCTACACAAGATTCATTATAGGACATTCTCTCGCCGATATTTTTCGTCTTATTACGTGACACCCCTGTTATCTCCTTTCTTTCTGGGCGCCACAGCTATCCTTTCTCTAGCACATGAAACGGTGGTCTATTGGCGTGAGCGAGGATATTTGTTTCCATTTATCTAGATTTTTGACATGATGAACTATATTTATTAAGAATATACACCTGTGTGTATTCAGTGGGAAAGCACATGCAACACTCCGTGAGACCATGGAGCCTATACAAAAATCATATATAGTATATGTCGTAGCGGACGAGCATGTAACGTGTGTGTAGAATGTGTGGGGGTGTGTGGTGTGCATTCTCTTATACTCTTAAAAAACTATCCTTTCTCTAAAGTATTTTATATTAATAGAATACATTATAGGGCGGTTTTTATTTTCAAATTTAATAATGTTAACAAATTACAACGCTTTAAGTTAGTACTAAGTTTTGTTCACACGGAGACGAGAGAGAGAGAGAGACCGGTAGTTGGGTTCAAAAGCTCGAGTATGGCCAATGGCATCGGAGAGTCGGGAAGCATTGCCTTCCAGTACGCCGTGACCGTAGACGCCGAGTTTGGCACTACAGCCCCTTCCGCGCTCGCCAAATTTGCATGCCGGCCACCTCTTACCGCAGTGACCTGTGAATCGTCCATCATCATCACGTATTAAGTGAGATCTACCTGGCCTATATATGTGAGCTAAATCATAGTAATAATCTTCTGCATGCATGTCCTAAAAAGGCTTTTTCTTGCACGGATATAAAAATACTGGAGCGCTCCGCGGGGACCAATTTCTTGGCGACCCAGATCAGCTAGGCATGGCAACGGGTCGGGTTGGATGTGAGTTTTACAAAACTTGATCCGACAGAAAACCTGAATTGAAAAACCCGATCCGAACCTAAATACCCTATTAGGTAAAAAACTATACCCGAACTTGAACCTGGCGGGTACCCGAAATCCGACGAGTATTCGACGGGTTTGTGTAGTATCAGTTCTAGGGTGGCAATAGGTCGGGTCGGGTATGGGTTTTGCAAAACCCAACCCAACAAAAAACCTGAACCAAAAAACCCGAGCCGAACCCGGCGGGTATCCGGAACACGACCCCAAACCCGGTGGGTACCTAGAACACGATGGGTATGTGCGGTATTTCCGGTATCCGATGGGCACCCATGGGTGAAAATTAGAATCTGAACACATCTCGGGTATCCGAACCGAAGAACCCGCAGGTCAAAAATCAGAACCCGAACCCGATCTGATCGGATGCAGAACCCGCGGATACCTGAACCGACGGGTCTGATTGCCATCCCTAAGATCAGCGGCTGTCGACAACGGGGACCTCGACGCAACCACGAAAAACGGGAGGGCCTTTCCCATAGTAGGATGACGTGGCGATCTGGTTGCGCTCAAATTTCTTCCGCTATAAGAGGTAAGTGATGACTGTCGTCGTGTGCGTGAAAGGCATGGGTTCAATTTATAGGAAGAGATAGCTAGCATGTGTATTGTGTGTAGCTTTGATTGATGCATGCACTTAATTACCAGAAGGAAAGAGAGGAGCGACAAAGGGACACTCATGTTTGCTTTGTCTCGTATCAGCTAGCTGAAACTGATCTCACTACTGCGTTGCTTTGCTCTCGACCAGCCATGCAAGGATGGTAGTATTTATAGGCTAGGAAGTATCCTCATTTCTCAACGCGTTCAATATCATAAGCCAATGCGGCATCAATCACTGCGGCTAGTCTCTAATTAATGCACCTATAATAATTATCTTATTGTTGAGGTAGTTGCAGATCGATCATCCAATTATCGGTTGTGCAATAGAGGAAGAAAGTTAATTACTACTTCCTTGATGGTCTTAAAAAAAACTACTACGTTGATATAAGTCATCTATTATATTATTAAAAAATAAAACCAAAATAAGCCGCTCTGTTTGCTCTCAAGGCCCGAAATTCTCATATTAATTAGAAGAAAACTAGAAAAAAATCTAATCGTCAATCATGGTGGATTCATATATATTATAACTGACTATATTAAAAGAAAAAGTCCATATCAAATACAATAAAAATAACTGAAATTTAAAATAAAAAATAAAAGGAAACTAGCAATTTGATTTCCATACGAACTTCAAAGCAAAACTAAAGTTCAAAATTAAAATTAAATAAAAATTAGTAGTTGAATTTGTAGATGAATTCCAACATAAAACTGAAATTGAAAACAAAAATAAAATAAAATTAGCAGTTTTATTTCCATATCGACTCCAAAGTAAAAATCCTAAATAGCTTAAGTTCATAATAAAAAAGATAAAAATGCCAATTGGATATGTATGCGTTAACTATATAAAAAATTATATGCCATATACAATCCTACAATATGCAGATTTAGTATAAAAATTAAAGGGTAATTACTAACATGATTTTTCTACCTGAATTCCAAATTAAAATCTCTAAATATCTAAAATTTAGAATAAAAATGGAACAAAATTTTCAATTGTATTTGTATACAAATTACCTAAAGATAAAAAACTCTGTGTCATATAAAAATCTAAAAATATGTAAATTCCAAATAAACCACAACCTTTGCTCTCGAAAGTTAGAAATTACCATGTTAATTTGTGAAAAAAAGAGAGGAAAGATCTACCTGACACGACTCGCGGTGGCACAGGACTCAGGAGGCTAGGATGGAAGATGCTTTGACAAATCAACTCCATGGATACTGTACCAGTATTTGACAGTGAATGAGAAAATCAAACTTAGGATCTGTTTCTTTCAGCTTTAGATTCTGTAAAAGATAATTTTTGATTGTGGTTGTAGAGAAGTTGATTCTCCAAAAGCATATATGAAGTGGATTATGTATTCTAGTGTATATGGATGGGCTAGATTATGATAATCGGATTCTAGAATCGGGCTATTTGTTTTTTATTCTGCTTTTAGGGCCAGAATCTAGAATCAAAAGCTAAAACAAACAGGCCCTTATTCTATTTGCTTTAGAACCATACCAGATGGGTTGGCGTGCTATGTCGCGTCGTATGGAATATACCGAATTTTTGGAACTCCGGGAGTCCTGGTGTAAAATCACGGAGGATCACTTCATAAATTTCTGAGATTCCGACCGGGAGTCCTGGTGTAAAATCATGGAGGATCACTTCATAAATTTCTAAGATTCCGAGGTTCTGTGTGTAAAATTGCTAGATGGCTCAGAGCATTTTTGTGAATTACCAAAAATCCGAGGGCTTTCATGTTAAATCACATAAGACCTCTCACAAATTGATACACACCAAAGGGGAGGACCTAAACGTAATTTCCGAAGCATGATTTTGCCGAACCGTGAGGTTTTTTTGCAAAAGAGGTGGTGGAATGACCTGAACATAATTTTGAATTTTCTGAGAAACTTTTTCACGAAGGGGGTGTCATGGCACGGCTTGGAGGGCGGCAATCCTATCGGGTTTATATAAGTGAAGATTTCCCATTTAGATGTATGAAAACATGGTGCTGTCTAGCAAAACCCCCGCTGCATCTAATTCTCACCCACGGCAGCAATTCAACCCGAATCAATCAAATAGCCTTTTCCACTGCCACTGCCACAGGGATGGATGGATGCCGTTTTTTTGCGATTAAACTGAGTTAGTGCGATTCTACCAGAGTTGCGTGTTTACTACTAATTAACTCGGCAGGAGAAGAAGAATAAAAAGTTGGCCATGCTTTCTTGCAAAGCTCTACCTGCTGCCCGCGCAACGGCACATGGAAGGCTACCTTTCTTCTGTTCTTCTACGTTAGCTAGCAAAAGCCTTTCTCCTCGGCTGTGTGGATCGTGCATGTACATCGATCGATTGACACATATATGCAGATGCTAAAGGAATATATATTGGTTATTAAATGGATCAAAAACAAAAGACGCTGGGTTAATGGAAGCAAGAGGGTGGAGGAGGATGTTCCTGACTCCTGAGGGTAAGTACCACGTCTCTGTCTCCCCTACATTTTCTTGCGATCCTTTATCGTGAAACTACCTATCTAACCTCTATGGCATCTCCCTTTTTTGCTCTTTAATGATCACTAGATAGTGTAGCGCATTACATTGTGTCGATCATAAGAACAATAGTTTTTGTGAATAAATATGGTATAGAATGTTTCAGGAATCACAGTTCACATGCAACACATATAATCAACTGGCAACAAATTTATAATTGAATGAAATGTGAAAGGTGTGACGTCGAACCATACAGAGACAACAGTACAATTAATAGAGATAATATGAAGTGAAATATAGATTATAAGCTTTGCATTCAGTAACCGGTAATCTGAAATGGGGGTAGCAAAGTTTGTGTTTGTGAATCACTATGCAACATAAAGAAATATCCAACACTACAAGAAACCGAACTTTTTTCGTCGGCCAAAAGCCGACGAAAAAAGGGGACTTCTCGACGAAAGTACCTATTTTCATCGGTTTACCGACGAAACTAAATCGACGAAAATACGGCTTATTTTCGTCGGCCCAGGCTAGCCGATGAAAAAAGTGGCCGATGGCTGGCCCAGTGTTGCCACGTCAGACTATTTGCGTCGGCGGTTGGTATTTAAAGCAGTGATAATTTAAATCACCACCGTGGCCGCAGCGAAAATACTAGGGAGTTGTCAGTTGCAGAACTGTTCCTAGTATTTTCGTTGGCCATGGTTGTCGACGAAAATACTGGGAGTACCAGCTGCAGAACTGCTTCCCCATTGCTTATTTTCCAGCAGGTACCTCCCAGTATTTTCGTCGGCCACAGTGGCCGACGAAAATACTAGGCTGGTACGTGGTCGATGAAAATACTAGGAGGTACCAGCTGAAAACTGGTCTCCATTTGCTTGTTTTGCAGCACGAACGTACAATTTTTGCTCAAATTCATGTACACCAACATAAATTACTCAGAACAATCACAAATGCATCACACAATTTGAAAATCACATTAATATTCAATTCGCAAATGCATCACATTAATATCGCAAATACACCAACATATATAAATATCCAAATTATATCACAAGTTTCATCCAACTACACTACCCCATCCATCACAAGTCTATCTACAATCCTAACTCTTCAGGGTGTTTGAATTATGGCCACTACCTCCAGAGGCAAAAAAGCCGTCGACTTCTGCATTAGGACCGTGTGAGCTTGAACCCTAAGCTGGCCCTGGTGGTGGAGGCGGAAACGGGTGCCACGGCGAAGGAGGCTGAGAACCCTGTAGAGGAGTTATGAAATTTCACATTAGTACAAAATTGCAAATAATTTTCAAAACTGAATTAACCTAAAGCATATGTACCTGCGGTGCTTGCCCTGGTGGCGGATACCCGTAGAACGGCGGGGGAGGCTGAGAACCCTGTAGAGGAGTTATGAAATTTCATGTTAGTCTAGAATTGCAAATAATTTTCAAAACCGAATTAATCTAAAGGATATGTACCTGCGGTACTTGACCTAGAGGTGGATACCCGTAGAACTGCAGAGGAGGTTGAAGCGTAGGCAAGCCATGTTGAGGGCCCACAGTTGCGTAGAGTTGTTGCATATAGTCAAAGTGTTAGATCCGTAATATGAAAACTTAATCGGTCTGTTGAGATTTTGAGCTTTTACCGGAAGAGCTCCCTGGAAGTACGCCTACGTTTGCCTTAAGTGCGCCATCTCCGCTTCGTACTTCGCTATCAACTCACGCTGTTGGCGAGACTCCTCATGCTATTGGCGAGCCTGCTCCTCGTACTCCATGAACCTTGTATTATCCCTGGAGAAGCGAGCACTGATCTGTGAGGACCCCTACGCTCTTCCTTGGGACAGAGAGACGTCGGAGTACACAACCCCGTTGAACATGGAGAACCTGCAACACACATATACAAAACAGAAGGCATTCATAAAAAGCGCAACTATTAATCATATCAGGATTTCCGACAAAACTCAAATAAGGGGGATGATCTCACTTTCCATGTCTCTTGCCCCCACAACTCTGGTATAGCGCCGAGACATCTAGCTCCTCGTTCCTCCAATCGTACTCCGGGCCATGACGCCGAGCCATTTCTTCCCCATATTGCTCCTGCATGCCAACATTACTAAAACAATAGTTTCAAGACACAAATTTCATCAAAGTAGGTCGAACAACTCACAATCCTCTGAGTCACTGACTGGCTGCACAGCTGTCCAAGCGACTCTGGATCGGTGCTCCGGTGTCCGCGAACATAAACATCGAAGTAACTCGGGGCAACGCTAGTTTTAGCCTCCTGTAATCCAAAGTTAGCGACATGCATTCAAAAGTGCACTGAACTAAGGCTAGATACTTACCATGTGCCTCGCTAAGTGGAGGTGTCCATTCGCACCGTACCGGTGCAACACCGGGTTACCTACCTCTCTGTTGCCTCGCTTCTTGTTGGACCTAGCAACAAAGTCAGCCGACGCCCAGTACTTGCACAAGTACCTGAAAGCTTCCTGGCACTTCATCAGCAAGGGGATGGACGCCTGGAGGTACTCGTCCTCACACAGGTAGATCTTGGAGGCCCTGAGCTTCTTGGTCATCTTCTCCTTCTTCACCCCCTTGTAGTACAAGCACACCGCCTGGATGCGTGCATTGGACATCATGTCCTTCACGACCTTATGGGCCGCCATGTTGAAGACTTTATTGGCCTTCTCACGATTTGCGGGGACATCCTCGTCCTCCAGGCGGTACCTCTCCTGCAAAAGCAATCCTTGAGTTAGCGACATATCCCTATAAATGAATGAACTGTAAAGAGGTAAGGAACTCACCTAGAAATCGTGCCAGGAGCCAACCTGTAATGCTCCCACTTTAGGGCTGCCTACGGCACCCCGTTGATGGTCACCAGACCCGGATAGTGGTGGCGGCAAAGGGCTCCCAAGACCGTGTTGACCTGCGAACGTTGGCGCCTACCCTCCCACGCCACGTCATCTCATTGCCTACAATTCATGAAATCAAACTGGTTAGATTCTCGACAAATTACTTTTTTAAAATGAGAAAACTAACTTACCAATCCCCATGCGGCCCGATCGCCCTCTGCTGGTTAGCTTCAGCTCTAGGGGGGACGTTGTTGGATCTCCGGAACCTGAAAAATGCCAAAAATGAGCCGTGTCACCGTCTGTAGGACGGTCACGTTGGTGAACTCAAGCAATTTCTCTTCCAAGGCCGAAAGGAGACTATAAAAACTTTGCACCTCCGGCCCAGGCTCCTCTTCCGAATTAACCTCAAACTTCATCGACACTAGTGCCATAGCGAACCTGTTGTAGGCCAGCGTCAATCTCTCTAGCCCAACGAGCCTACTCATCTGCATGCCCAGGTAAGCACTACTAAATTGGTTGGTATCAAGAATCAATGACTTGAGCACTGGGAGCCCCGCCATTGGCACTAGCACGGAGCCGTTGAAGAGGCTACTCAACAAATTGAGGTGCTCCATCTTGTGAGATAGGTGGCTTATATCATACGGCAAAACACCATGGAATGCGTTGTTGGAGAGGTCATGAAATCGGAGCTCGAAGTAGCCATATAGCACGGAGGCATGGAAGGCTCTGGAGAGGTTATTGTAGCCTTGTAGGAGAGGTTGAGGTGGGTCAGGTTCCTAAGTTCGTAGATGGACTCTGGAACCGGGCTAGTGAGGTTTAGCCTTGAGAAGGTCAGCGCCGAGATGCTGCCACCAGCACACTCGGCGCCCGTCCAGGAGCAATGCTCTATTGCATAAACTTGTGCATGTTGATTGTTTCTATTTTTTGGTTCTTTCATTAGCAGGGAAATAAATAGGCAAGATTACCTTAATCGTTGCATGGGCATGCATGACCTGAGACGTGCTGCATTCACATTGGGTCAGTCAAGTTTTTTATCTGAGTTTTATGGCTTCATACAGCTAAGTCCGAGCGTGGAGTCACGGCACAAGAATCTGTCAAGTTTGTTAGTAGTTAGTTGCTTTATTTATGAGAAAGACAACTGAAAATGTTGCTAGTTGTTTTTGCAACACCAAAATACTTTCTCTTGTTCTCACTAGCGTAGTGTTTGTTCTTGGTTCCCTTGTGCTTTGATTCAATCCTTTAGCTAACAGCTGGTATCAGAGCCTAGGATGGCGTCCCATGAGGGAGATGAAGATTCGTCTAGAGATAGGGGCAGGAGGTCCTCGCCTCCTCCTGAGACATCACTGCGTCTCAGGACGCCCGTCCATGACAACGACGGTGGCGAGGCCATCCGTGGTGGGTGTGACCTAGTGGTACAGCAAGTGGTGAGGAAGGTCGAAGGGTCTGGTATGTACCCAATCCTGACCTGTGGGCTACAGTCGACGTCGATGTGGCCGACTTCTAGGAGGATAGGATGGCGCTGGAGGCCATCGTCCACGCCATCTCGGGTGAGATGCTTTCGACATTAGCTATCAAGGCTACGGTGAAAGAAGCCTGGGAAGCCATCAAGACCCTTCGTATGGGTGCTGATCGCATGCGAAAGGCGAAGGCTCAGTCGCTCCGTAAGGAGTTTGAGAACTTTGCCTTCCGTGATGGCAATTTGGTTGATGATATTTCCATGAGATTCATCAGCTTGGCCAACAATCTCTGTACCCTCGGTGGCGAGGTGTCAGAAGACAAGGTCGTGGAGAAGCTTCTCTGCATTCTTCCTCCAAGGTATTCTCAAGTTGCCCTGTTCATTGAGACTCTTTTAGACCTAGAGTCGATGTCCATCGAGGAGCTCACCAGTCGGCTCAAAACTACCAAGGAGCTCTTCGATCTAGACCACTCAGGTGGCAAAGGCAACCGGCTTCTTCTCACAGAGGAGTGGGTAGCACGTGTGAAGCAGTGGTAGTCTGGGGAAGGCTCCACTAGAGGGCGCGAACCCACCAATTGTGGACAGCCACAACAGAACAAGAGAGGTTAGAAGAAGAACGATGGCACACCACACAACAAGGATGGCACACGGGGCAAGTCTCGTGATAAGTGTCATAATTGTGAAAGACTGGGCCATTGGGCTTGTGAGTGTCGCAAGCCCAAGCGGGTGGAGCAGGTTCATGTCGCACAGGTTGAGCATGTCAGCGCTGATCCTGAGGAGCTAGCGCTCCTAATGGTTCAGATGTGCACGCTCTCGACACCAACACCGAGCGTGGGTACACCAGCTGTGATCGAGCATACTGATGGGCAAGCGCACCTCGGCAAGACTAAAAGACCACAAGAAGAAGGCTGGTTCTTGGACTCCGGCACGAGCAACCACATGACAGGGCGGGAGCATATTTTCACTGAACTAGACGCCGATGTAACTGGGTTAGTCAGTTTTGGTGACGGTTCCCTCATCAACATTCACAGGTGCGGGAAAATTCTGTTCATGTGCCGTGATGGCAAGCACTAAGCTCCCACCAATGTCTACTACATTCCCCAACTACGAAGTAACATAATAAGTATTGGGCAGCTAGTTGAAAGTGGCTACCAATTGCTTATCCAAGATTTTGTTCTTCATATGCGAGATGCTCAGTGGCATTTACTAGCCAAGGTTTGGCAAGGACAGAATAGGCTGTATGTATTGCAACTCAATATTGTGCAGCCAGTTTGTCTTGCAGCACAGGACGACCAAGCTTGGACTTGGCACGTGAGGTTTGGGCACCTCAACTTTGAGGCACTTAGGAAGCTCACGCGCAACGACATGGTTAGAGGTCTTCCGCAGATCAACCACGTCGATCAATTATGTGAAGACTGCCTTGTGGGGAAGCAACGTCGAACATCATTCCCACAAGCCGTGGAATATCGTGCTGGGGACCAACTTGTGCAGGTGCATGGTGACCTTTGCGGGCCAGTTACACTGGCAATGCATGGTGGACGTTGCTACTTCCTACTGTTGGTTGAAGACCTCAGTCACTACATGTGGTTGACATTGTTAACAACAAAGGATGAAGCTCAAGCTGCAATCAGGAGATTCCAAGCTGCCGTTGAGCTACAATCGGGTAGCAAACTTCGAGTACTCAGAACCGATCGAGGTGACAAATTCACTTCTAAGGATTTCAGTGCATATTGCATGGAGCTCGGAGTCTAGAGGCACTTAATGGCACCCTACTCTTCGCAACAGAATGGGGTTGTCAAGCATCGCAACCAAACAGTCCTTGCTACAGTGAGGAGCTTGCTGAAAGCAAAGGGGATACCTAGGGAGTTTTGGGGGGAAGCAATCACTACGACTGTTTTTCTACTCAACAGGTCCCCAACCAAGAGCGTCGACAGCAAAGCTCCATATGAGGTGTGGCATGGACACAAGCCAAACGTGCACTACCTGCATACGTTTGGGTGCATTGCATATGTGAGAAATGTAAACCCCAACCTTTGGAAGCTGGAAGACAAGAGCACTCGCATGGTGTTCATTGGCTATGATGAAGGGTCTAAGGCATATCGCGTCTATGATCCTATGGCCAAGAAGGTGCATGTCACGCATGACGTGATCTTCGACGAGTCGGTGAAATGGGACTAGAGTGCGCATGAAGCTGGAGGTATGGGCGTTACACAAGGAAGCTTCACCGTCCAGTACACTACTCATGTTGATGTTGCAGTCTCGGATGAGGTGGAGCCATTAACTCCACAAGTGTCAAGTCACTCTCCAATTCCTGTGGAGAGGACGCCAGCCAGTGCACAAACTCTAGGGGTGCCATTGCCGGGAACGCCGGAGGTTGAGTTTGTTGTAACATCCCTAATTTCTGTCTTTTGACTAAAGTTAATTTAAATTAATTAATTTCAAAATTTGGATTTTCCATGGTGTTCTAATTAACCTGGCATCCATATCCTTCTGAAATTTGAAGTTCAATCCTTGATCGTCCGCAAAGTCAAGATTCCAATTCCGGTCCTTATTCGAAATTTCACCCGTGTTTCAAAATGCTCTAAAAATCCTGAAACCTATTGCATTAGGTTCCAAATATTCTAAAATGATTTTGGGAACTGTTCCAAGATTTTTAGAATCTATTTGCTATTTTATCTCTCACGGTCTTTCATCAAAATCAATATATTCGTTCCAGAATAATCTAAATTCCAAAATTCATCAAAATCCTTTGAAACCAATTTTATTGGGTTCCAAATAATCTCTATTATTTTTAGGAATTTTTCTAGAATTTTTAGATTATTTGTACTATTTTATTCTTCGCGCTTTTATCTCTTCATTTCTTCCAACCAATAATACAGCGACACGTGGCAGTACTGTTCACCTTCTTCTACCTCCAGCCAGGCTGATTTCCAGTAAGCACGTACCATGGCTTTCCAACTTCAAACACCCATAACTCCTCATTTCCTTCACCAAATCATGCATGGATGGATCCGTTACGAAGAGGGAGACGAGGAGAACCCATTTTTCATGACCATTCATCTTTTAACCCACCGAAATTTGATTAAATGCGCAGAAACCGAAACGCACTCAAACTTCAATAACTCGGCCGTTTCTCAACAAAACGACGAGCTTCCACTTTTCAAACATGTGTATTGATGTCATCTACCCCGTGCTCACCTTGCCCTATTGTTCCTGTGTCGTTTGCCATCCCAAAACGTGAGAAAACCGTACGCCTGACGCCCTCCAAAGACACCGGCGAGCCATCTTTTGCTCCGGTGAGTTTTTCGGCAAACCAACCGCGTCACTTTGTGCCATTTGCTTCCAGGAACACAACCAATCAAGTGGATTTGATTTTTGTTGCAGTTTGACCCCGGATTTCGAGTTTGTTCATCGTCGGCCGTCGCTCCATTCGTCGTCGATTCCTTCCAATCCGGTAACTTCTAGTACAATTCCTTTTAGCTGTAGAATCACCTTGTCATTCTCTACGCGATGCTCTCTTTAGTTTTGCGAAATTTTGAGTTTTTGTGCGGATTTGAACGTCATGCCGTTGGCCCGTTTTTCGCCGTCGTGGCTCGTCGCTGTTGCCGCTGCCTCGGGTCCCCTCGCCGTTGGCCAACGTGAGCATGGGCTTCACCTCGCCTCACCGCACCTCCGCCGCCCCTCGGCCGGCCATCCCCGCCACCGTGGCCGACCGCCCGCCGCACCGCCGGTCCTCTGCGCGTGCGCGTGCGCCTGGCGCTGCCACTGCTCCTCCTGGCGCCGCCGCCACTGGCCGACGCCGGCGAACCCCTCCGGCGAGTCCCCTCCACCCACTGGCCGAGCCGTCCCTTCCCTCTCTTCCCTTGACTGATATCTCCATGGCGCTGCTCTCTGGCCAATCACGTTTCCATGGCTTCCTTCCTGTACAGAGCAATGGAAAAGAATGCCAAGCCTATGACGTGTGGGGCCCAGTTGGAAGTGGGTGAGGAAACCAGGAAATGTTGGAAAAGAAAAGATTCCAGAGAATATTCCTCGGTTTTCTAATTTTCAGGATTTTGAGAATTCAAACAATTGTTTCTCCTCCGTCGTAACTCCGAATTGAATGATTCCAATTGCTAAATTCATCTAAATTCATCCTCTATCTGCCAGTATTTTTATTATAATTTTTAGTTTCTTCTAAATTTAATTTATTCTTTTCGTGTACCGTTTTGCGCGTAGTTGAAGAAGCGGTCGTCGTCGCCAACGAGGGAGAAGATTTTCAGAGTAGCTTATCGCACCTCGTCAACGAAGGCAAGTCGTAGTCCTTTGACCATGTTGTACCTATGTTTGCAAAAGTAATTTGTTTTATACAATTGCATGCTATTTGTGTATCCATGATTAGTTTACGGAGTAGCTATTTACCTGATTGCAAGTATGCCACCTTGATTATTGATATGCCATGTATCCATTGTTAACCTTAGGTTGGAACATTACTAGTTGGACATAGTCATAATACCAACATTGGGTTAACGTAGCTAATGCTTAGACCTGCTCAGTCGTACGTTGGGTTTCATAGCACCTATGAACTAATGTTAATCTTGACCTAATGAGATATGTAATTGTGGTCGTCGACCACTGTTGTAAAACTTGTTGTACCATGGTAGGGAATGCCATTGGTCTTGGTTGAACAAAATGTTTTCCCTCGGGCAAGTGATCGTGGAAAAGAGGGGGTGCTGTGTCGCACATTGGGATGTGGTTGTCTTGCTTGAGATAATTTAAGGACTTAATCTTGTGCGCCATTGAACTGGGCCTAACTGCAACCACAAGTCCGGTATGGGATGACCTAGTCGATTAATTTGCAATGTTTAGTCTTGAGTACTGCCAAATGTTTGTGTGGGTTCCGGGTTGTACGGGTAGATTCACAAGGCTCAAGAGAGGGCCCCGAGGGGCGAAACCTTAGAGGGCAGTACCAAGTTTAGACGTGCATTGTAAAGACTTTGTCATGATATCTCTGCGACACACCAAAGGAAGTGTGTTAATATCGATTGCACTAAGAGATGTTCATGTCTTGTGGGTAAAGCTGTACAACCTCTGCAGAGTGTCAAACTATTAGAATAGCCGTGTCCGCGGTCATGGACAAGCCCGGGAATTTCACACAGGGTATAGAGTGTTTTCTTGAAATGTGGAATTGTTGGAATGGGAACGGGGAGTTCATTATTGTTTTGTTGTCTAAAGCTATACTGTTGAATTGTGTGGTTGATACTTGTTTCGAATGACGTAGGGTGATGCCTCGCCATTCTGTTCATGTTGTCTACCATTGATTTACCAGTTAATTATTATTGTTTTATCAATCTGCCTTCAATCTATTTATTGTATTTAAATTCAAGTTATTGCTTTCTGCAAATGAACCATATGACTATCCTTTGTCAAGCCGTGCATGAATATATTGCATCATTTCCCTACGGCTTGTTGAGTACGTTTTGTACTCACGGCTTTACGCCCATGTTTTTCAGTAGCTGAGGAAGAACCAGGTAATGTATATCAAGAGGAGGAGTACTATGAAGACTACGTCGACTAGGAAGGCGTTCCCCAGACGATTGCCTGTGGCATGTCGAATGGCCCAAGTTATTTTATTTCCGCTGCAACAGTTTCACTTGTTTCTTAAGCTAGAAGGCATTGGTGTATGAACCTTGACCATAAGGTCATTTGTTTTAATCAATAATAATTTGCTTCTTCTTAGTTATTTCGATGTATGGAATGATATGTCATCTATGTTTCCACTGTGTGCACTAGCGTGATCCTGGACTAGTGCAGTATACACAGAGGGTTTCGGATTTGCATATCCGGGTCCCGACAGAGATGGTATCAGAGCCATATCGACTGTAGGTCGCTCTCTTAGTTAGCATGGTCTTCAAAATTATTTTCTAAATCAAATCAACAAATTGGTATTTAATAGTTTCTCTTTCTCATCTTATTCCTAGGTTCCTACTCCTCATCTTTGCTGAAACATTGCTTTGAAATTTAAGTTGATCTTATCTCATGAAACATCTCAAAGCCATGGATCTTCTGCAAGGAATCAATTCAAGGGAGGTGATGATCAAGCCGTCGAAGAGTATGTCCGAGAGTATGTCCGAGAGTATGTCCGAGAAGACTACCATATAACATAGGTTTGTGGTGCTTTGTGGTGTCTGAGCATGCCATTTCTTTTGGCTTAGTTACGTTTAGTCTGCATATACTAGGATTTTCATTGCTTGTGTGCCAGGTATGTTGTACACTTGCCTCAAGCATGGTGTTACAACCATACCTTAGTTGGAAGCTTTAATTGGCTCTTTATTTTGTAGTCTTTTCGGCTATGTCTTTGGTAGGCCTTTGTTCTTGGGTATTACCTTCTCCCCTAGATGACCTTATCACTTGTCTATTGCTTTTTCCTCTTACCTATTAAACCCTTGTGCTGCGTCGCAGATGGTTGACACTCGTTCTGGAGCCGGTCGCAGTTCGCCAGTGGATGCTAATGCTAATGTCAATGCTAATGCTAACCCACCGCCGCCACCTCAGAGTGACGGATCGTAACATGGGACATTTTCTAGCGCAGCAGACCCAACTCATGAATACAATGATGCGATTATGAACAACATGATGAATCAACAGAACCAGATCGCAGCTTGTTCTAGCCAACTTATTAAACCAAGCAAAATCAAGTCGCCTTTGTTGCCTTTGCACCTCCGCAAGCTCGTCCGCAGTCCAAGCTGGCAGAATTTATGAGGACTCGTCCACCTACCTTCTCCAACTCTTCAGAACCCTTGGACGCGGATGATTGGATTCGCTCCATTGAGAAGAAGCTTGCAATTGCTCAGTGTACAGACCATGAGAAGGTTCTATATGTCGCTCATCAGTTAGAGGGCACCGCCGCTGAATGGTGGGAGAACTACATTGCTGCTCATGATGACCCTCAGACTATCTCTTGGGAAGAGTTTTCTACTGCTTTCCGTCACTCCCATATCCCTGATGGAAAGGTGGAAATGAAGAAGAATGAGTTCAGGGAGCTCAAACAAGAAGGAATGTCTGTAAGTGAATATCTCAACAAGTTCACTCAACTCGCTCGCTATGCTCCAGAAGATGTAGCTACAGATGATGCACGCCAGAAGAAGTTCAAGCGTGGGCTCAACCCGGGATTAAAGGTGCAAGTCATTGGCAACGACTATGCAAATTTCCAGCACTTGGTGGACAAAGCTATGCTCATTGAAGAATCTCGTCGTGAGTTGGAAGAGTCCCGCAAGAGGAAAATGATGCAGCATGGAGCTCATCAGAGTCATCCGCAGAGAGCCAGGACCAATGCTCAGCAGCCTGCTCGCTTCACTCCTCCATCGGCATTTAGGACACCTGCACCAGCACCTCGCCAAGCTCCTTCAGGCAATCCCAACTTCAGTGCCAACAGCAATCCGCCTCAGAGGACCAGCAATCCAGCCGCAGGAGTCATTTGTTTCAGCTGCAATGAGCGTGGTCATTATGCAAATAGTTGCCCCAGGAAGCAAGCTGTGACGCCCGTTCGTTTCAACTTGGGATCAACACCAGCCAGAACCCCCGCACCAGGAGCAGGACGTGGAGCATCTCAGACTCCCAACCAAGCCACCAGGACTCCACAACCTGTTGGAAGAGGCCGCGTGAACCACGTCACCACTGAAGGTGCTCAGGCTGCACCAGACGTCATACTTGGTAAGCTCCTGGTCAACTCAGCATCTGCCATGGTTTTGTTTGATTCTGGAGCTACGCATTCATTTGTTTCTCGGAGTTTTGCCGCAAATCATAATTTAAAGACAATGCCTCTTAAGACTGTTTTATTGGTGCAATCACCTGGTTCGGATTTGAGTACGAACCAAGGCTGCCCCGAAGTTAAGATATTAATTGGAGGGGTAGAATTCCTAGCCAACCTCATTGTCCTAGACACCAAGTCCTTAGATGTGATTCTAGGAATGGATTGGCTCTCCAAAAACCAAGCAGTTTTGGATTGTGGAAACAGAGAGATCACATTAACCAGTCTAGATGGAACCAAGTTAAAGTTTCAAGCTGCCGCAGATCAGACTGAAGGAATAAAAGTTTGTAGTGCCAAAGGAATAAATTTGGAAGATGTGCCAATTGCCAGAGAATTTCCTGATGTGTTTCCAGATGAGTTGCCTGGAATGCCACCGGATAGAGATATTGAGTTCTTGATTGAGTTAGTTCCTGGAACACCACCCATTTGCAAGAGACCGTACAGGATGCCTGCTAATGAGTTAGCTGAAGTGAAGAGGCAGATTAAAGAGCTGCAAGATCAAGGTTTTGTTAGACCAAGTTCTTCGCCATGGGGAGCCCCAGTTCTTCTAGTTGAAAAGAAGGATGGAACTCAGAGGATGTGTGTGGATTATCGTGCTCTCAATGAAGTCACCATTAAGAATAAGTACCCTCTACCAAGGATTGATGATTTGTTTGACCAACTTCAAGGAGCAGGAGTTTTCTCAAAAATTGACTTAAGGTCGTTACCATCGATGAAGATTCAGAAGAAGATATTCCCAAAACAGCTTTTGTAACTCGGTATGGACAGTATGAGTATACCGTGATTGTCTTTTGGTTTGACCAATGCCCCGCCTATTTCATGACCCTGATGAATAAGGTATTTATGGAATATCTAGACAAGTTTGTCGTTGTCTTTATTGATGACATTCTGGTCTACTCCAAGAGTGAGAAAGATCATGAGGATCATTTATGAAAGTATTGACAAAGCTAAGAGAACATCAACTCTATGCTAAGTTCAAGAATGTGAGTTTTGGATGAAGGAAGTCGCTTTCCTAGGTCATGTCATATCAGCTGAAGGAGTTGCTGTTGACCCTGGTAAAGTACGAGATGTGCTCAATTGGGAGTCACCCAAAACGGTAACCCAAGTTAGAAGTTTCCTTGGAATGGCGGGATATTATCGCCGTTTCATAGAAGGTTTTTCCAGAAAAGCTAGACCGCTCACTCAGCTTTTGAAAAAGGAGAAGAAGTTTGCTTGGACATCAGAGTGTGAGCGAAGTTTTCAAGAGTTAAAGAAGTGTTTGACAACTGCCCCAGTGCTCATTTTGCCAGATATCAGGAAGGATTTTGAGATATTCTATGATGCATCCCGTCAAGGACTCGGTTGTGTGCTAATGCAAGATAAGAAGGTTGTGGCATATGCTTCGCGTCAATTAAGGCCACACGAAGTTAACTATCCGACCCATGATTTGGAATTGGCTGCCGTAGTGCATGCTTTAAAGATTTGGCGCCATTATCTCATTGGTAATCGCTGTGAGGTTTACACGGATCACAAGAGCTTGAAGTATATTTTTACCCAAGCCGATCTCAATATGAGGCAAAGAAGATGGTTAGAGTTGATCAAGGATTATGACATTGGTATTCATTATCATCCAGGCAAAGCCAACGTCGTAGCGGATGCTTTAAGCAGAAAGAGTTACTGTAATACCATGATGATTAAAGAAAGTCAGCCAGCTCTCTATGAGGAATTTCAGAAGCTTAGTCTAGAAGTGGTTCAAGAAGGTTACTTGGCTACTTTGGAAGTGCGTCCAACGCTGGAAGATCAGATTCGTAAAGCCCAAGTTGATGATGCTGATATCAAAGAGATCAAGAGTAATATGAAGAAAGGAAAAGCCCCAGGTTTCATCGAGGATGAAAGAGGTACCATTTGGTATGAGAAACGTATCTGTGTACCTGATCAGAAAGAGTTTAAGGAGCTATTACTCAAAGAAGCACATGAGACTTTGTATTCTATTCACCCTGGAAGCACTAAGATGTACCAAGATCTCAAGGAAAGATATTGGTGGCCTAGCATGAAGCGTGAGATTGCAGAATATGTTGCACTGTGTGATGTCTGCCAGAAG
The DNA here is from genome assembly GCA_036346375.1 of Guadua angustifolia. NCBI lineage: Eukaryota > Viridiplantae > Streptophyta > Magnoliopsida > Poales > Poaceae > Guadua > Guadua angustifolia. The sequence continues at coordinate 21,740,663 of CM070510.1, forward strand.
GTCAAAGCAGAGCATCAGAGACCAGCAGGGTTACTTCAGCCATTGAAAATTCCAGAGTGGAAATGGGAAGAAATTGGTATGGATTTTATTACCGGACTTCCTAAGACCCAAGCAAGTTATGATTCGATCTGGGTGATAGTGGATCGATTGACTAAGGTAGCTCATTTTATTCCAGTTAAGACTACCTATACCGGAGATAAATTGGCAGAATTATATATGTCAAGGATTGTCAGTCTTCACGGAGTGCCTAAGAAGATTGTCTCCGATAGAGGAACCCAGTTTACCTCTCGTTTTTGGCAGAGTTTGCATGAAGCTATGGGAACTCATCTCAGTTCAAGATCGCTTATCATCCTCAAACCGATGGATGACAGAGCGAGTGAATCGATTCTTGAGGATATGTTAAGAGCTCGTGCCTTGACCTATGGTGTTAAGGACAAGTGTTTGCCCTATGCGAGTTTTCTTACAATAATAGTTATCGAGCCACCGCAAATGTCTCCTTTCGAAGCCTTATATGGCAGAAAGTGCAGAACCCCTCTCAATTGGAAAGAGACCGATGAAAGACAGTTATTTGGTCCTGCCATATTGCAAGAAGCTGAAGAGCAAGTGCAGTTAATTCGAGACAAGTTAAAGATAGCTCAAAGTAGACAGAAGAGTTATGCAGATAATCGTCGCCGAGATTTGAGTTTCGAGCCCAATGATTATGTGTATCTTAGGGTCACCCCTCTAAAAGGAGTTAAGAGATTTCAAGTAAAAGGAAAGCTTACCCCAAGATATGTGGGACCATTCAAAGTTCTGGAACGAAGAGGAGAAGTTGCTTACAAACTCGAGTTGCCTCAGTCTTTCGCTGGAATCCATGATGTATTCCATGTGTCACAATTGAAGAAGTGCCTATGAGTGCCAGAAGAACAGATGCCATTGGAAGTCATCGATTTGCAAGAGGATCTCACCTACAAGGAGCAGCCAGTGAAGATTTTGGAAGTTGCAGAGCGCATCACCAGAAGTAAGATCATCCGTTTCTGCAAAGTCCAGTGGAGCAATCATTCGGAAGATGAAGCCACTTGGGAGCGAGAAGAGGATCTGAAGTCTGAATTTCCCCACCTATTCTCTAGCCAGTCCAAATCTCGAGGTCGAGATTCCATTTAAGGGGGGAGGTTTGTAACATCCCTAATTTCTGTCTTTTGACTAAAGTTAATTTAAATTAATTAATTTCAAAATTTGGATTTTCCATGGTGTTCTAATTAACCTGGCATCCATATCCTTCTGAAATTTGAAGTTCAATCCTTGATCGTCCGCAAAGTCAAGATTCCAATTCCGGTCCTTATTCGAAATTTCACCCGTGTTTCAAAATGCTCTAAAAATCCTGAAACCTATTGCATTAGGTTTCAAATATTCTAAAATGATTTTGGGAACTGTTCCAAGATTTTTAGAATCTATTTGCTATTTTATCTCTCACGGTCTTTCATCAAAATCAATATATTCGTTCCAGAATAATCTAAATTCCAAAATTCATCAAAATCCTTTGAAACCAATTTTATTGGGTTCCAAATAATCTCTATTATTTTTAGGAATTTTTCTAGAATTTTTAGATTATTTGTACTATTTTATTCTTCGCGCTTTTATCTCTTCATTTCTTCCAACCAATAATACAGCGACACGTGGCAGTACTGTTCACCTTCTTCTACCTCCAGCCAGGCTGATTTCCAGTAAGCACGTACCATGGCTTTCCAACTTCAAACACCCATAACTCCTCATTTCCTTCACCAAATCATGCATGGATGGATCCGTTACGAAGAGGGAGACGAGGAGAACCCATTTTTCATGACCATTCATCTTTTAACCCACCGAAATTTGATTAAATGCGCAGAAACCGAAACGCACTCAAACTCCAATAACTCGGCGGCCGTTTCTCAACAAAACGACGAGCTTCCACTTTTCAAACATGCGTATTGATGTCATCTACCCCGTGCTCACCTTGCCCTATTGTTCCTGTGTCGTTTGCCATCCCAAAACGCGAGAAAACCGTACGCCCGACGTCCTCCAAAGACACCGGCGAGCCATCTTTTGCTCCAGTGAGTTTTTTGGCAAACCAACCGCGTCACTTTGTGCCATTTGCTTCCAGGAACACAACCAATCAAGTGGATTTGATTTTTGTTGCAGTTTGACCCCGGATTTCGAGTTTGTTCGTCGTCGGCCGTCGCTCCGTTCGTCGTCGATTCCTTCCAATCCGGTAACTTCTAGTACAATTCCTTTTAGCTGTAGAATCACCTTGTCATTCTCTACGCGATGCTCTCTTTAGTTTTGCGAAATTTCGAGTTTTTGTGCGGATTTGAACGTCATGCCGTCGGCCCGTTTTTCGCCGTCGTGGCTCGTCGCTGTTGCCGCTGCCTCGGGTCCCCTCGCCGTTGGCCAACGTGAGCATGGGCTTCACCTCGCCTCACCGCACCTCCGCCGCCCCTCGGCCGGCCATCCCCGCCACCGTGGCCGACCGCCCGCCGCACCGCCGGTCCTCTGCGCGTGCGCCTGCGCCTGGCGCTGCCACTGCTCCTCCTGGCGCCGCCGCCACTGGCCGACGCCGGCGAGCCCCTCCGGCGAGTCCCCTCCACCCACTGGCCGAGCCGTCCCTTCCCTCTCTTCCCTTGACTGATTTCTCCATGGCGCTGCTCTCTGGCCAATCACGTTTCCATGGCTTCCTTCCTGTACAGAGCAATGGAAAAGAATGCCAAGCCTATGACGTGTGGGGCCCAGTTGGAAGTGGGTGAGGAAACCAGGAAATGTTGGAAAAGAAAAGATTCCAGAGAATATTCCTCGGTTTTCTAATTTTCAGGATTTTGAGAATTCAAACAATTGTTGCTCCTCCGTCGTAACTCCGAATTGAATGATTCCAATTGCTAAATTCATCTAAATTCATCCTCTATCTGCCAGTATTTTTATTATAATTTTTAGTTTCTTCTAAATTTAATTTATTCTTTTTAGTGTACCGCTTTTTGCCAGTAGTTGAAGAAGCGGTCGCCGCCGCCAACGAGGGAGAAGATTTTCAGAGTAGCTTATCGCACCTCGCCGACGAAGGCAAGTTGTAGTCCTTTGACCATGTTGTACCTATGTTTGCAAAAGTAATTTGTTTTATACAATTGCATGCTATTTGTGTATCCATGATTAGTTTAGGGAGTAGCTATTTACCTGATTGCAAGTATGCCACCTTGATTATTGATATGCCATGTATCCATTGTTAACCTTAGGTTGGAACATTACTAGTTGGACATAGTCATAATACCAACATTGGGTTAACGTAGCTAATGCTTAGACACCGCTTAGTTAGACGTTGGGTTTCATAGCACCTATGAACTAATGTTAATCTTGACCTAATGAGATATGTAATTGTGGTCGTCGACCACTGTTGTAAAACTTGTTGTACCATGGTAGGGAATGCCATTGGTCTTGGTTGAACAAAATGTTTTCCCTCGGGCAAGTGATCGTGCAGTAAAGGGGGTGCTGTCAGGCACATTGGGATGTGGTTGTCTTGCTTGAGATAATTTAAGGACTTAATCTTGTGCGCCATTGAGCTGGGCCTAACCGTGCAACCACAAGTCTGGTATGGGACAGACCTAGTCGATTAATTTGCAATGTTTAGTCTTGAGTACTGCCAAATGTTTGTGTGGGTTCCGGGTTGTACGGGTAGATTCACAATGCTCAAGAGGGGGCCCCGAGGGGCGAAACCTTAGAGGGCAGTACCAAGTTTAGACGTGCATTGTAAAGACTTTGTCATGATATCTCTGCGACACACCAAAGGAAGTGTGTTAATATCGATTGCACTAAGAGATGTTCATGTCTTGTGGGTAAAGCTGTATAACCTCTGCAGAGTGTCAAACTATTAGAATAGCCGTGTCCGCGGTCATGGACAAGCCCGGGAATTTCACACAGGGTATAGAGTGTTTTTCTTGAAATGTGGAATTGTTGGAATGGGAACGGGGAGTTCATTATTGTTTTGTTGTCTAAAGCTATATTGTTGAATTGTGTGGTTGATACTTGTTTCGAATGACGTAGGGTGATGCCTCGCCATTCTGTTCGTGTTGTCTACCATTGATTTACCAGTTAATTATTATTGTTTAATCAATCTGCCTTCAATCTATTTATTGTATTTAAATTCAAGTTATTGCTTTCTGCAAATGAACCATATGACTATCCTTTGTCAAGCCGTGCATGAATATATTGCATCATTTCCCTACGGCTTGTTGAGTACATTTTGTACTCACGGCTTTACGCCCATGTTTTTCAGTAGCTGAGGAAGAACCAGGTAATGTATATCAAGAGGAGGAGTACTATGAAGACTACGTCGACTAGGAAGGCGTTCCCCAGACGATTGTCTGTGGCATGTCGAATGGCCCAAGTTATTTTATTTCCGCTGCAACAGTTTCACTTGTTTCTTAAGCTAGAAGGCATTGGTGTATGAACCTTGACCATAAGGTCATTTGTTTTAATCAATAATAATTTGCTTCTTCTTAGTTATTTCGATGTATGGAATGATATGTCATCTATGTTTCCACTGTGTGCACTAGCGTGATCCTGGACTAGTGCAGTATACACAGAGGGTTTCGGATTTGCATATCCGGGTCCCGACATTTGTGTCGCCTCTTGCTGACTTCACTGAGATGCTTGATATCGATGATGATCCTAAGGCACTGCATCGCTTCAACAAGGTGGGCAATGTGCTAGCTACTTCCAAGCCAAGCCAAGAAGCTCACACTCCACCATCTGGGCGTGCTCCTACAAGTGATGACGCCGAGCTGCTGCTAGTTTCAGTAGGTGAAGAGCCCACATCTTTTGACGAGACTGGACTACATGAAGGCTGGCAGCAAGCAATGCTTGAGGAGATGAGATCAATCAAGGAGAACCAAACCTGGAGTCTTGCTGATCTTCCGCAAGGACATAAGGCAATCGGGCTGAAGTGGGTCTACCGCATCAAGAAGGATGCTAAGGGACTCGTCGTCAAACACAAGGCGTGGCTAGTAGCAAAAGGCTATGTACAGCAGCCCGAAGTGGACTTTGAGGAAGTGTTTGCACCCGTTGTGCGAACTGATTCAGTCCGCTCATGGTGTTGCTGCACACAAGGGTTGGGCTCTTCATTACATAGATGTCAAATCCGTGTTCCTCAATGGTGAGCATCAAGACAAGGTGTACATTGGTCAACCGCCTGGTTTTGTGATTGAGGGGCAAGAACACATGGTGTTAAGACTAAGTAGGGCTCTCTATGGGCTGCGCCAAGCGCCAAGAGCATGGTATGCCAAGCTTAACAAGACTTTGGGTCTGCTTGGATTCACAAGATGTGAAACTGAACACGCAGTGTATGCACGAGGAGCCGATGCTTCAAGATTGATAGTGGGAGGCTATGTAGATGATCTCATCATCACTGGCAGTGAAGCACAAGAGATAGCCAGTTTCAAGGATGAAATGAAGACAACATTCAAGATGAGTGACTTGGGGTTACTTAGTTTTTATCTTGGGAAAATATCCAGTGCAATTAAAGTTTTGGTGAAACCACCGTGCAACCCTACTAAAAAAAGTTTCAAAAAAATTTTGAAAAAAAATCATGGATGTACATCTCAGCTTACCCCATCTACATATAAAATTTTATAATCAAATTCATCCTATGTTAATCAAATTTGGTGATTTAGCGTGACGGCTGACGAGTGGTGTGAGTGTAGCATTATTGGGAGAGAACAATGGTGTTCGGGTCCTTGGACTGTGACAGCGAGCGACGATGTATGGTCAACAGTCCTGGCGTTCCAACTGACGCCCCCCTTGTTGTACGTGGTTTAGGCCCAGAGAGGCAAGAACGCGAGTCTGGCTTAATCGGCCTCGTTGCACATATTTTCTTCGAGAAAATCTGATTTTTCACTAATAAAATTTCAAAAATAATTCGCTCTCTGATCGTGTAAACTCCGGTAGATGATATGTGTCACCTTTCAAACACACGCCATGGTAAACAACTAGTGCCACGACATCTCGACCAAGCGCGACAACAGGTGTTGAGTCCACCATAGCAAGTTTGCTGCCACGCACTCTCAACTCGGTAGTAACATATCGAGCTCCATGGGCATGGCAACACACCAACCGAGGATTGAGTTCTTGATAGTAGGTGATAACTGTGCCCCAGCTCCGTAGCAGCTTGGCCACCTACTGTTGTACACGAACACAGAAGATGATTTGTTTTATCTGCCACGCCTTTTGCAGTTAGAGAGGAGATCATTTTATAAATTTATTTAGGTGTGAGTCAGATTTAAGGAAAAAAATTGAGTTGAGGGACCAGAGAAATTTTTGCTTCCAATAATGCCCACCGACGACCGCAGTCCGAGCCCAACACGACTCTCTCTTTCCTTACGCAGCAGCACGACACAAACTCGGCCTCCAGCCCATATCACTCAGCTCCCAAGCCCGAACACGAGCTTCCAATCCAGTCCAAGGATAGGCCAACCCAACCCGATCCAATCGAACCCAACGCGGCGACCGCCGCGCCACCGACACGTGCGGCGGGCGATCCGAGGCGAGCTTGACTGCTGCGCCCACCACTTCTGCTTCGTCTACATCATGGCCAGGGCGCGCGTCGAGTCGCGCTGCCCCTTCTGCAAGGCCGGCTTCCGCACCATCCACCGCCCCGCCCGTCCCCGGCCGCTTTCCTTCCGAACGCCTCGATCGTCACCGTCGCCGAGCGCAACTTGGCTCTGCATTTTTGCAGCCTCGCATCAGAACCCAAACCTCTAACACACCGCAATTTGACATTTTCGGTTCTTGGTTTCACTCTTAGGCTCCATTTGGCATAGCGGTGGGTTTTTCTATTTTACCTTAGGATATAATCATATACTATTATATGACATAAGTGTTTCTTCTCGCGTCATTTCATCAAAATTACTCATCTTTACCACTGCTCTTTAATTACCTACATTTGCCATTACTCTTTAATTACCTAATTTTACCACTGTTAGTGCTCTTTGCAAATAAACTTTTTATCGCAAATTGAGTTTTAACTATTATACATTCAGATTCACTACTACAGAATCGATCTTCACAAACGACCTATTATAAGCGGTTAATTGCGCACCGCTTGTGCTCTCTGCACCACAAGCGGTTCATGGGCAACGGACCGAAGGGGGTCTCTAGAAGCGGTTCTAGACACGAACCCCTTCTAAAGCCCTAGCTCTAGAAGCGGTTCGTGTCCCGAACCCTTCTAAAGCTCTAGAAGGGTTCGTGACACGAACCCCTTCTAAAGCCTCGAGCTCTAGAAGCGGTTCGTGTCACGAACCCTTCTAGAGCTCTAGAAGCAGTTGGGACACGAACCCCTTCTAGAGCCCTAGCTCTAGAAGCGGTTGAGACACGAACCCTTCTAAAGCCGGCTCTAGAAGGGGTTCGTGTCCCCAACCGCTATAAGAAGCTTTTTGAAATAATAAAAGGAATGCATGCCCTACTCTATCAGAGAGCACGCGTGGGTGGGTTGGTTAGATGGGTGAGACGTGGGTCACGAGGAGGGGAGTGAGGAGGTCGTGGGTTCGAATCCCAGTCCTTACAATATTATTTATCTTTTGAAGTGACTTCTACAAGCGGTTATAAAACCGCTTGTGATACTGACGAGAGTATCACTCACGGTTGCTTACAAGCGGTTCTAAAACCGCTTCTAAAAATGGTTTTGAACCGCTTGTGAAGGTTGATTCTGTAGTAGTGATTGAACAGTATTATTCAGACAAGGTTAATACTTTTTGCAAATAAATTTTTGTTACAAATTGAATTTTCGTTAGAATGCACGGCACTTGACTAGTAATACTTAATTGGAAGCATTTGTTAAGCCACAGCAACAAAGCCTTACTGTAGTTAGTAAACATTCATGCAGCCTACTAGATTCCACGGTGTAGCGCAGCACAGCCACCGCAAACACGTACGCCATTAGGGACTTTCATTTCTCGCGCAATTATGCCAACAAGCTAGTCGTTACTCTCTATATCTTCGGCAGGACTGAATGGCTGTGCTGCTCGAGAAGGTATACCATTCTCTGGGCAACGAGAATAGCACGGTGGACACCGATCCTTACGCGAACACCAGCTGCAGCGTGTGTAACTGCTCCAGGGACGGCGAGCTGCTGCTGCACTGCGAGCTGTGCGATGCGGTCATGCACACTTTACTGTGTTGGGCTAGGGACCGCCGTGCCGGTAGGAGACTGGTTATGCAAGGACTTTGCGACGTCCAAGGAGGAGCATTGGAGGTGCCGGATCGATGATGAAGAGGTCTGCTGAAGGACCGTAAAGGCAACTAGAGAGGTGAATAGAAGTTTAATAAAATTTCTTTCTAAAAATTCGAACCACTTCTCTAACTAAGAAAACAGGTTGTATGAATAGTACGAATAAACTAGTCAGATGAATAGTACCAATGAACATTACAAACGAACTGGTCAGATGAACTGTACTAATAAATAGTAAAACCGACAACTAATTGGATGAATAATAAAAAAAGGGTGAAACTAGTGCTCGGACGTCCGATTACTGTTCATCTCATCGGACGTCTCTTGCAACATTTTTTTCCTCCGCGTGCAACATTTTTTTAAACGCTTGCAACATCTGTTTACTGTAGCGAATTTTACTGTTTGTCGAAGGAAAATGTTGCACGTGTTGGTAAGAAATGTTGCACGTGTAAAAAAATATTGCAATGCATCCGAAAATTTCGGACGTCCGGACACAAGTCATTAGGATAAAAAAAGCAATTGGTCGGGTGAACAGTGAGATCATCAGCACTCAAATGAAAACAGTCAGCAGCTGGTTAGGTTGAAATGGAAAATCACCATCTAATCGGATGAACAGTGCTGATAAACAATGAATCATCAACTGGTCAGATGAATAGTTGTAGGGCCCCATTTTTTATAATAAATTATCAACAATGGGTTTCCTGTGCATACAGTACTAGTCCTATAATCAGTGGCTAGCACGAACAGTTTACAAATCGACATCACATCCATACACATTATTATAACAAACGTAGCAGTGTCTTAAGACTACATAATATCATTATAGTACAAAAACTTGAAACTTGCAGCAGAAGCATTATTTAACTTGTAATATGCCTTATAACCCTTAGGCAACAAACAAGGTAAATTCTAGAAAAATTCGTCATCATTTTTCCCGTATTTTGTATGATCATAAATATCATCGGAGTACTCAAAATCGTCACCTAAAAACAACAATGATAGTAAGATTAAGTACATTGCGTACTCAGCAAGATTTGTAGTGTATCGCAAATGCAATTGTAATTATAATGCAGGTCATAGCAATGGTGAGGTTTCTACAGTTATTTTGCAATTGAAAATTAAAACGTATTCATATGATAAATTGTAACCGAGATTTGTAAAAGAGCAATTTTTGTAATAACAAAGTATTGACACAGTATTAAGCATCATAACGCAGTCTACCTGACTGATTCAAATCCATTTTCATGTCATCCCCTGACATGAATAAATTTCAAACACTATTTCCCACCAAATCATTTTAGAAATATTAAAAGTCTAGCTATGTGATGATATTACCAAGTGCCTTTGACCGTAGGTGTGGCTAATTAATTAGATTTACAATCTGTAGAAGTGTACAACTTTAGCCACAAGAAATGATCTACTATTTTTACCAGACCAATTAACACACTTCCTTTGATGTGTCGGCATAGAGATCATAATATAACTGTTACATTACCTAGACATAATTTTGCACTAGCCCAGTGACGATAACCCTTGCTATAGAGAAGAAACAAAAATGGCAATACTTCCCTGTCATTTGAAATAGTAACATGAGTAGTAAATCCCTGCTTCATGAGCAGTAAATCCCTGTAATAATGGTTTCTTTGTATAACGATGCGTACATTATTGTACCGACATGCATTTACCCACACCGAGGTGTGGAAGCCCCTCACAAGCAAACTTAACCAAAGTGCTCCTACTAACTCCAGCCTACCAATGTGTAAAACCAGATCTAAGCAACTTAATAGATTAAAACTGCCCCATAACAACACTTGTGCTTGTACAATTTTCTTGGCTTGAAAACAACCCATAGCTCGGTCCTTAGTCCGATACGGGTAATACTTTTCCCTACACTACGTACAAGTATATCCCTTGCATAATTGGCTATTGCCAATAATTGCCCGCATCAAAATCATAGTTTTATTTTGAGATTTTTTGTCAAAATACCTGTAATCGACAACATGTCATATTCAATATTTTCAAATTTCCAAGAAGTAGTTCTGAATTGATCATCTACTTCATTGCTAATTAAGCATGATTAATAATCGTATATATCCAAGTTAACATTATGTATTGTCTACCCTTTTTCTTATGGTTATTAAGGATCACATGTTCATATTTATTAAAGAAGTTCCTCAAAATAATAGGTATATCTACCATCCTTCCAGTATAGTATTTTTATGAAAAGTACGCGCATGCATAATAGTTTTGCAAGCTTTGAAAAGTAATTAATTAAAATAGTAGGATAAAAAATGATCAAGGAGGTTTTTGCCTTGCTATTCATCGTCTGGTATAAAATTTGAGTCGTGGGTGATGTTGTTGTCTACGAACTTAGGTTCTTCGGAGCCTACACGCCGATCCGTAAAAACATCCAAGCACTAGTAAACCAAAATAAGAATAAATAGAAGGCAGATTGAGAATCCAAATAAAAGCTCATTTACTGAAACAAAGGTGTTTATTAGTAGGATTATGATTTGTGTTTATGTGTGTATAGTGCTTCTTTATTGTGTTTACTAGAATTACTTTTAGACTAAATGGTATTTAGTATTTCTTGCTTCTAATGAATTATTCATTTTATTTTAACGAATTCAAGAAGCCAAAATTATGTATTTTTATAATTATGATTTTGAATTTAAGATGCAAAAATTATTTCAAGTAGAAAGATTAATGTTACCAAATCAGTAGAATGCATTTGAGTTATTAATTCAAAGCAGTATAGTTTTGAAACTAAACACTTGTATCATGTTGCCTTTTTCTGACCCTTCATGATTGCTTAGTATATTAATTTAAATAGGTCTTTACACATTATTAACAAATGCATTCATAGATTTATGTGATTTTGCTCACATATACATACATGTGTGTCCTTTGTACTAAGACATGATTTATTTCCATGCAACAAATTCAAACCATAGTTTCTCTAAATATTAGTGCATATTCAATTACCCTACTGCCATATTATTTCATTGCAATGATTTAATATATTTTGAAATTCCTTTGTATAGGTTTATCCATTTTTGTATATTCATTATATTGATACTAATCTTTAGTAGAAAAGTCCTAAAACAAATTGGGTTTTCAAATATTTTTACATATTTATGTTGCTGGTAGTACATTTCAAATATTTTTACATATTTAGGTTACTGGCAGTACAAGGATCACAAAAAAATTAGTTTCATCAAAGTTTAAGTTCAATTGCAAAAATTTTGCATATAGCTTATTTTTTACCCTATTCCTAAATTTCGAATTTAAAAAATTTCCAAATCAGATATTCAAAATATTTTGTATAATCTGAAAGTTCTTAATTTTAGATGAATTTATAAATTTGTTTCATTCCATTTGGATTAAAAATGTGAAAGATATACAAGTTTGAACTTTAACTGGTTCTAAAATTCAAAAGAAATTGCAAAATACGTTTTCAATGCACTAAAAGTGTATTTTTCTTCGCGCCAACTATTCCCATTCAAAAACCGACTCAGTCGCTGACACCTCGGGTCCACTCGGTAGTGACTCAGGGCGCACGAGAGAGAATTGGTCGCAGCCACTGACAAGCAGGACCCGCAGTTCATTGACATAGACGAGGGCTCGGCGGACTCAGGCTCACCGGCAATGATCTACAGTCGGAGGTGGCAAACCGATGGCATGGTTAGCATCAATGACTCAATGCGCATCTAGAAATGGTACCCATTCCTACCGGCGGCAAGCTAAACCCCTCCACCACCATGGCTATGCGGCAGCGGAAAAGGCGGTGAGCCACGCCGGCGATAGCGAGCTTCCCGACGGAATCAGTTCCACCTAAAGCATCTACAGGTTCTAGACGTTCCATTTTGCCTATTTGGAGCTACAAAGGTTTGTCGGATGTGCTCACCACCGTTCGCCTATCCTGGAGAAGAAAGGGGCACAGTGGTGGGAAGGCTTCGGTTGATGATTTCTAAAAGTGATTGAGGGGTTTTGAACAGAATGAGTCACAAATACTAATGCGTAAAGGAATTCGAATAAGAATCCTTGTATCACCTTGAATTGGACAAGATCCAAGCGCTAGGGTTCGTCGGCCGAAACGGAAATGAGAGAAATTGGTGAGGGTTCAGTGGACGAGAGTGAGTAGAAGGAGAGGGGAAGTGAGGTAGGCTCATCTGCGAACTCAGAACGGCTTTTATAGCCAAAGAGTTTGCTATAGATTAGAGGCCACCTGGTGTGAATTCGACAGAGAGTTTTGCGGCTCTGAACAAGAGAAATAATGGGCAACTCTGTGAAATTTCTGAGAAAGGACGATGCGTGGCAAGCTGGGATTGAGGCGGTTACCTCGGGCAGTGCGGAGGAGCAGAGTTGGCGAAGCTACAGCCGGCGAGATGATCATGATCACACGCAGGAGCTCTAGCTGAGAGAGGAGGAAGACGACAACAGCCCTCGCTGACAGGTGGGGTCACACAGTGAACGGGACCCATATGGCAGCGATAGGGGAAGAGAATTCTGAGTTCTACTGCAATCTGAGCTGTGTTTGATCCATTAAATCAGTTACCTATATTACCTGTAGTTTAATATAATTTTTACTGTACATAATAGAGATAAGGTAGAGTATACTGTTAAATTTTTAGACTGATTGGATGCCTATAGAATTTATAAAAATTCTAATAGTGCACTATGCTTAATTTTGTGCTTTCTGATTTTAATTTATTTAAGTGAAAATATTTTATTCAAAATTTTTGAAAATTTTTTATGAAGTTTCCTCATAGATATATTAGTCTCCTATAAAATTTTCAACTTTAGATTAGTTATGGTTTATTTACTAAAATTTTGATATTAATATTTTTAGATTTTCAAATTTTTCTGCTTTTTGAATTTTTGTAATTAACAAATATAATGATTATTTCTTGATATTTTTATTGTTGATGGAATGATCCAGATTGAAGATACTGTAAAAATTTTACATTGAATTTATGACAGATTCTTTTTATAAATTTCTGATATATTTACTATTAGTAGTCAAGACCTATTAATTCACCTTTCTTTTCATCTTTTAATGCATTGATATGACTTTTAAATTAAAATTTTAGGGTTCTGGACATTCCCACAGATTTTACAAAAATGTTTCTTATTTTGTTGTTTTACAATATTTCTTATTACTTATCCAATGATTAAATGATTAACAAAAGGAATTTTTTCCCTTAAGCAATAATCAAGAAAATCAGGAAAATCCAGAGAAAATCTAGAAAAAACAAGAAAATACAAATTAAAACTTATTCAAATATTTCATTAATTTTTTCTTACCTTATTAAATTCTTAGGATGTTACAATAGTGTTTTTGGTGAGCAGTATCGGGTGAATAATAAAAGAAGCAAATCTCAAATTCCAAGACTCAACGTAACTTTTGATCGGATAACCCAAATCCTGTGAAACTTTGTATGCACCTTCGTATGGATGTTAGAAATCTATTCAAACCTTCAATCACAAGGATTAACGTCAAAGTTCCGATATTTTTCCAATCTAAGGAAGGTTACACCAAAACCGAGCAAAAACCAAAAACTTCACTTTGAACTTACTCGTAGGGATTTGATGATCAAGGTGACCTTAAATGGTCTCCTATATGTCACAGCAAGTAAGAATAATAAGTAAACAGCCCTCAAACAAGCAAAAACACAATCTTTCTTACAAAAACTTAAAAAATGGAGTTGCAACTTGCCTAGATAGTTAGGATATGATCCATAGAAGATTTATCTAACAATCATTCATTCTTGGCAATACAAGAACAAGAGAGAAAGAAATCAAAGAGAGATCAAAACTCAAGATGGAAGGATAACCAAATGAGCATGGAAATGATTTTTATTTCTTCATGAGAAGAATTGTTATAAAGCTTCACAACCAGGTGGACAAAGCTCAAGAGAGAATAAGGAAATCAAAATCTTTCTCACAAACCCTAAAACCCTGGGGGAGAGGCATCGCTCTATCCCTCTATTTATAGCCTACTAAGAGCAATCTCCACCTTTGGATAACTTCCTTATGCTATAAGTAACCTTATCAATGACTGGGATTAACTCCCTTACTCATATATAGGCTAACTCGAAACCCAACAACATAACCGGTTTAGACACAACAACACTAACTTAACTACTAATATATCCGCGAACCCTTGATCACACAATACTCCTTCGTTTGAGTAGGACTTAAGTTAGCATATCCTCTATCCACTTGTCATCTCAGATTGCAGCAACTCTCTGACCTTAGTCATCTTTCGACATCACTTTGACCGTCTGGCCCTCAGCTCTTCTAGCCTAGTTACGTCACCTCTACCTCACTATGACTTAGCTCTGAAGTCCTACAACCATCACTGATAAGTAAACACATTACATAGCAATGTCTAACAAAACATATAATTAAATCATGACACAATTCAAAATGATACACACACCTTAGTCCATTACCACTTAAGACTATGACCAGTCAAGCTACGAACACTCACTCACAGCTATGACCACTTTACTTAAATTACTCAAACCAAAACAAACTCATTTGAAACTCAAACTTGAGAAACATAAACTCAAACACAGTCAATTACTCATCACAAATATGGATAGACTACCACCTGATCTCTCATACGATGATCAGAGTAGATTTCAAATCAGCATTGAAGTTCCAAGGGCTGAAGCAGTTGCTCCCCCTTCCATTTTTGATATTGTAGATGAGGATTACTCTCTAAGTTCAGCATATAGATTTCAAATCAGCATTGAAGTTCCAAGGGCTGAAGCAGTTGCTCCCCCTTCCATTTTTGATATTGTAGATGAGGATTACTCTCTGAGTTCAGCATATAGGACTAGGGGTGGCAATGGAGCCCCATTCCCTGCTCCCCGATGGGGAATTCCCCTATTAGGAGGTGGGGATGGGGGAGTTTCCTTCCCCGCAAGGATACTAATGGAGTAAATGTATCCCCATCGGAGAAATTGGGTTCAAGGGCATTCCCGGGCTCCTCAAACCGGATACCCGGTCCCTGGCCCCAGTTTTGTCGGTCACTAGTCTGCCAGTGCCAAATTCACTCTGGTCCCAACTCCCAAATTCCCCAAGGTGGCAAGGCCCAACCCCTCCAAATACGCCATCGGCCGGTCACCTACTCACTTCCACTCCTCTAGATCCGTCGCTGGCTGGGTACTATCCCTACTCCCTCGGTCCCTCTAGTAGTCCAGTCTCCACTCTACAGAGTTCCAAACTCCTAATCCACCGCCGCCCACCGGCCCCTCGAGGCACTATCCCTACTCGCCTCCAGAAGTCCAAATCAGCCTGGACCCAAAGACCGATCGTGTGCTCCGATGTTCCTCGCAGGACCCTCGCATCGCATTACTCCCTGCAGAGTCTAGATCCGCCGCCATCCTCTTTGGCCGTAAGAGATCCATCGCCATCCTACTTCTACTTGTGTTTGTAGCCTACTGCTAACGAACTAAGGCGTCTTCTTTTCTTTCCTTGCTTTGTGCAGTGAATGGCAAGCTACCAGTAGACCAGGCACCAACCACCATCCTGAACCAGCAGAAGATCAAAGCACCCATCGGCGCCTCCCGGAAAACTGTCACCGATGCTCTCAGTAAGCCCCCGTTTGGCCGCTCCTAACCTTCCTCAACCTCTCACACAGAAGTTTGGCCGCCGCATCCCCTCCGTGGCTCTCAGATACTATTATTTGTAGCATAAATTTGGTGATGATTGATGAAGATGACAGGCAAATTTGTAAGATAAATGATATAGTTTGTTCTTTTATCTTCGTATGTGCTTTGTGTTGCTTCTTTAAGCCTGCATTCTCCTCAATAATAGCTCATTATTTTTGGCTCATTTCTGAGTACATGAAACTGAGCATGGTGAATTATAATTGATTAATTGTTAACTACATATACGATTATATTGAAATGCCATCATTGAAAATAATATTCAAAATCATGAATGTCAAATGGTTAGGAGGAATTATAAATCTCTTTTGTGTACCTCCCTCATCCAAAGACCTCCTTGCCTTAATGCCTACTTGCTGAGGTCTTCTGCTGTCATCCCGGGTATGGCTCCCCACGGGGATCTGAAGCCCCGATGGGGGACGGGGAACGGGATGGGGTGTTCCCTGATACCGGGTTCGGAGCCGGGGAACAGGGGTATTTGTTTCTATCGGGGACGGGGACACAGGGTTCTCCCCGCCAGGGAACATCCCCATTGCCACCCCTACACAGGACAAATGCACAGAGCAGTAGGCCTGTCTTAGTTGATCCAGTTCCTTCCATTTTTGACATTGTGGACGAGGATTACACCACGAATCCAGTGTGCATGATCAGGGTTTATAATACCGAATCGAGCTCGGAAATCACCCTTTCCTCACCATTTTCAAAAATTGCTAGAAACCGAACTATTTCGAAGTTGAACTCTTTAAACTCAGCAGTCAAAAAAATTTGAAAATTCACCAATTTTGTCGCTTTTCGAGCAATTTTCACCGGTTTTTGATAGGTTTTTTTCGCAAAATTGGTAAACTAAGTGAAACAATTCGGAAGCCAATTTTCAAGCGATTTTGTCGATTTCCACCAGTTTTCCACACATAAAATTTTCTGAATTTTTTGAATTGAACTGGTTTATTGACCGGTATAGTTTATCGAGTTGGCTCGATACGGTCTAAAATTGCAATTTTTGAGCAATTTTCGTCGATTTTTGAAACCGAACACAGGACCAAATCACATAGCACAAGGCCGGAAAGAAAGGCTGATCGGTTTGCCATCACAGAGTACTTCAGCTTGATCTCGATGTCCTGAATCTCCTCAGGAGCGAGACAATCATCGCGCATTGTTGCATGCCCACGCTTGCTACGAAGTTGAGACAGCTAGAACATTGCGTAATTCTCAATGGAAGGGAGGTGCTTCTATGCATCACTGTATAAAAGTTATATAAATATTAAAGGATGAATAAAAGGTACCGTACAAGGGCACTGCAGGTGAACTGGCCTGCTATCCGTGCAGGTTCTGTGGGCTTTGCCATAGATACACTCAACAGTATGGTACTCGATCCGTTTGTGTTGTCAGAGTGCATCAGCGTTGTGCGACACCCATAGTCATCAGTAGCAAAAATGGTGTTGCTACTTCTTCTGCTAAAGAGCATCAGCAGTCTGCAACGCCTTTCACTGAGGAAACCACTAACCATATCTGGCTATGCTAACAACATTTCACCCAAGGACGACCGTTATGTTCCGTAAGGTATGGAAAAGGAAATGGCAAAATCTGCTGGTGGTAGGAAGAAATCTAACAAGCCTTCCTCCCTGAACTGCAGTCCTCCATTCTCCATGGGAAACAGATCAAGCTCATACAGTCCCATTGATACAATCTTAGAACAGATGAACCAGAGCCTGTCTAAAGAGGTAACTAAGGAAAACACTGAAAAGTATGATTGTGGTACCAAAAAGGAAAACACACTGCCCGTGAAGAATTTCTCTGAAAACCGTAGCTTGGCTCAGAACTTATCAGTTCATGAAAAGGATGGTTTCTTTCCAAGATAGAATGGTAAATCAGGAAACTCCAAATGGTAAAGTTGCCTCATCAAGCCACAGTCAACACGTCGGTCAAACATTAGAATCTTTGCGTGGTATACAGTTTTCAGATGTGCTGCATCCTCAACACGTTGGTCAAACATTAGAATCTTTGCGTGGTATACAGTCTTCAGATGTGCTGCATCCACTTGCATGCAGTTTATCATCTGGTCAGTCCATGGTGACCTCATTGCTACAATTAGGATCTAGTTCTGGGAGACAATCTACTACAAAGGTAAAACCTGACGAACCTTCATACGTTCGTGTTGCAACAGCCAATGAAATTGGTACTGCTGGAGCAACCGTTGGAGTAAGAAAAAGTTCTGGATCTGATCGTCATGAGCGCAAGAGAAAACTTTTTTTCGAAACGTGTGATGATCAAGGATCCAAAAAATCTAGGAAAACCTGCAAAATTGCTAAAAGTGAAATTTCATCCTAGGCCATATGCGAATTGTAGCTACTCATGATAGACAAAATATATGGTCTATCTTTTCCTTTCAACTCTGCTTCTAATTGTTTGTTGACCAAGAGAAAATTCTTTTATTGTTACATATTTGATCTGAAATAACTTTCTTGTGGTTCAGGTTGACAGATTCGAGGAAGTTGCTCGAGCAGCAACACAGCAATTGGCTTCCTTCGGATTCGTTTGCCATCACTAGCTCTCGCAGTCTCGAGACCTGCTTGCAAGCACAGCTCCAGAACGGAAACTCTCAAATCGTCAGACATAACCAATTTTTTTTGCAGAGAATGCTTGTGTAATTTTGTAAAAGATGTCATCAATTCAGTCTTGTCTGGCAGGCAGATGGATCAGACTGCTAGTTTAGACATAGTCTGAAATTCTTTTTTGTTAAGGTGAGTATCCTAGAGCAGAAACAGTAGACAAGTTGTACATTTCATTGCATGCCAAGATTATCCTACAGTGAAGTCGCTAGGCCTAATTCATACCAACTAACCATTCTCTTTAATTTGCCATAATTAGTTATAGTACTGAAACCAAACATTTGCTGGTTTATACGAGGTAGGGATGGTGGACCTGGTGCACGGAATCGGTCTCACATGGCTTAGATTTGCAAACGTTGGCTGTAATGGTTGGGCAAAAGTCTCTCAAGGAAGAAAAACCAGCTGAAACTTGGCATAATTGCTGATACCATATTGTTGGATCTAAGCGTTAACTTTTATTGGTTGAACTAAAGTCATCCACGGAAGAAAGTCATCGTTGAAGCTTTGCAAAGTTGCGTGTCTAAGATACATACTTTACTCAAACGATTTATACAAGCTATAATGCAACTTGCAATTTCTAATAAAAAAAATTGTTTGTCACCGTCAGCAGTTACCAACTCGAACAAGATGGGGTCTTCACAAAAAATGATAATATATACAAGTGTAAACAATTATACTGGTTTTATCAACGATACAAGCGATTTGAGTGTCTAATCTGACCAATTTTGGATTTATTCATACACATTCTTGATGGGAATTAACCATCAAACCCATCGCTAAACTGCATGGTTAGAAGTAGCATGCAAAACGCAGTGGACAATCCTGGTCAAGTGATCGATTAAAATTAAAAAAACAATTGCCCTACTTCTGTACCGTGGGCAATCCTAAGTGTTGATTTTTCATCCGACGGCCTTGATTGTAAACTCCAGCGAATCCACGGCCATAATTTGCCCCCCATAAAAAACTCTGGCTGTCTACTCACGCAGCAAGATGGGAGAAACTAGCGCTCAGACGTCCAATTACTGTTCATCCTATCGGACGTCTCTTGCAATATTTTTTCCTACGCTTACAACATTTTTTACCGACGTGTGCAATATTTTTTTGAACGCTTGCAACATCCGTTTACTGTAGCGCATTTCACTGTTTGTCGAAGGAAAATGTTGCACACGTTGTAACAAAATGTTGCACGCGTAGAAAACTAATGTTGCAACGCGTTCGAAAATATCAGACGTCTGGACACAAGTCATTCCGCAGCAAGATAGGCTGACTGGCAGTTAAGAAAGATACAACCGGCGGCAGCAGTTTTAAAAAAAACGATCAACACAAAACAGGTCCAAATGAGAGGGAAAAAATAGCCAGTCGACAAACAAGGCTGGCGTTAAGCTCAAGAGAGAGGGGGCCAGGACGCAGTCCGGAACGTCGCAATTGGATTTAGAAGACGACACCGCGCGCGTGAGAATCTTTAATAGCTTCCTAATCAGATCCGTTCATATTAATCCTTTGGCGGTAGTAACCAGCGAAGGCAACCCAACATTTTTCCTGGACAGGAGAATCTGTAATAATCTGAGTATATGGACCGTGCTACCATTTCAAATTCCTAAAAGGAAGAGTGTGTTGTATATACACACGTATGTATCCCCGGTTCATAAATGAGGGTCTACTTAGGCTATTACAGTGCATTGTATCTTATCACAATATTCAAAGCTGCCATGTCATATGATATTATAGAAGATACAGCTATCCCAATGCATAGTATCATAGATTGTTTCTTAGTCCCCACAAGATAATTAAATGCTAGATGTGTATGAGAGTATGAATTGTGGGCCACTTAGATGATTCAAGTTTCAATGTCTATGATTTTGTGTCTAAGTGGTATCTTCCTCAAGATACAGTTTTCTTCTCTCCCCTCTTAACTCTCTTGCCACATCATCAAAAATACTTATGTGGCATGCATTAAATGGGTATGTTATCATGCACTGAGAATAGCCTTAGAACGCATAAATTTCACATCAAATCTACACGATGTCCACGGAATCAGTTCAGTTCTCATAGGATTTAAGAAAATCTTCTGCGTTCAGACAAGCACTGAGCACATTTAATGTTTTAAAAAAATGTGTGTACAAAGGTACGCGTTTGAACATCCATACAAACAGGTCCCTGATGAGAATCCTATTCCAGACACAGCATGACTACCAGGGAGTGCACATTGCTAAGGTTTCATTTCCGGCTCATTTGCACATGACAGCTCTCAACAAAAACGCTGGCCAACACCAACTGCTTCGATCTTATAAGCAAAAGAAGGTTCAGAAAAGATCGCAGAGAAAGACAGAGATAAACACAGAGAGAGACAGATATTAATTATTCTGGTCTTGGGAAGCCTCGGATATTAGCTTGGACTGCGTCCACTCCAAACAGGGCTTCCTTTTCCACGCGCCCGCTTCCTTTGGGCTCCTACTCCCACAGAGAGGAGAGAGAGGAACAAAGGAGTAGATTTCTTCCCCGTCGTCTCCGCCGCCTTTTTCCTGCTCTCAAGTCTTTCAAGGGCTCGCGGATCGACGCCCTAGAGCGGAGTTTTTTTGCGCACCGGTGTGAAGGTATGATGCACAACTTGCTGTCTAGTTTTAGATGCCTTTTTCAGGCGCAATTCTGTATTTCTACCGCCAAATTTGGACGCAACATTGCTTCCTGGCGTATGGTGCCGCGAGATTCTGGAGCAAGATTGCTTCTTGGCGCGTGATTCTGCGTAGGATCGCTTCTTGACGCGTCGTGCTGCGGAATTTTCAGTGCAAGATTGCTTCTTGAATCGTGCTGCGGCTCCATGGCAGGAGGAGGAGGAGAAGCCTAGGACGCCGCCGACCTTGCCGCGGTCCTTGCCCCTGCGCGTGATCTTGCACGGAATGGTCGTTGCCTCTCCGGGAAGGCACCGGAGAGAGCGCGGGAATGGTCGACAGTAGCACGAAGGTCTTGGCCATCGGGGTCACCGCCGGCGTGGCCGCCACGGTGCTCGCGGCAGTGTGCGTGTGCCTGGCCATCTGGCTGTACCGGAGGCGGGCCAGCGTCACCGCCCGGACGCGGTCGCTGGAGTCGACCACGGCGACACTGCGGGCCAACGGCGCTGGCTCCACCGGCCTCGAGTCCAGCGCGTCCATCTCGGTGGCCTCCGAGAGCGTCGCCGACTGGGGCCACCCGCCGGCGGCGGCGAAGCGCGCCGCGTTCTGGGGGTGGAGGGGCGGCAGCAACGGCAGGGAGCCGCCACTCTCGGTCTCCGGGATCCCAAAATATCATTACAAGTATGGCAATTAGTTACTCCCTGTAGGCTTTAATCTTCGTGCTCTAGCTATCATGATGCTGTTATAGCTGTGAAGAGTAGCCATTGATCAACTGATATTATACTCGTATGATCAGAAATGGTAGACATTTTTTTTCTGATTGTTCCATGTTGTTGCTGGTTGTTGTTGTTCAGGGATCTGCAGAAGGCTACCAACAACTTTACCACAATTCTGGGGCAAGGTTCGTTCGGCCCTGTGTACAAGGCTGTAATGGCCACCGGTGAAGTGGTAGCTGTAAAGGTGCTCGCGAGTGATTCAAGGCAAGGGGAAAGAGAGTTCCAGACAGAGGTAATGTGTTGTTTTTCTACATTTATTTAAAAAAATTTGTTCAGAGCAATTTTCAATTTTAGTTGAAGTGATGGATTTGCAAAGAAGGATATACTTGCACATATAGCTGATCCCAGTCATTACCTAAGGGGACGCTTGCCTCCCACAGTACTGTAACTGTGTTCTCATTGATGCTCCTTTCTCTATGTCACACGGATCCTTGAGCCAGGATTTTCGTATTGCACTGCCACTGTGCACTAGTCACGAAACTATGGGGAGAAAAAAAGCAGATGACAACACAGGGGAAAAGGCAATACTGCGAAGAAGGCGAATGGGGTTTGGGGGGCAAGGGTTGAGGGCCCCTTCTCTCTCTAGTGTGTGGATCAATGTATTTGGTGCAGATCGTAGCGATTTGAGAGTCATAGGGAAAGAAACACAGACAAGCACATAAAAAAAGAGTAGACAAACAGTCTTGTATATCTATAGAAATTCGTGGTTTTAATTATTTGGTTAATCCCTATGATTAGCTAATTTAAGTATTCTTAGATGTATCTTATGTGTAGATTGTCAGTAAGTTTTATCTTCTTGAGTGATGAAAACATGCTGTGGGTGAAGCAAGCGCAACTTGCAATACCTTGAATCTATGTAAAGTAGTTGGTGGTGGAGCATTGGACTTTGATAGACCGAGTTACAATCATGACTACGTCTTCATTTGCAGGTAGCATTGCTTAGTAGGCTGCATCATAGAAATCTTGTTAATTTGGTTGGATATTGCGTGGAAAAAGGTCAACGGATTCTGATTTATGAGTACATGAGCAACGGGAGTTTGGCAAGCCTTTTGTATGGTAAGGGAAACAATCTCTACTTTTAGAGGGTGAAACATGAAACAGAACAAAATGATTCGAAAAGTAGTTCTACGCAGAGCATATAGCATGTGGTGCATCACAAGGGGAATAAATAAAATGTTCCATGAATCAAGAAATTTCTCCCTAATTATTTTTGTACCGTGTTCTGTTAGGTGATAATAAACGGAGTTTGAGCTGGCAAGAAAGGCTACAAATTGCTCACGATGTCTCTCATGGGATTGAGTATCTACATGAAGGAGTACAGTTGATGGCTATTAAACATGTACTTCCATAGTTAATGACCTGATCTTGGCAATTGATGAAAGCTATGACTATGTGTGCAGGCTGTCCCACCTGTTATTCACAGAGACTTAAAGTCTGCTAATATACTCTTGGACCAATCAATGATGGCTAAGGTTAGACAATTTACGATGTACTTCATATCGATCACTGCAAATGCTTTTCTGCTTTGTATATACTTTTTAAGTATGATTCTGTCAATTTAACTAAACCAATACTGTCTCATGATGAGTATACTGTTCAGACTGATCCAGCTAAAAATATTTGTGATTGAACACGCCTGCAACTAAATACAGATTTGAAGTCCTGAGACAAAATTCTTAGCCTGTAACTATGCTAATGTGCTCTATTTGTTTTACTTGGTTGGTGCAGGTTGCAGACTTCGGTCTATCAAAGGAGGAAGTATACGATGGAAGGAAGTCAGGCCTCAAGGGCACCTATGGATATATGGATCCTGACTACATGTCCACCAGCAAGTTTACAAAGAAGAGTGACGTGTATAGTTTCGGCATAATAATTTTTGAACTCATAACAGCCATAAATCCACAACAAGGTCTAATGGAGTACATTGACCTAGTAAGTTATTTTAACATTCTTACTGCAATTTCAGACGAAATTATGAAGAAGTAATTATAAAAGGAAACAATATTCAACAGGTATCATATAGACTTAGCAGATTGATCACTTCTTGCGTGGAGTATTTGTTTTGCCTGGTCAACTTTCCAGTCATGCAACAGAATACTGTAATACACAGATAAGCCCAAAGCTTAAGAATGCAATAGCTGAGACATTATTTTGGCATGAGTTCTATTAATTTGCAGCATGATTTTAGGTCACAAACATTGTTGTTTAGTAATAACTATTGTTTTGCAGTAAGGTGAATTTACCTTGTAACATCAGTCTGTGAACCAATATTATTGGTAGTGTAGTACTTATTATACGACTTTCCTTTCAGGCAGCAATTGGAGGGGAAGGAAAGGTTGTTTGGGATGAGATACTAGATAAGAATCTCCTTGTCGGGAGCATTCCTGAGGAGGTAAGGATCCTTGCCGATGTCGCCTACCGATGCGTAAACAAGAGTCCAAGGAAGCGCCCCTGGATATCAGAGGTTACTCACGCCATTTCAAGGCTAAGGCAGCGCCAGCTGATGAAACATGACACACTAACTTTGCCGAGGAGCGAAACTAGGACCGTTCTAAGGAGGATAGAGTACCAGCATGTGGAGCTCAGCGATCTTACCAGCATGAAAGAACTCACCCCGATAAGAGCTTGAACTCTCTCTCCCTCAGTACATGGTATGCTTACTCACTTAGGAACATGGCCTGGTAATCAAATGTAAACAGGAGTGTACTAGGTTCGAGGAGCCCTTGCTGTTTGATGAAGCATCAAGTAATTTTCGCCTTTCAAGGTGTCTTAGGTCTTGTTAATTTGAGCTGTAAATGATCAAAACTATTGGTATAATTTGGCAGGATCACCGCCTCTCCATTGGTAAACTTGGTAAATCAGTCAGCAGCAAATATTAAAACTGGAAATAGATGAAGGGCATCTGTTTTCTGAGCAATGCTCTGCACTTCTGCTGCATTTATGCTTGGTCTAGTTTTTCTGAGAGAATTGATTTCATATCTACAGACTGCACGATAGACAGGGGAAATTAAATTGCAGGATGGCTTTAATTTCATAGATGCAGTTCAACCCAGCCCGTGACAGAATTTTACTATTGCCATATGAACAAGAAAGTGAGTTTCCCAGCAGCATGAACAGAACAGACTGAGAGTTTAACTGCATATAAAGAGTAAGGTCCACCACTGCCCATTGACAAATCTGTGACCACAGGTTCAGCATACATTACAGGACAACACACAACACAACACAACTTGTAAGTTTAGTTTTAACATCACTCCGAAGTCTGAACAATGTTTTACTTACCATATCGGAAACTTTTGTTGAATGTTTATTGGAATGATACCTTTGAATGCGTATCATGAGTGGAGGAATTGGGCGGCCAAGAACTGGGCAGACATCACATCCCAACATCCTTCAAGCAACTCATGTCTAGCTAGAAAATCAAAGAAAAACTATGTACAGAAAAGGCCATCATCTCAACATGGACCTCTGACACAGGCGCTCAATTACTCAAACACTATTGCAAGCCTGTAAACGATGGCTTTATTCTAGAACTGCATAGCATAACACCTACAAGAAAGGCACAGCAAACAGCAGCAGCCAAACAGGTGCTCACCTCCCTACTCCTGCACTAACTCAAAACTGGCAAGAAGTTCCCAGCCTCTGCCTTGCCCTTTGCCCTGTGGTGCCGCACTTGCGTGAGCGGAGTGCCTCGGGCAGCAGCTCCTGAAACTTCTCAAGGAATAGCCCCCATGTCTCCGGCCCCATGTCTGCCAGTTTGACAAAGGTCGCACTCGTTGGGAGCTGCTCATTCGCACTCCTCCAGTTACCAACTTGAGAGCCACTGCAGATGCTGTTGATCTCAGAAGTTTTCACATAATCCACACCCTTTGGAACGGCAAGCAGCTGACGCTGGCTTTTGTCGGTGAGATTAACACCATTCAGTGAGGTCGATAGCTTCGAAATGTTAGGAAGCCACTTATTGACAGGCTTAGGGCAAGCTAACTTTTCTGCATTGCTTTCTTCCTCTTGTTCAATGTCATCATCTTCCTCAATGGCCTCATCCAATTTAGACAGTGGGTTTCTGGAGCTTCCCCCCTTAAATTCCAAATGGTAGACTGATGGTGCTTTTGG
Organism: Guadua angustifolia; assembly: GCA_036346375.1. Taxonomy (NCBI): domain Eukaryota; kingdom Viridiplantae; phylum Streptophyta; class Magnoliopsida; order Poales; family Poaceae; genus Guadua; species Guadua angustifolia. The sequence goes on from CM070510.1 coordinate 21,766,670, forward strand.
CATTTCATGATCATCTTCACAATCAAGTTCAAACTGAGTTACATCCTCATCACCAGAACCATTTTCAGTGGAACATTCTTCTCGTTCTGTTGCCAGCCTCCTTGCCTCCATACAGACAACCTCTAGTTCACTTGGTTGATCTTCCATCCCCGTAAATTCCCTGCTCATCATCTCACCAATCTCTGCAAGGCAAAGACCAAATGCTGTGGCTTCTTTCAGAAATATGGTTGAGAGCATTAGCATTCTGAGGCATGCTTCACGGATCATAGGCAGCTCCGTACGAAGCATGTCAGCATCTTTCACTGGATCAAGATTTGCTATGTACTCAAGCTCATCCTCAGTGAATGGGATTGATGCCTGTGGCCAGTGGATCCATTCAAAATACGGATCCTCCAAGCACTCTGGAAGGCAGAGACCATGATCAATAGGGATCAGCTCAGTTTGATTTCCAAATTTTCCTGGTCCAGTCAGCTTCCTTACCAGAAGATTTCCAGCATGTCTATCAGTGTTGAAGATTCTGATGTCAAGAATACCAATCCTATGAACACCAGAGACAGGAAAGCTTGAAGTGCCATGGTCACTGGCATCAAAATCATGAGGAATGAACTGCTGAAATGACGCAATCTTGCTAATAGCTCGTGAATCACCCTCAGAAGCCTTCTTGTTGGCACAACTGACGGCATCATTCACATTGAATACAGGATGAGAAATCTTAACAAGAACAGTTGGAGGGACATTAGCAGAATTACCATAGTCCAGAAGGTATGCCGCAACCTCTCTAAAACCAGTCTCACCAACTCGAACTGATCTTTTGAGGCCCGGCTGCCCAAGGGCTTTCCCTGTAAAACCTTTTGGGTTGTTGGGTGCAAATGGTTCCTCGTCATTTGGCTTCACAATGGCAACATTCTCACCTTTTCTGTTCCTGAAATAGTAGGCACCACCAAGCCCACTATTGACAGGTATTGGATCCACACCGTTTCTTATACCCCTAGCAACATCCTTAACAAGCTGTTTTGTCCGAGAGCAGCGGCTTGGACATACTAACAGTTCAATTGGGCCACTCCTATCTCTTTGTTGCTGGAGATCCTTGCCTGTAGGAGATAGGCATGGGGTGGAGGAACTCCGATGCATGAAAGTCTTGGTCAGAAGCAATGGGGAATCATTTCGGATGGTGCTGAGATCATTCTTAAGGACACGATCACCAAATGTCAGAGAACTCTCCTCAGTGGGAACATTGAGGGCCAACTGCAGCTTTCTTTTGACTGTGTGTGCATTGTCACCACGGTCTAGTTGAATAGCCAGGACACAACCCTTGTCAGTTTGGACAAAAACACGTTTCCATCCACCAGTCCTCCCCTCGCTTCTACTTTTGGTAGGGCACTCACTGCTCAGAACGCGTTTCAAGGCTGAAACTGCCATTTGGGTCTGAACTGGGCTCTCCAAGTTGCGAGACATGGCGAACAATGACAAAGGAATTGATGTCAATGCACTAGATGCAGCTGCAACAATGAGGCCTTTCTTACTCCTCCCTTCTCTCCTGCACCCGTCAAATTCTACAGATGACGTGGTGCTAGAGTGCGAGAGAGGCGTCACGGCAGAGATCATCAGGCAATGAAGGACATCTTGCACATTAGCTAGACAGCACCAGAAAGCGACAACAAATAAGGAAGGTGAAGACAGCAATGACCTCCCCCACAATGAGGAGCCTTTATGAAACTCGACAGGCTCAATTTTGGGACAACTAGACCCTGCAAAAACACACAGAGAGTGGAGATTATCACCATTTTCTCACGGCAGAAACCAACTACTAACAAGCATCAAAACAAGAAAAGAATGATTCTCCATGCGCCTTCCAACCACTCTTTTCTTCATTCTTGTTCTGTATAAAGTATGAAATAGTAGATAAGGAAGTTTCCTCACGATACACACAGCCACTCAGGTAATTAAAAAAATCACAACACTTAGCATGAATAAAGATAGCATTTATATTTCTTAAGAGAAAGTTGGCATACACAAGGAGTGGACTACCACTTTCCATATGATTGTTGACTAATAGGTAGTTTTTTCAGGTGCATACTGAGGCTATGGTATGTTCGTTGAACAAAGATACATTTTTTGCAGTTCATCATTCCGATTCGTGCTGTCCTCCATTCACTCTTCTCATCAATAGCATTGTGCTCTACTTACCCTGAAAATCTGGCAAATGATGAGATCCAGGCATGACTCTAGACTTTCATGTGCCAAACAAACCAAAAAAGGCATCTCGATTCGTTCAGGCAGCTGCGCGCAGACCTCTCGATTCGACAAGCACGCAATTTTCTGGTGCAGCTGGTGGCTATCTCATCTTGTCTCCCCCAGGGTTAGTCAAAATTCAGATGTAGTAGTCAAAGGTCGCACTTTTATTACAGGGATCTTGTAGCTTTCAAATCGAATCTACATTACATAAGCTGTGCACATACAAATTTTGCTCCACAGCTCGAATCGGATCAGCTGCTGCAGAAGCAGGCTACAAACTAACCAAGAATGGAGTGCTTAATGCTATAAACTACGCGGCTAAGAAAAACAAAAACGCGAACTTGAATCCACCGACATTAATTCAACAGGCTGAGGAATCATGCGTCCAGCTAAAGGCCTAGGAAAGGAAAATTATTTCTGCAGAAACTACTGAAAATGAAGCTGCGTCGCTTTCTAGCAAGAAAGTACGGTTCTCCTACTATCTTCTCTCCCCCAACTAGGAAAAACACGGTGAAAAAATAGAATAGAGGAAGCCAGAGCTTCCGCCACAGGAACAACGAACGCGAGCGAAGAACACCGAGAAATCTGCGGGAGGAGTTCTTATCCGTACCTGGTCCAATGCGGGAGCTTCAGAAATGACGGCCCGCCGCCGGCGGAGCCGCAGATCTGGCACTGCGACTACGCCGCCGCTCCTCACTACCACCTCCTCCTCCGGAGGCCGGCACGGCACCACTCTCAGTCTCCGGCACTGAGCCCCACCACTCCCCGACCCCCGCTGCCTCCTCAGTCCTCCCCGCTTCTCCTCTCGCTCTCGCTCCGCGTGCGTGCGTGCGTGCGTGCGTGCGCGAGAGCGTGTGCTGGGTAGTGCGCCTCAAGTAGAGTGAGGGAGGGAGGGAGAGAGGTAGAGTGGAGATGGGTTAATGTGGGGTTAAGTTAAGGTGGCGAGTTTAACCATGGTTAAGTACTGAGGGACCGAGGGAGAGGGGTGAGGGAGCGAGTGGCGCGTGTTTTTTTTTCTTGTTTTGGCTTTTTAAAATTTTTATTTTGAAAAATAGCAACTTTAAACTATTTTTGGAAATAGTTTTGTTATTGTCAGAGCTAAGTTTTAACGAGTCACAACTAAACCTCTTGGCATAGTGACCACATCGCCCCACGATGTAACGTGCAATGTGCCTTTGCCAACTTAGGCCCTGTTGGGGGCTGCATTTGAAATTTGAAAAATTCGCTTTTGGTTTCTTTGAAATTAATCAGTGTATGGTTGCAAGTATGTTTTTCTTGTTATCTTTGTTTGGCAAACTATCTGCTGCAATTGTAGCTTTTGGGGGCCAACCTAGAGGAGGTAACAACATAGCTAAGACAATCTGTTGATATCTGAGTGGGGAGGTGACGTAGAGGCGGTAAGATGGGGTGGCGAAGATTGATAAGGCAGAGCGACCGAGATAGGAGGTGGTTAAGCGAAGCCACAGCTGAAAAGCTCCTCCTCAGCAGCTTCAGCTTTTAGGGATGCTTCTGCTGTGGCTTAGCTTCCCAGCTGCTTTAATAGCATTCTTAGTAAGAACATTTTCTCATTATGGCATAAGGATCAAAATCTCAATGAAATTTTAGATATTTCAGTTGAAATTTTGGATTTCGGCCGGAGAAAAGATTTCAAATCCCGTCCAAATAAAAAAAATTAAAAATTCAAATTGCTACAGTTGTTCGATAAATTTCACCAAAATTTCAAAAATTTTGGCCGGATTTCAATTTATTTGGACCGGATTTGGGACAATACCTCTTAAGAATGTCATCTACCATGAAAATATTTGGAAAAAAACCGAATTTTTGAGACATTTTACAAAAAATATAGAAGTGCTATTAGATTTTTATAAAAAAATACAAGCTTAATCATACCCTAAAAAATTTATGATACCACCTTTAGTAGTCTAGGATCATATAGAAAATTTTCAAAAAGAATTGGATTTTATTTGTTATCTTTAAAAAATCAAAAACATAAGAAATATAAATGAGACAGTAAACTTATCATAATTTTATAAATTTGCTCAAGTGTGATCATGATCTAAAATTTTTAGAAGAGTTTAAGCATTGCCTCACATCTTTCCTTAAAAGTTTCAAAAATTCTAAACCTATTTTGGTTGCTCAATCAAATCTACGTAAGCAATACATGTATTCAGCCTTTATGAAGACAGTAGCATTATCAAAATTTTTGAAAATTCATCAGGATTGATCATCATCTAAAAATTTTATGGGAATAATATTGATGCATCAAGGCCATCTACAAAACTTTTCAAAATTTTATAATATGGTTTGAATTATTTTTTATTCGATTAAATTTTACTGAGATTTCGGTAATATTAGCCGAAATCTCAAAAATCCCAATCAAAAAAATTCTGGATTTGAATTTTTTCTAATTTTGTTCGGATTTCGTCTGAAATTTTAAAATTTCCTTGAAACTTTGGATTTCGGTAGCCTTTGAGATATAGTCCGAAAACGAAATTTGAAACCTTATTATGGCATACAGCGTCATCTCATTCCTTCTCTTTTTTTCTCTTCTCCCTCAAAAGTTCTCTTGTCACGAACACTTAGCGTCATCCTTGTTATCTTCCTTTTCTCCCTTTTCCCTTCCCCTCAAATTGAAATTTTTTTTTTTAAAAAAAGTCCTAAGTTTTTCTAATAGGAATTACTTTTTAAATATTTCAAAACTTTTTTATCCAAAAGATTTTGAATCGAAACAAACTGAAACTTTTCGTTCCAAAGTGAAGGGTTTTTTAGTCAAAAGTTTTTTGAAGCAAAAGTTTTTGATTGAATTTATATGAAAATTTTGAATGCAATTAAAATTTTCGAATTGAAGGAAGCGGTGAGAAAGAGAGGAAAGAGTAAAAAGGAATATGACAACATCTGGATATATCTTCACTAAAGAATTGATGAGGTAACCTCAAATTGAGGGTACATGTACCTCCACGCTGTTTGCTTTGGGTGCTGTATTTGCTACTTAGGGTATGTATAATAAGACTACCTTAGCTTACTCTTCATATGTCCACGTCGATTTTGTCTTATATGAAAGAGTGAGAAAAGATAAGAGAAGAGAGGTAGCTCTTATTTAGTAGTAAACATTGCACAAGAGCATAGGTAGATTAGTTATGTACAAGAAAGAAGAGATAGTTAATGCATGGCATCTAGAGCCAACCTTTAGAGATAGCTATTGTACAAACTGGTTTTAGTGCTTACTCTAGATGATATGGATGGGAGATGGAGTAAGTAGCTTGCTTTGCTATTGTACTTACCCTTAGCAACAGCATTGCTGCGGTAGAGACAGAGATAGGGCGTAGAAAGAGAGGGTGAAGAGCAGTGAATGCGAGGCATACACGAAGAAGATTGCTTTTCTAGCCCTAAATTTATTTTTGATAAATTTAACCACCTTTCATTCGAATTTACGAAACTAACCTCTCGGTGAATTTGAAAAACATGATAGGCGACACGAGTCACCTGCCACACAAAAGAAGCTCAGTAAAAAGCCGTTGAGCAAGTGGAGCTTGACAGAAACCTCGATAGAAAGCTACCGAGCAACCCAAGTTGGTAGAAATCGGCAGGGAGTTGCTAAGCAACCCAACCTCGACAGGAATCCCGCGAGGACCTACCGAGGCACGTTTCCTTATAAGCACATGCAATGCAAGATATTAAATAAAAAAATTTGATTAATTAGCAATTTAATTAGTGGATTTTATTCTTATCGAGGAAAGAGAGCTTGGCAAAAATCTTGAAGTGGCAAAGGACTTACCGATTTCCCCGAGCGCAAGAGATGACTTGTGGAGGCTAAATGTACAAATAATTTGGAGGGGTGACTATATTTGAAAAAAAAATATTCATAAATGGACTAAAAAACAAAAACAAAACAAAAACAAAAATCGTACGCGAAGGGCCATGTGCCTGTTTCGGATTTGGAAATCTTGGACCAATCGATCCATTCATTCTGCTGCCAATTAGGCTTGATTTGGGAAATCTATTCCTGATCAGATCTTTATGCATGGATGGGTCAGAATTTTAATTTAATCCCGATCAGAAATAAACTCCTAAACTAAGCCTTAGTGTAACTCAACAACCAGTCGCCTATATACATTCTGCTTCTAATAAGATTTATCCAACCAGCTCGCTTTCTCTTGCATAGCAACACAGCAAAAGCGCGCAGCAACAACGAACAGATGGACCGAGCCGTCGGTGCTATCTTCGTATTACTTAAGGTATAAACTTTTAAAAGAATTCAAGAAGATTAAGAGATGTAGGAGAGGACATACTATACTACTTTGTAACATTTAAAATCAAACTCGATCACATTTGAAACATCTGAAATTGACAAGTAGTGAAAATGAGTAGAGATCAAGTTTGTCTTTTTCCGTCTCAAATGCAATCGAGTTTAATCTTAAAATTTCACATAGCTATAAAATATTTGTGAAAAAAGATTAAATAATCTGTAACTTGCTATCTACCTTAGCTATTGGAACAAAGATTCACAGTCAATAGACTCCATGTATATCCCCTAGTTAGGAGAGAACACGCCTAGGTTAACCCAGATAAAAAATTAACAACCACCCCTAGTCGGAGAGACCCACCATAATCAGTATTGTAGCGGCAGTTCGGCTACAATACTATCTTTCAATATAAAAAATCAGTATTGTAGCGGCAGTTCGGATAGTTAAATTAAAAGAGCGCATACTTACGAGTAAACTGACTATATCAATTAACGTATCATTTTATAAGCCTAACCAAGTAATAAAATACGGTATTGCTAGGGATCGGACGACCAATAGCGTCCGATGGAAATTTTATCGCCGCAACATTTTTTACATGTGCATGCAACAATTGTGATCACCGTGTACAATAAAAACACGCGATGACAGTAGTAATATCCATCCAAATCGGCGCAACATTTTTTATATGTGAGTGCAACAATTGTCATCACTGTGTGCAACAAAAACGTGCGATGACAATAGGAATATCCATACAGAAAAACTGTTGCACATAGTGAATAGATTTGTTGCAGTACAAGTAAAAAACGTTGCGCCGACATGTTCGATAAAAAGCCTTGCGTCGAACGTCCGATTACTAGCAACGTTCAATAAAATAACCTTGATGTGTGTGAATTAGACTAACTAAACTTTCGAACTTATCTTTCGCTTTGTGAGCTTTACAAACAAACCAATACCGTACTGAATGCAATTATGACTAGTATGCTTGAGCCTTAATGTAAGCAAAAACACACGCATACAAACACTCGTCTCCTACTAACATGCATGCACTGATCAACTAATACGACAACCTGGAGACGTGGCCGTTGGCTCAGCGCCAAAAGCTTTCGCGTGGAGATCATGCAGCTGAGCGGCGCTGAGCTGTTGCTGGCATGGCAACTATACTCTTCCATACTGTATCACGTTTCATGACAAGCTGACGTGGCTCTTAAGTCATCAGTGCTAGTGACAATGGCGCTGAGACGTTCAACATCAGCACCATTCGTGTTGGCACTGGGAAGAGGGGCTATTACTGGAATTAGTTTCTAGCGGGGACCGTCTTTGAAAGTAGAATTAGAAAAATGTAAAAATGGCAAAAATAAATAAAAAAAAGAGCCCGTGAGCTTTTTGGTATTGGTCATTTGGTCGTGAGTTAACGGGTGTTTCGGAAGAAAGGCCCACCTTCTCTTTCCTTTGTCGCCTTCTTGCGTTTTAAACCCTCTAGTTTGATGTAATTTCATTGGGTGGGTTGTGCCAATTGCTGCAGATCACCCTGTCGCATTCGTTGTTGGCCGTCTTTGTTCGGAAATGGTCAGCAGCAAATGCTCTGTGTTTGAAGTGGCTTTCCACCTTAATTTTCAGTCTTTAGAGAGAAATAGAGTCCATCATGTGGTTAAATTTGGGAAAGCTCTGATACCATTTATTAGGGTTAGAAATACGACAAAATAATTAGAGATAAAATTTAACGTGAGAAATATTTACAGAAAAAACTATAGGAAACAATCACTGTAATAGTTCCCAGGGTTACATGTACAGAGGTGGCTTAAATAGTTTGAGTCATAGTAGATTTGGACCAACAACCTATTTGAATAAAATCAAAAAATATGGTAAATTAAGATATTGAATTATTTCTAACAAACATCTCTTTAACTCAAAATTCATAACGAAATTGTTTCCTGAAAACCACGAAGGATAATTAAGCACCATAAATACAAATGCGTTAAAAGTTTAAAGGACTACTAAACAAAGAAGACTAGAACAACAATTAATACAAACACCTGTAGTACAAAAAACAAAGACCAAAAAGTCTTATCCAAACGTTTCTCATGAAACAAGATTGAGCAAACCACCAGTAGATCGAGAGAAAGATAGGAACAGTCAATTCAAATACACAGCTATCAACAAAACAGATGAAGGAATCTGGATCTTCAGTGACTCATAACTCCAGTAAAATCTAAATCTGTGCAACTGATCTCTTAAAATAAACTCTCAATCATCAAATGGCATAAACCAAGACATCACCTGTAGTGAATAATACATAATATAGACTCTTGACATGCTTCACCTGAAACATAAAATTCAGAAACAACGCTCATTGAAAGAGCAACCTGCACGTGTAGCCATCATGTACATCAAACCGCCTATTGAGAATTCATGACATGGTTGAAACTGCTCAAAAAAAGTCAATATAAAGAAAAATTTTCATGCTATCAATGAAGTATAAATTACAGTATATCCCTCATATCGAGCAAAGACAACAAAACAATGTCATAGTATCCATATAGAAACAAACTCCTTGCAATTCAAATCATTATCTCAAACTGACATTGAAACAAAACATTCCCTAGAAAAACTTCAAAGAATATAATACTATCACTAGAGCGTCGTCAAATTCTAAATTAACTTGCCAATACCTTCGCAATGGTGGTGCAAGCGATTCAAAATACAATGTATTTAAACGGTGAATAAAACGTCAAGATAACCGTGATAAAGCATCTAAATTTTAATTAACGATGATAAAACACCAAACTCACATGAGACATTGCAAGAATAGAAGAGCTGATCCTCCGCTGAAATCTTCCACATGAATAATAACCTTACCAATATGGAAAAAGTTCCGGCGTTGGCGTTCGTTTGAGTCGATGGAAAAAGTTCTGGCGTTGGTGTTCGTTTGAGCCGGGTCAGCCAGCTCGGTTCAAAAAAATTGTGTTTAGGTCTCTTCAAAAATTCATAATTACGTATAGGTCTTTTCCGCTGTTTTTTACGAAGAAGATCTTCTGGTTCAGAAAAATCACGGATCTTTCGTGAGAGGACCCTAAATAGATACCGAAAAAAAAAGTAATGACATTTAGATCGTTCCGGCTATTTTCTATGAAAAGGAACTTTCGATTTAACGCAAACGCAGATACACTTGTGTCCTTTCAGCCGTTTCACTCGTTTCCTCGATGATTTTTTTTTTAAAAAAACCCAACGAAAAAAAACAAAATTATTTAAATAAAAAAATATAACACACGTGACGTATCACATCACGAAAACTATCCTAGTATTTCAAATAGTTAAAAATTTACCTATCGAAGAACCGTTCGCTATATATTTTTTCACGTTTCGAGAGTGTCGGTGTATTCCCGGCAGCCCGCTAGTTCCGCCCATTCCCATGCGATTGCGTGCGTGCAAACATCCATTGGTGGTGGATCCTTGCAGGCACGACGTGCTCATTGTGACAGGTAGAAGAAACAGTTGGTACCTTGTGTCGACTGGTTTTTCTTTACTTTGACAATAATAAATACTTCCCCGTTTAAAAATATAAGATGTATTTTAATTTTACATAAAAATTAAGGTTAAGATAAAATTAAGAAAAGTATGAGTGAAATGACTTAGATATCTCACTTAATTATTTTGAAAGATAAAAGATAATAGTTTATGTATGGTGATAACTAATAAATACATGTAGTTGAGAGAGAATAAATAGAGATATATAGTAGAAAAAGCCTCATTAAATTTACGTGCAAACTTTATATTTTTGAATAAGATTATTCAAACTATAGACCTTATATTTCTGAACGAAGGGAGTATACATGTGGAATGATTGTAGTTAGCATGATAACACTACATTCGATTCATTTTAAAATCTAACATTTCTAGAAAACACAAATACATCTTTTATGAGTCTGAATTATAAGAAAACAAAGTAAAGATCTCGTCTGCTCTTTGTCACTAATTCAGCATTTATATTTTTTAGTGATTAATTACTTGTTGTTAACAATATTATAATATTGTTATTAATTACGGTTTTTGACATGCCATACCCTTATTTTATTTTTTTCAAAAAAATCAAAGGGATAGCACTCCATCTTGTGTCTGAATGTGGGTACTCTTCATTCCTTGCATTTAAGTAAATGGTTGAGATCTTTTATTGAGACAAGTTTATTATTATGAATTTGGATCATACAAATCTGATTGTACGAATTGAACTAATATTTTTCTCATTTCGATGGAAATCAAAACAAAAGCGTGATATTTTTAGTACATTTTTGTTTTGAATGGAAATGAAAACGAAGCATACTAATTTTTGTATATCATTGTAAATGGATGGAAAGGAAACCGAAATAGCCTCTGCCATGTTCTAGGACCTTAATTTGACTATTCGTAATACGATTATAAATTAGATATACTGGAAAAATGTGTATTGTACGACGCATAATTACTAGTTAATTAGTAGCTAATTGAAGACATTATCACGGCAAAAATAAATCAAGAATGGATGGTTACTTCATCTAGATCGACGGAGACAAGGTTTCAAATCTCGTTTTCAGTTGACATCTCGGAGGTGGTCAAAATCCAAAATTTTGTTGAAATCTCTACAAAAATAAAAATTCAAATCCGTTTTTTTTTGCACTGAAATTTCCGAGATTTTGCCCAAAATTGTCAAGATTTCAATGAAATTTAACCGAGCAAAAAATGGTACAAACGATGTTGAAAAATTTTGAAATTTTTTATGGAAGGTCCTCACACAATAGAAATATTCTCATAAAATTTCAGATTATTATCAATGTTGAGGAATTTTGAAAATCTGGAAAGTGCTACTGTCCTGATAAAATGCAGATCGACAAATTTGAACCAAATGAAAAATGGAACAAACTACATTAGAAAGTTTTTAATTCTTCTGTGCATGGTTCTGATACATCACTAATATTCGTATAAAATTTTTAGATGATTATCAATCTTTAGGAATGTTTAAAAATTCAGACAGTGATACTGTTCTGATAAAAGTCTCACTGACAAACTTCAACTAAATGAAAAATAGTACAAAATATGTTATAAAATTTCAAAAAAAATTGTAGATGGTTCTGATGTATCATCAATATTTTCATGAAATTTTTAGATGATGATTGATTTTATAGAATTTTCAAAAATTCTAAAAGTGATACGTCTCGATCCTGGTGATGAATACATAGATTTGGTTGAGCTATTAAAAAGGTTAAAATTTTTGAAACTTTTAGAGAAGGGTTTTGAGGAAATTCTTAAGCTCTCATAAAAATTTTGGATCATGATCGCGTACCAGTGAATTTACAAAATTCCTACAATGGTACTATACCATTTGTGTTCTTTGTGTTTTTTATTTTTGAAAGATAACAAATGAAGTTCAATGCATCTATAGATTTGATTGAACAAAAAAAATTTAAATTTTTAAAAATTTTAGAAAAGGTTCTCCTAAAATTTTAGATCATGATTATACTCGAGTGAATTTATAAAATTCTAACAAAATTACTATCTCAATTATGTTCATTCTATTTTTATTTTTTAAAGATAACAAATAAAGTCCAGTTATTTTAAAAAAATTCTATATGATCCTACACTTATAAATATAGTACTAGAAATTTTTCAAAACATGATAAAATTTGTACGATTTTATAAAAATCTGATAACGTTTCTATCAAAATTTTAAAACATTTCAAAATTTTGGTTTTTCAATAAATTTTTATAGAAGATGACTTCCTTAAGGGTTATTGGGCTAAATCTGGTCAAAAAGGTTAAATTCCAGTCAAATTACACGAGATTTTAGTGAGATTTGGTGAAATATCGCCGATATTTTTGAGATTACTGAAACAATTTATTTATTTTTAATTTTTTTAATTCGATTAGAATTTTAGATCCGTTTCCGAGGCATATTTTTGAAATCTCGCCGCCGGGTCTTGTAAAGCGATAGGGAAGAAAGAACGATGGTTACTTAAATAGAAAAGGTTGTCACTTGTCAGTGGTTTGGGTAAGTGGGTCCAAGATTCAGAGCATCGAATTAGAATCCCAAGACAGAAACGTGGATCCCACTTCTTCCATGTGTGTCCTTGAAACGTCTACTGCCTCGGGCCGCGTGTAAAGCCTACGAGAATCCTATACGTTGTAGCTCGCATGAAAAGAGTTTATTTTTGTCCCTCATGCATGATTTTTGAATTTCTTTGTGTTACTTTCTGTATGCTCCCTCGGTCACATACAGTTTTAGACATTAATACTGTCTCTAAAAATGTATTTTTAAATTTATGAATATTTATTGTTTTAGACATAAATATAATTAAAATTTTGCAACTTTAACTGCCGATATCTTTATAAATATTTAAATTGGGTACATAAAAATCATATGAATAGATTTATCTTGAAAAGTATTTTTATAATATTAGTAAAATATATTTACAAAACCAATAAAATTATGATATTATAAAAGCATTTTTGAAACAAATGTATATATATGATTTTCTTACATCTAATTTAAATATTTAAAAAGTTATTAATAGACGATTGACATCACGTATATCCAAAACAACAGATGCTTGTGACGTGATCCGAGGGAGTACAGACTCTCTCATACCTGCAGCCTGCCCTGGAGTCGCACACCTGGTAAATCGGCTGGTATGACAGCGTCACACGAATCTAAGACGTCCTCCGTTGCCGTGTCGATCCCCGGCCCGTTGCAATCTGTAGTGTGGAATATAGCCGTAGCTTGAAAAAGCGACGGTCGACAGGCAGGCGGAAGACGCAAAAGCGCACGAGAAAATTAACAACGCGGCACGGCGGAGTTGCGGCGGGGCATAGACGGACGGACGGCGACGTGCACAATCTGTGGGAAAAAGGGTGGGACCTTGGAGCACTCATTTGTTTCCAGCTCAGCTTGAGAACAATCGATGACATCCTTCACTGTTGTAATGATGAAGTTACGCTTTAGTATGCTGTATGCAACTATGCATGCAGGGCGTTGCTACGGCACAAATGGAACAGTTACAATATATCTAATGATGTTTTCGCGGCACAAATGTTTTCGCACGCGCGTCAGCAGTTGTGCTAAAACGAAAGGTTCTTTTCGTGAAAAATAACTAGAACGATCTAAACATAATTACGCACTTTTTTGGCATTTATTTAGAGCCCTTTCATGAAAGCTTCGTGATTTTGCTGAACCAAAAGATCCTTTTCGTAAAAACCTACTGAAAGGACCTACACGTAATTACATTCTTTTTAGGGGCGCTCGCGGAGGGAGGATACGAGGCGTGCGATGCCATGCCCATCAAAAAAATTTTACCCGAATTTTTTCTGCAAAAAAAATACAATTTTGTTTTTCTCGGAGGTGTTTTTCTTTTAAATTGGCCGTGATTGCGCAAAATCGAAAGGTCTTTTTCGTGAAAAATATCCGGAATAATCTAAACGTAATTACGCTATTTTTCGGTATTTATTTAGGGTCCTTTCATGAAAGATTCATGATTTTGCTAAATCAAAAAGTTCTTTTTGTAAAAAACGTTAAAAGGACCTAAACGTAATTACTAATTTTTCTAAGGGCCTTAATGGAGGGAGTGATACGAGGATAAGCTGGTTGCTCAGGAAACTTGCCAACTTTAATATAGTGATGATTCCCTTTTATTTTTCTCTGGGTGGAAACGATCGGCTAGTGAAGTTTACTTAAGGCTCGTACGTAACCTATGTATCACGGGTTCAAATACCGAAAAATTCACACAAAATAACGTACCTCAATATATATGGGTGGATAGAAATCAAACTATATATATAGTCATCATCCAAGGAGAGACAAGGTTCCATACCGCTCAGACTAGATTATATTTGCCAACCTTTGCAATTAACCCTCCAGTGTTGGTATTTTACATGGATCGATCATCCTTGCATGAAGATTGTGTATCGTAAAAGTTCTCCTAGATTAAATTAGCCAACCTTTGCAATTAATCTGTCGGGTTTTGACATTTCACTGATAAACCTTAAGGCTAAACATTATCAACTAGCCTAAAGCCTGATCACAAAAAAATAATGTGGAACTTAGATAGATGGATGCATCGACACGATGAAGATGAAGAGGTCATTAGTTTTGGTCAGTGAACTTGAGCGTCAGTGAAGTAGAACGTAAAAGAAGGCCAGCGAAGGACAGGGCACCGAGATCTTCTCGGTGGTGGAAGCACCCTTCGCTAGCCTCAGCGTTAATCTCTTAGATCGGATAAGTATTAGAACGGGCTAGACTTGAGAGTGAATCACACGTACACGAGTGACAGTCTCTACTTTTTATTCTTGCACTGGCTAACGGGGCCGAAACCAATTCTTTTGATGCGCTCTCGATCAAAGCGCTATGCGTGAGATTAAGGTGGGCCTAGCCCCTAAGAAAACTGTTGGCAGTTAGCTAACAAACGTCAGAGATCACAACTAACATTTACAAGGATCGATCATCCTCAGATTTCTTTTTTTTTCCTTTTTATTTTTGAAATTTTGTAAGAAGCTCTGGCTTGTACCTAGAGAACTAGGTAACAACTCGACAAACCTGAAGATTCGAACGGCATAGAGTTAACGCCACTTCTTGTTCTTGAGTCTTGACCAGCCGGCCAATAATGTGGTGTGGTGTGCTTGGTTACTACCACCAGCTTGAAAAACAAGACGCTCAGTCGTCATGTTCGTGTTTAATTTCCATCTCCGCCCACAGGAATACACATGCTTGTTTTGAGTTGTTTCCAACGGCGATGACGAGGGAGAGGTTCCAGCCTTGCAGGCATCTGATATTCTGTGGGTGTTGGTGAAATCCTAGGGGCTCCTCCGACAGAGGCAGGGACCCTCCTGAATCCTATATCCCTACCCCTTCCTGATTTGGAGCTGTCAGCCTCACCACAGCCAAGTAGCAAACAAACAGGGGACCAGCCGTTTTTTTCCCCCTTCTCTGTGAGAGAGCAGTGTCAAGCTACATTGTTGCTACTTTGCTGTCGTGGAGGGCGAGGCAACACCAGCTGACGAGAACGATATGTCCCGGCTGAGGTTTCGGTGTTAGTTGGCAGAATTATCTGCTCCACCTCAGCAAGAAGTGCAGAAACAAGGTGGTTCTTATCTTTGTTTTGCTACTACTACTACTCGATTGCACATTTGCAGGGGCGGAGCCAGGATTTCAGCATAGGGGGGCCAATCCACCGATAATAAATCATACAATACTATGGCATGATATATATACGCATGCACATACTAACTTCCATAGAGCATAAATAATAAGAAAATCAACATGAGCTGCACCATAAAATCATCTACTAATTAACTCCTACAGATATCAAAATGATGTAGCATACATGATATATTTGGAGAGATCAAGAGACTTACATGATCACATATCTATTAGCTTGAATTTACCTCGACGAGGACCAGCTAGATCAAAAGCTTTGATTAGCTCAGGAGAGGTAATCTTTGCTGCCAATTCCTTCTCAATATAGATAATCATATAACCTCGCAGAAAATCATCTCCCATTTTATTCCTCAAACGGGTCTTGACAAGTTTCATAGCTGAAAAGGCTCTCTCAGTGGTTGCAGTTGATACTGGAAGAGGCACCACTTGTTGGGGAACGCGGTATGCTACGCTAGCACAAATGAAAATTTCTACCGCATAACCAGAAAAGCTACTCGCAAGAAAAGGGATCACAGATTGGATTACCACTAGACGCGCAGTTGCGGAATCCTTCGCGCGTTGGTGTAGTGAATCGTCCTCGCCGTGGATCGTCCTTACGCGGATCGTCCTCGCTGCGGATCGTCCTCGCCGTGGATCGTCCTCACGCGGATCGTCCTCACTGCGGATCATCCTCACCACGCCGCAGTAGTAGCAGCGTCACCACAGCAGTCCACACGTCCCGGGATGGAACGCCGTGCGTCGGCGTGCAAGCACCGCGTCGCTCGGCAAGGGCAATGAGAGGTGGAGGCTAGGGTTCTGGACGTGAGCAATAGCATGCACGCCCACCCTTCTCCTCTCCTTATATAGCCACGCCGACGAAACCCTAATCCAGGCCCATCGGTAGCGTTAAGCCCACGAGGTCCATTAATTACGGATCCAATTCGAATTAATGCGCCCCACCGATTAAGTGTGTGACCAGAGGTTCATGTACATTTGGACATAGATTCGAAAACCCTTTTCCAATCCAATAGCCGGCGGCGGTTCCTTGCGAGCATGCCAACTCCCAAACGCATATGATCAAATCGGATAGAACCTTTCAAAAGTACTCATGTAATAATCCCTTTGCCAAACTATATGAAGATTGAACTCAAGGCGAGAAGTATGTCATCCTTTGATAGTTCAATCCATCTCTCGTATCCGTGATATATTAATAAGTTGTGATTGACTTCTCAATCACGGCATGGCCATGCACTTCCTTAATCATATCACACGAGTGGCCTAGACATATATCTCCGCTACCTTTGGAGTGGCAAATTCCATCTTGATCGCCCACTTCCTCTGCACATTTCATAGCAAACATGAAAGCTACCTTTATAACTATCCGGTTAGGGAATAGCGTTTGGTGACCCCAAGGTAAACTATTACACATGTAGGAATGTGACAATCTCAGTCTAAGGATCATACATCCACTATGTATGATGTAACATTCTCATGATGTCCCATTTTGGTCTATCTAACCCATGTTCTTCATCATGAGTTCACATGTATTGATGATATCTCCATATCCTATGATCTATGAAACATAATCATCGATCAATACATGTCTTGATCTATTCATCGTTGTCCTATACGATGATACCCGATCGAGATACTTACGTAATTATATCAATAAGTAGAGAGTTTCATAAGCAAGTCACATACTTGCTGATCAATATAATGATATACATTCATTGGACCAATAATCATATTATTATTCATAAGCATAGTCATGTTACAATCATCTATATGACTGCCTCAAGGGCATAACACCAACACCACTAATCTTAACAATCTGTCAACCATTGGATACAAGGAACTTCTACCCAGTCTAACAAGTCCTTTTATCAAATCAGCAATCGATGGCAATGTGTTTAGCTCTGGATGGTTGCAAACATCAAGCTGAAAATGTGGAAGTTGGCACTGTAATCGGTCTCTTTCTTGATTAGAAAAATCAGCAGGATAGTATTTTTCTACTAAGGTGCATATCTTTGATATATCAAAGGTGTCAATTCTTGGATCCAAAGAAGCACAAAGTGACAGAAGCTCTGTCGCTTGAGAGCTGAATCGATCTTCCAACTCAATTAGTTGTTGATCAACTGCCACATTAAACACATCTACTTTATAGTGGTAAAGAGTTGTGGTGTTATCATGCTTATTCCTAGACTTGGTCACATCAACATACCTATGAATTGCATTAAAAGAGAGATTAGTTTCTTATCTTATAGGTAAAAATTAACAATGAAATATTTTGGTAAATGAACTTACTTGCGATTTAGATCTGGAATCTCAATCTCGTTCTTCTCACAGAATTTTTTGACATCCTCGAGAAGAGGTTCCCAGCCATCATTCCGCAAGCCCTGAAGTAATTCCTTTGTGTTAGATACACAATCCATTGCATTTATGATATCTATATCCTTCTTTTGTAGTGTTTGGCACAATACATCGGTGATCTTCATTATCTTCTCCATCATGAGTAGAATAAATACAAAATCAAAAGTGACAATAATCTTAAGTGCACCTCGGCATCACCTCGAGAATACCTTGTAATCGATCGATCATTCATAATATCACAGTAGTAATCAAAGCGTGGCGACAAACATCTTCTTCAAGCTCGAGAATAGACTTATAATGAGAACTCCACCTAGTGTCCCCGGTCTTTGAAGAGATCCTATCGATTAGCCCTCTTCTGTATCAAGCTCTCCCAATTCAATTTCTCGAGTTATTTCATTTGCTTGATTCGCTAATAACTCATCATTGCGCTTAGGAGAAGCACTAACAACATTTATGATGAAATTTGCATTCTGAAAAAAATTGTGCACCTCATGTACCTCCCTCGATGCTGCGACTAGAGCCAATTGAAGTTGATGAGCCATACAATGGATGTAATATGCATAAGGACACTCTTTAAGAATTAGTGCCTTCAATCCATTCCACTCCCCTCTCATGTTACTTGCCCCATCATAGCCTTGACCCCTAATATCTTGCACACTTAGATTATTATCTGATAGTACAGCACAAATTGAGTCCTTAAGAGTCAATGCAGCAGTGTCAGTAACATGAATAAGGTCAAGAAAACGCTCCTTAATAAGACCTTCTTTATTGACAAACCGAAGAACTATTGCCATTTGCTCTTTTTTTGATTCATCGCGAGCTTCATCTACCATTATGCAAAATTTGCTTCCACCGATTTCTTCTCTAATTGTATGCTGCACTTTTCGAGCATATATGCTAAGGAGTTCACCGACTTCATGTGAGGTATACTTTGCATTTTTTGGAGCTTTTTCCAACACAACAGCATCCACATCCTTGTTATAAGAAGCCAAAAGTTTGACCAATTCAAGAAAATTGCCCTGGTTTATTGAATTTGGAGATTCATCATGGCCTCTAAATGGACATGCTTGAAAAGTTAACCACCTAATAATACAAAAACAATGCAAATCATGAGTTCATGACTTGATCGACCATATATTATTCTAATTGCAAGATATAAAAGATAGGAATTCATATTACCTAATGGCATCAATTGTAGTTGTGTCAAGTCTTGCATCTCGCTCTTTTTTTCATTTTGTTTATTGACCACTTGGTCGATATGAGCCATTCTATTTTTGAGGTTGTTATAACACCGGATGAATAATTATGAGTGAGCTAGAGTCTTGACCCATGTGAGTTAGAAAAGCACAATTACCTCCATCATTAACCTTCTTCCAATTTTGGAATCCTTCACGATGAATGCATCTCGAGCGGTCCTCCCAATTGGCTTTTTAGAAAATAGAAAACAAGGCAAGCAATATGCACGATCAGTGTGAGGTGAATATTCTAGCCACCAGAAATCTGTAAACCAATTGCTATTGAATCGCCGACGATGACTCAGTGGTCCCTTAAATGGATACTCTGTCAAAATAGGTTGATATGGACCCTCTGAAATATAGAATCGCATGGCTTCATCTTGTTCCGCAAGCAAGATTTCCCAAATTTGTTTGCATTTACCTAGGTCCCTCTCAAATGGTGTAGTTAAAATTCTAGCTTGTTCAAGACACGAGGTGCAGATGCATTTTGTTTCAGAGTGGAGCTTGCATTTCAACTGGCTCAGTAGCTTGATCATTTACTAGCTCGGCATCTTGATCATTATTCGCATTAGAATTTTCAGTAGAAACACCGGCTTATACCAACTATCAAGTGTTCTTATCCTCTTCATATTTCCTATAAGCAGTAACATCGGCTCAAGGATCAAACAATAAAGGGATTATATTATTTAATAATCTATTTATGTAACAAAACACATGTTAATTGGCAATGAATCAATGTCTCAACTCTCAATTTAATTAACCTTAGCCTAGGGCATCCAAGAATTAGAATAATACCTTTATGAGCGACGAGCAGCACGCCTTGCAGCACGCAGAGGCAGGGTGCACAACAGCAAGCGGAAGCCGGCTGGCCTGCAGCTGCAGCCTGTAGGATTGGATCGCCGGAATTATGAAGATAACAGCGGCGGCGCGGCGCGATAACACGAGATGACGAGAACGCGAACAGGTGAACTGCGGCGCCCTCGTTAGCTCGTTCCGACTTCCACAACTGCATGACTCCGACTGCATGTTGGACTTGGACCTGATTGCCTTATGGGCCTAATGGACTTACGGGAGGATTGGGGGGGCCAGGCCCCTGCGCGCCCCCCCTTCTCTCCGCCCCTGCACATTTGCACCGTTGTAGACTGTAGTACAAGGCGCAGGACGAACATCGCGACCTATCTGCTTCACTCACTCACATTTGCACTTTTTTTAGAGGTTCCACACAAAAAGATGTAGCTGATTCTCGCAAAAATGTCATTTTGTAAGCTGTGTTGGAATATACGGGCTAGACCCATAAATATTTGAGAATAATTCCAAATAAGTCTCAAAGGCCCACCATATGGAGGTGTAAAACTCTTTAGTACCATATTGCTAATTAAAGTGGAGCAACACCAATATAAATAGTGGAGTGTGCTTCATCCCACTAGCTTATGTGGTAGAGAAAGAAAATAACACACGCGCGCTCACCTTGCCTCGCCGGGCTCGGGCCGGGGTGAAGGGCGCGGGCGCACAACACATGCGTGAATGGTCCACCAAAATTTGGTCCATAGTTTATTCTTTTGCTCTCCGGAAAATCTGTGATTGGTTACAAAATATGGAAACCGCATCATCATTTGATTTCACGGTCTTTTCCTATAAATACCATGCGGGCTTCCACCTAAAAGAGAAGAATAACAAAAAAGCTAGGGTTTTGTCTCTTCCTCTCTGCTGCGCCGCCACCGACCGGCTGCTCCATCCCGTTACACCGGGGTGCACTAGTCATCGAGAGAGCAGGTCTCCGAAACCCGTCGCTCTTAAGATTCTACACCGGAGAGGGCGAATAAAGTTTTTGGGAAGCGTTCGGCGCGACTGCTCGCGATCTGCTTTCTCTCCATTCGTGATCTGTCTCATCTACTACATCATCGCGACGGGGTCCTCTGCTTCGTTTCACGCTTCCAGTTCTGTTCAACAAGACCGGTACGTTTCGATGTCTTTGCTATTTTCAATCTTATTGCTACTGTTTTCCAGTATATTAGAAGGACATATATGTAGTCTTGTTACATGCATGTCTTCAATATACTTGTGCTTAATGTGTAGCCTTCTCAATCAGTTTGTGTTCATGAATTATCTACTGTTCGATTTATACCTGAAAGTGCTAATTTATCCAGTAATCCAAAAACCTTATTTTAAGCACTTTGGTTTATCGTTGACTGGCTTTGTCGATGCATTGAGGCTAGAAAAGTTTACTGGTGTGCATTTTAAGAGATGGCAGGTCAAAGTCACTCTATGGCTTACAGCTATGAACATCTACTGGGTTGCGGCTGGCAAACTTGAAAGAACTCTTACTCCTGAAAGGGAATAAGAGTTCAAGGATGCCACCACACTTTTTGTAGGAGTCATTCTTAGTATTCTTACCAACTGTCTGTGTGATGTGTATATGCACATAACAGACATGAAGGAGCTATAGGATGCACTAAGTTCTAAATTTGGTGCATCAGACGCTGGCAGTGAACTGTATGTCATAGAGTAGTATCACGACTACAAGATGGTTGATAACCACTCTGTGGTCGAATAGGCCCATGAAATACAGTGCATTGTGAAGTAACTCGAACTCCTTAAGTATACCTTACCCGACAAGTTTGTGGCAAGGGGTATTATTGCCAAATTACCTCCTTCATGGAGGAATTTTGCCACTGCTCTGAAACATAAGAGGCAAGAAATCTCTGTTGAGAGTTTGATCGCGTCTCTTGAATGTTGATGTTGAGGAGAAAGCTCGGGCTAAGGATGCACCTGCGAAGGGAGTTGAGGGACTGTCTAACGCCAATATGGTACAATAGCACGGTAAGAACAAAGGGAAAAACAACAAAGCCAAATAGACCACAAACTTCAAGAAGAAGATGATGAACAAAGATGACATGCCTTGCTATATGTGCGGTGAGATTAGACATTAGGCTAAGAAGTGTCCTAACCGCAAAGGTAGAAAGGCTGATCAAGGACAGAACTCAAAGTCTATCAACGTGACCATTGGCAACATTGAAGATTCAATTTCTGGATGTGGTAATTTACCTACTGTTCTTTCAGTGAGTCAGTCCACCAATTGGTGGATTGATATTGGTGCCAATGTGCATGTGTGTGATGATAGATCAATGTTCTCTTCTTACCAGGTCGTTCGGGATTCCTCCATCCTAATGGGGAATGGGTCACATGCTTCTGTTCATGGTGTTGGCACGGTAGATCTGAAGTTTACTTTGAGGAAGATCGTGCAACTGAAAAACGTGCATCATGTCCCTTCAATAAATAAGAACCTGGTCAGTGGTTTCCTTCTCTATCGAGATAGGTTCAAAGTAGTGTTTGAGTCTAATAAAATAGTCGTGTCAAAACATAAACTTTTTATTGGCAAATGCTATGAGTGCGGAGGCTTGTTCCACTTTTCCCTTTCTGATTTCTACAATAAAGTTGTGAACCATATTTGTAACAATTCTAATGGAGGTGAGGCTAATGTTTGGCACTCACGGTTATGTCATATCAATTTTGGTTGTATGTCTCAGCTTGCCAGTATGAATTTAATTCCAAATATTACTTCTGTCAAAGGTTTTAAGTACCAAAGTTGTGTGCAATTCAAGCAACCTCGTAAGCCTCACAAGGCAGCCGAGGAGAGACATTTGGCACCATTAGAACTCATACATTCAGATCTCTGTAAAATGAATGGTGGTTGACGAAGGGTGGAAAAAGATATTTCATGACTCTGATTGATGATGCTTCTAGATACTGCTATGTATATCTGTTGAAATCTAAAGATGAGGCTTTAGACTACTTTAAAATCTATAAGGCAGAGGTTGAAAACTAATTGGTAAGGAAGATCAAAAGACTTAGGTCAGATCGTGGTGGAGAATATTTCTCTAATGATTTTGATTTATTCTGTAAGGAACATGGGATTATTCATAAGAGGACGTCTCCCTATTCACCCTAATCAAATGGGGTTGCCAAAAGGAAGAACCGCACTCTAACTGATTTAGTTAATGCCATGTTAAACACTGCGGGATTATCTAAGGCGTGGTGGGGGGAGGCCCTATTGACTTCGTGTCATGTTCTGAATAAAGTTTCTTCTAAGAATAAAGAGAAAACCCCATATGAAGAATGGGAAGGGAGAAAACCGTTACTCTCTTACTCGTGCACTTGGGGTGCTTGGCAAAAGTCAATGTACCAATAACTAAAAATCGTAAGTTTGGACCTAAAACTGTGGATTGTGTCTTTCTGTGATATGCTTATCGCATCATTGCTTATAGGTTTTTAGTAATGAAATCGGAGGTATCTGACGTGCTTGTCGATACAATTATGGAGTCTCAAGATGCAACCTTTTTTGAGAGCAACTTTCTAATGAAAGATGTACATAGCACTTCTAGCCAAACTCTTGAGGTAATTCTCGAACCAACCACTCAAAGTAAATACCCTGAGCAAATACATGAGCAAGATCCTGAGGATGACAGTGAGGCTCCAAGGAGGAGTAAAAGGCAAAGGATAGCTAAATCCTTTGGTGATGACTTCACTGTGTATCTTATGGATGATACTCCCAAGTGTATTTCAGAAGCGTTTGCATCTCTAGATGCAGACTACTGGAAAGAAGCAGTCCGTAGCAAAATGGATTCCATTCTCGCTAACGGGACTTTGGAAGTCACAGATCTACCTCATGGTTGCAAGCCTGTAGGATGTAAGTGGATATTCAAAAAGAAGCTTAGGCCTGATGGTACTATTGAAAAGTATAAGGCTCGGCTTGTGGCCAAGGGTTATACCCAAAAAGAAGGCAAAGATTTCTTTGACACTTATTCACCTATCGCTGGACCGACTACTATTTGAGTTCTATTTCTTTGGCTGCCTCACATGATCTTCTCGTTAACCAAATGGATATTAAGACAGCTTTCCTTAATGGAGAGTTGGATGAGGAAATTTCTATGCAATAGCCTGATGGATTTGTAGTGAAATGTTAAGAAGGTAAGGTGTGTAAATTGTTGAAATCTTTATATGGTCTGAAACAAGCTCCTAAGCAATGACATGAGAAGTTCGATAGAACTTTAATATCTACAGGCTTTGTTGTTAATGAGGCTGATAGGTGTGTATATTATCGCCATGATGGGGGTGAGGGAGTTATTCTGCGCCTTTATGTTGATGACATATTGATCTTTGGCACAAATCTTGATGTAATTACAGAGGTCAAGTCTTTTCTATCTCATAATTTTGATATGAAAGATCTGGGAGAGGCTGATGTAATTTTGAACATCAAACTAATCAAAGGTGAGAGTGGGATTACACTTTCGCAATCTCATTATATGAAAAAGGTCTTGAACCGTTTTGGCTTCTTGGAGGGCAAACTCTCCCCAACACCGTACGATCCTAGCTTGATTCTTTGAAAGAATAAAAGAATTGCTAGGGATCAATTGAGATACTCTCATATTATTGGATCTCTTATGTACTTAGCTAGTACTACAAGGCCAAACATCTCATTTGTTGTGGGCAAATTGAGCCGGTTTACATCTAACCCGGGTGATGATTATTGGCTAGTGCTCGAGTAAGTCTGCGCTACCTGCTAGGTACCATGAATTATGGGCTTCACTATAACGGGTACCCAGCAGTACTGGAGGGTTATAGTGATTCAAATTGGATATCCGATGCTGATGAGATCAAGGCCACAAATGTATATGCATTCACTCTTGGTGGAGGTGTTGTTTCATAGAGGTCTTGCAAATAGACCATTTTGACACGGTCAACCATGGAAGCAGAACTCACTGCTCTAGACACAGCTACTGTTAAGACAGAATGGTTGCATGAACTCTTGATGGATCTTCCAATGGTTGTAAAGTCGATTCTGGCTATTCTTATGAACTGTGATAATCAAACGGTTATTATCAAAGTGAATAGTTCTAAGGAAAACATGAAGTCATCAAGACATGTAAAGAGACGTTTGAAGTCTGTCAGGAAATTGAGAAACTCCGGAGTGATAGCTTTGGATTATATCCAAATAGCTAAGAACCTAGCAGACCCTTTTACAAAGGGTTTATCACGCAATGTGATAGATAATGCATCGAAGGAGCTGGGTTTGAGGCCCACGTGAGTCATACCATAGTGGTAACCCAATCTATGTGATCGGAGATCCCGTGAATTAGGATCTGGGAAGAACAAACTATTGGTTGACTAAAGGAGAGTATTTTTCTAATCCACTCCACTGAAGATGCAATACTCTTTGAATCTGTAAGGCAGGTTGATTATTGCCTTAATGTGTTCTGTTGGCTTTAATTATCAAAGATGTTGTCCTATAGAGCATTCTTGGAAGAACACACCTATACAAGCCTAACTGTTGGTCGCAGTCTATGAGACTTGGGTAATCTCTAATAAGCTCATGAAGAGGCCAAGGAGTACGACTAATACGCTTCACCCGAGGGGTAGCCTATTGGCAGCCAAGTATTAGTCATGACTTTAAGTAAAACTTGTTCGCACAAAACTTGCAATTCAAGGCTCAGTCCATTGTTCAAGTTGCGAATGAGTGTAGCTTGAAGCTCTAGATGGATGTTCAACCCTAACAGGTCTCTAACGAAACACTGTTATATCAAACAGTATTGAGAAGAGGCAAATCTCTTTGGGACTTTGAGATCTGGTGGGGGATTGTTGGAATATATGGGCTAGGCCCATGAATATTTGAGAATAATTCTAAATAAATCTCAAAGGCCCACCATATGGAGGAGGTGTGTAAAACTCTTTAGTACTATATTGCTAGTTGGAGTGGAGCAACACCAACATAAATAGTGGAGTGTGCTCCATCCCACAAGCTTATGTGGGAGAGAAAGAGAAGAACACGCACGTGCTCACCTCGCCTCGCCTCGCCGGGCCAGGGCGAAGGGCGCAGGCACACAGTACCTGCGTGAATGGTCCACCAAAATCTGGTCCAGTAGCTTACGCAAACGCGGCCTCCTTTTGCAGTTTATTCTTTTGCTCTCCAGAAAATCTGTGATTGGTTACAAGATATGGAAACCACATCATCCTTTGATCTCTCGGTCTTTTCCTATAAATACCACGTGGGCTTCCGCTTGAAAGAGAAGAATAACAAAAAAGCTAGGGTTTTGCCTCTTCCTCTCTGTTGCGTTGTCACCGACCGGCTGCTCCGTCCCGCTGCGCCGGGGTGCGTTGGTCATCGGGAGAGCAAGTCTCTGAAACCCGTTGCTCTTGAGATTCTGCACCGGAGAGGACGAATAAGGTTTTTGGGAAGCGTTCGACGCGACTACTCGTGATCTGCTTCCTCTCTGTTCATGATCTATCTCATCTACTACATCGTCGCGACGGGGTCCTCTGCTTCGTTTCACGCCTCCAGTTCTGTTCAAGAAGATCGGTACATTTCGATGTCTTCGTTATTTTCAATCTTATTGCTACTGTTTTCCAGTATATCAGAAGGACATATGTGTAGTCTTGTTACATGCATGTCTTCAATATACTTGTACTTAATGTGTAGGCTTCTCAATCAATTTGTGTTCATGAATTATCTACTGTTCGATTTATACCTGAAGGTGCTAATTTATCCAGCAAGCTGATCCTTAAACTAGCTACACTACCAGCAAAAATTATACATTTGATGATCCTGCACATCTTAATAATCCTTTGCTGCAAACTTGTGGATTGATTGGTATTTGGTATAAAGGTAGTTGTTAAGACCTGTGGCGGCAAATGTAAATAATGCTATTGCAGTTGCAAACAATATATGTACCAACAGATATCGAAAATGGCATTTTCTAGTGATCTAATTCTTTAGGGGGATATATCAGCTAACCGAGAATCAAGGACAAACTAATATTGATAATAATATTGAAAAGAAGCACCATGCATTGTCTTGATTCCTGATATTGTGCCCAGAAAACAAAAACTCTACCACAAATTACAGAATTATATATACCACTAACCTAAAATTAGTGAAATATGGTATTAAGATATAGAACAGATTAAGTCATGCTTTTCTAGCCCTCTCTACTTTTTTTTCCAGATCTAGCCTCCTGCGAACGCATTTGCAAATTTGGTCCCCTCCCTCACCACAGAAGGCGTAGTAGGCAACACCTATCTCCTGCCATACCCGGGGAGCGAGGAAATTGGCACTGCCACGCCTGGGGAGCGCAGCACGGGAGCAAGCGTTGCCTCGTCTGTGGAGCATGGGCGCATGAGCATGAGAGCGTGGGAACACGTACTGCCTCGGCTGAGTAGTGCGCGGAAGGTGCACCTCCATGGCCTGGGGTCTCTGTTGACCTTCTGCTGTATAGAAGCACAGAAGGTGACACGTATCATCTTTCGATGCTTCCGTGGTCAGAGATGGGATTATTTTTGTAATTTTGTTCGGAAGAGAGCATACATAGAAGACCAAAAAATAGGTGACTATGAACCTGTTTAGCATGGCTGTAGCTTTTCTGAAAAGTAACTTTCGGCTGGGCTATATGATTGAAGGGCTGTAAGGCTGGGTTGAAGAGGTTTGGTGTTTGGTAGCCTGACTTTTAGGTGTGAAGGGTGTGCGTCGGGAATGAGGGTGAGATGGATGAGGTTTATGATTTTATACTTGGTAGAGAGATAATTTTCTTCAACTCTAATAGTAAAGTCAGAACCCTAACTTATCAAAACCGTAGAAAACTATCCCAAATCAGCTTTCGACTTTTTTTTTTATACAAATGAAAAAAACCGAAGGTAAAGCCATTTCAAACAAGACCACTGGCAACTCAGTGGGTCGCTTCTCCGATCAGAAATATTTGTCTGAGACCTTAGATTAAGCTGAATGATGAGAGGAGAGATCGACTGAATGCGGTAGGACAATAAACTAGGAAAAGTCAACTACTACGAACAAGAATCTCGAGGCAAGGATAGATACAATCATACATGTGGAAGCTAGCAATTAAGTAATTTAAGCTGTAGCTATCTGATGGATGAAATCTAGTTTGGTTAAGTTGTTCTAGCTCCTAGTTTATCTTGGTTTTAATATTAAAGAAGTAACATGCATGGACGGTACACGTAATTGGGTGGGCACTAGTGGAGATCTTGTAGTTATCTAGTGGTTAAGTATTCTTGTTCCACATGGTAGTACAGGGCTAAAGCAATAAGATAGTACAGATTGCGACGTGTAGATAAAACAAGAAATGTTCTCCCTTTAAAAAAAAAGAAGAAGAATAAGATAAAGCAAGAAATGCAGAGTACGTAGGATTCGAGAAATTTTTTAAAAAATTTGTCGAAATAATATGTTGAACCTTACCCTGTCATCAAATGAAATAACGACAAGGACCTATCCTATTAGCGATAGGCCTCTGTCATCATTTGAAATGATAACAGAAAGCTTGTCGCCAATTCAAATAGCGATAGGTAGCTTGGTAGGTATTGTTGTCAATATTTTTTGCTGCAAATTATTTATGCGGAGAATTCTGAACATATTATTTATGCAAATTTTGTTGCTATCCCATTTAAAATGGAGAGAGGCTGTATTTCTTTAAAATAGTAATTTGTAAGAAAATATTACCAGGACGTAGTATTTGTTAGCATAGATGGACACCGTGTTTTCTTATCCATGTAGCGCGCGAAAATAAAAATAAGAAAATAATCATCGGGCAGAGGGAATTACATACAATGCAATAGAGAAGGACATAGTCAAGGTTCCAAAAAAATTGAAAAAAAAATTATAGCGGTTTTGACGATTGATGATGGAATTGTTGCATCATGATATCACTTCGGCATGGTGGAGCAAGTGCAAAGTAAGAAATGAAAAGATAGACAATATGGGTAACATGCTAAAAAGAAATGACAAACAAACAATAATAAAAAAGTATAGTGATAGTAAACAATCAAAAGTAACGAGCGTGCAAATGTAGTTATCCACACAAAAGTACAATAATAAAGAAAAAACAAATACTAGTCACGGTTCTTCCGTAGTGCAATACCCTATGTGGTTTTAGGCCTATTGGGGCTAGGCCTACGATGTCGCTGCACATATCTGGATGTGTATGTTAGTTGGTCTAGTGGTATTTCCCGAGTGCATCTAGTAGGATGTACCACAGCTGACGGTGTAACGAAAGCAGCTTGCGATGGCTGGCTCTATTTGGGCGCATCGGGGAGCTACGAGGAACCAAGTACAACAGCCGGTGGCTGATAGGGGATGTCGGCAAACCACTCGTCTACTAGGACATCCTCACCGTAGTATGGGTTGCCGGAGTGGGTCACGGTGTCAACCTGTGGTGCATCGTCCGCTGCTGAAGAACTTTTTGTATCAGTACACAATAAAATATACATAATGTAACAGATGAGGTGATATCGTGAAGGTGTATCTGGAAACATGTGGACATATGGTGCCGAACGCTACCAACTGGAGCCCTCGGCACATCGGAAGGAGGGGCGCTCTACACGTGTGATGTCCCAGCTATGGTGTGCGGTGTATGTTGACCACGTACAACGGAGGAACAAGCGTCGACCTATAGCACATCATCCTCCCTAGGTCTCCTGCATGACGTAAGGTGGACGATGCGTATCGTCTTCTCGTGAAGACACTGCAACATCGCTCTTAGGTAGTTAATGTTGAGCTCCAACCTATCCCTCAGGCCAACTCGGTACCTAAGTGGGGCGAGCTCCTCACAAGTCTCCCTGACAAGGTCGCTTTGCACATGCAGTGAAAGGCTTATTAGCTGTAAGAATTGTATGAACAATACATTATATGATATGTGAACAGAAATACTAACTAAGCGATGAAAAGCTGAGTCTGGCTACATGGGGTAAGCAACTGCTGTAGAGGGAACCTACCTCGGAGGATCATTGATGACATGCAATGCATGTGCCAACATACAACATCTAGGATATACGGCCTCTAGATGACATAATCATCTGCGAGCTGGTCAAACATCACAACGTACTCGGGTATGATGCGTGTGATGTAATTGGGGTAAAAGTCAGCTACGAAATAGGGAAATAGGCGAATGTTACTATGAAAGATGGCAAATTGTTGTACAAATAACAACAAAGGTGATAGTACTAACCTGTCGACGACACCACAATGTCCTTATAGTAGGACAATCCACCTCATCCCCGGGGACCTTGTAGAGGCTTGACCTGTAAGGTACAGTCCATTCTGAAAACACTCTAACGACCAGAGTTGAAGAAGTAGAGGGCATCTAGTGAGAGTGGAGCTGTCTGCCATATAATGACACCCATCATAAAGGGCATGGTACGTGCCAGCCAGTACAACTGGGGCCCAAGCTATATGCGAGATCTCTTCCAAGTCTGTGCCTACTATCATCCTTATGTATTGGATCATGTGTTTGTCCACACTATCCCTATGGGACGAGCAGAATATGACCCAATAGAAGAAACAAAGCAGGTATGCCTCGAAGTGGCGATGCATGAGGTAGTCCCCCGCTTCGTCCACCATCCTCTCTAGCTGCAAAATATAATGGTCAGCTTAATAACGAAAATGCAAAATAAAATGGAAATGTCCAAATGAATTCACATGTACGTAGAATTGTGTGAGCCACTTTTGGGTCGAACCGTGTGCACTAGAGAACAGTGAATAGGCTACCTCCTCAGGTAGCACTCCATCAAACCTATCGAGCAGCTCAGTATGCCACTGAGTCAATGTCCCAAGGCACAACTGCGCCCCTAGTACACGGAAGACCCAGTAGGTAGCTGATGCCTTGAAATGTCACAGCCATCTCCTTGCACAAGAGGTGAAACGTGTGCATCTCCGATCACCAGTGATCGACGAGAGTTGCCAGTAAACACCTGTCATACGAAAACCTCCTAGAGGCACCATGCCTATCTTGTGTATCAGCGCCTGTCGCCTCCACCATTCATGCTAAAAGAAGCAATCCTCCACTCTCAACCTACATGAAGACATCGCTAGTACGCTCATGTGATATGTATGCCACATCCTAACGTAAATATGAAATGAGTGCATTAACCTTGAAATCCATCGCACATTGATCTGCCATGCCCTTATCGGGGTGAGCAAGCAGAGGGAGCCAAGCTTGATCGATGGCTCACCCTTCATTGGAGCCAAGGTGGACAAGCGACTGTGATGCGTCGCTTCTATTACCAAGTCAAGTAGCTCGTATTGCGGCTACACACATGCCTCGTCGCCCACCATACCTGCAATTTAAGCATTCGCTGTTAGTATGACGAATAAATGAGTTCATATAGATACAAACGGAGACATACAAATTGGCTATACAAAATAAAAAAAACATAACTAGTAACGACACACAAAATGAGTTCATAGATACAAATGAAAATGTAAAAAATTGGATATTCATGAAGAAAATGCAATGACCCAAGATTTCTATTCTTTGTTGAATTATGTTTACAATAATAAATTATATATTTATGAGTTTTTATGCATATTTAGCTTCTTATTTAAAATATTTTCCTATTAACAATGATAGTGTTTGATTTTTGAGAAAATTTTAAAACTAATAAAATCTTAATAATAATTTTTTAAAAGGATTAGATTGACATAAACTTCCTTAAAAAATTGTAATTTTGGAGTGGGTTTTCAATTTTAATAACTGAAATTTGATTAGTGGATTAATTCAATTAGAAAACAATTTTGAAATGGACAAACCTTTTTGGGCCAAAAGAGTAGTGAGCTAATGAATCTGTATCTAACAAAAAAAATCCATATGTATTTCCGATCTAATACTATTCGATAAATATTCGATTCAACATAATCCATATCCAAAAAATTGTCCGCATTGGTCACAAACTATCTAATTCATTTTCATTCCTAGCTACACCTATGTACAATGACAAGCTACTCTATCATACATGAAATAAATGCTGCAAACATACATAAATTTAATTTTTCAACTACATCTTAGCCCACATATTTTCCATAATTTTTCATGTCCAATCCGATCCATCCTAAGCTATAAAAATAGTACTACAAATATCTACATATCTACACAACTATTGTTGTTGTACACAGCTAATTACTGACAATTCTAATTAATCCAGTCGCTAAGTCTTGTATTTACATAACTATTTCTACTCTACATAACTAATTACTTACAAATCTAATTAATTTGGTCGTGAAATAAAACTATACCTACGACATTGCCAATGACCTCATCCTCATCCTCCTCCCCTTTCTCCTCCTCCCCCTCCCCTTCTCCCCTCCTCTTTCCCCTCTCCCTTTCTTTTTCGTTAGCTAACCTTTCTTCTCCCAAGCACTCGGTAAATCTGGGCACTCGTGAGCTATTTTACCACATCTCTATCGTTATTTAGAATGGCGATAGAAACTGTGGTTGTTGGCGACAATTACACTATCGCTATTTCAATTGGTTAAAGAGGGGTATTTCTATGATTTTTTATTTCAGCATATTATTTCTGCAATTTGTTTTTAAAATTATTATTTAAAAAATTTCTAGGATTCAAAGCTCAAAGTAGGGATAGTGCCAAAACCATATCTTTCAACCTAGTACTTTTAAAAATACAAGTATATATACCTAAATGTAGATAAATATGTATTGGATCTTATGTGTGGTCCATGCTCTATACATATTGTTTTTACTTCCTCCTTTTCAGAAATGGATGACATTTTAGAAAACGTGTAGTCAAACTTCTCTACTTTAACTAATAATATATGTAAAACTATGTAGATTGGTCATGTTAGAATAGAATCATTAGATTTGTCATGATAAATATTTCATAATATAACAATTTTGTAACTTTTACTAAAATTGTATGAAAATTAATAGTCAAATTTAGATACTAGAGATTGTGCCGATGTCCAAAACAAATTACAATTTTTAAGAGAGAAAGAGAGAGAGAGTATTAGTTTGAGGCAACATTACTCCCTCCCTTTTATATATCTCTCTAGCTTTCAACTTTATTCCAAAATATATATTAAATATTATGCGTTTTTTAGGTGACACTTTAAACTTTTGAGGCAACAATAAAGTCATTTACTCATGCATGTCTTAAGAAATTGGAAATTTAGCGAAGACCTTTAATGATATTGTGTAGACATGCGTGGATCACTGTGCAAGATCCTAGAGTAACGTCTATTTGAGAACGGATTGAAATAGTGATTTTTTATTTTACCATGGTTAACTTTTGTGATATTTCAAAACAAAAGAAATATTAAAGTAGGGATTTTTCCCATGATGGGCCGGTTTTGGGCCAGATGGGAGGGGCTTTGCCCCTAACCCTAGCCACCTCCTTCCCACACCTTCACCCAAGCCGCAGTCCCCTCCCCCCGTTGCAGCTGCCCTTGTCCTCTCTCTCCCCTAGCTTCCTCCATCCCTCCTCACCTCCCCTCCTCCCTTGGCATCCACCTCTCCTCCCCAAACCCTAGCTGCCTCTCCTCCTCACCCCAGTCGCACCCTCCTTCCTCTTCTCCTGTGGCAACTGCTGGACTCCCCTCTTTTGTTGCTACCCTTGGTGGTGTCAAGGGTTGTGGAGTTCTAGGGCTAGAGATCAGGTTGTGGGGAGGAGCGAGGAATGTGCGATCTAAGGGGAATTATCGACATCACCATTCCATCGAGTCTTTGGGTGCAAGTATAACCCTTAGGATGTTCTTGGTGATGTTGGTTCTACGATAGGTTAGTGTTTTGGTGGTTTCCCTGGGAGCTGTGGGCTGGGGTGATCATTGGATTAATTTTGGGAAGTTTAGATTTTAGGTAGTCACTGCTTCAATCTTCGGGTCAAGTTTCAAGGCTCCTATTGTCAGTTTCAGAGGTAGCAGAAATTGTGAAAAATGTATATCTTTATTTAAAGTTTCATTAGAGTACAAGAACGTAAAATTTGGTTAAGCAGTTTAAAAGTTATGACTGTTAAAGCTTGTTGTCTAGATTTGGATCGCTGCTAGTAGCAGTTGTGTAGTTTAGGGCTATTTAATGGCAAGGTTAAATTATCTCCACAACTTGAGAAAGCTATATAATTTTCTATAGATTTTATAAATATCATGGTTTACTATTTTTAGAGTTGTATAAAAATAGTTACAAAATTGTGAAGTCTGCTGTCCATTGAGACAACAGATCGATTTTCGGGACTAAAATCGAAGGGTTAGATGAATTAATTGAAAAAAGCTAAATTACTAAAAAATTATATGTAATTTTCTGTAGTTTTCATAAAATATATGATTTTATATATTTAGACTCTTGAGCTAGAAATTATGGTCTCCCGACCACCGGGACAACAAAGGGTTGAGCTGTCCAGCGAGTGAAAAGGTAAAAAAAAATCAGGATTATGCGTAGGTACGATATTGTTATGTTTGATGCTTATATTGTTACTGTATGATTTTAAGATGAATGTATCTATTGCAGTATGTGTGACTTTAGGAGTGGCTTCAACTTCGTGCCACTCCAGTCCCTATGGGTAAAAAGGCAATTGCATTGTAAAATGATGATGGGTGATGTGAATCGATGTTTAAATTGATAATTAACACCTTGCGGTCCTATATTATTGTTATAAATTATTAATTTATAACTGTCATTGTTTATGCGCATGATATGTTGTGATGATAAGTACATGATATGGATGGTCACTTGGTAATGATGGTAGATGGTGAATAATCGTTCGAAAGTAATACATCATTTGCATTTAAATAATGAAAAGTGCATATGAGTTAGGTCAATGAGAAAGTCATATAACTAGTCTAGAGTGCATGAGCTAGGTCGGTGAGAAAGTTATATGACTAGTCTAGATCGCTCTTGAGAAAGACCTACTTGTGTAGGCACCTTCACGGGATGGAGGTAGAGGGTGTACATCGACGGATGTTTCCTCAGCTATACCGGTATAAGTTATAAGATGTGCATATAAGCATGATGCATTGTATAAATAAAATGAAAGAGAATTAATGAGTTCAACTATATGTACAAATGACATTTTATGATGTTCTTTACTTAATGAGTTATTTACGAGAATTGCTATCGTGTTGAGATGTACTTCACTGAGTTTTAGACTTACGTTTGTTTATTTAATGTTATAGGTACTTTGAGGCCACCATTCAGGGAGGGGAGTAGCACCATCATGTCACTTGTTACTGCACCACATTCTTTATGATATTTAGCATTTTGGTCATACTTAGCCATTGAATAAATTAGACATACATAGTCATGGGATAATTATATCTTGAGAATATGCTTCATGTGGTTGTTTCATTTGGTGGCTTCGGCAAAGGTAAGTAATAGGTAAGATTGTTTTCCAGATGTACATGTTTTAGACCCTCCCAAGCACGGAGTCTAGGGAGTTCTAGGATGCGTGAATCCAAGTTTAGAATTGTCGTTATTATGTATGACTTGTAGTTGGGGTATAATGGCTAAAAGAGAAATTATTTTGTTGCTGAAATTATTATTGAAGATGGTTAAATACTAGTGAAATATTATGTGAAGTGATATTCAGGACACGTGAGGTGTTGGGGTACTACAACTTTAGTTAGGTATAGATTTCTTACGTAGATAGGCTGCTGAACTTTCAATCTCTTTGTCTTTGAGCCTCCCCTTGTACTTAGGGGAGTGGAGGATGTGCTAAAAAGCATTTCAAGACAGATAAGCCTTTGATACACCTTGGGCTTTTTGTGGCAAAGAAAAGTCGACTTGTGAGTTGTGACAATTGCCTGCCATGCATCGGAATTGAATCTTGTGCCTCTTGCAACTTACGTAATAACGCAAAATCTTAGCCATTTTGCTATCACTTGATTTCTATTAAATATCTTAGCTCTTTCGTACATCCATCATCTACTCTAAAGGCGTTATGTTGTTTTCATTGGCAGATACAAAACTTAGGCAAGTTGTTAATTATGGGATGCAGTAAATAAAAAAGAGAGCAAATTCAGTATGCACACGACAACCATACCAGAAGTAAATTAAAAGTGGTTATCACTTCAAATCGGTGTGTCAACGATATCGCAATACAAATTAGTTGCGCCACAAGAATAGTCGTCTGCCCCTCGTGTTTCTGTGCTCCTATATGTCACGTGCACCCCTGTCTACACGTGAACGTTGAATGAGGACACGAAACGTTATGCCGATTACGTTGTTAGACGATTTGAACCATTTGTTAACTTGATCGGATGATCTTTATTTACTTAGCTACTTAAGTTGCAGTCTCGTAGGAAGTACAAATAATCAATCCCTTCCCTTATCTCATGCTAAACTCTAACAGTAACACTAAGATATGCTAAGCTACTGCCTTATGCTAGATCAAAACTACTTACATATTATACGCTGCCAATGTTCCCATGTCTCATGCTGAAGCCTACCATGCATATAGGCTCAAAGCCGCCCCTTAGATCGTACACCGTAGCCTTTAGCATCCACTTCCGCTAGCCCCGTACAAAAGTTTGGACAAGTCATGACTACTCATGGATGATGGAGATACCGACGGGCATAAACGGTGGCCTCGAAGCCTAATTGAATTGCTACCAACATGCCAGGCCCCGGGATCGTGCAGCAAGAATTTGTACCGAAATACCAAGCCCCAACAGTGCACGGCAACCGTTCTCTTCCCATGGCACGAGCGGCTATATATATGGTCCTTCAAGGGCTCCGCTCTTGGCAGCAGTAGCCTGTATGGCTGTATGCACGTCTCCAGCTTTGGCTGCCTCAAGTAAACTAGGTAGAATCGCGCGCGAATGCCGCGTCGCGAGGGGAAAATCCGGTATGAGTTTTTTTGCAAATCGAATTTGCGAAACTACAGGTCCGGTATGAGTTTTTTGCAAATCGAACTTGCGAAACTGCAGGTCTTTTTTTAAAAAAATAACCGGCGGAGAAGGGACCGGATGCATTTTTTTATGTTCGCAAAACCACCCACTGGGCAAAAATAGTCTAGAGGAAAAAGGGCGAAAAATTATTAGAGACGACAATCTTCTTTTATCGAGCCTAACACTATACGCGTTCACCGAGTAATAATACACGCTTAAAAAAATATCAGAGATCGAGATAGGAAATCGAGTTGGGGAAAAAGTCTAGACATAGAGCTGCACACATTTCTCTGGTGCCGAAAAAAAATTTCCGGGAAAAACGTTTTTTTTCCGGCGAAAATATTTTTTCCGGGTTTTTTGGGTGGCGAAAACATTTTTTCCGGGTCTTTTGGGTGGCGAAAACATTTTTTCCGGTTTTTTTGGGCGGCGAAAACATTTTTCCCGGGTTTTTTCGGTGGCGAAAACATTTTTTTCCGGGAAAAACGGAGAAAGGACCTGAACGTAAGCGTGGACTGCTTTGTTATTTTTTGGACCTGTTCGCTCTCCTGAAAAATTAGAAAAGGGCTTGTTCGCGATTTGAAACTAACGGGAGACTTCTCCGTAAAATGCCGTGGGCCAGGGACCTAAACGCGAAGGGAGAAAAATTTCTTTGCCTCTCAGAAAATTACACAGGGACCTATCCGCAATTTCGAAGAAGCGGAGGGGTTTTTTTGCAAAAACTACCAGCGACAGGTGGACGCTTCCGTTGCTCGGCATTCTCAGCGCTCTTTATATGGTGTATATTTGTTGTTTGTAAGATAAATCTGTACTAGTATTATCTTGATTCTGGGAATGATCAAGACAAGCTCGAATGGACGAAAAGAGTTGATACATTGTCCAGATTCGTGCGTGATTTTGTACGTTAGGCTATCTATCGAGCTTAACGAACTACTATTGAGTTTCTTTCAAATTTTAAATGAATTAAGTGGTTATTTCAAATTCGAGCTCACGAGCTATTATCAAATCGAGTCTCTTAATAGTTTTTTGTTTGAAATACACTTTTTTCAATTTTAAACCTTTTAATCACTGTAATCAAAGTAGTTTTAATTTAAGTTCTAACGATTTTTTTTGTTTGTAGGCGAAAGCAGCATGGACCAAAGACATTAGTGCTTATTTGATTTGATAACAAATTTGCCTATCTAAATCTGACCAAAATTTAGTCACAAAATTAGCTACCAATGTTTCGCTCAAAGATTGACAAGAAAATGAACTAAAGAGCCTAGAAAAAGAGAAACCTAATTAAAATTTAATAGTAAATCAAATACTTATTAAATTTAATCTATACTACTAAATTTTAATAAAATAAGTATCAGCAACCATCAAACACAAACAAAACTAAGACCCAACAAGAGGAAACGGTTCCATCAGCCCTACTCTCGGTCCACGTACAGCAGTAGTTCAGCACGAAAAGGATCTCCCGACATACCGTGACCAAAAAAAAAAAGCATCCCCTTCGATCGTGGCCGTCCAGCTGTGGCTCCTTCCCCATCTGCGTCGCGAGGAGACGACGGGCACCACCAACTCTGCTCACGTGCCGTCTCAGGGACAGGACGGACGGGAGACCACCGCACGTGGGGAGGCGCTTACAACAGTCATTGCTGGGGGCTCCGCCCAATCGGGGCGCGCCGCGTGTTTAATCCTCGTGTCCCCTCGCTTAATCAGTCATGAGTGGAGCACGGGGCGCAAAGTGGCTTTGGTTAGCGATCGGTCATCAGTGGGCCACGGGGCGCAAGGTGCGATTCTTGTACTTTTCATAAGGCTGATATTCCCTTCGTCCTTAATCGTTTAAATTGAGTCCCATCCGATCCTTTGTTATTCTTTTCATGCTGTTGCCTGCTTAGTGTCTAATATCCCGTGAAGCCTGCTCTGTTTACGCTATGATGAGCTTGTCGGGTAGCGAGAAGCTACCGGGAATTAGCATTGCTGATAATAGCATCTAGCCGCAATGCTATGCGTAGGAATCAACTAATTAATACACGAAAGCGAGTACTCCCCCAAAGATTGAAATCCCGTTTCGCTCTAAATATCGTCTATGGCAGAAGGATGAAATCTCGGTAAAATTTAGAAAGTTCAGACAAATTTTGAATGAACAGCAAAAACGGATTTTCAAATCCGAAATTTTCTACCGAAAAAACCAAGATCTTAGCGAGATTTACGAGATCTCGGCAAATTTGTATCGAGCGAAAAATAGCATAAATGATGTTAAAAAATTTTGAAATTTTTTCTTGAGATTTCTGACACATCAATGATGTTCTCTTAAAATTTTAGATTATTATCAAATCTGAGGAATTTTTAAAAATTCAAACATTACAACTGTCTTAATAAAACGTTGACCAGCAAATTTGAGCCAAATGAAAAAAATAAACAAACCATGTTAGAAAATTTAAAATTTTTTATGCATAGTTATGGTGCATCACTAATATTTTCATAAAATTTTCAGATGATGATCAATCTTCATGAAGTTTTAAAAATTCGGACAGTGCTACTGTCTTGATAAAAGCCATACTGGCAAATTTCAAACAAATGAAAAAATGGTACAAACCATGTTAGAAAAATTTGATGGATGTTCCTGATGTATCATTAATATTTATATAAAATTTTCATATGATGATCAAGTTTCAAGAAGTTTCAAAAATTCTAACAGTGTTACGTCCTGATAAAAACCTCATGATCAATACATAGATTTTATTTAATTACCAAAAAGGTTTAAATTTTTTGAAAATTATACAGAAGGGTTATAAGGAAATTTTTAAGATCTCACAAAAATTTTGAATCATTATCACACTCCAATGAATTTATAAAATTCCTACAATTGCATTGTACCATTTATGTTCTTTCTGTTTTTTATTTTTCAAATATAGCAAATGAAGTTTAATGCATACATAGATTTGATTGAGCAAACAAAAAAGTTTAAAATTTTTAAAAATTTTATATAATTGTACTGAGGCAATTATTAAGCTCTCAAAAAAAATTTTGTTCATGATCACTCTTGAGAAAATTTATAAAATTCTGGCAATATTACTGTCATAATTATGTTCATTTAGTTTTTTATTTTTGAAAGATAATGAATGAAGTTAAATTATTTTTAAAATTTTTATGTATAATCCTAAACTTCTTAGAATAGTACTATAAATTTTCACATCATAATAAAGTATATACAATTTTATAAAAATCTAACAGTGTTTCTGTAGTTTTTAAAAAATATCTCAAATTTTGGCTTTTCAATAAATTTTCATAGGAGATGACTTTCTTAAGGGTTATTGATCAATTTCCAGTCAAATCCGGTCTAAAAAAGTTAAAAACCCTGAGATCTCAGTGAGATATGGCGAGATCTCGTCGAGTTTTTGAGATTACTTTAGCAATTTATTTTTTAATTTTTTTTTTACTTTAGCCGGCATTTCAAAGCTTTTCCACCTCTGATAAGCGAGATCTCACAAAATTTCAACGAGATTTTAATCCATGGTACTCCCTCAGCTCTAAATACAAATCTTTCTAGCTTTCAAATTTTATTCATAAATTAGTATATATTATTCTACAATTTCAAGGTGACTTTTTACCCTCGTTTCTTTATATATCCATTCCATTTAGCTATTTTCAAGATCATTTAATACTATGGGTTAGAGTAATACACACTATCTAATAGCAATAAGGGCAAGTGTAATAATAAAGCCAGCTGCTTACTCCATCTTCCATCCATATTATTTAGAGTAAACACTAAAGTTAGCTTGTACAATAGCTACCTCTAGCTATCTCTAAATGTTGGCTCTAAATGCTATGTATTAACTATCTCTTTTCTCTTGTACATAACTGATCTACCTATACTCCCATGCAATGTTTACTATTAAATAAGAGTCAGCTCTCTTCTCTCTCCTCTTTTCTCACTCTTCTACATATGATAAAGTTGGCGTGGATATATTAAGAGTAAGCTGAGATGGCTTTATTGTACATATCCTAAGTGACCTAATAAAAGATGGTAATTTGGTCTTTTGTACATTTGACTTAGTTAAAGAGTAAAATCCTAAAATGTCATTCATTCAGGTGCATACATGCATGCATATATACATACGTAGTTATTTTAAGCGTCGGTCAGACAAGTGTGTCCAAACTATCCTATGTATGTCTACTTTGTACGTTGATTAAGCCAATCAGTTACGTGACCAACTGTCGACGATTCGGGACAGGGGTCCCTCGCCGAGCTTACTTGTTGAATGAGGGATCAACCTAAGGCCCCTTTCCCGCAAGGGTTGTACGTCTAAGGGTGCGCCGAGCTACGGATCGGGGCGGATAAGACAATCAGGAAGCACACAAGGGTCGTTTTTGTCTGGTTCGGACCTCTCACGGAGGAGATAACAACCCTACGTCCAGTGGATTCACTAATGAGTAAGGAGTAATTACAATGTGCTTGCTCGGAGGAGCCTCGAACTAGCCTAAGGACTCCAGTGAACAAGCTCTGCGTCTGAGTGTGCGTGGTCTTGAAAAGCCAGCCCTCAATACATCGTGCGAGGGGGTCTTTATAGGGGTTTTACAGGAGACAAGAGAGTTATTACAGGGGCGGGCTCATCAGAGAGGACGTGGGCGGTGTGGTAGCCGCGCCACCCGGGTACCACGCGACGGGGAACAATGGCGAGACCAAGGTGGCGCGGACGTGGGGCAAAATCCCGGACGGCGGTTCCTCGAGCAAGAAGATTTAATGCCACGCCGCCGCAGCCATGAGCCCCGAGCTTGGCACCTGCTGGGATGGGGTAGCCAGAGTCTGCCACCCGGTCGGTCGATCTGTGTGCGCCAGCCGAGCAAGGCCATGGTCGGTTGGCGCCGGGCTTCAAAGGTCGTATTGGGTACGGCGTACTCAATCCCCGACAGCTAGCCCCCGAGGCTGAAGGGGGGGAAAAGGCCGCGCCGAGGCCTCCGCCTTAAGCCTCTAGACTTTTCAAAGAGGGATTGGAGTCGAGCGACGAAGAGCTACCGCGACACCCGAGCTCCCCCAGCTCGGGAACGAGGAATTTTGCAGCGAAAAGCCGTTATGGCGCCCGAGCAATCATGCTCGGTGGCGGGGATCTCACGGTGAAATCGCCATGCATCCGAGATGCCGTGACGGCAAGGGGTCTCGCGAACGAAAAAGGCTGTTATGCATCCGACCAATCAAGCTCGGGGAAAACCGCGCTCCCTCGGGACCGGGCGTACTTGGCCGAAGCTCGGGCCAAATAGCGCTCGCGAGGGGTGCGCGGGAAGAAATGCAACGGTTCCTTCCCCGCGAAGCGTCGTGGCGCGGTTCTGACAGCTTTTGGGGAACCGCGCCGAGTCAGGACCGCTTCGGGGAATGTACCGCCACGCGTCGGCAATCGGCTGCCGTTACCAACCCGTTCGGCTTCTCTGCCCAGAGATATCTGGCGGGAACACTTCGTTCACCTTCCTTTCTCCACTCACACCGCCTGCGACGAGTGCTCCGCCAAGGACAACCCTCGGCGACTCCCAAACTTCCTCTTTCTCTGCGGCGGCTCATCCTCCTGGGTCTTTCCATGGCGCGGCTCGGTGCGAGCAAGATCACGGCGGAGAGGCTCAGGGTGCTGCAGGATCACGGATACCTGGACCCTTATTCTTGGAGGGTCCCGGATGGCGAAGGAGCCCCGGCGCCGCGCGACGATGAGATAGTCTCGTGTGAGCTTTACACCGTCAACGGGCTCCGAATGCCCGAGAGCGAGTTCCTGGAGGGCGTGCTAGAGCAATGCCGGTGTGAGGTCACCACCAACCCCAACTCCATCCTTGTTTCAACATTTTGCCCACCTCTGCGAAGGCTTCGTGGGCGTCCTTCCTACGCCGGACCTTTTCTTCCATTTTTACAACCTTTTCCGTACCGGGGGCTCTTCGCCCACCGGTGCCCTATACTTCCGCCTGAGGCCCAATCGTCCGTACGAGTTCCCCGTCTTCACCCTCAAGGACTCCGTTGCAGGCTGGGCCGAGCATTGGTTCTACCTGCGGAAGCTGCCGGGGAGCTCTCTGCGCAACACCGGAGGGGCGACGCTAAATACCGAGACGCCGCGCCCGCCGGCTGGCCCTGAGGAGGAGCGGATCCAGATGACGATCCACGAGCTCACAAACATGGGGCTCACCGGGCGGGATATCGTCCGTGACTTCCTTGGGAACCGGATATCCCCGCTGAGGCAGAGAGAGCACCCTTTCTTCAAAATCGGCGGGTGGGACGACATCACCCGCGAAGGAGAATCGGGTAAGGTCCCATGACTTGCAGCAATTTTGTCCCGCATATACTGCTCGAGCCCGTGCTGACCCCTATGCAATGTGGTGACAGCCCCGGGCTTCG
The DNA here is from genome assembly GCA_036346375.1 of Guadua angustifolia. NCBI lineage: Eukaryota > Viridiplantae > Streptophyta > Magnoliopsida > Poales > Poaceae > Guadua > Guadua angustifolia. The sequence goes on from CM070510.1 coordinate 21,809,937, forward strand.
ACTGGGTCGAGAAGAGGGTTGCCGAGATGTTCGGAACCCCGAAGGGTAAGGAGCTTCTGCGCGACCGCCAAGTGCCGAAGAACGTGCTTGCTCGGTGCGACGTGGTAAGCCTCCTTGGCCATTTGTGCTCGGGAAGGGCATCCGAAGCCATTGAGTACTTGCGCACGGGAACAACATCCGAGCTACTCTGACGGCATTCCGCTGTCCTTTGGTAGGAGAAGACCGCCCTGGAGCTGGGCGTGGCCGAGCTCAAATCCAAGGTGGGTAGTAGCGGCGTGCTCCTTCCCGCGGCCAAGGCCAAAAAAGGGAAGGGCAAAAGGTCGGCGCCGCCACCCGCAAGCACCCGGGCGTCAAAGAGGCACGCAGCAGCACACGGAGACCCCTCGAAGCGACACTTGGAGTATGCCGATCGGATGGAGGTAAGCCGCCTGAGGCTCTGGTTGAAGAATTATAGCCTAGCAATTCAGATCGAGCAAATCGAGGCGGAGGGGAGATTGATCGAGGGGATGGTGCAGGCGCGGCAGGACGCCCTGGTGAGGGAGATCGAGGACGTGAGGGACCAACGCGGCCGAGCTGCCAAGGCTCGGGAGTTCGGGATCATCGGTCGTGCGCAACTCACCGTAATGGAGCCCGAGCAATCGGGAAAGACGTTGGTGGGGGTCGACATGGAGGAGGTCGACCCCAAATTGGCGAGAATCACCCAAGCCGCCGATGAGAAGGCCAAACTGGTGCTTGCGGCGGCGGAGAATCCAACCACCGGCGACGAGGAAGGCGCGGCCAAGGGTGAGTCTCGATACATGCTTGGCTTTAGCTTTGTTTTCGTGTGCTTCGACCCGAGCTAGCCCCACCTAACTGATGTGGGCGACATAGCTCGTAGGTCTATTCGGATCGCCAAAGGTGGCTTACGAGATCCTTGACAATGTCTTAGCGGCGATATGCTCCGATGCCGCCGACATTGTGATGGCCGAGGGAGTGGAGGTGGTGGAGAAGTTTGTCACCGACGACCAAGGCGGGGCGAGACCCCTGGCCCTCCCGAGCACGGTAGAACGGCGAGAGGTGGTCGAGCTTCAAGATTCGGACGAAGAATCGCCTAAGAAGGCTTGAAGCCCTGAGCGAACAACATGCTCGGGGCGACCTTCCGCTGCCCCCGGGCGAACAACGTGCCGCGGAGGACAGCGAGAAGACCCTGAGCAAGGAGCTCGCTCAGGGAGGGAGCGAGGCGCTCCATGGCGATTCGCCCGGGAAGCTTGCTGCCCTCGAAGCGGCCCGCCCCTTTTCAGGGACTCTGGGCTTGAGCGCCCCCTCCTGCCGAGGTCCGGAGAGCTCCAGGCGGCCGCGATCTTTGAGCAATACCGTGAACTCAAGCGCCAACGCGTTGCGAGGTAAGGATGTTCTAGTACCGCCCGACTTTCCTTCTTTGGATTTTGCGGGGGGAGCCTTACTTAAGGTATTTTCCGTCCGCAGCTTCTTGAAAAAACCCTGAACGACTTTGAAGAGGTGCTGATCGTCCCCAACTCCGTGAGCCGCTTCTATGAAGAAAACGGCTCGTGGCCGATAAATTTGGAGGAGAAAGTGGGCGAACTCAAGCAGGAGGTCGCCCTGTTTGAGCAAAGACGCCTCGAGACGGAGCGCAGCGTCTCCGAGTCCAAGGAACGTTTCCTCGTGCTCGAGTGGGAGCTTGAGCAAGAAAGGTCGGGCTCTCGCTTGTGCAAGGAGAACGCTGCCACCGCCGAGAAGAGGGTGCTCGCGCTCGAGCAAGAGTTGGGATGGGCTTGAGGCAAGCCGCCAAGGTCAGAGAAGGACCTTGCCCTTAGCCAGGACAAGGTCCGCGGCCTCGAGCAAGAGCTTCAACAACGGAAGGAGCATGCCCGGACCCTGGAGGCCAAGGTGGTCGAGCTCGAGGGGTCCAGTGAGGCCAAGGAAGAACTTGAGCGGTGGAAGCGGAACGCCAGCCATCTGGAGAAGGACCTAGCCCTTAGCCGGGAAAAGGCTCTTGGCTTCGAGCAGGAGCTCGGGCGGGAAAGGCAGCGTGCCCAAAGCCTCGAGAAGCCAAGGTGGCCGAACTAGGCGGCGGCGGGCATCACGCTCTCGCCGACCAGGATAAAGAAGAGATCGAGCAACTCCGTGAGGAGGCCAACGAAGGTCATGGCTCGCGAAGGTGATCGATCTCCAGGCCAAAATTGCCGATTATAGGCAGAAGCTTTCCTTGGCCTTCGCAAAGGTTCGGCTCATAGAGTTGTATACTTGTTTGCTTCGGAAAACTTTTGGGTGGCGACGTCTTGAATGAAAATTCTTCCTTGGTCGAGTGTAGTATTTTGTAGCGGTGCCTTTTTCTTTTTCCTGCGAAAGATGACTGCGAGATAGACGTAGGTCAGGTCGATGCATGGGCGACACGGGCCTGAAGTAAGTTGCAAAAGGAATGACTTCGAGTCGTAAGGCGATGCTCGACGGGGAGCAACACTTTACGGCGAGTAGTGCCTTAGCGATAAAAATACGCGAGCTCGGGAACTCGCTTCCATCCAGCCCCCGCTGCGAATAATGCTCGTGCACCAACTTGTAAGCACGAGTTTGTTCGCAGGAGAGGTGAAGGAAAACGCGCGGCCCCTCCGACCAAAGCACGGGCCTGTGCGAGCAACAAGCGTGGGATAGGTCGGTGGAGGAAAAACGAGCTTGTGTTGAAATTTGTTAACGCTTAGGACGCGCGTCCCTAATTTGCGGGTGTTGCTCGTTTGAAGGGAGGGCGCGTGGGCAATTGACGAAGTGTGTAGCGACCAACACGCGCAAGCCAAGCTAAAACTCGGACCGACCGAAAGGGTGTCTGTTTGCGACTTGTATCGCGCAGCGAATAGCTACTGCGGACCAAGGTCGGCTTATCGAGACCGAAGCCTTTGGTGGTGAGCGTTTAGTGGGCGGATGTTGCTCGCGGTACGTTGTGTCATTATGCGCGCGCAATCCCGTGGCAGCAGGATGAAAGGGTACCGGTCGGATGAAAGCTGTATTGCTCGAAAAGTAGGGACGTGGATTTACAACATAACGTAAACAGATTATGAGTTTAGACATAGAACTTGCGCAGCTGGTCGATGTTCCATGAATTGGGGAGCTCGCGGCCGTCCTCCATGGCAAGGCGGACAGCCCCCGGGCGTGACAGTGAGATGACCGTGAATGGTCCTTCCCATTTGGGGAAGAGTTTGTTGGCCTTCGACGTGTCCTGAATCCGACGCAGGACGAGGTCGCCGACCTGTAGAGCTCGAGGCCGAATGGACCTAGCCGCGTGTTTGCGAAGGGTTTGCTGGTAGATGGCTGACCGTAGCTGTGCCTTTAGGCGAGTTTCTTCGGTAAGGTCAAGGTCGAGGCAGCGCCATGACCTTGGGGATGTCATCGCCAGTGCACTCTTGGGGACCCGAGCACGATTTGGTGGGGAGGATGGCCTCGCACCATAGACGAGCCGAAGGGCGTTCGCCAGTAGCTCGACTCAAGATGGTGCGCGACCGACCAAAGGACGGAAGGAGCTCGTCCACCCATGAACCGCGTTGTCGGAAAGGTCTCAAGACCCTTTTCTTGATCCCTTGAGTAATCGGCCGTTCGCTCTTTTTCTACGCTCCATTGCTCTGCGGATGGGCTCAGAGGCGAAGCATATTTTTGTGCCAATGTCCTCGAAGACGCTTTGAAACAAATACCGGTGAACTGGTGCCGTGAAATCGTGATGAGGCGATTGGGTACCCCAAAGCGCGTCACCACATTATCGGAAAAATCTTTTGGTCGCTTGAGCGAAATGGTTGAAACAGCTCGGCCTCGATCCACTTAGAGAAAGTGTCGATTGCGACGAGCAAGAATTTGCAACCCTTTCGACCACGGAGAAAGGCCCGAGGATGTCGGCCCTGTGTCGAGAATGGCCATGAGAGTGGGATGGTTTGCGGCGAGGTCGGTCGGTGGGACTTACGGGCGTGAAATCGCACGCCCGGCAAGTTGCCACGACGCTCGAAAGGCCGTCTAGCGTTGTTGGCCAATAGTATCCCAACCGAAATGCCTTGTTTCACGAAGCGTCCGGAAGGACGAGTGGGCTCAGACATTCTTCATGGATATCTCGGAGAAGGAACTCGCCCTCCTCCCGAGATATGCACTTGGAGAGGACTCCAAGCGCCCCTTTGCGGTACAAGGCGCCGTCTACCAGCTTGTAGACAGATGACCGCCTTTGCAGCCGGGAACGCTCGGCGGCTTCCTCGGGCAATGTCCCATGGGCGAAATACTGGATGAATGGCGCCATCCAATCCGCACCTTGCTCGAGGAAGGAGACGTTACCGCACGCCTCTGATGCCTCCTCTACAGAGGGAATGGAGGGCTTTCGCAGATGCTCGGCTGGCGCCCCGGGCTGGGCGGGCATCTGGGGTGGTGCCTCCTCTACAGAGGGAATGGAGGGCTTGTGCAGATGCTCGACTAGCGCCCCCGGAGGGGCGGGCACCTGCGAGGAACCGACCTTGGAAAGTTGGTCGGCCAGGGAATTATCCTTCCTGGGGATGTAGAGTACTTCGAAATTTCTGAAGTACCGCTCCATCTTCCTCACTTCAACCAAGTAAAGCGCCATTGAGCGATCGGAACACTGATACTCCTTGTTGACTTGGTTGACGACTAGCTGTGAATCACCTTTCTGGCTGTCATTTGGACTCGAAGCGTCTTGGACGCCGGAGTCCCGGCCAGAGGCCTTCATACTCCGCCGCATTGTTTGTTGTGGGGAAGTGTAATTGAATGACGATCGAGCTGTTCCCTTGGGGACACCAAGATAACGCCACCCGAAGCGCTCGAAAGCTCGGGACCCGTCGAAGTACATGGTCCAGCGACCGGCCTCAGATTCGTGGTCCTTGGTGGTGGGTCAAGGGCGGGGTTCGCCCATTCCACCACAAAGTCCACTAGAATTTAAGATTTGATCGCGGTGCGGGCAGAGAAGTGGACATCGAACTCTGCGAGTTCCATGGCCCACTTCGCTATCCGGCCGCTGGCGTCCAGATTTCTTAGGATCTCCCTAAGTGGAAAGCTGGTCGGGACAACGACCTTGTGAGCTTGGAAGTAGTGGCGCAGCTTCCTCGAGGCTACGAGCAGCGAGTATAAGAGTTTCTGGACCTCAGGGTAACGCTCCTTTGGTCCGTGCAACACTTCGCTGACGTAGTATACCGGACGCTGCGTCCCTTCTCGCTCTACCGCCAGCACCGCGCTTACGGCCTGGGGCGTCGCTGCGAGGTATAGCAAGAGCGGCTCCCCCGACCTTGGCGTGGCCAGGATCGGAGGGTCGACAGTATCGCTCTCCTCGAGGAGCGGTTAGCTTTGCTCGCCCAGCGAAACCATCATGCTTATGAGCGCCTTAAAGAAGGGCAAGCCGTGCTCCCGACCGAAATGAAGCGCTTAAAGCGCCATTCGTCCGGTCAGGTTTGAACCTCCTTACCGAAGTTTGGGGTCGATTCTTTCGATGGCTTCGATTTTTCCGGTTGGCGCCGATGCCTCGCGTCCGATGATATACCCGAGCACTTTACCGGATTTTACACCAAAAACGCACTTTTCGGAGTTAAGCTTTATTCGATGCCTACGGAGATTACAAAAGGTCTCCTCAAGGTCGGATATATGGCCTGAGGGGATTTTACTCTTAACTACGATGTCATCTACATATACCTCCGTGTTCCGCCTATCCGCCCAGAAGGTCTTTTGCATCAAGCGCCGAAGGTCGCCCTGCGTTCCCGCAGACCGAAAGACATAGTCGTGTAGCGTAACGCGTCAAGGGCGTGATGAAGGAAGTCTTCTTCTCCCCTCGAACAAAGCTAACTGGTGATAACCCGAATATGCGCCCGTAAAGCTCATTACTCGATTCCGCCGCTAAGGCCAACCAACCGGTCGATGCGTCTTGGGGAAGTTGTCCTTCGGGCACGCGGCGTTCAAGCCAGTGTGGTCTACACACATGCGCCATTTGCCCCCCTTCTTCTTGACGATGACCGGATTTGCCAGCCACTCCGTGTGCCCGACCTCTCTGACGAAGCCGGCCTTAAGGAGCTTGTCGAGTTCCTCCGGATGATTACTGTTTCTCCGGGAAAATCGCTGAGCTTCGGCGACGACAAAGTCTTTTGTCAGTGAGCAGCCAACTCAGGCTCGATCACCTCCCTTGGGACCCCGGGCATATCGGACGGTTCCCAGGCGAACACGTCCGAGCTCCTCCGGAGGAAGGTGATGAGCTTGAGTTCCTATTTGGGGTCCAAGGAGGACCCCAAATGGAGGACCTTGGTCGGGTCAGCCTCGTTGAGAGGGACCGCCTTGGTTTCTCCTCCGGGCTGGAGGGCAACTTTAGGCCGGGAAGGCGCCGGCGCTTGGTCGGGGCCACGCTGAGGCAGCTGCCCGACCATGTCGAGGGACTTCTCGTCGCAGCTCAAGGCCGCCCTATGGTCGCCCTTCACGGTGACGACGCCCTTGGGTCCGGGGACCTTTAGGCACTGGTAGGCGTGATGCGTGGCGGCCATGAACTTGGAGAGGGCCGGCCTACCAAGGATGGCGTTGTAGGCCGACCTGAAGTCCACAACTTCGAAATTGACTAGCTCGGTCCGGAAGTTCGAGGTGTCCCCGAATGTTACGGGCAGGACGATCTGGCCCAAAGGCTTGATCGAGGTGTGAGGACGATCCGAAGAACGGACGGCGATGCTTTTGATCTTGGAACGAGGGACCGTGATCTCGCCCAGACCTAAACGGATATGAGGTCCAAGGAGCTCCGCCATCGATCGGGACCCGCCAACTTTGCGTTGTTGATGGCTCTGCTCACGACCAACGGGAGCTTCTGGGGTTTAGTCATTCCAAGGGGACAATCATCCTTTGAGAATGTGATGGGCAACTCGGACCACCTAAGCTGCTGTACGGGGGGCCTGCCTTGGGCGATGTGGCCGACCTCCCGCGCGGCCTCCTTTAGATCCCTTCGGGATTTGTAGGCCGAGGAGCCCCCGAATATGACGGCGATGTGATTATGGGGCTCCTGGTAATCCATGTCGTCGTCGCCGCCAGCGGGGCCTTTGCCTTTGCTGCTCTCCCCCTTGATTGGGAGAGCCGGCATGGGGCTCTCACCCCTGTAGAATTTCTCCAGGCGATATGCCCAAGTTCTACAGTTACGGAGGTCGTGACCGGCTACCTGATGGAGCGGGCAGAAGCGGTCGCCCGTGGGGGCGCCCTCTTCGCCGCGACCCTGGTCGTCGCGACCTTGGTAAATCTGGCTTGGTCGGCGTCAGGCTGTCGCTGCTAAGGGCGCTGCCGATCGCTTAGCGCCCTTACCGCCGAAATGGCGGGCACGAGCCGATCGTTGCTCGACGGCGCGACCATGTCCGGCGCAGCGGACTTTTCTTCTTCTTGATCTTCTTCTCCGGAGCCCGAGGGTCTCTTGCTCGAGGCGCTTTCTAGACCGGCCGAGGCGGTAGCTTGCCTTCATCGGCGCTTTCTTCCATTACCTTTGCCGTCGGCGTTACAGAAGCGATCGGCCATCTGTAAACAAGCGATTCGTTGGCAACAGTCGGGTGAATCTCAAGTCTTGTGTGAAGCGGACGTCGCGGACCCGAACTTGAAGGCCGGACCACCGCTTCGTCCGAGATGCTCGGGATGGAGTTTCTTACCTTTATGAACCTTTGGACGAAGTCGCGAAGCGTCTCCTTGTCCGCTTGGATGAGCTGCCGAGGTCGCGCTGCGTTGCGGCGGGTGTAGCGACTTTGGAAGTTCGCCGAAGGGCCTCTCGAGCTGCCTCCACGAGCGGATCGATCCTCCTTTTGTTAAAGAGCCATGTCTGGCGGAGCTGCCGAGGACCGTCGGAGGTAATTAGTTATGACCCTCGTCTCGCCGGCCGCCGATGGCGGTGGAGTAGATCGAGATGAATTCGTCGGGGTTTTGGGTCCCGTTGAAGCGCTCGATGTGGCCGGGCTTGAATTTGCTTGGCCACTTAACGTCGCGGAAGGACGCCAAGAAAGCCCGGCATCGAAACGCCGGGCCGTCATGGCGAGCCCTCCGATTGTGACGGTCGCGGGGACCGGGGCCCAGGCGGTCTTTGGCGCGCAAAGTGAGGCAAGAGAACACGCCCTCATGCCGGTGCGACGGTGGCGGGTTCGATGTGGAACACACGGAGCGCTCACGGGCGGGCCGGGCATGCCCGTGACCCCGCGAGGCTACCCGGGAAGTACTCCGGACATCCTCACGGTGCTGACGCTGCCTTCCGGGGTTCTCCCGGGCAGGGCTTCGGGAGGCCCTGGCCAAGGAATGGCGTTTAAGGTCCCGGGAAACGTCCCGGCCTTGCACGCCAGAAGGTTCTGGGAGCCCGATGTCGGCGGAGAGCTTTTCCAGGCTTTCGGCCACGAGGGCCCCCATGGCCGCCAGGTCCGCCTGGTTAGCGAAGTTCTGGAGGCCGCGCACGACCGTCGCCATGGCGCTCGGCGCTCTGAGGAGCGGCGGGAGGCGACCTTGGAGGGCGGTGGCGCTCGTATTCCGGGGAACGGTAACTGGGGTCCTCGCGAGGCCGATCTCTGGCCCCTGCACCAGCTCCGCCACCGGGTTGGCGGTGGACGAGCGCCGGGTCCCCGCCCGGGGAGGGCTCCGGGTGCTCCTCGCCATCGTTATGCCGGCGAGGAGAAGGGGCCGCCGGAGACAGCCGTTCCTCGTGGTCGTCCTCCCTTCCCGCCATGCAGACGCGGCGGGAGGACCAGGACCGCACGGGCGACACCGAAGTGGTGTCGTACGACGCGGTCCCTTGGCTAAGCTCGAGACGGTCGGGGGCGGCCCGACTGTCACATAGACCGCCAGATTCTTCCTCGCATAGCGAGGTATTTGGTCATGAGCGAGGAAATACTCGCGCCGCAGCGATACCGGGAAAGACTCCGGTTTGGTGTGGCCCTGTGGATCGGCCGCACCACCCACGCCGTCGCTGGCGTAGTATTCGTCGCCATCCTCCACGTCGTCGAAGACGCAGAGGTCTTGATTGTCTTGCGAGTTTGGCATCCTCGTGATTCCGTGCGAAGGACTTGGCCGATCCCCACGGACGGCGCCGGTTGTCGACGATTCAGAGACAGGGTCCTCGCCGAGCTTACTTGTTGAATGAGGATCAACCTAAGGCCCTTTCCGCAAGGGTTGTATCGCCTAAGGGTGCGCCGAGCTACGGATCGGGCGGATAAGACAATCAGGAAGCACACAAGGGTCGTTTTTATGCAGTTCGGGCCTCTCACGAGGAGATAACAACCCACGCCCAAATGGATTCACTAATGAGTAAGGAGTAATTACAATGTGCTTGCTCGGAGGAGCCTCGAACTAGCCTAAGGACTCCAGTGAACAAGCTCTGCGTCTGAGTGTGCGTGGTCTTGAAAAGCCACCCTCAATACATCGTGGCGAGGGGTATTTATAGGGTTTTACAGAGACAAGAGAGTTATTACAGGGGCGGTCTCATCAGAGGGCGTGGGCAAGGCTGGTAGCCGCGCCACCCGCCGGGTACCACGCGACGTGGGAACAGCGGGCGTAGACCAAGGTGGCGCGGACCGTGGCAGCGCAAATCCCGGACGGGCGGTTCCTCGAGCCGCGCAGCATTTAATGCCACGCCGCCCTGCCGCGAGCCCCCGAGCTTGGCCTGCTCGGGGATGGGGTAGCCCGGTAGCCGCGCTACCCGAAGGTCGGTCCTGTGTGCGCCAGCCGAGCAAGGCCATGGTCGGTTGGCGCCGGGCTTCAAAGGTCGTATTGGGTACGGCGTACTCGATCCCCGACACCAACCAACTAATAACGGTTCTTTGTTTGTACTAGAATCTTTTTTATTTAGTAACTTTTTATTGACGGCTCTGATTTACAAATGGTTTTCATGATGGCTTACTGACAATGAAAAGAACAGACTGATATAAGTCTCATCAATAAATACCATATGATGAGATTTTGCTGTCAAACGAACACCAGTTTACTGAATGTATTGTTAGATTTACTGCTACACAAGCTCCAGGCTGTTAAACCCTCCTAGAATATCACTGTAGAACGAGTTGACGATATGACAGTAAAATCTAATAACATGTCTAGTAAATTAGAGTGCATTTTGCAGTAATTTTGGTCCATTTTGTATTGTCGCTATTACATGACTATAATATGTTATGGTGAGTTTCGATAGTAAAATCTAAAGATGTGATGAAGGTTCGACAGTAAAAACTAAATCTAGAGAAGAAGAAAGGATAAACCTTAATCTGCTGGTGTTTCTAACTATTTTGTAGGTAGTGCTAGTAAGGACGATGAGAGGGATCCCATATTACAATACTCGAAGACCAACATCCTACGGGATCTTTCTGAGCAAACGCCCTGCATTCTTACTATACTTACATGGATAATGCTTGCAATAAGATGCAACTCATCTTGGAACTCTTCCCTGCTTTGCCTTATGCAAGTCCGGATATTGGTTCTACGGTTATCTTGCTCACATGATCAAAGTCAAGATGATGCGGTGTAGAATAAAGCATATTGGACTGTGGAATGGAGATGTAAGAAACATTAAAAGTTTGAAACTGGCAGGGAGTTTGATATTATACATTGTGCGCACAGTTGGTGTAGGGAAAGTCCTTCCATTGAAAAGAATAGCTTTTGGATAACACGTACCGTTTCCTTCTTTGTACTGAAAACTAGGGATAAAAACAAATTAGATAGTTTCCGACCGATTCGAACAATTTTCGGATATAGATTCTGTCATATCGAATATGGATACAGATTCGGTATCTTACTATCCGTTACATACGGATTCAGATAATCTAGATATTGATAGGCTGGATATTTGGATATGCACGTGGGCTGGGCCAAGGCTACTCTTTTGGCTCAAAAAGGTTTCTGCATTTCAAAACCGTTTTCTAATTTAATTAATCTACCAATTAAGTTTCAATTAATAAAATTGGCAAACTAGCTCCAAAAATTACAAATTTTTTTGAAAATATTCCTAACACAACATATCATTTAAAAAAATTATTCTCAAGATTTTATCATATTTTAAATTATCTAAAAAATTCAAACACTTATATTCTTGAAAGACCATGTGGAGGTCTACTCATGTTGTTGATGAGTATTTGACTAAATTTGAGCTTGTTATGCTCGGGTTTGAGTTTGATTTGAATTGAATTTTTAAATTAAAGCAATTTGAGTTGAGTCTGTCAAGTTCTGACTTGGTCGATTACTATTTACTGCCAAATTCCAACTTGATCGAGTAATGCCCCGCTAGAGTTCTGGGCTAGTCAAGTAATGTCCCGCCAAAGTTTTGGTTTAGTCGAGTGATGCTCCGCCAGCTTGTGATCGAATGATTCGAGTAGGAGTGTTAGTCGAGTGGAGGGTTCGTTCAAGCGCTTGATCGATTAATGCCAAGTTCTAACTTAGTCGAGTAATGTTCCGCTGGCTTGTGGCTGAATGTTTCGAGTAGATTGGGAATCGCTAGGCATCGAGTCAAGATTTTGCTAGGTCGAGCGCCCTGCCATCAGTCTGTCTCGAGTCCTTGGATTAGCTTTAAGTTACTCGATATTGACTCATCGACTCGACTCTGAGCAGAGTTACTCGATGTCCTTGGATATGTATTTCGATTTGGTGTGAAGTCTATTGTATATCATTTTGGGCAATATTATGTGATATATTTTTCTTATTTTTGATGGTTGCAGGATGACGATGCTAGGTTGTAGTGAGGCGAATGATGATCGGGGCTAGGCAAGGTGAGTCAGTGGTCCAGAAGGTCGAGGAGCACTGAAGATGATCGGAGACGGAGTCAGTACAAACCTAGAAGACAAGGAATGGATGACATGCTAGCTATAAGCTGCTTAGATCAGGGAGGGCCGTTGTATCATGGTCTAGATGATAGAGTAGCGGGTCCAGATAGTATGCTTAGAAAAGCGTGTAAAAATCTGATATGTGTGTGGGTTTCATGTTAGCCCATGTAAGAGTGAATGAGTCAACCCTAACTCTTGATAGTGGTCCTTAAGGTAGAAGGAACTCATTCAAGGGTAGAGAGTGACTCAAGAGTAGTATAAATGGAGGGGTAGGGGTTGCCTTTCCCTTCTTGAAGGTTTTCGAGGTTTCGTGCTTCCTTGAGTTTTGCCCACCTTGATGTGAGGCTTTGTAAAACCTACATTCTATAAATGCAAATTATTCTCTCCTATGCTTGAATTTATATTATGCATTTACTTTATGTTTTAAATTCAGCATTTAAATTCCGCACTTACATTCTTTCAATTTACATTTATGCAATTTGGATTTGCTTATCCTCCTTCTAGATGCTTTTGTTTTTTGTGCCGAGGATGTTGATTGGTGGATGAATCATCTTTTAAATCATATCCCAATCATTAGGCCTGGGCGTTCGGTTTAACCGAAAAATTCGGTTTCGGTTTTCGGTTTATTTGAAAATTCGGTTATTCTAAAACTAAAACCGAATTATGTTTGAAAATTTCGGTAACTGATATTTCGATTAACCGATAGTTCGGTTTCGGTTTTAACCAAATTAACCGAACTTGGCTAGCACACAGAATAAACAGTAGAATGTATAATTGAATGAACAAAGATCCAAATCCAACATGCGTGCTGTTTTCTAAATAGCCAACATATAACAACACTACAACAGAATGAACATATTACAATCAAATAATATGAGGAACTGAGGGCTCAAGTCGCTAACTTACTTCGCTATCTGTCCACTTGGGTCGCGCATCGAACAAGGATTCGGCCCATGTCATAGTAGTTCGGTTAGTTCGGTTAACCGAGGGTTAAAACCGAATTAACTGAAAAAAGTTCGGTTATTCCATACAGCTAACCGAATCAACAACCGAATAATTCGATTTCGGTTTTTTCGGCTTCGGTTCCGGTTTTAACGGTTTCGGTTTTCAGTTTCCGATTTATTTGCCCAGCCCTACCAATCATCTAGGCTATCCATACGTTCTTTTTGCAAGAAACCGGTTTTATGGTTTTAAGTGAATCTTTCTTCAAAATTGAATTTGTGGAGTTTTCGACTTGTATTCTAGCATGCTGTGATATGTGAAAAACTATCCAAGATCATCTTAATCATCAAAACCCTACGAGCAAGTCTTAGATCAAGTTCTTGCGTTTCGCTCTAACTTGGTGGGTTCTTCCTTCAAAGTGAAAAAGATCAGAACTTTGACGTCAATCCTTGCGATTGAAGGTTAGAATTAGTTCCTGACATCCTTAGGATCACATCTACCAAGTTTCGTGAGTTTTATCCAATCGATCAAGAGATTCCTCAAAATTTGCTTTTGAGTCATGCTGTCTTCAGGCTAGTTCTTCAGCTGTTCTTGAGCGCGGTGCTACCGCCTCTGATGTGGTACTATCGACCTGTGGTGGTATCGACCTCCCAATAGTAGTACCGGCCATTCAGAACAACTTGCTCTTTCCATTGGCTTCCATTGAGTGTTTTTCTTTGAGGGCTGGTTTGGAATTGTTTGTGTGCGGGAAAATTTTTTTGGGATCATTCACCCCTTTCTAATCGCCATCTTGATCCTCTAGTTCTTAATAGGAAAATGTTTTAAATAAGTAGGTAAAAATGCATAAAAACTCATAAATACATAATTTATTATTTTAAACATAGTTCAATAAAGAATACAAGTCTTGGGTAATTACATATTCTTCATGAATGTTTGGATCAAATAAACTAGTTTTATTTTTTTGTTCATTTTGTGTATACAATCTAACGGGTTATCATATTCCGATAAATATCCATGACCGCATCTGTTTCGATCCGTATTCGCTTCGTTTTTGTATTTGATATTATTTATATTCGTATTCATATCCAAACTATCTATATCTATATCCGAAAAAATATGAAAATAAATATGGTAAAATTATTATCCGTCTGTATCCGATCCATTTTCATCCCTACTGAAAACCTTTAAAGGTTCAATCACTCATGTACTTGTCATAGTATTGGAGCACACGAGGAGTTGCCATGGTTCCGAGTGTAGTGCCTCTTGCCATGGTTCAATCTATTTGATGTTGCTGCTGCTGTCTTGCTTGCCCTAGCCGGCACCATTTGAAGCTGAGAGAAAAAAGATAGAGAGAAGAGAGGAAGAATTAAGAAAATGTCGTTTTAATTTCAATTTGATTTAGAGGTGGTAGAGTAGGAAATAAGAGATATGATAGTTAGAAAAAGTGTAGATCCACTGGAGATCTTCAAGAAGAGTTAAGTTTCATTTCCATGAAAGTTTTGTAATTATTATTTTATTAGCATTTAACTAGTGTAATGGTTATTTGGTAGGTAGTGTTATATTAAGTATACTTGTTAGTTTATTTGTATGCGCATTTATGTTCTTGCTAGTGGTGATAAGTATGTCATTAGCGATGAATTAGTGGAATGGTTATTTTGATGGTTTTATTTATTTTGCATGCACATGGTAGTTGATGTGCATGTTCATTTGGAATATTTATGTTAGTTATAAAAATTAGCTCGCTAGTGTTGAATTAGTTACAATGTTTTCTGGTATAAATGCATTGTTAAGTAGACATGCTAGTATATATGCATACACATTATATATATATATATATATATATATATATGTTTTTTGTTATTTATTGACACCATTAACAAATAATTAGTAAAATGGATATTTTCATGTTTGTGGCAAGTAGTGCAATTAGTATAATTGAGTAGGCCATAGCACAAATAGTATGTGTCGACGATCGGGACCGCCGACCGCAAGAAGTGAGTTGGGGGTCGGTGTGATACAGGACCCGAGCAGCGCTTCGCTCAGTCGAAGGAGAAGAATAGACGAGGTTATGGTCGGAGCGAGACGTCACGAAAGCGAGATCGAGATTTATCTTGGTTCGAGCCTGTGGAGGTAAATGACTCTACTCGGCCGCCTTGCGGCGATCCTTTTAGCTAATTCTGAGTACAAGGGTGTTTTACAGCTCAAGTTCAACAATGGCTAAGTCTAAGCTCGAGCTAGAGCGCGTTGTGTGTTGTCTTCGTGTCTCCCAAAGGACTGTGCTCCCTTGGTTTTTATACCTCCTCGATGCAAGTAAGGGCTAGATTCAGGAAGTGGCCTTTGTGCACGTTGAGGGCGCAGAATCGCTTCGAACTTGTTGTACGATCCACTCTCCCTACGACCCGCGCCTTGAGCAACCGTCGGTCAAATGCTTGATCCAAATCCAAGGGCGGATCGTGGCTTCAACAAGGGCCGCCTGAGCTCGAGGTCGGCGGGGCGTGCTCGGGTCTAGCGCTCTAGGTCGAGCGCCTCGCCTCCGCGCCAGTCGAGACCGGGGCCTCCCGAGCTCGGGGAGTCCGTTGACCGTGTGCCGGCCGGTCAAAGGACGCCTAGCCCTCGTCAGTATGTAGTGAATAGTATTGGTAATGTAGAAAAATAGTTTTGGTGTGTAAATAGTATTGGCAAAGTGAAAAAATAATTTTGGACGTACATAGAAATTTTTTAGTAAAATACAGTTATGAGAGAATATTATTTTTAAAATTATGTGTGTTGTTGTAAATCAGTTAGGTATGTAATATACGTAATAATTTTAATTAGTAAGGTTACATGGTACGATGCTGGTCGTAGCAGACTAGTATGTGATAGGAAATGTTGGTTAATTTGATAGTTAATAATTAGAATTTGGCATATGTAATGACTTTATCTAAATTATTACGGTAGGTATGTGATGTTAGATATTTGATATTTGTTTGTGTTCTATAGGGATAGTTTTGTCCATGAACTATATGGGATGGACCTATCAAATTGCAAATGGAAGGTGATCCAATCATCGAGTCTTAAGAAGATGGGTCTACCTGAGCTTTGAAGGTGTATACGGAGCACATTTGATATGGATATTGCAAGGAATAAGCTTATCATCGAGGCGGTAAATACCATAGTGGTTGGAGGGTTGTCGGAGTATGTCCAGGAGCCTTATCAAGGTGATAGGCAACATGTCCAAATTGCAATGAATCTGAGTGTTGTGATACACTATTGACCTATCTTGGACGTGCTGCTTGTGAAGAAGGGAAAATTGTCATACAAGGGTAAGGCAAAAGGGGTTGTCAGTAGATGTGGAGGGGCTGTATGGCGATGGATCCCGATGTTTGGGATGGTGAACACTTGAGGAGGCGTGCTGAGGTTTTTTAGGTTAAAGAAGGCATAGGGCTATGGTGGGCCGCTCGTGTTGACTATGATGAATATTTGGAGCGCATGACGAACACAATGCATTCTGATGACAAGGCAAATGTGGACACATATAGCAATGCATGTGAGGTGGATGAAGATGCAAGTGATGGTGTCCAAGTCGGTGGCATTGTATCCACCGATATGGAGTATGTGTCATCAAGATTGGATTAGCTAGCGGTGGCCTCCCTAGCTTTGACATAGGAAGGTGGATTTGAATGGATTCAACAAGGACACTCTGTTAGTAAGGCAACACTTTCCTAACAAGAGTGCTATCTAGTAAGCTATAGCGAGATATGTCGTGAACATCTGTCACACATATTGGGTGTACATTAGACATACATAGTGAATGTGTCAATGCCGAATGTCTTTGCAAGGTTAGTGCACAAAAATTCAAGGGCGCAGCTACGGACTTTAGGATCACAGTGATAAAGAATCACATATGTGAGCATGCTAAGCTACCACATAAGCACAAAAATGTCACCTCATCATATGTGGCAGTCACTTGGTCCTTGTGGGCATAACTCTTTCACCAAGTCTATTGTTGGTGGATGTGGTTAACATCCTGGGATATCCATCCAACTATAGTAAGGTATTGGTGAGCAAAGTGGAAGGTTATAGAGAGGATATGTATGGCACATATGAGGAGGCATACGACCTTGTCCCGAGAATGCTTCACTACATTATCGAAGCAAATACCAGGACAAACATAAACAAGATGGATAGACTGCAGCCCTCAAAGGGACCAAACTATTTCATTCAGGATCAGGTGTTTTGGGCATTTTGGTGGGCTGTAGATGGGTTTAAGTACAAAGAAACCATATTAATGATGGTCTCTGCTAATGCCAACTACTAGTTGGTCCCTATGGCATTCATAATTATCGAAAATAAGAACATATAGAGCTAACTATGTTTCTTAGCTAATGTAAAACAAGCGATTGTTCAAGACCGACCAAATATCTGTCTCATTATGGACTACAATGCTAGGTTGCTATCGGCACTAACCACCATGTAAAATGACACATGACCACCGTACAAATGGAATGTTGTGTAGACCTCTTGATGCATGATGCATTCTTGCAAACCTAGTCCAATACAAAGATTTCATGAAGATATTCAAAAAACTCTGCATGCAAAACCAGAGGCACAAGTTTGTGGCAATATGAAAAGTTCTAGACAAGGAGGCCTTGAAGCATGTGAGGAAAGCGCAAGCATTGCAACCGGTGGAAGATGTGGGTACACAGCCAAAGAAGGGTGCATCAAGACTAGTCAATTACTTCTCGCAATAGATCAATTGGCATGCCCTTCGAGATGGATAAATGGTTGCAGCTTCATGACCCTCATGGTGTGAGGTATGGAATAACAACAACGAACATTTCAGAGGTGTATAACGGTGTGTGATCCTTGCCAATCATTGCCATTGTGGATGAAACTTGGAACTGAATCGTTTGTAAGATCGAGGATACCGACTAAAGAGGGGATGAATAGGCGGCTATAAAGATTTCTTCTAGATTAATTAAAATCTCGCCTAAGTACCCTTATGTCAAAACCTAAATGATAATAGATGTGAAAGTGATAAACTAAGGTTTTGACAATTAAAGCATAAGTCAACTAGACTCGCTAAGTGCACTAATTATTTATGTCTTTAACAATAATATACAATCCTAAAGACAATCAAGCAATTTAATTATATCAATGTAAATTGCAATAATGTAAATAGAGAATTGCAAGTAAACACAAAGAGACAACACCGATGTTTTACCATGGTGTTCGGAGACTTGCCAGTCTTCCCTAATTCACGTTGAGGCAAGTCCAAACTGCTTTGGACTGTCTCTACAAATTGAGCACCTGTCTTGATTTCACTAGTGGTAACTCTTTCCCCTTCCCGGTAGATGAGTTCCAACCTTCACAAGTTTGCCTGACCTTCTCACAATTTCCTTGAGAAAATCACTGCGCACAACGCCTCCACATGCCATCTAGGTGTCGGCAAACACTAAAAGTAACAAGTTAAGCCCTCTAAATTGAGCTCCACCAAGTACAAAACATGTACAAAGGTGATCACCGAGTGCAACATATGCACAAGACTTCCCTCAAGTGCAGCACATGCACAAGAGGCTCTCAATCCTCTCCTAATTGCAATACATACAATTAGAGCTCACTTTTAACTTAAAAACTAAATTGAAGAGTGCAACACATGCACAACTCAACCACAAAGAACAATGAATTCTCTAAAACCACAATAAGCACAAATGCCAGCCGCTAAGCTCCTTTTATAGCCTTCACAAGAAAACTAGCCGTTAGGGGACAAGATTGGCAAAACTATAGAGAACTCAGTGCTACCACCTTACTAGGCTGGTAGCACTGGCCTACAGGTTAACGGCTAGAAAACAAGCCGTTGTGCAAAAAAACCGATAGCACTGGCCAATTGGGAGTGGTAGCATCGGCCCTGAGCCGATCGTAAAAACACCTCCTTTGAAATTTTCATACCAGGAGGAGGGGCGGTAGCACTAGACCTCTGGTTCTACTGGCCAAACTTGTGGTAGCACTGGCCGAGCAGTGCTACCAGCCCCCCTATGGGCGGTATGACTAGCCTTCTATATCAGAAATAGATTTTTCACAAAAATATTTTCTTTTCGAATCAAACACCAATAATGATTGATTCTTTGAGCTATGTGATGATCAACACATGATCAAACAATTTGCAAAACACATTTACAAACCTAATTTACATTCTCCAAAGAATCACATTAAGCATAACTTATTTGCAAAACACATTTGCAAATAAATTGAGAAGCCATGTAAGGATCAACACATGATCCTGATACTTTGCAAGACACATTTGCAAATGTCAACACATGCTCTAGAATCGAAACCCATAACTTCCAGCTTACTTGCAAAACACATTTGCGAACAACAAATCTATTTGATTTAAAATCAAATCTTGAGCATAAGATATTGATCAACACATGATCAAGTCAATTTGCAAAATACATTTGTAAACCCTATCCACATGCTCCAAGATGAGATGTAATTTAACCACATCTTGCAAAAACACATTTTGCAATCACAAAGCATATAACTAAAATGCATGAGCTCTCTATTTGCAACACATGCAAATACCTAGTTCCATGCCAACAATAAATATTAAAATCAAGTTGCATGAGCTCTCTCCTTTTATAACACATGCAAATTTTAGCTCCACGCAAAAACCACATAAACCACATTGTGTAAGCTGTCTTCCTTTTGCAACACATGCAAATCCATAGCTCCATGTAAAAACCAAATCGATTAAGATTCAATAAGAAGCAAGCATAAGCTCTCTTATGACATGGACATGCATTATAGGGACCTTTGGCCAGGCCAGGTGAAATGGGTTTCGAACAAATACCTTAAGCAAATCGACCATGAATGATGGTAGCCTCAGCGCATCCGCAATGACATGGATGTGAGTCAACATGCACAACAAACCAAACCACGAAAGTGCAAGATATACAAGACAATAGGGTAATCGATGAAGGACTACCCCAATAGGTCAACTTCATCAACCCAGTTGTAGGCACTATGATGTTTATTTGATGACGTGTAGCCAAATAAGTGTGATGTGTGGAGTGTGCCTCTTAGTAGTTTTTTCATGCATCAAACCTATTGGTCCTAGTTTCATGTAATTTTAGAGTGCCTTTTGTTAATGTTGTTTGTGGTTGGACCTATTATTTTTAGTTGTATGATGCTTGCATTTGTAACTTGTTTGCAACTGTCTCTTATGATGGTGGTAGACATACTGCTAGTATGATAACTTTATCGTTCTCCTCAATTTTATCATCTACACTAATCAGCTGTATGATAAGCTTATTAAAGATATTGGGATGGTTAACGAACTATGTACCTTCCTCCATACACAATCTATACAGTTTTCACTTAAGCACCCACCAGTTTATCAGTGACTTTGCCATATACAATTATTTTTTGTCATTCCATACTTTCTTCGTTGAATTTTCTTTAATCATTAAGTACTTTACCTTATCGGAGAGACATAAATGGATTGTACCAATAATCTTTCGCTCCACCGCCTTCTAGTATTCAACGGATGTCTGTTCTGATTAGTCCCCTTCAAGAGTAGAGATTAACTCTTGCTGGACACAGATATCCTTTACCATGTATTGTTACACGCTGAAACTTTCTACAGTGTTAAATTTCTCTACTTGATTCCACATTATCAACATTAATCTTGATTTTGTGGCACCTAACGCTTTACCACTCTTCTCACAAATCTGATTTAATCCAAGCTTGGCTCTGATACCACTTGTCACACTCTGATACCCCTTCTTATGCGCAATAGCTCCTGGACCAAATCAGAGTTTTGTAAGATATAGCATGAGCGTGCACGGTCTTGAGAATGAAGAAGATGAATCTCATAAAAAAAACCAAAATAACGACGTTAAAGGAACCACGACAAGAGAGAAAAAATTTGGCGAAGCCAACCACAAATTCTTTATATACAGCCTAAAAAAAGTACAAGAGAATGTTGCTCTCTTACAACCTCTCGAACCTTTTAGGACACTCGAATCCTTGACATACACAAGAATCTAGTGCTTAAGAATAACCTAACCTATAATCCTTCATGCTTCCGTTGCTTTGAATGAGTTGGTTTTTTGTTTCTTGGTTGTTTGTGTTCTTCATAAGAATCCACTGGGTTTATATAACCTCTCTAGTTTTCATCCAAAGTAAATAGAAATCCTACTCCTATTAGGATTTATATAACACACTTTCCTAAATTCTAAAAAGCTAGATATGAGTCACAATATTTGACACCTAGAGTGACTAGATATGAGGGAAGCAAGGAGATTTTCTGTGGGAAATGTTGCTTGAACTCTAGATCTAGGAGAAAACCAGCAAAAGAGGGTGGAATAGAGGTGATAAACACCAAACATAAGGCGATTATCGCCGGGGCAACCATGGGAACAACTTAATGAAAGAAAGGGGAAGGGGGCAGATAAATCAAATTGAAGATGAAGGTCATATTCCATTGTGGCAACTCATACCAGCGTGCAAGCATGAGTATGTATCTATCCACGGTATGCCCGATTTAGAATGTGGGCTGCATTGCTGGCAAGATTCATGTTTGGAAGTAAGAAAAAAATAGCGGAATGGCAACTGCACTTACGAGCATACCACGCTGTCCTAAGTGATTGGCACAGCTCAAGCATCTCCCAACCCAACGTACTAGTTGTTCACCAAACGCGCGTAAGGAATATCAAACATTTCCCAGTACGACGACGTATGTTTTCCCGACATTCTTGGTTTTCGCAGAGATGCGGACAAAGCAACAAAGCAAAAGAATACTAGAAAGATAGCAACAATGTAAGCAATGAGTGGCCGGTCCATCCGTCTATATATCTACCGTGTTCACGGTAAAGAGTCTCGCATACATTTTTTATTGTAAATCTAGCTTTTATCAACTGTGTAAAGAGGCGACATATGTCGCTTATCATGCTATAGAATCGCTGTATATAGATCACATCTGCTACGGTAGAGTAGCAGGTAGATATCTACCACTAATTCTATAGTCTAGAAGAGACTATATTTATAATTTCAGTAACGAAACCAAACTTAAAAAAAAAACAAAATAGATAAAAAGCCAAAGCTTCGGGCGGTGACAGAGGTCCGTAAAGAGGGCCGGTCAGATCTGCAACGGCAATTACCGTCTGCCACGGCGCAGGTGCAGCTAGACAAGCAGCCGGTCAGGTCCTCAGGGGGAATAAAGCGCGCGTTCTTCAAACCCCGCCCCGCCGTAGTAAAACGCAAGCGCACGGCCCATCTGAACCTTTACGGGAGCGGCGTGGGCCAGGTAGGCTTGAGGCCTTCCCGCCGGTAAAAAGACTGATCGTCCGGTAAAAAGGCTGCACCAGCGAAGGCTCACATCTGCACGGTGAGCTCAGAGCCGAATATTCTTTCGCCTTCCACCGAACAACACCGTGCGCTCGCCGCGGTAAGCAGCATTTTATTTTGACATTAAATTATTTGCCACACTTAAATTAGTGTAATCGATGATTTGTCACGCCATGTCTGACTAACATGTGGCCTAGGATCCAAATTTAGCGAGACAAAAAACGTGACAAATCATTAATTACCATAAACTTTGTAGCACAGAATCAGTTATTCTTTTTTTTTGTAAGGGATCCCTTGTTCTCCTTCGAAGGAGGGCTCACAATTGTTGAGCTTTAGTCTTGTTGTCTTGCTACTGTTGCTAACGGTGAGTTTGAGTTCTGAATCAGACCTCGCACGTTGAATACAGATGTTATGAAATGAAGGGCTTACTCTCGAGCCTCTGCCTCTTCCAGACGCACAGATGAAAAGATTTCTTCCACTTTTGCAGAATAAAGAAACAGTACGTTATGGCCGATGTGATCCTTGGCATTTGTTTATAAACCTATACCCTGCATCTCAAGTGCACTGGCTTGATTAACTAAACTTACCTTTAATTAATAAAGTTAAACAAGGAAGCTGTTTTTGCATGGACCGTCTTGCCGTTTGGACCAGGTTTCTTCCAAATGTGATGTGGACCCAAGATGCAACAGCTTCGATACGTAGGCAAGAGAAAAGCTTGGGCTAGATTGAGGCTTTGTTAAAGGCCGTCAGCCCATGGGCCAGAACAAAATTTAACCAGCTCCAATGGAATGGCCCGAAGTTTCGCAAAACACCGCCGGTATCCCGTAGTTTGAAATATTTATATTTTCGGAATCGCTAATTCTTAGTTGCCTGAAAATTTATTATCTTTCAGTCCATTTTTCCACGGTCTGATCTGCTCTATGATTCGTGCGGCATGGGTTCTCACTTCGGGTTAGTTTTCTTGCTGTTGGTTGCGGACTTCTGTTTCTTAACCGATCCGCTAACTTTCCAAACCATTTGGACAGAGATATTATGTCTGTTTTAATTTTTAATTTCTATTCACTGGTACGCTGGCCCATCGACGAGTCTTCGTCTATCTCCGGTGCCCACTGTTTAGATAGTGAAAGATATGACAACAGATACATTGTGATAAAAATCTGATGATTAATATATAGATTTGCTTTAGCAATAAAAAATATCTAAAATGTTTGAAATTTTTGAAAATTCAAGCTCCATTAATTTGGTTTTGGTGTTAATGACAAATCTAATATTGAGACTAACTCTTTTGATAATCATAATATTGATTAAGTCTCAATTGTTAATTAATGACAAATCTAAATATGAGACTAACTCTTTTATTGAGTATATCTTTGATTAGTCTCAGCTCATTGAAAAATAGAAAACCTAAGGTATGCACTTACCTTAAAGTATATCTTTGATTAGTCTCAGCTCATTGAAATATCTTAATGCATATTTTGGATTCAAGTTAAATGATGAACTCTACCATTATTTAAACCTCAAGATGTGCATAATATTTTCAATTCCATATATACATGAATGCACAGATTTAGGGGGAGTTCATATTTTACTTTGATGTTTCAATAGTATTGATCTAATTTATCTTTCTATATCAAGAATCATTACTTTGAAACAACCTTTTAAGTATATATAACTTGTATAGTTGTAGTATACTCAAGGTAATATAGGATAAACTCAAATGCTATCTAACATTAATTATGTGCATATTGATTTCAAATTCAATTATGTATATGCGCATACCTAATGGAGTTTATTCTATAGTTGATGGTTTAAAATGTATTGATCCCTTTCCATGCACTCCGTATAATATTTGAATCATTACATTCCATCAAATTGAGTATATGAAACTTGTGTAGTTATATATATACTCATGTCAATTTAAATTGAGTTCGGTTGTCTTTCAATCAATCAAAGAACATTTCATCATGTGTTGATGGTGTTTCTTTGTTGATTAAGGACAGACGAAAAGTTCTTGAGTATAATGAAGCATTAGTTGCATCAAAGTACTCAAGACATCTTTTATTTATTCAAATTTATTTGGGTTGTACTCAATCGATCTTAGAGGCATCCATTATGTGTTAATGGAGTGCAAATGATGATTGAGGCAACCGTGTTTATTGGACTAACAATCTTCCATGAGTTGTGAAGTAGGTTGAGTCCAAGACGATAAAGAATCGGGAACAAGTCATCATGTGTTGATGAACTTCAAGAGAAGATCCCGAAATAAAGAGAAGGGCTAGAGAAGGTTCATCATGTGTTGATGAACAAGAAGAAGAAAATTCGATCTTGGAGAGAAGATGATTGGAAATCATAAAAACTTCAAATGGATCGCCAAAAAGCAAATGTATAACTAGCTAGGGCTAAGGATGTTTTCCTAGTCTTTTACCGGTCTCGGTGTTTGGATGGGAGACCGGATTGCTAGTTAGGTGCCGTACTATTAAGAAGGGTTGAGTCTTTTAGCTTGAGCTTCATCATGTGTTGATGAACTCAATCCGGTTCACTCTAGCTCACTCTCTTTGTTTGGTTTTTGCATAAGCTAAGTATTTGCATGTGTTGCAAATAAGGGAGCTCATGCTTGCTTCTTATTGAATCTTAATCGATTTGGTTTTTGCATAGAGCTAAGTTCTGCATGTGTTGCGAAAGATGAGAGCTCATGCATCGGTGTTTTAGCTTGTGACTTGATCATGTGTTGATCATCACAAGGATTAAGTAAAGTTTATGCTTTATGTTTGTAAAATGTGTTTTTGCAAAATGTTGATTTGTTATTTACAAATGTGGTTTGCAAATAAGCTAGAGGTTATGGGTTTCAATCCTAAAACATGTGTTGGCATCTGCAAATGTATTTTGCAAAGTGTCGGGATCATGTGTTGATCCTTACATGGCTAGAGGATTGATCTTATAGCTTTTCGGATTATTTGCAAACGTGTTTTGCAAAATATTGGTGTTCATTTGATCTTAGAGCGTGTGATTAGAACTTGCAAATTTGTTTTGCAAAAATTATTTTGATCATGAGTTGAACATCACATGGCTAAATATTTGATCTCATTGACTCTTCCTAGCTTATAGTCATGCCCTTCATCAAGTCTATATGAGGGATTTCGAAAAATCAGATTTTAGACTTGAATGACTATATTGGAGTTTGGTTTTGGTGGTATTTAAAAATATCTATGGTTGCTTAAATATTGAAAATTGGTGGAGATTGTAGCCCTCGTGATAAGCTTCGCATAGAATCAAGGATCACCTAAATCGGAGTTCAGAGTAAAAAGTTATGGTCGTTTTAGTGCTGTGGCTGCGGTATGACCGGACCCACCTGCGGTAGTACCGCACCTCATGCGGTATGAAAATTCCAAAATGGGGTTTTCTTCATATTTTTTGATGTGCGGTACTACCAGGGGTGTGTGCGGTAGTACCGGTGAGCGGTAGTATCGCCTTAAGGAACGGTAGTACCGCATTTTCTGAGTAACGGCTAGTTTTTTAGCCGTTAGGCTCTGAGGAGCGGTAGTACTGGCCCTAGGGCGGTACTACCGACTCTCCTGGGCACTTTTGCCCATTTTACCCCCCAACGACTAGTTTTTCTTATAGAGGCTATATGAGGAGCCTTGGGGGCTGGCATTTGGATGTTGTTGGGGTTTTGGAGAGTCCATTGCTCTTTGTGGTTGAGTTGTGCATTTATTTCACTCTCCAATTTGATTCTTGAGCTAAGAGTGAGCTCTAATTGCATGTGTTGTGTGGGGACCCGGATTACCAAATTCGACCCCTTTGAGTATAACCGTGCTAGCCCAGGATCAGCTAGCACACTCAGCAACATAGTGATGATAACATAGACATATCATAACGTAAACAACAGTAAATAAGCAAAAGAGAGTAAACATCATCATCACATTATTACAAGTATCGAGCCTTATGGCTTAAGTGAGTAAGTAGCAGCGGAAAAGTAGCAACAAAAGAGCCAATCAGTATGCCCACAGGCAACCGACTAGGGTACGCTCCCTAGAAGTCCGAGTGATCCTCCTCTTCAAAGTCTTCACCACAGATGTCGAACGGTGGAATGCAGGCTCTTGGATAGCCAGCTCTGATCTCTTCATCTGCTTTATGGAATAAGCAGCCCCGCAATGAAAACCGAGGGTGAGTATGTGACATACTCCGCAAGTCTTGGAAACTTAATGCAATTAACTAAATGCAAGGCTTGAACAAAGGAAGGCATATAGGGTTCATTTTCATGAAGCGAAATTTAAATTTAAATACAAATAATAATTTCATAAGGCAGCATTTCACAAAAGTAAATAGCATAAATAATTAAATTTGAAGTATAACAATTTTCCAGATTCCAACTACCTGGTTGGCTCTAACCGCCAAACTAAAATCCGGGAGTTCCCGCCACTCACGGATTCCCAAATCACATTTTCAATTAAACCAAATCATCATTTTTTAATTTAAAACTAAAACCATAAAATCTACTATGTGAAAGCGTTCCACGCTTGCCTTTATCCGTGGGCACGGCTACTCAAGTAGTTTTGACTCTGCAGAGCTTGTACACTTTACCCACACGACATGATCAACCCTTGTCGCCATGCAATTAACACACTTCCTTTGGTGTGTCGGCAGGGAGATCATGACAAGGCCTTTACAATGCATAATACCGCTACCGACTCCGCCCGCTAAGGTTTCACCGTTGTTAGGGAATCCACCCAGTACAGAAGCCCCCTCTTGCGCCTTGCAAGTGTCCTCCCGACAAACCGCACAACCCAATGGCGAAGTCAAATAACGATACATGCAAATTACTTAGCCAGGTCGTACCCATAATAGACATGTGGTTGTACTGTATAGCATGGCCCAAGGTAACACACGACCGGTCCTTAATTGACTATGGCGGAACAATCACATTCCAGAATTTTGTGCATCCCACACCCGCCATACAACCTTCTGCCCCGGTCTAAACCATTTTTCACTTTTATTTTTTTTCAAATTAATACCGGCAACACCAATTGCCATATTTCACAATTCAATTTGAATCAAGTTTGAAAGAATGTCCATAATGGTAAGGTACCGAAGTGATTAAGCATGGCTAAGCATTTTCTACCGTCCCATAATACAAAAATGATTATTATTAACAGTAATTAATTTTCCTAGGGTGTCAATGGTTGTCAAAATGAATATCAATGTGGGTATAACAATTTGGCATTTATCTAAGCATTTAAAATGACATTAAAGTACAGTACGCAAATAATAAGCATGCAATAATTTAAAAACAAAATAGCATTTCATAAACTTGGGTTCAATATGGTCAAGGGAGACTTGCCTTCAACCTCTCCCGCTGCTGCTACCTCCGTCGGATGCTCCGCTCGCTCAACCGCTGCGTCGTCTACACGCGAAACACGCGAAACGAGACAAAAATAAATAAAATCCAAAAATTCAAAAGAAAGACACCAGAAGATAGATCTTGATTTTAGATGAATTTATAAATTTAAATCGTTCAAATCGGAGTTCGAACGGAGGAGAACGGGCCTTCCGAAGTTTCTCGGGAGAGAAAATCAGAAAAATTCTAAGGGGGTGACACGTGGCGGCTCCTGATTGGCTGGATTCGGATTTTCGGGAATATCAGAGAATAGAAAATAAATCATTTCGCTGACATGCGGGGTCCACAAGTCATAGACTCGGTCTACGATGAACCGAGTGCACAGAGGGGTTCACGGGTGAAGTGACTGTCACACTGGCGTGGCAGCCACGTAGGAGTTAGGGCTGATGTGTCGGTGACGTGGCGGACGTGGGGCGAAATAGACTGACGTGGCGGTGACATGGCGCACACGTGTCAGTGACGTGGCCAACGCGTGGCTTGCACGTGGCGCCAGGTGGCGACTGACGGGCAAGACTAGGTGACACGACGACATGGCGTCGCTGACGAGGATGACCACGCGGAAGGTTAGGGCTTACGTGGCGTCTATGCGGTGGACAGGGAGGCGACACGTGGAGGTGACGAGGCGGGTGACTCGGTGGCTTACCGGAGGGAAAACGTGGCGCAGATCTGATCGTCGCTTTGCAGATCAACGGCAGAGGGTGTTGGTGCAAGCGGGCGATGACGTGGCCAACCCTGAGGCGCCGATGGACGATCCGATGGCTGAGGGTGACGGAGGAGAAACGGCGGCGAGGTGGCGGCGCTAACGCTCGGACTTGGGGAAGACGACGTGCCAAAAGACGGAGGAGGACCGGATTAGTCACAAAATGATGCGGAATAGAAAGAGGATGACTCAAGGATCGTGTTGGCACAAGTTTTGTCACCGGAGACTCACCGGAGAGGGAAAGAATGACAGCGGAAGGGCTCAGGCACGGCTGCGTACTCCGGCGAGGTCGTGCAGCCACCAGACGGCGTCTCCGCCGGTGAGAGAGGAGGGAAAAGAGGCGGCGCGAGGTGGCGAGTGCGGCGCGGAAACCGGAGAGGGTTTTTATAGCCTTGGGTGGCGTGAGATGGCACGGGAACCGAAGATGACCACGCGGCGCTAGGTTACGGGCGGCGGCGGGCGCTAGGGCGATGTGGCGCAGCGTGATCCGTTGGATCGGGATCGGACGGTGGAGAATGAAGCGGATTAGGGTTAGGGTTTTGGCTGTGAGTGGCGGCGCTGAGTTCGGCCGTTGGATCGTCGATCAACGGTGGATAGCGCTAGGGTTTTCGGTGTGGAACGGGCCGAGCGATAGCGAACAGTAACGGGCCGACGAAATGAACAGGAAAATCGGCCCAAAAAGAATTAAAGGATTTAGGAATTAAGAAGAATTCAGAAAATCCAAATAAACTTCAAATAATTCAATTAAATAGCAAACAAATCCCGAAAGATATCCAAAAATACAGAAAAATTCAATAAAACACAAGGAACCCAAAAAAAATAAGAAATAATTAATTTGAAGTATAGATTAGTCCAATTAAATCCTTTTAAATTTTGAAAATTCAGTTTAAGCTGAAATTAATCCAAATAAATTGCAACGGTTCGGGTTTTGAAATTCAGACGCTGAGAACTCCAAAAACTAGAACGTTACTTGTTGCAATTAGAAGTGAATTGAGAGCCTCTTGTGCATGTGTTGCACTTGGTGATCACCGGAGTGCATGTATTGCACTAGGTGAAGTTCAAGCGAGAAGGCTTGGCTTGTTACTCTTGGTGTTTGCCGACACCTAGACGGCATGGAGGCGTTGTGCGCGGTAAGCTTCTCAACGGAGGTTGTGAGAAGCCCCGGCAAGTTGTGAAGGTCAGTGCTCGCCTACCCGGAGCGGGAAAGAGCAACCACTAGTGAAATCGAGGCGGGTGCTCAATTCGTGGAGCCGGTCCAAAGTGGTTTGGGCTAGCCTCAACTTGGATTAGGGGAGACCGGCAAGTCTTCGAACACCACAGTAAAACATCGGTGTGTCTTTTTGTGTTTGCTCCAATTCTCTATTTACATTGTTGCAATTTACATTCCTAGAATTAAATTGCTTAATTGTCTTTAGGATTGTATATTCTTGAGTAGAGGCATAATTAGCTAGTGAACTTAGTGAGCCTAGTTGACTTAGGTTTAATTATCAAAACCTTAGTTTATCGCTTCCACATTGATTTTTATTTAGGTTTTGACATAGGGATAAATAGGCGAGATTTAAACTAATCGTTGAAGAAATTTTTAAAGCCGCATATTCACCCCCCCTCTAGTCGGCATCCTCGATCTTACAAGTAGTATCAGAGCTTGGTTTCTCATTTTATTAGACTTAACCATCTAGAGAGTAAAGGATGGCGACTAGCGGATTAGTGCACGACACCGATTCACATATTTTTAATGGCTCGAATTTTGCTTCATGAAAATTATTTATGATTTCTCATTTTAAATCCATAAGCCCCCAAATATGTTGGATCGTAGATGTCGGCTTTTCTTCTCCGTTGAATGATGTTGCTCCAACTAAAGGAGAGGAGAAATGCCTACATCTCGACGCTCAAACTACTAATGTCTTATTTAGTGTTGTGAGCGTAGGAATTTTTAATAAGATGTGCAACCTCAAGAGCGCTCACAAAATGTGGACAAAGTTTCAAGAATTATATGATGTGTCCACATCATCTAGTGAGGGTTGCATAGAAGAATGGGTGTCAGGAGATGAAACTTCAAGCTCCATCTCAAATGATGAAGAACCGACAATACCATCAACCTCAACCTCCGTCTCAAGCGACGATGAGTATCCAATGCTATCTTCTCTAACTCGTTGCTTCATGGCTAAAGGTAAAATTGAGGTAAATGATGATAACGATGATGAGCCCTCTTACGATGATTTGATGAATTTATTAGAGGAGCTCATTGAATATCTTGGAAAGGAGAAAGCAAAATATAAGATTTTGAAGCTCAAGCATGACTCACCTAAAAATGATTATAATGTGCTTAAAGAAAATCATGAATCCCTCCTTCTCAAGGAAATCATTAAGCCAAGAGTGGACATAGGAATTTCTTGTGATATTCTAGATGATATGCCATGCTTAAATAATGATTCTTGCATTTCATCTAAAGAAATGTCCACCTCTTGTGAGGATTTAATTGATTTGCCTTGTTGCTCTAATGAATTTGTTTCAAGTTCCTCTATATGTTTAGAGACTAATCTTGTAGAAGAGAATAAAGAACTCAAGGAACAAGTCACTAAATTGAGTAGTG
Source organism: Guadua angustifolia (assembly GCA_036346375.1). Lineage (NCBI taxonomy): Eukaryota > Viridiplantae > Streptophyta > Magnoliopsida > Poales > Poaceae > Guadua > Guadua angustifolia. Next base: position 21,840,650 of record CM070510.1, read on the forward strand.
ACTTAGAAAAGTGCTATAAAGGAAAGGCCACCCTCGACGACATATTAAGCAAGCAACGACGTTCGCAAGGCAAGAGAGGGATTGGCTACATCTCCAAGAAGAAGGAGAATAGCAAGACAAGGCACAACGCAAGACACTCGAAGACCATCAAGTGCTTTGCTTGCAACAAAAAGGGACACCTCGCCTCTGTGTGTCCAAGCAAAGTGGATATCAAGCCACAAGCATCAACCATGAGGCAAACCGGCAAGGAGCAAATCAAGAAGGTCAAGAGAGGGCCAAATAGCGTGACGTGCTTCAATTGCCGGGAAAGGGGACATTTCGGTAAGAATTGCCCCAAAGGTATCACTCCTAAGCCTATTATATATAATGATCATTATTTGCTTAGGAAGGACAAAAATGGCGATGTGTTTGCCAAGTTTGTCGATTCTTCTAAGTGTTTGCATAATAGTAACAATCATTTGCTTAGAAGAAATAAATCTAGAAATGTGTTTGCTCAAAATGCTAGATTTCCTAAGACTATGAAAAATCATGTTGATCATGTGCTTAGGAAAAATAACTATAGCAAAACATTTGCTAGAAATGCTAGATCCTCTAAGTGTCCTCAATATAATGATTATTATGTACTTAGAAAGGATCAAACTAGGAATGGATTTGCTAAGAATGCTAAAACTCCTAAACCTTCTCAATTCAATGCCAGTAAATCGCTTAGGAGTAGTAACAATCGCAAATCCATTGCTAGTCATGTTAGTTCACCTAAGACTATTAATGTTAGGGCCATTTGGGTTCCTAAATCTATTGTGACTAACATTGTCGGACCCAACATGGATTGGGTACCAAAAACCGTCTAAAAAGATTTTAGGTACTATGAGATGGATTGGACGTTTAGCTTCTTCAAAAGGGAAGAGGACTTCATCAATTGCAAAATAGAGCCAAGCATAAAGACGATCGCTTCCAATTACAAGCCAATGTCATATCAGGTAACAAGTATTTAAATTGATAATTTTAGCTGATAGCATTGTGTAGGTTATAGTGCATTATCATAATCAATTTAAATTGCTTGTTCATGTTCTTGCTCACGCTTCTTAATTGAACTTATGGCAATCTTGAGCAAGTTGGGAAGTGGCACATTAAGGGAGAGTGCTAAATCATAATCATGTATATCACATCTCTATGTGTGCCCATATTCATATAAGTGCTAATATACTTTCAAAATCAAGCCATTTAGCAAAAGTGAAAAATCTTAGTAACTATTACTAATCTTGTGAAAAACTAGTTGAAAAATGTATACAAATACTTTCAAAAGGTTTTTCAATGGTTTTAGCTTTACAAAAACTAATTTCAAAAGAAAATATGTTTTTAGCCTAAAAACTAGTTACTAGTATCTTGTTTTGACTCTAAATTTATAATTTTCATAGAATAAATTGTAAAATAATTTTGAATATAGATCCAAAACGGAAAACATAGAGTTGGTCATTCTTAACAATTCTTGTATTCAAAAGATTTCTAAAAGACCAATCTATCAAAAGTTGTTTGATTTTGAAACTCACCCAAAAACTATGCATGACCTATATTGGTCATATTCTAGCACATTGTGAGTTTCACCTCTTGGACCGGATTATTAACCATATCTTGGTTCAAAATGGTATTTCAAACTCATACATACCAATTCCAATCATATATCTTCTCATTTGCTTCATTTGATACTTTTTGGAATAATGTTCAAAATCATATGCATTCATATCCTTCATATGAGCCTCTTTGGTCAAAAGTCAAATTTTGTTTCAAAGGCCAATATTCGTGAAAATCTTTACAAAAGTCCTTAAATATATATTTCAAATGTTTTACAATGCTTTCGGAATAAAAATCCCTATTTTAGAAACAAAATAGCAAATATGGCCACAAATGGATCTTGTAGAATCTTGATTTTGAATTAAATGAAATATTTTTATAAATTAAAATCTATTGAGTTTTTGAAAAAATGGTCAATACAAAACTCGTAGGATTGGTAATTTCAAACATTTCTCTAGTTCAAAGTTTTTCCAAATGACCAACCGTTCAAAAATTATAGCCATTTGAATTTGGTCAAAATCATTCATTTGACCCAAAATGACCCATTCTTGCATATTGTGGGTTTTGATATTTGAGTTGGATTTCTTCATGTTTCTTGGCTTGAAATAGTACTTCTAACTCATACAAATCCATGAAAGTTCAAATCTCCATAAAATCAAAATCGGATTGCATTTTGAGCACTCGATGCAAATTGAACTTCTCTTTTTGCCTACATAGCGCAATCTGCCATATCTTTTAAAAGAAAATTCTTTTTGAGAAAATTCTTTTTGATAAACCTTCTAAATAATTCAAAGTTCATTTCTGGAAACTTTTAAATTATTTGAACTTTATTTGAGAAAGTTTTGTCTTTTCTTCTCTTTGATCAAAAATCATGCCTACAAAGCAAAATTTGGCATATCTTTTGATTGGAGACTCCTTTTGGAAAAGTTTCTTTGGAGTCCAAAGTATGTTTCTGCACAATTTCAAATAATTTTAACTTAATTTACAAAAGTTATGGCTTTTTCTCTTTTTGATCAAATGCTGAAAATTCAGACTTTTGCATGGTTTTGAGTTGAATTGTGATTTTTGTATCTCCAAATCAGATCATAATTTGAGGGGACCATCTTTTCAATAATTCATACTCAATAGTTGGTCTATAATACAAAATTTTATCAGATTTTTTAGACCTCATTTGTATAGTTTTTCAGCTATCTTTTGAAGCCTAAATGAAATGTCAAAATCTAAAAATCTGAAATTCTAGTTCATTGAAATCTTTGTGGTTTTCATATGTTCAATTTGGCTTCAAGTTGGAAGAACCTTCCAAAACAAAACTTGAGGATGTTTAAATGTATTAGCTCCATGATTTACCTTATGATCCTTTTGGAGCTTGTTTAATCGAGTTTTGTATGTTTGAAAGAGACTCTCCATTTGGCTATGTCATGGTATCAAGATGATATTGAATTGACATATAGTTTTGGTTTTCGAGAAAATGAGCTTGTTTTAAAATATATATCAATATTTTTCTCAAAAGTGGTATCCTCATGCAAAATGATCTTTTACAAGTGGTATCTCTTACAAGTAGTATCATTTGAAAAACAATCTTTACTTGTGATATGAATAAAAAAATGAGTACTTCAAGTGGTATCTCTTTAAAATTTATATTTACAAACTTTATGTTTTCCACAAGTGGTATTATGAGTTATGCTTCTTTAAAACAACCTTCTACAAGTGGTTTCATGAAAATTCGAAGCTCATTTGGATGTTCTCCTCGTTTAAGCACTATTAGGCTCTCAAAGACTATTTTGTGAGTTTGTTTGCAAATTAAAAAAAAAGCCTAATAAAATGAAGAGCTTATTTGAATGTGTTTCAAATGTCTTTCTCGTGCTTAACTTAAACTATGGCCTCTTTTCAAGTTAGTTTACTCTTTTGGGCCATATAAAGAAGAAGCTTGTAGAATTCTTGAATCTTATTGAAAATTCTTAATATTTACAAGTGGTATTTGCTTTAAGAATTCTTGTGAACTTAAATAGGTCATATATATTCATTTCAATCTCATTATGACTTCTTTTCAAAGAATTTCTTGTCAAGCTCTCTTCTTCAAAGTGATATCTCCTTACCAAGCTCTTCACTTTAAAAGTCTCCTTTTTGGAATCGTTTTCCATTTTTGGTGTTTAATGCCAAAAGGGGGAGAATTTGTGGGAGCTTAATACCTCATTTGGTTAAAGGAGAGTTTGTGGATGCTTAATTTCATTAAGGAGGAGAATTATTTATCTAAGAATCTCACATATCTATTCTCAATTGTTAAAGCTTATATTGTTCAAAGGTATGCATATATGTTCAAATAGGTTAAACCATCTCAATATGATGATTTTCATCTAAATGTTGTTATTAAGTTTGGATTTGTCATTATTCACCAAAAAGGGGGAGATTGAAAGTTCAAGCTCCATTAATTTGGTTTTGGTGTTAATGACAAATTTAATATTGAGACTAACTCTTTTGATAATCATAATATTGATTAAGTCTCAATTGTTAATTAGTGATAAATCTAAATATGAGACTAACTCTTTATTGAGTATATCTTTGATTAGTCTCATCTCATTGAAAAATGGAAAACTCAAGGTATGCACTTGTATTCATTTTATGATATCTTAATGCATATTTTGGATTCAAGTTAAAGGATGAACTCTACCATTATTTAGACCTCAAGATGTGCATAATATTTTCAATTCCATATATACATGAATGCACACATTTAGGGGGAGTTCATACTTTACCTTGATGTTTCAATAGTATTGATCAAATTCATCTTTCTATATCAAGAATCATTACTTTGAAACAACCTTTTGAATATATATAACTTGTGTAGTTGTAGTATACTCAGGGTAATATAGGATAAACTCAAATGCTATCTAAGATTAATTATGTGCATATTGATTTCAAGTTCAATTATTTATATGCGCATACCTAATGGAGTTTATTCTATAGTTGATGGTTTAAAATGTATTGATCCCTTTCCACTCCGTATAATATTTGGATCATTGCATTCCATTAAATTGAGTATATGAAACTTGTGTAGTTATATGTATACTCATGTCAATTTAAATTGAGTTCGGTTGTCTTTCAATCAATCAAAGAACATTTCATCATGTGTTGATGGTGTTTCTTTGTTGATTAAGGACAGACGAAAAGTTCTTGAGTATAATAAAGCATTAGTTGCATCAAAATACTCAAGACATCTTTTATTCATTCAAATTTATTTGAGTTGTGCTCAATCGATCTTAGAGGCATCCATTATGTGTTAATAGAGTGCAAGTGATGATTGAGGCAACCGTGTTTGTTGGACTAACGATCTTCCATGAGTTGTGAAGTAGGTTGATCCAAGACGATAAAGAATCGGGAACAAGTCATCATGTGTTGATGAACTTCAAGAGAAGATCCCGAAATGAAGAGAAGGGCAAGAGAAGGTTCATCATGTGTTGATGAACAAGAAGAAGAAGATTCGATCTTGGAGAGAAGATGATTGGAAATCATAAAAACTCCAAATGGATCGCCAAAAAGTAAAGGTATAACTAGCTAGGGCTAAGGATGTTTTCCTAGTCTTTTACCGGTCTCGGTGTTTGGATGGGAGACCGGATTGCTAGTTAGGTGCCATACTATTAAGAGGGGTTGAGTCTTTTAGCTTGAGCTTCATCATGTGTTGATGAACTCAATCCGGTTCACTCTAACTCACTCTCTTTGTTTGGTTTTTGCATAAGCTAAGTATTTGCATGTGTTGCAAATAAGAGAGCTCATGCTTGCTTTTTATTGAATCTTAATCGATTTGGTTTTTGCATGGAGCTAAGTTCTGCATGTGTTGCGAAAGGTGAGAGCTCATGCATCGGTGTTTTAGCTTGTGACTTGATCATGTGTTGATCATCACAAAGGTTAAGTGAAGTTTATGCTTTGTGTTTGCAAAATGTATTTTTGCAAAATGTTGATTTGTTATTTACAAATGTGGTTTGCAAATAAGCTAGAGGTTATGGGTTTCAATCCTAAAACATGTGTTGGCATCTGCAAATGTGTTTTGCAAAGTGTCAGGATCATGTGTTGATCCTTACATGGCTAGAGGATTGATCTTATAGCTTTTCGGATTATTTGCAAACGTGTTTTGCAAAATATTGGTGTTCATTTGATCTTAGAGCATGTGATTAGAACTTGCAAATATGTTTTGCAAAAATTATTTTGATCATGAGTTGATCATCACATGGCTAAATATTTGATCTCATTGACTCTTCCTAGCTTGTAGTCATGCCCTTCATCAAGTCTATATGAGGGATTTCGAAAAATCAGATTTTAGACTTGAATGACTACATTGGAGTTTGGTTTTGGTGATATTTAAAATTATCTATGGTTGCTTAAATATTGAAAATGGGTGAAGATTGTAGCCCTCGTGATAAGCTTCGCATAGAATCAAAGATCACCTAAATCGGAGTTCAGAGTAAAAAGTTATGGCCATTTTAGTGCTGTGGCAGCGGTATGACCGGACCCACCTGCGGTAGTACCGCTCCTAGTGCGGTAGTACCGCACCTCATGCGGTATGAAAATTCCAGAATGGGGTTTTCTTCGTATTTTTTTATGTGCGGTACTACCAGGTGTGTGTGCGGTAGTACCGGTGAGCGGTAGTACCGTCCTAAGGAGCGGTAGTACCGCATTTTCTGAGTAACGGCTAGTTTTTTAGCCGTTAGGCTTTGAGGAGCGGTAGTACCGCCGCTACCGGCCCTTGGGCGGTACAACCGGCTCTCCTGGGCACTTTTGCCCATGTTACCCCCCAACGGCTAGTTTTTCTTATGGAGGCTATATAAGGAGCCTTGGGGGCTGGCATTTGGATGTTGTTGGGGTTTTGGAGAGTCCATTGCTCTTTGTGATTGAGTTGTGCATTTATTTCACTCTCCAATTTGATTCTTGAGCTAAGAGTGAGCTCTAATTGCATGTGTTGCAATTAGAAGTGGATTGAGAGCCTCTTGTGCATGTGTTGCACTTGAGGGGATCCTTGTGCATGTGTTGCACTTGGTGATCACCGGAGTGCATGTGTTGCACTGGGTGAAGTTCAAGCGAGAAGGCTTGGCTTGTTACTCTTAGTGTTTGCCGACACCTAGACGGCATGGAGGCGTTGTGCGTGGTGAGCTTCTCGACGGAGGTTGTGAGAAGCCCTGGCAAGTTGTGAAGGTCGGTGCTCGCCTACCCGGAGCGGGAAAGAGCAACCACTAGTGGAATCGAGGCGGGTGCTCAATTCGTGGAGCCGGTCCAAAGTGGTTTGGGCTAACCTCAACGTGGATTAAGAGAGACCGGCAAGTCTTCGAACACCACGGTAAAACATCGGTGTGTCTTTTTGTGTTTGCTCCAATTCTCTATTTACATTGTTGCAATTTACATTCCTAGAATTAAATTGCTTGATTGTCTTTAGGATTGTATATTCTTGAGTAGAGGCATAATTAGCTAGTGAACTTAGTGAGCCTAGTTGACTTAGACTTAATTGTCAAAACCTTAGTTTATCGCTTCCACATTGATTTTTTTTTAGGTTTTGACATTGGGATAAATAGGCGAGATTTTAACTAATCATTGAAGAAATTTTTAAAGCCGCCTATTCACCCCCCCTCTAGTCGGCATCCTCGATCTTACAATTTTGCAGAAGGGTTCTAAGGAAATTATTAAGATATCAAAAAAATTTGAATTATGATCACACTCCAGTGAATTTATAAAATTCTTACAAGTGCACTATACCATTTATGTTCTTTCTGTTTTTGATTTTTGAAATATAACAAATAAAGTTCAATGCATGCATTGATTTGATTGAGCAAACAAAAAAGTTTAATTTTTTTTAAATTTTAGAGAATGGTACTGAGGCAATTTTTAAGCTCTAATAAAAATTTTGGATCATGATCACACTCGATAAAATTTATAAAATTCTGATAAATTATTGTCCCAATTATGTTCATTCTGTTTTTGATTTTTTAAAAATAACAAATGAAGTTCAATTATTTTACAATTTTTTCTGTATGATCCAACACTTATTATGATGGTACCATAAATTTTTCACATTGTGATAAAGCATGTAAAATTTTATAAAAATCAGACAGTGTTTCTACGATTTTTAAGGAATGTCTCAAAATTCGGTTTTTCAATAAATTTTCTTAGGAGATGACTTTCTTAGGGGTTATTGGACCAAATCAGGTCAACAAATGTCGAAAACCAGTCAAAAAACATTAGATCTTAGAGAGAGATTTGGCGAAATCTTGTCTGAGATTTCTGAGATTATTGCAGTAATTTAAAAAATTTTGACTTTTTTTTGTACTCTGACCGGCATTTCAAAACTCATCCATGTTTGAAAACCAAGATCTCATGAAATTTCTGCGAGATTTTAAACTTTGGGTGGGAGAGGTGAGTAGGGAAAAGAGAAGGGGGAAAAAGATGCAGAAGATGATACATATCTATACTATAATTCACCGGTTAAAATTTTTCTACATCCACACAGTGTTTTGTCTCCACAGAGAGTACTTTTTCTGTATCCACCCTAATATGTGCACCCAAAAATCTCCCTTCCTCAAAATGAAGCGCTAAGATGTTTTATCACACCACTTCATCAAATCTAATGGTCCAAATCATTAGGTTCATCCATTCTCTAATCTAATCGCGCACGACGCCCCCCCTGCCCCGTCATTCCCCTCATTCCTAACCCTAGCTGTGCCTCTTCCCTTCCTCTCCCACGACGGCGCCGCCCGCTTCCAAAGTCCAAACCCGAAACCTCAGCCCACCGCCGGCCGAGTGCGATGGGGAAGCGCGGCCCGCCGAGGATCCCCACGAGGTCGCGCGCGGCCAGCGCGAGAATGTCGGCGCAGGAGACCGTGCGGGCAGCGACCGAGGGCGGCCTTGGCGCGGCAACGGCGTCCCGGAGGGAGAGGTTGATCTCGCGCGCGCCTGGGACCGACGGACGAGAGCGGGAGACGAGGACGAGGCGTCGCGGCGGAGCAAGCGATCGTGGAAGAAGAGGCTCAGCGCGCCATCGCCGTGGAGCGGGTTGACGCGCCGCTTGAGGCGGCGACGTCCACGACGATCCGCTCCACGCACGGCAACTGCGGCGGTAGTACGTCAGGATAGCTGGCCGCCACCGCCGCCGGCGGCGACGAGGATGGCGAGGGTGAAGAGTAGGCGGCGAGAAACGCGCCCATGGAGGAAGCTTTAGATAGAGTCAGTGAGGATGAGGTTGTGTTCTTGGCTCGATTTGCGGCGGGGACGGCGGCGCGGGGGTGGAGGTGAGGTTGCGGATTAGTGCGAGCGTAGGGGCGGTGACGCTGGCGAGTGAATTAATTGTGGGGTTTAAGGGAAGGTGCGGAAGCGGAACACGGTTGCTTGTAAAAAGATGGGGGGAGGAGCTCGAGGCACGAAACGGACGGATGTTTTGTCGGCTGCCGCCCGGGCCGTGGGTTCTGTTATCGGTGTGCCATTTCTTACTCTCTCTGTGCACTGTGCAATATCTACTGTTGCAAATATAAACTTTTCGTGTTTTCTTTCAAATATACGCCCAGGACGTGGCTCTACCAATATGTATTCACGTCACAGATATCGGTTATCTGTTACGGAGAAGAAAAGATGCATTTGTTTGTGCAAACAGAGTAATGGAAAATGGATTTGCTAAGCAACACTTGACTAAAATTTTTTATGAGAATAGTTGAATTTGTGATCTTTTGGATCCTCATGAAGGTTCGTGCTCTGGGCCGGCGCATTCCTCGTCTCCGGTATTTACAGCAGGCATCACCGCCGCGGAACATCCCTTCAAGGAAAGCACTGCCGAATATCCCCTTCTTTTATTATAAAGCATCAGTTGGTACAGTTTGTAAAAAATGTTTTAGATTGTGAAACCATCTTTTTTATATGAACTCATGCAACACACTGTCTGCTTCTTGTATTACGTAAATTTGATAGCAAAGGTCTAAATTTACTCTAAAGTTAAGTATTTTCCAATGCAGCTATGCTTATCTTTTTTAAGAAATAGTACATGAATTGTGAATCTAATATCCATACAGACAATTGCCACCGTTTGCATGTTCTTGGCTGGAAAAGTCGAAGAAACACCTAGGCCGTTGAAGGATCTCATCCGGTTTCTTATGAGATTATTCATAAAAGGATCCTGCTGCAGTCGAGAATCAAGCAGAGGGTAATGGATGAAACTGAATGATTCTTTTTTTGCATGGTTGCTATTTTGTGAAATTTTTTCCGCTACAAAATTTTATACCAAAAGTCATGTTTATACTTGTGAGATTGTACCTGTTTACTTTGCAATATAGTGCAGTCCCATTGAGTGCTTCACCTGCTTTCATGCTGTCTGCTTATGGCCACAGGAACACATTTGTTTTTTTATGCCCTTGTTTTTTAAATTGTTGAGACTGTCAATGTGTACTGATGTTTATTAGCTATGTATTTGACAATAAGCATCCATCATCTATTTGTTTCTTTTCCTATTTCTCAAGCAATTTTAAATCATAGGATTATATCCTTTGAGTTTGTCATTCTCTGATTTCACTGATGCAAAGGAAAAATGATATTTCTCTTCAACTTAGTAGGTGATTTTATTTTTTTGGTAAATCTCATCTCATATTTACAGTAGACTTACGATCCAGGTTCATTTTTTATTAGAAGGCAACTGTTTCTGCTAATATTGCCATAGTTGATTCTGTGTGGTTTTAGATGTATCCCGAACAGAATTTGACCAATATCAAGCAAAGCATAGTTTTAACGCTCTGCTCCTTTTTGTCTTATAGGCAAATGATCCCACTATTGAACGTATTATCACCCCTCGAATTGCACTAACAACCGCAGAATATTTGGCTTATGAGTGTGGCAAGCATGTACTCGTCATCTTGACAGATATGAGTTCATACGTAGATGCGCTTCGTGAGGTACTGCGTTTGATATCTTGTATCATGTCTCATATTCTTGGTTGATGTTTGTTTTACCAATTACTCTTAGAACTTAATTCCGTAGAAGCACACTGTTCAATCATAATTCTTTCTTGGAAAAATTTTTGTGGTATTTTGTTGATGACTTGAAGGATCAATGATTTTTTTGATGGAAAGGATTAACAAATTTTATGTTCTGACTGTACTCAAATGCCATCCATGTGATTACAAAGTTTCCTGTTTGAATGAACTAAAACCTGAAAAGCCACATTTTCAGTTAGCACGCATGAGCATGATGCTTGTACAAACTTCAAGTGTTTCATATGATGACTGATCAGAAATGGCATGAGTTTGGTCATTATCTGCTTGGAAAAGTTCATGAGATTTCATTTGATCATGTCGTCACAACCCAAAATGGGCAAATCAATGTTGGATTTACCTTGACATATCTAGCGACATTGTTTTGTGCTTTTCTCTATCTATGAAATAGCAATTTGTAAGATTCTAATGTATTAGTCTCGCATATCCCATTTATGTATTTACTGTTCAGCTGTAATAAATTGGTAAATGGCTGTCATGTGTATTTTTATGATATACAATACAATAGCATTTCATAGGAACTGTGCTTATGTGTATTGAAGGGAGGACCGGCTCCATTACCCAAATACCCATTCTAACAATGCCTAATGATGGTAAGAAATGAAATTGTTTGCTCTGTTGATCTATTTGTTACGGTTGTATATTACCATTACAGCTTATCTTGAACATTCTATTAAGAAGTTGTACTTAAGACTTTTCCACAAGTATGCAAAAATATCCAGCATATTATTTGGCACAATTACCCATTTTACCACCAGTGAGCTAGATCTGTCAAAGCGTGATATAATAACTCTCTGTATCTTTCTTTTGTGCTTCTATTATAATCACATCTTACTACACTTGATTACCAAAACATATAACACCTTTTGCTTATTTGAATTGTATTACTAAATATCGCCGTAGCGTTAGCACGGGCATTATGCTAGTGTCCTTAAATTTGTTGGTTTGAGATTAACCCCAAATAGTTGTACCCTTATATTTTTTGTACACCGGCCATACATTCCTTGTACAGAGGTCGCCTTAAATTGGGATGGGCGGTGGATATCAACTAATGGTAAATCCAAATCAAGTGTTGGATTGAGCCCTAATGATTTAATGATCTTTAGTCTTTTAGAACATGCTTGTTTTCTTTCGGAGTACATACATAAAATAAAATAAAATAAAATAAAAAGGAATTTCTGGAGTAAACAAGGTAGATAGGATAATCTCTACTACTTCTAATTACGAGTTGGTAGTGGTGGTCCGTTCTCCCCTTCTCCCAAAACCGTCATTGTCCCAATCTTCTATACATTGACGAACGGAGAAAGTTCTAATTCGGTTGAATATACATGCATGCGTGATCTGCGGCGTATTAGACTCTTATCTCAATCACCCGATTCTATTTCAAAATACTACATAGCCGATTCTTTTTCCATATACTGCACGCATACAGCTTCTAATGGGCTGTTTGGTTGTCTGGTTCCACGCAGTTAGACTCGTGGGAGCTAGGGAACCAGTGTTTAGTTGCTTGTTGTATCGTGTGAGCTTACACCTACGTATGCAAGATGGCTGTTTGGTTACCTGCGCGCGGTGCGGAACCAGACCAGTACAATGCATAAAGCACTCGCAACCAGACTTATGGGAAACGAGCTCCATGACTGTTTCTCCAAAGCTAGACTGGGGCGATGCAGGCTCCCGCAGCCAGGCTTGTGCGAGACGGCAACCAAACAGCCTCTAAGTTACCATATGCCTTTGAGTTGCCATATGCATCATTTCCATTAAATATTTGCTTGCATGTGTAGATAAGATCATCTTTTCTTTTTATCTAATCATGTATGGACTTGATTTCGGTCGGCCAGTAGCATGCGCACGGCTATGCATGACGCAACTAGATAAGTTTGTTATCTCTATCTCTACTAATTCTAATTAGGAGTTGATGGTGGTACGTCCGTTCTCCACCCTCACCTCGACACGTATGCGCACCCCCGTGGCTGAGTGGGAAGAGAGCAATGGCCACCCCGATAGATTGGATTGTATTATCCCGTCGCAAGAGGTAAATGAATATGCATGACTCATTTATTGCTTTCCTTTCTCCCAATGATCTAGCATTTGAATCGGCGGCGATTGCTCCCGGTGCTTTTCAGATTGGATTGATTGATTCCTTTTCGGAGGAAGCAGAGCTTCGATTCATAGAATTGGGTCTTTTCTCGCCTCTTTCGCTTTTGTTGCCTTCTTTATTCGATGATTTCTTAATCTGAATTCCATATATATCTCCTCGATTGTTGAATCTATATAACCCCATCGCTTCTTGTCTCTCCTGCAGTTGTATTGAGCTTATCCGTTGAGTGGAGGTAATGGACGACCTTCTTGATCTCCTCGATACGACGTAGGGGCAAGTCGTCCATGGTGGGCGGCGAGATAGGCTGACGACATCACTGGAACTCGCACGGTGGATGATATCAATAGGTTGAGGGAGACACTCGCGGGGGGAGGCGAGGAGGCGGTGGAGCTGGTGGTATGGCCGGAGCAGGCGTACGAGCTACACCTCCGTTAATGGTGGTAGCCACATACAGATGACGTGTACCTCTTCAATACCTTTGCGCTTATGGAGCAGCAGGTGATACCTTTTTCGATCGATCGATCGATCTCAAATTATGGCATTACAAATTTACAATCCCAAGTACTGTGATATTATTATTTAAGTTTGTGAAATTAAAGATAATTTTAAAGTTTGTAAACACGTGCTTGGAATTTGTATGCTTCGATGAATTGATTTAAACTTTTAACCATTGTACATTCATAGTTAACATTATTATTCAGATAAAATTAGTGCTCTTTACAAATAAATTTTTACCGCAAATTAAATTTTCGTTGCATCAATAGGCACGTGGTTAGTTTTAACGTTATTTTTGTTGATATGAGTTTTACGGCCAATTATTGAAACTTCTGCTTTTTTAATTCCTTAGGTATATTAGTAGGCTATGCCTAGGGATATATGCAAATATTACAAATCCAGCATATTCCAAATAAAAAAGCTCATCCACAAAAAGAAGAAAGATATAAAAGAAAAAAAAACAAATGAGCCAATTGGGCATGACAATTGACAAGTGATAACTGCGCTGTTGACAAAGGCTTCAGTCTGCAGCGGCCAGAAGTAAAAAGCGCAACAAGAAGGCTGGCAAGTGACGACACAAGGAAAATGATAAAGCGCTCTAAGCGTCAGAAAAAATAAATAAATAAATAAAAATTAAAATAAAGGAAATGCAACAGTGTCCTTCATGCTAAGCAAATTCATCTGCATTTCATTTTATGTTTTTTCAAATGGTCAGTCACCATTAGCAATTGATAATAGTAACCGAACACCAAACAGTTGCTCTTGCACCAATGTTCATCATGTATCTTTAGCGTCCATCAGGACATAGGTCGTGAACTCCCATAACAATCACCCTCCATGGCTCCATGTGAGAATTCAATGTACGGACAATACTACAAAAATTGCAAGTGGTAGCAACATTCTGCACAGGTGACATATAATACACGCTGTATCGATTCAACAAACAGTGCACATATTTTTTGAACTTGATTGACAAAATTTTTGCCGACAGAGAGGACAGGGAGGCTATCGAGAACAACTGCTATGTTACACAACCCAAGACCAGAAGAGATGGGAATCCAGCATCTCTCACTTCTCTTTTAAATTACCTTCGCATTCATGGTAGATTCAATCACCATCTATACAAGAGTGCCACTCCTTATTTGGTGGAATAAATGAATCCGTCCCCATTCTATTATGTGTATTTACCAACTACATCCAAAGTATCCAACACCCCCTTTCTCCTTTCTCAAGTTTACACAGGCCTTTTTTACTTCAAAATAACCACGAATCCGCTTCAGATTCAGTTGCATTTACGAAAGAATAGTATAACATGGATGAAATATTGACAGGTGTGGATATCATGATGTCCGTAAGAGATCAGGATCTTGCAAGCATTCTTGGGGATTGGCATAAAAGAAATCCTCTTCCTTGGGTCTGTCAGGAATCACTGTCCTCTTTGAGTTTGATCCCATCCGATTTGCATGGGCAGCCTTGAGCAATGAAGAGAACTCATCCCACCGCAAAGAACCATTGTTATACTGATCTACTAGCTCGACAATAAGCTTGCGATCCAACAAGATTGTCTTCTTGAAACCAAGGTACCTGCATGCAGCAAGTGAGAGAAGACATATAATTACCACATCTGGACAGGTGCACAACTTTGTGGAGTTTAGCAGAAAGCATATCATGATTATCTGCCCTACAACTATCAATGAGGATTGACCAATGACAAACAATGTATGTACCAAGTTGCAAATGCAATATATCAAAGTCTCCATCATAATGTGCCGCATGGCCAAGTGGAATGCATACCTGCGATGACCCTCAACAACTTTGGCCATATTGCCATCATATGTTGGAACAAATATATCACTTTCTAAAGAAACCAAGTAATCCAGTGCTGCCATTTGCGACGAATGGTTCTGGAAGAACATTAGATCGGAAGGTTCCAAAAGTGTCTCTTTTCTCACCTATAAATCAATGTTAAAGCATAAATGAATAAGCAAGGAGAACGAGAAGTGGTGAGAAATGGTTGTATACTTGTACAACACATGTGTGATTCGATAGATTTATAACACATTCGATTGTGTCCATACCACATTTGGGTAAGCGGTAGTGAGAGGAGCCATTCTGCGCTTTCCACCATATATTTCTCCAGCCGCAATATATATTTGCATACTTCTATCGATGTCCAATGCTCTGAGGACAAGAGCAGTCTCCTCTGGTGTCAATGGGCAAAGGCCATCTTTTCTTTTCAAGTCTGAGTTAATGACTTTCTCTTTCCACCATGGATAAGCATACCTGAGGCCAAGAATAGTTTGAAAACTATTGTCAAAAGAGCATGTCCAGTTGACAAGTTTTAATGACCCACTCTACGAACAAGAACTAACCAAAGAAATACAACCGCAGGTTTAAATTATAATTCCAAAACACTCACCTCATTCTTGTGAGCTCTTCCGCCTCTTCGTTACTGCAACCATGTGTACAACCAGAGAAAGCCAACATATCCATTTCATAACGTAAATGAAGAACCAAGAATGGACCATTTTGGCGAAGTATCCTAATTACTTGCTTGCCCAACTCTTCAATTTGTGAGGTAAATCTCAGAGAGGCGTAATTTACTCGGCATCGTAGTTTCTGAATCTCCATAGGCAAGCCATTGTTTGCTAGCCTAGCATCAGTTCTATTCAAATGGACAACCTTGTACTTCCGAATCAATGGAAGAATCTGATTCCAATTTAATCAACTATTAGCTTATTAAATAAATGCTGTGATCCAAAGCAGCCTTAATATAATGCAAGATGAAGCTTACCTGATTATGGTAATAGGATATATCAGACCAACTAATAGGTGGCATTGAGTGGAACACCCCAAGTTCGACTCTTCGCTTTACCCTTGGGGGCAGTTCTCTCAGTATGCGAACTTCATCACGTAAAGAGGTTATAAAGTATTCAACATCAAATATATCTTGGAACTCACTGCAAGACAGAATGGATCACTCATAAGCACAAAACCCACTAATAGCTCAAGAAAGAAATTATGCAAAGGAAATGAATATCAAGGTGCCAAACCACACCTTGGATCATTCCAAAATGAAGTCTTATCCAACTCTGGCACAACCAAAGTGACATTCAAATATCTTGCTATTACAACCATGTCACATATCTGATGAAACCAAAAGGAAGAGAATAGAAGAAGCCAATGTTTAGAGTCGAAAGTTGTCATTGTAAAGCACATTCCTGAAGAAAGGAATAGATAATAGGGGCTTTCCAATACTTACTGCAGCTCGCATTTGGTTAAGCCCACCATTGCATGAAACCATCAAATAACCATTGTTCCTATAGATTCCTGGATGACAATGACAACAAAACATCAGTGGCAAACACAAATATAGGACATACATTACATACTGTAGGCAAGTTATACTGGTAACAAATAACAAATTACTATTGTAGTGATGTACATTAAATATTTGCGTGGAAACAGGAAAATTGAGCACACTTTGCCTGTTTGCCAGGCCTTCGGTCCTGTAAACACCATTTTCCATTTGGGGAAGGACACATAATTATCAATGAAAGTAAAATGCGCAAACATGTACATTGGTGTAGAAGAAAAATAAATTGGATTCTCTTTTATTGAATTACCTCCTAATTGAACAAACCAAGAGTTAATTTACAAAATGTAAATGCTAGAAAAGGTCCAACACAGTTAATTCAGAGAGAAACCTTGCTACAGTTACCCAAAAGCTGCTGGGGATTTCCTTTGCTATCCATGTGAATAATGTAAGGTAATTATGAAAGACAAAACCATAAGGTAGAGTGATGAATGATTGCCACCACATCCAAGCACATGCAACCACCTAAAAAGTATGATCCTAACATAGAAACAACCCAAAACACAAATGTCATGTGCAGACTACAACGACCAGAACAACAAAGATCCTGACCAACAAAACGAAAGGAGATCCCACATTGTGCAATCTACAAACGACATCACCACACCATCCAGCCTAAACTCAATCTGAATTTACTGATTCAAGAATGCGGAAAAGATGAAAAGGTGTGCCCACATTAACAAATCCTCCACAGTACACTACAGACAACATTATGACGGAATGAAATTCGCATGACCCGAGCTAAATTACGCAGATTTACAACCGGTTCAAGCACGCGAAAATGACTGAAATCTTACACCAACCGCTAGTCAATTTCATCCAAGTTCGAGGAAATCTACATCGGTGATTTGGAAGGATCTACCAAAACGCACGCCGGCTGTCGATGTCCTAGGAACAGCATTGTCCAAACAAAGAGCAGTTTCAAACAGGGCGAACGAAAGCGAGCAAGCGACCAAACACACACTCACTTTTGGGCGGCAACGCGGCCTTCTCCACGACGGGCTCCGGCGACGCCGGCCGCGCGCCGGCGAGCACGGCCGCATCCTCGGGCGCCGTGAGGCACGACGGCCACCCCTTGAGCACGCGGGGGCCCCACGTGCCCCCGACGGCGGTGAGCTGCACGACGCACGTCCACAGTAGCACCGTCGTGGTGGCGCGCACCATCCACAGCTTCATCCGCGATCGCGTCACCGTGGACGACGGCGGGCACTTGAGCTTCTCGCCGCCGACACCGGCCGCCTTAACCCCCATGGCCGCCTTCCACCCCATCGACCATGGACCAACGGAGCCCAAGAGACAAGAACCTACGCGGCGGCGACCATCCAAACACCCCACGCTTCAAATCCACCACCAACTCCAAGAACCCGCCGCCTTGCTCCCACTCCCACTCCCACCCAATGCAGCACCAAACACCGCCTCTACCGTCCTCACCCCAGCACCTCCCAGGTCGACGCCGCCACCTTCGAGACAGCTGCGCGCGCGGCCACCCAAGAACCCCTCCCAACCTCCAAGGAACCGGACCTCACCGCCGTACCCAACGCCTTCCTTGCCCGAGCCGCGGCAGCAACCAACCGCCCGGATGGTCCTCCTCGGGCGCCGCGCCTTATCGCCTCCTCCACCTCGAACGGCCTGACCCGGCCGGCCAAGAACAGCCCGTAGGCGCAGTGGGGGCACCGGGCACACCAAGGCAAGCCGTGCCCTTGCAAGATCGCGAGGCAACCTCGCCGCCGGAGACGAGAAGGCCGGTTGGGCGGAGTGGAGATCTCGGGGCAGGGGAGAGAAGGGGACGGGAGGGAGAGCGATTTGTGGGGACGCGTAGTTATTTTTAGTCCGCAGCGTCGGTGGTAGTGACGCACACACTTCTCTCCTCTCCTCTCGCGGCCAGGGTGCGCGTAGCAGTATTAATGCCTCCTTTGCGTGTCGTAATCTACGTAGGGGGAAACGGTAGGTGGCACCGGGTGCTGTACACGAGACGGAGAGAACACACGTGGAGGGTCCTGGTTGCAGAAGCTTGGCATTTTGGAGATGATGGACGGCTATGATTGGCTAGTGGTGTAATTGGAGTGCTGGAACGAGGTCTCGTGGGGCACGCGGAGGCGGAGCGGAGCCGTTTGGGGTCGTGGGATGGTTTTTTTCCCGTGACGAGGCTGGCTGCCGCCGCGGATCGTCGCTTGCAAGCTTTCGAGCTGCAAGCCTGCGACCCACTCCACTGTCCACTCTGTGCTGGAGCTATTTTTTAAACTTTTTTTTTGCTGGTCGCCTGTGGCTGTACATTCCATTATTATTTTAATTTTTAAAAATTAATCAGAAACTCTAACATTTTTTTAAAGGAATGAGCACAAAAACGAATTAAGGATTCAAACCTGAATGGGTTGAGAGGGCCGACGTGCGCTCCTATCAGCCGAAATAGACTCGTTTCTTGTTTTAGTTTTTCTTTTTGGAATTTAGGATATACCATTTCATTTATTGGCATTTTAGGAAATACATTTTTCTTTTTTAGAGAAAAATTGATCATCTTTTATGTTGTTTATGTGCTTGTGTTGAACGGACACTGATGGATGTAATTTATTCTAACAATTATTCATATGTACTATCCTACTTTAGCTTTATCTCGTAGAAGAAAAATCTCAAACAGTTGGTGCAAACTAAAAGAACAATAGGCTATATTTCTCTTTATACAGAAGTCTTGTGGGGATTGAGCAAATAAGGATTTATCACATTTTTTAACCAACGGAACGTATAAATTCTATGCTATTTGTATCAACTTAGAGCCTGATGCCTAACTATGCCATTGATCAAGTTCTTTGTATGAGGATAAAGATTAGTTCAATGAGTTCATATTAAATGCATAAAATCAATCAAACAGTCCCAAGTGAAATGTGCAAATAAGCATAAAGCCCTATCATCTAATCCATTTTCTACCGAGTTATAAAATGCATGACATTGTTACTGTGCTAATCCACACTACTAATATCCTACCACACTTTTCTCAGGGTTTGGGACACGCTCCCTCCATTGCAAATTTTATGGGTATTTCGAATGGACATAACGATTAAGAAAATTATAAAATCAAGAGAAGAGGAAATGACAATGCTACCTTTGCTTAAATAGAAATCTAAGACGGAATACTTGATGGAGAGAAAATGTGAGGGCAAACAATAAACACATCAGTAAATTCACATACGCCACTTCTATTATGCAAAAAGAAACGAGAAAATTATATGGCTTATAAAAAGGAACACAAGGGGGGCATGATGCACGATGTGCAACTAGGCAAGTTAATTACTATGACTGGTCAAGCAAATAACCTGAAAAATTAACCTATGTGAATTTGTTTCGAGCATTTTGACTCCCTCTGTTAGAGGTGGGCGTTGTGCTGTGTCGGACCGGCTTGGCATGGATTTATCGTGTTTTGTATCTAAACCGTGATGGGCCACGACGGTCCGTCATGCCCATTATGCCGGTCTGGCTTGCCTTCAACGAGCCTAGGTATAGCCTATTTGCACTTCATGCCATGCCAGCTCAGGTCTAGCCCATTTGTACTATTGCGATAAGAGAAAAGGAGTCAGAGATGCACGGAGTTGAGTAGTGGACATAAATATTATGAGAAAAAAACTAAAATTTATTTATTCTTAAATAGTTACAGAAAGCGAGAGGGCTATGCTAAACACGGGCGAGAGAGAGGGTAATGGGCTAGAAAGAGAGTGAGGAAGACGTGCGAGAGAGATTGAGAGAGACGAGCGAGAGAGGGAGAGATTGAGAGAGATGGGTGAGAGAGAGTATCGTCTCTCAATCTCTCTTAGCTCTCTCTCCTCTTTTGCCCGTCTTTTTCAAGTGTCGATGGCGGGGGTGGCATCCATATTGTTAGGTGCGTTCATGACTCTCATGCTCTGCGGGTCAGTGACCTTCATGCTAGGCTTATTCTTCATGGGTCATCAGGCTCACTTGTGTGTTTTTTTTCATTGGCTTCGTCACCAGCCTCTCTGAGATCGAGAGGGCCAACCTCTGGCTCGCTGTCACATGCTTGTCCTCATTGAAAGAGGCTTCCACATGTACGTGATTCGATCAAGGGGTTGAGGCACAGGCGTACGGCCACGACGAAAGGTAGCGGAGGCATCGAGGTTGCAAGGCCATGGTGGGCTGGAACAATGGCGGCGGAGGCACCGAGGTGAGATCGCAAGGTGGCATGGCGGGGAGCGGAGGTACAACTACGACAGACGCGGCACGGCGGGGGAGCCGAGGCGTTAGGGCCTCAGTGGACAGTGGCCTCGGCGTGCGGTCGGTGACTTCGACAAATAAACCCCGTCCTCTCCCCCACACCCCAGTGGCCCACCTCTCTGTCGCGCCGGCGTGCCCTACCACGACCGGTGTGTGCTGCCACATGCCTATGGCAGAGCCACCATGCCACGGTGTGCTCCATGCTCGACCATGCCGTGTCGGCACGAACTCGGCCCAAAATGGCCATGCCTCCCATCGTGCTTAGTTCTCGGCTTCGGCACGGTCCATGCTACAATGCCGTGCTGGCACGGTATGACCCATTTCGTATCAGGCAAGGTTTTGAATTGAAACGTGTCTGCCGTGCCTCAGACCAGCCAAAAAAAAAAACCCACGCCTGAGTGCTCACCTCTAGCCTCTGTTTAACTTCAAACCTTTTCTAGATAGTTAAGGCAGGTTGTCCTCGGATCAACTACTACTCAATAGCTAGACATATATGACATATGACATATGTGTTGACCATGACCTAAGACATTGCATTTGCATGTAGCAATATCATGACCATGTACATGTAGAACATAATTTCATTGCCTCGGTTATTTTGGCGGTTACTTTGACCAAGAAGTGGCAGATAGTAGCATTACATTGATGGTATATAGTAGGTAATAGAAATTAGATCTAATTATTAATTTATTAAAAGTATTTATACTATTGTACCGTTAATAGAAGTATAAACAAATACTAGCCAATCGGATCTATTAGATTGAAAAAGATGAATAGCCCAAATATATACTATATATTATAGTGCAAAGGATTGGAGGCCTCCTAGCCATACCACATCAGCATGTTTGCAAAAAGGTCATCTGGAAAATGCAAAATCGCGTTTAGGTCCTCTGGTTAGTTTTTTTAATAAAATAGATCCGAAAAAATTCAAAAAACACATTTAAGTCTCTCTGCGGATTACATTTAGGTCATTCTGGTGGTTTTTAGCAGAATGGACCCAGAAAAAAATAGATTACTTTATGTCCCTCTACGGTTTACGTTTAACTTCTCTCAGTGGTTTTTAGCGAAGTGGACTCAGAAACAAAAATATGTCTTGACAAAAAAAAACAGATTCGTCGAAAGTTTATAGCAGCCCACGGGTTCATCGACGGGTCCTAGCGACCTTTTTCTTAAAAAAACACGAAAACGGAAAATACATTAAAAAAAGGCAGCCGCGATTTTCTTTAAAAAAATTCAAATTCATCGAAGGTTTATAGTAGCCCATAGATTCACCGACGGGTCCTAACCAGGGTTTTCTAAAAAAACACAGATTCGTCGAAGGTTTATAACAGCCTATTTATTCGTCGGCGAGTCATAACGACCCTCTTTTTTAAAAAACGAAAAACCGAAAATATGACCAAATTTCCCATATTACGTAAAAAAACAGTCACGGTTTTCTAAAAAAAATAACACAGATTCGTCGAAAGTTTATAGCAGCCCATAGATTCACCGACGGGTCCTAACGACCCATTTTTTTAAAAAAAATTACGAAAACCGAAAATATAACCAAATTTCTCAAATTTTATACGTTGCATTGTCGTGTACGACGCAGCGTAGCGTGGTACCCTGGCTAGTTGAATTTATTGGAGCGTACAAGAGCTGTAATCGGGTGCCTGCTTTCTACGCTTCACATGGACCTCCGCTTTGGCCGGTGCTTTAAGGAGAAGCCAGTCCAAATTCTAAAGATGGTACAGAAGAGAATATCGTGACAGACCATAACGTAAGTGTGTAACAAATAAAGTAGCTATGGTGATCATCATTACACTATTTTATTAATGAAGTGATCATTACTAGTGACTAATATATATCCTCTTGATTTAGTTAATCATTTCCCCTCAAGTGGTTGCCGCTCGTATCGTGCATGCCGCATGCGCCTGCGACGACCTCCTCCATCGAGCAAGGAATGTTCATGGGAATATTTTTAGCTGTTGCTCTCTTCTCGAAGAAATAGTTGTGCATAATTGCATACATACTGGCTTTCTTTAAGCTTGGGGCGTTTAGAATTAGGTACGTAGAATACTTCTATTTTTTTTCTTACTTGGGAATAAATGCATGTGTGTGATTTGGGAGGTGTGGCATGCTCACTCCCATGCATACACCGTCATCGAGAGACGATCAACGAAAAATATTGGCTTCCTATTGAATGTATCAAGCTCCTGCTTGGCTCGGCTTTAACTTTTTCTTTTTTGACTAGAAGTACTCCCCTCGGTCATAAATAACTATTGTTTTGGACATCGATACAATCTCCAAAACGATAACTATTTGTAACCGGAGGGTGTAGATATAATTACAGCTCAGAGTTGTACATGACACATCAAAGTTGATAGCAGTGTTAAAATAGAGGTTTACATTTTCTGATGTGCTTATACTGCAATCAAGTATATTAAGGGTGTATTTAGTTGCTTGCATCCAGTGACACATGTATGAGATGATTTAAGAAAAAATCATCCATATGTTTAGTTATTTAAATACAACTATCCTAGCTAGATGGTGGGATATAAATTTAAAGAATATTCCCTATAGATACAGAATCATTCCATTCACTCAAAACAATGGAACCAAATAGTACAGAACTATTCCATCCTATTCAATCTCGTTCCACCAACCCAATGAATTATAAGAACACAATTCAAGACCTTATCGAGACTCTCAAGTGTTAAACAAGATTAATTTGGGAAGGGAATTTTTTAATCCTTTATTTTTGCGAGGAGAAATTTATTGTCTTAATGCAAGTTAAATGCAGGCTAGAGAGGCATTCACGTTCCGTCCTAGGTGAAATCTACTCTTTCCGTGGTCCATGCTATAATTGAGGTTCCATTTCTCGTTCGTAAAGAGATGCTGGTCCGGTCCCGTCATGTACGCCAAAACAACTTGTCATATACCCTTCTTGTTTGTACTTCCCCTACGTGCTTCCTCAACCCTAACTAGGAAATTACCAGATTCAACATTTCTACAAACATAAACCAAATAAACCCTAACACCAGCAGGCTGATATTAACCCTACCGTACGAACGGTAATTCTAATTATCACCCGAATGCCGGATACTCGGACAAATTAAAATGTTATACTTTTATAATTTCGACAATCGTTTTTCACTTCTATAACAAATAATACATGTATTTATATTTCTTAGCGTAGGTCTGTATATGGTGGAATGGTAGTGTAGTTGTCACGCAGACAGTTTAGATTGCCGAGTCGTACAACAATAGAAGAGATGTCTGTGCATGGTGAACTTAAACCTATGCCGTGAACTTGGATGGAGTAAGGGCTGTTTGAGAAAACTGTAGTTCTTTTGAAAAGTTACTTTTTAGTTATTTGAAATGAAAAACAATTATAGTTTTTTTTTATAAGAGATCGTTTGACAAATAGTTAATTTATCTCAGTAATAAGTTATAAAAATAGATTTAAACTAGTTTTCAGCTTTGAACTTTTACTAATTATATATAATTTCTACTTTATACTAAAAATTGCTTAGAAGTTAAGCTGTTTAGGAGGTCTATACCAATCGACCCCTCGTGCAAAAGACACTGTGCTCACCAAACATATGGGCTTGCTGCAACTACGGGTATCCATACCATACCTGCACCTCAGTGCGTCATCCATCGATCACCAAGCTACTTTCTTAAGCCATTATGCATCATCATACTAGTTGGTGGACAGTTACATTCCACCAGCAGCAGCCTCTGCCTTCACCATCGTCTTTCGAAACAAGCCCTCCACTATTTAAAACCGTCACAAGCAGCCTTACAGCAATCGCAAGCATCCACCACCCCTGGAAAATCTAACAAAAAAAGGTAGATGGTTACGAACTGGTTGGTGACATACATGCGCAACAAATTAGCTAGATAGGAATAGGAATTCCTTTTATTCTAGGTGCTAATCATGCATAAGTTGTTGATGTTCTCGTTTGCACCGACGGGCATTTTGTAATTATTCAAACACCCCCTGACACTAGTCTTCTTTAAGATGGTACTTCAGATCGAGATGCTATAGTTAGCTTGGCCTTTTCTTTTGGAAGATATGAATCGTATTTTCTTGTGTTCGACATCATTATAACCTAAATCTAACTTATATAACTCCGGAAAGATTGTTCAGAAAGATGAAACATATAATTAAGCTGAAAGTTCGAAGTCCACCCTCAATGAATGATTGCAGATCTTCTGCCGTAACGGCACTCTGCAGTTGGGCCACTGCCGCGTGGGCCGTATAAAGCACGCGCAAAGTGGCTAATAGCAGAGTGTCGTTACGGCAGAGGATATCTTTCCTCGATGACGTGGGGCCCACACGGCAGTGGCCCAATAGCAGAGTGCCGTTACGGCAAATGATATCTTTCCTCGATGAATGGCTGGATTTTCCTTGCTACATTTAGCAGCTTGCCCAATTTCTTGAATGATACACAAAGTGATTGCCTGATTGATGCAGGCCCCTCCATTGCAAGGCTGGAATGAACTCCCCATCCATTTTTTGAGTGGTTAGTACAACCATTGAGATTAACCTTTCCACATGTAGTATACAGTTTGGCTGACTTTTCATTCGAGATATTTCTTAATCTTTTGTAAGATTTTGGAAATTTCTTTCTCGAGATATTTCATTATGATTTGACAAAATGAAATGGTCTCAACTGAATGCACATTGTTTGTTTGTAAGGTTAATTCGATCCCAAAAAGAACCACATGTTATTTTTTTTTTAAGAAATGACAGGAGCTCTTCCATGCATTAAAGAAAGAAAAGCAAAGATACAACCGAAATAGTAGGAGTTTGATACAAACTAATACACTGAAGTCTTTACAGACCATCCCAGCCTAAACGGATGGTTAACAACCTACTTTACTTTGCATTTTTGCCATGCTTTATGCCTACCAGCATAGTGGCCCGTTTGCGCTTGCACGAGCATTTTTTTTAGTATGCTTAAACATCTTGGCACAAAGCTTTGTTTGAAATTTAAATGCAAAGTCAATAACTTTTGACTGATAAACATGTCTTAAACTGTTGTTTGCTTGATGTATTATTTTGAGGGAAAGAAATACTGTAACACCCAAACACTCCAAGTGCCTAGAATGCTACTACCTCGTTCATTTTTCACTAACTTTAATATCTTTTATCAACAACTACAGCAACACATCACTAAACACTTTTCAACGGTACTAAACAGGGTTAACGTGAATAGCATAGTATTATGAACAGGAGTAATGAACAATAATAAACTTGGAACTACATGGTTGGGAATGCCTAGAACCATGCGTTCAGGAGCATGCTTACCCTTTCTCGATGTTGGCAAGTGAAATTTAGAAACAAGATGAATATGCATTTAACGTCTTGCAATAAGGTATATAGGACGCTGAAATAGGGTACCATGGTGCTGGGCACTATGGTGCTGAGAACCATAATTTCAAATGCATGAATTCAAGCCATATTTAGGTATATTTTTGAAAATTTTAGTTTAAGATACATACTCAACAATAACAATTCAAATAAAACACATATCTTTGAAAAAATATACTCGAATTCAAAGATTTTGAATGAATTTAGATCACAAGCTTTGCTGATTTATATATAAAATCAACACATACCTACAATCAATCTATCATCAAAAAAAATAAATTTTGGTTTGAATTTCAGTTCAAACTTGTTTGAACTAGTTAAACTCAACATCCTAAAAATTTTGGCATGCAATACATAGGGGAAATACCTGTTTTGGATTACCATGGTGCTCCAAGTAATAACATTCATACATGTATATGTGACTCAACTAAGGTTCACATGACTATTTTTATACTATAATGATTCAATGATTACATAGTTGTGAGTCTATCATTGAAAGTATATAGCTAATTAGATATGGTGAATGATGAAGCAAATGAAGTGAATGTGCTACTCTCATCCTATGCATATCGTCTTCATTGGTCACTTAAAAATAATAAATAAGAAAGGATGAGTCAACGAGTCAGTGAGTATTTAAAAATAATAATAACATAACAAATTAATTTTTTTTAATAATACATTTTTATTCAAAATTTCAAAAATATACCACAGAAAAAAATTACACAAATATACCCGTGTCGCTCGTTGGTTGGGCGAAATAGAAATATAACCCAACCAATGGGTGACAGGGGGCTATGTCGCAAGATCAACAGGCGATAGGAGGCCACGTCAGCCCCCGAGCCCCTGTTGCCCGATCAACTGGTGATAGGAGCTAAATTGATGAACCATCGAGCGACGTGGGGGTGAGGCCCATGTTGCCCCACCAATGGGCGACAGGGAGCTCCCAGTCTATAAAACCAATTGCCCGGCACTGTGTTCACTCAACCTGCCAGAGAAGAGAAGAAAGGAAGAAAAGAGAGAAAAGAAGGAGAAGAGAAAAAGAGATGCCGAGGCGTACAAGTAGAAAAAGAAAGGGGAAGGCGAAAGAAGAGGGAGGCGCTTCGGAGTGGCCGCGCAACATCGCGTATTAGGACCTCTTCGTACCTTTCGGAGTTATCCCACTGATGTGTCTGTGCGGAGATCTTTGCAGGCTTGTCCACTCTTGGGAAATTCCAACTTGGAAGAGGAGGTATTGGAAGTGACGCAACTACGAATTCGACCTGCCGGAGAAGAGCCTGAAGAATCGCCAGCTGGTAACAATCATACGTGTTTCGTAATATTTGTAAATGAAACATCGCTAATTTATGTTTCATGTAGTCGTCTTCGCCACTGTGTGAATTTGAGCAGTGGTTTGATATGGAGATCAACCCCGAAGACCAAAGGCTCCTTGATCAAGCCAACCGGGACGAGGAGTTTAGGTGGCAGCTTCAAGCGCAGCGTGACGTCGCACGCGAGGAGGCACGTCGAAAGGAAGCGGAGGAGAAAGAGGCCGAGAGAGAGAGGAAACAAGAGAGGGCACGTCGTGCTAGAGAAGCCCCACCGGAGGCATGGACGAAAGGAAAGTGGCCTCGATCCACTCAGTAGACGTCAAGTTGTAACTATTATTTTCATTGTTTGTGATGCGCATCCCAATTTTATGTCATAATAAAGAGTGTGGCCTACCTTATTTTCCGCATTAACTTGTGATTTTAGAAATTGTGGCCACTTAGGGGTTTTCGTAGCCTCGCGGGGCCCACCGGATACGGCCCAGAAAATACGAGAAAAATCACAGGCGACCTACGCAACGCGGGCTACCACTCATCTATGGGCGAGCTGGCCAGACGTTGCCCTGGCACGAAGTTGCGAAAATCGGAAAAGGCACACGCGGCTACGAAACCGCGAAAATCGTGCCACTTTATAGTTTTTGTAGCCTCACGGGGACCACGGCCTAGAAATGAGGGGAAAAATCACGAGGGACCTATGCAATGCAGGCTACAAGCGTACGTGGTCGTCAGTGAGGTCGTTTCAGTCTGAAAGGTGGGGTGCAGCGTGTTGTCGTTTCAGTCTGAAAAGCGGGGTGCAGTGTGTTGTCGTTTTAGTCTAAAAAGCGGTGTGCATAGTGTTGTCCAATCATTCTGACAAAGCTGCTAGGTGTGTGTTGTCCAATCTGCTAGGTGTGAGAAAACTGATGAAAGGGTTAACTAAGTACATAAGATTAAAAGTACGAAGAATGCAAATACAATAGTTCGTACAACATATTTGGAAGGATTAACTAAGTACATAATATTGAAACTACCAACAATAAAAAAAAGAAACTACTGTCGACCCCATTTCTAGGCAGCTCCTCATGGTCAAGGCGGGCCTCCTCCGAACACAGCCTCGCATGAGTACGTCATTCTTGTCGGTCTTGTGATGGACCCTCTGTGGCCTAGCTGGAGGTGTGGTGAACTCGGGTTGAGAAGGTTGTGTCGGTGGTGGCGCTCCCTGCAACTGTGATGATCCAGGCTCATCTACATCGACGAGGAACCTCGCTACAGTGTCCTGCTCGTAGTCCTCCTGATCTGGATCATCACCCTGCCCCTCGTAGTCGTTAGGTGCAGGTGAAGCTGTATGCGGGAAAAACCATGCCTGTGAGCCTATAGCAAATGAAGAATTATTGAGAGCATTGTAATACGTGATTGTAATACGTGAAAAGTGCATTTCAGTACTCACCTCCAGCGTGAGCGGCTAGACCAGCTTGTCCAGCAGCTCACCCTCTCACAGCCGGCGGCGTGATGGTAGCATGCGAAGATGTAGGTGCAACACCCTTGCCTTCGCTAAGCGATGCACCGCCAGCCACCTCGGGAAGGTGGCGGCATCCCAGCAACTCGAGGACGCATCTCGTGCTCTCCCGAAACTGTGCGAGCAACGAGGTCACCTCATCTTTGGTCACGTCAGCCCCGCTGGCCAGACGAGAAAGGAAGCCCCCTGACTCCTGGTAGTACTAGACAAGCATATCAATCTACAAAATACATTACGAATTACTTAGCACAGTTACTAACTAAGATTATATGAGATCGCAGATAGGATGCGACGTACCGTACTGTGCACAGCCGAGTCCGTATGGGCGGACGTGTCTGTTACCCTGGGAATGTGTCTAGGAGGATCGGGGTCGACATGTACTAAACACAGACGAGTACAGGGAGTGTACCACTCTTGGTAGGCGCGGTACGTCTGCGGGTCGTACGCCGCAGCCTCAGCATGGACGTCGTGCAGGGCTCCTCCTCACTCCTCAACCTAAGGCGCCACGCGTACGTGCCAGGGGGTGGCCCCATGTGTGCCCTTCCTAGTCTGCCTGTGGATAAAAAATAAATATAGCGTTATTAGATGGCATTACACAATAATAATTATAAAAACATCGATGCAGGGAACTTATGTGTGGGCTGCATGTGGGACCGCGCGGTCGTCCTAGATCGGGAACTCCTATCGTAAACCAAACTGCCTCATCACTCGATGGACAGTGTAGACCTCGACCTGGACATCGAACATGAGGAACCGATGTGTGCGCCAGTACGCTGCGTCTTGTGTGCAAAGGGTGGACAGGCCACCCATCACACGAAGCTGGACCTCTGCCTCTGCGTACGGCGTCTAGCGTACGTGATCCTCGGTGAGGTGGTCGAACGCAGCGAAGAACTAGGGGTAGCCCATCCGCACCATCCTGTGTGACCACCTAGGCTGTAGTGACGATAGAACGTACCGTTAGTACTCACAAAAGTTAAAGGAAAAGTACCAAAATCGTGATTGCAATATCTTACTCGTTGATGGCACCAGATGGTGCCCATGGTCGGACCGTCGATGTCATCATCGCCTACATGCTGAAGAGATTACAGGTCGATGTCGGGCCGCCCAATCTAGAACCTCTTGTATGCCCACAGCTGTACTAGCAGTGGACATCCTCCGAAGGTCGCGCCGTCAACGATCCGTGCACACCCGTCGCAGAGCGCACGGTATGTGACGCACAACACAGTGGAGCCCCAAGAGTACTGCGGCACAGCGTCAAGGGGTGCGTCCGCGATCTGCCTTGCGAACTGGATGAGGTGCCTGTCCACGCTATCCCCATGGGAGCTCGTGAACATGCATCAGCCGAAGAGCCATAGCAGGTACGCCTCCAGGTGGCGGCTGACCCTGTACTCGTCCGCAGGCTCGACGATCTGCGCTGGCTGTAAATTGAAGCTCCCTTGTTATTTTAAGCAGTATATGCGTAATTTAGTTTTAGAGGCTAGTTGCGTACCACGAACTATCGAAGCCACCGCAGTGTCGGACTGTGTGTACTGCTGAAGGCTCGGTACACATCAGGTGGTAACACACCCTCGAACCTCTGAAGCAGCTCCTGGCGCCACATCGGATCGACGCCCTGGGGCACCACAACATCACCGGCGATCAGGAGGCTGAGGAGGTACGAGACGTCCTGCAAAGTGATCACCATCTCCCCGATAGGTAGATGGAAGGTGTGTGTCTCCAACCTCTACCGATCCACCAAAGCGGTGATCAGGGACCTGTCGAACGGGAACTGGCGACCCACGTCCTCTACCATCCGGGTGAGGGGCAGCAACCCTGAAGCTCGAAGCCTAAGAAACAAAAAATTGTAATTAATATCAGTACAGCACTAGTCTTGGTGCTAGAATAAACATATTTAGAAATTTAAATACTGATATGTTACCTGGAGATCCAACGAAGATCGAGCGTCCAGGAGTACTGCGGTGTCCTAGGTCGAAGAACGCCGAGCTGTATAGGATCCCCTCCCTCCTCTGGAACAGCAGTGGCGAAGTGGGCACGGTGACGATGATCAACAACTGAGTCCAGCAACTCAAAGGGCCACTCGTCATCTCCATGTTGGTGAGCCACACCTGCAAATTACAAAAATGAAAGTTATAATTAAAACACATATATAAACAAAAGCGTACATAAAACTATACAAGCATCGCAACAATATATTGAAACAAATACGCACATAAAAAATGTAGAAGCTCATAACAATATATTGAAGCAATTCCAATAATTTGTCAAGACACAACACTCATAACTGCTAGGTAAAAAACAGAGTTCATACAACACACGTTACATCGATGAAATATAAATTTGACATATGGCATATGATAATTCAAATTGCTTCTCATCTGGTGCGATGGCGTCATGTAGCACCCCTCGCAGAGGACAATCCTTCCCCCACCATCGGGTGACCATCTCCTCCTTCATCTTCTTCGTTTTGTGCCTAGTAGTTCTTAAACATATGTCCTGGTTGGTTGCACAATGAATGTTTCTTCATGCATTTGCCAGCTTTTGAGTCATCCATGTCATTTCTGATACACCTTATTTTTCGATGTCCTGCTTTCCCTCTTCTCGCATCAAAATCAGGGACTCAGAACCTTTCATCAACACTAGGAGTTGTGGTGAAAAAACCCACAACTCCATAACCATAAAGCTCCTCGCTCCAAGTTGCCATCACCCTTTCCTTCATAAAATATTCAGATAAATATGTACCAGGTTGCATTCCAAATAAAGCATATGCGGCTATGACATGAGAACATGACCTATGCAAAAGGTATGGCTTATTACACGAGCATTTGCAATAAGCCTGTAAGATGCACTCCTGGGTGACAACCTTCTGGTTGGTTTCACGCCGTCCTTTATCCCTGCAGATCACCTCGAAGCGCAGTGTCCGTGCACCAACTTTGATAGCTCTATGTTTGGCCACCTTCTGACTCTTCTCATCCATGTATTTAGTGATCATCAAAGAGTACAGGAACTTCTCATCTCTATCGGGACCCGAATCTGCAAATCCGGACCCTCTGTATAATCTGTACTAGTCCAGGATCACGCTAGTACACACAGGATAAACAGGTTGAAGTACCACAATCATACACAGCGGAATTAATAATAAAGTACTTCAAACATGAATATAAACGAGTTACAAGACCTTATGGTCTCCTTACAATAATTCGCCACGCAGGGCGATAAATATCAAAGTAGCACAAGTTCAATAGCGGAAGCAAAAGTAAAGCAATGAACCCATCATATTGCCACAGACAACTGAGTGCGGCTCAACCCTAATCCTCCTGACCTTCGTGGAACTCCTCCTCCCAAGCTGGCGCAACTTCTTCTTCTGAGGTTTTTGTCGAAGCAAGGGTGAGTATACAACATACTCAACAAGTCACGCACAATGCAGTTCTATTACTACATGCATGGCTTAGTCCAGAGGGAAGGCTTAATTGGTTATTTTGCATAAAGCAGCATTTCTTTTTAACAGGTAATCCTATTATATTAAAAGCGGTAAAACCAATATTATTAATAATTAATTTCTCAATTCTTTTCCAAGAGTTTGGCACACAGCCCTAGTTTGATTCATCAACTTTTGGCACACAGCCACCCATTCCACATTTTTTTTGTTTTAAAATCTAACCCTTGACTGTAATCCCCGAGCAATGTTCATTACCGCGGACGCGGCTATTCGAATAGTTTTAACACACACACTCTGCAGAGGCTGTACACTTTACCCACAGGATACAGTCACTCACCACACAGGTGATCGATTGCAACAAAGTCTTTCGGAGACTAACACTTAGCCAGTGATCCTCTCCAGTATTGCCTTTCTAACACTTCCCTCACACAGAGCCAAAGTTTAGAACAGGCAGATACAGTTGGATGGGTACCAAGCCGCAGCACAGGTATGCTCCCCCATACGATTACATTTTTGTGTAACTGTCGCCCCGAGGTATCAAAGGAAAGATATTAGAGACCTACTAAACTAGGTCCGTCCCATTCCGGACAAGTGGTTGTACGAGAAACTCAGTTCAAAGGCTCGCAAGGTAAAGTCCTTAACTGTCCCGGGCAAGACATCCATTTTATACTTCTCGGCACACAGCCTTCACAATCTTTCATACACCCCGTTGCCACACAGGCCCACCCGGCACGAAGCCTTCTCGCCACTTGCCCCGGTCCAAAGCATTTCCCACCCCGGATTTGCATTTATGCAACACATGCCAAAGCCCACTTCATTGCACGAGTAGAACCACACAGGTCGCTACCCTCAATTCCATTTCATGACATCATCGCATTATTCCAAAATGCGTTCCATAATTGTTTAGTCAGTATTGATTTGCTAATTGAAGGACATTCAACGCATACAAGCAGGCTAAGCGACTAATCACAGTCTAGCCTCCCGTGTTGGCATTAATATAGCAACCAACATAATTTAGCATTTTAGGGTGACAAGGTGTTCAGGGCATACAATGACATTAACAAGGTGGCATAATCAAAATGGTATTTTTAGCTACCTTTCCCAACATAAACAATTTCATTTTTACTAACATAGCATGCATAAATTGAATCGAAATACATTTTAAAATCTAGGGGCAATATGGTCAAAGCATGACTTGCCTTCAAACAACAGTTGATTCTGGTCTGGCTCTTGCGACGGGTCCTCGAAATCTTCTCCGCGACTTAAGAACTCGAGTCTATTCGATTACAAAGCGCACGCAATAAATATACTAAAACAGACAGCAAGATCATCACCAAAAATAAAATAAAAATCATAGTTTACATTTTTACAAATTTTTAGGAATTGGAATCACCCAATTCCGAGTTAAAATGCAAAAGTTATAGCGATTACAAGTTTCTGAATTTCAAATAAAGAAATAACCGAATTAAATGATTTATTTTTCCACTGAAAATCCGGTTAATCCCTCTCGGGTGACACGTGTCAGCACCAGAGACATCCACGTCGGCTCAGTCACTAACACGTGGGCCCTCGGGTGACGTCATGCTGACGTTAGCACACCCGACGGTCCACCCACTAACAAGTGGGCCCGATGAACAGTGCTTGGATCAACCAGAAGCTGACACGCGGCGAGCAAGCATCAAACCACGCAGACACATAATCTCCCGGCCGTTGGATTCAAATCTAACGGTCGGTACATGCGCGGCCAAACCTACACACGTGGCAACATCCACACCACTCATATCGAATCCTACGGCTATCGTTACCCGGAGAGTTTACTATTCACCGCACCTACGTGGACGCACTGACGCGGTTGGATGACGATCCAACGATGATGGTTACCCGAGCGATCCACTGCTCACAAGCCTACGCGGCTTAACCGCGGCCGCACGATTGAGATCTAACGATCATTCTCAAAGAACATTTTACGGCTACGCGGCACTATGGCGGCTGTCAGATTAAGATCCTA
This sequence comes from Guadua angustifolia, assembly GCA_036346375.1. Classification (NCBI taxonomy): domain Eukaryota; kingdom Viridiplantae; phylum Streptophyta; class Magnoliopsida; order Poales; family Poaceae; genus Guadua; species Guadua angustifolia. Next base: position 21,875,022 of record CM070510.1, read on the forward strand.
CAGTCGGAACTCACCGAGGCTATTGGATCGGCGCTTCTGAGGGAAGGACGTGGCATTACGAGCCGGCGATGGAGATCCAACGGCGCAGAGAAATGCGGCGATTCCCTATTCACCAGACGTACGTGGCCACACTAGAGTCGCACGATTACCATCTAACGGACAAGATCTACCCTTACCGTTTCAGCCTAATTCAAATAAACGAACACGTGGCCTCACCTTGAGCCTGCGATGGGAATCCGACGATTGAGGTGAGTTGCGGAGCTCCGAAGAAGAGGCGGCGGCGCTTGTCGCCGGACTCGGGGAAGACGACGCGGCTCGAGGCGCTTCGAGGCTTCTCCGGCGTGAAGAAGTGGTCTAGTCGAGGTGGCGAGACACGGCGAACTCGGTGAAGGCCTCAGCTGTGGCGGAGAGCGGCAGACGGCGGCGAAAGACGATGAAGAACCGAGAAGGGAAGAGTAGCTACTACGGCGAGCTCGGGCGAGGTCTACGGAGGATGGCAGAGCGTGGGAGAAGGGGCAAAATGAGCGGAGTGAAGTGCTGCATGCGATGGCGTATATCACCCGCTCCGACAAGCCTTGGAACTCGCGCAAAATCCCTGACATGATCCTAGGCACCCTACCGGCGACGGCGGTGCACAGTTCGCATGCTCCCGATACTGTTTGGTCACATCCGCCGTTCGATCACGATCCAACGGCGCTGATTGAATAACGGTTCGGCGAAGCTGTGCCACGCGTCGATATCCTAACGGTCGCTTAACGCGATCCAACGCCTCGCGTGCTACGAGCGACGCGGATTGATAACAACCGTCCGATGGAGATCGCACGGACCAGAATCGGCTGCGCTAGGGTTTTGGCTAACGTGGGCACAGTGTTGGGCCGGCCCAGCACTGTAGCTACGGCATTTTCCGATTTTAACAATAAAAATAAATCTAACAAATCAAAGTAATTATTTAGGGCACTAAAAATACTCGAAAAATTCTAGAAAAATTCTAAGAAATATTTCAGAGCATTTTGAGCCTAAATAAAATATTTTTATTTATTTTTGATAATTACCTTTTCTGATATTTAATTATTCAAGAGAAGGATAATCTAAATTAATTTCAATTAAATCCAATAAATCCCAGAAAATTAGACAAATTCAATTAAATGCAAATAAATTTTAATTAATTCACAAAAATTCAAATAACTCCAAAATTAAAAATTTTGGTCAAATTTCGAGACGTTACAATCTCTCATTAATATGTCAGCAGCTACATGCTTGTCCACAAAGTATTTGGTTGTACCCCTCAGCACTCCCTCGACAATTCCTACCAATGAGAGACATCTCATCCCTCGCATTACCCAGTTGTAAACTTCTGCAAAGTTAGTGGTCATCACACCGTATCTGGCACCATGTGTGTCATATAACAGTGATCACTTTTCTTTCGGTTCGCGCTTGATCTAGTCCGAGAAACATTGATTGGCCTTTGCCTCCGACAACGATTAATCATCTCATCCTCTGTTGGTAGGGGGAAAAGAGGCTCCGCCTACTCCTGTGTTCCACTACCACTAGTGTTGTTCGTCTGCTCCTTGTGTTTTCTTGTCATCTCATCAAGATTTTTCCACAGAGTTCGGAACTTGCTCTCCTGGTTGTGCTTACATAGTCTTTTGAACATGTTCATCAGTTCTTTGTTCCTGAATTGCTTATAGAAGTTTGCACCCAAATACCTCATGCACCATTGACTCTACAAGTTAGGCTATGAAAATGGCTCCTCTTCCCCTATTTGCAACTGGTTGATAGCAGTAAGCAGACCATCATGCCTGCCATGCAGCACGCACACATCTTGACGAGTTTTGACCACCCCAATCTTCAAGTTCCGTAGGAACCACAGCCAACTCTCGTAGTTCTCGCTTTCTACAAAGGCAAAGGCAACAAGCAAAATCTAGTTGTTTCCATCAACGCCCACAACTGTCAATATTTGTCCTCTGTATTTTTCAGTCAAGAATGTGCCGTCCACGCACAACAATGGATGACAATGATAGAACACCTTAATGCAAGCTCCGAATGCGAAGAACACTCTCCTCAGATGCCTTTTAGTTGCACTTGATTGACGAACAATCTTGATAATCATAGTAGGTGCTAGGATTTCTTCCCTGAATGCAACTGAGCAGTGCGGGCAGGTTATGGTACGAGTTTTCAAACTTTCCAAACCTCATTTCTAATGCCTTCTGTTTCGCCCTCCATGCCTTCCCATAGCTAATTGTGTACTAATATCTGTTCTCGATTGCTCGGATAATAACACAGGGTTCAAAACTCAGGTTCTCCACTATCTCTGCGTACATGATGTTCGCGACATACCTGGATGACAAGTTCCTATGAGCCATCAGTGTTTCCTTAGTCATACAGGTATGCTGCTCAACCTTCGAACATAGCCAATGGGTGCCTCATTTAGGCTTGTATGCGTGCACTCTCCACGGACACCCATGGATCTCACACACCACGTCGTAGCAGGTTGGGGTGGATTTCTTAACCCTGAAAGTCCTTCTTAATGATAAAGCCCAATCTTTCACAGCATCCTGCACAGTCTCTTTTGTCGGGTACATACTGTTAGGCCTAACCTCATTGTCACTATACTGGCAAGGTATATCGTTGCTTTCTTTGACAACCAGCTTATCAAATTGATGCGTGCTCCACTTGGTTGGCACAAGCGGCTCCGTACCTCCATTTTTCTTATCCGACTCATCGTTGTCTTCCACTTCTGCTCTGTTGTACTCACGGTCTTTCTCTTCCATCCTAGCTGTTATTTCATTTGCTCACCTTCGTCTACTTGTCCCCGCGTTTCTTGTCCAACATTTTCATCATCTTCCCCAAACTCAACCTGTTTACCACTTTGGCAAATGATGTCATCGTTGCATTGCTGAACATGCTGCTCACGGCTAGATCCCCCAATTTCGGTGTCACTAAAACTGAGCTCATTTTGAGGCTGACTACACTCACCGGTATCCAACTGCTGCTGGGGGGCAACATCCCTGTCATATGCTTGCACTAAAAGCACCCGATTTCATCCCCGTTGCTTTGCCCCCCTCACATGTGATCTTCACGATGTGGTTCCCTTCAGCTCAACTAGCTCCCAATAAATAGGGTCGTTTCACATACTACATAGGCAAAATACCTTCAACTCGCACTTCTCTTGTTCCATTCGAAAAGTATAATACAACCATTTCAACACAGAAGTAAATGTGCGCTCCTCGACTCTACTCAAACTTCTGTCCATATACTGCATGTTACTTAGATCCGCACCCTCCAAACCATGCATTATAACCCCCTCTCCATAATAGATTCTAAATGAAACTCGTTCTGCCATATCTGCGAATCCGTTCATTCACCCATGAATTAATTACTTTTTGTAAAAAATATTGTCACACCTAACATAACTATATCTACATGCTACAAAAATATAGATCTAACCGTAAAAAACATCTACATTCCCAAGAATATATATCTACCTAGATCTAACTACATTCCCATGAATATATATCGACGTATTTTTATCCGTAAAAAACATCTACATTCCTAACAATATATAGATTACCTAGATCTAACTACATTTCCATCAATATATATCGAGGTACCTCTATCCGTAAGAAAACATCTACATTCGCTAGATCTAAAATTATTTACCTATCAATTTACATTCGCAACCTATTAATTTACTGCCACAACCTATCAATTTACATTCGCAACCTATCAATTTACTGCCACAATTTACATTCGCAACCTATCAATTTACCTAGATCTAAAATTATTTCTACTCTACCAAATTTACTGCTAAAAAAATGAACAACAAAAACTTACCTCAAAATAGTTGCGCAGTTCTTCCCTCTTCTCTCCTCTCCCTCTCCCACTTTTCCTCTCCTCCCTCTTCCTCTTCCTCTCTTTTTTTTTCCCGTTTAGTCGGTTTGCCGATCGCTCAAATGAGCATAGTGCCGGGCGACGCCGAGTTATAGCCTCTCCTTGTCGCCCGTTGGTGGGGCGATAGGGGCTTCACCCCCCTGTCATCCGATGGTTCATCGATTTAGCTCCTGTCGCCAGTTGATCGGGCGACAGGGGCTCGGGGGCTGACGTGGCCTCCTGTAGCCCGTTGATCTTGTGACGTAGCCCCCTGTCACCCGTTGGTTGGGTTATATTTCTATTTCGCCCAACCAACGAGCGATAGGGGTATATTTGTGTAATTTTTTTCCATGGTATATTTTTGAAATTTTGAATAAAAAATTTATTATTAAAAAAATTCTAACAAATTATCATATGTGTCTTATTAATTATCTTGTATCATTAAAGATGCAATGCAGTCTTCTCTACATGCTCACATGCATATCACATAGCTTATACTAGTATAGCTGAGTGCATAAGCATCGATGTCGCACCCTCTCATTCTTTCTATCCCGTAGAGGAGCCTACCGAAGTAGATCTTTTATACCCACACAAAGTTGGTCATACAGGTCCATATAGGACACCTCTTTCCAATATGCCATGATTTATCAACATTCAACATATTTCATTGTCATCATATAATTATCATAGTAAGTAAAAGTGATTATGTAAAACAATATAGTAGGGAATTTACAAATATAAAAGCATATGCACTTGCCTTTTTACCCACAAAAGATAGAATGATGTATGGTTGATGCCAAACCCGAAGTCACACTTGGTATAGTAGATAACCAAACTCAATAACATTCCATAATAGTACATAACAACAATCATAACAATATCACTCCTACGTGCAACCTTGGACCTAATCTTTCCTTTCGCCGGACAACTTCCCCTTTGTTGTCCTGATGATCGGATGACAATAACACATAGCTTAAGAGCCTGAACACAGCAAAACATATAAGTTCTGAAAACTACATAAAATTTCCTACAAATTTCTATTTGCCCAAAAGTACAGATTAATTTGCTTAACCCCTCGTTTTTAACTCCAAAGATTGTTCTATTTCTTTACATGATAGTGAGACTAGCAATTCTGTATCTATTGTTATACAACATCAAATGTAGAAAACCGTAACATCTTTGGAATCCGTGGAAAATTATCTAGCCTTTTCTAGTTATGTACACAATTTAATTCGGATAACATATAGACGTAATAAGCAGATTAGCACGGCTGTGTATACCAGCTAGTATTATCTGGATATCTGGATATCAATGTTCTTGTACTATTTAGGAACTTTAAACAATTATATACACTTCTCATAATTTGGCCAAGCTATGAAATAGATTGTATGTGCCCTAAAACTAACCATGAAGGCAGATAATGGAATTTAGCAAATCCCGACCACTACCAAACACCTCACTGGTGCTATCCAACTATCCTATTTATAGTATGTTCCCTACTCATTCATGCTTCATTAAAATCATACACCATATCCCCCAAGATCCTTGACACCTATTGCACACAATGACACAAATGAATCTCTAATTCGTTGCATGGTTTCACAAGGAACGCAAAAAGACAAGGAGAGTGTCACCAGGACGTGCCTTGGCCACGGTCAACATGGCGTAGCGTGGCCGGTTGTGGCAATATTGGGTAGCAATGTGGGCCAGTGCTGCACCTCTGCAGTAGAGGCAACAACGGTGAAGGCATGGCGGCTGAAGGTCTAAAAAATATATACTAACGCCATGTAGGAGAACGCGTATGCTATGCTAGCCGAAAACAAAATTTTCTACGCATTCAACCAGGATACATGCGAGTAGTGGATCATGGATCATTATCCTTGGAGCACGTAAGCAGCGAAAGAAGAGTGGGTGAAGCGTCCCCGCGTACTCCAAAGTACAGTAGTAGATGCCGGAGTTGATCGTCTCCTCCTCGCGATCGCGCACGCAACGCTGTAGAGGAAGTAGACGTTCTCGCCAATCAGCGCCGAGGCAGATGCAACGGCGCCTCTACGGTATCCACACGTCCAGGGTAGGATCACCGCGCGCTGGTGTGCTAGCACCCACGCGTGCGGCTAGGGTTTAGGGGGCGGTGGGATGCAGCGACGGCTAGGGTTTGTGGTGGGGAGAACCTCTCGACTGCACACCCCCCACGCCCCTTTATATAGAGTGCACTAACGGGCCTTCTACGATAGAAGCCCACTAGGACTCACACTAATGGATCTTCTACAGTAGAAATCCATTAAGACGCCAGAGGATCCAAATCCGTGTAAACCCACTAATGGATCCAATCCATCAGACATGATCCAACCCGTTAAGTGTGTGACCCGTTAGGTTCATACGCAAACGGCCATGGCCCTGGAAACCTCTTTTCCAGACCATCAGACAACAGTGGTTCCTAGCAGGACATGTTGTCCCCCGAATGCACAGAGTGATTGTATCGGCTGAACCTTGATATACTCATATACCAATCCTTTTGCCACGCGATACCAGTCAAGCTCAAGGCAAGATGCTTGCCATCCTTGTGATAGCTCGACCCATTCACTCGTCAATGTAATGGATATGATTCGTGATTAACACTTTAATTACTTTGGCATGGCCATGCACTTTTCCTTATCCATCCACATCGAGGGGCCCAGAGATATCTCTCCCGTTATCAAGGAGGGGCAAATTCCATCTTGATCTCTTATATCTCACGTCATGTTTCATGGCATACTCGTAAGCTACCTTTATAACTCCCCTGCTACGGAGAAGCGTTTGATAGCCCCAAAGTATACAATTACACATGCTGAGAATCAATAAGAATCTCAGGTCAAAGGATCGTATAGGTATACCACTCGAGACTACACTCTGATGGCACTTCTAAGATAACAATCTCATCAGTGTCTCGGAGCGGGTCTATCCAACCCCATGTTCTCTAACATGTGCCCACATTATTGATTTGATATCTCCATATCTATGGTATGTGAAACATTACCATCAATCAATACATGTCTTTGGTCGATCACTATTGTCCCACATAATGATATGTGACCAGGGATCGTTTAGAATAATATCATATAACCAATGTGTTTCACAATTAAGTCATACTCAATGAACAAAGGAGTGACATTTATTCATGGAACTGATAAGTACATGAATATAGACGTATGATACAATCATCTCACATGATCGCCTCTAGGGCATATCACTAAGACGCCACAAGGTGTTGGATCCCATCATACGCAACTGTTGGGTAGTACATTGTACATAATGTGTATTGTTCTTGATATTTATTTAATTTATACATAAATCTAACACATTCGATTTAGGTTTATTGCATGTGCACACACATGAGATGTTAATACATGTATGTAGGAGTTTTATTCTAGGGGAATATTGTTGTACCATCATGAAGATCACTCAAGTTGAAGGACAAACCAGTTGATGAGGACATCTATATATAGCACATGCATTGTTTCCAATTCAATTGTTGCTCCTGTTCAATAAGAGTTTACAGACCTATGACTCGGGCTAGGTCACGAGTTATACAACAACATGTGATTCTTTTCTTTAAGCAATCTTTGTTATATTTATATGAGAATTATATACTATCTACTATTAGGTGTTTGCTTGTTGTTAGGTATGAAAATTATGTAAATATCAACTGAAGCTAAATTGCATTAATGTACCATGGTGGAACCTAGAGGGATATGAGGGGGGATGGGAGTCACATGGAAGGACCATAAGACAGCATGGGCAATCCCATGAGATACCTCATGCGACTAGGGTGTCACTCTATACAGCTGCATCAAAGTGGGGGAACATAGGTGAAGTGAGAGAGGCAAGTCCACTTGGCCAAAAGGTGGATCAAGAAAGATGAAGGAGGCCAAAATGCCAATGTAATCAGAAAAAGAAGAAAAGGAAATCCCAATTTAGTTTGAAAAGAAAGAACAAGTCCAACTCGAATTGCTAGAATAATTAGACTTAAAAAAAACATAATTCTCACACAAGGACTCGGATTGCAGTATTTTTTGGACTTGTTTAAAAGCTTGGAACGTCTTCTCTATTTCACTCAATTACAAGAAAAGCCAGGATTAGCTTCATCTTATCTTTAATCATGCTTACAAGTATCAACTTCCTGGGAATTTGATTAGAAATTTGAGTTTGAGATAGAGTCTAGGAGAGTTGGACCCACCTTGACCAGTCTTAGGCTAGGTTGCATGCCCACAATAGTCTCTTTTATATATTTGTGTTATTCTCTATTGTAAATGAAGACCACAATTGATAATATACAATATATAGGTTTGTTCTTCCTCATTATTGTTTTATACACAATAGAGCAAAGAATTAGGCATTGATTCTTAGAAAGGTCATTTCCCCTTTTCTACTAGGAATCGAGCATATAATAATACTTCATTCGGTAGTCTCATGAAGTCTAGCATGTGTGTGATCTTGGTTGCAAGCTCATTGCATCTGGCAGCGAACATCATCTATCATTCATCAAAGAGAACACGTGGGTATTTAAATCCTACATCATGAAGATCGGGCAACCCCGTATCGCTAGTGGCCCTGTAGTGGGAGTGAAGTTGTTTGTTCCCACCCAGCTGAGTCCAATCCTTAGGACGGGTATGCTTTATTTAATATAAATACAAATATTTGTATGCGTTTAGTAGAAAAGTGTGTGCCGACACACCGTGGTGATCCTAGAATGCAATTCAATACACATAAAATGAATACAATCTCATTTTATTATTTACATGAGAATAAGCCAAGATGACGAAGCATTGAAAAAAGTCAATATTGAGGTGATTTGGATGTACGAGGCAAACTATTGTGACGGCGGATAAAAGTAGAATAAGCAGCTGTTTACTCTGTTTTTTTTTTCTCTGTCTCTTTTTTTTTCGATTGGCATTTTTTTCCTTTTTAATTTTTGGGACGATTTTTTTTTGCTGACTGGCATTTTTCCTTTTATTTTTTTGACCCGGCTGGCCTCTTCTTTTTTTCTTTATGTTTTTAATACGGAACACTAGAATTCCATTATTGACATGCTGGTTAAAACACCAACAACCGCAAACATTAACAAAGTCGGGGATTTGATCGCACGCATGGTTTTATTTTTTTCATAGCTCGTTTCTTTTTTTCCTCCCATAAATAACGATTCTTTTTATTTCGTGGGACCATCTAGAGTCTATAATGAGTTTGTCTCGTCTTATACGATTCGTTGTTTTATCTAATAGCATTTGCTTTTCTCTCTCTTTTTTAGAATTTCTGGCTTATTGATGTTTTTTCTTAGCAACTCTAGAACATCTGTGATCATTGACTTTTAGTATATCATAGATCTTATATGATTCGTTGCCTTATCTAATAACACCAATTAGGGTCTCTTTGCTGCCCGACAGCACGGACTACTGTCCTCACCAAGGGACAGGCCCTGAAGCGAGGAATGGATGCTTCTCTCTCTTTTCTTTTTAGAATTTATTCATTTTTTTTGTCTTAGCGGTTCTAGGGCGTCCGTCATCAACTTTTAGTATGATCAATTATTCTTGGTAGGCTCGGATTAGTGAAATTGACGTTTCAACCTTCAATCCCTTCTTTTCGTGACAAAAAAGATGTGCTGAAGTATTATGTACGGAAGGGATAGAAATAAGGTTGGCAAGATTCGGAGAGAGGACGAGCTGAGTCAAAACACTCGAGCAAGTGATGCTGTGAGCCTGTGATAGCCACAAGCTGCTCTCAGAAGCTAAGCGAATTCGTGAATTGGAACAGTGTACCATAAGAAGTGATGTCGCTGTTAGGGCTGAGATCAAAAGAAATGATGAAGACACGAAGGACCAACCCAACCACCCCAACAGTATGTTGGCCGGGATACTCATCTGAGAATTGGAAGATCCCAATTACGCTCATGCTGACATTTTTGTCACATTGATCCCGCCATCCCGGCTGGAGCATTGTCCAGGCTCTATTACTCATAGAAGAGAACTATATTTTAAAAAATTGCATAGAGAATAAGAGGGCCACGCCGACGACTGCCAAGAAACAAGTACGTCTAATTTTCCAGCAGTATGTGCATGTAAACCATGATCACCTTTCTTTAACGTCTCAGTTTTTAATAAATTGATTGGTGCATGAAACTCAACTATATCTTGTATGGTTTCACTAATTAGCGAGACCGTCTACATTTATCGGATAGTTTTTGACCGATTCGGATATTTTTAGATATGGATTCTGTCGGATCAGATACTTATCGGATAGTATCGGATTGGATACGGATACAGATTTTTTTTGTTGGATACGGATACGAATTCGGTAGCTCATTATCCATCGGATACAGATACAGACTCAGATAATTTGGATATTGATAGGTTGGATATCCAAATATACACGTGGACTAGGTCAAGGCTAGTCAAAAGGTTTCTTAATTATAAAATCGTTTTCTAGTTTAATTAATCCATAATGTAAGTTTCAATTATTAATATTAGCAAACAAACTCCAAAAATTACAAATTTTTTTGAGAAAGTTCTAGAACAATCTAACATTTAACAAATTATTTTCAAGATTTTATCAAATATTAAATTTTCTACAAAATTCAAACACTACTATTCTTAATTGGAAAATATTTTAAATAAGTAGCTAAAAATGCATAAAAACTCATAAATACATAATTTATTATTTTAAACATATTCAACAGAGAATATAAATCTTGGGTTATTACATATAAGTATTATATACTTTTTAAGAGACATAGTATCTAAGTATTATCAAACTTTTAGTGTGCTATGTGTTTGCTTCTATTTCTTTCTCTGAGCAAGGATTACCTTTATTTTGTGTTTTGATCTATGTGTATGACGAACTAATCGTATGTGTGTGATAAACTAAGTCTTATATAATTTTGTTTGTGACATAGTATCTAATTATTGTTTAAGTGAATGAAAATGCTTATATTTGTTCAATTTTCAATAATGTTCTGATGAAATCAACTAGTTAGGTGTTTTCATTGATTTTTTATATATAATCTAAGGGGTTATCATATTCTGATAAATATTCGAAACCATATCCGATTCAATTCGTATTCAATCTGTATTTATATTCGACATTATCTATATTTGTATTCGTATCTAGACTATCCATATCTATATCTGAGAAAAAATATAAAAATAAATATAATAAAGCTATTATCTGATTGTATTTGACCCGTTTTCACCTCTAATTATGGGGGTATGAAACTCAATAACCTGGTGTGTCTTTTCGCCAACAAGCGACACGGTTAAATTTAATCATGATCTGAGTTGGGCGTTCGTGCAGGTGCAGGTACGCTGTGTTACACTCTTGTAGCCTAGCAGCAGATTAAGGCTACGAAGGCTAACATTGTTCAAGTCCCCGGTCTACTTAGAACCATAGTTATCACACTACAACGGCCTATATTAGACACCTAATTACATACGTTTTTTAAAAAAAAAGCTGTCTGTGTTAAAACAAATCACAGATGGTTCTATTAATATGACCGTCTAAGTTACTAGATATGCTAATAACCATCTGTGGTAAGTTGTTATCACAAATGGTTCATCCTACGGACAGTCTGTAAAGTATTACAGACGGTTTGTATCACGAATCGTATATGATATAACTATGTATCACGTACAGTTCACTCAAATGAAATCAAAAACCGCCATCCACCTCCTTCCTGAGCCTATCACCGTCGCCTATCCTCGATGCTACCTCTCTCAAGCCCGCGTGCCTCCTCGAGCTTGCGCATGCCTCCTCCTCGAGTCCATCACTGCCGCTCGTCCTCGACCCCTCCGTCCTCAATCCTTGCCCTCGAGCCCATGCACTGGAATTGATACATGGTACCTATGCACTTCTTGTTTCATTCTATGATCGAACATGATGGGCAAAATATTTGGTAACATACTTATGTATAGATTATAGGTGCTGGTTTGATTTTGGAATTTATGTGCTATTATATGCAGGCTCAGACATTTTGTTCGGTAGAACTTTACAAGTGTGTATTGGAACTGAGGGTTAAGGTGTTTATCTTTGTGGATAAAATTATAAATGATCACACTAAATTTCTATTACCTAGTGTCGTCTCTGATGTCTGCTGATAGGTGTGCGATAGCATCGAGGAAACCTTAACATTAGATTTGTTGAGATTATATAAGATACTTATTTTCATGTTTTCTTTCGTTTGCTTAGTGAATAGTTTAGTCCAAGTGACTACAAATTGTACAGATAAAATGGAGTCTACAAACAAGATATACGATATGAAAAAGCTGTTAGATGCTAAACAAACGCTTGAGGTGGAGATAGTATAATTGAAAAGAAAGTCTGATGCAATGGAGCAGAACAGAAGTGAGGAATATCCTGAGTTAATAAAAAAGATTTATAAGATGAAACAAAAACGGGAAGACATAGATGACAAATCGTGATATATTGAATCTCTTAACAAGGTACTATCATTAAGTAGCACAGGGCAAATGTAGAGTTGAAAGAAACCAAAGCTGAACTTATAGAGGTAATATAAAGGTTTCTAGTATTTAATTTAATATGGTTACTGACAATATACCAAGACACTCTTTTTACAATAATATGTTTAATTTTGTAGGGATTAAAAGAATTGTCTGAAAGTCAATCAGTTATTAGCATCAAACAAATGGACCAACTTGATCAAAAGGTATTGTCAAGGCTTGTGAATTGAGAGGTGCAAGAGGTGACTTAGAAAAAGAAGCAACACTTATATGCATGAAATGGAAAAATGAGACCAGGAAATCAGAATAACATTCTTTCAAACTTACCACTGTTGATGGAAAATGCAAAAGTAACTATTTTAATCATGTTGATTGATATTGTTTCGACATGTTTTTCCTTCATAGTTGTTACCGTCCTTTCTATCTATTAAATATTTGTAAGTGGTGTATGTTATCTAAAATCTTCAATTATTTGAATTTTCACTTGTTGTTATTACTTCGCAAATTTATGGTTTTGTACCCATAAATAGTTGTTTGAACTAGATGTCTCTGAAATATAGCTGACCCCATTGATAATACATGCAACCTTTTTTCACAAAAAATGTTTACAATTTGAGTTGATTTTTGAAATGGATATGGTGTAGTGTAATTTGTAATCTGCTCATGCTGTGAGGTAATCTGAGTTGATTTGTGATGGTATATGTGTACTTGTAGATATGTAATCTATAATCTACTTACTTTAGAGGGCATGACTAGTATTTCCTAAGGCTAGCTATAAATATAAAAAGCTTTAGTAATACAAAATAATATCACAAATAGTTCATAAAAAACTGTCTATGATACATCTTATATCACGAATGACTTGACTATGAACCGTTTGTGATAATAGACTATCACAGATAGTTTTTGATACAGACTGTCTGTCTATCACAATCGTTTATGATAGGTGTTTCATAGACGATTCAGAAACCGTCTGTGATGTTTCGTATTATCACTGACACATGCTTTCAAACAGTTTAGAAAACTGTCTGTGATAATATTTTTGAACGTCTGTGATGGTATTTTCTGTAGTACTGTTAATACCGTATCGGTACTGGCCAATATGGTCAATATATACCATTTTGTTGTCTAAACCGATACACAGTAGCCCTATGTACCGTACTGATCTTTATACCGGTTCGATCCCAGTCATAACAGATTGATACTGGTCAATTCTAACTAAACCACTTCGATACATACAATACCAGTCATACGGGAGGAAATGATAATATTATCTAATGAATTATATGTTACACTTGATAGTACTGCTATGTATTTAGTGTAATTTTGTAAGTAAAATTTGGTGTATATATAATTAAAGATGTGTATACTTACAAATATATATATTATTATGTTAAAACAGCGAGGAGGTGGCGCAATCCGAAGCAAATTCTTGGGGGTTTTGGAAGAGGAGATGATGGCGAACCTCATGACATGGGCAAGCTTGGTTTTTATACCTAGACAAGGTGTTGTGGTGTGCGGGAGGCGGACTCCATGCTAGTGGCATTGCACACGGTTTTCACAGGTAAGAAAATTAGTGTGGTGGCATGGTTGGGCTGGGCTTGTGGGTAGGCTAGGAAGGTGGGCCGAGCTGGGCTGAGCAGAGCGATTGCGGATATGGGCCATGGGTATGGGCTCGTAGGCCAGCGGCCCGAGAAAGGAAGGTGGGCTGGCCGGCATTTAGCCTGAGAAGATTTGAGAAAACTAAAATATTTCTGAATTAAGAAAATAATAAAAATTCAAATAAATAGCAAACAAACTCAAAAAAATCTCAAAAAATACAGAAAAATTTCTTATAGCATAATGAACCCAATTGAGGTTTCTTATACTTCATGTATAAATTAGTCAAAATAAATCTTTTTATTAATTAAAATTTCCAGCTAAGTTTTAATTAATTTGTGAAAAATTCCAAATGGTTCCTTTTAATTTTAAAACTTTTCAAATGAGCAAAAATTGAGGTGTTACACTTCCTCCAATCATTTTGAAACTTGTTCAAATTTTTTGTGAACCTTGTTGAAATCTACGAAAATCTTCTATTGAAACTTTTTGGAAATTACAACTTTTAGGCCCAGTTCGTTTCAGCTTCTGGATTATGGGAGAAGCTGCTTCTGATTGGGGGAGAATCAGGCCAAACTGACTGTAATTTCTAGGTTCCGAACCAAACCGACAAGAATCAGTAAGAATTAGCGAGAATCTGTCTAGAATCCTCTCGTTCGGCATACAATCTGTTTTTTTTTAAAGCAGAAGCTGAATGAATGGGGCCTTAAACTTAGAACTTCTAGAAAAGTCACTTTCCAATCAAGTTTCATTTTTTTAGATATGGGATTTGTAGTAATGTTGAATTTCAAAATAGGTCCAATGTTTTTGCCCATAAGTACCTATCTAGGATAATAGAATTATCGCTAGCTACAAGTTACGTCAAATAGCGGAGTTATTGCTAGCCATAACGATTGTAGCTAATACAACAGAACAATGGCCCTTAGCTTCGCGTTTAGTGTCCAAAAAAGCTATAGCGCAACTATAACATAGCTACAGTTAGCTATTTAGAACACTGAATTTTGCAATACAATATTAAAAATACTAGTTTCTAATTAAATACATGCGACATTACCATTAAAACATGGCAAAGTACAACTGCCAACCTAATTCTACCACTAACCTATGTTAATTGTCGCTAATCTACCATGTTTTTTAAAAAAAACTAAAAAAATAAGACGGGGTTTTCTTGTAAAATGATTTCTTTAAAAAAAAACAGGAATGCTTGGATTAGGAATATTTCATTGAAATATTACAGGATCTAGTTTAAATTTAAACTAAATCACAAGATCTCAAAAAATTACCATTTATTCAACTAGGCCTTAGGTGCCGCAAAGCAGCTCGGGAACATCGATGTCCTGCCACCCAGACAGCTGCATGAGATGCTTATTATTGTTGACGACGACGCCACGGGCTGAATGGTTGGGGCTAGAATTCTCCGCCGATCGAGTACGGCCACCGGAAAGTATATATTCCTTGACAACTGAACCGCCGACGACATGATCCGACCTGCGTGCGTGATTTGTAACGTCTCACCTAAAAAAGGTGCCTGCCGTGTTGAAACCGAACGGTAGTAAGTGCCAACCCTGCTGCTTGAAACGTGCTTGTGGGCAGTCATCCACGTGAATCCTGCGGAATCATCAAATGTGCTGTTTGGTTGTCTAGTTTCATATGATCAGACTCGTAAAAATCAGAGAATCAGTGTTTGGTTGTTCGTTGTATCGCGTAAGTCTACACTCATATATACAAGATGGATATTTGGTCGCCTGCGTGCGGTGCGAAACCAGACCAGTACGATATATAAAGCACTCGCAGCTAGACTCATGGAAAATGAGCTTCATGACTGTTTCTTCGAAGTAGGCTAAGACGGTGCAGACTCCTACGATCAGATTCATGTGAGATGATAATCAAACAGCCTCAAAGCGTTCGATCCGTGTGTAGACTGCAAATCCATGAAATTCAGACACAAGAAGCTTGTGTTCCAAACTGCGCGTTTGTTCAGGTCGAATCGATCCAGGAGAATTGACGCGGCGGGTGAAAAGTAGATTTGGTCCCCAAAATTTCATAATTGTCTGTCAATTGTTTGTGTGCTGAAACCTTTTTGTTCCTTCTAGTATCAGTTAGTTTCCTGCCATGCAATGCACCGGTGCGCTGTGTGCGCCTGCCTGTCGCTTAATGGATGCCTGAACTTTCACGGCACAGGTAAAAAAGGTTCAAAGATCCATCGAGCTAAAATTAAAGTTTAAGACGTAGTAGTAGACGAGACTGTACAAGTAGTCAAGTACGGCACAGCCAAGCCAATTTGCACTGTGCTCTGTTTTGCTCTGTTCTGTACAAGTTGGGCTATTCTGCTCCTAATTAGGGGTGTAAACGGGTCGGGTTCGGGCGGGTAGTAGGTCATTCCATATTCTACCCTAATATTGTTTCTCCGGGTACAGGTACGGGCACGGGTAGTAAAAATCGGGTAGGGTACGGGTAACGGGTAGCATTTTCTACGGACGGGTAGAAATCGGGTTCCGGGTAGTGTGCGGATGGGTATAATACAGATAACAGGTACTTTATCGGGTAGTGCACGAAATACCTAGAATCGAAACATGCGATGAAAATAATCCAACTATCACACTAGTACATCACATAATACAAAGTCCAATACATAAAGTGAAATTCACATACATAATTCAACACATAGTTGAATTGGAGGAGAGGAACTTGGGTCAATCCCAAAGGAATAGGAGGTAATGACAATAGTTTTGAACAACGTGAGATCACAAGCATCTGTAGTCTAGGAAACCAGGTCATGTGCTCCTCTTGTTTAGGTTGATAGCAAGTAGAACATAATTGAGACATTTACCTTGTCAGAATTTTATAAATTTTCTTGAGTGTGATCATGATCTCAAATTTTTATGAGAGATTACTAATTTCATCAGTATCATTATATAAAATTTTAAAAATTTTATAACATAGTTTGGATAATTTTTCATTTCATTCAAATTTGCCGATAAGCCTTTTAACAGGACAGTAGTACTGTTCGAATTTTTAAAACTTCATGACATTTGATCATCATCTAAAAATTTTATGACAATATTATAGATATGTCAGAACCATCCACAAAAAATTTCAAAATTTTATAACCTCGTTTGTTCTAATTTTCATTCGATTCAAATTTGCCGGTCAGCGTTTTATCAGGATAGTAGCAATGTTTGAATTTTTAAAAATTTCTCAGATTTCATAATCACCTGAAAATTTAATGAGAACATATCTGATGTGTCAGGAACCTTCAAAAAAAATTTCAAAATTTTTTGACATCGTTTGATCTATTTTTTGGTCAATGCAAGTTCTTCAAAATTTCGGGAATTAGTAGTACTCGCCGGATACCCGAATTGTGAAAATTATCCGGTTTCCCGTACCCGACCCGTACCCGCCGGGTATTGCCGATCCCGTACCCTACCCGAACCCGAACCTAACCTACCCGGGTAGTACCCGTACCCGTACCTGTACCCGGTGGGTAGTGTAAAATAGTTTTTCCATTAGGGTAATTTTGCATCTAGGTACGAGTACGGATCGGATATTACCCAACCCATTTACACCGCTACTCCTAATTGACTAATTGTCACGTACTGACAAGAGAGATTCCGCCGATTTTCGATCGATGGGCTGGAGAACTTTGGCAAGCCCATAATTGAAGTTTGGACTAGGCCGTAGGTTCATATATGTTCGTAAGTTTATTGGTCCATCATCTTTCTGATAGTAGATGATACTATAGTCCAGAAATTTTTTTATTTAATATTTATTTTAATTCATTATTTCAAAAATACTCGGCGGGGACACGAAATTACGCAAATAACCGCCTGTCGCCCCAGTACGGGGCGATCGCCCGGGTCTGGGGCGACAGGTGCGTTGACTAACGTCTAGTAGCGGCGAAATTCGGAAATCTAACGGCGGAGCCAAAAATATTAAAAAATATACCGATAGGTTACTGTAGCAATTTTTTTTACAATATTTGTTGTAAATTTTGTTTACAATAATTGTTGTATTGAACCGGTAAAAATCACCACAAAAAACTTGTTGTGATGTAATGAATTAGAAAAATTATTTTACTTTGTTAGTGATATGCATCTCATGTGATGATTTTCGTAGCCTCGTAGGGTCTGTCGGATATGGCCCAAAAATTACGGGAAAAATCACAGGCGATCTACATAACATGGGATACCACTTATGTACGGGCGAGATGGTCGGACGTTGCCCCGGCAGGAAGTTGCGAAAACCAGAAAAGGCACTCGCGGTCACGAAACCGCGGAAATCGTGACCACTTAGCGGTTTTCGTACCCCCGCGGGGAAGGCCGGATATGGCCCAAAAAATACGAGAAAAATCAAGAGCGACCTACGCAACGCGGGCTACCACTTATGTATAGGCGAGATGGCCGGACGTTGCCCCGGGTCGAAGTTGCGAAAACCGGAAAAGGCACTTGCGGCCACGAAACTGCGGAAATCGTGGCCACTTAGGGGTTTTCGTAGCGACGCGGGACAGGCCGGATATGGCCCAAAAAATATGGGAAAAATCAAGAGCGACCTACGCAATGCAGGCTACTACTTATGTATTGGCGAGCTGGCCAGACGTTGGCCCGGCTTGAAGTTACGAAAATCAGAAAAGGCACTCGCGGCCACGAAACCACGGAAATCGTGGCCACTTAGGGGTTTTCGTAGCCCCACGGGACAGGCCGAATACGGCTCAAAAAATACGGGAAAAATCAAGGGCGACGTACGCAACGCGAGGTACCACTTATGTACGGGCAAGATGGCCAGACGTTGCCCCGGCAGGAAGTTACGAAAATCGGAAAAGTCACTCACGGCCACGAAACCACGGAAATCATGGCCACTTAGGGGTTTTCGTAGCCTCACGGGATAGGCCGGATACGGCCCAAAAAATACGGGAAAAATCAAGGGCGACGTACGCAACGCGAGGTACCACTTATGTACGGGCGAGATGGCTAGACGTTGCCCCGGTAGGAAGTTGCGAAAATCGGAAAAGGCACTCGCGGCCACGAAACCATGGAAATCACGGCCACGAAACATCTAATTTTTTACTGCCAGTTTACTTGTTTCGTATGGTGTTTCATACAAACGGCGCTTCACGGTGGAATTTTCAAATTTGACGGTGAAATTATAAAATTTTTTAAAAAAATCATCGGTCGCCCGATACTGGAGGGAGAGGGCCCACCATATTTGTATTTAATATTTGTTTCCAAATTTTTTTCATATAATAAACGTGGAAAAATTATCCTGTTGTGAAAATATCAGGAGGCACACTGCCCGAAGGTAAAATATCGCCCTGATATAGGGCGATCACCCTATACCCAGGCGATATCTACCCTTTATAACATTTGCTCTCGCTCGCGGCCTCGCAAAGCCAGCAGCGAGAGAAGAAAAAAGAAAAAAGAGAGAAGGGAAGGAGAGGGAGGAAAAGATAAGTAGAGGTTCAATCCAAAATATCGAGGCGTGCAAGTGGAAAGGGAAAGGGGAAGGCGAAAGAAGAGGTAGGCGCTTTGGCGTGGCCGCACAACATCACGTACCAGGACCTCTTTGTACCTGTCGTGGTTGTACCACCGATGTGTCTATGCGGAGATCCTTGCAGGCTTGTCTGCTCTTGAGATACCTCAACTTGGAAGAGGAGGTATTGGATGTGCCGCAACTACGAATTCGACTCGCCGGAGAAGAGTCTGAAGAATCGCCAGCTGGTAACGATCATACGTGTTTTGTAATATTTGTACGTGAAACTTTGCTAATTTATTTTTCACGCGATCGCCTCGCTTGTTGTGTGAATTTGAGCGATGGTTTGATATGGAGATCGATCCAGGAGGACCAAAGGCTCCTTGATCAAAGCATCCGAGACGAGGAGTTCAGACGACGACTTGAAGTCTTGGTGTGCGACGACGAGGAGGCACATCGAAAGGAAGCGGAGGAGAAGGAGGCCGAGAGAGAGAAAGGAAACGAGAGAGGGCACGTCGTGCCAGAGAAGCCCCACCGAAGGTATGGGCGAAAGGGAAGTGGCCTCGATCCACTCAGTAGATGATAAGTTGTAACCATTATTTTCCTTGTTCGTGATGTGCATCCTAGCTTTGTGTCGTAATGAAGAGTATGATCTACTATATTTTCCACAGTAACTTCTGATCTGAGAAATCGTGGGCTAGCACTTATCTATGTAATCAGTCAAGGCGTGACTGAAGTGGTAAAGGATAGAGTGGTAAAAGTAAAAGGCGTAAAAATGGTAGAAGTGAGGAGCAGTAAAGATTTTTCCTTTGCTTGTGCAGTATAGAGTTAATAGCCAGTAGAGATGCACCTCCCTTTATCCATTAGCCAAAACTAAGAAAGTTGTGGCGATCTGACCATTCTTACCCCCTTCCTTTTTCTCGATAAAAGCACGATAAGCAACATTAGATTCATTCTCCATTCTCAGCCGAAGCCAAGAGGAGTACCAGCAGCCAAAATTGGAAAAGGCACTCGCGTTACTAATTGGGAAAGATAAGCTAAAAAATGTAAATACTGATTTTAGACAGTCATACAACATGGTGGTAAAGGTAAAGAAATTACAAAAGTACAACTGTACAACAACTCGGTCACGACCACGCCTCCTGATCTGGTCGGTGGGGTACGTGAGTGGCGACGGTGGACGGGCGGCCCTCCTAGGCCAGCCCTGCGGCATAGGGGTAGTGTAGTCTGTCGGCGTCTTGGGTGTGTCCTGGTGCGGTGCTCCCTGGAGCTGAGAGAGGCCGAGGCACTCGATGGACAGGAACCGGCCCACGTCGAACGCTCGCTCCTCCCCGATGTCATCGTCGTTCGTGTCGCCCTAGCGTCCTGCTGGGGCCTGAGACGAAGATTGGCCCTTGTCACCCCAGCGTCCCCATGCGTGGTCTTGGGAGGACACGAGGCTCGTCTTGGCCGACGACGGGCGTGTGGGCGGCTGCCTCGGGGAGGTGCGGGGACGGCTCCACTAGGAGGGGGAGGTGCTGGCCCAGGGGCGTGGTGCTTGTTGTGCTCGGCAGCGTCTCCGCCCGCTTCGCAGTGCCAGGCGACGTGCCCGCCTCAGCATGGCCGCGATCCGATCATAAGCTGAGCGGTGCTCAGTGGCGGTGAACTGGATGCCCGCGTCGAGGCGCGCCACCATGGACATAGCCTCGGCCTCAGCCTGCCCTGTTATGTGATATGAGGTAATTTACATAAAAATACATACGTGTGGAGATTCGATTGTGGCACGTACCGTGTAGTTGTCCCTCTGGGACATCTGCGAGGGGTACATGTCCGAGATCGATGCCTGAGCAGCGACATATGGGTCTGGTGTGTACCCCACCCTGAGCCGAGTCCGCGGCGTGAACCACTCCATGTACTGCTCGTACATGGCATGGTCGTACGGCCGGGTCTCGGTGACCGTGTCCGTCTCAGCGCCGTCCCACTGCAGTGCCCCCTGCACCATGCGATGCATGAACAGAGTGCCTGGTGCAGCCCCCCCGGTTCATCCTGCAATGAAAAAATGGCAATTTACATACAATATGCATTCCGCGGGAATGGTACGCATGTGCTCAGTAGACGTACCTGTGCACGCCACGTGAGATAACGTGAGTAGGCGGCAGGGGGAAAGTTTGGAAGAGGCCGAACTGCCGCAGCACTCGGTGCGGCGAGTACTCCTCGACGCACAGGTTGAAGACGAGGACCCTACAGGTGAGCTAGAACTGATGGTCCTGCCAGCAAAGCTGGGAGAGCCTGTAAGGTGCTCTGACCTGGACATCGTACGTGGCGTACGGCGTCCACCGCACGTCCTCGTCCTGGAGCCTATCGAACTCCCGAACGAACTCGGGGTACGACCTCCTCACCTGAAGGTTGGCGTACACCCGCTGCGAAAATAAAAAGTAGTGCATGTTACGAAAGTGTCAATGTGGGGGATAAGATACAAGGGGCATACTGCATTGAACCCGATGAGGCCCATGGTGGGCGGTCGATCGAGTCTTTGGTGGTATAGGAACTGGTCGTACGGCGTCGGGTCAACAACAGGCCTACCGACGGGGAAGCGCTCCCAGGACCACAGCTACAGCAGTAGGACGCAACCCGTCAAGATCGCGTCCGCCCCCCCGAGAGACAGCCTCGCAAAGACCTCTGTACGTGCACGCGAGCACGGCAGAGCCCCACGACCACTGCACCATCTGTTTACAACGAGAAAGTTAGACATGTCCTATCATAAGAGATTTTAACAGAGTGTGTTACCTCCTCCGCCGGGGTGTCGGCGATCGCCCGGGCGAACTCGATCAAGTGTCGATCCACCGTATCCTCGTGGGAGGGCGGAGCGAGCACCAACCGAATAGCGACAGCAGTGCGCCTCCGGTGGCGTGCGAGTCCTCCTAAATCGGCGTCGGTGGACAAGCTCACTGCGACATTCCGTACAATATTCTCGAGAGCTCGGTAGCGTGCCGTTAAATTGCAATGAAGGAATAAAGGAGGTACTAACCATGAACTGGAGCAGCCACGCCTTCCTCGGTCCGTTCAGCTCACCCAGCTTCAGTGGCACGTACGGCCGGGTTGCGGGGTGTCGCTGCACCTGGAGGTACCGCCCCTCTATCTGCGCCTGCCACGTCACGGGGGCGTCCTGTGGCACAACTGGACGACCCGCACAAGGGAGTCCTAGCAGGCAAGACATGTCCTGCAGTGTCGGAGCCATCTCTCCGCAAGGTAGGTGGAACGTGTGCGTCTCCGGTCTCCACCGGTCCACGAGTGCGGTCAGCAGGGACCGGTTGTACCCGAACCATGGGACGTGTGGGGCCTCGGCCGCGGCGTCCACCTGCTCCACCATCCTGCAAAACGGCAGTAAACCGGCCGCTCGTAACCTGCACATAGTGTGTAGCGTCGTTAAAATTCCATTAACAGGTAAGTACACGTACATAAAAGAGTAGTAAAAATTGTCAGCTTACTGTGGAACTCAGCAAGGGTCAATGCGAAGCAACTCGTTCGTCACCCTAGACCGCAGTGTCGTCAGCTGTCGGCCCTGAACTGCGGACAACCTAGACCAGTGGGTCGAATCCACGGTCTCGTCTAGCAGCTCAGGGCAAGCGTCAGTAGCACGCCCAAGTCCCGCCATCGTCGCCTGTGCCTGCGTGGTTACAAAACAAATAAATGGTTAGAAAGCACATAAAACAAACTGGACAGTAAAATAAGTTAATTTACGAAGCAGATGAAGCAAACTGGACAATAAGTAAACGTTACACGTTACAACTACCAAAAATTAAGTGGAAAGTAAAGAAATGCTGCACATTCAAATATATGTTCGATGGCGCACATACAATAAAACATTACATGACGGGGACAACAAATAACTGGTATATATTACAAATAACATTCAAGAATGTGAAGACAGAATTATGACGAATACAACACGTTACAACAAATACATTTACACATACACGAGATAAAATTACATTATTCACAATTACGACGTGCTTCCGACTCATCCATATCGTTCCTAATACGCCGTGTCCTTCGACGCCCGACCTTCTGCTTCAACATTCGGATGTCCGGTACCCATCGATGCCCTGGAGGGGGGCTGCCGTGAACGATCCATCGACTCGGTACCCGTACACCTCGTTATGCTAAGTGTTCATAACACTTTGCTTGTAGTAGTAGTTGGAGATGTACGGATGACATGATTGGCGTGTCTCGGCCGTAGCGGCAATCACGTGCGAGCACGACAGGTGCAACAGGCGTGGCTTCTGGCAGGAGCACTCGCAGTCAGCAGCTCGGAGTATGCACAGATGGGAAGTCCTCTCCTGGTGAGCACCTCTACGACCCCGGTCACCGCAGTGCACGTGGTACCTCTGTTCCACGCCACTCTCCGGTGTCAAGCGATGTGTCTGTGGCCATGTACGTAGAGACAACCGTTGAGTAGGACAGGCGATTGTCCGACATACATGCAGCGGAGGCCTTGTACTGCTCAACAAAATATCTTTGGGTACCTAGTAACACACCCTCAACAATGCCCACCAACAGAAGGCATCTCGCGCCTTTCATTACCCAGTTGTAAATCTCCGCCAGGTTGGTTGTCATTATTCCATAATGGGAACCGCCCTCGTCATGCAGAAGGGACCATTTCTCCAGTGGTTGGTGCCGTATCTAGTCCGTGAAACTCTTTATGCTTGTCCCCAGCCTACGCCGAATGTTTGGTGCGTCGGTCGGGAGCGCGCACAAGGCTGTGGGGTCATCTCCTTGCTCGTGGTACACCATAGGGTTCCTTGATGAACAAGCGCCATCCCTTAGATTCAGTGATTGCTTCTTGGTTAGTTCATTCAACGTCCTCCACAGTGCGTCGAACTTCCTCCGCTGGTTCTGTTTTCACAGCTGCTTGAACATGTTCATAAACTCCTTGTTTCTGAACTGACGAAAAAAATTGGCACCCATGTGCCTCATGCACCACTTGCTCTTCAGGTCTGGCCGCTTTGCTGCTCCCACGACGTCGGACCCTTGTTGCATATCCACGATCGCCCTCAGCAACCCTGCATGTCGGTCATGGATGACACATACATCGAGGCGGTCTGGACAAGCGCCATCTTGACTCTTTCAAGAAACCAGTACCAGCTCTCCGTGTTTTCCCCCTCCACGAAGGCCAATGCGACCGGTAGAACCTGGTTGTTGGCGTCCACCGCGATTGCTGTTAGAATCTGGCCTTTGTATTTCCCTGTGAGGAATGTGCCGTCCATGCAAATGACCGGGCGACAGTATCGGAACGCATTTATGCATGCGCCCAGGGCAAATAAGGCCCGCTGCAAGACCCACTTACCCGCGCACACACCATCCACGGGAAACTCCGCAAGGTCGATGACTGTACCGAGATTCCTATGTGATATTGCCCTGAGTAAGTGTGGAATATTCTCGTACGAAGCCTCGTATGTCCCGAACCATATTTGCAAAACTGTCCTTTTTGCTCTCCATGCCTTTCCGTAGCTAATCTTGTACTGAAACCTCTCCTCCACGGCTCTGATAATAGATCGAGGCTGCAGGTGCGGATTGTCCACGATCTGATCATAAAACACATTTGCCACCCAAGTGGATGACAGATTGAGGTGTTCCTGATACGCTTCCTCTAGTTGGCAGTTATGCTCCATCACTATGGAACATTTCCAGTAGTCCGTCCACTTCCGCTTGTATGCATGCACCCGCCATGGGCACGAATCAACTACGCACTTCACGTCGTATTCTTTTTTGCTGGACTTCACTACCCTGAATTGCCGCCGAAGAGACATTGACCAGTACTTCACCGCATCCATCACAACCTCCTTGTCTTTATATATGGCCCCCTGCGTGACCTCGTTCTCATGATACTGCCATGCATCTCTGTTCCCTTCATTCATTGTTAGGTGTTCGAAATTAAAATTAGCCCACGCACCAGGGACAGGCACCTCAGGAGTATTGTCCTCCTCGTCCGAGTGTTCGCCATCAGGGACTTCCTCATCCGCGCGGTCCTCCTCCATCAAGTCAACTATGTGCCACACCTCCTCACCCTCGTCGGCCACCCCCTGCGCCTCCACGACTGTCTCCTAGCCCCCCCGGTCCCCTCGCCACCGCCAACCTCGTGTCCCCTGTCTCTGGGGTCCTCGCCACCTTTATCATCGCATTCTTGCATATCTGTCTTCCCCTCCTCCGTAATATCTACCCCGACATCACGAACCTCCGACACCGATGGAGGTACCTGGTACCACTCTACCAGCAACATGAGCGGCCAGCCCCGCTCTACGGCATACCCAACATAGCTCCTACATAACGATGTAGCGTTAATAGGAATCAACTCTCCATAAAAACAGTGCTGCGCACGGCTTACTACTGCTCTAACCCGCAGCTGAACACTCTGGGCATCCAAATCGTACATCCGAAACATCCACTCCAACAAACCCCTGTATGTCCTATCTCTCGGCCTAGATATGCCCTGTATGGATGTTGAAAATGCCAACAAATCCACTCCATCCGGGCCCTGTGCTATTTCCCCATCTCCATAAAATATTTGAAAATACAATTTCTCCGACATGCTGCCTACAACGTCGAACCGAAAAAATCATCATTTGTCCATCTAACCGCAAGATATAAATGTTACATTATATTATCAAAAAAAATTTCTCTACTAATTTCTAACGGTGCCTGACATTTCCAAATTTTTTTTACTCTACTAATTTCTAACGTTTGGTGATCATACTAAGAAATCCGACTCTAAATATATCATACTTTCTTTAATTTCTACGTCGCAATTTTTGAAATATTACTCGCGCAACATATAACTAGTATACCATGTTTCATCATAATATTACATTTCTACCGTATTACATTTCTAAATATTGCCTAATATATTATTTGCATAACAAAATTTTCTTGCACAATTCTACTACATTAAATTTCTAAATATTGGCTAATATTTCTACTACATTGAATCTCAATGATTATAAATACTACACAATCCTAATATTTTTAAAAACTACATTAATTTTCTAAATATTGTCTAATACAAAATACTACATTAAATTTCTACATTTCTAAATACTAAATACTACACAATCCTAAAATTTCTAAATACTACATTAAATTTCTAAATATTGCATATAAATTTTTGAACGTACCTCCACAAAAACAACAATCAACTTTTTCTCTCTCTTTTTTCCCTCTTTTTTCCCTCTCTTTTCCTCTCTTTTCCCTCTTTTTTTTCCCTCTCTTTTCCTCTCTTTTCTCTCCTCTCCTCTCCTCTCCTCTCCTCTACTCTCTTCTCTTCGCGTAGCGTCGGTTTCTTCTCCCCCGGCCAAATGAAAACAGTGCCAGCACCGGGGTTTTTAAAGCGTGGAGCCTATCGCCCCAGACCCGGGCGATCACCCCAGATCCGGGCGACAGGCGACACATGTCGCGGGCGAAGCCGGCGGGAAAGGAGCCATTGTAACGACCCTTAGGGCAACCCACCTGTCGCCCCAGACCCAGGCGATCGCCCCATACTAGGGCGACAGGTGGTTATTTCTGTAATTTCGTGTCCCCGCCAATTATTTTTGAAATAATGAATTAAAATAAATATTAAATAAAAAAATTCCTATAGTCTAGGCTAAGGCCAGAATTTCAGTCTGGGCTTTTTATATTTGTGGTGATTATATAACATAAACTGATTTTTTCCCCTTATGGACGAAGTCCTTACATCACCTTAACTTTCATCGTAAGTCCTTCCCACAACCCAACTATAAAATCAGGAAGTTGCGAAGCTAGGATGAAATTAGAGGGTAGCCTCAAAGAAATCAAGCTAAATTCAAACAAATATAGTTTTGTACTCTTCTGTGATCTAAATTTATATATAAATAGCAAAGCAAAAAAGACATAAAATGAAGGTATCTCACTAACGAGTAGCAGTTAGTATATCAAAACTGTTTGCGACGTGCTTAAAGAAATTGTGTGTCTATGACCTACTGGAATCTCAAATGAATTTCACCTTATTAGACCGATAATTTGTTGTTTGGTTAGTAACCAGCGCATCAAAAGAGTAAAATGAGATTAGGCTTTGATAATTACTTTAAAATTAAACAATAACTCAATAGACATGAATTTGTTTGCATATATATCATTGCAACATCAAGCCGAAGTGCTTACACCTATCTAGATACCCATCCACCAATCCATTATCCATCCCAGACCAAAAGGAGGAAAAAAAAGAAAAATCAAAAGAAAAGAAGTCACCAAATCCATGCATCTAGCAAATCCAGTGACACCATCTCTCAGCTTCTTCGGCATCTAGTGACCTCAAGTTTGGCCACGCATGGTAGGGATGGCAATCTTACCCGATTACTCATGTGCCCGCGGGTAAAAATCCTAATAGAGGTGGGTATGTTCCTCTTTTATTACCCGCGGACATGTTTATAGGGGCCAAACTTTCCCTAACGGGCAAACAGATATGGGTATGGGGGAGCTTCATCCGTACCCGTTTCGCCCGATTACCCGCCACCTTATATTGACATATGGGCTAGAACAGGCACCCAGTTGGTCCATTAATCCCTAATTTGTGGTACCTTATTTTAGTAATTATTGAACTTGAACATCTGTGTGTTATTTGTCTACAAGTGTTATTTTAATTCTTACTCTCATGTACAATTGAAATTTTGAATTATTGATAATCATTCTTCAATCCACATAATGTAGCTAATACCGATAATTTCATCAAAAAGATTTTATTAGTACCATAGCTCATTAGCTCCTAGTGCCATTTGGTTGGAAATGTTGTTGATGGTGGCAGTAAATAGGTATACCAGCGGGTATCAGGTACCCAGGGCGACGAGTGTGGACGAGATTCTTCACCCACAACCCTTCCCGGGTATACCCGTGAGGGAGATTTTGGTTCGTGGGTATGGGTATGGATGAGCACTACCTGTACCCACCGCACCCGATTGCTATCTCTACCGCATGGAGTTAGTGAGGGTGGCCACGCAATGAAATTGGGTAGCGGTTGCTCCACACTGCCGTTGTGTGAATCTTTGTTTGACAACCTCAACCCTGAGGTGATCCTCACCTCCTTTGCCGCCGGCCCGCCACCTCCCACTACTTAGGTGTGTACTCCCATCCTCGTTCAATTGCATATATATCTAGTGGGAAGGAACGAGTGTGAGGACTAGTTTATTATTGGATCTTGTGAACTGGTGGCTGTGGGTCGATTCCAGAGAAAAGGTTCATCTTATAATATCTTCCTCCCTTTGCTTTAGACATAGCTCGCAGCTCGCATCCATGGCCATGGTTGCCGGCCGCCACTACAATGGGATGGGGGTTACAGCGCAGGGGGAGGGTAAGCTCAGGCCTAATCTGGCTCACTAAGACCCATGGAATGAAATCTCAATGAAATTTTGTCAGACCTTGGTGAAATCTTGGATTTTGGATCGGATGGTATAGAAAATCCCAACTTAATAAAAAAATTAGAAAAAAAATCAAATTGCTACAATAATTTTAGAAACATTTTGACGAGATTTTGCCAAATCTCAGGTTGTTTGACCTTTTTTTGATCAGATTTGACCCAATAAACTTTAAGAAAATCATCTTCCATGAAAATTTGTTGAAAAACTGATTTTTTAGATGTTTTTATAATTTTGGCAGAAACACTATCAGATTTTTATAAAATTATACAAGCTTGATCATACTCTGAAAAATTTATGGTACTATCTTTAGTAGTGTAGGATCATATAGAAACATTTTCTAAAAAATTTAACTTCAATTGTTATCTTTAATAAATCAAAAATAGAATAAACATAATTGAGATAGTAACCTTGTCAGAATTTTATAAATTTTATCGAGTGTAATCATGATCTAAAATTTTTATGAGAGTTTAAGAATTACCTCAAAACCCTTCTCTAAAATTTAAAAAAAATTAACTTTTTTGTATGCTCAATCAAATCTATGGTTGCATTGAACTTAATTTGTTATCTTTCAAAAAAAAACACAAAGAACACAAATGGTACAATACCATTTTAAGAATTTTATAAATTCACTAGGGTATGGTCATAATCCAAAAATTTTATGAGAGCTTAAGAATTGCCTCATCACCCTTACCTAAAAGTTTAAAAAATACTAACCTTTTTTAGTTGCTCAATCAAATCTATCAATTGATCGTTAGGCTTTTATCAGGACAGTAGCACTCTCACAATATTTTTTAAATTCCTCAAGCTTTATAATCATATGAAAATTTTATATTAATATTAGTGATACTTTTGTACCATCCAGATAATTTTTCAAAAATTTTTAATGTGATTTGGACTCCTTTTCATTCGGTTGAAATTTGCTAGTCAACCTTCATAGCACTTTCTATTTTTTTTAAAATTCTTTAGACTTGATCACTATCTAAAAATTTTATAGAAACATTATTTATTCTTCAAAACCATTCACAAAAATTTTAAAAATGTTATAACATGGTTTGCACCATTATTCATTCGGTTGAAATTTTGTCGGTCAGCCTTTTATTAGGATAGTAGCACTGTCATAATTTTTAAGACTTCCTTAGGCTTGATCACTATTTGAAATTTTTATGGGAATTTTAGTGATGTGTTAGGACCATTCAAAACAAATTTCAATAGGACCATTCAAAACAAATTTCAAAATTTTTTAACATTGTTTTGACTGTTTTTTGCTTGGTTGAATTTCGCCGAGATTTCGTCATTTCTCGGTGAAATTTCGGTAATTTTGGTCGGATTTCAGTTCAAAAATTTTGGACTTCAAATTTTATTTTTGAATTTTGACTGGATTTCATCTCAAATTCTAAGATTTTGTTAAAATTTTAGATTTCACCCACCTCTAAGATGTCAACCGAAAATAAAATTTGAAATCTTAAGACCCCATAATATGTTTTCAGATAGTTGTTTGCTCATGTGGCGTGAGCCACATAATTGTGGCCACGATCCCATGCTGCTGCTACGTTGTCAAGAACAAAGCAAAGGGACACATCGAAGAGAGGGTGTGTGCGCATGTGGAGAGCGGCTCTGGATGAAAGATCAAAATGGTTATAAGTGGGGATGAATAATCTCAAATAAGTTTTCCTACCTACTGGACAAGAAGAGCCAACCAAAAATCAAGAACTTCACTCTATACTTGCTCATAGGGTTTTTTTTTGATCAAGATGATCTTAGAAAGTCTTTCACATGTCACAACAAGCACGAATAAGAGAAAAATAAGCATAGAAACAATCTACTAAATCTTTCTTCTCAGGCAACAAGAGCAGTTTCTTGCAAAGATTTAAGCAGAGTTTGCCTAGATGATTGGGATATGATCTAAAAAAATTCATCGATCAATGTTTCATCCTCAGCAAAAAATCCAAAAGCAATTAGAAGGAGGGGAGGCAAAACCAACTTGCAAGAATTTAAAGTGCGGAAAGTAAATACTGAAAGTAAATTTCATAATAGTAGAGAAAATGAAATTTGCAGTGCATGGATAGGAAGGTTTACAAAGCCACACTACCAAGTGGGCAAAGCTCACAAATGAGCACTAAAAAAACCCTAAAACCTTTCTACAAACCTTGGGAAGAGGTATCCCTCTAGCCCCTCTATTTATAGCCTAAAAGCATATTAACTTGACTGCTACTCCATCTCTGAACCTTGATTCAACGATCCTTCTTCGCTTGAGTATGGCTTATGTTGGCATCCCAACTATCCACTTGTCCTAACAGGTTTTATCTATTTATGCTAACTTGACCACTACTTCATCCGCGAAACTTAATCCAATGATGCTCTTTCGCTTGATTAGGTCTCAAGTTAGCATCACAACCATCCAATTGTCCTCCTGGTTCGCAGCAACTTCTGGCATCGATCATCTTCACGCCACCTGATCGTTTGGACCTCAGCTCTTCTAGCCTAGTCCTGGTCTTCTCCGCCTCACTATGACCAAACTTCAAGTCTTGCAACCATCATAAACAAGGGAAACCCATCACATAGTGCTGTTCATAAGATATGCAATTTAAAATTAATACAATATGAATTCCTAATTAATGAATCACTCAAGCTCATTGGGAAGGTCGACCATAACTCAAAATTACAAATTCAGTTTTTTAAACTAAAATAAACTCACACAAATCAACAAAAACCAAACATAGGCTGTGGGGCTGAATGATCTACTTTCTTCCCATCAAATTTGTTATCCATCTTACGGTATCAATGACTTCTAGGTAGAAACCTACAATGACACCATGTGCATAATTTTCTTGGAATTCAACTACCACGAGCTCTCGGTCTTCTCTTCACAAATAGGACATGCTTTGGTTCCCTTCGTACTGTAGCCCACCAAATTACGAAAGGCCGATAAATCATTTATAGAGCAAAATATCATAGCTCGTAGGGTGAAATTCTCTCTTTTGTTTGCATCCCACACCGCTACTCCCTTGTTTCACAATTTTGCCAAATCCTCAATCAATAGTGCTAGGTACACTCAATATCATTTTCCGGCTGTTTGGGTCTCGAGATTAATAATGACATCAAGATATATTTCTGCTGAATACACAAGCAAAGAGGGAGATTGTAGATACACAATAAAACTGGCCAAGTGCTATGATGACTGCTCATATTACCAAACAGATTTATTCCATGGGTATTCAATCCAAACCTTATATTCCTCATCTTAGCACCAAAACTTCTCATGTTTCCAATCAATGTTTTTTTATTAAGCCAAATCAACAGGGTGTCTCAGTTTGCCATCTTCCTTTCGAGATTCATAATGCCAATGTTATAATTTTGCTTCTTTGGGATTTGCAAACAACTGCTCCAAACGGAGAATGGTAGGCAAATATCACAATACCTTAGCCGGTGCCCTTTTGTTTACCTCTTCACCATTGTTGGCTCAGCTCTAACGCTTCTTGTTATTACGCTTCTCCTTTTGTTTGTACCGGAGTATACTACAAACTAGACAAATTCTGTATGCATGTTACAGTATAAGATGCAATCATTCGGACATTCATGTACCCTTTCTATTTCCATTTCCATTGAACATGGTAGCTTCTTCACTTCATAAATATATGTTGGCAACTCGTTTCCCTTCGAAAGCACATCTGATAGACGAACTAAAAGTGCATTGAAACTTGTATCTGTCCAACGGTGTTTTGCCTTCAGTTCAAACAATGCAAGGACTGAACCCAACTTGGTATATTCCGCTTTGCAACGTGAGAACAATGATTTGGCATTGTTTTCCATCAATCTTTTAAATTTTCAAACTCTCTTTGAGTATAATTTCTCTCTACATCCCACAACATTATATCTACATTGTCCTCAAATATATCATGCTACAAATCATGATCGGGTTTCAGTATATCTTCATTGAATACCAAAGTGTTAGTACTTGTCTCCCTATGATAGATCCAATACGTGTAATTCCACTCGAAGCCATGTCGAATCAAGTGGTCTTCAATTTGGGCTGAGTCGTTAAATCTCCTAAGATTGGTGCAATTAAAGCAAGAATAGTATATGAAATTTACACCTCTTCGACAATTTACACCATGTCTTCTTCAACAATTTTTTTGAACTCGTTAATACCTCTCTGAAATTCAGTACTCTTACTGCTTTTCTGATATATCTATTCCTCATGGTTCATCTATAATTAAACTACGCACACTAAATTGAAAAAAACTAGAGCTACAGCTAGCTATTTCAAATATTGAGAAATTATTTACTTACCTTTGCAAACTGTAGGACGGGTTTCAATATATATAATTTACCCCCTATACCTTCTTCTCTAGTTACGTGCTTTCAATTCCCTAGTTAGGAGATATACA
The DNA here is from genome assembly GCA_036346375.1 of Guadua angustifolia. Lineage (NCBI taxonomy): Eukaryota > Viridiplantae > Streptophyta > Magnoliopsida > Poales > Poaceae > Guadua > Guadua angustifolia. The sequence continues at coordinate 21,908,232 of CM070510.1, forward strand.
TTTACAACATCAACAATGGTACCGAATTACCTCGTGAGAGCAAATTGAAGGGAAATCCCCTTAAGGTAGGGCTTTAATTTTACCCCTTTAACACCCGTCCTTAAGGATATCATAATTTCTCACCCCAATTATTGCTCCCAACCATAGAGTATGTCATGTTTTTGGGGGTGGTAGTGGGTTTTTTGACCTCTAGAATAATAATTAACAGAGGAGGGTTTGGCCCAAAGGCTATAACCTACTAGATAGGCACATCACAATCAGTTTCGAGATCAGAACCGATCGTGATATATGTACTACCACGATCGATTCTAACCTTAGAATCCCATTGTGATGACCATCATCATCATTATCGATTCTAACTTCAAAACTGATAGTGATGCATATAACATCACTATCAGTTCTGACATTAGAACTGATAGTGATGAAGATGGTCATCACTATCGGCTCATCTCTAAGGTTCTTAGGTCAGACTGATATTGATGTTTTAAACTATATTTATGACCCATGCTGGATCATCTATCACTATTGGTTTTTTCCTAAAAAAGTTGGGAACCAACCTAGATGAAGATATCGTGTTGTATCATTCTGTAGTATTGTATGTAACTAGATTTATAGAGATGAATGAGTAGTTGCAGACCTGGTTGTGGAAGAGATGGCCAAAATGGGAGGGACCAATCACAGTGTTGGCTTCCTTTCATTAGTCACAACGAAGAGCTCCCTTGGGACGTTGTTTCACCTCTGTGTTCTTTCACATCCGTCTTCTTCTTGGCAAGCACGGGTGGAGGTGAATGGCCTGAAGATGGATGCAACATGGAGAGGCACAACACATGGTGAAGGATGGAGGTGGGATTAGGGGAGGAGGCTACCTAAGTTATTGGAGGCTTGTAGTGAGTTCATGGTCGATGTGGATCTACACTGTTGTCATGTATCTGCACCATTACCATCCCGTTGTGCCATAGCTTTCTTTGATAAGAAGTTCCGCCCTGCCCATGTGCTGCCTTGTGTGGCCAAAAGAGGTAGCTACCGGTGTAAGTTCAAGCTTCATTAGTTTTGGTGATTGGTATTGATGTTTAAACATTGTTTAATGCTAAATCTAATCATTATGTTACTAACATGTTTAATTGAGCTACATTCTTATTAGTCTCAAATTTGGATGGAAAATGGGAAACCAAGGTATACACTTGTATTCACTCTGTTGTCTTAATGCATACTTAGAATTCAAGTAAAAAGATGACTCTTTCATTGCCTTAGTCTAAATATGTGCATTGTGTTTCCAAGTCTATATATACATGGATGCACACATCTAGGGAGAGTTGATAATTTAACTTGATGTTTTAATTGTATTGATCCATGCCCTCTTGCCATATAATACAAAGGATCAAAATTTTGAAATAATCTTGAGTATATATAACTTGTGTAGTTGTAGTATACTCATACTAATATAGGATAAACTCGTATGCAATTTAAGATTGATTATGTGCATATTGATTCCATGTTCAATTAGTTATATGCACATACTTAAGGGAGTTTGTTCTATAGTTGATGGCCTAAATGTATTGATCCCTTTCCATAACTCAAACATATTTAGATCATTACTAACCATCATATTGAGTATATGAAACTTGTTTAGTTATATATACTTATGTCAATTTAAATGAAGTTTAAATTGAGTTCGGTTGTCTTTCAATCAATCAAAGAATATTTCATCATGTATTGATAGTGTCTCTTTATTGATTAAGGATAAGCGGAAAGTTCTTGAGTATAATGATGCATTAGTTGCATCAAAGTACTCAAGACACCTTTAATTCTTTCAAATTGATTTGGATTGTGCTCAATCAATCTTAGAGGCATCCATTATGTGTTAATGGAGTGCAAGTGATGATTGAGACAACTATATTTGTTGGACTAACGATTTTCAATGAGTTGTGAAGTAAGTTGAGTCCAAGAAGATAAAGAATCAGGAACGAGAAGTCATCATATGTTGATGAGCTTTAAGAGGTGATCCTGAAGTGAAGAGAAAGGCTAGAGAAGGTTCATCATATGTTGATGAACTAGAAGAAGATTCGATCCTAGAGAGAAGATGATTGGAAATTATAAAATCTCTAAGTGGATCATTAGAGGCAAAGGTATAACTAGTTAGGGCTAAGGATGTGTTCCTAGTCTTTTACTGGTCTCGGTGTTTGGATGGGAGACTGGATTGCTAGTTAGGTGGTGTACTATTAAGAGAGATTGAGTATTTTAACTTGAGCTTCATCATGTGTTGATGAACTCAATTCGGTTCACTCTAGCTCACTCTCTTGTTTGGATTTTGCGTGAGCTAAGTATTTGCATGTGTTGCAAATAAGGGTGCTCATGCTTGTTTTTTATTTGAATCTTAATGGATTTGGTTTTACATGGAGCTATGGATTTGCATGTGTTATAAAAAGGAGATAGCTCATGTAATTTGGTTTATGTGGTCTCTGCATTGAGCTAAGTTTTGCATGTGTTGCAAAATTTGAGAGCTCATGCATTGGTGTTTTAGCTTATGATTGGATCATGTGTTGATCATCACAAGGCTAAGCTTGGTTTAACTTTGAGCTTGCAAAATATTGATTTTTATGCTTTTTATCTTGGAGCATGAGATAAGCATTTGCAAATGTGTTTTGCAATATGTTGGGATCATGTGTTGATCATCTCACGACTCAAGATGTACCTTTAAGTGGTTGGAGTTGTTATTTGCAAATGTGTTTTGTAAATGAACTAGAGGTTATGGGTTTCAATCCTAGAGCATGTGATGGCATTTTCAAATATATTTTGTAAAGTGTTGGGATCATGTGTTGATCCTTACATGGCTAGAGGATTGATCTCATAGATTCGTGGTTTATTTGTGAACGTGTTTTGCAAATAAGTTGGAGTTTAATGCGATTCTTTGGATCATGTGAATTGGGTTTACTAATGTGTTTTGCAAATTGTTTGATCATGTGTTGATCATTACATGGCTTAAATAATCAATCCTTATTGATGGTTGATTTGAAAAGAAAAGACTTCTGTGTGAAATCTAATTTTAGCTGGAAATCTAGCAGTACCACAGGTGTAAAATCGGTACTATCGTAGGGCCGATAGTACCGCTATTTGGGGGCCAATACTACCGGAGGTCGGTAGTACCGCGTGTGAAGCCGATTGTTATTTTCCAAAAGAGCGCATTTTCTGTGTTTCTGGAGTTCGGAGTTACCGGGCTCAAAGGCGGTACTACCGGAGGTGCGACAGTACCAGCCTTTTGTAGCCGGTAGTTTTTTTTCAGAGAGCATATGTTGCTCGGATTTGGGAGTCTGCACTACCGAACCTTGAGGTTGGCAGTATCACTCAGTGGTACTACAGCTTGTTGTGTGTCGGTAGTACCGAGGGTACTGTAGCCAACGGCTAGTACCTAGCTGGATTTCGACCATTTCAGGTTGAGGTTGGTACTATCGGCCCCAGTTGGGCGGTAGTCCTGGGATTTGCTGTTTTTTCCCAACCTTGCCCCCAACGGCTAGTTTTCGTGTGAGGGATTATAAAAGAATGCCAAAGGCTAGTATTTGGGCTTGCTGACTTTGGAGAGAGTTTGTGAGAGTTGGTTGTATGTGTTGCACTCTTACAATTGGTTTTTGAGATAAGAGTGAACTCTAATTACATGTGTTGCAATTAGGAAGTGGATTGAGAGCCTCTTGTGCATATGTTGCATTTAAGGAGGATCCTAGTGCATGTGTTGCACTTAGGAAGTCACTGGAGTGCATGTGTTACACTAGGTGAAGTTCAAGCAGAAGGGCTTAGCTTGTTACTCTTTGTGTTTGCCAACACCTAGACGGCGTAGCGGCGTCGTGCGCAGTGACCTTCTCAAGAAGGGCCCAGCAAGTTGTGAAGGTTGGTGCTCACCTACCCAGAAGGGGAAAGAGCAACCACTAGTAGATTCGAGGTGGGTGCTTAATTTGTGGAGCCGGTTCAATTCGTATGGACTAACCTCAACATTGATTAGGGGAGACCGGCAAGTCTACGAGCATCACGGTAAAAAATATTGTGTCTCTTGTGCTTGTATTGTATTCATTATTTATATTCAAGCAATTTATATTCATAGAATTAAATTGATTGATTGCTTGTCTTTATGATTGCAATATTTGTTAGAGACATAATTAGTTAGTGCACATAGTGAGCCTAGTTGATTTAGGCTTTAATTGTCAAAACCTTAGTTTATTACTTCAGCATTAATAATTGTTAAGGTTTTGGTATAAGGGTAATTGGGGGTGAATTTAATTGTAGAGATTCGTACAAGTAATTTTTAAAAGCCACCTATTCACCCCCCCCTCTAGTCGGCATCCTCGTCCTTAGAACGTGTAGCCACTTCATGGCCTTACCCGAACCCTAGGTGTGGCATTAATGGTTGAATAGGAGTGGGGCAAGGACTAAGGATGACCTAAAGGGGGAAGCTGCGACAAGAGGTGGTGGTCTAGGAAGGTGAGGGAGGCGACGCTGTGGCCAGCTTAGTAATAGCGCAAGGTAGGGGCTTAGGAGGAGAGGAGCTGTTTTTTTGAGACCTTGGAAGGAATAGGAATCGGGGAAGATGGGATTGAGTTGGCATGGATTGAGAGAAGTGGATGAAGGAAAGGCAAGGCAGGCACATGCAAATGGCCTGGATCGGCAACAAGAACCAATGGTGGTGATAGCACGACGTTCTGAGCGGTTGTGGGGAGGGAGCAATTAGGGGAGGGAGGGAGTAATTCGAGGAGGGATGGTGATGATGTGGATGAAAATAATAGTTGTGTTGAGGAAACTTGCTCCTGGGTTACCATTTCTTCCCAGGAGCACGGGTAAACTCCTTTTATTAATTAAGGTAAGAGAAAATACTAACTTTATTTCCCAATACTTGTCACTTGTGACCAAAACTTTCTTCCACAAATAATTGCATAGAAAAAGTTCATTTATATCATCATCTATTCCTTTCATTATTGCAACGCTTGTCGATACTACATGCTCATAATGCACATATGTATCTTATACCGATAAAGCTGAGTGAACACCTATCGATGTATCACCCTCTCGATCCCTCCATCCAGTGGATGTCCACCAAACAAAAAGTTAAAATACTTTTTTGTAAGAATTTTTGGCATATTATCTTTTTTCTTAGCAACTTTTAACCATCTGTCATCGACTTTTATTATATAATAATTTTGATTCCTAATTTTTAATATACAAAGCAAGTTTCACCATTCTTCCTCAAATTAGCATATTTCTTTAATTTTAATTCTAAATAAAACTGAAATTTCTATTTTTCACTTATTTTGGAATTATAAATGTAACACCCCGACGCCCAACGCACCACGGATGCTACCCAAAACTCTAAATAAATTATGAAAACTCTACGGAAAGACTGAAATCAACTTCTACATGCTTAAAACCGGCTTAAAAACTAAGCCACCGAAATTTACAAAATTTTGGCATGACCTCTCTAGAACGGAGGACATCCACTCAGCAGACAAAAGAATAGCAACAGTTATGATATCGTTCTAGCAGGTCCTTAGTTAATCAATCACGCACCCAACCGAAATTAATAAATTTCACCACGATGAACAATAAATTACAATCACATAATTTACATCCAGATTTGCGAATTGGTTAAATAAATTGTCGGAGACCGTAGTCGTGTACGTGCTACTACTCCCAACCCGACGAGCCAGCTTCAAAGTACCTAAAACAGGCAGCAAACAAGCGTGAGTTGAAGACTCAGCAAAGTGCAACAATAAAGAAACGTAATACATTCAACTGGATTACATTTACTTTAGAATTTACTATAGCCAATACTTAAATGAAATCATCAAGTTCAAGAAGCAGTACCTACCTCCACTTACCGCAACCAACTAAAAAAAACGCAAGTAAACAATACCCATGTCTCGCTAATCATTTCTAGATGAGTCCACGACTCAATCCTCAACCTATCACTTCCATTCCCATAAATCAAAAGTTATCAATTTCAACGCAGTGCAATGCAATGCTATATAATACAACGCAACCATGCTTTCATTCACATAATATCTCATGCATATCTTATCTTGTCTCGTTTCACCACTCACACCTTATTGTACATGATGCATTATGCATGTCTCATCTCTTTTGTAGCACATACCGGTATTGCCGAGCACCACCCGTCGATGCGTACCCTCAAACCCAGCCATCCCGTGGAAGGGGCCTGCCGAAACAGAACTTGCCCGCTACCCAGTAGCGGGTCCTACGCTTAACACCGCTCCCATCCACGCCAGTAGATGGGACTACGGGGTAGGATCTCTGAGCACTCCGGATTAGTCATATATTCCATATGACTTTCTCACCGACCTGGCTCGATGCACTTTTCATGAATACACTTATGCAAATGCTATTCCCAACATTCTTATGCACATTCTCCACATTTATATCCTTATGAGCACAATTAACTTCTATACTCTTATAAATACCATACTCGCCAACTACGGCCACAAACAAGTCACTCTCATGATTTCAACATCCATATAGCCTAACCATACTGGTGAACATCAGTAAAGTATACCCATGACATCAAATCAACATGGTAAATTTGCATAGGTTTCATCATTCAACACACACAACCGATGCACTTGCATCAGATTACTTAACCTTTTCAACAAAAGACAATTACCCTGCTAGCCGTGCTTATAAACACAAATGCAATCAACTAATTACCCTATAAGAGATATACAGGTTACACTTGCCTTTACCGACGCGTGAGGCAACTCGGGGTCGGGACCACCCCCGAAGACACTCTCCCTGAAAACAACGTTGCGCACAAGAAATAATCAAAAACCGACTCAGAACAACATTGCTTAACCCACTCCCAAAACCCGAAAAACAGAAATCTGTCCAACTGGGACAGTAGCGCTCCAACGAGCAAAACTTTTGATTCGCTTAACCAAATGGAGTGAACTCAGCTCCTAATTAACCATAAGGGGATGACCTACAGCTATCTCAAAGCCAATCATACGGGAGGTACCTCGAGGGCCTCCAAATCGAACACTAAACCCCAACCGAAAGGTGGAGCATGCTGCAGTTTTCCAAGTTCAGCACCGAGACTTCTAAATAGCGTAACTTTTGATTGGCTTATTGGATTTTCGAGTTCTTATGCTCAAAATGACCGTGAGGAGACAAAATACACATATATCACAGCCATTCACTCATCCAACATACCTGCAGTTCCCAAATCGAAGATGAACACAGACTGTACCAATCGCGACAAGAAATGGACAGCACTCCGTAAAATAGCCATAACTTTCAAACGGCTGAACGAAATTTAGTGATTTCAGTCTCTATTGAAAGGTAATTTGATTATCTACAACTTTTGCAATAGCCAGACCCCCAGAAAACGCTTGCAGAATTTTCAATTTCACAATATAACAGAGTACACGAATCTGCTCGAAACTCAAAACTGCCCAGATTCTAGGTTTCCACTGTTGGTGATATGCCCTAGAGGCGATCATGTGAGATGATTGTATCATACGTCTATGTTCATGTACTTATCAGTTCCATGAATAAATGTCACTCCTTTGTTCATTGAGTATGACTTAATTGTGAAACACATTGGTTATATGATATTATTCTAAATGATCCCTGGTCACATATCATTATGTGGGACAATAGTGATCTGACCAGCACATGTATTGATTGATGGTAATATTTCATATACCATAGATATGGAGATATCAAATCAATAATGTGGGCACATGTTAGAGAACATGGGGTTGGATAGACCCGCTCCAAGACACTGATGAGATTGTTATCTTAGAAGTGCCATCAAGGTGTAGTCTTGAGTGGTATACCTATACGATCCTTTGACCTGAGATTCTTATTGATTCTCAGCATATGTAATTGTATACTTTGGGGCTATCAAACGCTTCTCCGTAGCAGGGGAGTTATAAAGGTAACTTACGGGTATGCCATGAAACATGACGTGAGATATAAGAGATCAAGATGGAATTTGTCCCTCCTTGATAACGGGAGAGATATCTCTGGGCCCCTCGGTGTGGATGGATAAGGAAAAGTGCATGGCCATGCCAAAGTGATTAAAGTGTTAATCACGAATTATATCCATTACATTGACGAGTGAATGGGTCGAGCTACCACAAGGATGGCACGCATCTTGCCTTGAGCTTGACTGGTATCGCGTGGCAAAAGGATTGGTATATGAGTATATCAAGGTTCAGCCGATACGATCACTCTGTGCATTCGGGGGACAACATGTCCTGTTAGGAACCACTGTTGTCTGATGGTATTGAAAAGAAGTTTCCAGGGCCATGGCCGTTTGCGCATGAACCTAACGGGTCGCACACTTAACAGGTTGGAACATGCCAAAATGGATTAGGATCCATTAGTGGGTTTCGCGGATATGGATCTGCGGGGACGAGGTTCCTAGTGGGCTTCTATCATAGAAGGCCCATTAGCGTGCGCTCTATATAAAGGGGCGTGGGGTGGCGCTGCAGAAGTGAGGTTTTTTTTCCACCACGAAACCCTAGCCGTCGACTCCCTTCCCCTGCCAAAACCCTAGCCGTCGCGCGCGTGGTGCTAGCACACCAACACACGGCGTTCCACCCCTGGACGTGTGGATACCGTAGAGGCGTCGTTGCAACTGCCTCGGCGCTGATTGGCGAGAACGTCTACTTCCTCTACAGCGTTGCGTGCGCGATCGCGAGGAGGAGACGATCGACTCCGGCATCTACTACTGTACTTTGGAGTACGCAGGGACGCTTCACCCACTCTTCTTCCGCTGCTAACGTGCTCCAAGGGTAATGATCCATGATCTACTACTCGCATGTATCCTGGTTGAATGCGTAGAAAATTTTGTTTTCGGCTAGCGTAGCCTACGCGTTCCCTTCATCCACCTCTAACCCATTCCATACACAACCAAACAACCCATACAACTCCATGGCAAGAACCCTAACCCAGCCACCCAACCACAGCCAAACCCTAGATTTATTCCTCACCTTGGCTCAAGGGAGAAACCGCAAAAGGGGAGGGAGGAGGGGCTCACCGGCCATGGAGGAAGGGTCGCCGGAACTGGGGGAGATGAGGGCTGCAGGGCGCCGGCCAGGGGGAGGAGAGCTGCAGGGCGCCAGCCATGGGGACTTCAGGGCGCCGGCATGGGGACTGCAAGAGGCTTGATCGGTGGAGGAGGGAGCCAGGGGCTACTTGGGTGGAGGAGGGAGCCAGGGGGCTGCTCGGGTGAAGAAGGGATCCAGGGGCTGCTCGCGTGGAGGAAAAGAAATGGGAACAGCAGGGGCGGCTGGGAGAAGGGAAGTGCAGGGGTAAGAAAGGAAAAGAAACTAAGGGCTAGGGTTCCATCTCCTCATTTCTTCTTTTTATACTCCAACCAAAGGGTACTACTAAACAATAGAGTTAGGGAAAAAGAATTGAAGACCATCCAAAGAGTCCAGAAATCCAACTTTAAACCCTTAGAGCGAACCAAATAATTTAATTCCTTAGCGCGAAATGACAATTGTCAGGATAGACAACATGCCACAACACTAAACGGCTCGGTAAAAACCTTAATCCGAAAACTAGGGCAAATAACCAAAACCTTTAACAAAAGCTTTAGCCGCGCAACGATAAATATTGCCTCCCGAATAAAAAGAAAAACCTTGAATCACTAAGATGGAATCATTTCCAGCTGAAAACCCTGGTAAAACCATTTGCGATATTACAATAAAAATATTCCATAATTTCCTTTTATTTTTATTCTGAATTTGCATATTTTTGGATAGTACTTCTAATATACTATCTTTTCACTTTTAGGATAGAATTTGTAAATAAATCTTGTAGCTAATATTTATTTATAATTTATATTATTTTATTGTAATTGACATGTAATTTTCCTAATATAATTCTTATATTATTTAATTTAAAATTTTACTTTTATGTTTGAATTTGTCCTCAAATTAGACTTCTAATTGTAATTCTAAATTTCAACAATCTGGGGGGAGGGGGTGTTGATTTGGAGTTCATGTGAAAATCACATTGTTAATTTTTTTGGCTTTTTAATCTGAAATTTTGTTAATTTTTATTGTACATGGCATGGACTCTGCCTTTTAATCTAAGCCGTTGCAGCTTGGGTCCGCTAAATGCATGGTCAAAGGTTTTTCTTTAAATAATAACATTCAATGGCTGCTATAGTTCAACTTTGTTAGAGTCCACCAACTTAAGGGCCAGATGTTCTTTTTTGTGAGAATTTCCAGCCTATTTCTTTTCTCTTAACAGCTCTAAAAGATCTATCATGAGCTTTTAATATATAACTAGTCATCAATCCATGCATGTTGATCTACCAATTTTAAATTATATTTTTATGTGAAAGATTGTGTTGAACTCTGACCATAATAGGGTAAATCATTTAGGATTGCAAATAATAAGAATTAAATGTTTTCATAATGTTAAATTTTGAAAATTGAAAATTATAGTTTGAATGCACAACTCCAGATTGCATATACCTGGACATCAAGATTTTAGTTTAGATATCCTAATTTTTTTTATACTCTAAGTACATCATACTTCAACAAAACAATAGTTTTTCACACATATTCAATTTTTATATGTGGGAACATTGAAATTTGAAAGTTTTTGGCACTGAATTTAATTTAATTCTCCTTATTTTGTTACAAACAAAACTCATGTGGTTGCTATAGTTTTATGGGAAAAGTCCATCTTTGGTCTCTCAACTCTTCCAAGGGTTTAATTTTTGTCTCTCAAGTACAAAACCGGGTAAAACACATCCCACATCTCTCGATGCCGTTTAATTTTGGTCCCTCAGATTGGGAAATTGTAGTTTTGACCAGCATTGACCTACATGGCACACCACGTTGGAATTGTCCTGTTTGTAATTAGGCAAATTTGTCCTAGGTGGCATCCTAATAGGCAAATTTTTGCTAAGACAAATTAGTCATGGACACCTAGGACAAATTCATCTATTTACAAAATTAGCTGGATACCATGTGCCATGCCACATGGGTCAATGTTGGTCTAAACTGCAATTTCTCAATATAAGGGACTAAAATTAAATGGTATTGAGAGATGGTGGGCGTGTTTTACACAATATTGCACTTGAATGATGAAAATTAAACAGTGACAAGAGTTAAAGGACTAAAGATGAACTTTATCCTCGTTTTATATCCAAATTTTATTTTTGACATATTTCAATTAATTTTAATTTAATATAAATTTATTTGCGCCCAAATTTATTTTATCTTTAGTTTTAACCCCAATTTGAATTTGTCTATTAGAAACGTAACTTCATTTTGGAACTTTTATTTAGGATGCTTTGAATTTATTTTACTTTAGATTTCATTTAATGGACACTACTACAAAAAACCTTTCTTGCCGGCCTATCACTGTCGGTTCAGTTAGAACCGGCAATGATAACACTATCACTGCCGGTTTATAAGTTAAACTGGTACAAATGCTCGACCAAAAAAGAACCGGCAGTGATAATAACTTATTACTGTCGGTTCTAAAAAAATTGGAATTATACTATTACTATCGGTTCTTCTTAAGAACCGACAGTGATAAGAAGAATCGGTATTGATAATGGAGGAAGTATCATTGCTGGTTCGGAATCCGAACCGGCAGTGATAATAGTATCACTGCGGGTTCGGAATCCGAACAGGCAGTGATAATATTTTTGAAAAATCATAACTTTTACATACGAGGTCGGATGGAGACAAAATTTATAAGAAAATTGTAGCTCTCGATGAGATCTACAACTTTGTAATTGATAACTTTTTTATTTGAAGTCATTTAGATGTCCAAATAATCATTGAAACTTTCAGATACGAAGGGATAAAAGGAAAATATATCTTATAGTAGTTGAGAAGTGAGTGTTAGGTGAGATAGTAAGGAGAGTTCACACAAAATAGTAGCTCATGGATTCGAATCCTAGCAACCGCACGCACACGTATTTCGCACGAAAAACGCATGACTTGTGACTTGCGATGCGCAAATAAATTTATTTTTTGACTTTACCGAGTGATTTTTGGATTTACACTATTACTGTCGATTCGCATACAAACCGACAGTAATACAGACTGTCGGGGATTGGATAATTTCTATAAGGACTATTATACCCCGGCAGCCAGTTTCGGCCGACCATGCAAGCCCTTGGATGGTGTCCCCAAGGAGGATCCCCGGATAATCTAGCTGGCGGGTCCGCCCGACCGTGCCCAAGCTTGTCCTTGAGCATATAACGTAATCCCCGAGCATACATGCTCGGGAGTGCGCAGGAATCGGTCAGAGCTGGGGGAATTCCCGAGCATGATCAATAGATCGTGTTCACCCCACAACGTTAACGTGGTGACAATTACGCCATGACTTAGGGCTATTATGACCACGATGGGAACATGGCGAGAATCAAGGCTGCGGTTATGATCACGGTTAATGCCATAATGGCGCACTATTCCGCTGCAGTTATTTCAATTATCCTGTAAGCTATAAGAATCCCCCTGGTGGATCGGTAATGGGGGCGACAAGCTAGACACAACACACATGCATACTCAAGCCTTTATGTAAGAATTCGACTGCAATAGTGAAAACCACTGGACGTAGGGTTATTATCTTTGTCGTGAGAGGCCTGAACCAGTATAAACCCTGTGCCTATTCTCTGAGCATCTTATTATCAAAGAGCATTATTCAGATGCAAACCCTCCACGAAAAAGGGGCCTGTTGATCCCCAATTCAACAAGTAAGCTCTGCGGGGACCTTTTTCCCAAACGTCGACTGTTGGCTCCATCCATGGGGATCATCTTTAGCAGATTCCTTTCATGAAGAATCTCTGAAGATGCCCAATTCCCAGGATACTCAAAACCTCTGTGCCTTCGATAGCATCAAGGATGATGACATGTACTATGCCGATGAAGGCGTAGCCGGTGTCGCTGACCCAGAGGGTCACACCAAACCCGGGAGTCTTTCCCCGGTGGCTGCAGCGCGAGTGCAATTCCTTCGTTTTCAGCGTGATATCCTCACGGATGATTAGGAGTGTGATGGACTCTATGATGGCTTGGATATTCCCGACCATTTTGAGCCCGATCACGAAATGGCATCGGAGGAGACACTATGATGTCGCCTTTGTGATCCTCGCATTCCCACGATGTTAGCATGGCGGGAGGAGAAGAAGACCCCGAGGTTGAATCCTCGGGGGCTGCCCGTCATCGCCGCTATGAAGTAGCCAAAAATCACCTGGAAGCGTTCTTAAACAAGACCTTGGCAAGCATCCGCCGCCATGCTCATGAAAAACTGAGCGCCAGGGCTGAGACCTCAGCTCGCGAGATCTCCCGTGGGTGTTGCACACTAGAGCATGTGCGCGATCACCGGCCAAACTCACCTCCTCTCGTTCCCTAGAGTGGAGAGCGACTGCAAGCCTTGGCGGCGATCGTGCACGATCTTCGAAATTTTCCCGGTCAGGTGGACCTAGAAGCAATGGGTGCGGTCGTAGCTGAAGACCTGGAGAAGCTCGTCGCCGACATGAAGCTTTCAGGGTCACCTCGTGACAAAGAAGCCCGGAGTGTTTCTCGGGAAAACCGACATCACACCCCTATTCACTTCCATCACGATGATTCCCGGGGCCTTGCTCGGGAGTGCCGTGGGAAGTATGACCGGTACCGCGAAGTCTCTCGAAGCGATTCCCGAGCAACTTCGTGAAGTCAAAAGTATGCTTGCCATGATCACGGGCATACCGAGCACTCTACCTCAGATCGATCCCCATCACGCTGACATCGAGAAGTTTTCTCTTGCCTTGGTCCACGCGTCGGAGGCTATCATAGCGATGATTACCGTGATCACCGTGGCCGAAGAGACCGCCACGATGCCCTGGCTTTTGGATGTCGGGCATTATCGGCATCCCTTCGTAATGTCTCGTGCTCGAGCAAGTTTAAGCCTGGCCACATCGAGAGGTTCAACGAGGCTTAGAATCCGGATGAGTTCCTCTCCATTTACACCACTGCGATTTTAGCAGCTGGAGGTGATGAGGGAGTTATGGCTAACTTCCTCCCTACCGTTCTTAACGGAGCTGCTTGAACTTGGCTCTTCAATCAGAAGAAACGGTCAATTCGCTCCTAGAGGCAGCTTAGCAGTGCGCTCCGAGCAAATTTCCAGAGCTGTTATACCCATCCGAGCAAAGAGCGTGACCTTGAGCGCTTGATCCAGACGGAAGGTGAGTCTTTGCGACATTTCGTCCAAAGGTTCATTCAAGTCTGAAATTCAATCCCAAATGTTTCAGATGAGGCAGTCGTTCGTGCCTTCAAGTTTGGGGTCTGAGACATCCGCTTCACGCAAGATTTAGAGATCAATTCCGATCTGACGGCTAGCGAGCTGTTCCGCATGGCCGATCGGTATGCGAACGCCGATGAGGCAGTCCAGCGGAAGAAGATGCTGGATGAGGGAGCCCGGCTTAGAAGGCTCCATGAGCAAGAAAAATGTAGGCTCCGCGGAGAAGAAAATCTAGAAAAAGAAGAGGTCGTCTGTGCTAGGCATGGTCGCGGCCATCGAGCAGCATCAGCCGCAAGCTTCACAGCCACAATAGCGAACGAATTTCGATGAAAGAGGCAGGGGTTAACCACCCCAGCGCCGCAACGACCAAGGCCGCCACGATTGAGGTCGCGACGGCCAAGGTATCCCATTGAACGATCATTTCAAACCGCTCCATCAGGCGTACGGGCACGACCTCCGTAATTGCTGGACCTGGGCGTTCCGCCTGGAAAAGTTCTACAACGACAAAAGTCCCATGCCTACACTCCCAGAGAAAGGCGAGAGTAGTAAGGGCAAGAAGCCCGCTGACGATGAAGATAATATGGGATACCAGGAGCCCCGCAATCATATTGCGGTGATATTCGGGGGCTCGTCGGCCTACAAGTCCCGTCGGGACTTAAAGGAAGCGGCACGGGAGGTGCACCACATCGCTCAAGGCAAGCCCCCCGTGCAGCAGCTCAAGTGGTCCGAGCTGCCCATTACCTTCTCCAAGGATGATTGTCCCCTTGAATTGACCAAACCCCAGAAGCTTCCAATGGTTGTAAACCTAACCATCAGTAACACCACGGTGGGGCGAGTGCTCATTGATGATGAAAGTTCTTTGGATCTGATATCCGCCAAAGTCTTGGACGAGATGCAAGTCTCTCGGTCCAAAATCAAAAGCATAGCGGTCCCCTTCTACAGGATCGTCCCAGGCACCTCTGCCAAGCCTCTTGGCCAGATCGTTTTTCCTGTTACGTTCGGGAGTCCGAGCAACTTCTAGATAGAGATGATCACCTTTGAGGTGGTTGACTTTGAGTCGGCGTACAATGACATCCTCGGCAGGCCAGCTCTTGCCAAGTTCATGGCTGCTACGCATCATGCTTACCAGCACTTGAAGGTTCCTGGTCTAGGTGGAGTAATCACCGTAAGAGGGAACCAAAAAGCGGCCCTGAGCTGTGTAACATCCCAATTTTTGTTTTTTATTTAATTAATATTATTTTATTGCAATTTATGATTTTTTTGAATTTTTTTGGATTTATTTGGATTTTCTGAGATTTATTTGAATTATTTTGAATTAAAATATATTGCCTTTTGTCAAGAAATAATTATGAGTAGTAAAGTTCAAAATAAAGTTTTACCAAAAATATTTTATTTAGGTCCAGAATGTCTCAAAGTATTTTTGAGATTTTTCTTGGAATTTTTAGGGTATTTTATTGCCTTAAATAAATCAAATGATTTTCTCATATTATTTTAAACGGAAAATTCCGGAATTTTCTTCGGAACAGTACTGGGCTCGGCCCATCACTGTGCAGACCGGTTGTGATTTGGGAGGAGTAACATCGACCATCGGATTATAATCCAACGGACTTCATCAACGCGCGTAAGTTATAAACCCTAAACGCTTCGTAGCCGTCGGAATTTCATCGGGTGGCCATCATCAAACGGTACCGATTCGAAAGCCTTCATTCTATCCGGGCCGTTGGATCAAGATCGCATGGTTGTGAGTCATCGTCTTCAACCCGGACTCCGAGCTCGATTCGAACACGCCGCCGCCGCCGTGTCCGAGGAAAGTCCTTCCAAAATCTTGCGCCGCCATGGGTATTTAAGGACCGGGGTACTCCCCGAGGTTCACCACAAACCACCACGCCTTTTCCCTGATGCGTCGTCGTCGGAGGAGCTCTAGAGTCTGCGCTAAATCTTGCCGAAGTTGCCGAGGAGTTTCCGCCGAGTTTCGCCATCGCCGAGATTCTCTTCCGCCGATTCAAGACCGGATTCGAGTTCACCGAGCCGTGCTGCATCTGATCCACCGATCGTTGGTCATCGGAGAGCACCGGAGCACCATCGGGATTGTCATCTTCTCCAAGTCCGACGAGCCTGCGCCACCGCGTCTCCATCGCCATTCGCGAAGTACCTCGACCGCCGGATCTTTATCGGAGCGCCAGAAGTGAGCCACGTCGCCTCGGTATACAGCGTATCGCTCGGGTAAGTACTTCGCCGTTCGATTTGGATCGTGTGGTCACGGATCGAGCCACATTGAGTAAGTATACAGTAAAAGCCTCGGGTAAGTTTTGGCCGTCGGATTTATATCGGATGGTTATCATTCGGCCACGTCGCGGATTAAATAGCAGCCGTTAGATTTGTTTTAGACGGTGTAGATTTTGCCACGCGTCAACCGTACTGACCCGGCACCATGCTGACGTCAGCTGATGCATTAATTCGGATTTTTCTTTATAAAAATAATTCGGTTAATTCAGATTTTCCAATTTTATGGATTTTTCAGGAATTTGAATTTTCCGAGGGCTCGTTCTCCCTCATACAAACTCCGATTGAGGTGATTCAAATTCCTAAAAATTTGTAAAATTGAGATCTATCTAATGGTAATTTGTTTGGATTTTTAGAGTTTATTTGTTCGTTGGTTTTGGTGTTTATTTGTTATTTCTTCTCGATTCGCGTAGACGTTGAATTGTGCGAGGCTTCGGAGGAGGAATTAGCAACTCAAGAACAATTTCTAGACCAAAACCTGGATCTTAACCAAGGCAAGTTGTGCTTTGATCATGTTGCACCCATGTTTGCAAAATTGCTATTCTGATTTACCTTATTGCATGTTATTTTACGAGTATAAATGATTTCAACCTAAATTTGGGATTAGCTAATGTACCCTTTGAATTACACCCAACCTTGTTAATTGTATGCTATACTCCACTTGTCACCTTAGGTTGGTTCACTATAGTTGGTTAATAATGAAATCAACATGAATGGTTAGATCAGATTAGGTTGCTTAGCCATGCCACGTCATCACATGTACATGAAGTGTTGATTATTAATTTTGACTATTGGAATATGAAACAATGAAGTTAACTTGTGTGTCATGTGTAGTCACATAGAGAGATTGAGTTGTCGTGGCGAGGAGGTCACACAACGATGTTGACTTGTGAGAAGCACGTGGTGCTTGGTAACCAACCGGGTGATAATCATTTTAGATTGAAGCAAGTGGAAGGGGCAAGTGTGCCAGGGTGGGCTCAGTGGAGCTGAGGGTATGTGCAAGTCTTGCTTTAATCAATCCTAAGGACTTAACCTTGCGAGTCTTTGACCTGAGTCAATCATGCAACCACATGTCTGTTATGGGGCAGCCTAGCTGACTAATTTGCAAAGACTTAGCCTGAGTGTTATCGTGGTGGTGTGAGTTCGGGTGTACGGAGGAAACTCACATGGCGCAAGAGGGGGCCTGTTGTGGTGGTGTAACCCTTGATGTTGAAACCTCGGTAGTAGCCTTGGGTTAAGAGGATGCATTGTAAAGGCTTTGTTATAATCATTCGCCTGCATGGTGCATGGTTGTATCATGTGGGTAAAGTGCATAACCTGTGCAGAGTGTACAAACTATTCGGATAGCCGTACTCACGGTATTGAGCAATGCTCAGGAATTACAGTCAAGTGGTAGTTAATTAAAATGAACAACTGAAGAGGATGGCAGGATGCCATGTGGATAATGGAACTTGACTTAGGATGGAAACTTGATTTACTTGAGAATCATTGAATCTATTTATTGATATTATTTGTTTTACTATCTTTTCAATCTATGTATTGTATGTGTTTACAAATGCTGCTTTATTGCAAATATAACACTTAGCCATTCCTTTGGAATAAGCCTTGCATATAGTTATGGTAGAGATGCATTCTGTGCACAACTTGTTGAGTATGTGTTGTTGTACTCACCCTTGCTTAACAACCAACAACAGTGGAGGAATCATCACCGTTAATGCAGGAGGACTTTCAGGTGGACACGAGTCACTAGGCCAAGGCTTGTCAGTCGCCTGTGGTGTACTGATGGGACATCCACGTCTTTTGCTATATTTCCGCTGCATTTGTCTAAGTTACTTCAGTCTCGCCCATGTGGTAGAATAATGTAAGTGATCATAAGATCATACACTAGTTATATTAAATAAAAGAGGTCTTATTACTCTTATCGTTGTGTATGATGTGATGCTTACCAATGTTAAGCTGTGTGCACTACCGTTGATCCTGGGAATAGTGCGGTAAAACACAGTGGATTCGAATTGGTGAATTCAGGTCCTTAAAGAGGTGGTATCAGAGCATACTGACTGTAGGTCTTGGCCCTAGTTAGCATGGTGGTATCCTAGGGAGTCCAAAGCTATTTTCTAAAAGAAAAACCTAAATTGAACTAAGACAACACTCTTGACTCTTCTTGTTCTCTGCTCCTTATCTTTGCTGAAATTTTTGTTTTCTCATGACCGTTTGAGAGATGAGGACTTATCTATTTCCCCCTGTGAATAGATGAGGAGGACGTAGTCGTACGGAGAGCGTGTGGGTGGTTACGCAGCAGAGTTATGGAAAGTGCTTCAAGTTTTGGGGGATTTCGCCAGACCAATGTATCAAGGTCGGACTTGGATCGTCAACGGAATCACAAGAGGAGTGGTGTGCAAAGTTCTAATCTATGCCAGGAATAATGAGAGGTCAAGTCAACCTATCAGCATCACAGTGAGAAGGGCTACTTGGGAGATTGGTATCCAGGAGGCTTCGCGACTCGCTCTACGGAGGATTTGCTACGACTACTACCGCGAGCTGGAGGACACCGTGTTCAGACTCCACCCCATAGTTCGAGATGCTTGGCGTTCCCACATCACTCACAAGGAGGATGCTACTACAGTACACTTAGCATGATTTGCAGCTACTCAGGAGGCTGATGCCAGCGACACTGACACTGAATTAAGGACAGTCTGTGAAGCGCTCAGAGTTGCGGAGAAGGAATTGCACAAGTCCCGAGTGGCTTACGAGGAGAAGATCATAGGAGCTCGAGGAGGTATTACAGAAGGGAAGCCGCGCTACACCATCATCATCGGAGGAGATGAAGTCAGAGTACGAGGAACCGGAAGCATCACCGATTCGCGGACACCGAGATCGATTCGCGCCAAGGCCTCGGCTCACCTGCTTGATGTACCCAGGAAGTTCTGTGGGGATGGCTGGAGGAATAGGAGTCTTAGGATTAAGTTGAGGCTCAAGTGTTGAGTCGCGTCAATAGAGTAACTTTACCATTTGTAATAGACGTTAAGGTTGCGTGTTTAGTTTGGTTTTTATTGTTTGCTAGGTGTGCAGTATGTGTTGCATAGCCCTTAGGCTTTTGTAAGCAACCATGCCAAGTATAATTAATAAAGATCTTAAAAGTTTGGGTTTAACCTATTTTCCCCGCTTAGGAATTCTTGCATCTCATCTATGCTATTTCTACCTTACCTAACCCAAAAAGCAATCAGCAGATGGTGAACACTCGTGGTAACAATGGAGCGTCAGGAAGTGGCCTTCGCCGGAATGATAATTTCAATGGGGAAGCGTCACCACACCAACACCACCGAGAGACATGCGAGAACTTAGGAGCTTTCTTAGCCGACAAACTCAGCTTATGCAAACAATGATGCAAGAAATGCAGAATATGACCAATCAAGCTGCAGGCCACAATAATGTGCAACAAGGCAATAATGGCCCGCGTTCTCATTCTAAGCTGTCAGACTTCATGAGAACCTGCCCTCCAACATTTTCAGGCAATGCTAATCCTTTGAAGGCCGATGATTGGTTGAGGACCATAGAGAGAAAGCTGCATATCACGCAGTGTAAAGGTAATGAAAAGGTGTTGTATGCATCACACCAACTGGAAGGAACTGCCGCAGAATGGTGGGAGAACTATTGTGCCGCACACGAAGCCCCACATGAGAACTCTTGGGAGGAGTTTACAGTTGCCTTCCGTCAATACCATGTGCCCGAAGGAATGATGGATCTTAAGAAGGAGGAGTTCAGGGCTTTGAAGCAAGGAGGCCAGTCAGTGGCCGAATATCTGAATAAGTTTACCCAGTTGGCACGATATGCACCAGAAGATGTGGCTGCAGATAAGGCCAGACAATCCCGTTTCATGAAAGGTTTAAACTCTGGATTACAGGTGGGATTGATCACCCACAACTTCCCTGATTTCCAAGAGTTAGTCAATAAGGCTTTGATTCTTGAGGACAAGTGCAAGGAATTGGGTGAAGACCGCAAGCGCAGAATGGCTAGTCAGGCAGGACGACCTAACCAGTTTAGGTTGAGAATGACACCTCAACAGTTTGCCAGGATTCAACCCCAGTTGCCAAACAGAGCATCAGCTCCGACACCTCGCCCCGTTAACCAGAATTTTCAAACACCTGCACCAGGAGGCAATACACCAGCAGGAAGTCAGCAGTCCGCTGTCAAGAAGTGCTTCTCTTGTAACGATCCAGGACATTTCGCCAACAAGTGTCCGAAGAAGGGAAATGTTTCTCCAGTTCACTTCAATCTGGGTACTACTCCAGCTAAAGCACCAGTGACAGGAGGTAATCGAGTACCAGTGCAGTCAGGAGCATCGCCTCAAACAATGGCGCGTGGAAAGATCAATCATATCACTACAGATGGAGCTCAGGAAGCATCGGACGTCGTACTGGGTAAGTTTTTGGTTAACTCAGTACCAGCTACAGTTTTATTTGATTCGGGAGCTTCGCATTCATTTGTTTCTCGGAGTTTTGCAATGGAGAACGGATTTGCTGTTAAGAATCTTAAATGTGTACTTTTAGTCGAAGCCCCAGGATCTGAATTTCGATCTAGCCTTGGGTGTTTAGGAGTTAAGTTGCTTATGAATGGGATAGAGTTCCTAGCAAATCTTATCCTATTAGATACCCAAACCTTAGATGTTATCCTAAGAATGGATTGGCTATCCAAGCATAAGGCTGTGTTGGATTGTGGCCAAAGAATAATATCCCTAGAAAGCCCTAGTGGCAAGAAAGCGGAAGTGCGTGCAAACGCAAATCGTGACGGTCAGTTAATGGTCAATAGCGTGAAGGTTGCTAATCTAGAGGATGTTTCAGTAGTTAAAGAATTTCTGGAAGTATTCCCTGAGGATTTATCGGGCATGCCGCCAGATCGGGACATTGAGTTTGTTATTGAGTTAGTACCGGGAACAGCACCTATAGCAAAAAGGCCGTGTAGGATGCCAACCGATGAATTAGTAGAAATGAAGAAGCAAATTGAAGAATTTCTTGAGAAAGGGTTCGTTCGACCAAATTCTTCCCTGTGGGGAGCACGAGTTTTATTCGTCAGAATGAAGGATGGAAGTTTAAGGATGTGCATTGATTATCGTGCACTTAATGAAGTGACGATCAAGAATAAGTATCCTTTACCAAGGATTGATGATCTGTTTGATCAGTTGAGAGGAGCAGGAGTTTTCTCCAAGATAGATCTCCGATCCGGTTACCATCAGTTGAGGATTCGAGAGGAAGATATACCAAGGCGCATTTTCTACCGCTATGGACATTATGAGTTTCTGATTATGTCCTTTGGATTAACCAATGCTCGGCATATTTCATGAATATGATGAATAAGGTGTTCATGGAATATTTGGATAAATTTGTAGTTGTCTTCATAGATGATATCATTGCGTATTCCAAGACAGAAGAAGAGCACGCGGAGCACCTGAGATTGGTTCTGGAAAAGTTGCGAGAACAACAGTTGTATGCTAAATTCAGTAAGTGCGATTTCTGGAAGGAGAAGGTGGAATTCCTTAGCCATGTAATGACCGCTAAAGGAGTTGCCGTGGATCCAAGTAAAGTGGAAGCTGTGATGAATTGGGAGCCACCGAAGACAGTTATCCAAATCCGTAGTTTTCTGGGAATGGCGGGATATTACCGTCCGTTCATAGAAGGATTTTCGACGATTACGAGACCTCTTACGCAATTGTTAAAGAAGGAGAAGAAGTTTGCGTGGACGCCAGAGTGCGAAGAGAGTTTTCAGGAGCTAAAAAAAAAGATTAACATCTGTACCGGTTCTAGTATTGCCAGATGTGCAGTGTAGTTTTGACATTTATTGCGATGCCTCAAGACAGGGTCTTGGTTGTGTGTTGATGCAGAATGGCAAAGTCGTGGCCTACGTGTCAAGGCAATTGAGACCGCATGAAGGGAATTATTCGACGCATGATCTGGAGTTAGCTGCTGTAGTGCATGCTTTAAAGATATGGCGTCATTATCTCATTGGCAATAGATGTGAGGTATATACAAATCATAAGAGTTTGAAGTACATATTCACCCAGTCAGATCTTAATATGAGGCAGAGAAGATGGCTAGAATTGATTACGGATTATAATGTTGGAATCCATTATCATCCAGGAAAAGCTAATGTGGTAGCCGATGCCCTGAGTCGTAATAGCCACGGTGTAAATGCAGTAGTAGCCAGCGATCAACCAGAGTTGTGTGAAGAAATTCAGAAGTTGAGATTTGAAGTTGTGCCGCAAGGATTTTTAGCTGCCTAGGAAGTAAAGCCAACCCTTGAAGATCAAATCAGAGAAAGGCAGAGTAAAGATGAAAAGATCAGCAAGATCAAGTCCAAGAAAGAAGAAGGCTTAGCCGAAGATTTCTCTGTAGATGAGCAAGGAACTCTGTGGTTTAAAGGTCGAATTTGTGTGCCGAACGAAAAGGAGCTTAAGCAGTTGATTCTAGAGGAAACACACGATTCCAAGTACTCTAGCCATCCAGGAAGTGCCAAAATGTATCAAGACCTTAAGAAGAGATTTTGGTGGCCAAGCATGAAGCGTGAAGTAGCAGAACATGTTGCATTGTGTGATGTGTGCCAGAGGGTAAAGGCAATGCACCAAAAGCTTGCTGGACTGTTGCAGCCATTGAAGATTCCAGAATGGAAATGGGAGGATTGGTATGGATTTTATCACTGGGTTGCCCAAGACTCAGCGAGGTTATGATTCTATATGGGTTATCATTGACCGATTGACTAAAGTTGCTCACTTCATTCCAGTGAAAACAACTTATTCCGGGGACCGATTAGCAGAATTATACATGTCAAGTCTTGTGTGTTTGCATGGAGTGCCTAAGAAAATTGTATCGGATCGAGGTACCCAATTTACCTTAAGATTTTGGGATAAACTGCATGAAGCAATGGGAACTCGTCTGAATTTCAGTACTGCTTATCATCCACAGACAGATGGCCAGACAGAAAGAGTTAATCAGATTCTCGAGGATATGTTGAGAGCATGTGCGATATCTTATAGCACATCTTGGGATCAAAGTTTGCCGTATGCAGAATTTAGTTATAACAATAGTTATCAGGCTAGTTTGCAAATGTCACCATTTGAGGCCTTGTATGGTCGAGCTTGCCGTACCCCGTTAAATTGGAATGAAACGGGGGAGCGTTCAGTGTTTGGGCCCGAGTTGCTTAGAGAGGCCGAAGAACAAGTTGCCATGATCAGAGAAAGACTAAAAACAGCACAGTCAAGGCAGAAGAGCTATGCTGATAGTCGCCGTCGTGATTTGAGTTTCGAACCTAACGATTTCGTGTATCTCAGGGTTACTCCACTCAAAGGTGTAAAAAGGTTCCATGTCAAAGGAAAACTTGCACCTAGATATGTTGGGCCATTTAAGATTTTGAGCGAGGGAGGTTGCGTGTCGATTGAGTTGCCCGGTCATTAGCAGAGTCCATGAAGTGTTTCATATGTCGCATGACTCAAGAAATGTCTCGAGTGCTTAAGCAGAACAACGCAGATTAGAAGCAATAGAATTGCAAAAGGACCTGACTTATAAAGAGCAGCCGATCAAGATTCTGGACGTTATGGAGCGTAGGACCAGAAACAAGTCTACTTGCTTTCGCAGAGTTCAATGGAGCAATCATTCAGAAAACGAAGCAACCTGGGAGCGTGAGGAAGATTTGAAGGCAGAATTCCCAAACATATTATCTAGTCAGTCCTAATCTCGGGGTCGAGATTCCGTTAAGGGGGGAGGTTTGTAACATCCTAATTTTTTGTTTTTATTTAATTAATATTATTTTATTGCAATTTATGATTTTGGAGAATTTTTTGGATTTATTTGGATTTTCTGAGATTTATTTGAATTATTTTGAATTAAAATATATTGCCTTTTGTCAAGAAATAATTATGAGTAGTAAAGTTCAAAATAAAGTTTTACCAAAAATATTTTATTTAGGTCCAGAATGTGTCAAAGTATTTTTGAGATTTTTCTTGGAATTTTTAGGGTATTTTTATTGCCTTAAATAAATCAAATGATTTTCTTGGATTATTTTAAACGGAAAATTCCAAAATTTTCTTCGGAACAGTACTGGGCTCGGTCCATCACTGTGCAGACCGGTTGTGATTCGGGAGGAGTAACATCGACCATCGGATTATAATCCAACGGACTTCATCAACGCGCGTAAGTTATAAACCCTAAACACTTCGTAGCCGTCGGATTTTCATCGGGTGGCCATCATCAAACGGTACCGATTCGAAAGCCTTCCTTCTATCCGGGCCGTTGGATCAAGATCGCACGGTTGTGAGTCGTCGTCTTCAACCCGGACTCCGAGCTCGATTCGAACACGCCGCCGCCGTCGTGTCCGAGGAAAGTCCTTCCAAAATCTTGCGCCGCCATGGGTATTTAAGGACCGGGGTACTCCCCGAGGTTCACCACAAACCACCGCGCCTTTTCCCTGATGCGTCGTCATCGGAGGAGCTCTAGAGTCTGCGCTAAATCTCACCGAAGTTGCCGAGGAGTTTCCGCCGAGTTTCGCCGTTGCCGAGATTCTCTTCCGCCGATTCAAGACCGGATTCGAGTTCAACGAGCCGTTCTACATCTGCTCCGCCGATCGTTGGTCGTCGGAGAGCACCGGAGCGCCATCGGGATTGTCATCTTCTCCAAGTCCGACGAGCCTGCGCCGCCGCGTCTCCATCGCCATTCGCGAAGTACCTCGACCGCCGGATCTATATCGGAGCGCCAGAAGTGAGCCACGTCGCCTCGGTATACAGCGTATCACTCGGGTAAGTTCTTCGCCGTTCGATTTGGATCGTGTGGTCACGGATCGAGCCACATTGATTAAGTATACAGTAAAAGCCTCGGGTAAGTTTTGGCCGTCAGATTTAGATCGGATGGTTATCATTCGGCCACGTCGCGGATTAAATAGCAGCCATTAGATTTGTTTTAGACGGTGTAGATTTTGCCACGCATCAACCGTACTGACCCGGCACCATGCTGACGTCAGCTAACGCATTAATTCGGATTTTTCCTTATAAAAATAATTCGGTTAATTCGGATTTTCCAATTTTATGGATTTTTCTGGAATTTGAATTTTCCGAGGGCTCGTTCTCCCTCATACAAACTCCGATTGAGGTGATTCAAATTCCTAAAAATTTATAAAATTGAGATCTATCTAATGGTGATTTTTGTTGGATTTTTAGAGTTTGTTTGTTCTTTGGTTTTGGTGTTTATTTGTTATTTCTTCTCGATTCGCGTAGACGTTGAATTGTGCGAGGCTTCGGAGGAGGAATTAGCAACTCAAGAACAATTTCTAGACCAAAACTAGGAGCTTAACCAAGGCAAGTTGTGCTTTGATCATGTTGCACCCATGTTTGCAAAATTGCTATTTTGATTTACCTTATTGCATGTTATTTTATGAGTATAAATGATTTCAACCTAAATTTGGGATTAGCTAATGTACCCTTTGAATTACACCCTACCTTGTTAATTGTATGCCATACTCCACTTGTCACCTTAGGTTGGTTCACTATAGTTGGTTAATAATGAAATCAACATGAATGGTTAGATCGGATTAGGTTGCTTAGCCATGCCACGTCATCACATGTACATGAAGCGTTGATTATTAATTGTGACTAATGGAATATAAAACAATGAAGTTAACTTGTGTGTCATGTGTGGTCACACAAAGAGATTGAGTTGTCGTGGTGAGGAGGTCACACAACGATGTTGACTTGTGAGAAGCACGTGGTGCTTGGTAACCAACCGGGTGATAATCATTTTAGATTGAAGCAAGTGGAAGGGGCAAGTGTGCTAGGGTGGGCTCAGTGGAGCTGAGGGTATGTGCAAGTCTTGCTTTAATCAATCCTAAGGATTTAACCTTGCGAGTCTTTGACCTAAGTCAATCATGCAACCACATGTCTATTATGGGGCAGCCTAGCTGACTAATTTGCAAAGACTTAGCTTGAGTGCTATCGTGGTGGTGTGAGTCCGGGTGTACGGAAGAAACTCACATGGCGCAAGAGGGGGGCCCTGTTGTGGTGGTGTAACCCTTCAGTGTTGAAACCTCAGCGGGTAGCACTGGGTTAAGAGGATGCATTGTAAAGGCTTTGTTATAATCATTCGCCTGTGTGGTGCATGGTTGTATCATGTGGGTAAAGTGCATAACCTCTACAGAGTGTACAAAGTATTCGGATAGCCGTGCTCACGGTATTGAGCAATGTTCGGGAATTACAGTCAAGGGGTAGTTAATTAAAATGAACAACTGAAGGGGATGGCAGGATGCCATGTGGATAATGGAACTTGACTTAGGATGGAAACTTGATTTACTTGAGAATCATTGAATCTATTTATTGATATTATTTGTTTTACTATCTTTTCAATCTATGCATTGTATGTGTTTACAAATGCTGCTTTATTGCAAATATAACACTTAGCCATTCCTTTGGAATAAGCCTTGCATATAGTTATGGTAGAGATGCATTCTGTGCACAACTTGTTGAGTACGTGTTATTGTACTCACCGTTGCTTAACAACCAACAACAGTGGAGGAATCATCGCCGTTAATGGAGGAGGACTTTCAGGTGGACATGAGTCACTAGGCCAAGCCTTGTCAGTCGCCTGTGGTGTACTGATGGGACATCCACGTCTTTTGCTATATTTTCACTGCATTTGTCTAAGTTACTTCAGTCTCGCCCATGTGGCAGAATAATGTAAGTGATCATAAGATCATACGCTAGTTATATTAAATAAAAGAGGTCTTATTACTCTTATCGTTGTGTGTGATATGATGCTTACCAATGTTAAGCTGTGTGCAATAGCGTTGATCCTGGTAATAGTGCGGTAAAACACAGTGGATTCGAATTGGTGAATTCGGGTCCTTACAAGCTGCGATGAGAAGGCACTGGATATGGTCAGACAATTGCCTCATCGTGGCCCTGACCAAGAACCAAAGAATTCCCAGCCAAAGGTTGCCCTCTAGCCCAGAGGAGAGACTAAGGAGGTTCCGCTAAGTGACGCGGTGCCAACCAAGGTCATGCATTTAGGATCTTCCTTAGATCCTAAATAGGAACTCGAGCTCGTTACTTTCTTCCAGTGAAATTCTGATGTGTTCGCTTGGGAACCATCTGACTTGCCTGGAGTCCCAAGGGAGGTAATTGAGCACAAGCTAGCAGTTCGGCCTGACAAGAAGCCAGTGCGGCAAAAGCTCAAATGTTTCTCCCCGGAAAAACAAGATATCATCCGGGAAGAACTCGACAAACTTCTCAAGGTTGGCTTCATTCGAGAAATCGAGCATTCGAAATGGCTAGCGAATCCGGTCATTGTCAAGAAAAAGGGGAGCAAATGGCGTATGTGTGTCGACCATACGAGCCTGAATGCCGCCTATCCCAAGGATAAGTTCTCGCTGCCCCCATAGACTAGTTGGTCGACGCAACAGCGGAGTCCCAGGTGATGAGCTTTTTGGATGCCTACTCGGGCTACCACCAGATCAGCATATCACCTGAAAATGAAGAGAAGACTTCCTTCATTACCCTGTTCGGCATGTTCTGCTACACGACCATGTCTTTCGGTCTTAGGAACTCTGGAGCGACCTTCCAGCGTCTCATGCGGAAAACTTTCCTAGATCAAATAGATCGTAATCTGGAGGTCTATGTGGACGACATAGTGGTCAAAAGTAAGCTCGCTTCGAGTCATGTCTCTGACCTTGAGGAAACCTTTTGTAACCTCAACAGACATTGAATAAAACTTAATCCAGAGAAGTGTGTCTTCGGAGTGAGGGCGGGCAAGGTGCTTGGCTACACGGTTGGCCCACAAGGCATCAGGGCAAACCCGGAAAAGATTGAAGCCATCGAAAGAATGCGACCACCTAGCTGTGTAAAGGAGGTCCAGACCTTGACCGAATGAATGACGACTCTAAGTCGCTTCATTTCCCAGTTGGGCGAGTATGGATTGCCTTTCTCCAAGGCACTCTGCAAGCATGATGGTTTCGCATGGACAAAAGAAGCAAATCGCTCTTTCGAAGAGCTAAAGCAGTACCTATCTAGACCGCCCATCTTAACTACACCCAAGTTGGGGGAAACCTTGCTATTATATTTGGCAGCAACCCCGCAGGCAGTAAGCGTAGTCTTAACAATAGAAAGGAATGGGGTACAATGACCAATCTATTACATCAGCGAAGTCTTGCATGGACCAAAGGAGCGTTACCCTGAGGTCCAGAATCTTGTACTCACTGATCATGGCCTCTAGAAAGCTGCGACATTACTTTCAAGCCCACAACATCATGGCCCCGACCAACTTTTCGCTTAGGGAGATCCTAAGAAATCAAGATGCCAATGGCCGAATAGCGAAGTGGGCCATAGAGCTCACCGAGTTCGAAATCCAATTCTCGGCCCGTACGGCGATCAAATCCCAGGTCTTGGCAGACTTTGTAGTAGAGTGGACGAATGCAGCGCCACCCGCTACCGAGCTCGATAGATCTGAAGAAGATCGTTGGACCATGTACTTCGATGGGTCTCGTGCTTATGAACGCTCGGGGGCTGGAGTTGTGCTAGTTTGCCCCCGGGGAGAGCAACTCCAGTACGTCATCCAGTTGCATTTTGCCGCGATCAACAACGCGGTAGAGTATGAAGGCCTCTTGGCAGGACTACGAGCATGCAAAGCACTCGGAGTCCAGCGACTGACTGTAAAAGGAGATTCATAGTTGGTTGTCAATCAGGTTAACAAGGAGTATCAGTGTTCCGATAGCTCAATGGTGCTTTACCTGGCTGAAGTGAGGAAGATGGAGAAGTACTTCAAGAGTTTCGAGGTACTCTTCATCCCTAAGGAGGACAATTCCCTGGTTGACCAGCTTTCAAAACTCGGTTCCTCCCAAATTTCCACTCCAACAGGAGTGCTCATCGAGCACTTATACAAGCCCTCCATTCCGTTTGTAGAGGAGGCATCGAAGATATGTGGTAACATCTCTCTTCTCGAGCATAGTGCGAATTGGATGACACCATTCATCTAGTATCTTGCACATGGGATACTGTCTGAGGAAAAAGCCGAGCGTTCCCAGCTTATAAGGTGATATTCTCCTTTCACATTGATCGAAGGCGCCTTATACCGCAAAGGAGCACTGGGAGTCCTTTTCAAGTGCATCTCTCAAGAAGAGGGCAAATACTTTCTTACAGATATCCATGAAGGAATGTACGAGGCTCACTCGTCTTTCAGAACGCTAGTGAGTAAGGCCTTCTGATTGGGTTACTATTGGCCAATGGCCTTAGCCGATGCTCGCTCGATCGTGACGACTTGCAGAGCATGCCTGTTTTATGCTCGTAAAGCCCATCAGCCAGCATACGTGCTTCAAACCATTCCTCTATCATAGCCATTCTTGACTTGGAGAGTCGATATTCTCGGACCTTTCCCCGAGATCAGAAGGGCTGCAAGTACTTACTCGTGGCTATTAACACTTTCACTAAGTGGATAGAAGCTGAACCCATGTCAACCATTTCGGCTCAGGCATCCAGGAAGTTTTTTCGCAGCAACATGGTAATATGTTTTGGCATTCCCAACTGCCTCATCATGGACAATGGTACTCAGTTCACTAGTGAGCTATTTTAGGCCTATTGCAAAGACATTGGGACGAAGGTCTGCTTCGCCTCTGTAGCGCATCTACAGAGAAATGGAGTGGCCGAGCGAGCAAATGGACAAATAATCCAAGGAATCAAAAAAAGAGTTTTAAAAAACCTCAATCAGCATGGTCGAACGTGGGTGGACAAGCTTCCTTCCGTCCTTTGGTTAGCTCGCACTACGGCAAGCCGAGCTATGGGTGAAACCCCTTTCCAGCTTGTCTACGATGCAGAGGCCATTTTGCCTGCAGAAATTATGCTAGGTTCTCCAATAGTGCACCTGGTCGACAGCGTCGACTAGGAGAGTGAGTGTCTCTTAGACCTAGACCTCGCCGAGGCAACATGCGAACAGGCTTTGCTGCGATCAGTAGTTTACCTACAGGCTCTTCGTAGGCACATGGCCAAATCAGTTCAACCAAGGACCTTGCAAGTTGGCGATCTAGTCCTACGTCGAGTCCAGGATTTGTCAAAAACTAACAAGCTATACCCCAGGTGGGAAGGTCCGTATACGGTCGTCTCAGCAACACGCCCAGGAGCTGTTCACCTAGCGATGGAGGATAGTCAGGTGCTCGCCAGTATATGGAACATCGATCAACTATGTAAGTTCTTTGTTTAGTCTTTCATTACCACTTATTCTGCACAACACTAGCAAGCTTTTTCTATAAAATTTGGTTCTTTCACCCCCGTGATTTCCATTCTTTCCAAGATTTTGTGAATGTCTTTGAAGTCCCTGCCCGTTGGTAAGCCAACTCAGTCTTGCACAAGGGCACACTCTCCTCCTCACGATCTTGATGATGGGATGAGCGTGTGCGAGTAAGAACATTCGCTTCAATTGCATTACCCAAAGGTTTGGCTAGCGTGCACGAGAACAATCAAAGTGCCAAGACCAGTGCTGGACCACTAAACTCGCCTCTAGAGGTCTCAGTCTACATAAGCTGATTATTGTCCACAACAGTTCTTCGCTGCAAGTTTACAATCACATACAGACACCCTCTTGGATGGTCTAGAGTTTTAGTTTGATCCATGTGTGCTTGGTCGTTGTGCGCTTTGTCAAGCAACCACATGTTTTTCCCGTCCTCATCAAAACCATGCTTGCAACTTAGGGGCATAGGACAAGACGCCTGGGCGGGATAACGCCGTGCGTGTATTTCTTTCTCCCGACCTAACCCATGCTCGCAACCCGGAGACATGGCGTTTGATCGTTAAGGGAAAAAGTGTGCGCGATTTTTCTAACTCTCCTGTGAACGAGCTCGTGCTCACAACTTAGGCGCACGAACTCCATTCACAGTGGGGGCTTAGTAGGGATGAACTACCATGTTTTCCTAAAAAATGTGCGCTTGTGCTTTCGTCCTTTACTATTTAAGTATACTATCTTTTTCGTTCTGCTCGTTCTTGTTTTGTTTGTTCTTTCAGGACATTCACTAGCAACGAACAAGAAGTAATCCAAGCAAAACAAGCAAAGGGAATGAGTCATTTCAAAAAAAGAGCCTTCTTTATTGTTTCAAGATGGTTACATGTGAAGTATTTTACAAAGATGTGCAAAGGAAGCTATGCCTTGCCGAGCTTCGCCTCTTGTGTTGCTGAGAGTTCTTCCCTCGCCTCATCAAGCTTAGCTTTGAGCTCAAGCACCCACCGCCGGGCATCGCGCCCCTAGCGAGCTTCTTGGCGGAGCCGCTTCTCTTCTTCTTTGCACCGGTTGACCAACTCGGTGGCCTCCCGTGTGCATTTGTTCAGCTTCTCCTCCGAGGCCACAGAGCGTTGTTGCTCTTGCTCGAGCTCCACCTTGGCTTGGAAGATTTGCTCTCTGCACTCCATTATGTATTCTTCAGACTGGCACTACATCTCCTCGTTTGAAGCCTTTAGCTCGGCCAGCGCTTACTCGAGCTTCGCTATCCTAGCATCTTGCTCGGCGTTGTGCTTAGCCACGACCTCAGGAGGTACGGTCGCCGCCTCGAAGTCCACCATGGTCGCCTCTAGCACCTGCAAGGTAGAAAATTTTAGCTCTTGCTCGTCGTGAAGGAAAAAAGTCTTTAGAAGGCAAGTTGCCTTACCCAGCAGAGACGATCGTGCAAGTTCTCCCGAACTTGCTTGGCGACATCCTTCGACCAAAGGTTGGCAAGTCCTTTCGCAATGACCTCTGGCTAGGGGAAATCATCTTCTTCCCAAGAATGCATTTTGCTCAAGGGCTCCATATCTTTTCCTCGAGCATGCATTTTGCTCGGGAGCTTCGCGTCTCCTCCCCAAGCAAGCGCTTCGTTCAAGGGAGCAGGGTCTTCTTCTTGACCCCAAGCATCTGTCATGCTCGATGGCGCAAGGGACTGCCCCGCTAGGGTAGGTTCCACCCGGGGATGTCCTTCCTCCGAGGCAACAATGCCTAGCTCCAAAGCCTTAGGCTGTTGGCCTTTCTGGGGAGTTTGTTCCTCTAGGGCATGAGGCTCCGCGACTTGCTGGTCGTGGGAAGCCTCGGCGATGACATCTTCGGCCATCATGAGGTCGGTGAGTCTGGCAAGCTCTTTCTCCACTACAGAGTTGATGACTTCATCAGCCATCTCCTCTAAGTCTCTAGCGCCCCTATTAGCTATTTCGCCCAAAACAGCAGTGTGGGGTTAGCCCGGGCACTCAAAGCAAAAAAAAAGAAGAAGAAGAAAAGGGGGAGAAGCGAAAAGGAATGATCAGTTGAGTTACCTTTGCCAGACCTCTCGCTGTCATTCTTGGTATTTTTGGCCTCTACCGCGGTGGTATTGCCCGTAGGAGCTTGGGCCCCGATGTAACAGCCCAATTTTCGTCAATCCGGTAAGCGAGGCTTGACATGCTAATGTCTTCCATAATGTCAATTAGATCCTCATTTAATTATACTCATACAAGTGTTAGTACTTTCATCTTGCATAAAGGAAATGTGAAATCCTAACAATCATTTTTCAAAACTGCACACATGTTATTTCACCTTAGTCAATGACATGTGGGCCATGTTCATAAGAGAAAAGAAGAGTAGGCTGCACATATCTAACATACCATTTTTCACTTTACTCACCTTTACCCACTTACCTAACCCATCAATGACACATGGGTCCTACCTTGCATAGAAACTTGTGGGCTACACAACATAGCCATGACTTTTCTCACTCCAATCACTTATACCCACCCTTTTCACTCACCCTATGACATGTGGGACCTAGCCCCACATGTAAGGCATGAATAGGCAGCCATATATAAGGTGATGCACCTTGGTTTCTCCTCCCCACCTGCCCATTTGCTCATCCAAACCTGCAGAAAACAGCAAGCACCTCTTCTCCAACACCTTGCCATTCTTCCCCACAAATCCACTCAAGTTTTGAGTTTGAGCTTGTGCATGTTATACCACCTTGAAGCCAAGGTCAAGAGCTTAAAATCCATCCAAATGGATTCTTTAGGCACTAGGTTTTGGGTGAGTGGTACTCGATTTTCATTCTTCCTATGTTCTGAAATTTTGGCCATTGCAACTCATTTCTTCCTTCTCCATGGGATCCATTATCACACATTGAATCGGGCCGCGCATGTTGCATGGAAGCTTGAGGAGGAAGGTTAGTTGTGGTTGCAAGCGCGAGCAAGCGAGGTCGTCGTCGTCTACACTAGCTAGGAGGAGGCGAACCACGAGAACCGGCGTTGCGACACCTTCTTGTCATTCCCTCGCCGAAACCAACCTTAACCAAGTGCTAAAGCAATCTTGTAGTGGTAAGAGTCTACCCTAGTCCACCCTTTTTAAGTCCTAGTATATTTCTTTGAAGTATAGAAGCCAATAGACAAATAGCCATTTTGAAACAGATCAGGTCAGCCCGGATAGTCTGGAGATTTCATCCGGATAGTCCGGGGTTTTAACTCGGATAGTCCGGGGATTTCATCCGGATAGTCCGGATATGCCAGAACTCGCCATACCGAGAGGGCCAACCCGGACACTCCGGGGTTTTTGTCCGGATACTCCGGATAGGGCAGACCGAGAGGGTCAACCCGGATACTCCGGGGTTAAAACCCGGATACTCCAGACATATTTCAATAAAAAGCCCTAGGACTTGAACTTGTGACGCAAAACTCAATTCATAATTTCATATTATCATTAGTACTACACATCATGAGCATTTCATGCATCTTTTAATCATGTGCACCATTTGGATTCTTGATTTGGTGTTTATGGATTTGGATTTTCTCGTTAGGTGTTGACGCTTCGGAAGGCACTCCTGAGTACGACTACGCTTTCGAAGTCAAGAACGAGCAACAAGGCACTACTTTACTCCTTGGCCATGATTGCTCCTACTAATTGAAATTTACATTTTTTTGAATTATTTTATCAATTGCATGCTTACTTTCGATTACAATTATGTTTGGGTAGAATTCTTAGCTATTACCATATTGTGATGTTATCCCCTTACCATGTTCCTTTCGAGTTCGATTGTCGCTCTAGGAGGAGGGTTTATTCTTATTATATGGGTTTGTGCGAATTGCTTAGCCATGCTTAGAACATCGTTAGAAACCGCGATAGATGGACTTAGTCCATTGGTCGCAATGATTGAGAATTATTATGATGATGATGGTTTCAAATGTTGGTTAATGTGTAGAGATGTTGGTTAAGGACCCTAAGGATTAAATCCTGGTGACGTCTCTTTGAGTAACTATCGTGCGAACCACACGCCGTTTATGGGACCGGCGTAACCAAGTACTTGTGTATGACTAGGGTATGTAAACCATGTGCACTCGGGATTCCTTGAGCTTAGTGGAGTGTCAAGGAATGACCGCCGAAATTCCTTGGGCTTAGTGGAGCGCCAAGGAATATCCTCGGAGTCCCTCGAACTTTGTTGAGTTGGGGATGTTCAACAACGGGTGTACTCCTTGATCCACACACACCGAGCACTGGGCACGCGGGATCAAGGGTCACAGTCATCCGGATGGTTTAGATACACTACCATGCATACTGGAAAATGGTTTGTCACGTTCACCTCGGCCGACACATCAAAGGAAATGTGTTAATAGCTTGGCTTACGAGTGTGACGTGTCGTGTGGGTAAAGTCGTACCTCTGCAGAGTTTAAACTATTCAAATAGCCGCGTCCATGGTTAAGGAGACGATCGCTTGAACTGTCAGTCACTGGGCGAGTATTAAGGACTTGGTAGGAATGGGATGGGAGTGGGAAAAGAGATGCAAGTATTGGAGTACTTGTGTGTGTAGTCGAACATGAGCGATGGAACTCATGGTTCGGAGAATGCTTGAAGGTATGATGCAAATGTGATTATGATGATGTTATATTATGTATTAGATTTTACAAATGTTTACTAAATGCAAATTCTTATCAATCTATACATGCTTACGATTTATCCCAAATATTGCTTTATGTTGAAATTGCCATTTTGCCTTCCTTTGATGTAGCAACCACATGTAGTTAGAAATCAACATGCAATGTATATTATTATGCGAGTACACTCTTTGTACTCAATCGGATTGTTCACTTGCTGCAGGTGAGGATGAGGTACTGCCCGGGGACTTTTACCGGGCAGATTTCGACAATTCTAACGTTTAGTGGCCGTTCTTGCCCCAGTTGGTTGCCTGAGGGTTTGGGGGCATGCCATGCTGGCCCTTGATTTCCACTGCTACTTGATGTAATAACTCTAAATATATCGTTGAGGACAGCAGTCCTACTTTTGGGATGTAATGATATTTATGCTTCCGATAATTATGTATGTGTTGTGATGTCAACTGTTGGATGAGAATGCGCGTGTTGGCAAACTTTCCTGGGACCAACACGGGTATAATCGTGGAACGCTCGAGGTTCCCTTGATTCACTTGAGATGTACCGCGCATTTGGGTGAATCAGTGGAGTCCCGGGGACGGTTCCCCACACCCGACCACGAGCTTGGCCATCTTTGCAACTGCGTGGGCCCTCACTATCGAGGGGTCGACCTCGTCTAGGTCGGCCTCCTCCAAGATTTGTCCCAGACTCTTCGACGATACGCCCGGCGACTTTTGGTACTTCACGACGAAGGGCGCCAGATCTTCCTCCTCTTCCACGGACCCTTCCGCGAGAGAGCCCGAGGTTACCCACAAGAGCTTGGCTTAGAGGGTGGCGATCTTCCCGTCCAGCTCCTTGCGCGAGAAGCCCTCCGCCGTTGCCTTTGCCCGCTTCGCCTTCTCCACGAGCTGCTACACACGAGCCATCAAGCTCAGGTTTTTCTCGATGTACTTCTTCAACCAAAACTTCAACTCTCTTACCTCCATTATGTCGGCATATTCCAAATGCCGTCGGGGAGGACTCCCGCTTGAAGTTGCCCGCCTCTTAGGGTGTCGGGCAGAGGACGGCGGGGATGGTGGCGCTCGCCGCTTGTGCGCCTTCTTGGATTTGGCAGCGGGAGTGACCTTTCCTTGGTCGCGCATTAGTGGCTTGAGCTCGGCCATCGCGGCTGCAAGGGAGACTTTCTCCTAGCCAAAGAAGCACGAAATGTTACAGATGCTCGGGATGCTTTCCCTCGAGCATGGTTTGTGAGGTTACTTACCGCTTCGCTCCGCTCGAACGCGTTGCTCGGGATTAGTCGCCCGTGCTTGAGCCCCTTGCCTTTTGGGCTGCCGAACATTTCGGCCACCTGCTTTTCAACCCAAGACTTGCTCGGAGCTGCAACCCGACCAACTCAAGCATTAGAACAAGCAAATTATTTCTAAAGAAAGGATAGTATTTGCATAGTTTTGGAGGCTTACCCGAATCAGCATCACGGGTGAGGTCTTACCACCCCGTGATCTCGAAGAAAGGGTGCTCCCTCCTTCTTAGTGGAGACACCCGGTTCCTGAGATAGTCCCGGGCAATGTCCCGACCAGTGAGCCCCAAACTGGTGAGCTCGCTTATCGTCATCAGCACCCACTCCTCCTCAGCCTGTACTAGGGGGGCGGAGTCTCAATCTTCGGAGCTGCCACTTCGGTGTAGCGGAGAGTGCTTCCCTCCGCCTTCTTCAAGTAGAACCAATGATCGGCCCAACCTGACACCGAGTCCTTGAGCGTGAAGCTCGAATACTTATATGGTCGATTGGACCAAAGACGAAAATAGATGCAACTGGCGGGAGAAGTCCCTCCGGTGCGGAACAAGCAATAAAAAGAAAAGAAAAGGCTTGCCGTGGGCATAGTGCCCACCTATCCCTCGCAAAGATGCGAGAAGAACGCCAAGACAAGGATGGAATTAGGATTGAGATTTGAAATCTCGCGCTCGCACTGGGCAAGTACGGATTCAAGGAACTCACTCTCGGGCGTTCGAAGCCCGTTGATGGAGTAGAGCTCGCAGGAGACGATCTCTCCTTCCCACGGCGCCGAAGGTTCCTCGCCGTCGGGTGCGCGCCACGATCCCTCATCAAGATAGCCGAGTTGCACAAGCATTTGGAGCTTCTCCTTGCTGATCTTTCTTGCTCCAAACTTCGCCATGGATTCAGTGGAGGAAGAGAATGCAAATGAAGAAGGGTACGAGACTTAAGAATTTCTAAGGGCTCAAGAGCGCAATGCGGGAGAAGGGTTTCTCACCACCGCTACTAACCTATTTAAAGAGGCAAAGAAGCCGAACGAACACGACCGTCTAAAAATCGCTCCCGTCTATTCGCGAACAGGCGCGTGGGAGCGTAGCTTTCGAAACCGTCTAATAAAGGCGCGGTTCCCAAAAGATTGTCCAAATCGCTGCCATGAGGCTTCGCGGAGAAGGAACCGGCGCAAACCTTTGATCTTCACTTGCCCGAGCTTCTCTTGGTCGGGAGACGAGCTAGTAGCTTGGCTCCTATCGACCATGCTCGTCCGCAAGCGGGACATGCTCGGTTGCTGCAGTAGTATTTCGCTGCAAGATTTCAATCTCTCCATTGAGTAGGCTCAAGGGGAAGGCCCCGGCAAGTAGTTTTCCACTTGAGCCTTAGGGGCTAGCTGTCGGGGATTGGATAATTTCTGTAAGGACTATTATACCCCGGCAACTAGTTTTGGCTAACCATGCATGCCCTTGGATGGTGTCCCCAAGGAGGATCCTCGGATAGTCTAGCTGGCGGGTCTACCCCGACCATGCCCAAGCTCGTCCCCGAGCATATGACGTAATCCCCGAGCATGCATGCTCGGGAGTGCGCAGGAATCGGTCAGAGCTAGGGGAATTCTCGAGCATGATCAATAGATCGTGTTCTCCCCATAACGTTAACATGGCGATAATTACGCCACGACCTAGGGCCGTTATGACCACTATGGGAACGTGGCGAGAATCAAGGGTGCGGTTATGGTCACGGTTAATGCCGTAATGGTGCATTATTCAGCTACAGTTATTTCAATTATCCTGTAAGCTATAAGAACCCCGCTGGTGGATCGGTAAAGGGGGCGACATCAGATGAAAGCTAGACAAAACACACAGACATACTCAAGCCTTTCTGTAAGAATTCGACTGCAATAGTGAAAACCACTGGATGTAGGGTTATTATCTCCGTCGTGAGAGGCTAGAACCAGTATTGTCGGCGATTTTCGCTGGCCAGCTATTATGCCTCGAAGGGACCCGAGGTTCGATAGAGGGGATCTTCATGGACGGATACCTATAGGCTCTCTCGATGGATCCACACAAACAAAGACTAAAGAACACGTCGATGTACCCAAGTTCGGGCCCCTGATGTGGGTAATAGCACTACATCCTGCTTTGGCTCTTGTTAATGTGTTCTGGGAGGATTACAAGTGCACAATCCACACCCTGGGTTCTAGTTGAACCCCCTAGTCGTTCTTCTTCCCTTTCTTTCTACTAGTTTTCTTTGGTTCTATGTTCTCTCCGTGCTCTCCTTCTCTTGCCTTGATGGTTCCCCCTCTCACATGCACTGAAGCCCCCTTATATAGGCTGGGCTGGCTCGAGCATGTGAGAAGGACGACATCACAATGATTACACTTCATTTATTACATCAGTCACTGTAGCCCCATCCTTTGGCCTCATTCTTTGCACCATCGTCCAACTCCGCCCGGTCCGCCTGGGAAATGACCTATATAGGACTGGTTAGGTGCAGGACGTTAGAGGGATAAGCTATCATGCCGTCAACGAAGCCACGCACATTTAATGGTTCTGACACGGGTTGTCGGGGGTGAAGACTTCGGGGTGAAGCTCCCTATTCCGCCGACATACATCTTCATGGCTAACCGGCGGTGTACCCCCTGGCTCCTTTGACCAACCACATAGCCCACTCGCGGCCAGGCGTGCTCGCCCACTTTCGCCGAGCCACCATCTGTGTGATGCGCTGGCGGCGAGGTGTGCTCATCCACACTGCGCCAGTTGTTGGGCTTCGGCTTTGTGGCCCCCTCGGCGATGGCGGAGAGGGTACCCTGGCACAAAGTACACGAACAGTAGCCCCCAGGCCCGTCCTGGAGCGCACACCAGCCTTTTTCAGACCTCTTTAATGCTAATGTGCTCCCGGACAGGCCCACCACTTCTGCGCATGCAACTGCTCTAGCCCTCTCTGCTTCTGCCGCATTCTCTCGGGACCTGAAGCGTCGTGCACTTTCGTCTTTTCACGAACCGCCATCGCAAAAAACCTTTTAATACGCGCACCTAGGGCTAACAGTTCACGCTCTTTTTGGACTCCTTTGTCTTCTTCCTTTGCCGCTTCAACTTCCTTGTCTTCAGCCCTTGCTCTGTTCTAATGGTGCAGACTTTCCCTGCTTCGACTGTCAACGGGGAGAGGCAAACGAGGCTCTCCCAGGTCGCCCCCAAAGGTTCTCTTCGACTACGTCGTGGCACCTCCACGCCGCGATGCGAAGCTGAGGAGGTCGTTGTCTTCTCCTGGGCACTGTTGGCGGGCCTTGTCCCGCCTTTTTCCGAATTCTTCCTCACCATCTTCCACTTCTACAAAATCCACCATCTTCACCTCACCCCCAACGCCGTCCTCGTTCTCTTCACCTTCGCATACCTCTGCGAAATGTTCGTGG
The DNA here is from genome assembly GCA_036346375.1 of Guadua angustifolia. Classification (NCBI taxonomy): domain Eukaryota; kingdom Viridiplantae; phylum Streptophyta; class Magnoliopsida; order Poales; family Poaceae; genus Guadua; species Guadua angustifolia. Next base: position 21,948,294 of record CM070510.1, read on the forward strand.
GGGTGATGCCAAATCTCCCTCTCTTTCGGTACTTCTACACCCTCCGTGGTTCCACCGATGGTGGGGTCGTGGGGAGCTGCCATATCCATCTTCGTGACGGATCTGCCTCCCGCTACATCCCCTTCCAGACAAAGACCAACTGGAAGGTGTGGCAGAGTGACTAGCTATATGCCGGTGATGACAGTGGCCTTGACGCCCTAGGGATACCCTCCGCACCAGCGGAGGCCAATGAGAATTGGGGCTCGCCCGTCGATAAGACGGCGGAGCTCCAGACAACGGTGGCCCGCATCGACCGGCTACGTGATTCTAGGCTGACCGGGGCACTGGTGGTTCGAGACTTCATGATCCGGAGGATCAGCCCCCTACGCCGGCGCGCTCGACCGGCGTGGCAGTACACGGGTGATGACGACATAACCCGTACCTACCCAGGCCGTAAGTTCCTGTTCTTCTTTTCTTCTAATTTCACGTGGTCACCATCAGTTGGTAACCCTTTCTCTTTCTTCAGGCACAGGGAATTTGGACGCCCCTTCCATCGTCAAGTGGCTGGGCGGGCTGGTCCCGCTAACGTCGGGCAGTTCAGATTTCCCGACCAAAGCCCAGCCATTGTGTGATCTGGAGTTCACGAAACGTATCTGGATCGTCAAGTCGCTCCCGGCGATGGACTCCACCGGACCCGCGATGCTGCCTTCTCGTGGCCCCCTGACGATCAGGGACCCCGCCCCGGTGGACGACCGGAGCGCGGGCAAGCGGCCGTCCTCCAGTTCCATCGCGCCTTCGAGCGCGACTGGAACGGGATCTCCTTCTGCTGCAGTGACATCTTCAGCTCCTGCCCTGGCGCCGATTTCGTCTGCTCCTACTCCACCGGTGCCAAGAGCCCTCCCCACTGCTCCGCAAGGAGGACTTAACCTTCCTGCGTCCTTCTTCCACTTCCCGACGCTCCCACGGGCGGCCCTAGCAACGTTACGCAAGGCCAGGTGCGTGCCTAAGCGGCCGGAGATCCCGCTTGTGGTTCGTCTGGCGCCCCAGAAGCGGTTCATGGGGACATCGCCGTCGCTGGCACCTCCACCAGCCCTTCACGAGTGCTCTCGCCGCCCCCGCCTCTCGACTGACAGCGCTACTCACTGAGCATGGCAGCGTTCATGCTTCAATGGGCACCCTTTTCACGATGGCCACCCAAAGAAGAGGCAGTTGAGCGGCAGATGGGGCATTGCGAAGGCTGGCGCAAGAAAGGGAAAGAAGGCACCGCCGCCGCCAGAGAAAGCGAGTCTGGCGCCCCTGCTCGCCCGATTGGAGGAGGCCGAGGTGGGACGGAAGCGGGTTGAAGATGAACTGCGCCGCTCGCTTGATGCACTTAAGAAGAATTCCGTTTCTACTCTGGCGATATAGGTCCCCACCTACTAGAGTATAGCACTTGGCCTTACGTGCAATTTTCTCGGCTGACGCATCATCGTCGGGGATCACTCAGTCCTGTAGGAAGGCTAGGATCGAATCCATCCACTGACCCTCCTGGCTAAGTGTAGCGATCACACGGCGATCGCCTGGGTACTCCGCTTGGCCAGGCTTTTCCCCGGGTGCCACACCGACGGCACCGCCGTCTTTCCTTCCAGAACCAGGGGCTGAGGCGGGCGCGCTACCTTCCCTCCCTGAACTGGAGGCTGCGATAGCCACACCGCCTTCCCCACCTGAGTCAGAGGCTGAGACGGCTGCACCATCGTCCCCACCTTGAATGGGGGCAGCAACGGATGGTCGCGTAAGTCTTTCTTCAAAGATCCCGACCGGGACAGAGACTCTTGGCAACGCGAGCTTGGAAAGCCCATCCGCCATATGATTGTCGCACCGTGGGATATGGATATATCCCAGTCCTTGGAAGTGACGCTCCATCTTCCTGACCTTCGCTAGGTATGCTACCATGGCGGGATCAGAGCACTGAAATTCCTTCTGCGCTTGATTGATGACTAGCAAGGGGTCGCCTTTGACTTGTAGACGCCGGACGCCTAACGCGGAGGAGGCGCGTAGCCCCGCCAGTAAACCTTCATACTCGGCAGTGTTGTTGGTGGTCTTGAAGTCCAGGACGACCACATACCGGAGGATGTCACCGGTCAGGGAGACCAGGACAACCCCAGCCCCTACGCCCTCAAGCCTGATGGAGCCGTCGAAGAACAAAGTCCAAGGAGAAGGTGCTGGTATGTCTTCAGCTCCAAGGGTGGCTGGAGTCCACTCGGCGACAAACTCTGCCAGTCTTTGGCTCTTGATAGCAGTATGGGGGGTGAACTTGAGACATGTAACATCCCAAAATTTGGGTTTTCAAAAATTTATATTTACATTAGCTTTCCAAAAATTTTACATCAATCTTATTTGATTAAAGAAGCTTAATTTAGAATTTTCTAAATCTAAAACCATTTAATGTGCCTTCCATTGCATCAAGTAATTTAAAATTTAGTTTTTTGATGTCCTTTGTATCTCGAGAATTTCCCAAATTTGAGATTTGCTAAAATTAATTAAAAATATTAATTTAAGCATTTGGGCGTTAATTGGATTTTTATTTGGATTTTTAATTGAATTATTAATTGTTAAGCAATTCTATATCCAAATTCAATTCAAACCTTTCCTTTGAAATTCCGTTTAAATCCAAAATTTAGATTTTTCCTCGGTGTTCTAATTAACCTGGCATCCATATCCTTCCAAAACTCGGAGTTCAATTCTTTATCGTCCGCAAATTCAAATTTTCAATTTCCGGTCCTTATTCGAAATTTCACCCGAGTTCCAAAATACTCCAAAAATAAAAAAATTCATGGAATTAGGTTTCCAATATTCTATAATGATTTTGGGAATTTTTCTAAGATTTATAGAATCTCTCTGGTATTTTATCTCTCGCGGTCTTTCATTAAATCCAGTATATTCATCCCGGAATTATCTAAATTCCAAAACTCATTAAAATTCAGTGAAACTAATTTTATTGGGTTCCAAATAATATCTAGTATTTTTATAAATTTTTTGAAGATTTTTAGATCATTTTTGCTATTTTATTTCTCGCGCTTTTGTCTCTTCATTTCTTCCAACCAATGAGAAAGCGACACATGTCCAGCACTGTTCATCTTCAACCTCCAGCCGTGCGCACTGTTCATATTCAGCCCCATTTGCAGCCCAAACTTCAAATGCTCATAACTTTTGCAATTCTCAACGAAATTGAGTGAGGTCAGTTGCAAATCGAAGGTCTAGTTAAGGGCTTCAATTCTCCTACAGTTTCCCCCTCCGAAATCAACTGAAACGGCTGCTGCAATGACTTCTTTGCCGTTTCTTGTTTGAGCCATAACTCTTTCATTTCTCATCCCCTCATCGCGTGTGACCACCCAAAATGAGCGTTTCAGTCTCCCCAGCACGGTGCTCATCTTTTCCCTTCATTTCCATAATAGTTTCCCTTCCAAAAATCGAAGAAACGATCACCGGACGTCCTCCGTTGACATCGCCGTGTCATATTTTGATCCGGTAAGGCAAATCGAATTCCATTCGCGTCATCTTGTGCGCATTAGTGTGTGGATCATAACCCCTCAAGCAATTCCAGGTTTCATCAAGAATTGCTCCGGGAATTTGTGTTTGTTAGTCGTCAAATCGAGTTTCGTTCGTCATCGATTCCTCCCAAACCGGTAATTCCCAATCAAATTCCTTTTAGATATAGCCTAGTATGATCTTGCTCTACGCTGTGCTCTCATTAGTTTTAGGAAATTTTGCGTTTTAATGTGATTTCGAGCACCATGCCATTCGAACGTTTTTGGTCGCTCCGGCCGCCGCTCTCGCTGCCGCTCCGGCCATCCCCGCCGTCGGTCGTCGTGCCCACGGGCTTCCCCTCACCTCTCCACCCCATCCTCACCACTGGCCGGCCCTCAATTGGCCAACGTAGCCCCGATTTGCGCAGCGCATGCTAATTGTTCGATAAAATGCCTATGAAGCCGGTTTTTACGTTTTTCTTTGTTTTCTTGATCTAACCGCCACCCCAATGTTGTGTAGACCTCCCATGACCTCTCCCACATGTCCTCACCTCAGATCAACTCATCCAAACCGGGAAACTTTGCCCTCATCCTCCGAAGCGCCGCCGCACGTCGGCCATAATTTGAGGCGCATTCCCCGTCAACTCGTTAATTATTTTCAAGATCCGTCTATGTCACATCGTGCCTCAGGGTACCCTCTGTCTTCCATCCAAATTTGGTGCAATTTCATCCACTGGATCAAAAGTTATGGCCGCCCAAAGATCAAATCTTGCCAGAGCCCGTTCTCCTTCGTTGCTGCGAGTTTGGCCGTGAAATTTCTATGGTAGACTCCCCTTGATGTCCCCTACACGGTGCTCACCCTAACTCAAAGTTTTACCTGCGGGAGTTGTGCAGAAAAATCAAATTTTCCCGATCAGACTTCGTACGAACAGCAGGGAATTGCATCGTGTGTTCCCCGTTGATCCAGATGGTAAAAATCCGTTCTCTTCACGTCATATCGTGTTCTAGGATCTCAGTAGGCTCTCTAAATTTCTTTGTAATTTTTCATTCAATATTCTAGTAGTTATGGCTATTAGATCTATTAGCTGTAACAACCGTTAATCGGCAGTTTGTGATTAATCCGGTGGGTCGCCGCCAAATCCGCCTATTTTGTTGAGTTCGTCTCGTCACGTTCTACGCGATGGACACTTTCCCTTTGTTGTTGCATATACCGAAATTTATTTTATTCGTCGGCCGCCGCCTTTTGCCGCCGCCGCGCGCCGTCTTTTGCCGCCACCCAATTTAGTTCGCTTTGGCCATGTTGTCCTATCCGGTGGGTCGTCATTCACCGTTTAGCCCATTTTTGGAGTGCACTGGGTCCTCATTTGCCGTCAAAGCCTTGTTCGATCCGGTTTATAACCGTCGTATTTTCAACCTAGTCCTTCGTTATCGATTCGCGTCTCAGTTAGCTATCCTCGGTAGCATTCTATCGTTGCCATGTCGTTGCAAGCGGGCACCACCTTATTATTCCATGGCGTTCGTCGCCGTTTCACCTCCGTCGTTAACGTTTCGCCGTTAACGTTCCGCCGATAACGTTAAAATCGTTAACGTTTACGCCGATAACGTTCCGCCGTTAGCGTTAAAATCGTTAATGTTTTGCCATTAATGTTTCATCGTTAACGTTCTGTCGTTAACGTCCCGCTGTTAACGCTTTGCTCTCACTGTATCGCTGTCATCGCATAGGTGCATGCAAGTGAAAGCTCTAATGTGATGTCCTTACTTTTTCTATCGCCTTATTGTGATCTAGCCCATCGCGTTGTGTTCAGCCTCGTAATCCTATCATCACCGCCTTGTTGTCGTCGAGTTCTGTCCTCGATGTAAGACTAACCTCCGGATCGAACCGTACTGAATGTCGATTCCATCCGTCCTTGTCTTATCCCTAAAAATCTAATATGCCATTAACCCAGAATTCATTCGAGGACTTGGTCGCTAGACCATTGACCACGTGTCATATCTTTGAGCCATATCTAATCTATCAGCTTATCTTTCTTTTGTTTACTGTGTATCTGTTCAGTCAACAAAAGTCAACTTTTGCATCAGCTTAGTTCATCGTGAACTAACAAATCTTCATGGACCCGGTCTATGGATCGAGAGCCATATGTCATTGTCTGTCTAATCAAGATAGCAACTTCAAAGGAAATATTCTTCGGAATACTATTCCTTCTTTCCCAGTTATTAATCTTTCTCTTCGGTGTATTTTTCGAAAGCCGTTCTATTTTGTCTAATCATTGACCTAATCCATTCAAGGATCGAGAGCCATATGTCATTGTCTGTCTAATCAAGATAGCAACTTCAAAGGAAATATTCTTCGGAATACTATTCCTTCTTTCCCAGTTATTAATCTTTCTCTTCGGTGTATTTTTCGAAAGCCGTTCTATTTTGTCTAATCATTGACCTAATCCATTCAAGTTCCTAATTTCATCTAAGCCGTTGTGCCCAATGCTATTCGTTCTTAATTTGGAGTTTACTTGATTTGCTTTTTGAGTTTTGTTGTATTTATGTTTGTTTATCGTTAGACGCGTTGCGGGAAGTCGCTTGAAGGAGCTGAGAAGCAAGCAAGCGAAGATTGAAGATCGGGGATCAAGGATTGAAGATAAAGAGTAATAAAAATTGAAAGGGCCAGGCAAGTCGTGCTTTGATCATATTGCTCCCAGTTTTACAAATTTACTTTGATTCAAATTATTGCATGCTAGTTCAAGATTAAAATGATTTAAATTAATTTGGGATTAGATATTCAACCCAATTGCTAATATCACCTTGCCATGATTATTTGTATGCCATAATTCATTTGTCACCCTAAGATGGTTGATTAATAGTTGGTTGTTATTACTTGCCAAACGTGGGTTGGTTAGATCGTGTATAATTGCTTAGCCATGCCACGCAACTCATGTCTTTTGAAAATAAAAGAATAATACTGATTAATGGATTATGAAATGTGTTTGTGAAATGGTGTGACGTGTTGCCACACGATGATGTTGATATGTGGAACCAGCGTGGTTCTACATGGATGTTGAGTTGTTGTTGGCATTGTGTTGCAATAATCAAGCTGGGGTGATAAAGGATTTAGGCGGGGCAAGTGGCAAGTGGCTTTATGCGGTGGGCCATCGTGGCATTTGGGTGGGTTGAGTGTTGTGAGAATTTGTGCGCCAATTTTGAGGAAGGATGTCTTGCCACAGTCGAGTTAAGGACTTCACCTTGCAAGCCTTTGACTGAGTCACTCGTACAACCACATGTGCGAATAGGAAGACCTAGTTTAGTAGGATTACGATATCTCACCTTTGATACCTCGGGTGGCGGTCATCTAGGGGTGTTGTATGGGGAGCGATGCTGTCTTTGCGGCTTGGTACCGATCCAACGGTGTTTGTCGGTCCTATACTTGACTCGGTGTGAGGAAGTGATAGTGAAGGCAACTCGGAGAGGTTCCTAGGTTGAGATAGAAGTTTCTGAAAGGCTTTGTTATGATCGCTCATTCGCATACTCTTGTATGGCGATCACGGCTGACGTGATGAGTTGATTGTATCTTGTGGGTAAAGTGTATAACCTCTGCAGAGTGTAAAAACTATTCGAATAGCCGAGTCCGCGGTATTGGACATTGCTCGGGGATTACAGTCAAGGGGTAGAGTTTTGAAAATAAAATCAGGTTGGGAATGTGGACAATGTGATATGGAAATTGGTTAAGGATGAGAAATGCTTTACTTGAGAATGATTACGAAATTTATTATGAGTATTACTTGTTTTACTGCTTTTCTATCTATTTATGATTATTTGTGAATCTTGCTTTATTGCAAAAGAATCATTGACCATTCCTTTGGAATAAGCCATGCATGTAGTAATAGAAGCGCATTACATGCATGACTTGTTGAGTACGGTTGTGTACTCACCCTTGCTTTAACAAAACATCACCGGTTGAGGAGAAGTCTTTGTCTTGAAGGAGGAGGATTACGCAGAAGGCGAATATCTAGGAGTTGAACCTTGTCAAATGCACGTGGTATTTTGATGGGATTCACCAAGCGTTCTTTGTTCATTATTTATTAGTTTTACTCACGAGTTGAAGCCATTTAGGCTTCACAATTGTAAGTTGACCTTAAGGCTGTTCAACATGTTATATTAAAGGATGAATTCTTTATTTATTAATCCGTTGTGTATGATTGTGATATTCATCTTTGTTAGCTGTGGGCACTAGCTCACGATCACAGGACTAGTCTTTGAAAACACAGAGGGTTTCCGGATTGCGAATTCGGGTCCCGACAAGACAGAACCCCCTCAGCTCTACTGACCACTTAGCGACGCGGCCCTCAGCTTCTCGATTATTGAGGATCTCCCGCAGGGGATAGGCAGTGACCACCGTGATCTCCCGCCCCTGGAAGTAATAACGTAGCTTCCTAGACGCCACTAGAACGGCGTACAACATCTTCTGTGCCTGCAGGTATCTGATCTCTACTTTATGTAGCACCTTGCTGACGTAGTAGACCGGCTTTTGGACGCCTTCCCTCTCCACCACCAGTACCACGCTCACCACTGCAGGGGTTGCCACGATATACAGGAGCAACGGCTCGCCAAACTTGGGGGTGACCAGCATGGGTGGAGAGGAGAGATACTTCTTCAGGTCTTCAAACGCTTGCTGGGCCTCCGGGGTCCATTCAAAATAGTTGGTCTTCTTCAGCAATTTGAATAGGGGTAGGCTCCTTTCTCCCAAATGAGCGATAAACCGCCCAAGAGACGCCAGTCGGCTAGTGAGACACTGTACTTGCTTGAGCCGAGTTGGTGGCTTCATGTGTTCAATGGCCACTATCTTATCGGGGTTGGCCTCAATACCTTGGCTGGACACAAGGAACCCGAGCAACTTCCCAGAGGGCACGCCGAACACGCACTTCTTGGGGTTAAGCTTCAGGTAATTCTTCCAGAGGTTGGTGAAGGTTTCTTCCAGATCTCCGACCAGTCCCTCGCCCTTCTTGGTCTTCACCACCAGGTCATAGACGTACACCTCGAGGTTCCGTCCTATCTGCGGATGAAAGAAAGTATGCATAGAGCACTGATAAGTAAAACTAGCATTCTTTAACCCAAATGCCATTCTGATATAACAATAAATGCCCATTGGGGTTACAAAAGCAGTCTTTTCTTCGTCCTCCGCCACCATGCTAATCTGATGGTACCTAGAGTACACATCTAGAAAGCACAGCAGCTCGCACCCCGCTGTAGAGTTGACGATAAGATCAATGCGCGGCAAAGGGTATGGATCCTTCGGGCAAGCCTTGTTGAGGTCGGTGAAATCGACGCACATTCGTCACTTCCCGTTGGACTTCTTGACGAGCACGGGATTGGCAAGCCACTCGGGGTGTGAGACTTCCCTAATGATGCCCGCGCGTAGCAGCTTCTCTACCTCCTCCCGAATGGCATCTTGTCGCTCTGGTGCCTGTCTCCGGACCCTTTGTTGGACCAGGTGCACTCCTGGAAGTATTGCCAATCGGTGCTTGATCACCTCCCTAGGGACCTCAGTCATGTCGGACGGTTGCCAGATAAACACGTTGGAGTTAGACCAGAGGAAAGTGACGAGCGCGCTTTCCTATTTGGAGTCAAGGTGAGCGCCCACCTTGATGGTCTTCTTGGGCTCTACCACACTCAGGGTGACCACCTTAACCTCACCGCATGAACCAGGCGAGGCACGGGTCTTCGCCAGGGCTCCGGCGGCAAACATCGGCTTGCCTGCACAGTGGCGCCGGCAGTCAACGCTTTGCTTATGGCAGTGCAAGGCTTCCGACCTGTCCACCCGGACGACTATGGGGCCACTGGGCCCTGGTATCTTCACCACCATGTACGCATAGTGGGTTGCCACCATGAACTTGACCAATGGCGGTCGGTCAAGCAAGGCGTTGTACGAAAGATCGAAATCGGCGACCTCAAAGTCCACCACTTTCGTACGGTAATTGCTCTCATCTCCAAAGGTGACGGGAGGCGCTTTGGCCTAGGGGCTTGAGCGACCCTCGGGGTGACCCGTATAAAAGCGGTGGCGCGGCTCAGCCATATATCTGGAGCACCCGAAATGCTTTGGAGGACAAGAGGTTGATAGAGCTCCCTTCATCCACCAGCACTCACCCAAGCTTCATGTTCTGAATCGTGGGCGAAACCACGATCGGAAGGTGACCCAGGGCAGCAGTGCTCTCAGGGTGGTCGGCCCAACTGAAGGTGAACGACTCCTCCGACCACTTCAGCAGCCTACACACCCCTGGGCTCGGTATAGCGGCACAGACTTCCCTCACCAGCCGCTTGTACCTTGTGTTGAAGGGATAGGTGGCCGAGACACCGTGGATATACACCACTGTGTGCTCTACCTGCTGGAAAGCCAACAGAGCGGGGTCTTCATCCGGATCGTCATCGCGGGGACGACACTCCTTGAGGCGCTGCTCCACCATCTTGCTCACAACCTGGTAGCGGGCCAGTTCGTGTGTGTTGGATCTGTGGATCGGGCAGTAGGGAATGCCCTCCTTCTCCTCGCGGCGGTCGTTTTGCCAGTTGCGACGATCATCCCGCCGGTCGCGGCGATCATCTCGCCGGTCGCGCCATCGCGACCCGATGTCCCCATGCCCGCGCTCACGGTCAGGACCTGCTCAAGCTCAGCCGCCCCGCGCTTCTTCTTCCTACTCACGGAGCCGTGACCTTTCGAGGTCCCAGCTCCGTCTCCGCCGTGACCTCCAGCCGGGCCGGGCACCTTTTTCCGAGCTTCCGCCTCCCGCGCGCACTTGTGCACCATGGAGAACAGCTCAGAAGTGGTGGTGACATTGCGAGTAGCCATCTTCTCCCGCATCTTGTGGTCCCGAACGCCTCTTCGGAAGGCGATGATGACAGACTACTCAGAGATCCTAGGATCGTGTTGCGGCAGTAGCTGAACCACCGGATGAAGCCATGCAACGACTCCCCTTTCTCCTGCTCGAGGGCGTGGAGATCATCCTCCACGCCCGACTGTGTGTACGATCCTTGGTAGTTGGTGACGAAGAGGTCACACAGTTCCTCCCACGAGTGCACCGACCCTCGCGGGAGGTTCAACAGCCAAGAACGGGCAGATCTCGTTAGGGCTGTCGGGAAGTAGTTGGCCATGGACTTTTCAGACCCGCCTATGGCTCGCACCACCGTCGTGTATATATGCAAGAACTCCTCCGGGTTGGTGGTGCCGTCATACTTCTCGATGGACGCCGGGCGAAACCTCTCTAGCCATGCAACGCGGCGCAGTCAACTGGAGAAGGCTTGGCACCCGACACCGCAGGGGGAGCTACGCCGTCCACCTGAACCCCGGCCCGGAGACCGTGCCGGGGAGCGCGAATCTTGGCTCCCCATGGATTCGGAGGAGAGAGCCTCCTCCTTATCCCGCGAATAGGTATCACTAGAGGAGTGGTCACCCTCAGGAACCAACCGCCTATAGCGGCCTTGCCCCTGTCTTGGTGGCTTCTGCGAAGACGTCACATAAATCATCGGTAGCGCTTTGGCGCGCCTCTCCAACTGCACCCTCAAATCCTCACGGCCTCCCTGGTGCTCGGGAGACGCGTGAGGTGACACGTCGGCAGCTGTGCGACCCCCTGCACCAGCAGGGTCTGCATCCAGCAAGCCCTTTTCTTTGCTCCGGCCCTCCTGGCAGAGCGCTTCCTGCTCGGGTGGCTGGAAGCTTGGGTGCGATCCGCACGCCGTCCTGATAGAGGGGCACAAGAGGTACCCGGTCGCTTAGGTGCCCCTACACAGAGCTGAGCTGCGTCTATTAGTGAGGCGATGTCCCGCAGCTACGGTGTGGCTGGGGTGTCTCCTGCAAGTTCTACTGGTGGGTGGTCCAAGAGGTGACGGACGGCATGCAGATTTTGGGCCGGAGTGGCCTCTTCCATGGCCAGCCGCCACCGAACCGGCAGCTCCGCTACCGTTGGGGGGACAACACCGCCCACTTCCGGGGAGGGCGTGAGACGGTCCCCCACTCAGCAGGAGTGCTGAGAGGCGTCGCGGGCGCTACTAGCCTCTGCTGGTTCTTCTTGCTGAGAATATGAACCCGCCATCTCTAGAGGCGGGATCCTTCCAGACGAATTACAAAGACCCACTCGAGAGATAAAAGGGTGAGCCAACCGCTACCCCCTACCTGGCATGCCACTATCGGTGATTTTCGTCGGCCAGCTATTATGCCTCGAAGGGATCCGAGGTTCGATAGAGGGGATCTTCACGGACGGACACCTATGGGCTCTCTCGATGGATCCACACAAACAAAGACTAAAGAATACGTCGATGTACCCAGGTTCGGGCCCCCGATGTGGGTAATATCCCTATGTCCTGCTTTGGCTCTTATTAATGTGTTCTGGGAGGATTACAAGTGCACAATCCACACCTTGGGTTCTACTTGAACCCCCTAGTCGTTCTTCTCCCCTTTCTTTCTACTAGTTTTCTTTGGTTCTATGTTCTCTCCGTGCTCTCCTTCTCTTGCCTTGATCGTTCCCCCTCTCACATGCACCGAACCCTTTTTATATAGGCCGAGCTAGCTCGGGCATGTGAGAAGGATGACATCACAATGATTACACTTCATTTATTACATCAATCACTATAGTCCCATCCTTTGGCCTCATTCTTTGCACCATCGTCCAACTCCGCCTGGTCCGCCCGGGAAATGACCTATATAGGACTGGTTAGATGCAGGACGTCAGAGGGATAAGCTATCATGCCGTCAACGAAGCCACGTGCATTTAATGGTTCTGACACGGGTTGTCGGGGGAGAAGACTTCAGGGTAAAGCTCCCTATTCCGCCGACGTACATCTTCATACCTGACCGGCGGTGTACCCCTGGCTCCTTCGACCGACCACATAGCCCAGCCGCCCCCACCTGCTCACCAGGCTGTTGGGCTTCGGCGCCTGTGGCCCCCTCTGACAGTGGCGTAGAAGGTACCCTAGCGCAAAGTACGCCGACAAGTATAAACCTTATGCCTATTCTTCGAGCATCTTATTATCAAAGAGTATTCTTCAGACGCAAACCCTCCACGAAAAAGGGGCCTGTTGATCCCCAATTCAACAAGTAAACTTGGCGAGAGCCTGTTTCCCAAACGTCGACACAGACTTTCACTGCCAGTTCTAGAACTAGCAATGATAGTCCCACTATCACTGCCGACCACTCACTGCCGATTCCAATATCCGGCTGTGAGACCAGTTTGGAACAGGATGTGGTGTTTTGTAGTAGTGGGATTTAATTTTAGTTTTGTATATATATATATATATATATATATATATATTGAGCCTAAGTTTAACTGTTTTACATGTTTAAATCTAATTCAGATTTGTACTTTAAACATCAAAATACACTCAATGTTATAATTTGTGTCGACTAGACTATATATTAGATCAGCCATAAATAATGTTTGTGTATATATACATATAAAAACACAGACACACATATATGTATGTAGGTACGTACATAGGTAGTATGTATTCTTATTTTTGAGATTAATATAATCTAAGTTGATTATAAGAAAGCCATGTAAGCTAGCTAGTATGGATACCACTACCAGGATATAAGCTTCACTTGTCTAAGCTTCATTACATGGTCGATTTTTTTCTCATAATAAATTTGAGGCTGTACGCGAGATGTTATATGGGTCGGTCACATGTGTGCATCCAGGGCCGTTCCTAATATTTTGGGGCCCCGGGGCAAAACATAAGCTAGGGCCCTATATCTCCCTCCCCCCATCCCAGTATCCTAAAACATAAATTGATTTTACCTAACATGTTTAATATAACTAAAGAAAGAGATGGTACTATGAAAGAAAGGATTTTTACTTGTAATGATGATCACACTTGTAGAAGACCATATAATCAAATGCTGTGAGAAAAGGAGAGTCATCATCTATTACACGAAAATGCAAAACAAAGGATCATCAAAAGCAATTTCTTCTAATATTTCTAGATGCAAAGTCATTGATAAAGGTATCTATATCAATATGATCCAACATATCCTTTTCAATGCACAAAGTGGCTAGACCGTTCAATCTTTCTTGAGACATTGATGATCTCAAATAATTCTTTAATAGTTTCAATTTTGAAAAACTCCTTTCAGCGGATGCCACGATCACAGTATAGTAAATAATATTCGATAAGCAATTAGAACATTTGGATAACAGTCCACATCTCTAATGAACTCAAAGATCTCATAACTAGACATAGAGTCATTTGGCAAAGTCATTTGCGGCACTCTTAGTTCGAGCAAAGATCATCTAACTCAACATCGAAGATCCATTTTGAGAAAACGTTTCCACAAATTTTGTGCAGCACTTTCTTAATTCTACATCATTCATAGATTTCATGCCTTTTGAACTAAGTAAAAACCTGAAAATACTTTTGAACACTTGTAGTTCTTCAAATCTATTTTTCAATTAAGTATTGGCCATATATATCTACCATAACTAGGAAGTAATTAGTTTCAAAATCCTTTTGAGCTGACATAATTTCTTCATCGTAATCACTTTCATCAAATTGTCTTTTCCTAACAACACGACGTTTCATTGGAAATGATGGTTCTACACTCATTTCTAATGCAAGGTTTTTAGCAATGTCCATACTAGATGCAAATCCTTCATTTTTGTACTTATCAAAATATTCTATTATACCTTCAATTTGGTTCAAAGTAGAATTGATGCACATAGTTGAAGATTGTAAATTTTTACTCACCATATTGACTGAAAATAAAATATCATGCCAAATAACCATGCCAAGTAAAAACTCAAAAGTTCCAAGCAGATCAAATAGACTTTTTGCATCGCTCTTTGATTTAGGGTCATCAGAGGATTTACTTATCTCTAACAAAGCTAACCTTATTTGAGGAGCTTGATATCTAATAGCTCTAACACTTTTGATTCGACTTTCCCAACGAGTATTAGACAATGGTTTTACAGTTAGACTTGGAACATGCTCAAGCAAAACTTTCCATCTTTTAGTAGAACTGGAAAATAATGCATATATTCGCTACACAATTCCAAAAAATGAAATAGCTTTTACACAAGAATTTGCCATATCACAAAGAGTAAGATTCAAACTGTGACAAGCACATGGCATATACAACGCTCTTCTATTCACATCAAGCAACCTCTTTTGTACCCCTTGGTGTTTTCCTTTCATATTAGAACCATTGTCATATCCTTGACCTCTTATATCATCAATATTAAGACCAAAAGATTTCACAGCATTTAGCAATTCATTAAAAAGCCCTAAACCATATGTGTCATCCACATTCAAGAACGCTAGAAAGAATTCTTCTATTTTTATTATTTTGTTTGACATATTAATACATCTAACAATTAAAGTCATTTGCTCTTGATGGCTCACATCTGGAGTACAATCAAGAATTACAGAAAAATATTTGGCCTCCTTAACAATCTTTATGATAGAACAAGTAACACTATGTGCCAAAAGAGAAATCAACTCATTTTGAATTTTAGTACTAAGATAATGGTTATGGATCTCATTGCTTGAAATGCGTCTAAGATGATCTTGCATCACTAAGTCAAATTCAGCAACCATTTCGACACATGCTAAGAAATTACCATTATTGTGTTCATAAAGTTTATTACTAGATCCTCGAAAGGCCAAGCTGCGTTTACTAAGATATTTCACGATAGCAATTATTCTTACCAAAACATGTCTCAAGCGCTCTTTCTCCCTCATGATTTCCTGCTGCAATTCTTTATCAATTGTCTCATTCTTGCCCAATCTTATTCTTAATTCATTCCAAGTGTTCATACTAGTAATATGGTCAACACCATTTTCATGTTCTTTGAGCCTCTCACTAAGGTGTTTCCAATCTCTGAAACCATCGCTACTTAATGAACTCTTGGTGTTATTAGATTTAAAAAGCTTACAACAAAAGCAATACACCTTATCAACATGCTTCGAATAAACCAACCATTTTCTATCATGTACCTCTCCATTACTCAATTTTTTGAATAATAAGTATATAAACGCCTAGAGTTGTTATCCAAAGGGTAAATAATATTTTCTTCTCTAATAGGCCCTTTTCACTAAAATGTCCCTAGCTTTATTATCAAGATTATCCCAATGTCTCGGGTCATATATGTCAATAATGCGCTGGTTGATCATCCTCACTTAAATTATCTATGTTAGGTGAACTAGCTAAGTTTTCATGCCCACTTAAATTATCTTCATTAGGTTGTTCTTCAACACAAACTATAGCCAAGTTCTCGAATTTCTAGAAGAATCTACATTAGTTTTAAAAACTTGTCAATTGCTCCTCTCGAGTTTCTATAAATTCATCTACGTTTTCTCTTTTTCTTTTTCACTCCCTGACATATGCTTTCGGGATGACATGATACTACTACAGAACAGGTGATCACAGACGGTTCGTAAACAACATCACAGACGGTTTTGCGAACCGTCTGTAAGCAAGTGTCAGTGATGCGAAAGGATCATTGCAAACGGTTCAAAAAACCGTGCGTGAAAATGATAATCTGAGCGGTTTCATTTACAAACCGTCTGTGATATTTTGTCATCTCAGACGGTGTTATTTACAAACCGTCTGTGATATTCTGTCATCTCAGACGGTTTTAGTTACTAACCGTCTGTGAAGATTGGAATAACTCAGGCGGTTTGAAGTAATAACCGTCTTTGAAGTATAAAATATCACGAGCGGTTCTTTATTATAACCGCTGTGATGTTGATTTCGATTTTCTATTGAAATTCAATATATTGGCTAGCCTCGAGATTTGCTAGCCATGCCCTCTGAAACAAAAAGCGATACCGATATAACAAGCATATTAATTATTATGACATAGATTTACAAAATGTACTCCAATCACATGTCACACAACAAACAGCGCATTTCATGAATCAATGTACACATCAAGCTCATCCATTGCGAAATCAATGACATATGTTCAAGCGAATTGGATTGAAGTAAAGAAATGACAAATTCACATCACAAGGTTGACAAATATAATGTGCGATTAAGTAACAAATTCACAACTCTAATTAGTTAAGCCCCGAGTAGCATCGCCATTTGAATTTAGGACCTCGCATGAGGAAGCTACAAAGGCGTCCTCGAATACCTTGAAGGTCGACTGTTCCAATGCGGTTCAGCGCATTGCCAAGCTGTCAATGAGAAAAGTAAAGTCCAGCGTGTATATAAATTAATAAGTGGAGAGACATTTGTTGCAAGATTGGTAGACACGCATAACATTGGTGCGCTTGGCACCAGGAGGAGTGCCATGTTGTGGCAAGCATAGAAACCACATAGGTCGATGGCCTTTGGGCTGGGTGGTAGCCTTTATAAAACATAATAGTTCGATTAGTTCGAAGGAATTATAATGGAGTGTGAAGCATTATTGCATACTATCGAGATCGGAAAGTTTAAAATATGCTTTAGATTGGTTGGACCCTTCTTGTGTGGCCCTCCCATCGATTTGTAGAACCGAGAACGGCGTGTCGAGCAAATCTCGATAGGCTTCAAATCGTGGGTGCCGCCCTTTTTAAATCAAGATAAATTACTCGGTTACGTCTCGGTATAATTACGAGTAGAACCCGATGAAACCTACACAAGTATGTCGTCATGGTCCTTGAACCTAAGTTAGAGGTGAGATATATAGTAGAAATCAGCGTGTATATATAGCATCCGGACGAAGCACTTACCGGGTTGTAGGGTACAAGTATGAATTTTTTGTTGAATAAGTATGCATTATTTTTCCACGTGCTAGTAGACAAATTGTTTATTTTCATCAATGGTTTGCTTGGACATTATGTGTGGGTCGTGAAACCCACCGATTCTTCCTTGCTATTGCCGTGGATCATGTGTCTACATATACAAAATCAAGGGCGATATATATGATATTTATCGATCGTGAGAATTGTAGGCAAAGTGATTGCACACACTTACATTGTCCGGCATCTTAGGAGTGAGGCGTCGGCGCTTTGAGGTTGTATAGATCAAAAATGTCGGTGAAGCCGACCACGAAAACGCCATCTAAAGACCGGTGCAAGAAATACTCCTCACGGAAGGTCACGGAGATACTCGTTACCGTTGTGCGCCCGGCTTGTTAGCTTGTTTTAGGTACCAATTTTGCAATCTAACGCAGCTAATGAAAGCGTCTCCTTGCGCTCTTACGGTACAAATGGTTGGCCCAGCTCGAATTGCCGCACCAATGGGGCAGCGGATAGTCTGGTGACGGGGTACATTTCGATTTGCCCTTGCCTCTGTGTGGCACCGCAACCAAGGTTAAATGCGCACGAGGAGATGATTTAGCCCTAACGGTAGTAATAGTGCTGCGGGGCCGGGACACGATAGCGATTTGGTGGCTTGTTCGTTGCATGGCATAGCTCTGGTAGTGTTGGTAGCTCGGCACATTATGTGGTGCCTTTGGGATTGCTTGTACCTTGGGTGCTCCTTGGCGGCGTCGAAGGAGATGTCCTTCTTGGGCCTTTGGATGAATGTGCGATGGCATCCCCTAGTGTTACGATCTCAAATGCGTCGGGAAATTCGGTGTGACCTTGAACATTTCGTGTACACCATCGACTGTACCTTGGCGTGGCGGGTGTAAAACATGACCGTGCACTAATGCCCTACCTTTGGATGGATACACTTGTCCCCAAGCGACTGCAAGGGAACACGGTAGTTGGCAAGCCTCACTTGCAGTTACACGGCATGGGCATCTTTGTCATTAGGAGGAAATCTGGCTTCATCCACCTCGCCTCGGGGAGGGCATAAGCCCTTTCAAGGTTGGTTGGGGTGACTGCACTTGTGCTTCTTGGGTTATCACCTGCCGTCCCTGCCTTGCCTCGGCCACCCTTTGCTCCAACCTTGCCTCAAGGCTTCGTAGCTGACTATCGAATTGCGCTCTAAGCCTTTCCTCAACCCTTTCCTCAATGAAGGCTACTAGTTCTTCCTCATGCTCAGCTTTGCTTCTCTTCCTACTCCGGTACGTGGCCGAGTCCTCTGGGAATCCCAATTTCCAGGGAACGAAAACACCTAGGCCTCTGGTATGACCCGGGTGCTCCTTGTTTCCCAAGGCCGTGGAGAGTATGTCTTTCTCTCTGTTCGAAGTGAAAGAGCCCTGCGAAGATTCCGTGCTCAACGATATTAGGCGTTGATGCTGATGCCTCATCGGCGAGGTTTGCAAAGGACCTGGCCCGAAGTGTCTTTGTGACCTCGCTCTTACCGATTTGAGCACGCGGGTCCACGATCGAGGCAAATGGCGGCGCGACTTCGTTACGGACTGCCTCGTTGTCCTCCCTCATCCATTGCGCCATCTTACCGCGTACCAGTTGAGCGAGTGCGTGTGGGTGTGTGTTACGTGGTGAATCGTCTTGTGAGCGCGCTTTGTTGCATGAACTCTTAAAGTCGTCTTCAAGCGAACAAATTGCTTCCAAACATCCTCGAGAGATGAACCCGTATTTACAGAGCGGAGTTATTTCCTTATCGGCGAAATTAGCAACAAGGGCGCTCTTGAAGTTCTTCCACGCCTTTCCGCCACTAGCAAAGGCGTCCGTCGTAATCTTGAGCTTGGCATCTTGTGGAACCTAGAATGGCCGAATATTTCTATCACCGGTTATTGCGCTCCTCATCATCGGCGTCTTCCATGATGGATAGGTGATGGGGACCCGTTCACGCTAGCGATCCCACCGTGGTCGGAAAGCTGCAATGACCTTCGGAGGAAGCGGTAGGGGCCCCATCACGCGGATCGACCGCCGTGATGGTGTATCGGCTTTGAGGCCTTTTACTAAGCCCTCTTGCACTCTGCGCTGTTTCTTTCTCGTTGGGCGCATCATCAGATCCCATCGGTGGTACGTTGGACGCCATCTTGTTGGAAAAGATGCGAGTATAAGAGCAAGATTTTATTCATTATTACTTCTAAGTGCATATTTATACCCATATATATATATATGTATATATATATATGGGCAAATATGTGGTGCAAACCACCCTTCCGGTGAAAACTCCATGAAAACCATCCTTAAAAGTTGCGAAAAATTCTCAAAAAATTACCATATGTACGGGAGGTGAGCTTCTACAATCCCGACGAGGGAGGGCGCCGCCGATGGGGGAGGGTGTCGCCGAGGGAGCTAGGGTTGCAATATACTAAGTGTGCGCGGGACTCGGTGAAATGGCAGGGCGCGGAATTTATTGAGTGGCGCGGGAAGACCATTCCAGACGGTTGCGGGATTGAACCATCTGGGAAAACATGTTTTCCTAGAAACATGTTTTCCTAGACGGTTTAATGATTAAACCATCTGGGAAAATCGCCGAGGACCTCGATCTTTCTCTGTATTCCCTGTGTGTGTTGTCGTATTTTCGTCAGTGCATCTGAACTTGATCGACAATACTGAAACCGGAGTTTTCACAGTTAAAGCAGAGAGCGACAATACTGAAACCCGAGTTTTCAATGATTAAACCTGATTAATTTTACTCATGAATACATCTCGGTAATTAATACATGGCCATATCTGTAGAGTTGCTCAATTTTAATCAATACATCCCATTAATTAATACATATGCGTATACACACGCTTAATTTTAATCAAAAATTAGCCCTTCGTGATGATCAACACGTGCGTAGCTAGCTTCCTCGAGTTGGTCTTCTGGATTATTCGCCTGTACCAATAGGAGGCAACTCATCGAACTGATTGTATTCTTCCTCATCCACCACATTCTCGACTCAAACAATTCTCCTTTTTCCTTGAAGAACGACATGTCATTTGCTTGTTGGGCGAATTCGGTTACATAGAAGACTTGAACAACTTGGTTGGCGAGAACGAATGGTTCCTCTTTGTATCCAAGGCGTTCGAGGTCCACGGTTAATGACGCCATACTTGTCAACCTTGACGTCTTGTAGGTTAACCGCGGCACGAAATAAGGGATCTTGAATAGCACATAGTCGAGCTCCCAAATTTCCTCAATGAACCAATATCTGAGCTCCTCATCGATCCGGTATTAAGTGCATCGATCACGAACACCGCTGATACGGTTTGTGCTCTTCATGTCCGATCTCGTGTAAAATGTGTACCCATTTAAGTCATATCCTTGCCATGTTACAAGCGAAAAACCGGCCCTTTTGCCGACCATGTTAGCGTCTCACGAAATGGGTTGTCGCTCCTTCAACCATCTGTTGAAGTGAAGGTTATCTTTGTCGATGATCCGATTACTCGGTAGCGTCGGTTCTCTTCTCAAGCAAATTCTTGTGCTCGTCGATATAAGGGGCCACAATGACCATGTGTTGCGAAGCGTGAAATGGGCTTTGCACTGCATAACCGCATCGAGCGTGATTGCTTTCCTTCCGATGGTCGATGCCTGGAGCCTTCCCTCATGGCGGGATCGAGGCACACCTATCGGTTCGACTGAGCCATGTAATCCACGCAGAATTCGGCGACCTCTTCGGTTGCATAACCTTCAATAATGCTACCCTTCGGTCGAGATCGACTCGTCGTCGACTTGAGAATTCCCATGTACCTCTCGAGCGGGTACATGCTACGGAGAACCTGAGCCCGCACATCTTTATCTCCTTCACAAGGTGAACAATGAGATGGACCATGATATCAAAAAAGCGGCGGAAATACATCTCAAGATTACATAGAGTCATCACCACCTCGGCTGCGAGCATCAAGTCGCCGGGATCGATGACCTTCGAGCAATTGTGTTAAAGAAATAACTGACCTTGTGATTGTCTCCGAACCTTGGTCGGTAAAATACTTCTAATTGCCACGAGGAGCATCATGTCATAAGCACATAGCAATCATGGGACTTCATGCAGTTAAACTCAAATCATGCATCGAAACAAGTCTCTTTATGTTGGGCGAATGTAGGACGGAACTTTCACACCATGCAAGCAGCACGATTCCTTCTTCTCGGCCTTGGGCCGAGTGTAACAAGCGAGGCTCACGGTATGTTAGGCCTTTATCACTCTCTTTTGGTGCTAACTCAGGTGCGATGCCCATATCGACCAAGTCAAGCCGTGCATTGATACCGTCCTTTGTTTTACCCTTAGTGTTGATAAGAAACCAATCAAGCTATCACAGACATTCTTCTCTCGTGCATCACGTCGATCGGATGCCGAACTTCTAGGTGCTCCCAATAAGGTAGGTCCCAAAATATTGATCTTTTCTTCCACATGCTCTTCTCACGGGTCCTCGATTTATGTCCCTTCCTAGCGCAACATCAACTTCTTAACCATATCATGAATATCGGGCGCTTAAAGGCTTTGGAGCTAAAGCGTCTTGGTTGTGCCGTCGAATTGTTTCTTCATCTTGCGGTATGGGTGATTTCTCGAAGAACCTACGATGGCGCATGTACGCAGTTTTGCGTGAGTGATTGACCAGACACTCTCGGTATCATCAGCGGTGTGTACATGCTTTGGCTCCTTTGTACTCTGCCCGATAGGTTAGCAAGGCGGGATAATCATTTATAGTCGAGAACAATAGGCAGCATAAAGTGAAGTACTCTCGTTTGTGAGCATCCACTGCACCCGAGAGCCCACAATGTGTTCATATCTTCCACCAATGGTGCTAGGTACACATCAATATCGTTCCCAGTTGCCAGACGCCGATGAGTAGAGACATCAATATGTACTTTCGCTTCATACACAACCAAGGAGGAAGGTTGTACACCGAATTCTGAGCCAAGTCTTTGTGGCGGTGCTCATGTTACGAAAGGATTCATTCCATCCGTGCTCAATCCGAACCTTATATTCCTCGGATCATTGCGAATTCTTCAAACCTCCTATCAATGTTTCTCCTTTGAGTTAAATCGGCGGGGTGCCTAGTCATTCCATCGTTCTTACGCTCATCAAAGTGCTATCGAAGCAATTTGGCCTCTTTTGGGTTCACAAACAACGCTTCAAGCGGGGAATTATAGGCGGAATACCACGTCACCTTAGGCTGGAGGTCCTTTCTTCACCTCATCACCCGATCTATCTTTACGCTTGTACACGGATCGTTGCACGGACATACATGCAAGTTTGCATCTTGTTTGCGATCGAGGATACAATCATTGAATGGCATGTATTCTTTCTACTTCCATTCCCAAGGGACAAAGAACGTTTTTGGCTTTGTAGGTTGTTGTTGGCAACTCGTTTCCCTCCGGAAGCATATCCGCTAACAGACCCAACAATCTTTGTGAAACTCTTGTCGGACCACCGTTGCTTGCCTTTAATTTCAGCAATTCCGGCCGCAGACGACAATCTTGTGTATCTGGACTTGCAACTTGGGAACAAAGGTTTCTCCGAGTCGTCCATCAAGCTCCGAATTTTACATAGTCCGCTCATCACGGTTCCCTTACGCATCCCGTAACCAGATCAGTTGTCATCGAAATCTGATCGATATCATCAGGAGTATCATCGACCGTCCACCATGCGATTACTACTTGCTCTCTGCATAATCTGCTCTTCACGTGGTGGTCCAACATGTATATCCTTTTGAAACCTCGTAGAATCAAGTGTGCTTCAATCTGTCTTTGGGTTTGAAACATCCGAAGATTCTCGCGATCAGCGCATGGACAAGGCATAAATTCCACCCCTTGTTAGACATATCTACCTCTGCGGCTCTTCTAAGCGGAAACACCATTAATGTACTCGGTGCTGCCGCGGTTCTCGACATACATCCACTTACGTCCATCTCGCAACATATGTAACAATAGTTAAATGGCGAATTTAGGTCATAGCGTGCAAATGGATACAACAAGCTAGATCTAGGGGCGTCCACTCGTAAAGTTTGAAAATAATTACCCACCTTTGCCACTGGTTACACATATGAGGCATAAATGGGTATCCACACCAAAACCATCTATTCTTGGAGCTAGCTCTAATTTGCATGCCAAACACGGATCTCTTCCCTACTTCAACTCTATGGTAGAGTGGAGCTGATTTTTGGAATGGAGCTCTCCCAAGCAGGCCCCTAGAACACGGCTTCATTTCCCCAAGCTAGATATAAAATGTAATTCAGATTAGAAGCAATTACTAACCTTGGATGACCAAGAGCACAAGGATCTGCAATAAAATCACCAAATCTAGGGTCTCTTTCACAAGAGCGCCTCAATCGCATCTTGTGAGCTCTCGAGAGGCGATTAGAAATGTTAAAAAGCGAGGCAATTTGTCAAGGGGAGCTCTACGCTTTATACGTCATCGCAGACGGTTAGTAGATAACACCGTCGCAATGTCGAGATATATCGTGAAGCGGTTTTAGATCGAGCAAATCTGCGATATCACTATAGATCTAAAGCGGTCTATAGATGGCACCGTCTGTGATAACTTCTCGAGCGGTTTTAGTCAAAATAAATGCGCAATGTCCATCGACCCTGAGCGGTTTTGACTAAAACCGTCATAATAAATGACCCTTCGTCTTCTGGCCAGGCACTTGACCGTCGCGTCGCCCAATGCATTGCGGTGACTACGCGTCATATCGGCTGTGTCGATTAATGCCCTTGTCTTCCCAATGCTAGTGCATTGCCTTTTAGAACCCTCGGTAGGTGCGCTAGCTCTGCCTCCATACCAAACGACAAGACAAAGCTAGAGCCATGAGCAACACACCAAAGAATTCTCATTTGCTTCCACCCCACGCCGCCGCCACCTCCAACCATACCCGCGGCATGACCATGCGCGAATAGGCTGGCCTTCTTGGGTGCCATCTCCACGGCTGCTCGCTTGCCGCCTCCGCCTCCACCAGCAGGCGAGCGTCGGCGCCGACCTCCTCCGCCTCCCCGGCGCCCGAGCGTGCGGCGCCCGGCCTCCTCCTCCTCCACCTCCGATGTAGCTACGACTCGTCGGAGGGCTATCGCATGACAGGTGGGAGCTGGAGGATGACCCAGATCGGCGGGCTCGGCGAGACCAGACGGCGCGGCGAGGACTCCGTGGACTCCGACCCCCTCGGCTTCCTCCGCAGCGAAGGCGAGGCGTAGCAAGCTAGCTAGCTAATAGTGATCTGTTTTAGTTAAAGTATATATAGTACTAGTCGATCTTTTGTAATGCTTCTTATATATAATGCAATCTATAACGCTTTTGTAATGATCTTATGTATATAATGCAATCTATAATGCGATAATTCTCAATTATAATGCAATCTATAATCGATACTCTTTTTTTTTTGTATGGCGCGATTCTTTGAGATTTCAATGTATGATCACCGGCGGTTGCATTGGATAAACACGTCTGTGATGACGAAATATCACAGACTGATTTATCCACCAACCGTCTATGAAGTTGTTCATAATATCCCAGATGGTTTGTAGCTAAACCCGTCTGTCATACTTCACGAATCACAGACGGTTTGATCTACAAACCGTCTGTGATGTGCCCGAACAACATCACAGACGGTCTGTATTTAAAACCGTCTGTGATAATTAGGTATCATAGACGGTTTGATTTACAAACCGTCTTTGATGTGCCCGAAAAACATCACGAGCGGTTTCTCTTAAAACAAATCTATGATGATGTGTCTAATATAACCCCTTTTGTAGTAGTGTGAGAAATCAAAAATGTAGGGCAAGGAACAAAAACACCTTATAATGAGATGAAGAGCGCCCGGTCTTTGTCGTCTTTGATTAGCACAAAGGTATGGTCAAAGGATGGACACTTGCGAGCGGTCGGCGCCTCGTGATGGCTACTTGTTCTGATGTCAAGCGGCACTTCCTATCGGTAGGTCTTGAGCTCTTCAGTCTTCACAGGGACCAGATGATAACAAAAACATACATAGACAACCAGAATTAAAATGAAAGAATGCAGTTAAACTGTTAAAGTATAATAGTACATTGCACAACACTACGCTTAGAATAACCGAATAAGCCTCAGAAAGCCAGACTAATGTTTCGTCACTTATAAAATCTGATGGTAATTCCAACATGTATAGCTAATCATCATAGGCAGGCTTAATATTGCATCACACAGATTTCAGAGGGCACAAGAATTAAAGGTAGAACGTAGAAGTCTAGAAGAGTACCTGACAGATGAATAGAACACTGCCTCAATACATAGAACCACTGAACCATGTCCCGACGACAGCGAGCGTAGACGAGAGGTCGCGGCACTGGCGCACCACTTGGAGGACTCGCACGTGTGGAGGGACTGGAAATTGCCGGCGGGGAGCTCGCGGGTGAAGTCCGCCCACAGACGAGTTCGCGTTCGGCATCAACGGCGTGTTCACTAGAGGTCACCTACGAGACGTGTCGACTGCCCTTTTATCTATTGCTCGGCGCCGCCTCCTGCAACGGCCACCGTGGCCAACGGCATTCTCCATTAATCTCTCAATGGATTCACCGTCTTGGGTCTTGCTATCTTGGGAAGGAAATCAAGAATCAAATCGTGAGAGTCAAAGTGAAAAAGGAGATCAAGCGAATTGGGGAATGGCCGAACGGGATTTGCGATTGGGAAGGAGACGAGGAGTCAGTTTTGGGAACGGGAGAAATGGGGAATCGGAGAGTGAGGGATCTGTTCTGGCGCTGGTGAGTGGAAGAACGCGCATAGCAGACAGCAGTATAGCACATACCTACTGGCCATTTGAGGCCCCCCATCCCTCATGGGCCCTGGGCCGGTGCCCTGGCTGCCCAGGCCCAGGAACAGGCCTGTGTGCATCCCTGGTATGATCTGTTTTGTGATTGCTTCGGATTGGGAGTCCAAGCATCTGGACTTGCATACTGTGTGATATTTTTCTTGCTTGGTTCAACACGTTTGGGATTCCGGCCCAACACCTATTAGAGCACGAGCACGTGCATTTGAGTCGAACTTATTTTCTGTTGCATTACATGCATTCGAGACACAATCCAACTCGTAGGTTACATGAGATGGGGTGTCTGATATTCACGATATAGAATTAAGACAATTTATACCAGTACTATAGAATAGTACATCACTATCATTTCATCTGGGTCGGTTCTTAAATTTTTAGAAAAAAACGATTGTGATAGATGATTTAGGAGGTGTAGTTAAAATAATCACTATCGGTTCTGAGATAAGAAGTGACTGTGATATAGCACTGGGCACATCACAATCGGTTTTTATATGAAAAGCGATAGTGATGATCATACACATCACTATCGCTTCTTACAAAAGAACCGATTGTGATGTTTCATCACAATCGGTTCTTTTGTAAGAAGCGATAGTGATGTGTATGATCATCACTATCGCTTCTTATATAAGAACCGATTATAATGTGAACGTGCACATCACAATCGGTTCTTAATAAGAAAGCAATAGTGATGTTTATGCAGATCACTATCGCTTCTCCCGTAAGAACCAATTGTGATGTGCATGATCATATCACTATCGCTTCTTATTTGGAAACCGATAGTGATGAGAACGAACATTACTATCGCTTCGTAAGTAAGACCAATTCTGATGTGCTTCGCTAGGTTACCACTCATTCTGAACTCGATCTCCTCTGCTTTTCAAAGGAGATTTTCTCCGCCGCCACCAAAGAAAACAACTCATATTCTGTGGTTGGAAGCAATATTTGGGTGAGAAAAAAATTGAAATCCTGAAGGGTGGGTGTTAAGAGGGTAAATTTGAAGCCAAGCTGGAAGAAATTTCCCTTTATTTTGTAGAATTTGTAGTTTTCTTAAAAATGTGAGCATTCCTTCATACCCTTTCAATTTTGCACTACATAATTTTGCGCTACATTAGGAGCCATCGATGGTACCTTGAAACCCATTCGCAATTTTGCAACGGTAATATTAATTGAAATGATGTCCCAATATTTGAAATAACTAGCTAGCCGCGCTCTAGTTTTTCCTTAATTTTATTGTGTGAAGTCTAATTACAGATGGACCGTAAGGAATGGATGTATCAGAAAAGCCGTGTAAGTGATGAATTTTAGAGGGGTGTTTAGGAGTTCAAAAAAATTACAGAAAAATACATGGTGAAGAGGAGTGTAAACTTCATATATTGTCCTTGCATTGATTGCACTAATCTTAAGAGATTTAACAACTAAGCAAAAATTAAGGACCACCTGATTCGACATGGATTCATGAGGAATTACACATGTTGAATCCATCACGGGGAGACTGGTAGTACCCTTCCGGTATGCAATGAAGTCATGGTGGAACCCGATGATGAGTTGCAGTGTGATATGTTTGAGGAGGCCAATTTGGAGCAAATATTGCGGGATGTGGAGGGAAATTACACGGAAAAAGATTTTGAAAAGTTTAAAAGTTTAATGGAAGACGATGCCAAACCGTTGTTCTCAGGTTGCAAATTAGAATCCACCAAGCTGGGTTCGGTCCTTGCATTGTTCGAACTGAAGGCAAAACACCGTTGGACAGATACAAGTTTTAATGCACTTCTAATTCTTCTATCGGATCTACTTCCGGAGGGAAATGAGTTGCCAACAAGCATTTATGAAGTGAAGAAGCTACTATGTCCCATGGGAATGGAAATAGAAAGGATACATGCATGTCCGAATGATTGCATCTTGTACCGTAACGTACATCAGGAGCTGCACGTTTGTCCAGTTTATGGTGTGCCCCGGTATAAACAAAAGGAGAAGAGTACTGACAAGAAGCGTAAGACCTTGGCTAGCGACGGTGAAGAGGTCACTAAAGGTGCACCGGCCAAGGTATTGTGGTACTTGCCCATCATTCTCCGTTTGGAGCAGTTATTTGCAAATCCTAGAGAGGCAAAATTGTTGCATTGACATTATGAGTCCCGAAAGGAAGATGGCAAGTTGAGACATCCTTCTCATTCGGCTCAATGGAGAAACATCAATTGGAAACATAAGGAGTTCGGTGCCAAAATGTGGAACATAAGATTTGGCTTGAGTATGGATGAAATGAATCCGTTTGGTAACATGAGCAGTCGTCACAACACCTAGCTAGTTCTGTTGTGTATCTACAATCTCCCTCCTTGGCTGTGTATGAAGTGGAAGTATATCATGATGTCGTTTTGTAATCTCAGGACCCAAACAGCCAGGAAATGATATTGATGTGTACCTTGCTCCACTGATCGAGGATTTAGTAAAATTGTGGAACGAGGGGGTCGTGGTGTGGGATGCGTACACAAGAGAGCACTTCACCCTACAGGCTGTGGTATTTTGCACCATAAATAATATTTCGGCACTTGGTAATTTGGCAGGTTACAGTACGAAAGGAGCCAAAGTGTCCTATTTGTGAAGAGGACACTGACAGCTGTTGGCTACCAAATTCGAAGAAAACTGTGTATATGGGTCACCGTAGGTTTCTACCTCGAAGTCATCGATACTGTAAGAGAGAAGTTCGTTCGGCCCCGCAGCCTATGACTGGAAGGCAAGTATATTCACGTGTGGAGGATATCGACGTCCAATATGGGAAGAGCTGTAAATCTGTTCATTCCAAAGGCATGTGGAAGAAGAGATCGATATTTTGGGAACTACCATACTAGAAAGAGTTAGATATACGACACTATATTGATGTCATGCACGTTGAGAAGAATGTCTACGACAATTTGGTTGGCATCCTGCTGGACATACCTGGGAAGACCAAGGATGGAGTGAATGCTCGCCGTGACATGGTTTATATGGGAATCAGGCCCGAGCTTGCCATGACAGAGGAGAATGGGAAAGGTCCGTACATCCCTGCTGCATGCTACACCCTCTCCAAGAAGGAGAAAGAAGACCTCTATAAGTGTCTCCAAGATATTAAAGTTCCGTCGGGCTACTTCACAAATGTTAAAAAGCTCGTGTCTATGGATGATTTGAAGTTTGTTGGGATGAAGTCTCACGACTGCCATGTATTGATGACCCAAATGCTTCCTGTTCCAATTAGAAATATTCTGCCAGAGGATGTCAGATTCGCAATCATGAAGCTATGTTATTTCTTCAATGCGATCTCTTGCAAGGTTATCGACCTTGATGTGCTGGACAACTTACAAAGTGAGATCGTGCAGACTCTATGTCACCTTGAGATGCATTTTCTCCCGTCCTTCTTCGACGTTATGGTCCACCTTGTAGTACACCTTATTAGAGAGATTAAGATATGTGGACCTGCATTCATACGTTACATGTATCCTTTCAAGAGGTATATAGGTATATTAAAGTCATACGTGAGGAATCGGTCGAAGCTTGAGGGTAGTATTGTTGAAGGTTATGGGACTAAAGAGGTTATTGAGTTTTGCGTGGACTATCTCGGAAAAAGACAAGCAATCAGTGTTCTTATATCTAGACATAAGGGTAGACTTACTGGCAAAGGAATCGTTGGGTCGAAGCTAATGAGGCCACAATTTGATATGTATTGCAAAGCACATTTGACATAGTTGCAGCATAGCATAGAAGTTGTAGGGTACGTCGAGCAGCATAAGTTGATATTACGGGAAGAAAATCCACATATGGATGAGATTTCCATCACGTGGGTACCTAGCAATGATTTCTCACATGGTTCAAAAGCGGCGAGGAGGTCTCCGTTAGTGAGAATGTGAAATGGTTGGCTGACGGATCTAGATTTAATGAACAGACATGGCAGGGGTACGATATCAATGGGTACATATTTTACACTGAAAGTCAAGATGCTAAGAGTACAGTTCAAAATAGTGGTGTAAGCATAGATACTTTCTTCGATGATCATCGCTCGAAAGGAGGATCCTCATCGGCAATGAAGTCGTACTACAGGACGATCAAAGATATTTGGGAGCTCGATTACTAAATATATCAAGTTCCACTATTCTGATATAAGTGGGTGGGACTCCCACATGGAGTGAAGGTCGACAAGAGGGGTTTTACTTTGGTGGATTTGAATAGACTCGCCTACAAAGATAACCCGTTCATCATTGCGAAGCAAACAAATCAAGTCTTCTATGTGCGTGATCCCACCAATCCAAGGTTGCATGTCGTCCTTCATGGTAAGCGACGGATTGTTGGTGTCGAAAATGTTGTAGATGAAGAAGAATACGACCAATTCGATGAAATACCTCCGTTTGTGGATGGGGCCTGTCTTAGCGGGGTTGACGACGACATACATGGAACCAGTTACATGCGAGTAGATCATCAAGAAGGGCAGTATTGTAAATAAATAGACAATTGTAGATAAATGGACTGTTGCACTGTTTCTAAAATATTTTTCAATGTATGTAGTGTATAAATCCAAGTTGAATAATTGCTTTTGTATATATGCTGTGAACAAAAATTTATGCCATATGTTGTGAAAGAAAATTTCTTTGCATGAAATTATAGTTAGGAAAGCTCGTAAATAGTTGAAAGTTCATTTCTGGAAATGTTCGAATAACTCAGGAGTAATTTGAAAAAGGTTTGACTTTTCTACGCTTTACGAAAAAATGATGCCTATAAATTGAATTTCGGCATATTTCTTGAATGAAGACTCTTTTTGAAAAAATTCTTTTTTGAAAAGCTTTGTAGTATCCTAAAGTATGTTTCTGCAAAATTTCTAATAATTTCAACAATGTATGAAAAAGTTATGGCCTTTTCTCTCTTTGATGAAATGCTGAAAATTCAGAACTTGCAGAGGTATGATTAAAATTGAGAACATAGAAAGCTTACCAGAATCAGTTTTCATAGTGAACCGACACAGATAGTGTGTTTATCAGAATCAGTTTTCTTAGTAAACTGATACGGATGGAAAGCTTATCAGAATTGGTTTTCTTTGTACACCGATACAGATAGTGACTCATCAGAATCGGTTTTCTTTGAGAACCGATACAGATAGTATACTCATCAGAATCGGTTTGCTTTATGAACCGATACTAATAATGTACATCAGAACCAGTTTTTAGTCTTGAACCGATACAAAATGCCTGCCTCGAACCTTGCCTCCTCCTGCGCAATTTCACTAGTTGTTAATTGTTTGTGTCAGTTTTTCGACTAAACCGTAGAGACATTGTGATTGAGTAGCTTAAACTTGGTATTAAATAAATTAAAACTTGACATTCAACAGAACAAAACTTGGTGTTTAACAAAACGAAACTTGGAAAATAAATAGCATTAATTCCGAAAGCTCACGCTATAGACAAATGTAGTTCATACAATTTTGTCATGAACTCTACGTACTCATTTCTAATCCTAAATTCATCACTAAAGAAGGATTCATAGTCCTCCCAACTGCAGGCCTCCTTTCTGCAGCACCATGGGCCCTGCTCTGGTAGCATAGGCTCCTTTCCCCACACGCCAAACATTTTCCGCCATTCCAGGTTCTGGACCGTGGTGAGGATGATCTACCGGTAGCGCTTGCACTCCCGGTTGATAGTTTAACCATATCGGACTGTGCGACAACGTAGTAAGCATCCGATCACTCCGTGTCTTGAAGTAGCTCTTAGCGGTCGGTCTCGGCCAGCGAAGTAGAGGATCTTTGAAGCGTAAGCTGCCACCTTGTCGCTTGCCGTGATGCGCTGTTCGAACCCGCGATGCCACCTACGTCCTCATGCTTGGACTCGGAGAGCATGGCCTT
The DNA here is from genome assembly GCA_036346375.1 of Guadua angustifolia. Taxonomy (NCBI): domain Eukaryota; kingdom Viridiplantae; phylum Streptophyta; class Magnoliopsida; order Poales; family Poaceae; genus Guadua; species Guadua angustifolia. Next base: position 21,980,172 of record CM070510.1, read on the forward strand.
GAGGCTGACAACGAAGCAAGCCTCTGGGTTGCTGGCCCCAGCCAGGTGGTTGACGATGACGAGGTAGCGGTCATTCCCCATCCACTTCGTCGCCTTATTCCACAGTGACACCCGCTTGCCCACGTACCGATCCTTGGCCACCTTAGACAGGGTCTTGGAACTGAATATGGCAAAAAATTAAAGAAAACCAATTAATTAATCAAATCAAAAGAAAGCCAATGAAAAGAGAAATGAAACAGTGAGTACGTGGCTCATAGGCTGCAAAGGTCATCCATGGGGCGGGACGAACTCGAGGCCATGAGGCTAACGATATGGACGAGGACTTCAATGGGAAGAACGATGTCGAGCGCCAGCGCCCTTGCCATGGCTTGTGGTGTTGTGCACGGTTGCTGGCTTGAATACGAATGGTTGTGCACGCTTGCTGGCTTGAAGACAAATGGAAAATGAAGAGCCCTTGCGCAGCGTGCAAATTTATACCACCGAGAAGACAAAGGGTCTGATACGATCAATGTCGGTTTCTTTTGGAAAACCGATTAAGATTTAATTTGTAATGTCATATACTATTAGTGTTAGTTTCTGTGGGAAAACCGATTGAGATTAAATACAATCAGTGTCAGTTTTTTATGTGAACTGATTTAGATGACTTATCATCGCAATCAGTTTTTTGGTGAAACCGATTCAGATAGCCTTACATGAATATATGTTTTACTACGGACTAAGAAAGATTTAGTCCAACGCAGAAAGTGGTTCATCACGAACCCAGTCTGGGGTGAAACAATTAGGCGCCAGACCAACTGGCCATTAGAATCTGTTTTATATGGGAACCGATTTAGATAACATGTAATCAAAATCGGTTTTTTATCGGAACTAATTCAGATGATGTATGATCAGAAACGTTTTTTCTAAGAGAACCAATTCAAATGACTTGTCATCACAATCGGTTTTTTGGTGGAACTGATTTAGATAGCTGTCGTCGTACTTTGCGCCAGGGTACCCTCTCCGCCGCACAAAAGTGTGCGTGGCCCACGTGGCGGCCTAGCGGGCGGGTGGGCAAGCACGCCCTTGACGACAGTCTTGGTCACGTGGCGTTCGAGGCGGCGGTGGGCAGGGCATACCTGCGCCTGGCGCCCGGCCGCGTGGCGGCCTAGCGGGCGGGTGGGTGAGCACGCCTCGCCCGGCCAGTGCGATCAAGTGGCGTTGAAGGCGGCGGTGGCGAGGCCTACTGCGCCGGCGCCCGGCCCGCGTGGCGTCTGGTGGCGGGTGGCGAACACGCCCGCCCGGCAGTCTTGGATCACGTGGCGTTCGAGCGGCAGTGGGCGAGGGCGCCTGCTTCGCGGCGCCCGGCTGCGTGGCGGCTTTGGCGGGCGGGTGGCGGCACGCCCGCTTCGGCAGTGCCGGTACGTGGTGTTGGGTGGCGGTGGCGGGCGCCTACCGCCGCGCAAGGCAAAAAGGTGGTCGCGGTGGCCGCCCGAAGTCTCCTACCCTATCGTGCGATGTCGGGCGGTCTGCTGTGTCGGTCCGTTGATTACAAGAATCGCTACAAGCCCATTCCTCGGCGCCTATCACCTACCGTCACAAATGGGTCCCGTCGAGCGGACGAGGCGAAGCCATGCGTCGGCATTTAATGAGGCTGGAGGAACGGGACAGCACAGGAAGGAGTAATAAATGTATGAAGATCAGTATGATGACCCCTCTTTTACCTACCCCCGTTAGCCTGGGCTATATAAGGGCCCTCTAGTGCATGGGGAAGGGGGGTCGAAAGACGGACAACCAAGAGTTCGAGCAGTAGAGTCTAAGGAAGAACTTGTAATCTGAGAGCTATGTCTTAGCCTCAAACATTCTATAAAAATCTAGCGAGAAGTAAAAGGCATTGCAGTAGTGAGGGCACGAACACAGGTAAAATCTCTGTGTCATCATAGTTCATGGACGCCGAAGTCCTTCGTGTGGGGGTCTTTAGGGTTTTCACTCGCTAGGGTTTGCCAGCCGCGAAGACGCTCTCCTATCGAACCAAACCCGGTTTGTAGACTCACGGGACTGTCGGTGGAATCTGGCCAAGCAGGCGCGCCAGTAGGGGCTAGTGGTTGGTTTTCCCGGCTAACTCTCCGGTCGACTTTGGTGTTCTAGGTTCGGAAGCAGGCCCGTGCATCTGGGGATGGCGGGCTCTCAGCATCAAGCAGCGGCGGGGTCAGGCGTCGCCGGGCGAAGTCGGCGATCTCGCCGATCAAGGATCATCTCACCCGCCCCTGAGGTGGCAGCGTTGTTCCTTAGAGCGGCGGAGCACCCCGTGCGACGTCGGCTGGCCATGGAGGCGGCCACTCCTGCCCAAAATCTGCATGCTGTTCGTCTCCTCCTAGACCACCCTCCGATGGAACTCGCAGGAGACACCCTAGCCACTCCGTGGCTGCGGGACATCGCCAACCTCGTGGACGCGGCCCAGCTCTGAGTGGGCCCCCCCGACCAGCCAGGTACCGTCGGTACACCGCTGCCCGGCGCGTGCGAACGCCCAGCGTCTAGCGCCTAGCGGAAATAGCTCTGGCGGGCGGGCGAGCGAAGGAAGAAGCTTGCAGCGTCGATCCCGGTTCCGCAAGGGACCGTGGGGACCTCCAGGCTCATCTTGATGAAAGCCGCAGTCGGCGCGGTGATGACCTCTGTGGTCGCCTACTGCGCCACTCGGCCCAGGAGCATCACCGCGGGAAGCGGATAGCTTCTGATGGTGAGAGCCCCTCTCATGGCTCTCACTCTCGAAGCAAGGAGGAGGTTCACTCCTCTGACTCTATAGAGAGCTAGACCCCGCGCTCCCAAGGGAGGTCTCCGGATCGGGCCTCCGGTGAGCGGCTAGGCTCCCTCTATGGCGTCGGGTGCCAGTCGTTCTCCCAACGGCTGCGCCGTGTAATGGCGTGGCCAGCAGGTTCCATGGCGTCCATAGAAAAATAGCAGCACCACCAACCGGAGGAGTTCTTGCAGATTTATACCACGAAGTGCGGCGGTGGCGGATCTGAAAAGATCATGGCCAACTACCTTCAAGCGGCCTTGGCGGGTTACGCGCTCTTGGTATTAAACCTCCGCGGATCGTGCACTCATGGGGGAGTTATGCGGCCTCTTAAATCGCCAACTTTCAAGGCTCCTTTGCATAGCCAGCGTGGAGGATGACCTCCACGCTCTGGAAGCGAGAGAGAAGAAGTCGTTCTGCGACTTCATCGGCGATTTTGCCGCTGCCATAACCACGATCCCCACATCTCGGAGCAATCGGTCGTCATCGCCTTCGAAGAAGCGTCTGCGACCATAAGATGAAAGAAGATGGCCACCGTACCATCGGCACCACCTCGAGCTTTTCTCCCTCGCACATAAGTGTCGCGCAGACCCCGAGAACAAGGGGCCATCGTCGGCCCCAAGGGTAACCAAAACAGGGCAGGCGGGACCTCGAAGGTTACGGCCTCGCGAGCAAAAGAAGCGAAGCGAAGCAGAAGATACGGGCGGTCTTGGCTGCGGCGTGAGTGATGACCCGCGCATGCAGCGCAACGCCGTGGCCGTGGCGGCGGCCGTCGGGACCAGCGCGATAACCACCGTGACCAGCGTGAGGATCACCATGATCGGCACGATGACCGCCGCGAACAAAAAGAGGGCGAGCTCTGTTGCCCGATCCACCGGACCAACACTCACGACCTGGACGGCTGTCGGGTCGTGAACAAAATGGTGGAAAAGTGGCTCAAGGAACGCCGCCCCGATGATGACCATGACGAAGATCCCGTCCCGCTGGCCTTGCAGCAGGCGGATCATGCGGTGGCCTACATCCATGGTGGTTCATCCACCTTTTCCTCCAACGCCGCCTATAAACGGTGAAAAGGAAGTGTGCGCCACAATGTCGAGCTTCGGTGGTCGGATCTGAAATGGTGGAAGCGAGACGATCACTTCGGTCGAGCCGACCACCTGGCGCCACCGACTGGGGGCATCTCCGGTTGTGGTGTCGCCCACCATTGAAAATGTATGGGTGGGCGCGTCTTTGGTGGGCGGAGGAGTTCCATCAACCTCTGTCCTCTTGGCATTCTGGCACTCGAGATCCGTGGCAGGATATCGCCGGCTCTACCCTTCTTGGGGTAGCCCGGAGAGGCTGGTTTGATGCCCAGGGTCGGTGTGCCTCCCGTCACCTTGAGGAGAAAGACAACTACCCTTAGAGATGGTGGACTTTGAGGTCGTGATTTGACCTCCCCTACAATGTCTTACTTGGCCGACGGCGTTGGCCAAGTTCATGGCAGCGACCCACTACGCTTACATGGTGGTGAAGATCTGGGGCCAGCGACCCCATTGCGATCCGGTGGATAAGTCCGAGGCCTTGCGTTGCCACAAGTATCTGTTGGACTGGCGGTGCCACTGCGTCGGCAGCAGCAAGCGCCGCCCGACTCGAGGCCCCTCGGGCCGGACCAGCGTCTCGCTGGCTCTGCCGGTGAGGTTAAGGTGGTCATACTGGTGAGGTGAGCCGAAGACCGTCAACATTGGCGCTAACCTCGGCGCCAAATAAGGAAACTCGCTTCGTCACCTTCCTCGATCCAAGCGGCGTGTTAAGCAGCAACCGTTCGACATATTTGGGGTCCCTAGGGAGGTGATCGAGCACCGATTAACAATACTCCCCGGTCGCCGGTCCGCGAAGGTCGGGAGGCCGAACCGGGCGGCAAGAGCGCCATTCGGGAGGAGGTAGAAATTTGTTGGCCGGGGATAATCGAAGTCTCTCATCTGAGTGGCTTGCCAACCACATGCTCGTCAAGAAGTCCAACGGAAATGGCGTATGTGTGTCGACTTCACAGACTTCAACAAGGCACCCGAAGGATCCTTACCCCCTTAGTGAGTCGACCTCATCGTTGACTCCACGGTAGGGAATGTCTTCTTGTGCTTCTTGGATCGTACTCGGGTACCACAGTTAGCATGGGCTTGAAGATGAAGAAAGCGCTTTTGTAACCCCTACGGTGTTCTTTGTTATGTAAGGATGGCTTTTGGTTTAAGAATCTTTGGTTCTACTTACCAGCGTGCCATGCATATTACTTTTCGCCCCGGATAGGGCGAAATCTTGAAATCTACATTGATGACTTAGTTGTGAAGATCAAAAAGGTGAAGAGCTGATCCAAGACACGGAGAAATCTTTGCTAACCTCCGGAAGAATTGCTTGAAGCTCAACCCTGAAAAATCGTGTTGGTGTGCCCTCGGCAAGTTCTTTGGGTTTCCTAGTGTCCAGCAAGGGGTATAAAGCCAATCGACAAGATAGCGGCCATCGAGCACATGAAGCCGCCAGTGTGACTCAAGCAGGTGCAGTGCCTGGCCGGTCGCCTGGCCTCCCTGGGACGGTTCATTGCCCGGTTAGGAGAAAAAAGCTTGCCTCTGTTCAAGCTGTTGAAGAAGACTAACCACTTCGAGTGGACCGAAGAAGCCCAGAAGGCGTTTAAAGATTTGAAGCAATACCTCACCTCTCCCTCGGTGCTGGTCTCCCCAACACAGGGCGAGTCGTTGCTCCTAACATTGCCGCCACTCTTGAGGTGGTGAGTCTTGATCTTGGTTTGCGGAGAGGAAGGCGTCCGAAGCCGATCTACTACATCGACAAAGTGTTGCATGAAGTAGAAAGCAGTACCATAAGCCCAAAAATGTTGTATCTTGATCTTGGTGGCGTTCAGGAAGCTGCGGCATTATTTCCAGGGGCGAGAAATCACCGTGGTCACGGCCTATCCTCTGCGAGAAATCCTCCACAACCATGAAGCAGAAGGCCGAATTGCTAAATGGTCAGTGGAGCTGGGGGAGTTCAACATCAAGTTTGTGCCCTTACTGACCATCAAAACAGTGGCGGAATTCATCGTGAGTGGACTCGGCCCTCACGAGGCTAAAGCGCCCGCGCCTTCTCCATGGACCTTATTCTTTAATGGCTCGTTCAGATTGGAAGGCGCGGGGGCGGGGTTGTCCTGGTTTCTCCGACCGGTGACATCCTCTGGTATGTGGTCGCCCTCGACTTCAAGGCCACAAACAATATAGCCGAATATGAAGGCTTCTTTGGCGGAGCTGCGCATCGCTTGACCTGGGCATCTGGCATCTCAAGTCAAAAGCGACTCACGCTAGTCATCAACGGTAGCGGAAGGAGTTCGATGTTACGATCCCACCATGGCGGCATACCTAGCGGAGATCCGAAAAATGGAGCGCCGCTTTGAAGGATTGGGGTATGTTCATATCCCCCGACGCGATAACTACCTTGCGGACGGGCTTTCACAGCTTGCGTCCTCAAGGGCCCATGTTCCGGTTGGGGTCTTCGAAGAAAGACTGTCACGACCGTCCATCGTAGTCCCCAGTTCAGGTGGGAACGATGGTGTCATTTGTCGCCGCCCGGCTTCGGCGGGGGCAGCAGAATGGTCGTCGCGACGCCGGCTCGAGTGGGGAGGCGGCAGCTGGCGCCTGACTTCAATTCGAGGAAGGAAGGCGGCATGTCCGCTGACCCAGTGCAGGAGGGAAGACGGTAGTGCTAGCGGCGTAGCACCAGGGGAAATGCTCGGCCGGCGAGTGCCGGCGAGCACCGGTGTTCGCCACGCAGCGAGAAGGTCGGTGGATGGATCCGATCCTAGCCTTCCTGCGTGACCAAGTGATCCCCGCCGATGATGCCTCAGCTGAGAAGATTGCACGCAAGGCCAAGTGCTATACTTTGTTGGGTGGGGACCTATACCGCCGGAGTAGGAACGGAGTTCTACTGAAGTGCATCACTCGGGAAGAGGGCGGCACTGCTCTCGATATCCATGGGCGTGTCGCGGAGAGCCATATGTCGACGAGCGGCTGGTTGGTAAAGCGATACGCTAAGGATTTTATTGGCCTACTGCCCTCCAGGATGCTTGCGAGTTGGTGAGGAAATGCGAAGCTTGTCAGTTCTTCTCCAGGCAGATCCACCAACCAGCCAAGCCCTGCAAACCATCCCGCTCTCATGGCCGTTCGCGGTCTGGGGGCTGGATATCCTGGCCCGTTCCTGCGAGCCACAGGGGGCTTCACCCATCTCTTCGTCGCTATCGACAAATTCACCAAGTGGGTTGAAGCCGAAGCGGTGCACGCTATTACGGCGGCTGCTGCTATCAAGTTCATGCACGGGATTTTCACCCGGTTTGGAGTCGCCAACCGCATCATCACCGACAACGGGACTCAGTTCACCGGTCGCGGCTTTTGCGGAGTTCTGCTGACGAAATGGGCGTAAAGTATGTTTTGCCGATGGCTCATTCCGGGAGTAATGGGCGGGCGAGAACATGCTTATTGGTGTGCTTAAGGGCCTCAAGGCGAGGGCATTTGATCGGCTCCTAGCGGGGGTGAGATAAACGAGAAGAACTCCGGTGTCTTGTGGTCACTTCGCACCACGCCCAGTCGAGCCACTAGCGAGACACCTTTCTTCTGGTGTCTGGCGGAAGTGTTCTCCCCTATGTTTGTCGCTTTCGGTTCTCCGCGCGTCTCGGCGTTCAGCGAGGAAGGCCAAGAAGATCTCCGGCAAGAAGAGGTCAACCTTCTAGAAGAAGTGCGTGATCGGGCCGCCTTGCGCGCCGCCCGGTATCAGCAGAACCTCAGGCGATACCATGCCACCCGGGTCTCCGAGAGAACACTGGCAGTGGGTGACCTGGTCTTCTTGAAATTGAGCGCATGCGGGTTGCACAAATTTGTCTCCCGATGGGAGGGCCCTTTAAGGTGGTTTGATATCTCGACCAGGCGGTCGGGTTGGCCGAGGAATGACCAAGAGCTAGCAAATTCCCACAACATAGAGTTGTTGCAGAAGTTCTACCCATGAAAGAATTGTAAGTGCCCAGTGGTTCGCGTTGATTAGCCGTGAGGTAAGTCTTTCCCCCGGCTGGTCGGCGGCTACTATGATCGATAAAAATTTGTTGCCTAGAAGGCTTTTGCTTTGTCATCTTTTGTCCCCTTACGTATTGCCTGGTGGCTATTTTTAGCATGGAAATCGTTGGTCCCGTATGTTTGCTAATTCCTTTGCGATCCACGATGGTGCCGGTGTCGTAATGTCGACTAGAGCAGGCGTTGAGGCGAGTTAGACACGGTGCTCAAAGCGGCTCGTACACCTCGGGTTGGCTCCTGAAGCACATTGGTGTTTGTCACCGTCGAGCACCGGCACGATACCCTCTGGAAGCCCATTGCTTGCCCGGCACGATCTTTGTGGTTCGATTTCCGAAAGGGTCACAAGGACTTAGAAACCAAAGAGAACGGACCAGAACTATCCCATGCAGGGACTCGCGTTATTCGGGTCTACCTTGCATATACCCTGTGTGGCATCTACTCATTCTTTTTGTAGCCATACATGCACGCAGGTCCAGCGTAGAAGTGTTGGCCTGCTTTATAAAAAGTTCAAGCATCTCTGGTTGCCCAGACGCTTGGGGGCTAGTCGCCAGACGCTTGGGGGCTGCTCACCCAAGTGCTTGCGAAGCTGGTCGCCCGGTGCTCAAAGCTGGTCGCCCTGCGGCATATAAGCAAGATAAGTACTCTGTGCCGCATTTTTGACCACTTCCGTATGTGCATGCACTAAGATGGGTCAAGATTACAGCGTGTTATGCATAGCGTTAAAGACCAATGGCCCCTTGATGATAAAAGGAAAAGTGTTAAGTGTTAGCATCTGGCGAGGGCAAGTGACCGGAGTGTGAGTTAGGCACAGTACTCAAACACGGCTCGTACGCCTCGGGTTGGCTCTCAAAAGCACTGCTGGTTGTCACCGTCGAGTACTGCTGGCCTAAAAACACTCTCGGAAACTTGTTTCCCTTGCCACGCCGCGCTATAGCACGGTTCCGGGAGATCATCGGGATTTAAGTTTTCGGAGGGATTTGAACCCGCGACAACCTTGCGTAAAGAGCATAAGGCTAGGGCAGTTCTGTGTTTCGCGCAAACTGCCAGGTTTAAGGTCATTTTTACCTAAAGTTCTGCGTAACTTGCGTGTTTTATGCTTGTGTTTGTGGCTGGCTGCATGTGACCTAAAAAGGGATCTTGAAGCGTTGCCCTAAACTTGGAAGTTAAGCAGCATTTTGGCCAAGTTCAAGCACATCGCTGGCGGCCCGACAAACAAAGTCAATCAAGCAGAATAAACAAGCGCATGGGTAAAATAAGTAAAACATCCATTATACTAAGATATTGTCGAGATGTTTGCATACGGAAAGGCAGATTAAAGCGAAAAAGCAAATGAAGTGAAGTGGCCGCCCAGCCCTTCACTCGGCGCCTAGGTCGAGGTCGTCGGCGCCCTCTTCCTCCGCCACCGGGGTGGAGACGTCCATGATCGGCTGCTCCACCTGCAGCAGCCCGGCTACATACTTGGTGGCCGTGCGCACCCGCTCCTCTGCCTGCGCTGCGCCTTCCTCGTTGCCGGTCACCACCGCCATTGGATCAAGGGCGGCATCGCGTCTTGTGCAGCGAGACAACACGTAAGTCACGGTCATAATCGCGACTTCCCGCCCCTCTCTGGTGGAGCGGGCGGCCAAGGCCGCGGGCAGCCCCTGGAGTGCCTCTACGGCCTGGTTGGTCGCATGGAGCAAGCGCAAAGCGGTGTCTTGCGAGGTGGATCGAGCCAGCCCAGGGCTCCAAGCACCTTCAGTGCGCTAGAAACCTTCTTGAGCATAATGGCGAGGTTGTGCCGCAGGCAGTAGGACTCGTGCTCCGAGTGCTTCGGCGCCGCCTCGGCCCTCTCCGCCCGCTGCTGCACGGCGGTCGCATCGGCCCTTTCCTGCGTCAACGCCGCCTCTGCTGCATCCGCTCTCACTCGCTCCTTGCAGCTTCTCCCTCATCGGCGCTTGATTCTTTGGGTCATCTGGGCCCCGTGCCTTGCGGCTGCGGCAGAGCGGAGCCAATGAGCGTGTATTCGCCAAGCTTCGGTGAAAGAAATTGGACCATGGCGGGGGCAAAAGCGGTCGAGGCGAGATGGCGGAAAGCCTTGGTCTTTGGGTCGTCCCCCTCGGTCCTCTCGGCGATGGCGACGAGGCACTGGCGGAAGTTCCATTGCCCGATGGGCGCGGGGTATCTGCGCCCTTGGGGCATCTTGAGGGGTCGCCCTTGGCGCCATGCCATGGCGACTTCTTGGCGAGCCCACCTTGTTGGCGGTGGTGTGGGCTCTGTAGTGGATATTGGCGCCGTGTGAACGAAGACGGCACAGGAGGAACAACTGGCGGCGGTGGCCTTGCCATCGTGATCGAGGCCGGCCGGAGAGAAGGGCCAGTGCCCTTGAGGCGGCGCCCTAAGCGAAGTCATGGTTGGGCGGCTGTGTGCCGCCTTGTGAAGGTGGCGCCGTCGGTGGCGGCGGAAGTCTGGCCTGACGCGGACCTTCTTGGGTCTGAGCTCGTGGCATCGAGGGCAAGTGGTCGCTTGCGGCCCGATCGGTGGCGAGGTCGTTCCCGATCACCGGTGGGCAATGGTGGCACCACAGCGAGCAGTGGAGTCCATCGGCGGGGCTGCTGACGATCTGCAGCGCTCGCGTGCTCAAATCGACAAGGCGGCGCGCAGCCGGAAAAGTCAAGCCGCTTGGAATCGGAGGATCAAAGCGCCAAGCCATCTGTTGATGATGGACCCTCGGAGTTTTCCGCTTTTGGCCAAATGTAAGAAAAGCGCGGTTGGTAGGGAGCCCGAAAAAGCATGTGCGCCAAAAAGCCAAAAAAGCGAGGCTTACGTCCGAGGAGCGTCGCGTGATGTTGTCATCGCGTGTCTTGCCATCTTTGAATGCGGCGTCGGCGAAGGTGATTCTCACGGGTTCTGAAGTCCGGACTACTGGCGCCCAGTTAATCCGGCATCCCATGATCTGTTGATCACGGGCGCCATTCTGAGAACTCTGCCGTCTCCTCGTCGGCGAGTTCCAATTATCGGAGGCCTTATTGCGTCGGCGGGCACCCCAGGCGTCAACCGGTTGTCGTCGTTGACGTACTGACCATTCGCCGCGCCATGCCTTCGATTGGACTGGTGGAAGGTGATATAACGGAGGCCAATCTGTCTCGAAAGCGAATGGCGGCTCCCACTACCTCGCCGTCGTTGGAGCCCGCAGCGGTAAATGGCGTAAAAAGGAGATTCGGCATCACCCCATGAACATTTCACGAGGTATCGCGAAGATGGAGAGGGTGCGATGGAGTTGGGGGTGAGATGAAGGTGGTGGATTCGTAAAAATGGAGGGCGATGGGAAGAAATCGAAAAATGGCGGGACGGACCGCCATAAATCGCCAGTGTGGATGAGGATCTCATCGGAGGCACCGTGGCGTGGGGTCCCCGAAATCGGAAGGTGCCCTTGGTAGCGATCGAAGAGCCTCGCCACCGTAGTAGCATCGGTGGTGGAAGCGAGGAGCGGAATGCGCCATGGGAGCGATGAAGTGCTAGAAGATTTCAAGCAAAAGAAGGCGAAGGGCGAAAGTAGAAGAATGCAAGAGAAGCGGCGTGAACCGCTTGATACAGATATATCTATATGTACCACCCACTCAAGCGGTTGCGAAGGACAAGATCGTCGCGTTTGGGTCCCAAGAAAAAATCGCGGATGCATTGAAGCTTGAGACCGAAGGCGGTCGCGTCCTCGTGAATATTGGCCCCATCCAAGAATGCACGGCATTTAATGAAGACTCTAAAGACCCTAGCAGCGTTCGGGGCGGGCCGGGATCTGTCGGCGTAATTGCGCGCGGTACCCTCTCGCCGCACAAAAGCGTCGTGGCCCGTGGTGGCCTAGCGGGCGGTGGCGAAACGCCCGCCCGACAGTGCGGTCACGTGGCGTTCAGGCGGCAGTGGCGAGGGCATACCTTTCGTGGCGCCCACCCGTGGCGGCTTTGGCGGCGGTGGCGGCACGCCCGCCGGCAAAGTGCGGTCCACGTGGCGTTCGGGAAGCGGTGGCGAGGCGCACTGTCGCCGGCGCCCGGCCATGTGGCGGCTTTGGCGGGTGGGTGGCACGCACGCCCGGCCCAGCCAATGCGGTCCATGTGGCGTTCGGCGGCAGTGGCGAGACACCTGCTCGCTTGGCGCCCGCCGCGTGGCGGCTTTGGGGCGGGAAAACACGCCCGCTTCGGCCAAATCTTTGGTCCGCGTGGCGTTGAACAAGCAAGTGGCGAGGCATACTGCTGCGCCGTCGCCACCTTGCGTGGCGGCTTTGGCGGGCGGTGGCGAACACGCCCGCCCGGCAGTGCGGTCACGTGGCGTTCCGGAAGCGGTGGCGAGACACCTGCTGCGCCCGTGCCAACCCACATAGCGGCTTTGGCGGCGGGTGGCGACACGTCTGCCCGCCGGTGCCGGTCCCGTGGCGTTTCGGCGGCAGTGGGTGAGGCGCGCTGCTCTGGCGCCCAGCCCATGTGGCGGCTTTGGCGGGCGGGTGGCGAACACGCCCGCCCGGCAGTGCGGTCACGTGGCGTTGAAGCGGCGGTGGCGAGCGCCTGCTGCCGGCGCCCAGCGCGTGGCGGCTTTGGCGGCGGTGGTAACACGCCCGCCCGACGATGCCGTCACGTGGCGTTGAAGGCGAACAGTGGCGAGGCGCCCTTTCGCCCGGCGCCCAACTGCGTGGTGACTGGCGGGGGTGGCGAAACACGCCCGCCCGGCAGTGCGGTCCACGTGGCGTTCGAGCGGCGGTGGCGAGGCATACGATCGCGGCGCCCGGCCCGTGGCGGCCTAAGCGTGCGGGTTGGCGAGCGCCTCGCCCGGCCAGTGCCGGCCACGTGGCGTTGAGCGGCAGTGGCGAGGGCATACTGCTTCGCCCGCGCCCAAGGCAAAAAGGTGGTGCGGGTGGCCGCCCGAGGTCTCCTTACCTATCGTGCGATGTCGGGCGGGTCTGCGTGTCAGTCCGTTGATTACAAGAATCTCACTACAAGCCCATTCCTCGGCGCCTATCACCTACCGTCACAAAGGGTCTGTCCCGGGCGGTGGCGAAGCCATCGTCGGCATTTAATGAAATTTGGAGAGCAGGACAGCCTGAGAAGGAGTAATAAATGTATGAAGATCGGCATGATGACCCTCTTTTACCTACCCCGTTAGCTTTGGGCTATATAAGGGCCCTCTAGTGCACAGGGAAGGGGGTGAAAAGCGGACAACCAAGAGTTGGCGATGAGAGTCTAAGGAAGAACTTGTAATCTGAGAGCTCTGTCTTAGCCTCAAATATTCTATAAAAATCTAGCAGGAAGTAAGGCTGTTACCCGCGGTGTGGGGGCCAAAACCTGGGTTAAAATCTTTGTGTCATCATAGTTCATGGACGCCGGAGTCCTTCATGTGGGGGTCTTTAGGGTTTTCACTCACTAGGGTTTGCCAGCCGCGAAAACGCCCTCCTATCGAACCAAACCCGGTCTATAGACTCTGGGCCTGTCAGGTGGAATACGCTGACAATAGCCTTACATGAATATATGTTTTACTACGAACTAAGGAAGATTTAGTTTGGCACAGAAAGTGGTTCATCACGGATCCGGTCCGGAGTTAAACTCTTAGGCACCGGACCAACTAGACATTAGAATCAGTTTTATATGGGAACCGATTCAGATAACATGTAATCAGAATCAGTTTTCTATGGGAACTCATTCAGATGATTTATCATCAAAATCGGTTTTTCTATGGGAACTGTTCAGATGACTTGTCATCAGAATATGTTTTTTGTGTGGACCGATTCAGATGATTTGTCATCAGAATTAGTTTTTTTGGAAGTGATTCAGATAATCAAAATATTTTCACAGTTCGCTCTCCATTTCATCTGGTCTTTCACGGTTTCGCCTCCTTCCTCGACGTCGCCGCCTCCTCTCATCTTGTCCCCTCCACACCGCGCACCCTCTTTCCCTGACGCCTCCATTGCCTCCCCCCATCACCGCCTCCTTCCCCAATGCCACCACCACCTCTCCTCCTGTCCCCTCCCTACCACGCGCTCTCCTTCCCCGACACCTTCGTCGCCTCCCCCCACCGCCGCCTCCTTCCTCGACGCCACCACCTCCCCTCCTCCTAGCCCCTCCCCATCGCTCGTCCTCCTTCCCTAATGCCTACGTCGCCTCCCCCCACCACCGCCTCCTTCCCCGATGCCGCCGCCTCCTCTCCTCCTTCCTACCAGCTCAGAGTGTTATTCCTTTGTGAGTATATATATATTGCACATTGCTCTCTATCTATCCTCTGTTGTTTGTGGGACTTGCTACTGATGTGTATAGTTCCTGGTTCGGTTACAGTATTAGCTAGCTACTGGACTCCACTGTTTTAATTGATTTGGTAGCTACTATCGAACGAGCCCTAATCTGAGATGCACAAATATATATTCATACAACAGATTATTCATCAAATTGTTTTACTAGACATAATTCATTGCAAAAATTACATAAAATTTATATTATGCTGTATCATTTTGATTATGTCATTACTACTATCTTTGGATTATGTAATTTTTGTATTGTTATTTGGGATTAGCAATTTATTCTTACTCTTATTATTTGCATGATGTTAGAGTTTAGGTTGCGTAACCTACGTATCCCGTTCGAGAGTGCTTGTTTATGAATTTGCCGATCGAAATGGCATATTTATCAGCAAGCAATCTTGAATTGTCTACGTTTTTTGGACTGTTCGAGGATAGGTGGTTCGGGCAAGTTCTTGAGCTATTGTACAACTCCATAGTAGATTTTGGTAGCGTCTCCCTGGTGTTCTCCGGATACACATCCCTCTTGACCTGTTGTCGAGATGTGTATACGGAAGCAACGAAGATCTTTGCTATTTTCTTTGGAGTTGTACAACAACAAAATTTGCTGAACCATATATCCTCGAATGGGAATAGGACCTAACCTATTGAGAGATTAGGAGTAATCGTTGGTATGTATTTAGTTGGTCAACAGATATACTTTTCTTGAAGATCATTCGTTCATCTAGAATAATTATATTCTATGAATTATCCATTTAGTTGTTGCTTCACATGATTTATTGTCAAGTTCACATAATAGCTACGAATTGCTTTCTCTCATATCAAATATATGACCATGTCAGATAAAAAACTCAAAATGTCACAATTAGAGAGCATCGGCTCGTCGCCAGACAGAGTTCAAGGCGCTCCTTAGGGGCCGAACCAAGTTCCAAGTGTTGAGGCTACGAGTAAGGTGAGAAAGGCCCGAGGACCGAACAAAGGGGCCACAGGGAGAATGTCGCAGGTTCTCCAGTTCAATACCACGGGGGTCTGCACGGGTCCTCCCAAGAACAAGGGGCAATACTAGTCATTCCTCAGCCAATTGGTGAGAGAGAGGGCGCCCCTAATGGTTAAGCATTGGAGAAAGGAAGTCAACACCGAGTAGAAGAGTCGGCTGTAGGATGAGGTTAAAGAAAAATGGATTATAGAGGAGGAAGATGAATGCAACGCGAGGCGGTACACCATGAAGAGGATGGGTGTGGCCTTGAGGCACTTCAGGGTCCTCATGCACAGTGTGTACGTGCTAAAAGGCCGCATACCATTCAAGATGTATCCGTTCGTGACTCCTGATGTTTGGGAGGTGTTCACAAGAATGAAGGGCACACCTAAGGCAGAGCAGCAGAGAGAGAGGAACATCGCTATCCAGAGGCATAACACACACCCGCACCACCTCGGTACAGGCGGCTATGAGGGGCCGATGAGTGCGCAAACTCCGGGACGGCGATGCCTTACTCCCACAAATGTGAGGAGCAGGCACGCGGCTGGGTATTAGCGAGGATAAAGAAAACCGCCGACAAGCAGCTTGTAGTTGCAAACCCCCCTACCGCGCACGTCGTCTCCATCATCTTAAGACATCTAACTTAGTGCATTGTAGTAGACCCAACTTGTATTTCAAATCTAATTCGTACTCACTTATTGCAGGAGGAGGTAAGCCAGCGAAAAGAGCAGGAGACCTTTCAGAGCCAAGGGTCGAATGACATCCTATCGTCCACGATCGGGAAGCTCGACCATAAGGGCCGGGTGCTTGCTGCAGGGGCGGGGCATACGAAGAAGTCCTACTCTAAGATGGCGCTACCAGTACCAGATCAAGATCATGGGAGGCACGTGCAGAGCGCCTCAAGGACACGCTCAGGGAGCAGCTGAGGGAGTAGATCAAGGAGGAGATGATGGCACGTGAGGATAAGATAAGGGGAGAGATGAGAGGGGAGATGATGGTACATAAGGAGCGCCTGAAAGCTAAGATGATGGTGATGATCTCCCAGAGTCAGAGTCAGATGCCCTCGCCTCCCGTAGAAAAGCCTGAGCCCCGACCTAGTAGCGATGGTTCCAAAAATGATAACACTGCTCCCCAGATACAGTTAATAATTAAATTTTCCTGACTTAAAGCTATGAGTGTAACTCCCACAATGTTTTTCCTCAAGTTCCGCACTTCTTGCAGGCACTTGCCAAGTGCTAGTTCATCCTGACGGAGGATGGATTTCCCGTGGAGGCTGCACACGGGGTTGCATTTCCTTGCAAGGAGTCAAACACTGTGCATGGTCAGCCCTTGGGGAAGGGCTACATGAGGGTGCAGGTGGACTACATCCACGAAGACTTTGTATCACATGTGCTGCAATTCCCCCCAACGAAGATATCACCACTCTCGGGCAGGCACGCATGTCATTTATCAAGTGGCTCACGATAGGTGTCATATTGGTCAAGGTAAAAATCCACCCCATCTCCTCTACTATTCTTGTAGTACTTCAACAAGTTACATATGCGTGTGCTTCATAGGTTAAATACCGTACACCTCCTGCTCTGCTCCCTCGTTGAGTCTGAGCTTCGCACATAAAAGGGCTAGCATGACAACCATTGAACCGCAAGAGGCCTCGGTGACTCCTTCGAAGAAGGCAAAGCTAACAAAGGCCATAGCGCCCCCTACAACACGTGCAAAGCCCCTTGCCCCGACCTCGCATACTTTTTCTGCGAAGAATGGAAAGTCGGCAGGCAATGTGAAGACCTCTTATGATTTCAAGGGCTACATACATGGAAAACCCTTGATTGCATCCAAGGAATTGAATGCTCTAGGTAAATTTAGTAGCTTGCTCCATGGATGGTACATTGATAAGGTCAAAGAGGACAAGAAAGGCACATTTCCATCACGACAAGGATGGGACATTCCCAGTTAGTTTTGACGATCTATTCCGTATCTACCAACGGAAGGCCATTAATATTTGCACTTTACGATCTTGGAAGCTATGAGTAATGCACCATACACCTGATGATTTTCATAAGATTTCGCATTACGCTTTCTAACGTTCAACATGAGTTGCAAGGCAATGAGGCAACAAGCCGTGACGCATCAACAACCAGTTCGGTTTGTCAACCCCAAGTTGGTGTCTACGACCGTGGCACGGGTTCACCCAGACTTTCTTGCCGGCTACATCAAGTGGGCTTTGAATGCTAAGTTTAAGAAGAAATTCATTCTATTCCCGTACCACTAGGAGTAAGTAGTACTTTACCCTTCAATTATTTGTATGCACTTACACCGTATGTGAACTTATTTCCTTACACTGCATGCCATTTAATAAGAAACCATTGGGTTCTAGTCGTCCTCGTTCCAAGTGAAAACACGGTCTATATTTTAAACTCGGTCACGAACAAACTGATGACCTTCGCGATCAAGCCTCCTTTGGAGCAGCAAGTACATCACTGTAACCTAATACGTTCTGAATTTAACTACATTCATTTTTTTTACTCAGTGGCATCTCTCCAATGTATATAGGGTTTTCTCGACCTACGTCGATGGAGGAGGGAAACACGACACTAAAAAGGGCAAGACACTGGAGTATAAGCCCTTCAGGGTACAAGTGCCTACCATATATACGATTAATTTTTTCTAACATGTAATCTTCATGTGTTAAATTCTTTCTTTCTTCACAGTGTCATCAACAGGGCAGCGATGACCTGTGCGACTTCTACGTCATGCACCACATGGCATTCCTAATCGACAGCTCACATCTTTTCCCTTAGGTATATGTACATGCATAATAATACACTTAGCTTTTTACATACAAATTTTAAAACTTAAATTACTGCACTACATTCTATTTTGCAGGAGCTCACTATCACCCTTAAGAGCTTAGATAACAAAGCCTTGAGCATATCTGAGATCACTTATGCGTGGTCTTGGTTAGAAGTTATATCGGAGGAATGCAGGTTTAAAGATCCTGAATCATCATACTAATCCATATGTAAACAATATTAATTAGTACTGATTATTAAGCATGCTTATGTTGTATGTTGTTATTGATTGTTAAGCATGCTTTTGTTGTATATTGTTACTACTGATTGTTAAGCATGCTTATGTTTTATATTGTTACTACTGATTGTTAAGCATGCTTATGTTTGTATATTGTCACCGAATGTGATATGTGATGTAATTAAAATATTTATGTTCTGTGAATGTGATATATGCATTCTGTGTTCTGTACTGCGAATGTGATACATATATATATATATATATATGTGTGTGTGTGTGTGTGTGTGTGTATGTGCATACTGACAATATGTGCTGTTTTGACATACCCCTATGAGGGTCATCAGAATCGGTTCTTCTATGAACCTGTTCTTACAATGAATCTATTCTGATGACCCTATAATCGGAATCGGTTCTTACATGGAACCGATTCTGATGATCATCAGAATCGGTTTCACAGAAGAACCGATTCCGTTGATACGGTCATCAACATCGTTTTTATGTAAGAACCGATTGTGATGATATTGTCATCAGAATCGGTTCCTATGTAAAACCGATTGTGATAATTTGGTCATCAGAGTCGGTTCTACAAAAGAACCGATTGTGATAAGAGATCATCACAATCGGTTCTTCATAATAACCGATTCTGATAATCATATCATCACAATCAATTTATGAAAAGAATCAATTGTGATGACTCTCTATCATAATCGGGCCAAAATCGACCGTGATAGTGCCTCCTCATCACCGTCGAATGATTTTGTATCGCCACTAGAACTGATTCTAATGACAAAAGAGAACCGATTCTGATGTACATTCCTGTAGTAGTGTACCCTCTCTTGATGAATACTAGTTGCTGACCACTGTCTGGTATAATAGGATCGTAACTCTTTGATTCATCATGATCATATACATGCTAGACTTTACTAGACCACCGAGTGAAGTATTATCGCAGACTCAATTCCCAACAGAAACAAAAAATTGATCTTTGTAAGAAGTAGCGCCTAATTCTCCGCTCTATTGTGTATGCAACAACAATGAGAAAGAGCAAGTGTATATATTGTATATTATCAATCAGGTCTAAGTTTATAATAAAGAATGACAAAAAATGTAAAAAATACTAAGGGAGGCGTGCAATTTGGCCCAGGTCTGGTCAAGATGGGTCTAACCCTCCTGGACTCTATCTCTAACTTAAATTTATAATATAATTTGGCCAACGAGGAAGCGAACACTTGTCAACCCAATTAAAGATGGAAGGAAGTTGATTATGGTCTTGTCATGATGGAGTGAAATAGACAGGATGTTCCATACTTTTAAGCAAGTACAAGAACGCCTCAATCTGAGTACGAACATAAGAGTTATGACATTTTTAAGTCTGGCTAGTCTGGCAATCCAAGTTGGATATGTTATTAAGTAGTATATAATTCTCATGTAAATATAGCGAGTATTGCTTAAGAAAAAGATTCACTTATTAATATTTAATGCGGCTTACTCATTCTTTCCTATTAATTACGATATTAAACTGAAAAGTACTAGAGTCCGCATCATTACATCACTTAGAGAGATTAGATGAACAAGATCTTTATTTTTTCTGATTAATGTGAGAATTTCTAACAATTTTTTTTCTAATTAATGTGAGAATATATAGCCTTTTATCACACAGAATTAACGTAAGGTCTCTGAAGAAGACTCTGATTAATAAAGATGAATAAAGCACTACTACGGAAAGGGCATTTAGTACCGGTTCAAAACAGGCTTTAATACCAGTTTTTGAACGAGTGCAATAGTCAGGCCCGATGCTCAAAGGCATCGATCAGTTCCCGTCTTGATAGAGTATCGATGCGGTTAATCTGCGTGGCGGCGTCGGGAACCCCGAGGACCTCATCGATGCGGTTGGTGTCTCCAACGATCTTGATGAAGGCCCTCATCGATGCCGGTTGGTTTCTCCAACCGATGCGATGTTTTAATATATATATAGGTCTATTTCTCCGGTAGCTATTATATATATGTGTGTGTGTTAAATCACAACTAATTAAAAGCACAGATAATCAATCATGCACTTTGCACGATAATTAAATCACCGAACATTCATTAACAAATTTAATTACATCTAATGTATTAAAATATGTACACATATTTGTTCTTACGCTCATCGTCTAATGTATCAATATATATGTACACAACTTTAATTACAACTTTAGTATTTTTTCATACATTCGCCGGGATCTTTTACGGCGCATCGCTCTTGCTAGCCGTAGATGTAAGACCCAAGCAGTTCATTGGTCATATCGAAGGGCACCACTGTTTAAATTTAGTTAAGTGAAACTTCGCCTTTTGGATTCTGACCTCATCATAAATAAAGCCGGCGAGTTGTTCTTGAATTGCTCTCACTTCGTGCGGTGAGAGTTCGAACCTTGTTCGCCAAATATTGAGGCACACATCGTTAAGTCATTAACTAATCAATACTTAAATTTGTACAAGATATATGGAGTACCTATACATCATTAAAGCTAGTAATTATATTTACTCACCCCCTGGTTGCCTTTTAGCATGCGGTCGGCGGCTCCGGTTTGGATGTGCATAAACTCACATACATAGTACGCATAAATTGTTGCCGACGGTGACTCAAGATCTGCGGTGGAAAAAGTTGAAAGCGTGAAATGGATGCAAGAAATTAAGTTAACTAACTAAAAAGCTAGCATTATGATATCGCATACGAGCGGCAATTGTAATGTCAAATTTCTCCTTGAATATGCTTACGTTTTTAGCGCGAAACGATGCGAATGCACTACACATGTGATTCTGAATTGTACATGATTAGAATTTGTTTCAAATTGAATGAAATAGAACTAATACGATAATGAAAGGAACAAGAATTAATACGAGTTGAGCATGTCGATAAAGTTTTGATACTTTTCAAGCTGGTCTCCTTTATGAGTCCATAATTGTAATCGAGCTACGATCTAGCTCGATCATAAGAAGAATCCGATGAAAACTATACATAGATGTGTCAACATAGATAACTAATTAGTTCTAACATCATGTTATGAAAAAGGAGTAGAATGAGGTGGTATGAAACACGTACTCAAATGAGTAGGCTAGATATATCTTTGACTTATATCTTTGACCCATTAACGCATTGAATCGTTAGTCTCTGTTTTAAACAGGTGGTCTCTAATGGTTGTCCGTTGATAACTCTGGGTCCATGAAGCCTATGTCGAAAATCGATCCCTTGGCATCTTTGTATCTCCATGCTACATAAGAAATTAGTTAGGCTTGCAAGTTAGTATAGTACAAGGAAGTGCGATAGTTTTTGTAAATAATTAAGACACTTACATAGTCCGACAACCCATCAAGCTCATTTGAGGCGTCTCATGCAGTATAGATCATATATGTAGTCCCATTCGACATAAAATTCACCTTCACGCGTAAAAAATCTTGTTGCTTAAACTTGGCGGCGAATATCGTAGACCATGCTTGGTGGCGTCCAAGTACCATTCATGAAATTGGCGCATCTTTGTAGTTAATGGGGCGGCTCCTCCTCGACCAATGATCGCCCACTTTAAATGACCATCTTACTTGACAAGCTCAATCGTCTTGGTGCCTAATATTTGATCTGGGTCAAGGCGGTTTCATTGAAGAATTGTAGCATCTCCTTACCCTTCCCTCGGTGACATCTTCTTGGGGCATTCCTTACTCAATGTCTTTCGTAGTTTGATTGGCGAGGCATTTCTTTTTATCCTTCAAATTTTTAATAGTCATTAAGCCTTTATGAAATTCTTACATGCGGGTTGAACCTTCTTCTCTGGTGACTTGGGTCTAGAAATTTAGTTACCTCTTCTTTTCGATCTTCTTGGTCTCCTCATCGTTCATATCATACGGTAGCCGGAAGTTCGGCCCGACTTCTTGGATTGGGTGGAGGACCCGTCTTCTTAGGACTCTTGGCCAAGATGGCTTGTTTCCTTAGTCGGCGCCTTCTTGGGAGGAGCGGGCTTCTTGTAGCACTTATGTGCGCGGGAGGTGGTGTAGGGTCGGCGCCTTCTTGGGAGAGCGGGCTTCTTAGGGGCTTATATCTGTGAGGAGATGGTGTAGGAGGCGGGCTTCTTGTCCGGGCTTATATGCGCGGTGGTGGTGTATGGTCGGCGCCTTCTTGGGAGGAGAGCGGGTTTCTTCTTGGGCTTCTTCACGGAGAGGATATGTCCATGTTATCTCGAAAAAATTATGTACCGTTTAGCCACAGGATGAAATTGTGTCTTGCCTCTCCTAGCCGTAGTCCGTCACCTCTAGGAATTTGAGGTCAAGGTCCTCGTACCTGGGCAAACCTCCTCCACAGAGACCTTGGAGTATCTGACGGTATCTGTTGGCCATGGATAAGCTGCCCCGACTCAATGGGTGAGCCATGCCATCGGCCGCCTTGAAGGTAAGGTTCGCGCTTGGATATGCAGCTCACAAGGTGTCCATTGTCGATGTAGATCTCTGGGATACTTGTCCAAGTCATACAGCGGCCCACCGGAGCGCAGCCTTGGCTTGCTTACTGAGGGGTGATGATGTTAGGATTAAGGCTATTTGCTTGTATTTGTTGGCTCAAGGCTAGCTACACCTCTCTTCGGATCTCTTCTTGCATTCTCTCTTGTGTTTGATTCAGGCATTCTTCAAGCGCACTAAGCTGTTGTGTCTGTCGAGCCTTGCTCCTCGCCCGATTCCTATAGGTCTTGGCGTCCTAAGCGAAACCAACCTTCCACGGGACAACGCCGACGCCTCGTGTACATCCAGGGTGCTCTGGATTTTGCAAGGCCCTTGTTAGCTCGTTGTTCTCCCTGTTTGGCACAAAGCTACCCTGCAGGAAGACTCCTCGATGGGTGTGCAAGCCTTACAGCCACATCTCTTAGCACCTCCCCAAACACAGCATTGCCGTTATCATCAAGGCGTCGCCGAGAGCATAGAACCAATGCTTTGCTCTGTCGGGCCAATCCATTGTTCTTGGTGCGATACCCTTAGCTAGCAGTCTGTTCCTCTTCTCCCATTTTGGTATTGCATGGTGGTAACCACGGGGGCGAGTCGGTGGTGATAATTCTTCTTACGTGCATTCAACTTATTCTTCTCACCCAAACTTTGACCTTCGTCCAGAAGTCTTGTAGTTCTAAATGCATCGGTGATCTTGCAACTTTGGGTGCTTGTTGAAGTCGGGCATTCGATTCTTCTTGATATACTCGTGTTGACTTCTTTTTATAAGTTTGGAATCGACGCCATCTTCTTGAGAGTGTAACTCTTCACCTTCTCTTCGGTCCCTTGGGGAAGGTGAATGTCTCCTTCACATCGTTCCAAAGCATGTTCTTCGTATCTTGAGCACTTGATCCCATTTTGCTATGCTAATTGCCACGTGGTCCCCAAGCGTGGGCGCCGCATGCGAATTGAGCAGCCCAAGCGCCCCGAGGGTGCAAGAGGTCGGCCGTCTCGCCGACTTTGGTGACAACATGTCTAGCCTTCTTCTTCTTGTTTGGACCTCGTGGCGTGATTGCTGCCTGGTTGACCGATCTGAAAGTATGGTACAATCATGAGCAGGTCGAGAATGTTGGCTTAGCATGATAGTGGAACCGATAATCATGAGCGTGGTGATTGTTACCTCGCCCGACCTCATCGTGCTCTGCTGACCTCATTGGCCTCGGTGGCCTCGGCGGCCATGGTAGTCTGACCTCCGTCGTCTCATGACCTTCACATCCCGAAATCAAACTTCTCATAAATTCTTCTTGATCAAATCTTTCATCGTCCATCATCGTTTCTTAGGCTAGAAGAAGCGAAAATTAACGAAAATAGATCACATTTCATGTAAAGTGATGGTACTACTCTAAAGCGGCATGGAAGGCGGTGGGGAAAGAGCGATAGAGAGGATGGGCATGCGGCGAAGATGTTCCTAATGTAAATCGGCCAAATACTATCGACAAGTATACTTATACATATGAAAGAATGGAAGGCGCTCAAAGTGAAACAACGTCAATTGGTGATTAGCCAACTCAACCAATCGAGACAAGCATAAACAAAATTCAGCAGATTAACTAACATGATATTAAAAGGCAAGTTATTATTCATACATAGCGCTAGTTGTCTTTGGGCAACCTAGTTGTCTTTGGGAAACCTAGTACCCGATGGTCGCGGGCTTGTAGGGACACATATACATACAAATCTCACATATCGTAGAAACTTCACATATCTTGGCGAGGGTGGCGTCCCTTGACCGGTCGTGGGCTCCCAGGCTCAGGCGGTACGACCACGACACAGGCGTCGTTAGGCCTTGCGATCTGGGTGTTGTTGGGCCGGGTGACCTCGAGTTCGGCGGTGAAGGCCTTATCCCGTTCGACCTCGACTGAACCGAGGCGTGCGTTTACTCGGCGGTTCTTGAGATCCAAGTGATTGCGTCAAAGCGGAAGTGGGCGGCGTTTAAAGGCGATTGCAGCCCACCTTCAATCGCGCCTGAAGCCACTTCCAGGAATCTCTCCCGTTGCGAGCAACATTCGAGTGATTATAAGGCAGTGCGGGGCGCATGTAAAAACACACACAAGAACTCAAGCATGAGGCATCGTCATTGTCGAGCTCAAGCTGTAACACACATCTGTACCTGATAGTAACAAAGATCACCACCGCAGGGCGACTGGACTAGAGCTATTACCTTCGCAAGGGCTCGAACCAGTATAAATCCCCGTCTCATGCTCGTTGTCGCCTAGCTCCGACCTCCAACACGTCGAGCCCTTCTCCTCGTTGAGCCAAGCCCCGCTCGGGTCCCAAGTCTTACTGACCCCTGTTTCATTTCTGCGGTTGGCGATCCCGATCGTCGGCAGTGGCGCCAATGCGGCTTGGCGATTGGCTTTGCTCATTTGCGGAAAACTCCAAGATCTTGAGAGCATGGCGGCGCCGTCGCGGACATTCCTCGGCGTGGGCTCGGTAGCGGACTCGACTCCGCGTCCTGTTTTCGCCCTCGCCTCCACCACCTGAGCGACCGTCTCGATGGCGAGCGAGTCATGGCGCGGAGAAAGCTGCGGGCGGCCGTGACCCGAGACTCTTGAGGGCGCCATCCGGATGGTCAATGTCGCCATCAACCAAGCCATAACCGCCCTCGTGAGAGATCGAGAGAGGGCGGCGCATCTCGCCATCGGACTCCCTCCTACGGAGAATGCCTCGCTTCTCGCCGGGTCATGGTTGATCCCGATAGAGGCGAGTCGAGCTTTGGCGAGCCACGGCGAAAAAGCTCGTCGAGCCCTGACCAAGGCAGCGCCACCGCAGCAAGCCGGCACTCGAGGACCCACTCCACGAGTGGCGACAACTCATCGCGCCCGGCAAGCGCGCACCGGGCGCCACCAGCGGGCACCCTCGCCAGCAGCGGTCTCGGGGCGTGGCAGGCGCGCCATGTCTCCGTCCCACAAGTACCAACCGAGCAAGGTCGACGCGAACGGGCTCCACGCCGCCCGTCGTCGTCGGCGAGTCGGAGGCATTTCCCCGACGTTCGCCCAGCGCCATGCCGTCGGGGATCGTCTGCGTTACCTCGAGTGACTCCGCAGCAGCGTCATGGTCGTTCTCGCCAAAGGTCGAGCGCCGAGGCAGCCTCGACTCGAGTCCGGCGGCGGCGAGGCCTTGTCGGCGGCGACCACACTCGGCGTGTGCTGTCCCGACCTCTGGCGGCATGGCGTACTCAAGCGACAACCGCGCGTCGCTGGTCGGCTCGGTTCAAGCGATGTTGATAGGCGCTAAGATGGGACCAGAACCCGACGAGTTCCTATCCATCTACTCGGCCGCCACCTTGGCGGCGGAAGCGATGAGCTTCGTGAAGGCAAATTACCTCCGGCCAGTCTGGGAGGCACGGCGCGCGGACAGCTCTTCAACGAAGCTTGGCTCCTTGGTCGTGGCGCCAAATTCCGAGCTTCCTCCGCTCCAACTTTTAGAGTTGCTCTGGCGGGGAGGAGAAGGACCTGGATCGCGTCATCCAGAGCAAGGAACCTGATCCCGAGCATCTCCGACGAGGCCGTCATTAAGGTGTTCAAGTTCGGCGTCTGCGATCGGCACCTCACCGAGGACCTAGAGATTACCTCGAGGCTCGGCGTCAACAAGCTTTTCCGTATGGCGAAGTGATGCTTGAATCGACGACGCTGTCCGTTGGAAGCGACTTCGACCAAGAGTAGCTTCGGTTTGAACCCCACAATTTGGGCCATCCAACTCCAAGGGCACCGACCACGGCGTCGTTGCCAAAGCAGCGTGACGCGAAACGGCGGAGGCGCCCGAGTGATCGTCTCGGCGGGCGGCGGTATAAGGTCCTTGAAGTCGAGATCGAGCTCGGGAGGGTCCCGACCACGCCAAAGTCGGCCTCGACCTCGTCGGTATAAAACCAGCCCAGCGAGGAGGCGATGGCCTAGGCAGCGGACCGGCCTTCGGCCGCAAAGTGAGGCGTCGGGATATGATGAAGTG
The DNA here is from genome assembly GCA_036346375.1 of Guadua angustifolia. Classification (NCBI taxonomy): domain Eukaryota; kingdom Viridiplantae; phylum Streptophyta; class Magnoliopsida; order Poales; family Poaceae; genus Guadua; species Guadua angustifolia. Next base: position 22,006,715 of record CM070510.1, read on the forward strand.
AAGTTACTGCTTGTTCCATAGGGCGGTAGCCACGACCTGCGAACTGCGAGGGCAGCAAAACAAGCTGGAAGCCTTCTCGATGGTCGGGAGAAATGCGCGTGTTCTTAGAAAAAGGCGACCGGTAGGACGGGGTGAGCATTTGGGGCGGACGGGATGACCTCGACACAGGTTCCAGCAGGCGGCGCCACATCGATCTTATCTTCGGTGGCTCGTCGACACCACTCGGTAGCGAGCTCAAGGCGCCTCGCGAACCATCTTCAGTCGCGCCGGAGAGCCATCGGCGGACCTTGCAAGTGGGCTAGGGCCACCATCACCTTTTCTCCGGAGGGCGCACTTCAAGGTATGACCGAGATCGAAGATCATACTGGTTGTGACCCGACCATCGGCAACACGGCGTCGGTCGAGTCATGGTCGACGGCGGTAGCTCCTTAACTTGCTGCGGCGGGCGCTTGATCGGATCTGATTCCCGGTCGAAGGTCAAGAACATCGCCGTCCCTTCCGGGATCGTCCGGAAGCTCGGCCGTCCCTTTAGGGCGGTGGTCTTGCCGTCACCTTCGGCGACTCGGCCAATTTCCGCCACCGAGTGATAACCTTGATGTGGTCGAGGGACCTCCGTACAATGCCATCCTCGGGCGGCCATACTGATCAAGTTCATGGCAGCCAATCACTATAGCCATCGCGCATGAAGTTACACGGCTAACGGCATCATAAGCTGTCTTGAGGCGACCTAAAAGCGGCACCTGGTGCGAGACCAAGGCCACGGCCCTTGCCGTATCTTTGCCCAGTGAGGCCGGATGCAATGGTGGCGCTTCGTCGAAGGCAGCAATCCGGCCCGATGGGGGCGAAGGCTGTGCGCTCGAGGAGGCGACCCAACGGATGCATCCATGTCTCGGACGGTGAGTTCCAAATAGGAACTCGAGCTCGTCACTCCTCCGCCAACAAGGGCATATTAAGCAGGAGCTGCGGACATGCTGGCGTCGAGGTGATCGAGCACAAATTCTGGTGAGACCCGACTCTCAACACATGCGCCCGAAGCTGCGTCGTTTTTCCCCCGAGAAGGTCACGGTCATCAAGGAAAATCTTGAGAAGCTTTTGAAGGCCGGCTTTATTCACGAGATCGACTACTCCGAGTGGCTGACCAACCCGGTCATCGTCCAGAAGAAGGGCGGAAAGTGGAGAATGTGCGTGGATCACATGGGATTGAACTCGGCCTGCCCGAAGGACAACTTCCGGCTCCCGCGCATCGACCAGATCGTTGACTCCACCGCAAACGCCAAGATGCTAAGCTTTTTGGACAACTATTTAGGGTACCATCAGATCAAGCTGGCGGTCGACGGCGAGCAAGGCGTCGTTCATCACCCCATTCGGCACCCTCTTGCTACGACTATATCGTTTAGTGCTGCGCAATCACGGGGCCCGCGTTCAGCGTCGATGACCAAGGCGTTCGACCCCGGATCGGTCGCAACCTTGAGGTCTCGTGGGCGACATCATTGTCAAGAGCCCCTCGAGGGCGACCCGTTCGCGACCTCGAGAAACCTTCAACAACTGAGCAGGCACAAGATCAAGCTCAACCCGAGAAGTGCGTGTTGGCGCGCATCGAGGAAGGTGCTCGGCTACATGATCGGGGCTCGGGGTTGGCGAACCGAAAAGATCGAAGCGTCGAGAGGATGGCGCCCGACCTCGGTCAGCGGTGCAAAGCCTCACAGTCGCATAGCGCCCTCGGCGAGTTCATCTCGAGGCTCGGCGGCGGGCTTCCGTTCTTGAGCTCTGCGCAAGCACAGGAGCTTCGAAAGGGCGTTGGAGCTGCGGTCCTTTGGCGAGCTAAAGGTATACTGTCGACCTCACCCACCTTACGACCCCACAACCCGGAGAAGTTGCTGCTGTACCTTGCGGCCACCACTCAAAATTGTCGATCTTTGTCTGGTGGCGGCGGGGATCAGCGACACCGATCTATTATGTCGGTGAAGTCTTGCGGCCGAAGAACGCTACCCTTGGTACAAAAGCTGCTTGTCGCTCTTCTCATGGCCAGCGCAAGCTTCGACGTATTTCGAGCGCACTGTGGTGCGTCGAGCAACTTTCGCTCGGGGACATCTTGCGGAACCAGGCGTGGCGAATCTCAAGTGGGCTATGGGTTGGCGGCATTCGACATCCAGGTCGTAGCCCGAACGGCCATGAAGTCGCAGGTGCTTGCCGACTTCGTGGTCGAGCAGACGTCGCAACCTGCGCCCAATCCAGAGGTCGAGGAAGAAAAGCCCTGGACCATGTTCTTCAACGGCTCGAGGTCCTTCAAGCGCTCGGGGGCTGCAATTCTTATTCTCACCCCGCGCGGCGACCACTTGAGGTACATAGTTCGCTTTGAGTTTCCAGCGACCAACAACGTGGCCGAGTATGAAGCCCTCTTGGTGGGCCTACGAGCTTGCAAAGCGTTGGGCGTGCGTCGGTTGGTCGTTAAAGGCGACTCCCAACTCGTCATCAATCAGTACAACAAGGAGTACAAGTGCTCGGATGACTTAATGGCGCATTACCTAGCCGAGGTGTGCAAGATGGAGAAATGGTTTCAGAACCTGGAGCTCCAGCACATACCAAGGAGAGACAACATGGGTGCTGACTCCCTCTCCAAGCTCGCCTCCTCCGACGATGAGGTCACTTGATGTCATCACGGAGACCATGGTGGCTCCTCGATCTCTTCGAGCGGTCTTGCTCGCCGTGGTGAAAATACTCCCTCCTAAGTGAACCAATCCTTAACTTCCTTGCAAGGCGACCTCTGCCCGACCTGCCGAGAAAGCGGGACCAAGCAAGGCGAGTTTGTACACGCTCGTCAGGGGACCCTTCTGGCGGAACATTTCGGCATTACGACACGGTGCATCTCTACGGAGGAGGGTAAGTACTGTTATATGACATTCATTGAGACCTCTGCGGGCTGCACTCTTCGTCTGGGGCGATGGTCGGCAAGGCATTCCGTATGGGTATTCGGCCTTGACGCCGGGATGCTCGTGACATTGTCCGCTTTGTCGGGCATGCAGTTTCACGCCCGGAATCGCATCAACTTGCATCGTGCTTGAGACTATCCGGGCTTTGGCCCTTCTCGACACAGGGGTTGGACATCCTCGGCCCTTTTCTCGGCGGTCGGCGGCAAAAGTTCTGATGCGTTCTTGTGGACACTTTCACCAAGTGGATTGAAGCTGAGCCAGTCTCGACCATCACCGCTCGGGCGGCCGTCCATTTCTTCCGCTTGTTCGTGGTCACCAGGTATAGGGTCCCATGCAAGATTATCGCGACAGCGGTACTCGGTTTACGATGAGTTGTTCGGGGAGTTTTGCGAGGACCTCGGCATCAAAGTGTGCTTTGCTACGTGGCTCACCCTGAAACAGAGGCGGCGGAGCAGCATAGCGGCCAAATCATCGAGGCGTCAAAGCGAGTTGCGGATGAGCTCAAGCGCTACGGCAAGACACAGGTGGACAAACTTCCCCGTCTTATGGTCTATTGCGTACCCGGTCGGTAGAGCCACGGGGTCCACTCCCTTCGGCTCGTGTTGATCTGAAACAAATCCTGCCTCCTGAGGTTCTGTTGGGCTCTGCCGAGAGTCGGCAGTCGACCAGGTCGACCGAGCCGCAACGGTCTCGACCTTACCCTCGCGAAGAAGTAAGATGCCGTGCCTTTGCTACGATCAGCGCACTACACCGCAAGCTCTTCGCGAGACATGCGTCTCGGTCGATGCGACCTAGGAAGCTCCTTGTTGGGGACCTAGCCACGAGGCGGATTGGGGCTCGTCCAACACCAACAAGCTATCCTCGGTGGGAGGGCCCTATAGAGTCATTTCAACAGATCGCACGGGGGCTTATCGGCTAGCGATGCCCGATGGCAGAGAGCTCTCTAGCTCGTGGAACATAGATCAGCTTCGAAAGTTTTATGTGTAACCTCTATACCTTAAATTTTCAGTAAAGCTATTCTTCTATTCTCGTCCTTTATAACTTTTTCGTTTGTAACTACATTGTCATTGTTTCCCGATACTCTTTCGAGCACGACCTTCGTGCCCTGCGCACTCGCTCTTGGTCTAAAGCCCGCGAGCTTAGCGTTCACCCCCAGTGGTCGAGCTAAGCGTAAGCCGAATCTATTATGTCGGCTCTCCCACGTGCGGGCTCGAGCCAAAAGCCTCGCGGTTTTGACCGTATTGTGCGTGGTCGTGGTCGTGATTCGAACGTTCGTCTAGGTGCGACCATCTCTTTATTGAACTCGCTTTTGTCACGTTCTTTCCCTGCGAACCCTTCCTCAACTCTGCGGTCGTGGTCGATTGCACGAGACTAAGTCTTGTGTTTAAGGCGGTATTGCTCGACCTTGGACCTTGAAATTTGGATGAGGATACCGCATCAACGCCACGACCTAGAAGCCTCGGACTAAAACGACAAGGCGAACTCCACATATCCTCGACTATGAAATTATACCAAGACAAACATCTTTCTTTGTTCTCCAAAAGGAATTTGGCTCTGTTAGAACATTTTGCTCTAAAAACGTTTCTTACAGGCCGACCATCTCGCGGGCAAGCTTCTCCTACTCGAGCTCGGCCACCTTAGCTCTCAAGGTCGCTATCTCGCTCTGGTACTGGAGGGCTCGCGTGAAGGCATCCGCCGCTCGGCGCCGTTCGTCTTCGAGTTGGGCCAGGGCGCTCCTCGCCGCCTTGATGACGCGCCCGAGCTTCTCCTCGAGCGCCAGGGTCTTGGCCTCGAGCCTGGGAGACGCCTTCTCCGCAGAAGCTTTCTCCAGCGCCTCGACCTTGGACCGCTCGGCCTCGGCTCGAGCGCCTTGCTGGCGCGCTCGAGCTTCCCCTCAAGCTCGAGGATTTTGGCCTCGAGCTCGGGGGACGTCTTCGCCGTGGAGGACGCCTGCTCCGCAGAGGCCTTCTCCATCGCCTCGGCCTTGGCCCTTTCGGCCTCGACCGCCTCGTTAGCGCGCCAAGCCTCTTGAGCTCGGGACCTTGGCCTCAAGCTCGGGGGCGCTCGCCGGGAGGGCCTTTGCTCGCCAGCGGCCTTCTCCAGCGCCTCGACCTTGGCTCGCTCGGCCGCGAGCGCCTTGGCCGACCGTGTGCGCTCGTACTCCACGGCCTTGAAGCCATGCTCGCGCTCGGAGGTCCTAGTCTACTCGAGCTCGGCCGCGTGGGCTACCTCCTGCGCCCTCATCGTTCGGCGAAGGTCGATAAGCTCCCCGGCCTTCTGCTCGAGCTTTGCTTGATCGACCTCGATGGTCCTGATGAGCCTCGAGCGCTCAGCCTCCCTCGCCTCCACCACATTTAGGAGGCCCCTCAGCACATCGGCGTGCTCTTGAAGGCCTTGCAGCCCCAGGGAGACATGGTCGATCGCCTTCTATGAAAAGGTGGCCCGAATTAAGAAAGGAAACAGGAACTCGGGCTAATAAGCTACGGGGTGCGCGGAGGGCCTTACCCATAAAGTCGATTCTCCAGGCGTGGCGGGTATATTCTTCGTGATCGTCGTCTGATCGTGGGAGATTTCCTCCTCCTAAATGCTTGCATTGCTGGGTGAGGTCGACGCACCCCACCGGCGCCTTGGGGCGAGGATCTTTAGGCTCCGTGCGGTAGCGACACAGGATTCCGTCGCCTTCTCGAGAGGTTCGGCTCATTTGGCGGGGGAGGCGACAACAACGCAGCCCCTACCTCCATGGTCGAGGCTCGCTCGCCTCGGCTCTAAGGGAGGCGATGGCCAGCTCATTGCAAGGCCTCATGGCCTTGAACAACCTCCGTGGCACAGGATGCCACGACCTCATTGCCGGCGCAGCGCTGGCTCTGTGGTCTCTGGCGCTCTGTGGCGGTGCCATCTTCGGTGGCCGGTGGCGTCGCGGCAGGCGCCCGGCGGCCGTGGTTGGAGTAACTGGGCGACTCATGGCGGTGACCGTGGCACTCTGGGTGCCTTCCCGTGCCGACCTCGGGAGGTCGATGGCTGCAGCGGTCCCGCCTGCGCCCGATCTTTGTAATCCTCCTGTCGTGTGGTGGTTTTCCTCCTCGCCGGGTCGTCGACCCTTGGTAGAACTCTGCTGGCGGGGCGGGCTTGGAGGTCTGAGGGTCGCGTGGGGGCGTGAAGGTCGGCGAGGCCCGGCCGAAGAGCGTCCTCCTCCTCCTCGGACTCGGACTGCATACTGGATATGACCATCAACAAAGCGGGCAAGTCTCGGTAGCGAGGCGCTCAAGGTCTGCGATCAAACGAGGCACTAAGCGGGGAAAGACACGGAGGGCATAGCGGTGAAAAGCCAAAAACTCACGAGTCACGGCCTCCGCCTTGTTGAGGGCGGCGTGAATCTTCTTGCCCGATCTTTGCGGGGCACCGCCTTCTCACCCCCGGCTGGGACCTCGGGCTCGTCTGAGTCTGCGTCATCCGTGTGGCGGACACAGAAGCCCGACCTTGGGTGCCTGGGCTGGTTTGGGGCTCGAGTCCTAAGCGGCGTGATCGCCTCTGTTCTGCGAAGGGACCCATCGAAGGCGAATGAGCACGAGCAAGGAACACAGGGCTCGGCCATGGGAATCCTTACCGTGGCGCGGTCACCCCACTCGACGTGAGGCTTCTTCACCACCTGGCGGTTTGCCCCGGGCACGAGAGGCCTCTTCTTCCCCTTCTTGCCGCCGGGCAGCGGAAGCATCCTCCTGGCCGTCTCGGTCAGCTCTAGGTGATCCTGCGGGCATGCGGGGTTCAAGAAAAGCTTCTTGGGTGCTCGAGTTGAGTTCTTGGTCGGGGAGGCCTACCTCGTCTTTGCGGTGCAGTACATTCCTCGGCACAGGCTCATCGAGGGTATAGACGTTCACGGCTTTCCTGAACATTTCGTTCATTCGGGTGGCGATCCAGGACTCCCTCGGTGCTGCTGAAGAGGCCATGTCATCAAGAGGAACCAGGGAGCAAATCCGCTGCAAATATTAAGGAAGCACAACTTACCGACCATCCCTTCGCGAGTCACGTCGTCGCGACCCTGGATCGCGTAAAAGGGGTGCTCCCTCCGCCGCAGGGGGAACACCCGACCTCTCAGGAAGTCGTTGGCGATGGCCTGCCCGGTGAGGCCTCGCGTGGCGCAGATGTGGATAGTCGCGATGGCCTCTTGGTCGTCGTCCAGGTCGCCCGACTCCGGGGTCTCCTTCTTCCCGCCGAGGGGTGTACCCTTGAACTCCAGCACGCCGCCCTCGCCCCGTTTCAGATAGAACCATCGCTCGGACCACGGGCGAGAGTCATGATTCTTGGCGCTTGTGGGAAGGACCACGGAATCCCGTCCGCTGCGGAAGTAGAGGCACCCGACCACGGGGTCCTTCCGGTCGCGGAAAAAGGAGAAAAAGCGAAAAGCGGCGAGGGGTGGGAAGGATCGAGGAACCCGTCGCCTGGTGAGAGAAGGCGGAAGCGAAGGATGGAGTTGGGTGCAGTTGATCAACTCAATCTCGAGACGGTGAGGGCGTCTGCGAGAACTCGCTCTCCGGCGTCCGAAGGCGAAGAGCATGTCTTTCTGTCTTGTGAGCTTCGTCATCCGTGGGCTGCGGCTCGGTCTCCCCGTCCGACAATCGCCATGAATATTGATCCAGCAGCCCCAGGCTTTCGAGCTCTTTCATCCTCGACACCGTCAGGGAGCTCTTCCTGAGTTTGGCCATGGCGATCGAGAGGGACCTTTGGTCGGAGGAAGAAGGGGGGCTCAAAGCAAGAAGACAAAGGCTACGAGGAAGCAGAGTTTGGAGAATGGCGGCTGTAAGGACCCGAATTCACCAATTCGGACCCACTGTGTTTACCGCACTAGTCCCAGGATCAATCGCTAGTGCACACAGCTTAATATCGGTAAGCATCACATCATACACAACGATAATAATAATACGACTTCATTTATTCAATATAACTAGTGTATGATCTTATGATCACTTACATTTATTCAGCCACACGGGCAAGTCTAAGATAAAGTAAGAGGAATGCAGCGGAAAACAGTAGAAGACATAGTGACTCATCAGTACACCACAGGCGACTGACAAGGCTTGGCCTAGTGACTCGCGTCCACCTGAAAGTCCTCCTCAAGCACAGGCGATGACTCCTCCACTGTTGTTGGTTTGTAAGCAAGGGTGAGTACACCAACATGTACTCAACAAGTTGTGCACAAAATGCAATTCTAACATGGCTATATGCAGGCTTATTCCAAAGGAATGGCTAAGGGGTTCATTGCGATGGCGACATTTGAGAACACATCTGATACATAGATTGAAAAGACGATAAAACAAATAATAACAAGTAAATAGATTGATGATTCTCAAATAAACCCAAGTTCTCCATCCTAAATCAAGTTCCATTATCCACATGGCATCCCACCATCCCATCCAGTTGTTCATTTTAAATTAACTACCCTTGATTGTAATTCGAGCTTTGCTCAATCTAGTGAAACACGGCTATCCGAATAGTTTGTACACTCTGCAGAGATTATGCACTTTACCCACACGATATAACCATGCACCACATAGGCGACGATTATAACAAAGCCTTTACAATGCATCCTCTTAACCCGGTGCTACCGCTAAGGTTTCAACAACGAAGGGCTATACCACCTAGCAGGGCCCCCTCTTGCGCCATGTGAGTTTCCCGTATGCAGGACTCACACCACCATGATAGCACTTAAGTTAAGCATTTGTAAATTAATCATTAAGCTGCCCCATAACAGCGTGTGGTGCTGCAGATTGACTCGAGTCAAAGGCTTGCAAGGTTAAGTCCTTAAGCGGCGAGGCAAGACTAACAGAGATAATCTCAAATATCCAAAACCAATAAAAACCAAATCGACCGCCCGATTGCCACTCTTGGCCCACCAGAAACAATCTTGCCACTTGCCCCAGTCTAAATCATTTTTCCCACCCCAGTTGATTACCAAACACCACGTGCTCTTCACAAATTAACATCGTTGCGTGACTCCGTTGTCACAACAACTCAATCTCTTTGTGCGACCATACATGGCCCACAACTTATCATTATAGTTCCATATTCCATTAGTCAAGATTAATAAACAATATTCCATGAGCATGTGATGACGTGGCATGGCTAAGCATCTCTAATTCGGTCTAACCACCCATGTTGATTTTCTATTTAACCAACTATAATTAACCAACCTAGGGTGACAAGTGGATCATGGCATACAACTAGCAAGGTAGGATATAATTCAAAGGGGTACGATAGCTAGTCCCAAATTTAGGTTGAAATCATTTATACACATAAAATAACATGTGATAAGGTAAATCAAAATAGCATGCAATCTAATTCATGGGTGCGACATGATCAAAGCACAACTTGCCTTCGTTAAGCTCCTGGTCTTGGTCTGAAAATAATTCTTGAGCTGCAAAATCTCCTTAGAAGCCTCGCACAATTCAACGTCTCTGGCGAATCGAGAGAAAAAGCAAATAAAACCAAAACCAAAGAGCAAACAAATTCAAAAATTCAAATAAAAGCCACCATTAGAAAGACCTCAATTTTACAAATTTTAGGAATTTGAATCACCTCAATCGGAGTTCGTATGCAAAAGTTATCGCAATTTGAAGTTTGAAAATCCGAAAATAAACCTAATTCATAAATCCGATTTTAGCGAATTATTTTTATAAAGGAAATTCGGGTTTTTCCCGCCCGATCGTACGGCTGTGACATGGCTGATTATGGGCCATTGATCTGGTGATCGACGGCTCATGCTTATCGTGAGGTTTCCTATTCACCGAGCGGCGTGGCGCAATCTGGACCGTTGACGGTTGATCGGATGGCCGAGGTTCTTCCCGAGCGGCAATGGTGGCGGTGGTCTTGAGTTCTTCGCGTGGCGGGGCAACGACCACCGAGCGGTGCTCGGCGTGACTCGGCGGCGTGGGCGTTGGATCAGCGGCGTGGTGGCGACCGAATCCGACTTCGCGGCGGAAGAAGTCCCGGAGACGATGTGCACCGGCGCAAAGCCGGAAACTCGGCGGACGGCGCGGCTGCTACGGTGGCTCTCCGGCGATGGCGTGAGGGAAGCGGTGCGGCTGAGTGGTGATCATCGGGAGGGTCGGGGCCTCTATTTATACCGGCGGTAGGCGCTATTCAAGGAAGGACAGCGGCGGCGAGTTCAGATATCAAGGCGGCGATGGCGAGAGTCCTCTCGAAAGCGACAACGCCTGTACCGTCGATCAAGATCGAGGCGGTCGAATCGTTTTCTAGGGTTTCCTATTTTACGTTTTGATAAAGGCCGTTGGATCAAGATCCACGGTCAATAAATTTCCTTTTAATCGCCGCCTGCCGCGATGGCGGGCGGGCTCATTCTTGTTCACGTGTGATTTTCTAGCCTTTTCTAATTAATTTAATTCACGAAAATAAACTGATTTATTTAGGGTAGCAGAAATACTCCAAAAATTCCAAGAAAAATCTCAAAAATACTTTGAGATATTCTGGACTTAAATAAAATATTTTCACAAAAACTTTATTTTAAATTTATATATTCATAATTAATCTTTGATAGAAAGCAATATTATTTAATTCCAAATAAATCAAATAAATCTCAGAAAATCCAAATAAATCCGAAAAAATCATAAAATTCATAAATTGCAATAAAATAATATTAATAATTAAAAAGCCAAAAATTGGGATGTTACAGCGGTGATACAAGTTTTATAGGGCCAATGCACTACGGGCCTGCATATCGAGGGCATTTCGAAGGGCGCGTCGGTCAGGTGATGAGACAGAAGCAGTTCAAGGCCACGCGACGGAATCGAGGCGTCACGAACGGTTCCGCTGCCTGGCCGTACTGGAGTTCCAGAGATCAAGAGGCGCCAGGTGTCATTTCGTTACGGCCTGGCGTTACGTTTCCGCCCGACCTCGACCTCAAGCGCGAAGGCTCGGGAAATCGGCCCCGTTTGTGGAGGCTCAAGGTCGTCCCGTGTCCCTGCCTCGACCTTAAGCCTCGGGGGCTAGCTGACGAGGGCTGGGCGTCCCTTGATCGGTCAGCGGGCTCCCAGGCTCGGGAAGCCCCGACCACGACCTGGGCGTCGTTAGGCCCCGCGCGATCTGGGTGTTGTTGGGCCCTGGGTGACCTCGAGTTCGAGCGGTGAGAGGCCTTATCCCTTTCGACCTCGACTGAACGAGCGTCGTTTACTCGGCGATTCTTGAGATCCGAGTGATGCGTCAAAGCGGAAGTGGGCGGCGTTCGAGGCGATTGCAGCCCACCTTCGATGCGCGCCGAAGCCACTTCCAGGAATCTCTCCCGCCGTTGCGAGCAACATTCGAGTGATTATAAAGGCGGTCTTGGCGCATGTAAAAACACACAAGAACTTCGAGCATGAGGCATCGTCATTGTCGAGCTCAAAACATAACACACATCTGCACTGATAGTAACAAAGATCACCGCTTGAGGCGGCTAGATGAAACTATTACCTTCGCAGGGGCTTGAACCAGTATAAATCCCCGTCTCACGCTCGTTGTCGCCTAGCTCCGACCTCCAACACGTCGAGCCCTTCTCCTCGTTGAGCCAAGCCCCGCTCGGGTCCCAAGTCTTACTGACCCCTGTTTCATTTCTGTGGTTGGCGATCCCGATCGTCGACATATACATAGAAATTTCAAAATTCACCAGAAATTAGAATAATTCACATGATACATATTCATTTGACATGGTACATATACATTTCAAACTTCACATATACATAGAAATCTCACACATACATAGAAATCTCACTTAAACATAGAAACTGATCAATAAAAATAGATATTTCAAAATTCACCAGAAATTAGAATAATTCACATGATACATATTCATTTGACATGATACATATACATTTCAAACTTCACATATACATAGAAATCTCACACATACATAGAAATCTCACATATACATAAGCCGATCAATAAAAATAGAAATTTCAATCTTCCAACTACATCACATGATACATATACATTTGACATGATACAAATACATTTGAACTTCACATATACATAGAAATCTCACATATACATAGAAACTTCACATATACATGTTCTAAGAGCAACTATCATGTTCTTAATAGATTTCGAGAGACGGCTATATTTCCTCTTAGAAAGATGCCATAATAAGAACAAGTTTGTATTGATTATTCCAAATAACAGTATAAGCAAATCAACACATCTCATGATCATTCAAAAGACATATATCTCAGCAGATCGCATAAATGCAACAAGTATGTCTTTCAAATAATGAATCATGTCTCCTATGGCGATATGAAGGTAATTAAGTTTGATTGCTCTCAGTTATTGGGTTTAAATGAAGATTTAGAATCTTCACCTCAATCACAAATGGGCTAGACAATTTAATTTAGTGACTTAAGCCTTGAACTCTTACCACCTTAACATGCACAAGAAAATTGTAACAGTACATAGAAATCTCACACATACATAGAAATCTCACATATACATAGAAACTGATCAATAAAAATAGAAATTTCAATCTTCCAACTACATCACATGATACATATACATTTGACATGATACAAATACATTTCGAACTTCACATATACATAGAAATCTCACATATACATAGAAACTTCACATATACATGTTCTAAGAGCCTAACATGCACAGCCATTTTTATCATGACAATCATTCCAAGCAAAATAAATAGCCATGAAAAATCATTGTCATCTAAGCATAAATACTGAACCAAGATATTTACTAATATCAAAGCACACAAGCTCATGAACAAGTATTTACATAATTGCATAACAATGACAGGAATAAGTGACATCACAACTAGCATTAGTGCTCAAGCTGTTATATTTGTATTGTTCTCAGATGACGGGTTGCCCTAAAGACCGTCCTCGCCAGTAGGGACAAGTTCACAGACCAATTTGTGACAACCTTATCTTAGTGAATTCAACTTTTCCAGCACTTGACAAATGTTTAATCAATTGACTACTGATTACTAATATATATCTAAATGAATCGGTCTTTGTGTCATACAAACAATACTCACGATAGCAGGAAAAATCTAGCCGACAGGGATATATGAAACAAAGACAAGGTGCGCCTATCCGAATATAAAGGAAGCATTCAAAGTACTAAATTTTACTTCGGAGCTCACGACAACAAATTATTATGCATGAGCAGTAAAGTTTCATAAGACAAATATATATATCGAGAATCACTTGATACCAATTGATCTATACAACTAAATGTCGGATGAAAAATTGATGTTGTCACAAATGGTCTCACTAAAGCCCAATCTTCATCGAACAATAAACTACCACTTGCAAGGTCCCCAAGTCAAGAAGACTAGCCCTTTGCAAGTCCTCAACGATAAGACAATCACAGAGACAATGCAATTGAAGAATCACAGAGACAATGCAAGTCCTCAACGGTAAAGCGAGAATGCGAAAACTTACAAACCACCAGAGAATGTCGTGACCAACTCAACCAAACATTCGGTGACAATGCAATTGAAGAATAACAAGAGGATAGTTGCGAATGGCGAATAATGACCAGACTATTACTAGACAATGAATGAAACAATATTTTCCGGCATGTATGTCTACGGTTCAAGGCCTAGTTCACAAAAATAAATGTCATGATCATTATACTACCCAATATCATCATTGAGCAATACCTCTCTCTTCCACCAAAGAAGGATCAAATGTAGTACCCATTGAAGGAGGCTTTACCATAGGTGAGGAAAACGAGGTGGTCGTCCGGCGAGGAGGAGGACGGCGAGGTCATCAGGAGGGCAGTGGTGGGGTCGTCGGGCGAGGGCAGCGGTGGGGTCGTCGAGGCGAGGGGCAGCGGCGGTGGGGTCGTTGGAGGCGAAGGAGGACGCGAGCAGCGGGAGGAGAAGGAAGGGCAACGATGGAGCCAGCATGAGCAAGGACGGCGGTGGGGTCGTCGAGGCGAGGAGGCAGCGGCGGTGGGGTCGTTGAGGCGAGGAGGGCGTTGCGAGCAGCGGGGGAGAAGGAAGGGCAACAGTGGCCTTGTGTGGCGAGGCAGCGATGGTGGGGTCGTCGAGGCGAGGAGGGCAGCGGCGGTGGGGTCGTTGGAGGCAAGGAAGGGCGTTGCGAGCAGCGAGGAGGAGGAGATTGAGGAACAATAGCGGGAGTAGCAAAAATTGGGAAGAGGAGGCGGGAGGGATTTATAGGTGCACCATCGGTCGGTTGAATACACCAGCAGGGATCGATGTGTCAGCCTCAGCCAGACCTAAACACTATCGATCGGTTGAATACACCAGCAAGACCGATGTGATTTAGCCACTTTAGAATCACTTAGCCTTTTTTTTAAGATTTCTTTTTTTTATTTACTGTTTAACTATTGTTTCATTAAATAATTTTTAAAAATAATTTTACCACTTTAGATTCATTTAGCCTTTTTTTAAGATTTCTTTTTTAAATGTCTTTGTTTAACTATTGTTTCATTAAATAATTTTTAAAAATGCTTTTACCACTTTAGATTCATTTAGCCTTTTTAAGATTTCTTTTTTATTTACTATTTAACTATTGTTTCATTAAATAATTTTTAAAAATGCTTTTACCACTTTAGATTTATTTAGCCTTTTTTTAAGATTTCTTTTTTTATTTACTATTTAACTATTGTTTCATTAAATAATTTTTAAAAATGCTTTTACCACTTTAGATTCATTTAGCCTTTTTTTAAGATTTCTTTTTTATTTACTTGTTTAACTATTGTTTCATTAAATAATTTTTAAAATGCTTTTACCACTTTAGATTCATTTAGCCTTTTTTTAAGATTTCTTTTTTTTTTCTTGTTTAACTATTGTTTCATTAAATAATTTTTAAAAATGATTTTACCAGTTTAGATTCATTTAGCCTTTTTTTAGATTTCTTTTTTAAATGTCTTGTTTAACTATTGTTTCATTAAATAATTTTTAAAAATGCTTTTACCACTTTAGATTCATTTAGCCTTTTTTTATGATTTCTTTTTTAAATGTACTCTTTAACTATTGTTTCATTAAATAATTTTTAAAAATGCTTTTACCACTTTAGATTCATTTAGCCTTTTTTTAAGATTTCTTTTTTTATTTCTTGTTTAACTATTGTTTCATTAAATAATTTTTAAAATGCTTTTACCACTTTAGATTCATTGAGCCTTTTTTAAGATTTTTTTAAATGTCTTTGTTTAACTATTGTTTCATTAAATAATTTTTAAAAATGATTTTACCACTTTAGATTCATTTAGCCTTTTTTTTAAGATTTCTTTTTTTTTATATCTTGTTTAACTATTGTTTCATTAAATAATTTTTAAAAATGATTTTACCACTTTAGATTCATTTAGCCTTTTTTAAGATTTCTTTTTTGAATATCTTTGTTTAACTATTGTTTCATTAAATAATTTTAAAAATGCTTTTACCACTTTAGATTCAATTAGCCTTTTTTTAAGATTGTAAGAAATAAAGTAATTTTTGCACTCATATAATTCCATTGCAAATTGTCACCTTGTTATATTAGTACAGAGGTACTTTGAACAATATTGTTAGTCAAATATTAGTACAATTTGAGCAGAAAATACGAACAACAGAAAACCACTAGAGGAATGAGAAACTAGTATGTTAGTAGTCTATTACACCAAAAGAAAGCAAAGCAATCCTTATTTGCTAACATACTTTGCTTTTACAAGTGATCCTTCATTATGATCGCGGCGTATGTAGGGAGATTCCTCTGTATCATTCAGGACACTAATGTCTACGTCCACCATGAAAAGAGGCAGCTCGTCGAACTGATTATACTCTTCTTCGTCCGTGACGCCCTCAACTCCGACAATCCTTCTTTTACCTGGAAGAACCACGTGGCGCCTTGGCTGATCGCTACTGCTAGTCTTCTCCTTTTGCTTTTTCGATTTGTTGTCTATGTCCATCACATAGAATACCTATGTCACATCATTAGCGAGCACGAACGGTTCGTCCCTATAGGCCACTTGCTTGAGGTCCATAGTTGTCATACCGTACTTATCGATATCCACGGCTTTCAGTTTGACCCATTGGCACCGAAACAGAGGGACTTTTAATGGCCATACTCGAGCTCCCAGATCTCCTCTATGAAACCATAGTAGGTGTCCATCTTTCCATTTTTGTCCAAGGCATCTATCTGAGACGCCCTTGTTTTGGTTGGTGCTCTTGTTATCCTGGGTTGTCGTGTAAAATATGTACCCATTTATCTCATACCCTTGAAATGATATGATTGTTGTGGACGGTCCTCGAGCCAAGAGTTTCAATTGTTCATCGTCTGCCTGCTTGCCCAACAGTTGCTTTTGTAACCAACTACCGAAATGATCCATTTGCTCCACTTATCTGACTTCTCTGGGTATTGGACGCGTAGACTCATCTCATGATCATAGATATACGGAGCCACTACAGTTGCTTATTTCAATACCATGAAATGTGCTTCTTTAAATGCAAGTAGATCGTCGCTATAGGATTCTTTTCTCCCTAAAGTCCCTTTTCCCCGTAGCCTCCCTTCATGGCGTGATCTGAGGGCGCCAATCGGATTCAGATCATCAATGTAACTAACACAAAACTCGATCACCTCCTCTGTCTTTGACACCCTCATAATGCACCTTACAGGCGAGACCGATTCTGAACATACTTCTTTAGGATACCCATGTACCTCTCAAAGGGAACATATTGTGGAGGAACACGGTCCGAGAATTTCTATCTCTTTAACAATGTGGACCATGAGATGGACCATAATATCAAAGAAGGATGGAGGGAAGATCATCTCAAGGCTAACCAGACTATTGACCATGTCATCATGCAGATTAGATACCTTATTCGGCTCGATGACCTTCTGCGACACCGCGTTGAAGAACGAACACAGCTTTATGATTGTCCCTCGTACCCAATCTGGCAGAATGCCTCGCATCGCCACTGGGAGCAACTGTGTCATCAACACATGACAATCATGGGATTTTATGTGTACGATTTTATTCTCTTTCATGTTTATGAGTGATGAGGACATCACCAGCATGGATACGATCAATGTGACCGCTGCCCCTCCTTCCTCTCCGGCCGCTCCAACGACTACTGACGCGGCTCCATCTTCGTCACAAACGATCGACGCTACGGCATCTTCATCACCGAGAGGCCTTAATCCAAAAGCTCAGCCATTCAAAACCACATTAATGGACAAAGTCCTCAAGCACCCACCCCGAGGACAGCCCACGCGCCAAGAAAGGCCCATGTGGAAGCCCAAGATGCCAAAAAGCCCGGTTCGGCCATCCAACAGCATGCCAACTTCAAACGGGCATAACTCGGGCTCCCGGACTCCGTTTTCAGCGTGCGACCACCCGTTTGAAAGCTTAGGAGATAAGCTTTCCAATGGATCAACCCCACTTCAAATTCACTCCAGAACGACAGGAAAATACGGAAAAATGTCACGGGCCAGAAATTCAGGTGCTGCATCACCTCACTTTTGGGCCTATGGCCCATGTATCTTCGGGTTTTGGTGGCCACCACTGTTTTGGCTGCCCTACTCCTCCTGGCCGCGCTATATATGTGGCCGCCACCGTTCTTTTACGCTTAGGTTTTGTTGTGTTTTGGTAGACCCTTGTCGTCCCTCCTCGTGTTCGCGTGTATCGACTAGACCACCGTGGAGAAAGCGAACCTCACTCTTGTATCTTTGAGATTATTGGATTGGAATTGCTCTCACCTTGTTCTTGCTTGTTCTCGGTTGCAGCAGTACAAGGATCGTCGAGTCTTGATTCGGTTGATCGCCTCGTGTGGTGACTTTGCGATTGTTGGTTCTTGATCCGTGGATTGGTAGCGTCGTCACTACACCAAATCGGCGTGTCGTTCTCATCGAAGATCGGGCCGACCCCGTCGCATCAAGTGGTATCGAGCGACGGTTGCTGGTGAGAACACCCTTGTCTTTATTTAGTTCATCTTGTTAGTCCTAGAGTCTGAAAAACAGCCCCCAAAAAAATCTGTTAAATCGTGTGTTTGATCTAATCCGAGGCCTTTTGGCCTTTACTATTACTGCCTAGTTTAATTCTTGTTGAATTTGCGTTGCATCGTCGTGTCGTTGCTGGTCTTAGTGTTTTGATCTTTAGAGTTTCGAGTTCTTGTCATGTTCTTGTCACTGAGTTGAACTCCATCACGTCGCCGCGTCCAATTCGGATCCTCCTCTGTCCAGTTCGGTATTTTGGTCATAACTCCCTCATACGAACTCGGATTTTGCTGTTCTTATACTTTCCTGAAAGCTTGAGAAATTCTCTACAACTTTGTCCATTATGAAACTTTCCAAAAACATCGTCTTCTTGCCCAAAATCCCGTCGGATTGGAATCTGTTTTCGTCCTGGATTTTCTGAGCAGTCTGTATTTCGGGGTCAATATCTCTGGCTTCCCTTATCCAAAATAGACTTTCCATATATGCAAATTGATCAGCTCGAAAAGATCTACAACTTTCCAGTTATACTTTTTTGCATTAGAAGCCAGTAAAAACCCGAAAACAGCATTTGAAGTTTCTGCATAGTAGATCTGTTTTGCAGCAGGAAAAATTTTGAGTTGTAATTCATCATATGTGCCACTTTGATATAAAAGGAAGAAAAAAAAATTAAAAAAGGCAAGTGCATATAAAAGAGCCGCACTAAAAGGTGGAAAAAGAAGCCCTAGCTATTTGCTTGTGTGCTGCGGTCATTCGGTTCTTGTTTACGTGACTTCATTGGTGTCGGGCTCGCGTCTCTAATGCGGTCTAGCCTAGGACCAGCAAAATACCGCCGTTGAACGTTCTTTCAACTTGTTTTGGCTAGTGTGGTTCTAGTATATCCTTTGCTACATATTATACCTATCCAAGCTCCGCCTACTATTAACCACGGGAGAAGCACCTTGCAATCGCTTTGTCACCCCGAGTCAGATTACCATCATCCACCGATTGAATCTTGAAAAGGCTGCAGGTAAGAACTGGTAAGAACTTGGTGTGAGCTTGGCGTGTGAGATCCTCCATTGTCCACATATTAGTAGTTCATAGGAACTAATTATCTTGTGAGTTCTCTGTTTGTTGCCCTAACAATGGCGGGTTAGCATAGCAAGACAACTTACGAGGATGATATTGAGGATTCTCCATTCTTGTGAAGAGAAAAGAAATTCTTGCGAAAACTTAAGCGCCTTGAGTCCCCGAGAAATCAAAAGGTGGGACGATCGAGCATGGGATTATCCTTCTACCAAGAACGAGACCACACCATTAAAGAAAGATTTGAAGCCTGCCTCACCCAAGAAGAAGGATAGTGAGTGTATTTCAATATGTAATAGTAAGAATATGCTTGCTATTCCTGCGACTAACCTATGAGGCAAAATGATCAAGATGGTGTGCACTTGAGTGCTGCAATGACTGACGACTACAAGAGCCTAAGGTCACAGCGTGTACTTAGTACTCCACCGGCACATGCTAGTCAAACTCAACGCAACAACTTATTCCACACTAAGTTTGTTGTCCGAGAACGTGGGGTACAAGTCATCATAGATGGAGGAAATTGTAGCAACCTCGCAAGTCAGAACATGGTTGAGAAGCTTGGCTTGACCACGACTCCACTTTCACAACCTTATGAGATCGAATGGTTCAATTCTGTGGTAAGGTTCAGTAACACAAAGCGTGCAAGTGAATTTCTCTATTGGTTCATATTATGATTTTGTTGATTCTTTGTGTTGTACCCATGGAAACATGCTCACTTTTATTAGGAAGACCATGGTTATATGATGTAGAAGCTATTCACAATGGTAGAACCAATCAATATTCCTTTATGTATTATACAAAGAAAATGATTTTGGAACCAATGACTCCTGCTGAAATAAATAAAATTATTGCAAACAGAATTAAAAGTCAGGGCAAAGAGGGTGATGAAATTGTTAACCATGCACAAAAGATTGAAACAAAGATAAAAGAGGTAGTTGATTTAGATAAGGTTGTGTCCTCCCCTGATACCGCATTGCAAACACATGTTTCTTTGTCTCCTATTGTTACTAACCTTTTGCAGGATCATGAGAAGGAGTCGAGGGCGACTCCAATTCAAGAAGGGGAGGATGATGAGGACATCACCAGCATGGATACGATCAATGTGACCGCTGCCCTCCTTCCTCTCCGCCGCTCCAACGACTCTTGGCGGCTCCATCTTCGTCACAAACGATCGGCCTTCGGCATCTTCATCACCGAGAGGCCTTAATCCAAAAGCTCAGCCATTCAAAACCACATCAATGGACAAAGGCCTCAAGCACCCACCCCGAGGACAGCCCACGCGCCAAGAAAGGCCCATGTGGAAGCCCAAGATGCCAAAAAGCCCGGTTCGGCCATCCAACAGCATGCCAACTTCAAACGGGCATAACTCGGGCTCCCGGACTCCGTTTTCAGCGTGCGACCACCCGTTTGAAAGCTTAGGAGATAAGCTTTCCAATGGATCCAGCCCCACTTCCAAATTCACTCCAGAACGACGGGAAAATACGGAAAAATGTCACGGGCCAGAAATTCAGGGTGCTGCATCACCTCACTTTTGGGCCTATGGCCCATGTATCTTCGGGTTTTGGTGGCCACCACTGTTTTGGCTGCCCTACTCCTCCTGGCCGCCGCTATATATGTGGCCGCCACCGTTCTTTTACGCTTAGGTTTTGTTGTGTTTTGGTAGACCCCTTGTGCGTCCCTCCTCGTGTTCGCGTGTGTCGACTAGACCACCCGTGACGAGAAACAGAACCTCACTCTTGTATCTTTGAGATTATTGGATTGGAATTGCTCTCACCTTGTTCTTGCTTGTTCTCGGTTGCAGCAGGTACAAGGATCGATCGGGTCTTGATTCGGTTGATCGCCTCGTGTGGTGACTTTGCGATTGTTCGGTTGCTGATCCCGTGGATTGGTAGCGTCGTCACTACACCAAATCGACGTATCGTTCTCATCAGAAGATCGGGCCGACCCCCGTGCGCATCAATGAGTCTCCTTATGTTCGAGGAGTATCCAGAAGGGACCTTCACACTGTTCAAGAACTTAATCATGTTTTTTTTCTCTTCCTTGCTCGAGTGTAGCTCGCGGGGTGGAGGTAATGTTGTCCTTTCTCTCTCTTTTCCGGATGTAGGTCGTTCACGAGTCCCAATAGTTGAGGTCCTTTCGGTGGCTTGAAGTGTATCTTTTGACTTCTGGTACATATCTAGGAAACCTAGCGAGTTCACGCAGATATTCTTCGTGATATGCATGAAGTCTAGTGAGTGGCGGACCTCTAAGTCTTTCGATGAGTAAGTCCCAAAATATTGACTTCTTCTTCCAAATGGCCTTCGTGTGACCTTGTTCGGTAGGGACAAGTTTGCTACCGGACCTTTTCCAAATACTACTTTCAGATCCTTTACCAAAGAAAATACAAGCGTCCCCTTTGCGGCGCATGGGCTTCTTACGTTTCTCTTACGTCCCATCAAAATTCTCACCCTTCCTCCGTGCTTGGGTCCTTCATATGGAAGAACCTACGGTGGCCCATATACACAACCTTTCGAGAGTTTTTAGGTACTTGCTTTGTCGGTATCCTCTAGCGGTGGATGCGAGCTTTATATCCTTTGATAGATTGATCCGATAGGTTACCAAGTGCAGGCCAGTCGTTGATGGTTACGAATAGCAATGCATGTAGAGTGAAGTGCTCTCTTTTGTACTCATCCCATACACGTACACCATCTTTCCACAGTGTTAACAGATCTTCAACCAACGGTTTGAGGTACACATCAATGTCGTTTCCAGGTTGCTTCGGGCCTTGGATAAGCAATGGCATCATAATGTACTTCCGCTTCATACACAGCCAAGGAGGAAGGTTGTAGATACATAGAGTCACGGGCCAAGTGCTGTGACTGCTGCTCATATCGCCGAACGGGTTCATCCCATCCGTACTCAATCCAAATCTTATGTTCCTTGCATCCTCAGTAAAGTCCGGGTATGTTCTATCGACTTTCCTCTACTGGGAGCCATCAGCAAGGTGCCTTAGCCTTCCGTCGTCCTTACGGTCTTCCTTGTGCCAGCGCATCATCTGGGCATGCACTTTGTTCGCAAATAAGCGCTTCAACGAGGATTACAGGAAATACCACACCACCTTAGCGAGAGGTCTCTTCTTCTTCTGCTGCCCTCTACCTCACAGGTCATCACGCTGGTCTTATACCGCCAGTTTGCACACCGGACAAGCTTCGAATCCTCATACTCATTGCGATAAAAGATACAATCATTACGACATGCATGTATCTTACGTACCTCCAACCCCAAAGGGCGGAACAACTTGTTTGGCATTGTCGTAGTTTCGGCGGTGTGTTCCCCTCCGAAGTAACTTCTTTATGAGGCATAACAACTCGTCGAATCCCTTATCGGACAATCCATTGGTCGCCTTCCATTGCATCATTCTAGTGTGATACGCAACTTTTATGGCCCTATCGGCGGTTTGGGTACAACGGTGTTCCGTAGTCCTCCATAGTATTTGGAACTTTTCGTAATGTCTTTCATCGATGTATTCTCCTCTCCATCACGCAAGCATCTGGTCTAGGTCATCATCACCAAACTCCCCAATGTATCTTGAAGAACCGTGTTGACCGGCGTCCAGGGATATTGTTGTCGCCTCTTCTTCTTCACCGTCTTCCTGTATAATCTCTTCTTCACCGTGCTTAGTCCAACAGGTATTGTTTGACATGAAACCTCTTGTGAGCAAATGAAAGTGAAGGTGGCTGGATTTTGGCCGCTCCTCATTCTTGCAGTCTATACATGGACAGCATATGTAGCCTGACGTCGTGTGTGCATCGGCCGCACGAAGAAAATCTTGCAAACCCTGTAAGAACTCCGGGGAGCGTCGGTCCATGTACATCCATCGCCGGTCCATCTACATTATGTTACATCAAGATAACTGTTAGCTCATTTTCCGATAATGAATTGTTGAACCAAAACCTAAATATTAGCTAGATCCACACCTTCAATCCGAGCTAAATAATAATCCAAGCAAAATCTAAACTCACACAACAAGTTTTTGCAACCTACAAAAAGAATTGGTCGATCAAAGTCGGATTCAAAATTACGAACAAAATTCACGGCGACTTTGTTTGCAAATTCTGTTGAAATTGTAACACCCTAAAATTTCCAAATTATTATTCAATCATTTATTTTTATTTTTTCTAAATCTCTAGCACTTAATTAATGATGTTTTCAAAAATAATTTCTTGATGGAAATTAAAACCAAAATTATACTAGAAGTAATTTTTCTAAGTTTAAAATATTCCAAAGTATTTTTGAAAACTTTTCTCAAATATTGAACTCATTTTATATTTTCTATAAAGCCATTCATATTTCGATATTATTTTAATTAAGTAAATGAATTTAAATTTCTTCTTTTCCACATAACTATTGCCATTTGAAGATCCCAAACTCCATGATTTCCATGCACCATTCTCCCCCAACTCGTGCAACCAAACCTCATCCTTCATCGATCGATGGAACTAAAACCTAAATTTAAGCTAGATCCACACATTAAATCACGAGCTACATTATAATCCAAGCAAATTCTAAGCTTACACAATAAGTTTTGTATCCTATTTGAAAAGATCAAGCTAGATCTCTACATTCATAATCTTTCATCAATCATGGGAAAAGATCAATTTTTTTCATAATTCAAGCAAAAAGAGGCTCCATTTAACACCAAATGATGTGAGGAATGATATTACTAACCTTAGTTACCTTGGTTGCGAGTAAAATGACCAAAATTTTGAAATTTGGGCAGCACCTCCTCTACATTCATAATCTTTCATCAATCATGGGAAAAGATCAAATTTTCTTCATAATTCAAGCAAAAAGAGGCTCTATTTAACACCAAATGAAGTGAGGAATGATATTACTAACCTTAATTACCTTGGTTGTGAGTAAAATGACCAAAATTTTGAAATTTTGGGCAGCACCTCCTCCCTTGAAGCTCTTGGTCAAGCTCCTTTGTTCTTTTAGCGCGTTGAAATGATCTGGTCTGGCGAGAGCGGGAGGAGGAAGAAGTTTAAATTGGGACTCGATGCGGTTTAAGGCACAAACCGTCTTGATGTAATCACATCGATGACGGTTCATATTCTGAACCGATCGCGATGTTATACCATCGATGTCGGTTAGTGTATTGAACTGGTCTTGGTCACCCCAAGGCTGTAGCCGTTGAGCAAGGTGATGGGCCGATAGCAAATGTCGGTTCTGTAGCAGTGAAGATAGATACGTACTGGTTTGATCAGTGGTCACTAGTGGCAGGCTCCAGTGAGGAACAAGCCAAAACCCCAACAACCAGAGCTAGCCTCTAATCAAGAACGTCATGCTGGACGGCATTTACTAATCTGGTAAGCCGTTGTTAACTCGTGACAGGTACACCAATCTCTCCTACTGCTGGCGGCGGCCACGCACGTCAGCATCGCAGCCCAACCCCTTTCTGTTTTTTTGAACTTCAGGATATTATTACACACACACTCAATGTTATAATTTGTGTCGACTATCGAGCCTCTATATTAGATTAGCCATAAATAACGTACATGTATATATATTCTTATTTTCTAGGTAGATTAATATAATCTAAGTTGATTATATGAAAGCCATGTAAGCTAGCTAGCATGGATACCACTACCAGGGTGTATGCTTCTTCACATGTCAAAGCTTCATTACAAGGTTGATTTTTTTTCTTATATTAAATTTGAGGCTGCATGCCAGATGTATATAGGTTGATCACATGTGTGCATCCTTGATATGATCTCTTTTATGATTGCTTCAGATTGGGAGTCCAGCATCTGGACCTGTACATGGCATGATATTTTTCTTGTTTGGTTCAACACGTTTGGGATTCCAACAGCTATTAGAGCTTGAGTACGTGCGTTAATTTCACAATTTGAGTCAAACTTAATTTCCGTTGCGTGACATCCATTAGAGACGCAATCCAAACCATAGCTTACATCATTTAAAGAGATTGGACGATCAAGATCTTCTTTTTTCTCTTATTAACTTGAGGATTTCAAGCAATTGGTTTTTTTTTTCTGATTACTTTGAGAATTTATAGTCTTTTAGCACATAAGGGCTTTGAAGGCACCTCTAATTAATAGAGATAGAGAAAGATAGACACTTACTCGTTTGATTAGTAGTCACTAATGGCAGGCTGCAGTGAGGAACAAGCCAAACCCCAACAACCAGAGCTACCCTCTAACCAAGCCACGTCATGCAGGACGGCATTTACTAATCAGGTAAGCCGCTGTAACTCGTGACAGCTACACCACTCTCGCTTGTCACTGGTGGCGGCTAGCCGGCCACGCATGCAGCGTACCGCAGCGGCGACGCGACGTGCCGGGCGCGCCCAGCCAAACACGACGACGATGTTGTCCGGGCCGGTCCGCCATCTGGTCGGTGAGAAGCGATGGACGGATTGGACGCGCCAGGCAGGCGGCTGCAGCCAATTCCCGCACTGTTCTGCTTGGCAGCAGCAGCAGCCAAAGGCGGTTGCCGGGACGAAACGACAAGCGATTGATGGCGCGAGGAGGGGTCGAGTCGCGCACAGTAGCGGTATCAAGTTCGCATTTAAAGTTGAAATCGAGTATAGAACAATCCGAATTTATCAGAAGATGCCCGTGCTCCTCTAAGCAATTGCTGAAGATTCGAAGGAAGCTAGGCTCTGTTTGAGGGTTTTAAATCAGTTTCAGTTTTTAAAAAGCTAGCCCTCTAAATAGCTAATCAGTTTTTAAATGATTTTTAGCATAAGTTAGAAATCACATATAAATAGCAAAAAGCTGAAAGCTAAAAGCCGGAAAGAATTTATTTTTGTAGCTTATTACTAAGAAAAATCAGTTATTTGTCAAACTATCTTTTATAAAAGCTATAGCTAATTTTCAGTCAAAAAACAAAACGCAGTTTTTCAGAAAATCTACATTTCCTTTAAATAGACCGTTAAACCAACTCAACAATGAACATTGGCTATTTCCCTCGCCACTGTCTTTAATGGGGATTATCTTCAGTATGGACAAGAGAGCATGTATAATTGAAGTCCCTAACATGAACTTGCAATGAGATTTTTGAAGACCTTCAAATTCAGTCAGCTTCCAATGAGGTGCATATCTCTAAGAACATTAGGGGTGCGTACGGGTGTCCGCGAGATTTGTAATGCGTCAATATCCACGTAACATCAATTTCGACTTTCAAAAGGGAACAATAAGAACTCTATTTATTTTACTGAACTACCAAGATGGCGTATTTGCACAAATAAATTTGCTATAAACCTTTTTAGTATGTAAAGACATGATTTAATTTTTTAAATATGTAATATTTTTAGGACATTTTCTTCATATATATATATATATAGGAAGCCTTTTCCGTACTCCCGGGAGTACATACTTCCACCTTTAATATACTAAAATAAATGTTTTATACTTTTTATCACTTTCGGTATACTTCAATAATAATTCTAAGATACTCCAATACAACATGAGTGAAAAAATTTCACAGACCTTTTATTTTTTGCTATATACCATTTTCTATATGTAAAAGGAATATGTAAACAAATTATACTATAAAGGGTGGATTTTAATGAAAATTTTCATATAACTCACTTTGGAGTATCTTATAATCGATATAGAGTATACTCAAAAGGATAAGAAGTATAACAACATCATTTATATTAGAGGTAGTATATATATATATATATATATATATATATATATATATATATATATATATATATATATATATATATATATATATATATATATAGGAAAATGATTCCATACTCACAGGTGTATGTACTCCCACATCTAATATAACGTTTAAATGATGTTGTTATACCTCTTTATCCTTTTGAGTATACTCTATCTGATTATAAGATACTCCAAAGTGAGTTCCATGAAAAATTTCATTAAAATCCACCATTTATAGCATAATTTGTTTATATATTCCTTATACATATGGAAAAGGGTATGTAGCAAAAAAATAAAGGGTCTGATGAAATTTTTTTAATCATGTTATATTGGAGTATCTTAGAATTATTATTAGAGTATACTAAAGTGATAAAGTAGTATAAAGAGTTTATTTAAATGGTATATTAGAGGTGGGAGTATGTACTCCAGAGTACGAAAAGCTTCCTATATATATATATATATATATATATATATATATATATATATATATATATATATATATATATTGTGTGGCGTATTCTATCTTCAAAGCTTGAGCGCAAAATAATCCTGTAGTGCACGTGCTTTCGCTCAGCAATTTTATTGAGCCTGATTTGACATAGCTACGAGCCTACGACTCTAGCTTCCGTGCCTGAAAAATAAGGGTTGCTTCTCCTCTAAAATACACTGTGCCCTCTTTTCATTTGGTGAGCCGTAGAAGACGTTGGAACAAACAACGCGTGGCAAATTTTCCTTTGGTACACTCCAGAAGTTCCTCTACAATACATTAGAACGTTAGTCTTACACTCGGATACATCTTTTATACATAGCAGTTCCTGAATCGAATCAAAGTTTTATAAGATATAACATGAGCATATATAATTAATCTAAAGAACGAAGAAGATAAATCTTATAAAAAAAATCAAAGTAATAATGTTGAAGAAACCATGAGTGAGAGAAAGCTTTGATGAAGACGAACATAAATCTTTTAAGTACAACCTTAAAAGTTTATAAGAGATTGTTGTTGTCTCACAACCTCTCAAACCTTCTAAAAACATCTGATTCTTGCTCTATACAAGAATCTAATGCTAACGATTAACATATTATCTAATCCTCTCCTACACCTATTGCTTTTGATGAGTTGGCTTATAGCTTCTTAATTGTTTGGGTTCTCCACAACCACCTCCTATGTTTATATAGCCTCCCTAGTTCTCCTACAAAGCAAATAGAAATCCTACTCTTAGTAGGATTACAAATCCTACTATTAGGATTCATCTAGCACGCCCTTCTAAATCCTAACATGCTAGATATTGTAGACTCTTTCCGGATCTTAGTACCTAGAACGAACACCTAGAAGGGGGGAACTTAGGTAAATACCTTCGGGGTTCAAATTGGTTGATGAAGATGCCATTGCCGTCGGCGAGGAGGAAGCAGTGGCGATGAAGAAGGCGGCGGCCTTCCCGTTACTTCCTTTTGCACAATAGATCGGGTCGATGGGAGTTTCTTTTGGGGTGAGGAGGAGCCGGGGAACGTTGGTTCGAGCCGCCCTCAACCCCTTTTTATATGGCATAACAGAGCAGCAGGGGCCACAACCATTCGGTTGGTTGCGCCCCCGATCAGGGCGCGAGAGATCAACCTAACATTCTCCCCTTGATCTTGAGGCTAAACAACTTAACTTAACATTAATCCCGCTTCTCAATAGATTAGTGCACAAAGACCAAGGCGTTACCTTGACCCGATTCACGTCTTTGTTGAACTCAATGACTATAGTACACCTTTCTATCTCAAAAGCGAAAACTTAGTCTTATGGGAGATGGTTGCTTATTTGACCCTTACGCCCGAGAATCATAGGCTTTCCAATAAACCCATGCCGGCTACGTGTTCTCTGAACACATATGGTGGTAAGCCCTTAGTTAGCGGATCCGCAAGCATTCGCTTGGTACTTATATGCTCTATTTTTATGGTTTGATCCTGGATCTTCTCCTTCACAATATAAAATTTAATGTCAATGTGTTTGGCAGCACTACTTGACTTGTTGTTATAGGAGTAAAATACTGCTGGTTCATTATCGCAGTATATTGTGAGTGGCCTTTCTATGTTGTCCACCACTCTTAATCCGGGTACAAATTTCTTAAGCCATAGTGCCTGCCCGGTTGCCTCATAACAAGCTACAAACTCAGCATGCATTGTCGACGATGCAGTGACAGTTTGTTTGGAGCTTTTCCACGAAATAGCTCACCTGCAAGGGTGAATACATAACCTGACGTGGATTTCTTAGTGTCTACACACCCCGCAAAATCTGCGTCAGAGTAACCCACAATCTCGAGGACACTCGACTTTCTATACGTTAACATGAGGCTTTTAGTTCCTTTCAGATACCGCAAGACTTTCTTAACAACTTTCCAGTGATCTATTCTTGGATTTGACTGATATCTGCCAAGCATCCCGGTTACAAATGCTAAGTCGAGGTAGTACACACTTGAGCATACATTATACTTCCGACACGGTGAAGTGTATGGAACCGATTTCATTTGATCGATCTCATATTGGTTCCTGGGACATTGGAAATTCCCAAACTTATCACCCTTGACTATTGGGGCAGGCGAAGCCTTACACGCATGCATACTGTATTTCTTTAGAACCTTTTCTAAGTATGTCTTTTGCGATAGGCCTAATACCCCTTATATTCTATCTCGGTAAATCTCAATTCCTAAGACATAAGATGCCTTACCGAGATCTTTCATATCAAAATTTGAGGACAAGAAACTCTTAGTCTCCAGAAGTAGATTCTTATCACTTCTTGCTAGCAGGATATCATCTACATACAAGACTAGGAAAATAAATTTTCCATTCTTAAACTTAGCATAAATGCAATTGTCCTCCTCATTTTCCTTAAAGTCAAACTTTCTTATAGTCTCATCAAACTTAAGGTACCACTGTCTAGACGCTTGTTTTAGCCCATAGATGGATTTGTTTAGTCGGCATCCCATATTTTCTTTACCTTCCACGACAAAACCTTTGAGTTGAGCCATGTATACATTTTCGTAAAGATCCCCGTTAAGGAACGCCGTCTTAACATCCATCTGATGTAATTCTAAATCATAATGTGCTACAAGCGCCATGATGATTCTAAAAGAATCCTTTGTCGAAACAGGCGAGAAGGTCTCATTATAATCTATTCCTTCTCTCTGAGTGAAGCCTTTTGCCACGAGCCTTGCTTTGAATCTTTCAAGATTCCCTCTGGAGTCACGCTTAGTTTTGTGGACCCACTTACAGCTTACTGTTTTGGCTCCTTTAGGAATTTCTTCTATGTCCCATACCTTATTTGCGCTCATGGACTTCATTTCATCTTCCATGGCTGCGAGCCACTTAGATGAATGGGGACTTTTCATGGCTTCCTCAAAAGAGGTGGGATCACCCTCTATCTCTAACTCTTCACTTACATAAACTTCATAATCAGCAGAAATAGCTAATCTCCTGTTTCGTTGTGACCTCCTAAGAGGTTCTTGAGCAGGTACGTTACTCACTATAGGAGGCTGTTGTGGCTCTTCAGGTGCAGCTGCAATAGGATCTAGGGGCCTATAACTACAGGAGCCTCAGGTACGTTAATAGCTGCACTAGGAGAACTAACAGCAAGTGTTGCAACAACTGGAGGTGCAACGACAACAGGTATCGAGAAAATAGGCTCTTGAATCATCGGAGTTAGGGCAAAGACCTGCTTCTCCTCAAGGCTTATTTCTCGGGGTACCATGCTCCCCCTGATCATTTCTTCTTCTAAGAACACAGCGTGTCTTGTTTCTACAAACTTAGTCTATCTGTCAGGACAGTAGAATCGGTACCCTTTTGATCTTTCAGGATAGCCAATGAAATGGCAATTTTCTGTCTTAGCGTCTAACTTTCCAATATTTGGGTTGAATACTTTAGCCTCAGCCGGACAGCCCCACACATGTAAATAATTTAGAGTGGGCTTCCTCCCAGTCCATAACTCATATGGTGTTTTAGACACAGACTTACTGGGAACCCGATTAAGAATATGGGCAGCGGTTTTTATTGCCTCCATCCATAGACTAATCGGTAAGGTGGAGTAGCTTATCATACTTCGTACCATATACATTAATGTGCGGTTACACCTTTCAGCTACTCCATTTTGCTGAGGTTCGCCCGGTGTCGAGGTTTATTACCGACAATAATTAAAAGGGGGCTAAGCACTGGATCGGAAACTCGATGGTAGCACAAGACACGAGAAATTATACAGGTTCGGGCTCTCGCGGTGGAGATAATACCCTAGTCCTGTGCTCTGGAATTATAAGTGGCTAGCTTATTTGCCGATGATGTTGTCCTGTTGATGGTTCCCCCACCTCTCCCTTTATATAGCAGGGAAGGGCGGTTACAATAGGGAGTCCCACTCGGATACGAGTGGAAACTGCACCCTTATATCTATCCGACTCTATATCAGTTTGGATTACAATCATCCTTTGCCTAATTCGACTCGGTTTCCTTAACTGGAGTTTACTCTTGATTATCCATAGCTCGCTCGGCCCAGTATGCCTTTAGTCCTCTGCCGTCGGCCTGGCCTAGTTACGTCCAGTTAGGCCTCGCAAGTCTGCCTTGTGGGCTCCCGGGGTGTATATCCCCCACAGTATCCCCCGAGTGCTTCGCGTCCGAGTGCCTTTCTGCAGTCAAGTCTTCCCGAGTGCTTATAGCCGAGTGCTTGTTTGCTTGGCGGGGAGGTCACGAAGAACTTGACGAAATTCCTTTGTGTGATTATTCTGAGCTATTTCCGACCCAGTTTATCAGGCCGACTCGTTTCCTGGTATATTTCCTGTGCACATCCGTACTCAGCCGAGTGGTATTAGCGTGTATGAACGCATAACCCTTGGCCTTTTGACAGAGCGCATTTCATCCTACCCATTCGGTGTCCGTCGTTACCCCTTTTTTAAGGTTATGCGAGCCTTGTACCCTGTGGGCGTCTGTTTTTTGTTAAGCCATCTTTCTGATGTCGACCGTTCTCGAGCGTTATCGACTGCGACCTATCGTGAGGCATACCATAAGAGGATGTTTTTAGGGGTGGTACCCATGATCCGTGTGTCACGGGTTTTTGGCTTTGGGCCCGTCTTGGGCGTACTTTTTCCCAATTTATTCTGTTGGGCCATCGGCGATTGTGCCGCGACATGCGTACTCAAGCCCACCAGAAGTGCTCCCTAGGCGGCTTCAGGCATGGGAAAAAGGTGAAGCGATTTCCTTCGAGGCGGAAGTTGGCACCGTTCCTTACCAATGTAGGGCGAGCAAGTGTCTTTGCTTTATTCTTTTTCCCCTTTAGTTCTCCAATCTTTTCCTCGCGACCTCCGCTAGGGTTAACCCCTAAACTCACGTGATCGCGAGGTTGCTTCGCTGAGGATGTCGTCCCTCCTCCATAGCTGTTCGCCGTCGCCTCGACCAAGGATTGGGCTACCTCAGTAACGACGGAGGGACGGTTGGAGGACTTGGTCGGCATGGGTGTTTTTCCGCCATTGGTGATGCTCGCCGCCCGCCCCGCCGCAGGTGAATTCTGCCCTACCCCTCGTGCTGAGGAGGTGGTTGTCTTTGAATCCTTCTTCATGCGTGGATTGGGTCTTCCGGCATCCCCCTTTTTCCGCGGCATTCTTGAATTCTATGGGATTGAATTAACTCACCTCAACCCCAATTCTATTCTCCAAATCGCTGCCTTTGTCAACCTCTGCGAATCCTTCCTTGGCATCCGTCCCCATTTTAATCTTTTTCGCCACCTTTTCCTTCTTGAGGCGACTGGCCATGCCGCGTCCCCTGTTGATGCTACTGCTCCTTTACCGCCAGAAGATCCTTCTACCTCCCCTCGCCAGTCACCACCGTGCATTGAAATTCCTCCGCCCTCTACTTGAAATCTCGAGTGCAGGCGGCATTCTTGATAGCGAAGGTGACATAGTGCTGTTGGATGGCGAAATCGAGGGTCAGGATTGGAAGTCGTTCTTTGACGCTGCTCGTGAGTGTTGGCGCCTTGGCAAGGTGAGTTGTCTGCGCCATGCTTTCTCTGAAAGTCCTTATTTTTTCTGAAGCCTGACATTGTTTTACCGTCTTGGCCTTTGTCATCTTTTGCCAAGGACGGAACTACCTTCTTCAAAAATTATTTCGAGGATGAAGATGAGGAAGGATTATCTTTGAGGAGGTCGAGCAGATTCGTAATGAATATGAGGTGATCTTACGCACCACGTGGAGAATCGGGAGGAACTGGAAAGACTTCGAAGTCGTATCCAGTCCCTCGAGGCAGAGAAATTGAATTTAACCAATCTTTCTGATGGTAACCCATTCGTCCGAGTGCCCTGATTTTATGCTTTGTCTTCTGATGCCCCGGCCTTCATCTTTTTGCCAGACTTCCGGGAGAAGCTTGAAGCCTCTCTTTCTCAGAATGAAAAACTGAAGAAGGCTGAAGCGGACGCCAAGGAACAGGTAGCCAAGCTAATAAGAGAATTGGAAGGTGCACTCTCGGTCTCATCTTTTGTCTTATTGTCCTTTTGTAGTTTTCGTAATTCACCCGACTGGTATCTCGCAGTGCATCGGATCAACTCTCAATTTCAATATCGGGCTCTTGATGATAAAATCAAAAGTACTGAAGCGAGGGTCGACCGTCTTCAATTGGGCTCTGAAAGGATGCTGCGACTCTTGGGTCCTGACGAAGCTGGCACCAGTGGTGTCCCCTATGATGCTGATGTCACAATCCAGAAACTGGAAGAGGCCCCCAAGAAGCTGACTGCGCACTTGGAGGACATCGCAATTACAAGCGCCTGCCAGGCGTTAGCGATCACCAAGTCTCTATATCCGCGGGTGGAGCTCAAAGCTATCAAGGAGGATTTGCCGTCTTGTTGATGATGACCAAGCGCTTGCCCTTATGGATCAAGTCAAAGTCTTTATACATTTTGGTTAAAACACGGACACAGGTCTGTGTAATCTTCATTTGTACTTATCTTGTGCTTTTTGCTGCTCCTTCGAGATAATCGCCCTAATGTTGGAAAAACGGTTTCTTCTGGGCCTGAATTTGCTCTGCGAAAATGTTTAGCCGCTGCCTTAGCGCTAATTCCTGGCCCATTTAGGGGGCAGATCTGGTGTCTTGGCCCGTTTCTGAAGTCTTGGATCATCATGGTGTCTGACATTCTTCGAAAAACGTGCGACGCTATGTTCAGCGCACCTGGAAGGTGAATCGCTCCCGCCTCCATGCCAAGCGTCGCCTAGAGTTGAAGTGAGTCTCTCTCCGGCGACAGGCGTTGCCCCGTATAAGAGTGTACTTTAGCCTCGACCTTGGCGATTCGCAGCGCACTACCATTCTCAACCGGTTCTCTTTTCTTCATCTCTTCAGGAGTTTCTTCTCGTTTCTTTGAAACACTCGCCCGTTAGCTTTCTTCTTCGCTTGATTTCTTCACTTTTCGTGCTTGTGGAACTTGTGATCGCTGGTTTGATCGTTCGCCATTTTTGCAGGTTACTCCTTTCTTCTTCATGGATTCTTCTTCTTCTTCCGAGGATCTCTCTCCTTTGTCTCTTCCTCCAGAGTCCCCGGGTCCGCCGGTCGCGCCATGGATCGAAGAACTGTTCAACAATTTTGGCGACGATGCCCCCGTGGAGCCTGAGGACGAACACGCCGAGCTTTGGGCCGTGTTTGACCTCGCCATGGTGGAGGCCGCGGAGCAGGAGGCTGTTGCCCGGGACACCGCCGCCGTCGACGCCCTGATCGAGGTCGTTCCTAGGCTCATCAGAGCTAGGGATGCCCTCGTTGCCGCCGTCGACGCCGCCGAGTAGTTTTTCCTTTTATCTTCGTAAGGAAAGTAGTACTTTTGTTGTATATATCTTCTATAGTCTTTGGATGATGCTAGACCTTTTGTAGGACTGTTTTAGCTACAACTTGTTATTTCTCTTGTCTCTTGCTTGGATCTTTTGACTTTTCGAGTGGTTTTCATCCTTCCTTATGTTTAAGCACCTCGTGCGATTAGTGTTGCCCCGAGCACATGAGTTGGCGCTGGCCTTTTCCTCGGCGTGCTTTTAGGTAACTAGACTTTTTTAGCGGGGTTTCACAATTGAGGTATAAAGCACTTTCGGATTTTAGTCGTATTGCAGGAAAAGAGATAGGAACTATAACACAAGCGGGGTTGCACATGTGCAACACTATTAGGTGTAGCCCCGACTTCTTTGTAATTGAGAAGCAATTGAGTAGCAAGTCAATTGGATAAAGATTCCGACATATAACATCTCTTTAAACAAATAATCCTCCAGTCGAGTTGCGCATGCGCAACACTATTAGGTGTAGCCCCCAACTTACTGCTTAATTGAGTAACAATTGAGTAGCAAGTCTAGGAAAAAACTAAAACACCTGCAGAACATTTTAAGAGTAAAAACGACGTAGCTGCTCTACGTTCCATGAGTTACTGATGACGGCGCCGTCTTCTCGCTTAAGCCTGTAAGCTCCTGGGCGTGTTACTTCGTCAACGATGTAGGGGCCTTCCCAATTCGGAGACAACTTGTGCTCATGCTTCTGGCTCTTTATTAGGACCAAGTAAGCCCTTGGAGAAGCGCTTCGGTTTGGACGTTTGATCGTGATAGCGGCGCTTGAGGCTCGAGGTATTTGGCCGATCGGGATGCGGCGACTTCCTTGCTTCCTCAATTGATCAATATCTTCCATTACGCTTTCCTCCGACTCGGCCTCTCTGAAATTCCGGACGGGGATCGAAAGACAACTTCGGTGGGTAGAAGCGCTTCGAGCCGTGGACCGGAAAAAAGGTGATCGCCGGTTGCCTGTTCTGGGGTGGTTCTCAGCCCCCAGAGTACCGAAGGCAATTCTTTTACCCATCGGGTGGCGTACGGTCTGAGCCGGTCGAAGATGCGTGCCTTTAAGCCTTGTAATACCATGCTATTTGCCCTTTCTACCTGACCATTGCTCTTTGGATGAGCCACGGAGGCGAAGCAAATTTTTATGCCGAGCTCGTCACACCAGTCTTGGAATTCTTCTCCTCGGAATTGAGTTCCATTGTCCGTGATAATCCTGTTTGGTACGCCGAATCTTACGACGATCTCCTGAAAAAATTCTTTGGCCTTGGCCGCTATGATTGTAGCTGCTGGTTTTGTTTCTATCCACTTGGTGAATTTATCAACGGCAACGAAGAGATAAGTGAAGCCGCCCTGAGCTTTCTTCAATGGGCCGACTATGTCGAGCCCCGATCTATGACGGCCAAGTTATCGGAATTGTCTGCGGCTTACGGCGAACACGTGTATTTGGCGAGCGAAAAATTGGCACCCTTCACGAGTTCGGACGATGTCTTACGCATCGATCCGGCGATCGGCGAAGAAGCCTTGTCGATATGCCTTGCCCACGAGTGCTTGATGCCACGTGATGCCCCTGATTCGAGTGGATTTCTCTGAGTAGGTTTCTTCCTTCTTGTTCTGATATACATCGCCTTAGAACTCCGGAGGCACTTTTTCGGAACAATTCTTCACCTACTATCATATAATTCTTGCTGCGCCGTGAGATGCGCTCTACCTCTGTCCGATCTTCTGGAAGTTCATCCTTCAACAAATAATTGAGAAAAGGAGCCGTCCAATCTGCATTGATGACCAGGACCTCCTCTTTGATGGGTGTTTCTTCCGACTTGTCTTGTTCCTGCTTTGGGCTTATTGAAGGCCTATGGATTTCTTCAACAAACACACCAGCTGGTACTGTTGCCCGAGTGGATCCTAGCCTTGCCAATTCGTCTGCTGCCTCGTTGTCACGTCGAACACGTGAATGGCGCTTGACCGTCGAACTTGCCTTCCGGCTTCCGCACCTCCCGGCAATAAGCGCCATGTTGTCTTGACGCATGACCACTCGCCGAACTTGATTGATTACGGCATGGAGTCGCCCGAATAGTTAGTCGCCGGACACCGAGGATATCGCAATCTGGCCCGTGGATGAGTGCCTCAGATTGGCGGCATTGTTCGATCTTGGGAAGTGTATCTGGAGAACGTAGTTCAGGCGCTCACCTGTTGGAGAGATGAGGACCACGCCGGCTCCCGCACCATTGAGCATGAGGGAGCCGTCAAAATACATCGTCCAGTACTCCAGTTCTTCAGTAGTCGTCGGAGTTTGCAATTCTGTCCATTCGGCGATGAAATCGGCCAGTATTTGAGATTTTATCGCCGTTCGCGGCCTAAAAGAGATTTCAAAGGCCCCGGGCCCGACTGCCCATTTTGCGATTCTCCCGATGGCCTCCGGTTGTGGAGTATGTCCCCAGCGAGAAAGTGGTGACCACCTTGGCGAGTGTTCTTGGAAGTAATGCTTGAGTTTGCGTGAGGCGAGCAACCTGACATACAA
Source organism: Guadua angustifolia (assembly GCA_036346375.1). Classification (NCBI taxonomy): domain Eukaryota; kingdom Viridiplantae; phylum Streptophyta; class Magnoliopsida; order Poales; family Poaceae; genus Guadua; species Guadua angustifolia. Next base: position 22,043,643 of record CM070510.1, read on the forward strand.
TAGTTTTTGTACCGTGGGTACGCACCTTGGATTCTCCCAACACCTCGCCGATGAAGTAGGCGGCATTTGGATTTTTGGAGGTGCCCTCTTCCTTCCGCTCTGCAACAATTGCGTGCTACCGACTACATGAGTCGTGGCGGCAATGTAGAAACAAAAGGGTTCTTCGGGCATTGGTGGGACCAGCACGGGTGGTGATGATAAGAATGTCTTCAGTTCTTCGAAAGCTTGTTGTGCTTCAGAGGTCCATTGAAAGTTACCACGCTTCTTTAGAAGTTTGAAAAAGGGCATTCCGGGACCCTAGGCGAGATGAATCGCCAAGTGCTACCATGCATCGATAAGCTTACGGGCGTCCTTCCGATGGTTGGAGGTTTCATTTTCAGAATTGCATTGATCTTTTACGGTTTGCCTCGATGCCATGTTGTGACACAATAAACCCGAGTAGTTTTCTGACGGGACTCCAAAAGCGATTTTTACGGATTGACTTCATTTTGTAAGCCCTTAGGCTTTGAAGGTTTCCGCCAAGTCGATATGAGATCCTCCTTCGCGAGTTTTGACAACGGCGTCGTCGACATATGCTTCTCGTTCGCCTAATCGAGAGTGAAAACATCATTTGTATCGCGTTGATAAGTTCGCCGGCGTTTTCAAACCGAATGGCATCGTGGCGTAGCGAATCGTAAGCGGAGTGATGAACGAAGTCTTGATGCAATCCTCTTCTTTTAGTCTGATCTGGTGGTATCCCGAGTATGCATCCAGAAAACTCAAGAGCTCACTGCCTGCCGTTGAATCCACCACTTGGTCTATCTGAGGCGGCGAAGGATCTTCGGGCAAGCCTTGTTGAGATCGGTATAATCAACGCACATGCATGACTTTATTCTTTTGCGAACAAATCTTTGGATTAAGCTAGCGGTCAGATGATACACTTCTTTTATGAAACCTGCTGCTAAAAGCTTTGTGATTTCTTCCTTAATGGCTTCTTTCCTGTCTTGAGCAAATCTTCGGAGCCGTTGCTTGATGGGCTTGGCCTTCTTGTCAACGTTCAAAGAGTGCTCGATCACCTCTCTGGGAACACCGGGCATGTCGGATGGTTTCCGCGAAGATGTCGGTTAGCGAAGAAAGGTGACGGCGTCTTCTATTTGGAGGCGAGGCTGTTCCGATCGTATTGTCAGGCAGAGTTGGATGGGTCAAGGATTACCTTTTTGACCCCTTCATCGGGTTTTAGGCTTGCCCTGGTCTGTTTCTTGGCCGGCACCTCTCCTTCATCTTCTTGGTGTTCAGCCGCCTGCCGGATCTTTTCTCTGTCATCTGTCGCTTCTTGAGCTTCGGCCATCTCACAGCTCTCTCTGTCGCAGACGAACGATTGTTTGACATCTCCACGTATGGAAATGATACCCTTTGGCCCTGGAATCTTCATGACGAGATAAGTATAGTGTGGTACGGCCATGAATCTGGCCAGACCAGGCCTTCCTAAGATGGCGTGATACGCCGTCTGGAAGTCGGCCACTTCAAAGTTGAGGTACTCGGTCCGAAAATTCTCCTTGGTTCCAAATGTGACTGGCAAAGTGATTTGCCCGAGTGGTACCGAAGAAGTTCCGGGAATTACTCCGTGAAAGGGTGACGAGCCCCGCTTCAACTCGGAACGGGGAATCTTCATGTCGTCAAAAGTTTTGGAGAAGAGAACATTGAGCCCGCTGCCCCCGTCAACCAGCACCCATTTGAGTTTAACATTGCGCACCACTGGGTTCAACACCAGCGGGAATCTTCCGGGATAAGGGATGTGATCTGGATGATCCGAACGGTCGAAGGTAATGGGAGCCTCGGACCATCGGAGATCTTTCGGGAGTCTGGCATGACGGCGTTGACGTCCCTGGCCGTGAGTTTTTGCTTCGCTTTGACTCGTAAGCCATTGAGCCTCCGTAGATGTAATTGAGCTCCCGTTCCATCTTTTGGTACTCGCCTTCATCATCCTCAGGGGAATTTTGCTTTTTCTTATCTTCTTCTTTTGCCTCACCTCTGGCTGGTCGCTTTCTGGATTCCTTGGCAAATCTCCTCAAAGTGAAGCAATCTTTTGCAGCATGTTTACCTTTTGGGTGAAAAGGACAAATAGCCTCCATCACCGTATCGTAGTCGTCGGTGCGTGGTGCGCGATGACGGCCTTGCTCGGCTGCTGCCACTATTTCTTCAGGCTTTCGTTTCCTGTCGCGTTGTCTTGATGACTCGACGTAATCCCTTTTGTCTTTTTGTCATGCGCGATCATCCTGCCGCTCGGCCAGGGCATCTGAGGCCGTCGCATAGCGGTCCGCCAGCTCGAACATCTCCCTTACGGTGGATGGCGGTTTTCGAGACATCTTCTTGATCAAATCGGGGTCGTTGACGCCCTTCTGGAATGCTGCGATGACTGCTGCCTCCGAGATGTCCCTGATCGTATTCTTCTTTTGCATGAAGCGCCGGATGAATTCCCGGAGCGTCTCATTCTTTTTCTGGCGGAGCTGGTACAGGTCCCATTGCGTTCCAGGCTGCTCGTAAGTGCCCTAGAAGTTGGTGATAAATTGCTCACAAAGATCCTCCCAAGAATCTATGGAATTCGCTGGAAGTCCTGTAAGCCATGCTTGAGCCGAAGAAGTGAGCATGACCGGAAGGTAATTAGCCATCACATTGCGATCGCCCCCGGCAGCCATGATTGCCAGGGAGTAAACTTGGAGCCAAGCTTCAGGGTCTCTTTCTCCGTCAAACTTGGTGATGCTCTTCGGGTTGAATCGCCGGGCGCACCACCGTGGCGAGGGGTGGCCGGATGCCCTCAATAGGGCCGTCGTTGCGCCTTTGTGGAGAACGCCAATAGGGTGATTTAGCCAGCCGGTCTTCGTTTTCCTCTCCACAATAGCGGGGATTGTTACGGTGATCGTCCCGATCGTCGTGGCCAATGCAAAAACGTTCGTAGTTATCTCTGCGCTTTCGTCGCTCTTCGTCTTCCCGATCACGCCGTCTGGCATTTAAATCCATGCGGAGGTCCCGGTTGATGCTGTGCCGCACGTCTTCCCCTCGCCGGAGTTCTCGCCTGTGACGACTACAAGCCGTGTTGCTGCTAGCAGCCTGCGAGTCGACGAGGCGGGTTCGACATGGCTCCTCTGGTGTTCTTTGAACATTGCCGCCACCATAGCTTTGAACACAGGCTACGATCGGAGCGGCAGGGCTATCCGGACCAAGCAGTGGCCCCAAAGTATCAAGAAGCGTTTTGGAGGTCACGATGTTCTGCTGAGGTGTATGAAAAATCGACTGGTTGCCCACCTTTGTCTGCAAGATTTCTTCATTAACGTTACGGCTCCTATTTTGGAGGAGTCTCGCACGGCCTTCTTGTCGTTGATGTTCTTCTTCTGCAGCGTTCGCTGCATCTTTCTGTTGCTGGGATTCCGTTCGCAAATCTTCTATCACAAAAACCCTGCGAAAGCTCTGGAAATCTTCCGCGCCCCCTTCTGAATCAGAGGAACAAGAAGATGAATTGCACTGACCTTTAAGTCCGAGTGGTTTTCCAGCATGCTTGAACACTCGGGTTCCGCCATCAACCGACTCCAACTCTAGACGGGGTTCAGGCTTTTGGCTTTTTATCCAAGGACAGATGGCCATGCCTGTTCCCGATCCGAGTGGTTATTTGGTGAAGGGGCCTCAAGGTTGCCTCAGTTGGATCGATCCGAATCCGAGAGGAAAGATGACCAAAATCGATCGTTAAGCAATGAAGTCCGGACTTGGGCGGAGCGCTGGGCGGCTGAAGGTGGCCATGCTTTTGGCGAAGATCGCCATCGAGCTCGCCAAAATTGATCCTAAGCGCAGCCCCTACAGCGCGCCAACTATCGAGGTTTATTACTGACAATAATTAAAAGGGGGCTAAGCACTGGATCGGAAACTCGATGGTAGCACAAGACACGAGAAATTATACAGGTTCGGGCTCTCGCGGTGGAGATAATACCCTAGTCCTGTGCTCTAGAATTATGAGTGGCTAGTTTATTTGCCGATGATGTTGTCCTGTTGATGGTTCCCCCACCTCTCCCTTTATATAGCAGGGAAGGGTGGTTACAATAGGGAGTCCCACTCGGATACGAGATGGAAACTGCACCCTTATATCTATCCGACTCTATATCAGTTTGGATTACAATCATCCTTTGCCTAATACGACTCGGTTTCCTTAACTGGAGTTTACTCTTGATTATCCATAGCTCGCTCGGCCCAGTATGCCTTTAGTCCTCTGCCGTCGGCCTGGCCTAGTTACGTCCAGTTAGGCCTCGCAAGTCTGCCTTGTGGGCCCCCGGGGTGTATATCCCCCACACCCGGCATAGAATACTGGGCTACTATATTGCCATTTTCCTGCGGGTCCCTTGCGAAAGGTCCAGGCACCTGGCCATAAGGGGTATGTCTACCGTAGTACTCCCCTCCACGGTTTGATCTTACCACTTTAATCTTTAAGTCATGTTGATTTTCAACTTCAGCCTTAAATATCTTAAACTTATCTAATGCTTCTGATCGTTCTTTAATTGGATAGATATAGCCATAATGTGAAAAATCATCAGTGAATGTTATGAATGAATCAAAACCATCCACTGACTTCACAGGAAAAGGACCACATATGTCTGTGTGAACAATTTCTAAAACTCCTGTGCTTCGTTTGGCATCTTTCTTAATTTGCTTAATATATTTGCCCTTAATGCAATCAATGCAATGTTCTGAATCTGAGAAGTCTAACAGGTGGAGAATTTCTTCTTTGATTAATCTCTCAATCCTCCCCCTCGAAATATGGCCTAAGCGACAGTGCTATAATTTCGAAGACGTCTCACTTTCACTTCTCTTTCTCTTATTTAATTCATTCCTCGATGAAGAGGCATTCACAACATTCACATCATCACTTTGGGAAATTAAATAAAGCTTGTCTTATCGGATGGCAAGACCAACATCAACATTATTAAACTTAATTAAACATTTATTGTTCCCAAAATGACATAAGTAGCCATCATCATCCAGACAGGCTACTGAAATCAAATTCCTCCTCATGGAGGGTACAACTAAGATATTATTTAAATGAAAAATGAAGCCACTATTAAGTTCTAAGGGGAGTTCTCCGATGGCTTCAACTTCAACTTCGACGCCGTTCGCAACTCTAATGCTTCTTTCTCCTCTTTTCCGCATCCTCTTCGTATGGAATCCCTGCAAGGAATTTGCAACATGAACAGTTGCACTTGAGTCAATCCACCATGTATGAGTGGGAGAATCTAAATACAGGGATTCATCCATGAATATAATCTTATCCTTACCATGTTTGTTCAGCCACTTAAGAAACTGAACGCAGTCCTTCATGTAGTGTCCCTTCTGATAGCAGTGTCTACATGTATCTTTGTCCACCTCTTCATGAGCCTTGCCTTTGCCCTCATAAGGTTTCTGGCCAGGGGAAAATTTCTTGTTTTGAGGTTTACCTTTGTTCTTAAAGGAAGGCTTAGACTTACTTTGAAAATTGCTCTTTTTCTTTGGTGATGACTTAAGATGATTGATTGAGTCAAGCCTTTGAGCTCTAAACCTTTCTTGTTCTTGAGCATACATAGCCATCAATTTTTCTATACTCCACTTTTCATTTATGGAGTTGTAATTGACTGCAAAAGCCTCATATTCCTTGGGCAAGGAATTCATGATAAATTGCACTAAATGGCCTTCTGATATTTCCATTTCCATGGACTTAAGTCTAGCAGCTATGTTGCTCATTTTCAAAATGTGCTCTCTAATATTGTTTTGCCCATCAAACTTCTGATTCGAAAGCTTCTGCATAAGAGAGCTTGCGTACATCTTAGTAGAGCCAGTGAACTGGCTCTGAACTTTGCTAAGGTATTCCTTAGCACATTCTGGGATGGCACCCCTTATTGCTTCCACGATGGAATTTTTAATTACCATCATGCATTTTCTGTTAGAATTTTCCCACTTCACACGCTCAAGGTCGTATGCCATTCTTGCCGTAGCATTATTCTCAGCACCCGGTTGACCATCAGGGATCGGTTGGGGCTCAGTGGGACGATCATGTAAAATTGCATAATCAATATCTAAGAGTGCAAGTGCCATCTCAATCTTCTCCCTCCAAGATGGATAATTCCCCCCGTTTAGGGGCTCAATCACAGAGATCAAACTCAATATATTTGAAGTGTTTGAAGCTTCATAAGAAAAATAATTTAATCAGTACACTGAAATAAACACTACAAGGATCCTTCTCAATGTCGTCGGCTTTTACCGACGACACAGATACAATTCCCGACGACACAGTATTGTGTCGTTGGCTAGCCGACAACACAAGTCCCTCGACACAGAGTCGACGACATAGCACATCAGTGTCGGTGGCTAACATAAACCCCGCCGACCAAAGCGCATCCTGGGCCGGCCCCGTCAACCTGGCCTGTATCAGCGGCCTAATGTAGCCGCCGACACATAACCAGCCTAACAACGCACCCCCAGCGACGCCGGTCTGACGCGTGGGCCCCACCTGCCCAAGCTGTGTCGTCGGTAATATATGGGCCGCCTATACTGTTGCCCACTGTTTATCGTCGGTTAGGACTATAGCCGCCGACACAGACCCCTACTTGGATTGGCTCCAGAACCAGCTGTGTCGTCGGTAACATATGGGCCGCCTAGACTATTGCCCACTCAGATAAATCGGCTATCATCGTAGCGTCACGACACGACACCCCATGGGAATGGTTCCAGAACCACCTGTGTCGTCGGTCGCATATGGGCCGCCTTTACTATTGCCCACTCGTATCGTAAGCTATTACTATAGCCGGCGACCACGACTCTCTTCGATTGGCTCGAGAACCACTGGTTACATTTGTGTCGTCGGCTCTATTTCTAGCCGACGACAAAAGTTGTAAAAAATGAAAAAAAATACTGGGAATTTTAAAAAAAATCCAATTTTAACCTACAATAAAACCCCATTCCCAGCAGTTTTATATTCCCGATTGCCCAAAACAATCACAACATCTAATTTCACACACATTACCACATTCGCATTTACCGATACAATTCACAATTGACCACATAAATCGTAGCGTGTGCCCTTTACAAGATTTACCACCAATAAATGCTTTCTCAATAGATTGCCGTGTTGTGTATGTCACACAAGCTGAGCAACTCAGAGAAGGTTTTAAGGTTGCATCATGGTTGTGGGCTTCAGTGTCTTCCAGAACAACAGATGAAAGCTCCCCAAATGATGTGAAATGATCTTTCAAGACAGATTCCTGTAAACAAAGTAGTCAAGGACATCGGAAGTTAAAAAAAATTTGTGATCAAGTAGATACAGTGGCCATTAATTTCTTTAACATCTTACTCCTTTAAGTGGAAATAAAGAAGTTTAATTTGAACATGGAAAGACAAGTTACAGTTCTAGTTCTACTTGTTCATAAAATAAACAGACAAGCTCAGATAAAGGTTAAGTGCTGGCACAGTAAGTACACCGGATGATAAGACCATGTATATAACATAAGATCTTGCAAACATCTCTCAGAAGCAACAAATAGCAATGCAGACATTATACCAAGCATGTCTTAATGAACAATATTGCTATGCGAGGTGAAGCCAAAATGCCAAACATATTACCATAGAAAAAGAGTTAATTCATTCTAAGCTACTTCTTGTAGAGTGGCTGTGTCTTGAGATTTAATCACAGAATAATAATAAAAAATAATAAACTCAAGAACAGATATAATTATTGATAACACAGATAATTTAGGCCTGACAGCTACTGAAGAGTTGATGTGCATCAATTTGAAAAAAAATTCTATAGTTAGTAATTACTGAAGAGTTGATGTGATTAGCCCCTTAACTCCCATTGGCTTCAAACTCTGCATACCTTTCTTTGTAGTGGTGGACAGAAGTATTTTCCATGAATTACAGGGCCAATCAAAACATGCAGGAAGTTACAAAAGAAACGGATGTTTGCTTTAATCTTCTCTTTCTTTTCCACTATAGCTACATTCCATACTACATTTCCAGCAATTTTTGCTACTGCATGCTATCAAAATCTCAAGCCTGACATGGAAAACATTTTGTTTCTAAAACTTTACTTGTATATTGGTGATTCCTTGTAGATTTGTGCAAAATCAACTCCCAGTTGTGTTTCCATGGATGTCGAAGAAACTTCTAGCATCCAGGTAGATGGGTTATAGTCATCCTTGATCTTGGGTACTCCAGGGATTGCCTGGAAAATAAAGACATTTAATGGTGTACAGAATTGAGTAGCTGCATATTTAGGATGCAAATAATTACACTATAGTGATAGAAAGAGTAATCTTAATATTGCTTGCCGTTTCATCATATAGGTAGTAAGGGATTAGGAACAGATCTATAATGGATTCCGAAATGGAGAAAATGGTTATGTACATGACTGTTGGCAATTTAAAATTTATAAGAAAATAAATAGAGCAAGTTAACCAGCACATAAATATATTACTGTGTAATGATTGATAATCACCTGGAAATATTGGATGACCTGACAAGAATTATCTCCAAGCGCCCAGTGTAGATTAACTCTCCGCCTCTTTTCATCAGTATATTGATATAGCACAATTTTTTTTAAAAAAAATCTTTTTAACCTGTATTTTCGAGACACAAGGTGCTTGTGAGACCCAATGATCTAATCTCTTTCACCTAGGCAAGCTAGAGATGAAAGGGATAAACAGTGTAAGGGTATATTTCACTAATTTAACTTTGCAATGGTAACTTTGCCAGAAATTCAGCAATAGTATTAACAGTCAGTCTGTCCACCTGCTAATGAAAAATTGGTTCAGCTAACAACATAAGTTATATAGTCAACAATAATGAATTCAGGAATCCTATCTCTGTTGGCCCACCAAAGCTTTATAAAGCGGTTGCCCATCACAGCATCTGGAGCTTTTAGTGCAGCTTCAGCTTCCTCTCTTTTAGAGAATTGGACAAAAGCTTTTTCGTTGTTAGACGGAATATAGATATCAACCAGAAAATAAAATGCTTTAACAAAGAAAAAAAGTCCAAAGCATGCTGGAGTTATATCACAGTGAGATCTAAAATCCACCACAAACTGACGTTACTCAAGATTCTGGAACATAGCAATTACGTAAAAGGATAAAACTAAAATGCAGGATAGAATGCAGAAGATTATGTGAAGACCAAGAAATAAACAGACCTGCATATCTTCAACAACAATTCTATTTACACCATGCTCCATGGGGCACATATCCTGAAGAGGCAAACATATAAACTACTTAATTGCTATTTCTTAAAAGAAAGGAAAAAAATCATTCACAAAATGAAAGAGCATGGTGCATGCCAGTATTAGACCTTGTCAAGTCTTGCCACAGAGCAGCCAAGAGTTCTCACATTTTAACCTACAATAAAACCCCATTCCCAGCAGTTTTATATTCCCAATTGCCCAGAACAATCGCAACATCTAATTTCACACCCATTACCACATTCGCATTCACCGATACAATTCACAATTGATCACAAACGCACATATAGCAAAATGCATCAATAATTCACAAATTCAGCTCACAAACCAAAAGAGTACATCACATTCACAATCAACAAGTCTATGAACCAGCAAAAGCAATAACTAACTAAGTCTGTGAACCAGCAAAAGGATCAGCAAACACCCTGTCGACGAATTGATCTGTGGCCGATCTTGTGCCACTAGAATCACCTCCCTACGGAGCATTCGTCGCAGGAGCAGGCGCAGCTGAGGTGGACACCTACAAGATTAGAGGAAACCACAATTTTCAAAACTTTTGTGCATTTGTGTACTTGTATGAATAGTTAGCAGCTGGAACAAAATGCATTACCCGGCGTCGATTGTTCGGGTGAAGAACGGCGGCGGAGGTGGCATCTGCTGGTGGCCGAGGGTCCCGCCCAACGATATTGTGGATATGATATGTTAGCATCTGAAATGTGCAAGTACAACGTAGCTACGTATACAATCTTAATTACCTGTATATAGTTGAACATCTAGAGGTTCTGACTCTGGAGCGCCTCGTACCGCCTCCTATCCTCCTCTCGCTCTCTGCCTCCATTTGCTCGTCACTTTGCCTCTCTGCTTTGCAACTCTGCGATCATCTTCGCTGGGCTTCGGTGTGCCTTTGGTGGAAGAGGCGGCTCTTGTCGGCGATGCCGACTTGGCCCTGTCGAGTCGGGTGCCACCACCGAGTCCATGAAGCCGAGCCTACCGTGACTCCTCCCACCAAACTAGTCGTAGATGACCAGAGGGTCGACCGGCATGGTCAAGGGGTCACAGTCGACATCGTGCTTCTCCTTCATGGCTGCACTGTATGTATCCTGCAAAACAAATAAGATATGAAGTGGATTAGCTCGGCCACAGTTGAAGTAGCTGTAGAGTAGCGAAAAGAGACAGCCACTTACAATCTTCTCCTGGGTAGCCGGGGGCATCGGTGGTTCGCGTCTTGTCGGGACGGACGGGCGTGTGTGCTGCGCCCCACGGTGAACTCATCGGGCTCAAGTCCCGTCTCTGACTCCTGCAGTTCAATTTCAAATGTGAAATGAAAAACTGAATTGACAAGAATGCTAGAGTTGTACTTAGTATACTTACGATATCGCGCGTGACGTGACCCATGCCTCGTCCACCTAGGTAGGTCACACAGATCTCGGGGTTGGCTTCTCGATTCCCCCTATTCCTCTTGGACCTCTCGATCCACTCCTTCAATGCCCACATCTTGCAGAGCTCCCTCCAGGCCTGTGGACACTTGTCCATCTAGTCCGGACACCAAGGCTGGTACTCCTTTGCCTCGAGGTACTACTGCAAGGCATGTGCCCTCGAGATCTTCATCCCCGTGCTCCTGAAGTGCTTCATCACCGCGTCCCGGCGGGATAACCTAATGGCGTCCCTGACAGTCTTTGCCGCCATTGTGTCGAGCACATGGCGACAAGCATGATAGTCGTCCTGGGATGCGTCAGGGCCAAGCCGATACCTCGCCTGAAACGAAACAAACACGTGAAGCTATAAACACGAAAACATCAATAGAAATGACACTTACCCAGAACTCGGCTATGCAATGATCCGTGACAGTGCCTCTCTGGTCATCCTCCACGAGCGAGTAGTCGCTCCACCTAGTCACCAGGCGTCGAGCATCACCCTCGCCCACAAGCCCGGGGTAGAGCTGCTTCAGGATCTCCCCTAGCAAGTGGCCCGGCTCCTACTTACCCTTGTTGAGGGAAACCAAGCCCCTGCATGAAGAATTAATAACAAGTGGTTAGCAAGTTTGTGGTTAGCAATAAAAGACATCGAAAATTTGTAGCACATACCTTTGCCCGCTAGAAACAACTATCTCTATCCTGTCGGCTGGATCTGTGGGGGCTTTTGGCAATTTATTCCGCCCCTGACTTTTCTTGGTTCCCGCGGAGCTCGAGGCACCCCTAACTCGGTACCAGTTGACTCCCATGGATCCCAGTCCTCGTCCCCCTCCTCAAGCGGCCTGAGCCCACCAACCCCAACGAAGCTCCTCATCCCCCTCATGGGAGTCGGTGGTCGTGTGGTGCTCCTCCACCTCCTGGGAGTCAGTGGTAGCCACCACCTCCTCACCCTCCTCGGAAGCGTCGTACTGGGGTGAGCTGCCCTCGCCTGCACTCCTCATGCCCCCCTTCCCGAAGACCTTCTTCAATTTTTTGGCCAACTTCTTCGCACCTCCAGCCATCCTGCACAAATTAAATTAAATGACATAAAGTACATTGATATTAATTGAAACGAATAAAATATAAACGTATATAAAATTAAATGACATAAAGTATATAAAATTAAACCTATAAAATTAAATAGTTTAAAAATCTTCGGCTTCCTCTTCCTCTTCCTCTGCCTCTTCCCTTTCCTCCTCTTCTTCTCCTTCTACATGAGATGGGTATACCGATCCCAAAATATTATCTAGCCCATCACCAATATCGACGTGCAGCTCTCCTGGTAACTCTTGTTCTCGGAATACCTCCACGTCTGGGTGAGAATCGTAGTCGTCTTCCGTGAGATCAGGCAATCTACCAGGTGGAAGACATTTATGTACAATCCACCAACTTTTGTAATTCGGGTGGGCGTATGGCAGATAGAACACCAGCTCGACTTGTTCGAGCAGAATGAACATGTCAGGCTTTTGATATAGCTTCTTATGATTGATCTCCACTAGTCCTAGTTTGGAGTACGCCGCACCCCACTAGTTGGATGGAACCATCTGCAACGAAAGAGCACGAGCGAGAGATCTTTGTTGCCTTCATATGAAATTTCTACAATATCCTCGATGATCCCATGGTACTCTATGTCTGGACCACCAGAGTCATCGGTGACATAACTCACGACGCCGCTGTTCGCCGTAGTTGCATTGGGGCGAGCTGACTCAGCCGCTTCGGATCGAAATCGATATTCATGGCAATCATAGCATCCATGGACCTTAATTCTACGGCTGCATCCACGTGACATTTGTCGGAGATCATTGTGCACGCTGCGATGTCTTTAACACTGCACAAGCATTCGAGGCAAAATTCATCAAGGAATAAATGCCACACATTTGTAAATTAAGTGAACTTGTATAAGAGGAAGAAGGTTACGTGGTAATGAAACCAGGTTAGAAAGTTTGGATGGCCTTGTCCACGACCTCGCCGTTTCATGTTGTCAATTTGTTCGCCGGAAGGTTCACCTGATCCTTCCCACTCGTCTTGAATAAATTGACTACAAGATTTAATATTTATTTCAGACATTTATTTCATAAGTACATATTTATGACTTATTTCAGACATTTATTGACTTACTCGATGTACACCTTCATTTCATCCATGTTGTCGCACATTACGCATAACCGAATCAAATTTTTTCCATTGCATCCAAGTCACGTGTGGTGCTTTTGCCGACATTTCATCCGGCTTGGTCATGGAACACCTCCAAGTTGGAAGTACTTCTGCGACGTGCCTTCTTATACCTTGGTTGTGGCACATGGACCTTGTTTTTTGTCGTAAAGTATTTGTCCGTGAAGTAGGCGATCTCCTGAATCAGCCAAGCTTCGGCAATACTACTTTCGACTCGTGCTTTGTTCTTCACCTTCGCTCTAAGACTTTTCATCATGCGCTCCACAGCATACATCCACCTAAACTACACCGGCCCCCCAACTTTTGCTTCATATGGCAGATGAACTAGTAGATGTTGCATGCAATTGAAAAACCCAGGGACATAAATCTTCTCGAGCTTTGTCACAAGCACGACAATGTCCTTCTCCAATTCCTCCATCCTCGATGCGGATATCTCTTTTGCACAGAGCTCTCGATAGAAGAAGCTAAGCTCGCCAATGTGATCCATATATCATCGTCAACATATCCACGCCACAGTACCGAAACACAGACGCTCTATGAAGACTTTGTAGTCGTGGGCATTCATCCCATTTAACTTGCATTGCTCTATACTAACGGCATGTCGAAGGTTAGCCACATAACCATCACGGGAATTTAACCTTTTCCTTAATCCAATCAAGAATCGCTTTATTTGCCCCGTGTAAGGCGAATTTTGCCCTAGGTTTCCTCCCATTCTCATCGAGGTTCATGTTTGGCCGATCACATATCGAGCTTGATCGGACGTGCTTTCTTGTTATCTTTAGTCTTCGTGGGATGTCCTAGTTTGTGTTCACGATCGACTTCGCATATATTTTTCTCTTGGTGCATCACGTCGATGTTGTGAGGTAGCTTCATGTCTTTTGCATAAGGAAGGTTGTAGATGCTGCACTTATGAGTCAATGGTGCTCCTCACCATGGTCTTTCACATACCCGATATCCGCTAGATCGTCATGTCAGTCGATGATATCCTCGTGACTTCAAACATTCGGGTGACCCCTTCTTCACGATCTTGCCTTTCTGAAATGCCTTTTTGATTCCTAAATGGGTGCTTGGCTCAGAAACAACGGTGACAATCGAACCAACAGGACTTACCCCCATTTTTAGTGTGAAAGCATGTCTCGTGTTACGTGATCATATAGGGCATGACAACTTTCCATGCGTGCTCCACCCCGAGAACATGCCATCTGTTGGAAAATCGTGTATTGACCACGGTATGCGACACGCATCCTAAAGTTCTTCCTTGTAGCTATCATGTGTCAAGACTCCTTTAGTCCACAGTCGATCGGCTCTTCTCAGAGGTTGCATGAATAAATCTAAGTTTTTCCAAGAGACTTAGGCCGGTATTATAACGAAAGAAACATGTACACTTCTTTCAAGCGAGTTGAGGCGGCGGGTTATGCGGGATTGTGAACACCGGCCAAGCCGCAGTGCTGGTGCGCCATCATATTGAATGGCGTGAACCCGTTGGTCGAGAGGCCTATACGCACATTCCTAGGCTCCACCGCAAATTCAGGGTGTTGTTGGTCAAAGTGCCTCCAAGCTTCTGTATCAGACGGATGAATCATCACGCCCTCCTTTCTACGCTTGCCCTCTTTGTGCCACCTCATGTGTCTCGTCGTGGCCTTGGACATGTACAGACGCTGCAGACATTGAGTGATCGGAAAGAAACGGAATGTTTTTGGGCCACCGTCGTCTGTCTCATTCCACGTTCTGTACATTTAACTTCCTCGTACTGACTCTCATTACAATGCTTACAGTGAGTCAGCCCAGAATCGGTCTTCCAATAAAGCATGCAGAACTTTGGGCAATAGTCTATCCTCTCGCACGGCATGCCTAACATGCGAAGAAGCTTCTTCGACTCGTAAAGATTCGGAGTCATATTGTGTCCACTCGGAAGGAGGCTATCCAGCAGTTTGCAAAGGTCGTTGAAGTAATTGGCTGATAGGTTGTACTTGGTCTTCACCGCCATTAGACGCGACACTGCCGATAGTACAGATCACATCGGTATGCTCATGCAAATGCAACTTGGCAGAATCAAGGAGCTTCTCGAATTGTTCGCAAGTGGCTCGGACTCTTCCTCGGGGAGAGATCGTAAGCCGAGCCACATCATCCGTGAGCTCGTCTAATCTATCAACCGACCGTCGTAGCCCTCTTCAAAATCCACAGTACACACACCGCGCCGGACGCTTTTCTCGCCATGGGCTACCCAGACAAAGTGTCGACGATCGGGATAAATCAACCGCAAGAAGTGAGATGGGGGTTAGTGAGATACGGGACCGAGCTGCGCTTTGCTCAAGCGGAGAGCGGAGGAGATGCGACGTTGGTCGGAGCAAGACGACAACGAGCGTGAGGCCGAGATTTATACTGGTTCGAGCCCCTGTGGAGGTAATAGCTCTACTCCAGTCGCCTTGCGGCAGTATTCTTAGCTATTTCTGAGTACAGGGGTGTGTATACAGCTCAAGTTCAACAATGGCTACGTCTAAGCTCGAGCTATGGCGTGTTGTGTGTTGTCTTCATGTCCCTTGAGAGACTGCGCATCCTTGGTCTTATACCTCCTCTGCACGCAACGGATGGGAGAGATTCCCGGGAAGTGGCCTTCATGCACGTTGTGGGCTGGCAGTAACCGCCCCGGACTTGTTGCACGCTCCTGCTTCATCCCCACGACCCGCGCTTTGGCAACCGCCGGTCAAATGTACGATCCGAAATCCAAGGGTGGACTACGGCTTCGAACGAGAGCCTACCCGAGCTCGAGGTCGTGCGGAGCCATGCTCGGGTCCAGCGCGCTCTAGGTCGAATGCCTCGGCACACCCCCAGGTCGTGGTTGGGGTCTCCCGAGCTCGGGGGGTCCGCTGACCGCACGCTGGCCGGTCAAGGGACGCCCAGGCCTCGTCAACTAGCCCCCGAGGCTTAAGGTCGTGGCTGGAACACGGGCCGACCTTGAGCCTCTACAGCCGGGACTGATTTCTGGAACCTTCGAGTTTGAGGTCGAGGTCGGGCGGAAAACGTAACGCCAGGCCGTGATGAAAATGACACCTGGCGCCTCTTGATCTCCGGAACTCCGGTACGGATGCAAACGATTGACGGACACCTGCTATGTCTCGAAACCGCAACCCAGGCCTTAACTGCACCTATCAAATCGTGGCCGGCGCATCCTTCGAAGCGCCGTGGACTGGATTTGGCGACGGTGCGGCCTATCAACTCAAAACCGCAGCGACTGTTGAGGAAACTTCCCGACTAGCGCCCTTCGTCTTCCAAGCCTCCGCGCCCAAGCAAAAAACCTCCTCCCCCGCCTCCGACCGGAATCGCCACGATCGCCATGGCCAAGCTAGGGAGGAGCACGTTGTCGCCTGCAAGGATGAAGGAACTCGAGACCCTGGGACTACTTGATCCATTCACATGGCGGCTGCCAGGCAATGAGACCGAGCCGCGCCCGGGGGCAGCGAGATCGCTTGCACCGAGCACTACGTCCTCTTGACCCTCGGACCCGGAGAGCGAGTTCCTCTCTGTGGTCCTCACCGATTCTTGAGATCGAGCTCATAAACACAGTGCCAAACTCCATTCTTACTCTTGCCATCTTCTCCCACCTGTGCGAGGGGTTCCTAGGAATCCTCCCAACCCTCGCTCTTCTTTGGTACTTCACCTCTTCCGCTCTGGGAAGGACCCGTGGTCGGATGCCTCTACTTAGACAATGACAGACTCAAGTGGTCCTTCCCCAAGATCCAAGCTCGGGACTCTCTCGGGCCATGGTCCGAGCGGTGGTTCTACCTGAAGAAAGGGGAACTCAGCACGCTATCATATGAGGGAAAGCCCGTCGGCGGGAAGAAGGAGACCCCAGAGGCGGACGATCCCGAGGCCGACGAAGAGGCCATCGCCGCCATTCATCTCTGCACCGAACGCGGTCTCACCGGGCAAGTGATCGCTGTCGACTTCTTGCAGAATCGGGTGTCCCCCCTGCGGAGGCGGACGCACCCATTCTACGAGATCCAGGGGCGCATCAACTCGACCCGCGAGGGTACATCTGGTATGCCTCCCTGCCTCGTGGTCTTGCTCGAGTCTGCCCCTCGATCTTCTCTGAAGGTCGTTCCCCTTTGCAGCGCCGAAGGAGTCTTGGGTTGCCGCTAGGATGAACGAGATATTCGGGAAACTGGCACACAACTTCTCCATGGGCGACTCGCGTCAAGAACGCGTGCTCGCCGAAGGCCGAGGTAAGCCATCCCGACCAATGGCTCGACCGAGCGACCTCGGGGCCCTCCTTGATCCTTTCATGTACGCAGACCATCAGAGCTATTCGTCTGACGGCGGATGCTCCGCCGCCCGGGGTCAAGAGCAAAAAAGGGAAGAAGAGGCCTTCCCCGGCCGAAGCGGACCGCTAGGAGGCGAAGAAACCTCATGTCGAGTGGGGTGACCGTGCCATGGTAAGGATCCCGCTAGTCGAGCCCCCGAGCCCGTGCTCGTGTGTCTTGCTGGTTGATGAGTTTCCCCCTTTGCAGCAGCAGAGCGCGGCGGCCGCCGCCAGGTCCTCGAGCCCTCTCCCGGCTCTGGGACCTCGAGCTCGGAGCTCCGCCGCAGCGGATGACGTGGAGCCGGCACGGGCTCCGAGCCCCGGTCGCGAGGACACACAAGCGAAGTGCCCCATCAGCCTTGGGGCAACAAGACCTTCGCCGACCCTCAACGAGGCGGAGGCTGGTAACCCAGGTAAATTCCTGGCTTCCTGGACTACTGTCTTCCCCGCATCTTTCCGGCTTAGTGTATGTTTTTGATCGTAGACCTTGAGCACCCGAGCTCGAAACTTGCCCGTTTTGACGATGGCTGTTGTCCAGGGCGAGTCCGAGTCCGAGGAGGAGACAGACTCCTACATGTTGGCCCCGCGCCGACCCTCGCGCCCGACGTGGACCCCATCGGGGTCGCCGAGCCTGGTCCCGGTCGGCGAGTTCGACCAAGGCATCGACGACCCGGACGAGGAAGAGCTCCAGCCCGCGACCAGCGCGGATTTCGACATTGGCGAGGCGGAGGACGTCACTGCCACCGACCTCCCTGAAGTCGGCGTGGGGGAGAGCACCTAGAGTGCGGCGGCCACAGCTGCGGAGGCCCCCCAGCCGCTCTTGCCCACCGTCGCTTTGGGCGCCGAGGACGCGATGCCCCCGGCCACCGGAGATGGCCACACCGTGGAGGCGCCTCGGGCCTGCTCGACCGAAGCCGCACCTGGGGCCGAGGCCGTGATACCTCAGGCCACGGAGGATGATCGCGCGGCGGCCCCGGCCATCGTCCCCCCGGCGTCGGAAACGAGCGGATCCCCGACCACCGAGGTCGAGACCAATGCTGCCACCACGCCCACTCCTGCCGGCGAGTTGGGCCCTCCGGAAGAGGCGACGGGATCCCAGGCCGCCGCCAACGTGGGGACTGAAGGTCTCGGCTCGAGCGTGCCGGTGGTCGTTGCGGCCGACTTCACCCCAGGAGCCGTGGGCGACGAAGAGGAGATCTCCCGTGATCGTATCGGCAATCGTGAGGAGTATACGCGTGCAAGCCTGGAGAGCCGAGTTCGCAGGGTAAGGACCCCATCACATACCTTGTAGCTTGTAAGCTTGAGTTCCTTGTCGCTTATCTCGGGCCACCCCTCCTGTCATGAAGGCAATCAATAATGTCTCCCAAGGTCTGCGAGGCTTCCAAGAGCACGCCGTCGTGCTAAGGGGCCTCCTGAACGTGGTGGAGGCGCGAGAGGCTGAGCGCTCCAGACTCATCAGGACCATTGAGGTTGATCAGGAGGAGCTCGAGCAGAAGGCCGGGGAACTTGAAGAGCTTCGCCGAAGGATGTTAGTGCAGGAGGTTACCCACGCGGCCGAGCTCGAGCAGACCAGGGTCTCCGAGCGCGAGTTTGGCTTCAAGGTCGTGGAGCAAGAGCGCACGCGTTCGGCCAAGGCGCTCGAGGCCGAGCGGGCCAAGATCGAGGCCCTGGAGAAAGCCGCTGCGGCGCAGGCGCCTTCTTCGATGGAGGCGTCCCCCAAACTCGAGGCCAAAATCCTGGAGCTTGAAGTGAAGCTCGAGCGCACCAGTCAGGCCCTCGAGGCCGAGCGAGCCAAGGTCGTGGCGCTGGAGAAAGCTTCCGCGGAACAAGCGGCTTCCTCAGTGAAGGCGTCCTCAGAGCTCGAGGCCAAGGTAACAGAGCTTGAAGGGAAGCTCGAAGGCAAAAAAAGGCGGCGGCGCCATGGCCCAACTCCGGGACGACGACGACCGGCCGCGGAGCACTCCAAGGAAACTCTCTAGTACCAGGGCGAGCTGTCAACCTTGAGGGCCAAGGTCGACGAGCTCGAGCAGGAGAGGCTTGCCCGCGAGATGGTCGATCTGTAAAAACGCTTAAGACAAAACGTGTTAATAGAGCTATGCTACTTTTGGAAAGTAGAGGACTCTCACCCTATTCGTTTCCTCCGCTTAGGAGAGTACATTTGGTGTTTGGCCTTTTCGCTCCTAGTCAAGCGCCGTAGGTCGTATACCAACAGGATACCCTTATCCAGCCCCCGTTGGGTCCGAGGTCGAGCAACGCCGGCCTTGGGCGCAAGATTTGCACGCTAGCGAACATGACTTGCAGAATGGAGAAAAAGTCCGCAGGGGACATAGACGTGACAACAGTGATAAAGAGATGGTTACGCCCGGACTAACGTTCGAATTACAACCGCGACTATGCGCACCGCTCCACAGTCAAAGTGGCGAGGCTCTTGGGTTGGGCCCGGGCACAAGGGAGAGCTAGATTGCGAAGAGGTTCAGCTTACGTTTAGCTCGTCCACTGGGGGTGAACGTCAAGCTTGCGACACTTAGACCAAGAGCAAATGCGCTGCGTACGAAGGTCGTGAAGAAAAAGGAGTCTCGGACAAAGAGGACCGTATCAACACGAGTGGTAGCAGACATAAAGAGCGAGAATAAAAGAACAGCTTTTATTGAAATTTAAGGTATAGAGGTTACACATAAAACTTCCGAAGCTGATCTATGTTCCACGAGCTAGAGAGCTCTCTGCCATCGGGCATCGCTAGCCGGTAAGCCCCCGTGCGATCTGTTGAAACGACTCTATAGGGGCCCTCCCACCGTGGGGATAACTTGTTGGTGTTGGACGAGCCCTGAATCCGCCTCAGGGCTAGGTCCCCAACAAGGAGCTTCCTAGGTCGTATCGACCGAGACGCATATCTGCGAACAGCTTGCAGGTAGTGCGTTGATCGTAGCAGTGCACGGCATCTTACTTCTTCTGCGAGGGTAAGGTCGAGAGACCGCTCGTGCTCGAAGTCGACTTGGTCGACCAAGCTGACCCTGGCAGAGCCCAGCGTAACCTCGGGAGGCAGGACGGCTTCGGTACCGAACACGAGCTGGAAGGGTGTGGACCCTGTGGCTCGGCTTGTCGTGGTACGAATAGACCATAGGACGGTGGGAAGTTCGTCCACCCAGGTCTTGCCGCAGCGTTCGAGCTCATCTGCAACTCGTTTCTTGACGCCCTGGACGATTTGCCCGTTGGCGCGTTCCGCTGCCCCGTTGCTCTGGGGGTGAGCCACTGAAGCGAAGCATACTTTGATGCCGAGTTCCTCGCAAAACTCCTGGAACAACTCACT
This sequence comes from Guadua angustifolia, assembly GCA_036346375.1. Taxonomy (NCBI): domain Eukaryota; kingdom Viridiplantae; phylum Streptophyta; class Magnoliopsida; order Poales; family Poaceae; genus Guadua; species Guadua angustifolia. The sequence goes on from CM070510.1 coordinate 22,064,093, forward strand.
GGTAAACTGAGTACCGTTGTCAGTGATAATTTTGCAGGGAACCCCGTACCTGGTGACCACGAACAAGCGGAAAAAACGAACGGCCGCCCGAGCAGTTATGGTCGAGACCGGTTCAGCTTCTATCCACTTGGTGAAGGTATCAACAGCGACGAACAGGAACTTCTTTCCTCCGGTCGCCTGAGGAAAAGGGCCGAGGATGTCCAGCCCCCATGTCGAGAAGGGCCAGCGGCGGGATGGTGCGGAAGCGCGAGGCGGTGATGCGACTTCCGGGCATGGAATTGGCATGCTCGGCAGGTGCGGACGATATCACGAGCATCCTGAAGTGCTGTTGGCCAGTAATACCCCATGCGGAAGTCCAGTCTCAACGATCGTCATGCCACTCACGGCGGTCGTCGCGCCGGTCGCGGCGATTGCGCTTCCGCGGCGTGGGGTCCTCGTCATCGCGCTCGGCGGTCAAGACCCGCCTGGTCTCTCCTGCCTCGCGCTTCCACGCCTTCTTGCTTGAATGGCCGGAACCTTTCGAGGTCCCGGCCTCGTCCTTGCCTTGGCCACCCTTGGGGCCGGGTGTTGGCCCCCTCGCCTCCGCGGCCCGCGCACACTTATGTGCGAGGGAGAAGAGCTCGGAGGTGGTACTGACAGTACGGGTGGCCATCTTCTCCTTCATTTTGCAGTCGCGTACGCCTCTTCGGAAGGCAATAACGACCGATTGCTCCGAGATGTGGGGGATCGTGTTGCGGCAGTGACAAAACCGCTGAATGAAGTCGCGAAGCGACTCCCCCTTTTCCTGCTCCAGAGCGTGGAGGTCGTCCTCCATACATGCCCGGCTGCGCGTAGGAGCCCTGAAAGTTGGCGACAAAGAGGTCGCACAACTCCCCCCACGAGCGCACCGACCCTCGCGGGAGATTTAACAGCCAAGAGCGAGCAGAACCTGTCAAGGCTGTTGGAAGGTAGTTGGCCATGATCTTTTCAGACCCGCCAGCTGCCCGCACCACCGTCGTGTAGATCTGGAGGAACTCTTCCGGGTTGGTGGTGCTGTCATATTTTTCCACGGACGCCGGGCGGAACCTGTCCAGCCACGTCACGCGGCGCAGACGCCGGGAGAAGGCTTGGCACCCGACGCCATAGAGGGAGCCCAGCCGTTCATCGGGGGCCCGGTCCGGAGACCGTTCCTGGGAGCGCGGTACCTGGCTCCCTATAGAGTCGGAGGAGTGAACCTCCTCCTTAGTCCGAGACTGAGAGCCACGGGAGGGGCTCCCATCGTCCGAGACCACCTGCTTCCCATGGCGGCGCTCCCGGACCGGGTGGCACGGCAGGCAGCCACGGAGATCATCGCCGGGATGGCGGCGGCTTTCATCCAAGTGCGACTGAAGGTCCCCACGGTCCCACGCGGAACCAGGACCCCGGCAAGCCGCGTTTTCCCTCGGCTCGGCCCACTGGTGGGCTGCTTTTGGGGCGGCTAGACTCTGAGAGCGCCCGGCATGCGCCCGAACAGGGCACCGACAGCGTTCTACGGCGGTCGAGAGCCCTACCGTGGCGGCGCCCACGAGACCGGCGATATCGCGCTGACCATGGGGTGGCCGGAGAATCTCCTGCGAACTCCACCGGAGGGTGGTCCAGGAGAGCATGAACCGCGTGCAGATTCTGGGCAGGAGTGGCGGCCTCCATGGCCAGCCGACGTCGCACAGGGTGCTCCACCGCTTCCAACAGAGCCACGCTACCACCCTACGGCGGTGGGGTGAGACGGTCCTTCGACCGGAGAGATTGCCGGGATGCGTCCTGAGCGCCGCTCGCCCCCGCTGCCCCTTGATGTTGAGAACCCGCCATCTTCAGACGCGCGGGCTGACTTCTTGAAGAAGGAACACCGAAGTTCGTCGGGGAGTAAGCCGGGAAAACCAACCACTAGCCCCCTACTTGGCGTGCCCCTGTCGGCGTATTCCGCCTGACAGGCCCGTGATCTATAGACCGGGTTTTGTTCGATAGGAGGGCGTCTTCGTGGCTGGCTAACCCTAACGAGAGGAAACCCTAGAGACTCCCACGTAGTGAACTTTGGTGGCTATGAACTAGGGATGACACAGAGATTTTTACCTAGGTTCAGGCCCCCTTTGCCTTGGGTAATAGCCTTACTTCCTGCTAGATTGTTTAAAGAGTGTTTGAAACTAGTACAGTACAGTGCTTGGGAGTTACAAGTTCTTCCTTGGGCTCTACTGCGGAACTCTTGCTTGTTCGACTCGTCGTCTCCCTTTCCCATGCACCAGAAGGCCCTTATATAGGCCGGGCTAACAGGAGTAGGTAAAAGGGGGGTCATCATGCTGATCCTAATGCATTTATTACTCCTTCTGTCTTTGTCCGTTCCTCGGCCTCACTAAATGCCGGCCATGGCCTCGCCAGTCCGCCCGCAGACGTGACCTCTCTTTGTGAGTAGGTGAGGCGTCGGAGGAATGGGCTTGTTGCAGAAATTTCGCAGTTGATAGGCTCGACACTGGCGAGCTGCCGTCTGCACGATGCGATAGGGAAGGAGACTTGAGGTGAAGCTACCTCGCACCACCTTTTGCCTCACGGCGGGCGGCAGCGGGCGTGCTCGCCCACCGCCGCTGGCGCCGTGGGGGCGGCACGGCGGCGGGCGTGCTTCGCTGCCCGTTCGCCCGAGCCGCCACGTGGACTAGCCGCTAAGCGGCAGGCGTCTCGCCACTGCTCACCGGCGCCACGTGGCGGGCACTGCCGGGCGAGCCGTGCTTTCGCCGCCCATTCGCCAAAGCCGCCACGTGATCGGGCGCCGGCAGCGGCGTGTTTCGCCACTTTCGCCGGGCGCCACGTGGGCGGCACGGCGGCGGGCGTGTTTCGCCGCCGTTCGCCGAAAGCCGCCACGGATCGGGCACGGCGGCGGCGTGCTTCGCCACTTTCGCCGGGCGCCCGTGGTAAGCATTGCCGGCGGGCGTGCTTCGCCGCCCGTTCGCCAAAGCCGCCACGTGATCGGGCGCCGGCAATGAGCGTGTTTCGCCACCTTTCGCCGGGCGCCACGTGGCGGCAGATTGCGGCGGGCGTGCTTTCGCCGCCGTTCGCCAAAGCCGCCACGTGATCGGGCGCCGCACAGCGGCGTGCTTCGCCACCGCCGCCGGGCGCCACGTGGGTCGGCACTGGCCGCGACCGTCTTTCGCCGCCGTTCGCTAAGCCGCCACGTGGGTGGGGCGCGGCGGTAGCATGCTTCGCCACCACCGCCGGGCGCCCGTGGGCCAACACTGGCGGCGGGCGTGCTTTCGCCCGCCGTTCGCCAAAGCCGCCGTGGATCGGGCGCCGGCGGCGGGCATGCTCGCCACTGCTCGCCGGGCGCCACGTGGGCCAACACTGCCGGCGGGCGTGCTTTCGCCGCTTGCTTCGCCGAGCCGCCACGGATCGGGCACGGCGCGCGGCGTGTTTCGCCACCGCCGCCGGGCGCCACGTGGGCAACATTGGCGATGGGCGTGTTCGCCGCTTGCGTTCGCCAGACGCCAGTGGATCGGGCGCCGGGCGGTAGGGCGCGTCTTCGCCCACTGCCGCCGGCGCCACGTGGCCGGCACTCTTTGGCGCGGAAGCGTGTTCGCCGCCGTTCGCCAAAGCCGCCACGTGGATCGGGCGCCGGAGAGCAGGCGTGCTTTCGCCACCTACTTGCCGGTGCCACGTGGGCGGCACTGGCGGCGGGCGTGCTTTCGCCGCCCGTTCGCCGAGCCGCCACGTGGGATCGGGCGCCGGCTAGCGAGCGTGTTTCGCCCACACCTTTCGCCGGCGCCACGTTGGCGGCACTGGCCGGCGGGTGTGCTTTCGCCGCTTGGTTCGCCAAAGCCGCCACGTGGAAGGGCTTTGTCCGTCGGAGAGGGTACCCAATATGTAATCTGCCGTGATGTTCTATGTCGGCGGCTATATATTTGCCGCCGACACAGTCTAGCTGGGTTGTATATATGTCGTCGGGTTAGAATGAAGCCGTCGACAGAATCCAAATTCCCGTCGTCGGCCCTTTTACCGACGATAAAAATATTTCGGCCGACGACACTGTTCTCGTTTCCTGTAGTGAAAATGCATGAATTAATTCAACGTTGGTTCAATTAAAACATGCTCTTAACAGGAAAAATTGTTCTACTTCTAAATCACTGTTGGGCAGAATTAGAATAGAACAAAATTTTCAAACTTAATTATTATGGCAAATTTTATCATCAACGTTGGTCAGAAGATAAAATTCCCATACTAAAATGAACTTAATATAATTTTTCTAATCAAATTTTCACGTTGGATCCAATTTAATCAGAAAAATAAACTTAAACTTAGCAGTGGAAACATACTTTAACTCAGTGCTTACACTAATTCTTCATAGCAAAAATAAATAAACAAAAAATTTTACTGTTCATGGCCGAAATCGGTCCAAAACGGCCCAACGGCCTTCTCTGCGCTCCCCCCGGTCACCAGACCCTGACAACCTGGGCCTGGGCCGGCAAAGTGCCTCCCCGCCTGGGCCTGAAGGAGCCCAGCTGAGCCACGTTTTGTCTGTGCCATTTGATCGCGATCGGACGACCGACATTGCTTCGAGGCGAGGATAAAAGACCGTAAAATTCGGCCGCCCCCAAAACCCTAGCTCATTTTCATTCGTATCTCGTCCGAGAGCTGCGCAAGAGAACGAGACGGAGAGGCAGCGGCGCCGCCTGCAGGCCCCCTGGCCGATGCGCGTGATCACCCGAGGGTGGACGCGCCGCCGTCGAGTGGCCCTGCGGTGGTGCCCTAAGCTGCGCGCGCGTACCCGAGATGAGGAACACGGCGACGGATGCGGAGCTTCTTCTTCCCGTGGCCACCATCCACGATGACGAGCACGGTGAGCCCAGGTAGGTCCTCTTTTCTTCTTTTCTTAATTCGGTTCTTGAGGATTTCTTAAAAAATCACGCTAGGGTTTCATGGATTTGGGGGGGAAACACAATCTAGGGTTCTTCCTCTCCTTCTACTTGCTTCGCACATGAACTAGCCCAAGAAGGGCACAAACCCGAAGGGGTTCTACATCTAGGGTTAGGTTTAGGCACATGAAACCATTCGCTCTGATACCATTGTAGACTCTTTCCGGATCTTAGTGCCTAGAACGAACACCTAGAAGGGGGGAACTTAGGTAAATACCTTCGGGGTTCGGATTGGTTGATGAAGATGCCATTGCCATCGGCGAGGAGGAAGCAGTGGCGATGAAGAAGGCGGCGGCCTTCCCGTTACTTCCTTTTGCGCAATAGATCGGGTCGATGGGGGTTTCTTTTGGGTGAGGAGCCGGGGAACGTTAGTTCCCGAGCCGGCCCTCAACCCCCTTTTTATATGGCGCAACGGAGCAACAGGGGGCCACAACCATTCGGTTGGTTGCGCCCCCGATCAGGGTGCGAGAGATCAACCTAACAGATATGAGTTAGGATATTTAACAATATCAACATTTGCTCTTATCCATTGAAGTTATCGTGCTCCTCAAAGAACTTGCTCCAAGTTGGCTCTGTATTTTTTTGTTTTCCTTCCACCTTTAGGAGTATCCCCAAGATAGGCTCATATACGTCACTGCAATATACGTGTTGGTGTTTAGGTTTTGCCGTTTGAACCCTCCGCCTTAGAGACTTTTCTTTGTATAGTTTAGTTAACCACAAATTTGTTCCTATATCTCTCTATGCTATAAGTTTGTGCTATCTCTGAGCTCCACTAGCTCAATGGTACTTCATGATTGGTCCTGCCATGTCCTTCTTCGAATAGCTTGCATCTTTGACTTTGCATCTACTAGATTTTACAACCGTATTTGCAGTTCTGCACATAACTGCAGTTAAGATCTAATTATCCACTATTGACAACATGGTTGTCTTCCCTTGATCAGGATTTTTATCAAACCTCACATTTATTGCCCTTTCATTAGGTTTACCTATCAATCGGTATTTTGCATTGCTTCAGATACTTTTCATGATTAACTGCTCTTTGCAAGTAACTCATATGACTCCACCTCAAAATAACAGCTTACAACCTTCAAATTCAAACAACCTCACATACATTATATTCTTCTTTAAACTGTGAACATACCAAACTTGTATCAATATATGATGTGCTCCTTCGTACATCTGCAATGTAACTATTTCTACCTCAGTAATTGCATACTCTTTGCAATCAGCCAAGTGAACAGTTCAATGCACCAGGCGTAGAAATCCTTTGTTAAATATCTTCCTCACCAAACATATGTGAAAGCAATAATTTGAATCTAACATCTATCTATGAGAACAACCTGATTGACTGACGACAAGTACATCTAAATCATCTATTCATGCACCCTTCACTTGCTTCAAATTCGAACTATTATTTATCATATAGCCATCCTCATCATATAGATAGTATATATGTGTGCCCTTTCTGTTGCCCTCCTTCTTCGTGTAACTTTTACTTATGTCTGCAATACCTATTATATCCAATGCTTGATCACCTAAGGATAAAGATTTGAATGGCTTTTTAAGAACTCTATCTCCAATAGATATGCAACTGCCTCATTGAAGTTGATAGTGCTTTTGTCGATAAGAATATTCATCACCAATTGCTCACATAATAGTGGTAGAGATTATGCCAGTATGACGACTTCATTGTTGTCCTCGATTTTCTCATCCACACTAAGTAGTTGCTTGATAAGCTCGTTGAAGGCTTTGAGCTGGTTAAAAAACTGTGTACTTTCCTCCATGCGCAACCTGTACAGTTGTTGCTTCAGCACCCATTGGTTTATCAATGACTTCGCCATATACAATTTTTTAAGTCCTTTCATATTTTCTTTGGTAAATTCTCTTGATCACCGAATACTTTACATTATCAAAAAGATATAGAAAGACTGTACTAATAGTTTTCAACTCCATCACCTTCTAGTCTTCAGCAAACTACTTTTCTTGTTTGTCACATTCAAGAGTAGTGATTAACTCTTAATAGACAAGGACATTCTACCACACATTACTACATACTGAAATTTCTTTGGTTGTCAAATTTCTCCACTTGATTCAATATTGTTGATATCGATCTTGATTTTATGCCACCTAACATTTTACGAACCTTCTTTTAAATCTGATTAATTCGGCTTTCATTCTGATACCACTTGTTACACTCTGATACCCTTTCTGATGCATAGTAGACTCCGATCAGATCAGAGTTTTGTGAGATATAGCACGAGCGTGAATATTCTCAAGAATAGAGAAGATGAATTTCATAGAAAAAAACCAAAATTACGACACTGAAGAAACCACGACAAGAGAGAAAGATTTGATGAAACTAATCGCAAATTATTTAAGTAGAACCTAAAAAAGTACAAGAGATTGTTGCTCTTTCACAACCTTTCGAATTTTTTTGGACCCTTGGATCCTTGCACTATGCAAGAATCTAATACTAAAGCTAATATAGCCTCTTATTCTCTTGTGCACCTCTTGCTTTGAATGAATTGCTTGTGTTTTTTTTTTTTTTTTGCTTGGGTTCTTTATAACCATCCTTTAGGTTTATATAGTTTCCCTAGTTTTTCTCTAAAGCAAATAAGAATCCTATTCTTATTAGGATTCATCTAGTACATATTTTCAAATGCTAAAGACTAGATAGGAGTCACTGTATTTAACAATGAAATTTTTCCCCAACTCTTGTGGAATGCTTTGTATGGATTTTCCTTTGTGAAATTCTTGCTTTTTGAACAGGCCTAAACTTACAAATTTATACATTCAGCAAAATAACATTGTACTTTCACCTTATAATTTAAACAATTGAAATGGTAATATAACTTTAGCATTTTTTAACTCGATCTATATGCGTTTACAAATTACAAGCGGGGCTTGCATCGGGCAATAAGTGCAAAACTGTAGCGATTCCTAGCTATCTTGCCTCTGCGCATTAAAACGCCTCGTCTCAATATTTAACAAATTCAAGATTCCATATATATGTGCAAGTGTTGGCGAGATTCCTAAAAGCGTCTAGTGTTTTAGATCCCATATATGAAACTTTTTAGCTAAAGTTAATGATGAAATCTACGCTTCAAAATATGGTTCCTTCATAACTAATTTGTAGATCTCTTCCTCTTTTATCAGATTAATATAGAAATTTCTAGTCCGGAGAAAATATGATGGCTTCGTTTAGCATCCGCATAAATCGTTGGGCTAGCACGTATAAACTCTCCTACCGATTAATATGATTAATTTTACTTAATTCGGTCACATCTAGAGTCATCATAAGTATTGTGTTATTATCGGCTCTCCCATCAATTACCTATGTTTGATATATTTGATCCAAATTCTACTGTTATTCTGTTCAGATTTGTGTCCTTCTTCCTCTTTTTTGTACCTTTGGTTTTAGATGCATCATTGCAACAACCCGCTTATTACTTGTTATACGGGGGTTTTCGCCAACGTGCTCTTGGTTTTTTCGTAATAGTTTTTTCGCATTAAATCCATATCTTTTATTCTCTTAATTACCTTCTATATTGTTGTGCATTTTCCTAAGGCTGTGTGCGCTGCTCGGTGGCCATATGTTTTGTGTGAAATTCGATCAACATGCGAAGGAGAAAATAAACTTAAATATATTGTGACGACATAAAGCTACTTCTACGGAGAAAATAAATTTAGTATTTTGTGTTGCAAGAAAAATATTAATCGAAAGTGTATGTGTATAGTAATTACAGACTTAGAGGAGCAATAAATTAATGAAAGAAAAATGCTTACTCTAATGATGCCCTTGTGCAACAAGGTTGACCTGGCCTCCAGCTTTGCATGCGGGGTACATTCCTCTGTGCCCATATCAGTAATCACCACTGAATAACTTGTTAGAGCATCTCCAGCAGAGCCCCTAAACCAGTCTCTAAACCTTAAAATAGGGAGTTTAGTAAAAAATACAGATCCAGCAGAGCCCCTAATCTAGCCTCTAAAATTAGGAGGCCCCTAAATTTACCTCCTCAGCCCCAATTTCTAGGGAGCCCCTAAACCTTAAAATAGGGAGTTAAGTGAAGGATGGCTTGCATTAGTTCGCTGCAGCTGAGCTTAAATGATAGATACATGGTGAATGATTAAGCAATTAAAATGTTTTGAAAATTTTAAATTTATCATGTTTTGAAAATTTTAAATTTAAATTTTAAATATCATGTTTTTAAATTGTAAATGTTAATATGCTTATGTTTTATGTATTACAAATATTTTTGATTGAATTTTAGTGGTGTCAAATGAAGATTATACATAGCGGATATATCAAAATAGGAGAAAAAGTAAAATAGGGGCTGAGATTTAGAGGATGTTGCTGGACTTGTGCTCTAAAAACAGGGCCCCAAAAAATAAGAGGAGTCTCTATATCCAAAATAAAGGCCTTGTTTTAGAGGCCCTTGCTGGAGATGCTCTTACTCATGAGCTAAATCCAGAATTACAAGATCTGCTTCAAACTCGTAAATCACCATTTGTTCAGAGGCGATTTTGATTTAAAATTGGTAGAAACCAAACGGTTTTGAAGTCAAACACTTTGAACTCGGTGATTAAAAAAATTAAAAAAAATTGAAATTTGACATCAATTTTCGACCTATTTTGTTCCAAAAATTAGTAAACTAAGCAAAAATAATTCAAAACCCGATTTTTGGCCAATTTTTGAGTTATTTTGTCAATTTTTGAGTGATTTTCACCGATTTTCGACCATTTTACGAGGCATAAAATTTCCCAAACTTTTTTTTTTATCTCTGACTGATTTTTTGATTTTCAAGCGATGTTCATCAGTATTTAAAACCTTGGCCTCGTCCACCTTTGTGATTCCGAACCATGAGATGCATGTGTATATTTGAATGTCAATTGAGGTTCATACTACATATTAAAAATGTTTTGCCTTAAAATTAGAGTTGTATTCAGTACGATATCCGAATACAATGAGATTAATCTTCACAGTTACAATCTAGATCTATCACAATCAACAGTGTAGATTTTTTTTATTAACATAGTAATTTCTCAAATACCTGAAATACCCCCAATTAGTGAGAGTCGTTATGGACTCAGTTAAAATTTTGGCGGAAATTTGACCTACGACAAATTAGTGGATTCACCCTCCAGGATGGCTCCAAGACCAAAATTCTCGTGTATTGAAGCGGCGAACGGACTTTTTGTCACCGTACGATTGAAGCCATTGTTCTCTAGCATTTTTTTTATTCTATCCGGACAGCACTAGCTAGGCTCCTAGGGTGCCCATTTAGATATGGGAGTTGGGCCTTGCTTTTCCAGGGCGGTCCTAGGCCAGCCTGGCCTAATCAGGTAGGGTACGGATGGCACAAAAAGAATAGAAAAATAAAATAAGTCAAAAATTTATCATTTTTTTAAACTAGTTTTTCAATTTTTAAAAAATAGTTTTAAAGAACCTAAAGAATGGTCAATCTAATTAGGGTCAAACCTACATTCAAGGTATGTTTAGTACAGCTCTAGATCTACTAGATTCGTAAATCTAGTGGAGCTGGGTATTTCTAACTCCACTAGATCCGTGGAGTTGGAGTTGTTGGTACATTAAGAGTGTTTAGATGGGTTATCTTGTTTACATTTTAGACTAAAAATATAAACTTAATTCACTTTGTTTTAGCCTACAAGTTTCAGATCTCAGGTGGAGCTAAGATCTAGAGCTCTACCAAACAGGGTCTCAGTATAGTTCTCACACCACCTCGATGAGGATTTGAATATGTAAGTCTGGACCCTCTATGTAAACCACACTAGTTTAAAATCATACTAGTGCATATAGTGGCAATATAGATGAATATCACAATCATACACAGTAGAAACATAATAAAAAATCTCTATTTATTAAATAAGAATAGTTGATTAACCTTATAATCGATTTTACATAACTATACCGCACAGGATTTTGTGAGGACCCGGATCACCAAATCCGAACCCTCTGTGTTTCAACCGCGTTAGTCCAAGAACAGTTAAGCGACACGATTAAATGCAGTGATGATAACAGACATATCATAAAGTAAACAACAGTAATAAGCAAAAGAGTGTAACAACATCATCACATTATTACAAGTATGGAGCCTTACAGCTTAAGTGAAAATGTAGCAGCGGAAAAGTAGCACAAAAAAGGGCCAATCAGTGTGCCCACAGGCAACCGACTGGGGTACGCTCCCTAGAAGATCGCGTCATCCTCCTCATCAAAGTCTTCACCACAGATGTCGAACGGTGGATCGCAGGCTTTTTGATAGCCTCTTCTCCCATCATCTGCTTTATGGAATAAGCAGCCCCGCATTGAAACGCGAGGGTGAGTATGCAACATACTCAGCAAGTCTCGGAAACTTAATGCAAATAACTAAATGCAAGGCTTAAACAAAGGATGGCATATAGGGTTCATTTTGCATAAAGCGAAAATTGAAATTTAAATACAAGTAATAATTTCATAAAGCAGCATTTCACAAAATGTAAATAGCATAATTAATTAAATTGAAGTATAACAATTTTCGTGTTCCAACTACCTGGTTGGCTCTAGCCGCCAAACTAAATCCGGAGCTCTAGCGCTCATGATTCCCAACCACATTTTCATTTTAAACTAAAACATCATTTTTCCATTTAAAACCAAAAACCAGAAAATCTACTATGTGAAAGCGTTCCACGCTTGCCCTTGTCCGTGGGCATGGCTACTCAAGTAGTTTTTAAGACTCTGCAGAGCTGGTACACTTTACCCACACGACATGATCAACCCGTTTTGCCAGGCCAGTAACACACTTCCTTTGGTGTGTCGGCAAGGAGATCATGACAAGGCCTTTATAATGCATATACCGCTACCGACTCCGCCCGCTAAGGTTTCACCGCTGGTAGGGCTACATTCGCCCAGTCCAGAAGCCCCCTCTTGCGCCTTGCAAGTACCCTCCCGGCAAACCGCACATCCAAATGGCGAAGTCAAATAACGATACATGCAAATTACTTAGCCAGGTCGTACCCATTATAGACATGTGGTTGTACTGTATAGCATGGCCCATGGTGTCCACACGACCGGTCCTTAATTGACTAGGGCGGACAATCACATTCCAAAATTTTGTGCATCCCGCACCCACCATTCAACCAATCCGCCCCGGTCTAAATCATTTTTCACTTTTAATTTCAAATTAATACCGGCAACACCAATTGCCATAATTTCCACAATTCATTTTGAATCAAGAATGAAATCATTTCCATAATGGTAAGGTACCGACGTGATTAAGCATGGCTAAGCATTTTCTACCGTTCCCATAATCAAAATGATTACTATTAATTACAGTAATTAGTTTTCCTAAGGTGTCAAAGGTTGTCAAGTTGAATATCAATGTGGCATAACAAAGTTGGAATATAGCTAAGCATTAAAACAGTATTTAAAGTATGATACGCAAATAATAAGCATGCAATAATTTAAACACAAAATAGCATTTCATAAACTTGGGTTCAATATGGTCAAGGAGACTTGCCTTCACTCTCTTCCGCTGCTGCTACCTCCACTGGATGCTCCTCTCGCTCAACCGCTGCGTCGTCTACACGCGAAACACGCAAATCGAGGCAAGAAATAAATAAAACAGAAATGAATAAAATCCAAAAATTCAAAATAAATACACCAACAGATAGATCTTGATTTTATATGAATTTAGAAATTTGAATCATTCGAATCGGAGTTCGAACGGAGGAGAACGGGTTTCCCAAAGTTTCTCGGGAGAGAAAATCGGAAAATGATAAGAAGTGACACGTGTCGCGCTGCGATTGGTTGAATATTCGGAAATTCGGGATTAAATCGGAATATTGACTGTGGCTGACCGGTGGAACCCTCGTGTCAGTGACACGGTCTACGTGAACTGAGTTTACGGCTTACGGGTGACAAAGCGCACACGTATGAACTAGGGCTTACATGGCGGCGAGGTGGCATCGACGTGGCTGGCACGCGGCTTACAGGTGGCACCACGCGGATCTAGCGAAGACATGGCGGAGATGTGGCGCTGCGTGGCGCGGCGTGGCGGACACACGATCTCACGCGCGAGGAGGTGGCGCACACGTGGTGCTGACGCGGCGCCACGCAGACCTAGGGCAAACGGTGACGGCGACGTGGCAATGACATGGCGCCACGCGGCGTGCTGGTGCGGACATGGCGCCCACGTGGCTGGCACGCGGCGCCACACGGTGCTGACGAGGCACAGACACGGCGATGAGGTGGCGAAGCATTTCGGCTCGAGGCTTACCAGAATTCGTGGCTCCGATCTAGGCGTTGACGTTTGATCCGACGGCTCCGGCTGGTGGAGGTAACCCGACGGCGAGGCAGCGGTGCTGATCCGCCGGACGTGAAGACGAAGGCGGCGTCTCGGCGCTACAAGGCACGGCTTACCACCGAACTAGGGCAAAAGAGAGAGAGCACGACGGTGAGTTCAAAGGTACCACAAAACACGGCGGAGGTTCGCCGGTGAGGGAGAAAGAAGCGGCGGAAACCTCGTGCACGGCTTGGAAACTCCAACGAGGTCGCCTGATCTCGAGACGCAGCGCCCGCCAAGAGAGAAGAGGAAAATGTGCGCGCGAGGAGGAACCTCGGGAGGGCTGCGGCGCTACGTTTTATACCCTCGGGACGCGTGTAAAGACGCGGAAGTCGAGGGCGGCGGCAGCCTAGGGCTCGCACGGGCGACGGCAAATTGCTTGGGCGACGTGGCGTGTTGCCAACCGTTCACGGGAAAAGATCGGACGGAGGAAAAACACGGGCGTACTGATGATCGTTGGATCAAAATCCAACGGGGCGTACGGGTTAGGGTTAGGGTTTCGGTGTGGAACGGCTGAGGGAGTTGGGCCGGCGATGAACAGTGAAGCCGGCCCACCCGGAGGAGAGAAAGATTTTAATTAGGGTTTCCGATTAAATTAAAATACCAGAAAATCCGAATCACTTCAATAAATCCAAATAAATAGCAATTGAATTCGGAAAAATCCCCAAAAATACAGAAAAATCAAATGAAGCACAAGGAACCCATTAAAAATATGAAATTATTAATTTGAGTTATAGTTTATTCAAATTAAATCTTTTTTTTATTTCAAAAAAATTCAAATTAAGCTGAAATTTATTCAAATAAAATTCCACAGTTAGGGTTTTGAAATTCAAACTCCAATAAAATTAAAAACGGAATGTTACAGATTTAAACTTTAATAAACAAAACAAAAGCAGAATGGAAACTTTATAAAAAAATCAATCGATATGCCATAAGCAACTAACAAGGTTTGCCCCTAGACACTCCTATCCTTCTGGTACTCCTCTAGAGCAAGTGTAGACTTTTCTTCAACCTATGATTTTGTTATGGCAAGAGTGAGTACATAAAGTACTCAATAAGTTATGTACAAGATACAAGTCTATTATAACTATATACAAGGCTTATTTCAAATAAATAGCTAATATGGTTATTTTGCAGTAAAGCAGTATTTATAGTTAAATACATTAAATAGATTGAAATGGCAGTAAAACAAATAACAATAATAAATAACTTTCAAGTATTTCTAAAGAATGAACTGGCACACAGCCTTAATCAGCTCCAATATTTCAAATAGCAACTAACTAATAACAATAATAAATAACTTTCAAATATTTCTAAAGAATGAACTGGCACACAGCCTTAATCAGCTCCAAGTTTTATTTTATAAAATCTAACTCTTGACTGAAATTTTCGAGCATTGTCTATAACCGAGGACACGACTATCCAAATAGATTTACACTCTACACAGGTTATACATATTACCCATATGATATAATCAATTTTATACTATCAGCCATTACACGTACCCATCATGTGCGAGTAAGATGATCATAACAAAACCTTTTGGAAATTCTATCCAAACATAGACCCTCTCGATAAGCCTGAATTTGTTATTCCTTCCCTCACATAGAGTAAAAGAATATAAGGGACTTATCGTTGGACTAAAAATAATCCTTATTTAAGATGTGAGGTCACTACATACACACCCTCTCCAGATCACACACACAGATTGACCTTTCACTTGAGGCATTATATGTTAAAACTCAGTAACTTACTAGTTAGATGTGGCCTAAAATAGACATATAGTTGTATGATTTGTCCAGTTTAATAGCTTGCAAGGTTAAGTTCTAAATTGACCAAGGCAAGACTTTCAACATCAACCCAAATGTCACACATACACACCCTGATACATAGCCTCTTACCACTTGCCTTAATCTAAATCATTTACCATCCTAGTTCATTATTGTGCAACACATGCCATCAACAACTCAACAATATTGTGTGACAACACATGATATACCTTTCCATAAATATATTCCATTAGTCAAATTGAATTTGAACTTTCAAGAGCTAACAGTTATACGTGGCATGGCTAAGCAAACTACACACAAGTTAGCCAATCCACGTTGGTATCTATTAGCAACTAACTAATAATTATCCATCCTAGGGTGATAAATTATCATGACATACAAATGACAAGGTAGGCATAATCCAACTAGATTGAATAACTAATACCCAAATTAATTGGAAACTAGTTTTTAACATAAAATGACATGCAATAGATTAAAACAATATAGTATTTATAAATCTAGGTTCAACATGCTCAAAGCACAACTTGCCTTAGAATAAGTCTTGATCTTATTCTGGACCTTGTGCTCGATTCAATTCTTCACTCTCGAACACTCTTCACTCTCGAACACTCCAAGCAATGCAACATCTACACAAATTGAGACAAACACCAAATAAATACAAACTAAAGGCAAAATAATCTCCAAAAATCAAATAAAATTCACCATTAAAATCATCCTGAATTTACAAATTTTTAAAAACTTGAATCATCATAATTGAAGCTAGTATGAAGAAGAACAGACTCTTAAAATATTCAAATAAAAGAAAAGGACATAAAAAGATAAATTTTGAATTTTCCAAATTATTTTTCTAATGAAAAATTGATTCATGGTGTCATCGCTGATGTCAAAAAAATAAAATAAATCTTATATATTAGACTGACATGTGGGTCCACGGTCCATAGACTAGGTCCACAAAAACCCATCTGGTCCACGATGGAGTGGACTCTTGGTGCAACTGAGACTAACATACAGGCCCACTCTAATGCTGACACGGCATGATGACGTGAGCGAACATGTCAGCGAGGGAGACGACGTGGCGCCAACACAACAACTGACATGGACGCCATGAGTCGAGCACTGGATCATGACATGTCAGCAGGCAGCAACACTGAGACCTAGGGTCACTACCATTGATCGGCAAGGGCAGTTCTAGCGAGAGCTTGACGAGATGGTTCGAATGATGTGCTTTGATTGGTTGGTGGCGAGCTCATTTGATGGCAGCGATGCAATGAAGCGATGGCGGCTAGAGTTTTCCGGACTCCGAGATCTTGTGATAGCAAAGTGAACAAGACCAACCTCGAACTTCGGGATGCTCTGATGGTGGCAAATTGATGTTTCTTTCCCGACTGCGGCACAAGGATGAATCTTCAAATCGGGGACATAGGGTTTGAGTTCACAGGGTCCTAGAACACCTCATGCTCTGCCTTTATTAGTCAGGAAGTCCGAGTCATGCACGGATCAGAGGTGGTCTCCATGGCAGACATGGCAGTGTGGTGCGGAGTTGTAGCCAACTCAGAGACAAAGACCGATAGGTGTCCACACATGTCAGCGTTCGAACGAGGCGGACCGAGCTGGGTTGTTGTACTGACACAGCGTAGGCAAAGCAAGCAGATCAGGTATGAGAAGAAATGGGCTGAGGCCAACTGGCCAAGGATTCAGCCCAAAACCCAAATCTCGATTTTCTAAGAATTTTCCAATAAAAATAATTTCTAAAATTTGAATAACTTTAAATAAATAAAAAAATATTTTTTAAAAATCCAAAAAAATTGTAAAATACTTTGGGACATGTAGGACTCAAATAAATTATTTTTGACAAAAGTTCATGTAAAATTTTCCAAATATTAAATGCTATTTGCAATAGGCTTAATTCAAAAATATTACTTAAAATCCAAATAAATTCTAGAAAATTCCCAAAAATCATAAATTGCAATACAAAACCATAAAATGCAGAAATTAGGATGTTACAATGACATAGAGAGAGAGGTGGATCGGGCAATGGTGCAGTGGGAAGGCAATGGCCAATGAGGCTTTCCATATGAGGCAACAGAGCAGGGAATCAGTGATATGATGGAGCAAAAGAAGGCAACAACTAAATGCAAACAGGCAGAAGGTGGTGCAATGTTCTTCTTCCACTCCATTACTATAAAATCCCCTTGTATCCTTATTTCTTCTCCGCATAGCTTAAGCAACAAATTCCCTACTGTTTCTAGCTTTCATTCTCTCAGTATGTTCAGTAGAA
Source organism: Guadua angustifolia (assembly GCA_036346375.1). Classification (NCBI taxonomy): domain Eukaryota; kingdom Viridiplantae; phylum Streptophyta; class Magnoliopsida; order Poales; family Poaceae; genus Guadua; species Guadua angustifolia. Next base: position 22,081,410 of record CM070510.1, read on the forward strand.
AGAAGAAGCCGCCATCACGGGGGCCAAGGTGCAAGCAAGCACACACCCTCAAACACAACCCTACTAGTTCTCCTTTCAAGTATGATGATGCTTCCATCGATCCTCATCAACTCCCCTAGCCATGAGAGACTACGGTGTAGATGACTATCATATTGACAACACAAAGGGCCATGAGGACACTGCCTTCGCCAACTTCTCATCCCTGGCCTAGAGTCATATAGTGGGATTAGAGAATTGTCATCAACCCTACCATCCGCTGATAGAAAGGCAGATTGTTGGAACACTTGATGAAGAGGGTCAAAATCATCGATGGTCAAAGGCCAGTAATTACAATATGTAATTACTACAAAAATAAATTAACTGTAGTTTTAGGTGGAGGGACCAGATATCTAAACTAGCACTATAAAGCATGTATGAAAAAGCTAAGGCAGACCCAAGGAGGAGGCCAGTGTGCACACATAGCTGAACTTTTTGCCTGACAGCTCTATAAGTACATGGATGTACAATCCCCATGTAGCACACGATGAAACAATGCAATTTATAGTTTCAAAAGATTTACCTATTATGATGGGTGATAGCCATAATTTTGAAAGGATGATCCAACACGACTTCTTCCCACAATACCAACATGTGAGTAGAAGAACTGCCAAATATGATATTATAGCGATCTATAATAGAGAGCTAACTGCATTGAAAGAAAAAATCCAAAAATTTAGCTTTTCTTTTGCTTTAACTTTCGATATTTGGACATTCTCTTACTAAAGAACTTGGTACTTTAGTGTTGTTGACCATTAGTTATATGAACAATACAACCTAAAGAGAGTCATAGGGTTTACGTTAATGGTTGATCCACACACCAAATAGGCTATTGCCGAACACACACTTGAGGTAATTCATGATTTTAAAATAGATAATAAGATTCTTTCTATCTCTCTTGATAATGCTTCGATGAATACGACGGCCATGCAGTTCCTCACCTCTCAACTACAATCATGTGTGTGTGTGTGTGTTCTCCACTAGATGTGTGAATGACATATCATCAACTTCATTATCCAAGATTGTATGGAGGTAATTGGTGAATATTTGAATAGTATCAACAGGGCTATTTGTTTCATTTCAAGTAACCATAAATGGCCGCTAGGTTCGTGGAGTATTACGGTGCCAATGATATTTCACTAAGAAACATGAAGATGAGGTGGAACTCAACATACATCATGCTAAAGAAGTTCTAAGGGTATGAAAATATTATAACTATCTTTGTCAATGCTAATGCTTAAGATAATAATTTCATACTTACTAATTTGGATTGAAGTATTGTTAATCATTTTTTTATTTTTTATGCTCTTTTTACGAAGCAACTAATGAGTTATTCGGTGTTTACTACCCTACCTTATGCTTAGTGATCAATTATATTTAGCTAATTGTGGAGTCATTTGCTACATATAGACATGATGCACTTTGAGGCCCTATTGTTGCATTGATGGAGGTAAAATTTCTCAAAAATTTTGGTTCTATATCACATCTCTATTATTTTAGTACCATTTTTTATCCACATAAGAAGTTGGATGGATTAAAAATTACTATATAGGGAATAGGAGAGGCACATGATATGGATTTCTTCATCACTTTTGACCATGTGAAAGACAATTTTTTTCAAGTATTCAGATTGTACTACAAAAAGTATGGCACGAGTGAAATGGAGTCATAAGCTTCGGAGCAAGTGACGCGACCATCCAAGGGAAGTGTGATAACCTACTTATAGAAGAGGATAAAAGGCAAGGAATCCAATTCTTCATCACCTCGGTCATCCATGAACACAACGTGGAAGCCTCATGAAGAACTCAATCACTACCTTGCCCACAACTTTGTAGCCACCAATACTACTCTTTCGGGTGATAGGGTTAAGCTCCTTGAATGGTGGAGGAACAACCATCGCATATTTCTCATGTTGTGCCGTTTCACACAAGATGTCCTAGTTGTTCTGGTATTGACTATCTCTTCTGAGACAACATTCAGCATGGTCGGAAGAATAATTGAAACAAAGAGATCGTCCCTTACACCTGACATAGTAGAGACAATCCTTATTTTTTTCCTTTTCTCTTCCCTTATCTCTCTCTTTTATTTTTTCCACTTAGCTTATCCCTCCCCTACCTATCTCTCTCTACCATAGCTGGCAGCTCGTAGTCTTTCTTCTTATTCCCCACCTCTCTAGGCCTGTAGTCCATAGACTGCCTTCTTCTCCTCCAAGAAATGAGGCGAGTCACGACCAGGTGTGAGAGGGAGAGAGCTGACAGCCACACCGATTCTGGTTCCTCATCGATGTTGAGCTCAAATATGGGCCTAGGCGAGCGAAGTAGGGCAAGGTGAGTGGTAGCACTGAAGCGTGTTACAGCCGAGGTGGTGGTGGGCAAGCACGATGTGGTCTTACGACGAATGAGGCAGGTGGAGAAGAGGGACTACAACGACGACGACCAAGGAGGGCAGAGATAGCCAAGCACATGACGGTGAGGGCTAAGGCACCAAAGGTAGGAAAGGAGAGTGATGGTGGGCAAACATGTGGCGGCAGGGAACCGTGGCAACAGCGGCTAAGGGGGGCGAATACGGGCAAGCGCATAGTGGCAGGGGTAGTCAAGTGCATGGCGATGGTAGAGGACAAGAACGGCACCAGGGTGGTCAAGGTATGCATAAAGCCTTAGCATAAGTGTCATGTGCCATACTTATCCTGGTAGCGGTGGTCAAGGTGTGCTAGAATGGCCCGATGGCGTGCTGGATCTCACCGACATGCCTTGTCGTGCTGTTGTGGCCCAAGGATCATCGTGCTCGTTGCCATGACCCAACTTCTAGGACTATGCCCATTTAGTGTTAGCTCTAGATTTTTTGTGCGCAACTGAGATTTAGTCGTTTCCTAATTCTTTGGGAATTAGTATCTAAGTAGGGCTCTTAATGACTTTCTTGAACGGATTTCTCAAGACTTTCAAGCATGGCACGTAATATGATCCCATCAAATAGAGTTGTTTTTTAATTAAATTTTAGATTAATCTTTGTCAATATAATCTAGATCCACCACAATCAATAACTAATGGACCGAAAATGGTGATAAGAGGAGGTGAGTGATCAACAACAACTTTTCCCTCAAAGAAACCAACCAAAACCTCACAATATCATAGGAGGGCAGAAAAGATAAATTTTCTGAGAATTTCACCTCTAGGCTTGTTTAGATGATTAGGATATGATCTATAGAGAATACATTCATCAATCATTCATCCTTGGCAGTACAAGATGAAGAAAGAAAGAAACCAAATAGAGGATTCAACAACCGAAAAAAGAGAAAGATTGAAACATGAGACAAATCTTGAACCTGAATTTGATTTTCATTTCAGATCAAGAGAGATGATTACAAAGCCTCTCTAAAGAGGACAAAACTCCCAAGCAGCACACACACACAAGAAAACCAAAATCTTGTGAAAACCCTAACCTAGTCTTGAGGCTTACCTCCCTCTATATCTCTCAAACCCTTATATAGAGGAGGAGGCAACCCTAACCCTAGACTTGGACACACAAGTGGATAGCATCCACATTTCATATGGGCTAACCCGCTAATCCAACACACAATGAGTTTTATACACTCACATACACATTTTTCAAAGTGACCTTCATATGACGCTCCAATTGGCTCCATAAGCATGAATTCACGTCCATGCCCCCTTTAGCTTGACCTAAACCATATAGGTCACTGTCGTGGTTTTCCGAACAGCATCGATCCTTGGTTATGGGCAAATTACCGATCGATTTGCCCTATGATTGGTCTTTTCCTTCGCCTCGAAGCATTGCCTATGCTTCATCACCTTCTATATGATCTCAATGACTTGCCATCAAACCTCTCACATGTTCGGACTCCCCCGAACCGTCCTCGCTTGCAAATGGGCCAAGTCACTTTTCGCACCACATATCCTTGATTGCTTCACCATGACAGCTTTGGCTTTCTTGACCGTTCCAAATCTTAACTCTTCCCTGAGCCTAGTTTCGGTTCATGTCGTTACCCACCATGTCCATCACTCCAGTTCCTTGTCTTCCTAGTTTGCACGAACTTCCCAGCCCCAATCATCTTCGACGTTACCCTAACCGTCTGGTCCTCAGCTATCCTAACCTAGTCTTGTTCTCCTCCATCTCATCATGACCTGGCTTCGAAATCTTGCAACCAACACAAACAAGAGCAGCATTATTACATAGCATTGTTTACAAAATATGTAATAACCATTACATAATTCAAACCATAATTCAAAATTCACTGAAAAAATGGGCACTACCGCCATGCCGAGGCTGGTAGTGTCGTCCTAGCTTAACCCAAATAGCACTCTTTAAAAAATAACTACCGTCTACTAGAGATCGGTAGTACCACACCTCGGTACTACCACTGCCCAGGGACCATTAGTGCTGGCTTCGCACTCATAGCAAACAAAATTGCTTCAAGTTCAATATAAATTCAAATCAAACTCAAATTTGAGCACCACAGATTCAAATACAGTCAATTACTCATTTATGACAGATAGATCACCACATAGTCTCTCAATAGCGAATATCTTTATCTTTTTTTCATCAATTAAGATAGTAATTTCTATCATTTAAAAACGAAAGTAGCGGTGTCTTTTATCTCTTGTTTTAAATAATTTATCTCTTGTTTTAAATAATGTAATAGAATAGGTAGGCACATAGACAGAAGATAAGAAGACTTCGTTCATCATGATAACCAGCAATGTAAGCACCGCCTATTTGTACATTCACGGACCAAAACAGTAATAGTAATGTCATGGGGGCATTTCGGTTAATTTGCCCCTTCCAATGTCAATAAGTAACTTACATCTGGCAACGACTAGAGATGAAAGAGAGAGTGCGCGCTGTGAGGACTGAGGATATTTACTTCCGCGGCTTCTGTGATGGAGAGCCCCAGGCCGGGTAGAGCAGATAGATAGAGCAAGCTGAGCAGCTCCGTAGCTGTTAGCGCAGCTATCCACCGCCAGCCCCGAGTGCCGCGCACCACAGCCCCCTTCTAGAAGCTTCCAGAAGCGCGCGCAAGCCGTACGTCCATGCAGGAGTTCCAGCGCATCCCCGGCCTGGCCGGGCGGCTGTTCGGTGGCGCGGCGGATCCGGCGGCCCTCCCCCGCGGCGGGGCGGCGCTTCCGCCGGTGGAGGTGCGGTGCCCGCGGTGCGACTCGGCCAACACCAAGTTCTGCTACTATAACAACTACAACCTGTCCCAGCCGCGCCACTTCTGCAAGACCTGCCGCCGGTACTGGACCAAGGGCGGCCTCCTCCGCAACGTCCCCGTCGGCGGCGGGTGCCGCAAGCCCAAGAGACCAGCCGTTGCCGCCGCTGACGCCGACAAGAGCCGCGACGCCAAGAACCCGCGCTCCGGCTGCACCGATGCCTCTTCTGCCGCGTCCGCGTCGAACGCCTCTGGTGCAGCTGCTGCGGCCCACTCGAGCGGCGGAAGCACGACGACGATGGGCGTAGGGCCGAACACCTTCTCGCCCGACGCGCTTACTCTGCCGCCGCCAGCGCCGATGTTCGCGGACCAGGCGGCCGCGTTCGCGTCGCTCTTCGCACCGCCGCCGCAGCTTCCGGTCTTCAGCTTTCCCCCGCAGTCCAAGGCAGAGGAAAACGTCGCCCCTGCGCACACACTCACAGAGCAGCCGTCGTCGGCGTCGTCCACCGCAGACCACATGGCGCCGCTCTCCTTACGGTCGGATGGCACGGCGATGGCATCGGCAACCGACTGGCCACAGGCAGCGGCGGAGGCCACCGGGATATTCGACCTCGCTGGCGACACGTCATCGTACTGGAACCTGGCGAGCTGGACGGACCCGGATGGGACCATATACCTGCCGTAGTGTGCGGTGCTTTGACGATCGTGCGGCCGGCCACTGAATTCGATCGCTTGCTTGGGCGGTGGTTAAATACTTGTCTGATTGTAACCACGTTTTAAGCTGTAGGTTCCAGCAGTTTGGCTAGCTGCTTATGTGATTCTCTCTATCTTTTTTTTTTGTGCTTCTGTGTGACAAATTAAGGCCAAATTATGGTTGACCTTAAATTTAATCGATTCGCTTGTTGATATTAGTGAGTTGTAGTACCTACGACTAATCAATGTAGATATGATGATCAGCACTACTAGTAGTTAACTTCAGATGATGTTCTGTACTGGTGTACTCAGTAGTCAGTACTCTACTACTCTGTCTCTTGACAAGGCCTTTCTTTCAAGTGATTTTTTTGTATAAACTAGAAGATACATATAACTAGTAAAAACTGAAAGTTAGATAAGATCTACTTTTACAGCTTATTGCTGAGAAAAATTAGCTTTTTGTTAAATAGCTTTTTATAAAAAGCCCTAACTATTTTTTAACCTAAAAATTCAAAAGATAGCTATTTCAGAAAAACTGCGGCTCCCAAACAAGCCCGTATGCTAGCTAGTTTTAGGCCTATTTAGGGGAGTTGTCGTTTTTCTAAAAAATTGGTTTTTGGCTTTATGAGCTAAAATGTGGTTATAGTTTTTTTATAAGAGACTATTTAATAAGTAGCTAATTTTTCTCAGTAATAAGCTGTAAAAGTAGGTTTAGCTCAACTTTTGATTTTTATTAGTTATATATGTTTTTTTGGCTTATATCAAAAATTACTTAAAAACTAAATTATTTAGAGGATTTACTGATTTTTCAGAAGCCGACTTTAACCCTGAACAGGTCTTTTATCCTCGTTGTTTCTCCGGGTCGGAGGCAGTCGGTTTCGTTACGGCATGTGACATGACAGTGTGACAAACTCTTCTACTAACTCTGCTTTGACGGTTGATTGTCCAGCATGGCGATGGCTTCACATACGTTTCTACTTAATTCGCAATATTGCACATTTTCACTATTTATATCATCATCGTGTTGCACGAATATTAACTTAGGGCTTCTCTTTGCAATGTAGAACTTATTTTGCGATACTCGGCAGAGGGACGAAAGTGGACCTTTTGCTATATTATACACTGATGATTAGTGTTTTACATTACAGGAGATTTGAAAAAAAAAAGTTAAAAACTGCTAGACATGGGCCCAATTACCTTTGAATCACAATAACTCAATCATAATTGGAACCTATATTAAAGTTAATAGAGAAGAAATGATATTAAAAGTAAAGGTCTACTCCCTCGAAGTATGGCAAATATCCACTTAACTCCTAAACCTTTTTTGGTTCATATAACCTCTGAACTTCTAATATTGATCACTTCATATCCTGGAGATTGCCTTGAGAGTGGTTTTACTGCCGTGGCTGCTAGGTAACCAGCATTTTGCCACTAGACATCGCACAGAGCATTGACATCATCAAACCTCAGAAAATTATCTTATCCAACACACTTATGCATAGATTTAACCACATGGTATGGACATGGAGGAAAGAGAGGAGGAGAACCAGTTGTGATGTCACAAACTTCAACAACGGGGGTGAAGTGATCCAATATCAAAACTTCAGAGGGGTTATGCATGTGGAGGTTAAGTGGACATTTTATGATATTTCATGGGAGTAAAGTGGACTTTTCCAATCATAAACCATGCATAAAACGACTCTTACAAAAAATATATTATAAGTTAGTATAAGTTGTGACAGATTACAAGTTTTTAAGTATACTAACCCACGCCAACGATTTGTGCGAGACAAGCGATCTAGTTTTAAATGAGTCCCACAAGAATTTTACATTAAACAATATGATTTCTATAAAAATTCTGGAGAATTCCAATGTTCCTAACGGGATCTATAATTGTTGTATGGATTTACATCGTGTAGCTCTTTGATTACGCAAGGTTTGTAACATCGTGACTCCTTTGCGGTAGTTGCGACCTGAGCAAGGTTTGTAATTTCATTTAATTCGGATCCCCTCTCGGAGTTAGCCGAAATATAAAATTTCAACGAAATCTCGATATTTTAGATAAAATCCGTACAAAATTCAAAAACTAAATTTGAAATGTGGTATTTTTTAGACAGGAAAATGAAATATCAACCGTTTTGGACCCCTGCGAAATGGTCTCCAGAGCTACAACAAATTACCGTACCTCCACATGACATGAAGTTCAGGTTGCTGAGTTGGTCTAAGGAGCTATTTGAGTCACGTGAGCTCTTGGGCTCAAATCCCACTCGATCCCTGCACCTCAAGCATGCCAAGTGAGCATTCTTCCAACTGAGCTACATGCCATGTTGTTATATTATATATAACAATGTTTATGAGTATACAAATGTCCTACTATATAAAAAAATTTGGTTGCCGGGAGTTGAACTCGATAGGGGTGAAAACGGATCGGATACAGACGGATGATAACTCTACCATATTTGTTTTCATATTTTTTTTCTCGGATGCGGATACAAATACGGATAGTTCGGATACGAATATGAATACAAATAGTATTGAATACAGATACGGATCGAATACGAATCGAATCGGATACGGTTTCGAATATTTATTGGAACATGATAACCGCTTAAATTGTACATAAAAAATCAACAGAAACACATAACTAATTGATTTGATCAAAATATTATTGAGAATTGAACAAATGTAAGTATTTTCATTCACTTAGACAATAGTTAAATACCATGTCGCAAACAAAATTATATAAGATTTAGTTTATTACACACATACGATTAGTTCATCACACACATAGATTAAAACACAAAATAAAAGTAATCCTTGCCCATAGATACAAATAGAAGCAAACACATAACACACTAAAAATTTGATAATACTTAAATATCATGTCTCTAGGAAAAGTATATAACATTTGCATGTAATGACTCAAGATTTATATTCTTAGTTAAATTATGTTTAAAATAATAATTATGTATTTATGAGTTTTTATGCATTTTAGATACTTATTTAATATATTTTCCTATTATGAATACGAGTTTTTGAATTTTTGAGAAAAATTAAAATCTGATAAAATCTTGAAAATAATTTTTAAATGTTAGATTGTTACTAGAACTTTCTCAAAAACATTTCGTAATTTTTGGAGTTGGTTTGCTAATTTTAATAATTCAAACTTGTTTTAGAGATTAATTAAATTTGAAAACAATTCTGAAATTAAGAAACCTTTTTGGGTCAAAAGAGTAGTCTTGGCCCAGCCCATATGGATATCTAACCCACCATTATCCGAATTTGTATCCGTATCCGATGGATAATGAGCTGCCGAATCTGTATCCATATCCGACAAAAAAATCCGTATCCGTATCCGTATCCGATCTGATACTATCCGATAAATATCCGATCCGGCAAAATCCATATCCAAAAATATCCGGATCGATCAGAAAATATCCGATCCATTTTCATCGTAGAATTTGAGTCTTTTGGCTTAAACCCAACTGATGCGCACGGGGGTCGGCCCGATCTTCTGATGAGAACGATACGTCGATTTGGTGTAGTGACGACGCTACTAATCCACGGGATCAGCAACCGAACAATCGCAAAGTCACCACACGAGGCGATCAACCGAGCCAAACACGATCGATCCTTGTACCTGCTGCAACCGAGAAAATGCAAGAACAAGGTGAGAGCAATTCCAATCCAATAATCTCAAAGATACAAGGGTGAGGTTCTGTTTCTCGTCACGGGTGGTCTAGTCGACACACGCGAACACGAGGAGGGACGCACAAGGGGTCTACCAAAATACAACAAAACCTAAGCGTAAAAGAACGGTGGTGGCCACATATATAGCGGCGGCCAGGAGGAGTAGGGCAGCCAAAACAGTGGTGGCCACCAAAACCCTAAGATACATGGGCCATAGGCCCAAAAGTGAGGTGATGCAGCACCCTGAATTTATGGCCCGTGACATTGTTCCGCATTTTTCCATCGTTCTGGATTGAATTTGGAAGTGGGGCTGGATCCATTGGAAAGCTTATCTCCTAAGCTTTCAAACGGGTGGTCGCACGCTAAAAACGGAGTCCGGGAGCCCAAGTTATGCCCATTTGAAGTTGGCATGCTGCTGGATGGCCGAACCGTGCTTTTTGGCATCTTGGGCTTCCATATGGGCCTTCCTTGACGCGTGGGCTGTTCTCGGGGTGTGTGCTTGAGGCCCTTGTCTATTGATGTGGGCTTAAATAGCTGAGCTTTTGGATTAAGGCCTCTCAGCGACGAAGTTGCCGCAGCGTCGATCATTTGTGACGAAAATGGAGTAGCGTCGGTAGTCATTGGAGAAGCCGGAGAGGAAGGAGGGGCAGCGGTCAGCTGGTCGTATCCATGTTGGTGATGTCCTCATCATCCTCCCCTTCTTGAATTGGAGTCGTCCTCGACTCCTTCTCATGATCCTGCAAAGGTTAGTGGCAGGAGGCAAGGGCGATGTCCGGAAAGCAATATCATGAGAGGAAACAATCTTATTTAAAAGAATTTCTTTCTTGAACATTGGTTTAGATTGTTGTACACTACTAACAAGTTTGTTATCCTCATGTTCTTTACCATTAGTTCTTTTTGCATTAATTTTGGCTAGCTCAGCAAGAGTCATTGAATTCAAAACCAATTTCTTTCCATTAAACTTGAAAGTATATTGATTGGTTCTACCATAGTGAATAGCATCAACATCATATAACCAAGGTCTACCTAATAAAAGTGAACATGATTCCATAGGTATGACATCATAACAAACATGATCATGGTATGAACCAATGGAGACAAGAACTTGCACAGTTTGTGTTACCTGAACCTTGCCAATTGAGTTGAACCATTCCATTGAGTAAGGTTGCTGAAGTGGAGTCGTGGTCAAGCCAAGTTTCTCGACTATGTGTAGACTTGCGAGGTTGCTACAGTTTCCTCCATCAATGATGACGTGTACAGCGCGTTCTTGCACAACAAACTTAGTTTGGAATAAGTTGTTGCGTTGAGTTTCATTGGCATGTTCCACTGGTGCACTAAGTAGGCGATGAGACATGAGGCTCATGTAGTTGTCCGTCATTGCAGCACTCAGGTGCACACCATCTTGATCATTCTTGCCTACAGGGTTAGTCGCGGGAATAGCAAGCACATTCTTATCGTTACATATTGAAATACACTTACTATCCTTCTTCTTAGATTGTGTAGGCTTGACTTCTTTCTTCAGTAGTTCCTTCTCATTCTTGGTCGAAGGGATAGTCCCATGCTCGACCTTTTCTTTTTTTTTTAATTCTCCATTTCACCATTTCTCCATGAACTCACTGTGCTTTTTTCTTTCAATTTCTTCTCTTTTCTCAAACTCATGATTAAGTTTCCGCATATATTTCTTTGTTCCTGGCGGAATGCTTGGATCATCCTCGAAGTATAGATCATCGTTCTTTCGTGGACCTGCCATTATTAGTGGTAGACAAGAAAAATACACGCAAAAATGTATATTCCTATCTACTAATATGTGGACAGTGGAGGATCTCACACGCTCAAGCTCACACCAAGTTCTTACCAGTTCTTACCCTGCAGCTTTTCAAGGTTCAATCGAGGAATGATGGTAATCTGCACTCAGGGGTGACAAAGCGATTGCAAGGTGCTTCTCCTGTGGTTAATAGTAGGTGGAGCTTGGATAGGTATAATATGTAGCAAAGGATATACTAGAACCACACTAGCCCAAACAAGTTGAAAGAACGTTCAACGACGGTACTTTGCTGGTCCTAGGCTAGACCGTACTAGAGACGCGAGTCTAGACACCAATGAAGTCACAGAAATAGCAACCAGAATGACCACAGCACACAAGCAAATAGCTAGGGCTTCTTTTTCCACCTTTTAGTGCGGCTCTTTTATATGCACTTGCCTTTTTTTTAATTTTTCTTCCTTCTATATCAACAAGTGGCACATATGATGAATTACAACTCAAACTTTTTTCCTGCTGCAAACAGATCTACTATGCAGAAACTTCAAATGCTGTTTTCGGGTTTTTATTGGCTTCCAATGCAAAAAAGTATAACTGGAAAGTTGTAGATCTTTTCGAGCCGATCAATTTGCATATATGGAACGTCTATTTTGGATAAGGGAAGCCAGAGATATTGACTCCGAAATACATACTGCTCAGAAAATCCAAGACGAAAATAGATTCCAATCCGACGGGATTTTGGGCAAGAAGATGGCGTTTCTAGAAAGTTTCACAATGGACAAAGTTGTAGATAATTTCTCAAGCTTTCAAGAAAGTACAAGAACAGCAAAATCCGAGTTCGTATGAGGGAGTTATGACCAAAATACCGAACTGGACAGAGGAGGATCCGAATTAGACGTGACGACGCGATGGAATTCAACTCGGTGACAAGAACGTGACAAGAACTCGAAACTCTACAGATCAAAATACTAAGACCAGCAACGACACGACGATGCAACGCAAATTCAACAAGAATTAAACTAGGTAGTAATAGTAAAGGCCAAAAGGGGCTCGGATTAGATCAAACACACGACAAACAGAAATTTTTTTGGCTATTTTCTGGACTCTAGGACGAACAAGAAGAACTAAACAAAGATAAGGGTGTTCTCACCAGGCAACCGTCGCTCTGATACCACTTGATGCGCACGGGGGTCGGCCCGATCTTCTGATGAGAACGATACGTCGATTTGGTGTAGTGACGACGCTACTAATCCACGGGATCAGCAACCGAACAATCGTAAAGTCACCACACGAGGCGATCAACCGAGCCAAACACGATCGATCCTTGTACCTGCTGCAACCGAGAAAATGCAAGAACAAGGTGAGAGCAATTCCAATCCAATAATCTCAAAGATACAAGGGTGAGGTTCTGTTTCTCGTCACGGGTGGTCTAGTCGACACACGCGAACACGAGGAGGGACGCACAAGGGGTCTACCAAAACACAACAAAACCTAAGCGTAAAAGAACGGTGGCGGCCACATATATAGCGGCGGCCAGGAGGAGTAGAGCAGCCAAAACAGTGGTGGCCACCAAAACCCTAAGATACATGGGCCATAGGCCCAAAAGTGAGGTGATGCAGCACCCTGAATTTCTGGCCCGTGATATTGTTCCGCATTTTTCCATCGTTCTGGAGTGAATTTGGAAGTGGGGCTGGATCCATTGGAAAGCTTATCTCCTAAGCTTTCAAACGGGTGGTCGCACGCTAAAAACGGAGTCCGGGAGCCCAAATTATGCCCATTTGAAGTTGGCATGCTGCTGGATGGCCGAACCGTGCTTTTTGGCATCTTGGGTTTCCATATGGGCCTTCCTTGACACGTGGGCTGTTCTCGGGGTGTGTGCTTGAGGCCCTTGTCTGTTGATGTGGGCTTAAATAGCTGAGCTTTTGGATTAAGGCCTCTCGGCGACGAAGTTGCCGCAGTGTCGATCATTTGTGACGAAGATGGAGCAGCGTCGGTAGTCATTGGAGAAGCCGGAGAGGAAGGAGGGGTAGCGGTCACGCTGGTCGTATCCATGCAATCCTAACTAGCTATTTCACGTGTGTTCAGTTCTAAAAGTATCTAATTCGGTCTATTTTTTAGCAATTTCGGTCCAAAAGACCGAAATCTGCCGAAAGTTTCAAAATTGCTGTAGCAGTTTAAAAATTTTCTAATTTTTTTTATTCCTCCAGGATTTGAAATCTTGTCCCTGAACGGGATCCAAAATTTCGGCCGAAATTTTATAAAATTTCACATGGATTTTGAGCCTTGGACCTGAGTTCACGGCTGGTGTACGCCAAATGTCGCTTTGAACTGCGGAAATCTGTATAGGTTTGCCAATGAAGTCATAGCGTTGAAAATTGTCACATTATGAAATAGACCGCAAACGGACAACAAAATATCATATCTCTTGAGAAAAAAAGAGAGTAATTGCTAGAGACTCCCTAAGGTCAAGACGACAGACAACCAAGTCCAAATTCTCTTACATTGGTCACACAAAATGTTGGCAATGCATGATAGTGCAATTTCCAACCAATGCAAAGAGATCTAGTACAATTCATCTATGACTGCAACTTTGTCAGTTATACGCAGACCGTTGGATAAAAAGCAATAGGTCCAACTCTTCTGAAGTACTATTTAAAAAATATTGTGCCGATTTTCTACTGGAGTACTAAAGCAAAACACAGTTGATGTTATCCGGATCTCGTAGCCTCGATCCAATAGTCCGCACAAATGAAATCTACTTGAAAGCTGTAAAGAACCATTTCCCCAAATAGAATACGGTTCGAGTGCAGCCCCTACAAGGACTGCAACATAAACGATCCTCATAGACACGGCCGTATGATCGAGGTAACGGATGGCCCTAATCGGCTAAAAAATACTATATTATCTGCTACAGTATAAAATCATCACAGTAAATTTTCTACATTATCTACTCAAACACCCGTAAAACCCGTAACCAATACACCAACACCCGTAACCGCATATGACGTCCGCGTCAGCGTCAGTGATGAATCCATGTCGTCAGGTGCTTGCTTGTCCATGATAATTGTTGTATGGATTTACATCGTGCAGCTCTTTGATTACGCAAGGTTTGTATATCGTGACTCCTTTGCGGTAGTTGCGACCTGAGCAAAGTTTGAAATTTCATTTAATTCAGCCGAAATATAAAATTTCAACAAAATCTCGGTATTTTAGATAAAATCTGTACAAAATTCAAAAACAAAATTTGAAATGCGGTATTTTTTAGATAGGAAAATGAAATATATACCAGCCGTTTTGGACCCCAGCTAAATGGTCTCCTCTACAACAAATTACCGTACCTCCACATGATATGAAGTTCAGGTTGCCAAGTTGGTCTAAGGAGCTATTTGAGTCCCGCGAGCTCTTGGGTTTGAATCCCACTCGATCCCAGCACCTCAAGCATGCCAAGTGAGTGTTCTTCCAACTCAGCTACATCCCATGTTGTTATATTATATATAACAATGTTTATGAGCATACTAATGTCCTAATATATACAAAAATTTGGTTGCCAGGAGTTGAACTCGATAGGGGTGAAAATGGATCGGATACGGATGGATGATAGCTCTACCATATTTGTTTTCATATTTTTTCTCGGATGCAGATACAAATACGGATAGTCCGAATATGAATACAAAGACGGATAGTATTGAATACAGATACGGATCAAATATGAATCGAATCGGTTACGGTTTCGAATATTTATCGAAACATGATAACCCCTTAAATTGTATATAAAAAATCAACAGAAACACATAACTAATTGATTTGATCAAAATATTATTGAAAATTGAACAAATGTAAGTATTTTCATTCACTTAGACAAGAATTAGATATCATGTCGCAAACAAAATTATAGAAGATTTAGTTTATTACACATATACGATTAGTTCATCATACACTTAGATTAAAACACAAAATAAAAGTAATCCATGCTCATAGATACAAATAGAAGTAAACACATAACACACTAAAAGTTTGATAATACTTAAATATCAAGTCTTTAGGAAAAGTATATAACGCTTCCATGTAATGACTCAAGATTTATATTCTTAGTTGAATTATGTTTAAAATAATAAATTATGTATTTATGAGTTTTTATGCATTTTAGCTACTTATTTAATATATTTTCCTATTAAGAATAGGATTTTTGAATTTTTGAGAAAAATTAAAATCTGATAAAATCTTAAAAATAATTTTTAAAATTTTAGATTGTTACTAGAACTTTCTAAAAAAATTCATAATTTTTGAAGTTGGTTTGTTAATTTTAATAATTAAAACTTCTTTTAGAGATTAATTAAATTAGAAAATAATTCTGAAATTAAGAAACCTTTTTAGGCAAAAAGAGTAGTCTCCCATCCTATATATATATCTGAATATCTAACCGACCATTATCCGGATTATCCGAATCTGTATCCATATCCGACGGATAATGAGCTACTGAATCCGTATCCGTATACGACAAAAAAATCCGTATTTGTATCCAATATGATACTATCCGATAAATATCCAATCCGACAAAATCCGTATCTGAAAATATCCAGATCAGTCGGAAAATATCCAATCCATTTTCATCCCTAGAACTCGAGTCTCTTGGCTGAAACCCAACAATCCTAACTAGCTATTTCACGTGTGTTCCAGTTCTGTATCAAATTCGGTCTATTTTTTTAGTAATTTCAGTCCAAAAGACCGAAATCTCGGCAAATTTTGCCGAAAGTTTTGTAATCACTGTAGCAGTGGAAAATTTTTCTATTTTTTTTATTCTTCCAGGATTTGAAATCTTGTCCCTGGCAGGGATCCGAAATTTTATAAAATCTCACGTGTATTTTGAGCCTTGGACCTGAGTTCACGGCTGGTGCACGCCAAATATCGCTTTGAACTGCGGAAATCTGTTTAGGTTTGCCAATGAAGTCATAGCGTTGAAAATTGTCACATTATGAAATAGACCGCAAACTGACAACAAAAGATCACATCTCTTGAGAAAAAAAAAGAGTAATTGCTAGAGGCTCCCTAAGATCAAGACGACAGACAACCAAGTCCAAATTTCTCTTACATTGGTCACACAAAATGTTGGCAATGCATGACAGTGCAATTTCCACCAATGCAAAGAGATCTAATACAATTCCTCTGTGACTGCAACTTTGGCGGTTGCACGTAGACCGTTGGATAAAAAGCAATAGGTTCAGATCTTTGGAAGTACTGTTTAAAAAATATTGTGCCGATTTTCTACTAGAGTACTAGGGCAAAACACAGTTGATGTTTCCGGATCTCGTAGCCTCGATCCAATAGTCCGAACGGATGAAATCTACTTGAAAACTGTAAAGAACCATTTCCCCAAATAGAACACGGTTCGAGTGCAACCCCTACAAGGACTGCAACTTAAGCGGTCCTCATAGACGTGAGCCGTATGATCGAGGCAACTGATGGCCCTAATCGGCTAAAAAATGCTATATTATCTGCTACAGTATAAAATCATCACAGTAAATTTTCTACGTTATCCGTTCGAAGATATGATCGCCGTTTTTCGATCGGACGCTTTCAAGGGATAGTTGCAGTCCCGACGGGACTGCACCTAATCCGTGTTCCCCTAACCAATACACCAACACCCGTACCCTCTTATATGACGTCCGCGTCAGCGTCAGAGATGAATCCATGTCGTCAGGTGCTTGCTTGTCCATGATACCTGTCTGCTTAGCGTGACACGCCACAGCTCTCCTCTACGTGCGTTGCTGTCCAGGGAGTTAATTCTCGACGAAACAACCCAAACGCAAGGGCATTGCACTCTCAAAACTTAACTCCGGATCACCTGAAACTGCCTATCTCGAGTGATGGGTACGGATTGCTTTGGACCGACGAAACCTTGAGCGCCGGCGGGCCCGACGAAGTCCTCTCGTTGAAATCTGTCGATCGGTCGAGCTAGTGAGTCTGTGACACGGACGCCGAAACAGAAACGGGCAGCAGTGCGTGGCGAGAGGCTTCGGGGATCTTATTTCTTTGCGTCGTAATTGAGCTGCAGTGCTAGCTGCCGCTCGACGACTCGCTCTGAATAATCAGGCGATCTATCTGGATGAAGGAACAGGGTGTTGATAAGTTCTTGGTAGCGGGTCGCGTCGGAGATAAACCTTCTCTAATGAATGGGCTTTCGTACGTCCTTGCTCCGATAAGGGGTGGTCATTTGGTTAATTCGCTCCGACAAGGGGTGGGCATTTGGTTAAAGGCAGAATTGGAAACCTTAATCCGTAAGAAATGAAACTTACTTTGTGAAGGCACTGGTAAGTGCAGAACTCGAGGCAGGGGTGAGCAGGTCAATGAGGACGGCGGTGGCGCTGGAGCCCGCGCAGAGAATGGAGGAGCGACAGGAGGAGAAGAGCATCGGAGCCCGCGCTGAGGATGGAGGAGCTCGTCCACTATGGCTCCGCCTTACGGTGCCATGCAACCATGTCCTCATTGATCGATGCGCCCGTCGTGGGTGGATCGGGATCGGAGGTGGGGGTGAGACTAGATCTAGAGGAGGATTTGAAGGAGAAACGAGAGAGATTTGGAGAAGAGAAGGAATGGAGAATTGGGGATTCGCATCTCTCTCCGCGTGAGCCGTGAGGACTGAGGAACCGAAGAGGAGAGAGATCAGGCCATCGGGTAGGTGGACTGGGATTTTGTGGAACGCGATTCAGCTGATCGGTTTTTCGGTGATTTCGGTTTTTGAAACAAAACAACCGAACGGAAACTCGAAAACTGAATAGCAGTAAAATAAAAACTGAACCGAAACCTGAAAATCCAAAAAACTGAAATAATCGATTATTCGGTTCGGTTTGGTTCGGTTTTTCGGTTTCTGTTATGTTTAGGGATGGCAATCGGGCACAATGGGCACGGGTAGTCCTCGCCCATACCCGTACCTGTGACCCCGTTTTCCCCCCGCGGGCATATCCATGAAAGCCAGGCGATTTAATATCCCCCATACCGCCGCTTCTTTGGTACCGTCGCCTGTGGGTATACCGTGCTACTCCGCCAAATTATATGAACTCACAAAACAGAAAGAAAAAACATGTACATTGCAGATGGTAATCAACATATGAAACCATTGTAAAAAGTATTCCCATTTCCTTCAAACTAGTACTTGACTTATAAATAAAAATAGGTTAAATGGTTCAAAAACATACATTCATTCAGCCTTGATCCTATTGGATGCACTGCGATGATTTTTTGTCAGAAGATTGTTCTCGTTATCTTGCTGTAGGTTAGCTTAGAACACCTTAAGGTATGTCCAACAGGATCCAACCCTGCATGGTGGAAGCAAAGCTGTGGTAGGTGGAATCCAAGGCACCAACTGAAGAAGAATCAAATATTTTAATGCTCACCAAGGCCAAAGCTGGAACACTGTGCAGACAAACAAAAATCATAAAGCAACAACTGGGAGCTATGGAAAAACTGCACAAACTTTGTAGCTAGTTTAAAAGAGGAGTAACCATCATTTTTCATGCAGCACTTTGATTCACAGGGGGTAATCTCACATGTTCACTCTCAAAGAAGAGTGCTGGTACTGTGGATGATCGACATAATACTTCCATTGTATTTTGATTTGAATACTTTAAACTGCACTTCATACTACTGCACTTATCAATAATAGTTTTGTATGACTTCTTGTTAAAATGGTGAACTAATAAAAGAAAAGAACCGATCCATTGCGGATCTACGGTTGGTAGCCACTAGCTAGAGTTAAATATGTTGGATTCAGTTCAGACTGTGTTCACCCCAAAAAAAATGCATATCCATATTTTCCATATAAAATGGATTTCGGATAGATTTTGTTTTATCACCCATGTTCAACTATGTATCAGATGACTAAAAGCTTATCTAGATTATGAAATGGCAATGTAACAGCCAGTTTTTACCAACAAACTAGATTAGACATCAGAAGCATAAAGATTATATCAAACCAACATTTAATCATAGGTCCACCTTTATCTTCCTAGAGATCAGTAATCCAAACTCTCTCGACAACAGCAACAAGGACGTCGCAATTACACAGCCCACTCTTAGTTGAACTACTGTAGTTCGCAATTACACAGCCCACTCTTAGTTGAACTATTGTACTTCACGATGGATCATGGAAGCATCAAGAGTGACAGCAGCTAGAACGCGTTGTTTAATTAACCCATTTACTCCTAGCTCCGACCACATTTAGAGGATAGCCTAGGCAAAACCCAAAGTGTAATTCTTACTGCCCGCTAACGGTCGACACATTACCGGGTCTGTCTGACCGGCTGGGCCAGGGTAGCAGCTAGCATCTCACAACAGTACTTGTATAATAGAGGAATAGAAGTTTTCCCTGTGCGTCTGGGGACAATCTGCCAGGTGCTTCCGCGCGTGGAATTTGGTGACTAGTCGCGTTCACTGTCTACTTGCACTGTACTGCCACAGTGCCAGCAGCCAGTAATACTCAGGTACAAGTACAGCGCCCGCCGGTACGAGATGATGGGGACACTGTCCAGGGATGCTTACTAAACACGTCGTATGGAAGCCGCTGCGTGCGTACGATCGCATCTTCGACAAACAGCAAGCAACGATCTCCATAGATCTCGTGTAGCAGCAGTAGTACAGATGCTCCCGATTGCAGCTTATATGCGTCTGGTAATAATAATCTAACTAGCTGTGTGACACAATTACACTCCCAGCTTCATACCCACTGACATATTCTGTCAGCTAGTATATATAACATCTGCGGGCTGCAAGAACATTCGGTTTCAAGGAACAATATCGCAATGAGTGGCTGTGTCCATTGGATCTCTGACGGCGTCGCGTGATGGATTTCACCATCAGCAGCAACATCGACAGAATCTTTGCGTGATGATTGGGCATTTGTGCTCAACGATCAATCGGTTGTCGTCGATCACATTCTTATAGACCACCAGTACCCTGATAAGTTTAATTCGGCTGCAACCCATCTCCTTCAGATATGCTATTTTGGCGTCTCTTATTTTACCATTCCCGCGAGCATCCTTGCTCATGCAGACCATGGCATGTCTTACGCACAACAGCAGGAACAGTCAAATCAATGTGCTATGTTCTAGTGTCGCTTGATCTTCACATGTAGGATTAGGATACTCATGTACTCTCTTAAAGGATGCTAGCTGATTCTCCGCTACCAGATGTAATGGATTTGTAACTCTTTGGTTCGTCAAGATCACATGCATGCTGAACTTCACGGAAACAGAGTAAAGTATATCAATCTTCAAATTTCCAGTGGAAAACATAACGATATTTAGAAGAAGTCGTTCAATTCTTCTTCTATATGCATGTAATAAAGAAGAACAAGCGAAAAATGCTAATAGATGCAAAATAATTATCTTATCAATCTAGTTTATGAGTGTTCTTAACACCATAATTGTAATATTTAAAGAGCGATAAGGGGGAAGGGAGTAATGCGTGCAGCCACCAGACCGAACGAACCTTGGATCGGTCCTGGCTGAGGTGATCTATGCCAACTACTTCCTTTATCTCTAATTCTATCTCTTATTTTTCTACGGAAAATTCTATCTCTTATCTAAACAAAATCTCTATGTCTAACTCTTATAGATAATTAAAAAACAAATTACACCAGTAATATTTCAGCCGACAGTAATAGATTTGGTAGACTATTGATTCTGCGGGACTGATTCCCGCTACGGGATAGTCCGTTTTTGTGAGGTCCCCTTAAAAACTGATTCGGTTTTCTTGAGAAACTAAAAACCGGCGTATTTTTTTTCTTTTCCAAACAAACAGTGTACGCTACTTCTTCTCTGGAATCCTCCACACGTCAAGGCTAAGCCGCTAAGGTTCGTCAAGTGTGTATGTTCCTCCGCACATGCCACACATCAAGGTCCATGCGTGAAACATCTTGGACACTTCACATCTAATATCTAAGAATACACAAACGCTCGCTACTAGGTATTATGCAATTCTCATGTAGTAAAGGAACTGACAAACGATAAGATTCACCTGTTGTTGCATAGCTCTTACCAGTAATGAAGTTAGGATGAAAATAGAGAGTGGGCACAAATACGGGTAAAAATGAAAAGAGCAATATCCGTCCGTAGTCAACCTATTTTCACCTCTAATCTCAAAGAACTAACCCAAATTGAGATAAACATAACAAACATAGTCTTGTGCAATTGAAATTTATACATAAATAAACAAGATAGATAGCAAGAAAGCAAAATACAATGAGGAAAGCTACCTCGCTAAAAGAAATGCATAAAAAATACATGAGTTGTGTAGTCATCGGTTAGATGAGTATTACTTGAATTACTTGTGAAATAATTATGCAAATTTCATTTCTCCATTATTGCAAATCTATGAATAAATACATGTATACAAGAATACAACTATATTACTAACTAAACAATATATAATTATATATTTGTTTACACCAGAATTTAGTAAGGTATGGCCAAATTGTCATGCTAAGGATAAGGGGATATTTTAGCCAATATCAGATAAAGGAAAGAAAGATAAAAGATGGAATTATGATCGATGTTGATCTCAACTTGGAGATCTGTCCGAGTAAAGACTGTCACGAATCATAGTGGATAACAAATTGGAGAAGGATGATCGGCCAATGTGTTATAAAAGATGGTCGAGGGCAAGTGAAAAGAACAACATAATCAAATCAAACAACTCGCATTACTTCTTATTTACTTTTTTAGTTTTGTAATTTAGAATCTTCTCTGTAATCTAATTTGATCAATAAAGTTGCATATCTCCGATTGTTGATCTTCATCGATCACATCTAGGTTTGATTTTCTCCGAATCTACCTCTTACCATCTAATCAACTGATTAGACTTATCATTACTTTAGATTTGATCGGTTTTCCTTAGGCGTTTAGATCTTTGCCAATTGTTACATTAGATTGGCTTTGCGCATATTTTTCCATCTACCTTACTAATTACAGGTTCAAATCGGTTGGCACGCATTGAGCCCGGTATTCGTTGTGTGTTTGAGATGATTAATCCATCATCACATTTTTCGGCACCAACACACTTTTGGCACGCCCAGTAGGACACGATTTCTTTATCAAGGAAATTAATTCCACCATCCGATCTCAACTTTGATGCTATAATCGTCCCTACACTAGTTGATTTAATGTTAGAACAACGTAAAGAGATTGAAGATTAGAAAGCCGCGCTCGAAGAGATGATGCTAAGCTGTTATAAAACAAACCTGACGCGGTGTCACTTATAAGGCTGCATTGCTGAAACCTGACGCGGTGTCACTTATAAGGCTGCATTGGTGACAGTTAATGCCCTCGGCGACACAGGGGTTACTAACGCCTCAGTAAGTCAATACATGCCTACACAAGATAAATTATCTACTATGATTAATCAATCTGTGTACCAAACTTTGATTAACCAATCATCGGCTCTAATCACAACTCTTAAGTCGATGACAGCTAATAGTGTAAAAGCAATAGCACAAAAGTTGGTATCGGCTAGAAACCTGCTTGACCCAATGCAAGCTCTGTTGAATTACCCTGTTTATTCGGTAGCACAAAACACTCACAGCCCCATAGCTGATCCTAGACCATCCGCTATAACTTCACCTCTTACTATGACGCCAACCCAGCCTACCGTCATACTGCTGTGAGATCCTCATGCAAGTGGGGTTGTGCATTATCAAGCCTATCCTGATGCTGCTAAGTTGGACATGTCGACCAACTTACCACCATCACTTCCTGTCGTGCCCCGAATTTACAACTTCGGACACTCTGTGTATCCTGCACTAGTCCAGGATCGCGCTAGTGCACACAGGCTTAACAGGGTATAATATCACATCATACACAGCGGAATATTAAATAAAGTACTTCAAGCATTTATATAAATGAGTGTGCGACCTTATGGTCATCCTTACAATAGTTATGCCACGCAGGGCTTACAATAATCAAATAACAAAAGTTCAACAGCGGAATTATAAAAGTTGTGATGTCCATCTTCCCCACAGTCGCTCCGACGAAGGCTTGCCCCTAGTTCCCCGGCTCCTCGACATACTCTTCCTCGTAAGCTGGTGTAGTTTCTTCTTCTGGTAGGTTTGTCCGCAAGGGTGAGTACACACCGTACTCAACAAGTTATGCACAATATGCAGATCTATTTACTATATGCAAAGCTTAATACAAAGGT
Organism: Guadua angustifolia; assembly: GCA_036346375.1. Lineage (NCBI taxonomy): Eukaryota > Viridiplantae > Streptophyta > Magnoliopsida > Poales > Poaceae > Guadua > Guadua angustifolia. The sequence goes on from CM070510.1 coordinate 22,104,941, forward strand.
ATGGCTCTACTGGTTATTTTGCTTTGCATCAATAATTTTAAGTAATATCTAAATAGATTGAAAGCACCAAACCATATAACCATTATATTTTCCAAGTTGTTTTCCACAATAGTTTGGACACACAGTCCCTATTCACATTTCTTTGGCACACAGCCTCCACCCCATTTTATTTTCAAATACTACCCCTTGACTGTAATCCCCGAGCATTGTCCATTACCGTGGACTCGGCTATTCGAACAGTTTTAACACTCTGCAGAGGTTTGTATACTTTACCCACAAGATACAGTTGCACACCACAAAGGCGATTAACCGTAACAAAGCTTTTCAGAAACTTCTACCTTAGCCTAAGAACCTCTCCGTGTTGTCTTCACTATCACTTCCCTCACTCAGAGCCGAAGTATAGGACAGCAAACACCGTTGGATCGGTACCAAGCAAGCACGAGCACGCTCCCCGTCTGATTACCCCGTAATCGCCACCCCGAGGTATCAAAGGTAAGACATTAGAGTCCTACTAAGCTAGGTCTTCCCATTCAGACATGTGGTTGTACGAGAGACTCAGGTCAAAGGCTTGCAAGGTAAGGTCCTTAATCGACCAAGGCAAGACATCCTTCTCTCGGTTTGGCACCTGCCCTCACAACACTCAACCCACCCCATTTGCCACACAGGCCCACTGCACGAAGCCTCGGTCCACTTGCCCCAGTCTAAATCAATTCCACCCCAAGTTGTTAACGATTGCAACACATGCTCATATTCATCTTTCATGTAGAACCACATGTGTCTCTACATTCCAAGGTTAATACCAACATCATTCCACATTTCATTAAAAAGCATTCACTATTCTTTAGTCGGTGTTGATTTTGTAATCCAAATAAAATGGTTCACGACATGCCCGGCTAAGCAACTATTCACGGTCTAGCCTCCGTGTTGGCACAATATCATCAACCAACTAGATTTACCCAACTTAGGTTATCAAGGAATCATGGCATACAAATGATATCAAGGTGGCATAAACAACTTGGTTGGATAGCTAATTCACCCAAAATAATTAAAGTCATTTTTAGTTGAATTAGCATGCATAGTTTAAAACAAAGTATATTTCAAACATTATGAGCAACATGGTCAAAGCATAACTTGCCTTGAAAAGTTGTTGATCCTGTTCAAGTCAAATCTTGTATTGAAATTCCCCTCGCAATCTCCGACAAATCAATGTCTAATTAAAATCAATATACACACAATAAATACATTTTCCAGAGAGCTAAATCAACTCTAAAAATTCCATAAAATTCACCAATAAATAGATCTTGATTTTACAAATTTTAGAAATTGGAATCACTCAAATCGGAGTTAAAACATGAAAGTTATAAGCGTTTGAAGTTTTAAAATAAATTAAAATGGAAATATACCGAATTTCTCTTATATATTTTTATATAGAAAATCCTGAAATTTATGATGTCAATGTTACCGCGAGTCAATACGTAACGCATTCATCCTCGGATCAAAGTCCTACGACTATAACTAACCGAGTAATGAGATCAATAACTCCGGTCATGCATCAAGATTAAATGCGATGCGATCAAAGGCCAAGATTGTACCGACATTTTTAATCGCAACCGCGGTGCTGATATGTGGCGCAACCATGACCGACAAATTTGAATCTCACGAAGACAACTATTCAGGTGACATCGACCATAGCGACGGCTGTGTCGCTTCGATTTCCGCGTACACACGTCGATACGAGACTGGCTCAATGTGCGGCGAAATCGGGTTCATTCAATTCAAACCTCGACTCAGATTAATTTGAAACAAGCGTTTAATATTTTCAATTTAATATTTGATTAAATGGACAACATGGTTCATTATCAACCGTACAATTGAAATCGATCGACCAATGATTGAAGATTCGGTTCACTACTGCTAAAATTACGTGGCTTAATACAGATTATCCAATATGAATCCTACGGCCATCAGATAACGCAACTTTTAATCACACGTGGGCAATCCCTTTCTCAGGCACGAGGCACTAATCCTGATCTTACCTCCCAAATTCCTACGGTTAATACTAATAGCACAGGGTTCTGATCTCTAATCTCTAGTGCAAAGGAACACACGTGGACCAACCTCAATCACGCGATGACAATCCTACGGGCGACGTCGATCGAAGCTTCGGTGAAGACACGGTGAACAGAGCTGAGGAAGACGGCGACTCCGACGGCACTCCGGTGCGATTCCGGCGAGAAGAAGTAACTCTTCGGATGCGGCTCGACGCGACGATTACTCCGGTGTCCTTGACTACGGCGACGCAAATGGCGGCGGAAAGCTTCGAAACTATGGCGAGCACGAACGGTGTCTACGGTGAACCTCGGAGTGCGTGAAAGAGATCAAACTGTGCGGAAGAGAGTGCTTTATAGCCCGGGCTAGAAGATGAAGCGAAGGAGACAGAGCTCCGGCGAATAAATGCGACGGTTTCTCGTCGGGAACGACGGCGGCGGCGGCTTAACTCGCAGAGGAGAACGAAGCGACGTGGTCGCTACTCAACCGTCCCCGCCGAATCCCACGGTGCTGGCAACGAAACGGTATGGATGGATTACAACCGAGCGATGCAGATCAAGCGACGGACGAACGGCGTCGTTTAGGGTTCCACCGGCGCCTGAGAATGGGCTCGGCCCGTTACTGTTCGTCCGGTTTTTAAATGATTTTGAAATTAAAATAATTCCGGTTATTCATTTATTTCATTTAAGGCACTTAAAATATCAGAAAAATTCTAAAAAAATTCCAGAAAATATTTTATGACATTTTGAACTTAAATAAAATATTTCCACTCTTATTTTGTTAAAACTTTTCATTATTAAATTAATTTTTAGAAAAGGACCGATTTCCAGAAATTCAAATAAATCTAAATAAATTCCAGAAATTCTCAAAAATTCAAAATAAATTATAAAATTCAAAAATAGCCAAATTTGAGGATGTTACAAACCTGCCCCCCCTTAACAGAATCTCGACCCCGAGATTCAGGGCTGGCTGGAGAAGAGATTAGGAAACTCCTTCTCCAAGTCTTCCTCACGTTCCCAAGTTGCTTCGCTTCCTGAATGATTGCTCCACTGAACTCTGCAAAAGCGGGTTGACTTGTTTCTGGTCTCACGATCCATGGTATCCAAAATCTTTACTGGATGTTCCTTGTAGGTCAAATCCTCCTGCAGTTCAATAGCTTCAATAGGTGCTTGTTCCTCTGGTACTCGAAGACACTTTTTCAGTTGCGACACATGAAATACGTCATGTACTCCTGTCAAAGACTACGGCAGTTCTAGCTGATATGCAACTTCTCCTTTTCGACTCAGAATCTTGAATGGTCCAACATACCTCGGAGCAAGTTTTCCTTTCGCATGAAACCTTTTAACTCCCTTTAATGGTGTGACCTTGAGATAAACATAATCTTCTGGTTCAAAACTCAGATCGCGGCGTCGATTGTCTGCGTAACTCTTCTGTCTGGATTGTGCAGTCTTCAGTCTTTCTCGAATTAATGCGATCTTCTGTTCTGCATCTAAAAGTACATCTGGTCCGAAGACATGACGTTCCCCCGTCTCATTCCAATTTAATGGCGTCCGACATGAATGACCATACAAAGCTTCAAAAGGCGACATTTTCAAACTAGCTTGGTAACTGTTGTTGTAACTAAACTCAACATATGGCAAGCACTTTTCCCACGAGGTGGTGTATGACAAAGCACAAGCTCTTAACATGTCTTCAAGTATCTGATTAACTCTTTCAGTTTGGCCATCTGTCTGTGGATGATATGCCGTACTAAAATTCAGGCGAGTACCCATGGCAGTATGCAGCTTATCCCAAAATCTCGAGGTAAATTGAGTACCTCGATCCGACACTATCTTCTTGGGTACACCATGTAAACAAACAATTCTTGATATATACAATTCCGCTAACTTATCTCCCGAGTAAGTTGTCTTTACGGGTATAAAATGAGCGACCTTTGTTAGTCGATCTACTATGACCCATATGGAATCATATCCACCTTGAGTCCTTGGCAATCCAGTGATGAAATCCATTCCGATCTCCTCCCATTTCCATTCGGGTATCTTTAGTGGTTGTAGCAATCCAGCTGGTCTCTGATGCATTGCTTTAACTCGCTGGCATACGTCACACAATGCTACATGTTCGGCTACTTCTTTCTTCATATTCGGCCACCAAAATCTTTCTTTAAGATCCTGATACATTTTTGCACTACCAGGATGAATTGAATATTTAGAATCATGTGCCTCGCCCAATATCAACTGCTTCAATTCCGGCTTGTGAGGTACGCAGATTCGATTCTTCATCCATAGCGTACCTTGTTCATCTATTCTGAAGTCCTTTGCTAAATCGTCAACCATTTTGGATTTAATCCTATTTATCTTTTCATCATCTTGTTGACCTTCTCTGATCTGCTCTTCAAGGGTAGGCTTTACTTCCAATGTAGCTAGGAATCCTTTCGGTACAACCTCCAATCTTAGCTTCTGAAGCTCTTTACATAAGTCAGACTGATCTTCTGCTGTCAATGAATTCAAGCTATAGCTCTTCCGACTTAAAGCATCTGCCACCACGTTTGCTTTTCCTGGATGGTAATGGATTCCGATGTTATAATCCTTGATTAATTCTAACCATCTCCTTTGTCTCATGTTGAGGTCTGATTGAGTGAATATATACTTTAAGCTTTTATGGTCAGTATATATTTCACATCGGTTTCCCATAAGATAGTGACGCCATATTTTAAGAGCGTGCACTACAGCAGCTAGCTCTAAATCATGGGTCGGGTAATTCTGTTCATGTGGCCTTAACTGCCTTGACGCATACGCCACTACTTTACCATTCTGCATCAATAAACATCCCAGTCCCTGACGCGAAGCGTCACAGTATATATCAAAATTGTCTTTAGTGTTTGGCAACACCAAAACAGTCTTTGAAGTCAAACGCTTCTTCAACTCTTGAAACTCTTTTTCGCACTCAAAGTACTGCTTAACTTTTTCTCTTTCTTTAACAATTGCGTGAGAGGTCTCGCAATTGAAGAAAATCCTTCAATGAACCGGCGATAGTATCCCGCCATACCAAGAAAACTTCTGATCTGAGTAACCGACTTTGGTTGTTCCCAATGTAACACCGCTTCTACTTTCTTAGGATCAACAGCTACTCCTTCGGCTGTCATTACATGACCCAAAAACTCGACCTTCTTTTTCCAAAAGTCACATTTACTAAACTTCGCATATAACTGGTTTTCCCTTAATTTTTCCAAAACCATCCTTAGATGTCCAGCATGTTCTTCCTCTGTCCTGAAATAGACCAGAATATCGTCGATAAACACAACGACAAACTTATCCAAGTATTCCATGAATACTTTGTTCATCATATTCATGAAATACGCAGGAGCATTGGTCAGTCCGAAAGACATGACCGTGAATTCATAATGACCATACCTAGACGAAAAAGCCGTCTTTGGTATATCCTCAGTCCGAATCTTAAGCTGGTGATATCCGGATCGAAGATCTATCTTTGAGAATACTCCCGCTCCTCTTAACTGATCAAAAAGATCATCTATCCTGGGCAACGGATACTTGTTCTTTATCGTCACATCATTTAGTGCACGATAGTCTATACACATTCTGAAACTCCCATCTTTTTTCTTTACAAACAAAACTGGTGCTCCCCATGGTGATGAGCTTGGTCTTATAAACCCTTTCTCTAATAATTCTTCGATTTGTTTCTTCATTTCCACCAATTCTTCAGTGGACATTCTATAAGGTCTCTTGGCTATTGGAGCAGTTCCGAGTACAAGCTCAATTACAAACTCTATATCCCTATCTGGTGGCATTCCAGGCAAATCTTCGGGAAAGACGTCCGGGTATTCACCGACTACTGGAACCTCTTCCATGATAACTGCCTTCACACTGTTAACCTTAGGTTGATCTTCCCGGTTAACAAGTGCTTGAATCTCTACCTTCTTACCATCTGGGCTCTCGACTGTTACTACCCTTCGTCCACAATCTAGCACTGCCTTATGCTTGGATAACCAGTCCATTCCCAAAATCACATCTATGGTCTGGGTGTCCAATATGATTAGGTTCACTAGGAACTCTATTCCATTTATTAATAATTTTACCCCGGAACACCCTACTTTAGTTCGGAGTTTTGATCCAGGGGTTTGGACTATAAGAGTATTCTTAAGGTTGACCATATCCAAATCATTTTCCATAACAAAAACCCATGAAACAAATGAATGTGAAGCTCCAGAATCAAACAAAATGGTAGCTGGTACTGAGTTAACTAGAAACTTACCCAGTACTACATCTGTCGCATTCTGAACTTCATCTGCCATGATATGGTTAACTTTGCCTCGAACAGCTGATTGAGGTGCAGCTCCTGCTTGAGTAGGTGCTCTACTTCCTCCTTGAACTGGTGTCCTAGCAGGTGTATTACCCAGATTAAAGCGAACAGGAGTGACTCCTCCTTTCTTGGGACAAACATTTGCGAAATGCCCCATTTCGTTGCAGTTGTAGCAACGTCTCCCTGCCATTGACATATTTCTGCAATTGGCCGATGGTTCTTCTTGGTGTTTGAGGATTCGACGGAGGTCGTCATTTGTGCAGCGATGGTGCTCTTCGCCGCTTCTGGCTGAAATCTGTGTGGTGCTGAGGTACCACCCTTGGTCTCGCTGACCTGGCGTCCTCCTTGTTTGTGCCATCCGACGTTTTATGTTGTCATCCAGCTCTTTACGCTTATCTTCTAGGACAAGTGCCTTGTTGACCAACTCCTGAAAATCGAGGAACGTGTGGGTGATCGGCCCCACCGAAGTCCGAGTTGAGTCCTTCATAAACCGGGATCGCTTAGCCTTGTCCGTGGCTACGTCCTCCGGTGCATAACGTGCAAGCTGTGTGAACTTGTTCAAGTAATCGGCCACTGACTGGCCTCCCTGCTTCAAGGATCGGAACTCTTCTTTCTTGAGCTCCATCATACCCTCCGGTACATGGTACTGACGAAAGGCTATAGTAAACTCATCCTAGGTGATTTCCTGAGGATGCTCGTGGGAAGCACAGTAGTTTTCCCACCACTCTGCAGCAGTGCCCTCTAACTGGTGAGAGGCATACAGTACTCTTTCATTGCCAACACATTGAGTTATGTGCAGCTTTCTCTCTATGGTGCGCAACCAATCATCAGCTTCTATGGGGTTAACATTCCCAGAGAAGGTTGGGGGTCTGGTTCTCATGAAATCCGACAGCCTTGAGTGATGCCCATGATGTACAGCTTGGTTGTTGTTGAGATTATTAGCGGCAACTTGATTCTGCAGTTGTTGCATCTGTTGCATCATTGTCTGCATCAGTTGGGTCTGAGCAGTCAAGAATGCACCCAAATTGTTCATATCCACAGGTGGTGCTTGAGGATTCGGTGCATTGTTTTGATTTCCACCCTGCTGAGATCCGCTTCCTCCAGTTCCACTGTTTCCACGCGTATTCACCATCTGAAGAACAATAAAGTTTTATAGGAAAGGGAGAAACAGATGAGACAAGTACACAAGATACTAATGTAGGGGAAAAGGTTTGACTTAAAAACTTGAGCAAACAATTACTAACTTGGTATGGTTGCTTATCCAAGCCTAAAAGCTCGCAGAACGATAACGCACACTCAAAGAAACAAGAAAACCAAATTAACCTAAACACACAATAACCTACCGTCTAAGAGGGTAACACTTCTATCTTAGACAGATGCGACTCTCACACATGGGTCTCAACTGGCTACGAAAGCACTGGTTCTTCTAGCTTCTGAAACACTTCATCGATCCACTTTTCTTTGAGTTCAACGATTCCTGTCTTCACGATCTTTAGGATTGGCAGCGACACCCAGTGCTTTCTCCTTAAGTGTGAAACAACGATAACTATTTGGAACATCTCAGATAAGATCTTTATTCAAAACAACAGGGAAAGATAGAAATTTTCAGCAAGGAGAAAAGAATAAAAGAATAAGACAAGTCAAGAACTTATCATTCTTTCCAGTTAAATTTTTCTTTTCGAAAATAATTTTGAAGTTCCTAAAGAACGGCCAATCTATCTAGGGTCAAGTCCTACAGTCGGTATGCTCTGATACCACCTCTGTCGTGCCCCGAATTTACAACTTCGGACACTCTGTGTATCCTGCACTAGTCCAGGATCGCGCTAGTGCACACAGGCTTAACAGGGTATAATATCACATCATACACAGCGGAATATTAAATAAAGTACTTCAAGCATTTATATAAATGAGTGTGCGACCTTATGGTCATCCTTACAATAGTTATGCCACGCAGGGCTTACAATAATCAAATAACAAAAGTTCAACAGCGGAATTATAAAAGTTGTGATGTCCATCTTCCCCACAGTCGCTCTGACGAAGGCTTGCCCCTAGTTCCCCGGCTCCTCGACATACTCTTCCTCGTAAGCTGGTGTAGTTTCTTCTTCTCGTAGGTTTGTCCGCAAGGGTGAGTACACACCGTACTCAACAAGTTATGCACAATATGCGATCTATTTACTATATGCAAAGCTTAATACAAAGGTATGGCTCTCATTGGTTATTTTGCTTTGCATCAATAATTTTAAGTAATATCTAAATAGATTGAAAGCATCAAACCATATAACCATTATATTTTCCAAGTTGTTTTCCACAATAGTTTGGACACACAGTCCCTATTCACATTTCTTTGGCACACAGCCTCCACCCCATTTTATTTTCAAATACTACCCTTATTTGTAATCCCGAGCATTGTCCATTACCGTGGACTCGGCTATTCGAACAGTTTTAACACTCTGCAGAGGTTTGTACACTTTACCCACAAGATACAGTTGCACACCACAAAGGCGATTAACCGTAACAAAGCTTTTCAGAAACTTCTACCTTAGCCTAAGAACCTCTCCGTGTTGTCTTCACTATCACTTCCCTCACTCAGAGCCGAAGTATAGGACAGGCAAACACCGTTGGATCAGTACCAAGTCAAGCACGAGCACGCTCCCCGTCTGATTACCCCTGTAATCGCCACCCCGAGGTATCAAAGGTAAGACATTAGAGTCCTACTAAGCTAGGTCTTCCCATTCAGACATGTGGTTGTCACGAGAGACTCAGTCAAAGGCTTGCAAGGTAAGGTCCTTAACCCACCAAGGCAAGACATCCTTCTCTCGGTTTGGCACACACCCTCACAACACTCAACCCACCCCCATTTGCCACACAGCCCACTCGCACGAAGCCTCGGTCCACTTGCCCCAGCCTAAATCAATTCCACCCCAAGTTGTTAACAATTGCAACACATGCTCATATTCATCTTTCATGTAGAACCACACAGTCTCTACATTCCAAGGTTAATACCAACATCATTCCACATTTCATTAAAAAGCATTCACTATTCTTTAGTCAGTGTTGATTTTGTAATCCAAATAAAATGGTTCACGTACATGCCTGGCTAAGCAACTATTCACGGTCTAGCCTCCCGTGTTGGCACAATATCATCAACCAACTAGATTTACCCAACTTAGGTTATCAAGGAATCATGGCATACAAATGATATCAAGGTGGCATAAACAACTTGGTTGGATAGCTAATTCACCCAAAATAATTAAAGTCATTTTTAGTTGAATTAGCATGCATAGTTTAAAACAAAGTATATTTCAAACATTATGAGCAACATGGTCAAAGCATAACTTGCCTTCGAAAAGTTGTTGATCCTGTTCCGAAGTCAAATCTTGTATTGGAAATTCCCCCTCGCAATCTCCCGACAAATCAATGTCTAATTAAAATCAATATACACACAATAAATACATTTTCCAGAGAGCTAAATCAACTCTAAAAATTCCATAAAATTCACCAATAAATAGATCTTGATTTTACAAATTTTTAGAAATTGGAATCACTCAAATCGGAGTTAAAACATGAAAGTTATAAGCGTTTGAAGTTTTAAAATAAATTAAAATGGAAATATACCGAATTTCTCTTATATATTTTTATATAGAAAATCCCGAAATTTATGATGTCAATGTTACCGCGAGTCAATACGTAACGCATTCATCCCTCGGATCAAAGTCCTACGACTATAACTAACCGAGTAACAGATCAATAACTCCGGTCATGCATCAAGATTCGTACGATGCGATCAAAGGCCAAGATTGTACCGACATTTTTAATCGCAACCATGACCGACAAATTTGAATCTCACGACGACAACTATTCAGGTGACATCGACCATAGCGACGGCTGCGTCGCTTCGATTTCCGCGTACACACGTCGATACGAGACTGGCTCAACGTGCGGCGAAATCGGGTTCATTCAATTCGAAACCTACGGCTCAGATTAATTTGAAACAAACGTTTAATATTTTCAATTTAATATTTACAGTTAAATGGACAACATGGTTCATTATCAACCGTACAATTGAAATCGATCGACCAATGATTGAAGATTCGGTTCACTACTGCTAAAATTACGTGGCTTAATACAGATTATCCAATATGAATCCTACGGCCATCAGATAACGCAACTTTTAATCACACGTGGGCAATCCCTTTCTCAGGCACGAGGCACTAATCCTGATCTTACCTCCCAAATTCCTACGGTTAATACTAATAGCACAGGGTTCTGATCTCTAATCTCTAGTGCAAAGGAACACACGTGGACCAACCTCAATCACGCGATGACAATCCTACGGCGACGCCGATCGAAGCCGGTGAAGACACGGCGAACAGAGCTGAGGAAGACGGCGACTCCGACGGCACTCCGGTGCGATTCCGGCGAGAAGAAGTAACTCTTCGGATGCGGCTCGATGCGACGATTACTCCGGTGTCCTTGACTACGGCGGAGAGTCACCGACGGCGACGCAAATGGCGGCGGAAAGCTTCGAAACTATGGCGAGCACGAACGGTGTCTACGGTGAACCTCGGAGTGCGTGAAAGAGATCAAACTGTGCGGAAGAGAGTGCTTTATAGCCCGGGCTAGAAGATGAAGCGGATGAGATAGAGCTCCGGCGAATAAATGCGACGGTTTCTCGTCGGGAACGACGGCGGCGGCGGCTTAACTCGCAGAGGAGAACGAAGCGACGTGGTCGCTACTCAACCGTCCCCACCGAATCCCACGGTGCTGGCAACGAAACGGTATGGATGGATTACAACCGAGCGATGCAGATCAAGCGACGGACGAACGACGTCGTTTAGGGTTCCACCGGGCGCACAGTAATGGGCTCGGCCCGTTACTGTTCGTCCGGTTTTTAAATGATTTTGAAATTAAAATAATTCCGGTTATTCATTTATTTCATTTAAGGCACTTAAAATATCAGAAAAATTCTAAAACAATTCCAGAAAATATTTTAAGACATTTTGAACTCAAATAAAATATTTCCACTCTTATTTTGTTAAAACTTTTCATTATTAAATTAATTTTTAGAAAATGACCGATTTCCAGAAATTCAAATAAATCTAAATAAATTCCAGAAATTCAAATAAATCTAAATAAATTCCAGAAATTCTCAAAAATTCAAAATAAATTATAAAATTCAAAAATTGCCAAATTTGAGGATGTTACACTTCCGTTCTACGCTTTTCCCCAATCGGTTCCACAGCTGATTAAACCTTCTAGCTAGCTGCAAAATGCCGAGCTGATTCCGCAGAGGAATACGACCCCATACAAGGTTATGATGTATTTAGAACCCTTTGTTCCAGTACCTGAGCTGATTGCTTGGAAAAATAATGGATATGAGCAATTTTCTCAGTACGTATCAGTTCAATCAACCTATCAACCTGAGGTTACACTTGAGGAGCAGAATGCCAATTACGAGCGCAATAAGCAAAACCCTAGCGCTGTATCAGCTAATATAATAAATTGGGCCGATCAGATATCTGTTGTATTGTATGATCAATTCGACATACAGCCCAAACGGAAGGTTATCGGCTATCGGAAGCTATATCCCGATTATATTGACCGGATGCCTTACCCTACTAACTTCTAGGTTCCTAATTTTACCAAATTCTCTAGGAATGATTCCGTTACTATTTTGGAGCATGTCGGATGTTTTATCTTGTATTGTGGTGAAGCTGCTCAGTCTGACGGGTTAAAAATTAGGTTATTCCCGCTATCTTTGTCAGGATCTGCTTTTACCTTGTTCACAAGCTTACCTTTGAATTCGGTTCATTTTTGGATCGATTTGAAAAGCCGATTCCATGAACACTTTTTCTTTGATGGTCTGGAACTTAAAATTTCCAATTTGAGCACTTTTCACCAGAAGTTTGGAGAATCACTAACAGATTATATCAAAAGGTTTAGAGAAGTAAGAAATCAGTGTTTTAGTGTTTCTTTACTCGATAACCAATTAGCCAAATTGGCCTTCCAGGGGTTAATTTTTCAGTTGAGGAAAAAAATTGGTGGGCAAGAATTCATTAATTTGAGTCACCTATTGTATACGGTATCGGCTCAAGAAAGCCGTTTTACCAATAACAGAGGCTTTAGGGATAAATTCAAAGCCAATAACAATAAAAAGGATAAAGAAAAAGCTAAGGTTAACCTCATCGAATACTGTTCATGTGAATCCTTTGAAGACGACGAGGCAGAGATAAATATAGACGAGTTGGTTAAAGGATCTAAAAAATTACGAGTTTGTTCTTGGCTTAAGCTGACTAAGAATAAGTTGGAAATAAATTACGCTTTTGATGTCTCTAAGTGTGACTGTATTTTTGACTTACTTCTGCAAGAAAAGATTATACGGCTACCTAAGGGACATGTTATACCAACGATTGATGAAATTAAAAAGCGAAGGTATTGCAAGTGGCATCATTCTTTTTCTCATAATACTAATGATTGCAATATTTTTTAACAGCAAATTCAATTGGCTACAGAACATGGCCGACTCAAGTTTGCAGAAGAGACGATGATGCAAGTCCATGCTAATCCTTTTCTAATTAATATGGTTCAATGTTCTGGAAAAGGAAAAGAACCGATGCAGCATACAGGATCATGAGTTGCACATCATGTTGATGTTCAATCAAGCTCTAGCAGCAAAGAGACCCTAAAAATTATGATTGACTCACTGCAAATAGAGACCGACTATGAAGGGAAAAGCTCAAGGGCTATCAAGCCTAAAGGCAACATGCAAATCGGCAAGTGGTATAAGGCTGAAAGATCATCACAACCAAGCAAGCTGATTCAAAAGCCAAGGCCAACCTTCTCCTAGTTGCTGGAAAAATACAGGAGGAGAAATGATAGGCCACGTTATCCTGCACATCAGCCAGATAATCTGTGTTGGCCCAATAATTTGGAAAAAAGCTCACCAATGATGCCCCCTTTGGCAGTTTTGTTGGGAGAGGGGGTCAGTTATGCCGTCACCATACATGTGTTCGATGGAACACTACTCGTCAAGGTGACTGGCCAAGGCGATCGGCTAAGAATAGAATATCTAAGCCGATACAAGACTGTTTTGACGAAAGTCATAAAAGAATGATCCATCAAAGGAAGCCCAAGTGCAAGAAAAAGAGGGGACAATCTCCGTGACTCAAGTTGATCTAGCAGGAAAAGTACGAAAGCCGATTGAACCTAAACCAAGATGGTGTCCTCCAAGCCTTACCTGATCACAAAGGAGACTTCAAAGGCTAAGAACCCAAGAGATGAGGAAGGTCGGGTAAGAAAAACAGAGAGATTAAGCTTTTAATGAGCTTCGGCCAATTATGACTACTAAAAAGGAGTGGAGGAAGGATGAACCGATTGAGAAAGAATTTGATTTAGACATTGACTTAGATTCACCTGTGGTTTAGGATGACACTCCACCTCCGATAGACATCAACATGGTATTCACATTGCTGGCCGAGTTCAAAATAAGGACTGTATCGGCCAAAGAAATTTGCTCAGTTGTGTCTAGGGTCTCAAGATGCAGTGTTTGAAAAGCCTCAAGATGATCATTAGACATACGAGATTTTGTGCCGATGGAGTCCAAATCAGCAGTGAAAACCTTACAAGATAAAATGTGAAGGTATCAATGAATAACGGATAGCTATGAGACCATTGAAGATTTTTAAGAAATCGAGAAGTTAGGCCAAGGTTTTACGTCGACTGATTTGCTAGAAAAAGTCGATATAGGTGATGGTGATAGAAAAAGACCAACTTTTATTAGTTCAAAATTAGTTGCAGATTATAAGAAAAAGTTGGTCAAGATTTTAAGAAATTATAAAGATTATTTTGTTTGAGAATAACACAAGATGCTTGGTTTAAACTAACAACTTGTTGAACATTGGCTACCTATAAAGCCAGGTTATCGATCGTTTAAACAATCTCCTAGACGATTGAATCTGGCTTTGTATAATATTATAAAAGAAAAAATTGAATGATTGTTAGAGGCTAAGTTTATTAGGCTTTGCCGATATGCTGAATGAGATTCTAACAACATTCATGCCATAAAGAAAAATAGCAAACTCAGGGTGTGAATTAATTTTAGGGATCTAAATAAAGCCACACCAAAATATGAGTGTCTGATGCTAATAGCCGATATGCTTATCGATGCTGCTTCAGGGAATAAGATCATTAGTTTTCTTAATGGTAATGCTGAATATAATTAAATATTCATGATAGAAGCCGATGTACCTAAAATAGCTTCTAGGTGCCCTGGTGCTCTAGGTTTGTTTAAGTGGGCAGTCATAACGTACGGTTTGAAGAACATAAGTACAACATATCAACGTGCCATGAACTTGATTTTTCATGACTTTATCGGCCATATTGTGGAAATCTATATCGACGATGTCGTTGTTAAATCCAAGGAATTGTAGCATCTGGCCGATTTGGAAATGGTGTTCAAGAATACAAGAGCACACGACCTAAAAATGAATCCGTATAAGTGTGCTTTTGGCGTGTTGGCTAGACAATTTTTAGGCTTTAGGTTCATAAAACAGGAATTGAGGTTAATTAAGAAAGAGTCAAAGCCATAGCCAAAACTAAGCCGCCAGCTTGCAAGAAGGATTTGAAGAAATTGATCAGCAAGATTAACTATTTACGGGAATTTATTGCAAACTTATCTGGTTGTATTAGTTCATTTACTCCACTAATAAAGTTAAAAGACAATCAAGAGTTTATACAGTGAGTTAGTCAATAGAAAGCCTTTGAAAACATTAAGGATTATTTGATCAATCCACCAGTTTTAGCCGCACCTCAAAAAGGTATACCATTCAAGTTATATATATCGGCTGAAGATATGACAATTAGAGCTGTTTTGGTGCAAGAAGTCGATGAAAAAGAGCGAGTTTTTTTCTACTTAAGCCGATGATTAATTGATGCAGAGACCAAGTACCCTTTTGTAGAAAAACTTTGCGTATCATTGTACTTTGCTTGCACAAAACTAAGGCATTATATCTTAGCATCAGCTTGTAAAGTTATTTGTAAAACTGATGTTATAAAATATATATTGTCAGCTCTAATTTTGTGAGGTCGACTTGGTAAATGGGCCTATACACTCATCGAGTTCGACCTAACTTATGAATCGGCTAAAGTAGTTAAGGGTCAAGTAATTACCGATTTTATTACAGGATATGAAACTAATTTGAATACTGATCTAATACCTGCCACCCCTGGCAACTATTTTTTGATGGATTAGTATGTCAAGAGGGTGATGGTATTGGAGTCGTGCTGACTTCGCTAAAAGGGTATAGTTTTGAGTTCGCATTTAGGCTGAATTACAAATGCTTTAATAATCAAGCCGAGTACGAAGCATTGCTTAAAGGCCTACAGCTACTTGATAATATCAGAGTAGATTCTATTGAGGCCTTTAGCAATTCCTTGTTAGTGATCCAGCAGATTAAGGGAGAGTATAACTACTATGATGAAATCTTGATCAAATTTAGTAGTGTCTCACTCTGATCGGCTCATTTACTTTTTTCCATCAGTCATATTCCTCGAGAGTTGCATAACAAGGCTAACTTGCTTACTCAACAAGCATCGGGTTATAAAGTTTTTGACTGATTTGAGGAATATGAGCCGATTGAAAAAACAATCATGTGTGCGAACACTAACGATTGGAGGGCAAAAATAATGGAGTACTTGATCGATCCCTTAAAACCTACTGATCAAAGAATTAGGTGACAAGCTTTAGAGTATGTTGTTCTTGATAATATGCTATACTATCGAACTTTAAAAGGTTTGTTGCTAAGATGCCTTGAAGCCGAGGAAACTATAGCTATGGGAGAAGTGTCTGAAGGTATTTGTGGATCCCATAAATTGACTTATAAGATGAAGTGGCTGCTAAGTTGTGCTAGGTACTTTTGGCAGACAATGCTGGAAGATTGTTTCAAATACTATAAAGGGTATCAGACTTGTTAGAAATTTAGCAGTATACAAATGGCTCCAGTATCAGCTTTATATCTGATTATCAAGACTTGGCCATTTAGAGGATGAGGGATAGATGTAATCAAACAATTTTTTTTGCATCGAGTAAAGGCCATAAATTCATATTGGCTGCAATTGATTATTTTTCTAAATGGATTGAAGTCATCCTGCTAAAAAAGGATATAAGTGTTGAAGCCATTGGATTTATTACAGAGCATATTATATATTGGTTTGGAATTCAACAGACTATTACAACCGATCAAGGCACTATATTTATGTCTGATGAGTTTCAGAGTTTTGCCAGAAGTTTGGGCATTAAGTTATTAAATTCATCACTTTATTATGCTCAAGCTAATGGTTAAGCCGAATTGTCCAACAAAACATTGATCAAGTTAATCAAAAGGAAAATTGAGGAAAAACCAAGGAATTGTCATGTGACATTATTGGAGTGATTGTGGGCATATCGGCTTGCGTACCATGGCATGACCAAATTATCACCTTATTAATTGGTTTATGGACAAGAGGTTGTTTTGCACATGGAGATTAGTATTGATTATGTACGAATAGCAAGACAAAATGATTTGTCGACTCAAGATTACAAAGATCTAATGGTCAATAATTTAGACGATTTGGTAGAGTTACGCTTACAAATGTTGGATCAGCTCAAAGAGAACAAGGAAAGGGTTGCAAAAGCTTACAGCAAAAAGGTGATGCCTAAGTCATTTTGTGAAGCCAATTTGGTTTGGAAAACTATTTTACCTATCGGCTCTTATGATAACCAATTTGTCAAATAGTCCCCAACATGGGAAGGACTGTATAGGATCCATCAGTTTGTGGATGGTAATTCTTACATTCTAGAATCACTAAAAGGTGTGCTATTTCCTAAAGCAATTAACGGAAAGTACTTGAAGAAATACCACTCAAGTGTTTGGGTTGAGTTGTGATCAGTTAAAGGTAATTATCGGTTGTAAAAGGCCAAATTAATTCACTGTGGTTAATTTTGGCTAGACTAAAAATAAACTACAAGTCGATTACACAATCACACTTATCAGAAAATGAATTGAAACATAAATAAATAATCAGTTAATCAACTGATTATAAAGAGTTACAAAAACATAGTATTGTTTCATGGTAAGCCCCATTACATTCATTTCAGCCAATTATATTGAAAGCGTTCAAGGATTGAGTTTGGCTCTGAAAGCCGATAATGCAGTTGCGGCCTTTGCAATGGTCTACTCCACTTCCGCAAGGATTTTCTCATCTTCTTTGGTGCTTCTAGGAACAGGAGTGACCTTAGCCGATTGGTTCTCCACAGCCGCCACGGCTAAGCCTAGCTCAAGCTTCTAAGCCTTTAAAGCTGACATTGAGTTCGTTAGCATTTGCTGGCCTTCAGATAACTGTTTATCGACTTTAACCAGCTTGGCTTCAAGGAATTTCTTAGTCAACTCCAGCTTTAGAGTCGCCTTTTTTTCACCTTGAGGGACTTAGCGTCTTCATCAAACTTAGCTTTTTAGCTTTAGTATCGACTATCATTTGATCCAGGAGCTTTTGATCTTCGTGCTGTGTGTCCCGGAGTGCAAGCCTCGCCTTAGCCGCATCGACTTTTGCTTTTTAGTCATCAAGATGACAAACATCCAGTAATGCTGCCATCACTTCTAGAGGTAAGTCATCTTGGATGATAGCCATGGTGTTCTTGACTGGCTGGGCATCTTACATCAGGTTGGTCGATGTCGTGAATAGAAGTTCAAAGAACTTGTTCAATTTTTCCTTTGCGCTTGGGGCTGACGTCACTACAACCGATGCATTCTCTAATATGCTGAGGATCCTTTGAATCTCCCCAGGGTATGTGTCCATCATCACCTCATCATCATCCTCTAGGTCTGATAGGGCGAAGCCCAACCTGTCGGTGAGGAAATTCATCGGCTTGCCTGGCTCCATTGTAAAGACAGTAGGGGTAGGAGGTGTTAGTTGAGAGGATGGTGGAGGAAGCTCCATCTCAGCGGACAACGAATCGGCTAGATTGTTGATGGGAAGTTTGATAAAACTAATGATTGTGAATTCTTACCCTATCAGAAACCGGTGCACATGGAGAGTGATCGGCTGATCACTCTTTGGTAGGAGGGCCTTTGGATGTAACAACCTATTTGGCTCGGTTGTGTTTCTTTTTTGTTGAGACAAGTTGTGAGCATTGGCTTATATAAGAAATTATAAAAGAATTAGATTATAAGCCGATGAGTTCATACTTGGTTGCTGCTTCTCAATATTAGAAAGTAAAGAGGCTTGGATGCCGAGGGTACCCGATGAGTACCCAGCTAAAGCCATTGTAGCAGAACATGGTCGTTTGCTCGACTGGCCAACACCCAATGAATTGGCTAGTTTTTTTCCCACCACCTTGGTCTGCAGATTTGAGAAAAGCCTATTAGTAAACACTCAAAATGCTTGAGGATAATTGATGAGGTACAATCTAAATGCAGCCGATACCTCATAGTGACGAATACTCATACCAGGGGATACCCCACGACAAGGTATACATCTACTTCAAGATCGTTTTTCTCGCAGTCATATAGACACAGCGGCAGGATCACGACACGGGGCACTAGAGGGAGTGTCGCCCAAACCTTCGCCCTCATTCATGGGGTCATCGATACCGATTGGGCCACCCTGGGTCACGTGCTGGCCGAAGGCCTCATGGGGTCATGAAGGACCCCCGGCCTAGGCCAAGACCACCGAGAACACTCCGACTTGGCCTCGGGTCCGACGCCCCCGAGACCCCGACCCGGACCCGACGTCGACGCCTCGCAGTTCGATCATGACCGGTCCGACGCCCGAAGCTCGACTGGCCCTGTGTCGGGCCCCAACGAGTGCAACCGGCGATCTCGCCACGTCGACATCGGCGCAGAACTCGTCGCCCGCCCCACGGACACGACGGCCATGATGGGGCAGGTGGCTCCTTCCCAAGGCGGCTGAAGGGCTGCCGGAGTCAGACGCTCGTCCCTTCACGTCGTCCCTGTCTGACGGACGCGTGGGGCAAGTGCGCGCCTTCCCAACGAGACGCTGTTCGTTGTGTCTACTAACCCGGCATGGGATAAATAGGGACCTGTTAGGCATCAAGACCGAAGACCAGGACCCCCGGATGTAGCCTGCCCCTACCTCTTTTTTCTCAATTCCCGTGTAACCTGCCCCCTCCGCCTATATAAAGGGAGGCAGGGCCCTTAGGGAAGGGGTGTTCGATTCATTTTCAACCCTCATCCGCATCCTATTCCACCTCGGTCGGACATCCTGCATTCGATCCGGTCCAACCCAGATAAACACTCTCGAGTCACTCCACTCGGACGAACGCTGAGGGCCTGTCCTTAGCCTTCGCTTGTAATCCCGTGTAGCCCGCTGCACCACGAGCAATACCACCCGCCACCACGAACTGGACGTAGGGACATTCAGCCCGAACCAGTATACATCTTGGACTCCCGTAGTCTAACCATTCAAGGAGAGGGAGCGCGCGACCCCTGCTACTTACAAATTTACTTGCCGATTATACGAACACTGACACATATGTAATATTCACTATACTTCGGTTAGTATAGCCTAATGAGCTAGCTCTACTGCTAGAGCTTGAACCACTACTTATGGAGTTAGTGGACACCGACTCAACAGGAGGTAAGTCTAGAAAGAATTCGGCTATCACGGCTGATATGGTGCGCTCCGTAGGAAATAAAACTGTGCAGATAGCCGAGCACCAGCTGGTATAATTGCTTGCCCTCCAGATTTGTAGGTTGAAGTGTGGCAGGCTTTGAAGTTGTAGATCGTCACAATGTGCAAAACAATATTGGCGCTGGATAGACGGTAAAGCTGATCCTTGGCTTGATCTGATTGAGAAACAGGAAATAAGGGCACACTTGGCCGAATCCCAACTGCCTAGCATACACATATGAAAAGTATAATTCATATGAAGGTTGATAGGTCCAATTCCTTGTGTGCAAGCTGATAGAGAGTACACTTGGTGATATGAAAATCTGGTGCGTGTCCAATGTCTCTTTGGGCATCTCTTCACTATCGGCTATCAGCTAAAGGAAAGAAAGCCAGAGATAACTATCAGTTCCTTATAACTAAAAAAATCATTCTAGATGAATCCGACTGATCAAGTTGGAAGAAAAAGGCTAGAAATTTCCTTGCTTCGACAAGGGTGAGTCTTGGTTGGGTGCAAGAGCAAAGGATTATTTTTTGTCGAAAGAGTAGCTATCTCTAAAACCAGGCTCTTGGCCTTCTAGAGTTCCTTCTAAAGGGAAAGGGGTTATTTCGGATGAGTCAATATTGAACAATCGGCTAAAGATACAATAAAGCTAGACCTAAATGAACCACAAGGGGCTACTGACATTACTGGCTGATAACTGGCCCAATCTAGTGAAAAGCCGATTGCAAATGGCATGCATCATCTGAAAGACTGCTCCTAAGAAAGATTTCCCTGGTGCTATCTAACGGCCCTCAACTAGTTGCTCTGCTATCACTTGATACACTTGCGTTGGCCCAAATGATGCCCCATAGATCAAAAAATGATCCAGCCACATATTCAGGAAGGTGATGTGCTCTTTGTCTAATACTGGGCCAACTCCATGGCTTTTACTAATGTATTTGTTCCAGCCTTCTCCCTTTGAATGAATAAGCTTATGTGTGGGTTTGGGACTAAAAGCCGATAATCGATCTCTGTCTAGCCTTAAGCAGCAGAGCTGCGCCGCATCTAAAAGCATTGGGCCGATCGAACTAGTTCTAAATATAAATGTATTAAGCATAGCTGACGAGGACTGAGAAATCTTTAGTAGGTCCAAAGCATGGTCAACGAGGCCCCTAGCTCGGGGCTGGGCCGCAAAGTCTCCAACCACGACCTGGGTTGTGCGGCCCCCGCACGACCTCAAGCTCGGGGGGCAAGGATTCAACTCCCATGCGACCTCGAGATTGGGAGGCGCGGATTTAGCTCTCGCTCCGGGACGTGCGTTTACTCGACGGTTACCAAGACCATGAATGCCAGAGTTAAGGCGGACGTGGGCGTCAGATCCGGGACGGTTACAACCCACCTACAGTGCACACCTTTCCACTTCTCCGGGAATCTCTCTCGACTGTTTCTGGTAATGGCCGGGAGGGGTATAAACCCCCTGAGGCAGATCGGCAGGGGGGAGGCAAGCAGTTCAAGCAACAAGACAATAGACTCCACCAGAGCTCAAGCTAGAGAGCAAATACTTGTACTCAAGCATAGTAAAATTTCTTGCCTCAGGGCAAGACTGGAATAGAGCTATTACCTTCACAGGGGCACGAACCAGTATAATTCTCTGTGTCCTGCTCTTTTTCCTATTCCCCTGACCAGCGAAGTAGCGAACGTATTCTTTCGGTGAGTAGAGCTCGTTTTGGGTCCCTCGTACACTCTAACCCTCATTACTCATTTGTGGTCAGGCGATCCCGATCGTCGACAACTGGCGCCCACCGTGGGGTCCGAAAGCTTTGCTCATTCGAAGGAACAACGTCAAGATCTCAAAAGCATGGTGCGCTCCATTGAAGGACGTTCGGCAAGTTCAAGCTCGGGCGTGGTTCCCGAGCGTGATGACTCCACGTCCCTGTTTTCACCCTCACCGCCACTGCGCGAGCAGTTTGTCTTCATGGCAGGTAGCCAAGGCGTGAACGCGGAGGCGGATGACCGTGACCCTAAGACCCCTGAAGATGCCCACCGGATGGTTCATGTTGCCATCAACCAAGCCATAACTGCTCTCCGACAGGAGGATCAAGAAAAGGCCGGGACCTCATCCGGACGTCCCAGGCTTCCTCGCTCAGGCGAGCGCCTCCGTGCCATTGCCCGAGTTATGACTAAGCCCGATCGGGTGGAGTCAGAACTTTTCGGCCGAGCTCTCGCTGACGAGCTCGATAGGGCTGCGACCGAGGCCATACCTCCGCAGCACCAAAGCCACCACTCTAGGACCTGCTCCTTGAGAAGTGATGATAACTCCTTGCGCCGACGTCGGCGCCTTCACCGATCGCCTTCCCACCAACTGTCCCAGGATCTAACTCGGACTCCTCCACATCGTCGCCCCCTGGGCGCGACTCCGAAGGGTGTTCGGGGTCAACATGGCTACGGCAGTTCTTCTTCCAGCAGCAGTATGTCTGGGAGTCTTTCACTAGACATCCCACCAAGGCGCCGCAGGGTTCATGATCGCCTGTAGTATCTTCCAGGTGATTCCCGCGCTCATCGACACGACCAACGTGGCCATAGGTCCAGCCATCGAGGTAACCACAACTCCGAGTCTGGCAGCAGCGACCATCTCCCTCGGCGTGCTCCCGTTCCGGCCTATGGCTATTCGACCTACTTTGACGACCTTCGTCGAGTGCGCTGGTCGGCTCAGTTCAAGCTGGCATTGATAGAACGGTTCGATGGGACCAAGAACCCCAACGAATTTCTGTCGATATATACGACCGCCATTTTGGCGGCTGGAGGGGATGAGGCTGTAATGGCCAACTACCTTCCGATCGTTTCGATGGTGCCGCCGAATCGCTCTTCAACCGAAGTCTTGCCTTCTGATCATGGCGCCAGATTCAGGGTGCCCTCCGTTCCAACTTCCAAAGTTGTTACGAGCGGCCAGGAAGGGAGAAGGACCTGGATCGCGTTATCCAGGACAAGAACGAGCCACTCCGTGACTTGGTGCGACGGTTCATTCGCACGAGAAACTTGATACCGAACATCTCTGACGAGGTGGTGATTAAAGCCTTCAAGTTTGGTGTCCGTGATCGGCGCCTCACCAAAGACCTAGAGATCACAACAAGGCTCAGCGTCAACAAGCTGTTCCGCATGGCGGAGCGATACATGGATGCGGACGACGCTGTCTGTTGGAAACATGACTATGACCAAGGTAAGCTCAGTCTAAACTCGGGAGAGGCTGATCCGATTAGCTCTAGAAACGTCGACCCGGGCCTGACTGCCAAGAAGCGAAAGATGGATCACAATGTAACATCCCAAATTTTTGGTTTTTTCTTTAGTTAATAGTGTTTTATTGCAAATTGTGCTTTTTGTGAATTTTCTGGATTTAATTGGATTTTCTGTAATTTATTTGAATTATTTCAAATTAAAAATACTTTGTTTCTGTCAAAAACTAATTATAAATAGATAAGTTTAAAACAAAGTTTTTCTAAAAATATTTTATTTGAGTCCAGAATGTTTCAAAGTATTTTTGAGATTTTTCTGGGGATTTTCTTAGCATTTTTGGTGCCCTAAATAAATCAAACTATTTTATCTAATTATTTTAATTCAAAAACCCCCGAAAATCCTCGTGAAGCGAGAATGGGCGAAGCCCACTCATCGCGTGCTTAGTCTCGCCCGTTGTTGGCCACAAGCAGAGCCCGCTTAGCCGCCTTCTAGAAGGTCTTCCCTCGACCGTTGGATTCCGATCGAACGCTCTATAGCAAACCGCGCCGCCGCCAAACCCTAATTGTGCGCCACCGTTGGATCATCATCGGTCGGCCGTCAATTAGCGCGTAGAATCAAAACCCTAACCGCATCCGCCGTTGATTTGATCGAGCGGTTGAGGTCGTGCTGCGCATGGACTCTCTCTCGATCGTTCGATCCCAATCCGAGGGCTACCCGTCGTCATGTCCTACCGATTCGAGTTCGCCGCCGCCGCCGACTCGAGTCCAGACTCAGACGCGACCGTGTGGGGTATTTAAGGCTCGGGCGACCCTCCCGAGGATCACCACGAGCCGTTGCATCTTTTCGCTCTTGCGCCGTCGCCCGAGGAGCTCTGGAGTTCACGCGCACGCTCGCCGGAGTCCGCAAGCGTTGCCGAGGAGTTTTCACCGTCACCGGTGATTCTTTCGCCGTTCTGAGGCCAGATCCGAGCACGCCGCGTCGAGACGAACCCGTTCCGCCACTTCTTCATCGCCGGTGAACGTCGGAACGCCGTCGAGGTGGTCGTCGTCCTCATCTCCGGTACACCAGCGCCGCCGCATCGCCATCGACAACACCAAGCGTCACCGGTCGTTGGATCTTCTACGGATGCTGCAGATTGATCCACGTCGCCTCGGTGAGTAGTAAGCATCTTGGTCATTCGTCACTGTCGGATCGGAAGTTAACGGTTAGATTTGTGCCGCATCGCCTCGGTGATCAGTAAACAGCTCGAGTAAGCCTTGGCCGTCCGATCGTAGATGTGCGCTGTAGATTAGGCCACATAGCCGGGTGATCTGTGGCCGTTGGATCTAGAGGAGCTCATTGGTCCAGATCAGGGCTGACGTCAACTGACGCAATAAATTAGTTTTCCTTTATAAAAATAATTCGGTTATTAATTGATTTTTCGATTTTATGAATTTTCAGGAATTTGAATCTTCCGAGAGCTCGTTCTCCCTCATACAAACTCTGATTTGGGTGATTCAAATTTCTAAAAATTTGTAAAATTGAGATCTATCTAATGGTGGTTTTTTTTAAAATTTTGAGTTCATTTGTTCTCTGTTTTGGTATTTATTTGCTATTTCTTTTCGATTCGCGTAGACGTCGAGTTGTGTGAGGCTTCGGAAGAGGATTTCACAGCACAAGATCAATTTCCAGAGTAGGACCAGGAGCTTAACCAAGGCAAGTTGTGCTTTGATCATGTTGCACCCATGTTTGCAATGCATATTATTTCAAGAGTATAAATGGTTTCAACTTAAATTGGGACTTAGCTAGTATACTTGTTGAATTACACCCTACCTTGTCAATTGTATGCCATGATCCATTTGTCACCTTAGATTGGATTACTATAGTTGGTTACTAATAGAATCAACATGGGATGGTTAGATCGGATTAGATTGCTTAGCCATGCCACGTCATCACATGTTCATGAATTGCTGATTGTTAATCTTGAATAATGGAATATGGAACAAGGATATGAATTTGTGTGTCATGTGTGGTTACACAAAGAGATTGAGTTGTTGTGGCGAGGAGGTCACGCAACGATGTTGATTTGTGGATAGTCAACTGGGTTAGTAATCACTTAGATTGAAGCAAGTGGCAAGGGCAAGTGTGCTAGGGTGGGCCCGATGGGCAGAGGGTATGTGCAAGTCTTGCTTTGATCAACCCTAAGGACTTAACCTTGCGAGCCTTTGACCTGAGTCAATCATGCAACCACATGTCTGTTATGGGGCAGCCTAGCTGACTAATTTGCAAAGTTTTAGCTTCAGTACTATCGTGGTGGTGTGAGTCCGGGTGTACGGAAGAAACTCACATGGCGCAAGAGGGGGGCCCTGTTGTGGTGGTTTAGGTCACCAGTGTTGAAACCTCAGCGGGTAGTACTGGGTTAAGATGGTGCATTGTAAAGGCTTTGTTATGATCATTCGCCTGTGTGGTGCATGGTTGTATCGTGTGGGTAAAGTGCATAACCTCTGTAGAGTGTACAAACTATTCGGATAGCCGTGCTCATGGTATTGAGCAATGCTCGGGAATTACAGTCAAGGGTTAATTAATTAATTGGACTACTGAATGGGATGGCAGGATGCCATGTGGATAATGAAGTTTGATTTAGGATGGAAACTTGGTTTACTTGAATCATTGAATCTATTTATTGTTATTATTTGTTTTACCATCTTTTCAATCTATGAAACGTATGTGTTCATAAATGCCGCTTTACTGCAAAAGAACCACATAGCCATTCTTTGGAATAAGCCTTGCATATAGCTATGGTAGAAATGCATTCTGTGCGCAACTTGTTGAGTGCTTTTGTACTCACCCTTGCCATCAACAACAAACAATAGTGGAGGAATCATCGCCCGTGTTGGAGGAGGATTTCCAGGTGGATACAAGTCACTAGGCCAAACCTTGTCAGTCGCCTGTGGTGTGCTGATGGGACATCTACGTCTTTTGCTATTTTCCGCTGCATTCGTCTAAGTTTATTTTCGGTCTAGCCCATGAAGCAGAATAATGTAAGTGATCATAAGATCATGCACTAGTTATATTAAATAAATAAAGTCTTATTATTCTTATCGTTGTGTATGATGTGATGCTTACTGATGTTAAGCTGTGTGCACTAGCGTTGATCCTAGGACTAGTGCGGTAAAACACAGTGGATTCGAGTTAGTGAATTCGGGTCCTTACACGCAAGAATGGCAGCGGTCGACCTCGTGTGACCGTCACGACAGATGGCTTGTGTGAGGTGATGGAGGTGCGGGAACCGGACCAGGAAGAGCCCCGACCTCATCGAGGCCGGCCACGACCTCAACAGGCGCCGCATCAACCCTAGTAGGGGAACCGCCAACTTGGGCCCTAGCGAGCCGACGCTCGGTCGTAGGATGCCGGAGGGCGTCCCAGGTTTGATGAAGTGAAGTTCTACTTGTTCCACAGGGCTCCAGGCCACGACCTGCGTGGCTGCAGGGCTTGGCAGAGCAAGCTGGAGGCCTTTTATGATGGGCGTGGTGAGATGCCCGTGCTCCCGAAGGAAGGCGAGCAACTTGACAGGTTCAATGCTAGGACTGACCTCGACGACCTTGACCTAGAGTTCCAGCAGGGCAACCACCGGATCGATGTCATCTTCGGTGGCTCATCAACATACCAATCCCGACGTGAGCTCAAGGTGCTATGGCGCGATCGCTCACAAGCTATCGCCGGAGGCCCATCGAGCACCGCAAGTAAGTGGCCGACCATGATCACTTTTTCGGGGGAAGATGCCCCCCAAGGTATGGCTAAGGACCTGAAAACCACCTTAGTCATGACCCCGACCATCAGCAACACCATGGTCGGGCATGTCATGATCGATGGGGGTAGCTCTCTCAATCTACTCCAGGCAGACACACTCGACCGAATGCAGATTCCCCGATCGAAGGTCAAGAATATAGTGGTCCCGTTCTTCAGGATCGTTCCTGGGAGTTCGACCACCCCTCTTGGGCAAGTGGTCTTACCTGTTACACCTTCGGCGACTCAGACAACTTCCGCACCGAGTTGATCACCTTTGAGGTGGTCGAAGGAGATCTCCCGTACAACGCTATCCTCGGGTGACCAGCATTGATCAAGTTTATGGTGGCCAACCACTACGGCCACCGCTGCATGAAGCTCCCCAGGCCTAATGGTGTCATCATGGTCCGGGGCGATCTCAAGGCGGCGCACGGGTGCGAGGCCAAGGCCTTGGCTCTCACCAGCATGCTGCCCCAGCGGGGTCCTGAGGCGACCGTGAAGAGTGCCCGCCAAAAGGCGGTCATCCAGCCTGGCGGGGTGACGAAAGCTGTTCTGCTCGAAGAAGGCGACTCGACCAGGTGTGTTCACATCTCGGCCGAGCTAAGTTCCAAATAGGAACTCGAGCTCATCACCTTCCTTCGCGCCAATAAGTGCATATTTGCTTGGGAACCGGCAGACATGCCGGGTGTTCCGAGGGAGGTGGTCGAGCACAGATTGCAAGTGCGGCCCGGTTGTCGGCCCGTATGCCTGAAGTTGCGTCGCTTCTCTCCTGAGAAGGTTGCTATAATCAGGGAGAATCTCGACGAACTTTTGAAGGCTGGCTTCATTCGCGAGATTGATTACTCCGAGTGGTTGGCCAACCCGGTCATCATGCAGAAGAATGGCGGGAAGTGGCGGATGTGCGTCGACCACACGGGCTTAAATTCAGCGTGCCCGAAAGACAATTTCCTTCTTCCGTGCATCGACCAGATCATCGACTCCACTGCAAACGCCAAGATGTTGAGCTTCCTGGACACCTACTTTTGGTATCATCAAATCAAGCTGGCGGTTGACGACGAGAATCAGACATCATTCATCACACCATTCGGCACCTACTGTTAGACGACTATGTCGTTTGGTCTCTGCAACGCCGGCGAGACATTCCAGCGCCTGATGACCAAGATGTTCGACCCTCAGATCGGCCGCAACCTCGAGGTCTACGTAGATGACATCATCGTCAAGAGTTCCTTCGAAGACAATCATGTTCAAGACCTTGAAGAGACTTTCTCCAACCTGAACAAGCACAGGATCAAGCTTAATCTAGAGAAATGTGTATTTGGCGCTGCTTTAGGAAAAGTGCTCGGCTACAAGATCGGGGGCTCAGGAGTCGGCCCGAACCCGGAGAAGATCGAGACGATCGAGAAGATGGCTCCCCCAAGTTCAGTAAGGCAGGTGCAATGCCTCACCGGCCGCATGGCTGCCCTCAGCCGGTTCATCTCAAGGCTCGACGAGCGTGGGTTGCCGTTCTTCAAGGCCTTGCGAAAACAAGGAAATTTCGATTGGACGCCCAAGGCACAGCAATCTTTCGACAACCTAAAGGTATACCTCTCGAGTCCACCTTTGCTCACGACTCCGCAGCCAAACGAAAAACTATTGCTCTACCTCGCGGCCACTACCCAAGCTGTCAGCGCCGTCTTGGTGGCCGAGTGGGATGCACGGCAGCACCCGATCTACTACATCAGCGAAGTTCTTCATGGTCCAAAGGAGCGCTACCCCCAGGTCCAGAAGTTGCTGTATGCCCTTCTCATGGCTTCGTGTATGCTTCGGCACTATTTCCAAGCTCACTCCGTGGTCGTCCAGAGCAACTTCCCACTCGGGGAGATCTTGAGGAATCCAGAGGCTGGAGGTTGCATCGCCAAGTGGGTCATGGAGCTGGCTGTGTTTGACGTCCAGTTTGTGGCGCGCACAGCCATCAAGTCGCAAGTACTTGCCGACTTTGTGGTCGAACAGACATCGCAGCTGGCTCCCGAGCTCGAGGTCGAGGAGGAGAAGCCCTGGGTCATGTACTTTGATGGCTCTAGATCTTTCAAGCGCTCGGGGGCTGGAATCCTTATTCTCACTTCGTAAGGCAAAAAGCTGAGGTATGTAGTTCATTTCGGATTCCCGGCAACAAATAATGCAGTAGAATACGAAGCTCTCCTGGCGGGACTTCGAGCTTGCAAGGCGCTGAGCGTGCATCGGTTGATCGTCAAAGGCGATTCCCAGCTCGTCATCAACCAGTTCAATAAAGGCTATCAATGCTCGGAAGATTCCATGACCAAATATCTCGCCGAAGTGTGCAAGATGGAGAAGTGGTTTCAAAACCTGGAAATCAAGCATGTGCCTATGAAGGACAACTCCAGCGTAGATTTCCTCTCCAAGCTCGGGTCATCCGATGATGAGATTCCTCCGGACATCATCCTAGAGACCTTGGCGACGCCTTCAATTTCTGACCAAGAAGTCTCGGTCGCCCTCATTGAAGGTATTCCCTCATGGGCCGAACCAATCTACAACTTTCTATTACAGGGCGAACTTCCGTCCAACCCCGCTGAGAGGAGCAGGATCAAGTGCCGAGCGAGTTCGTACAAGCTCGTGGACGATAAACTTTATCGTCGAAATGTTTCTGGAGTCTTGACAAAATGTGTCGCCACGGAGGAGGGTAAGTACCTGCTAAACGACATCCATTCAGGACTCTGTGGAGCGCATTCTTCTTTCAGGACAATGGTCAGAAAGGCTTTCTACATGGGGTTCTATTGGCCAACGGCGCTCCAGGATGCTCGCAACATCGTCCGTAAGGGTGGAAATCGAGCCAAGTACTTGTTTTTTTGAGCTTTTTTTCAAAATTGACATAGTTTGATTTAATATCATTTTATCTATAATTTGGATGTATTTTTAGAACCGAGCCAAGCCGAGCCAGAGCAAAATCTAATTTCATTCGAAATTGACTCATTTTAATATTTAACCAATGAACGAGTGTAATTGGAGAAATTTTGAACTGAGCCAACAAGCCTCACCACCGAGCTTTTTTTCCAGCCCTAATCGTTCGCGCCTGTCGAGCCTGCCAATTCCATGCCCGAAAGTCACACCAACCTGTCTAACCACTCCAGACCATCCCGCTTGCTTGGCCCTTCTCGACCTGGGGGCTAGACATCCTCGGCCCCTTCCCTCAAGCGGTTGGCGGGAAGAAGTTTTTGTTCATCGCTATTGATACATTCACCAAGTGGATCGAGGCCGAACCTATTTCGACCATCACGGCTCGTGCGGCTGTCAAGTTTTTCCGCTTGTTCATGGTCACCAGGTATGGGGTTCCATGCAGAATCATTACTGACAATAGAGCGCAGTTTACCAGTGAATTGTTTCAGGAATATTGCGAGGACATTGGCACCAAAGTATGTTATGTTTTGGTAAGCCACCCACAAAGCAATGGAGCAGTAGAGTGCGCCAACGGACAAATCATTCAAGGCGTCAAGAAACGAGTGTCAGATGAGCTCGAACGATACGGCAAGACCTGGGTGGACGAACTTCCCACCGTCTTATGGTCTATTCGTACCACGGTCAGCCGAGCAACAGGGTCCACACCCTTCCAGCTTGTATTCGGTACCGAAGCCGTCCTGCCTCCAGAGGTCACGCTGGGCTCTGCTAGAGTCAGCTTAGTCGACCAGGTCAACTTCGAGCAAGAACGGTCCCTTGACCTTACCCTGGCAGAAGAAGTAAGATACCGTGCACTACTACGATCAGCGCATTACTTGGAAGCTCTTCGTAGACATGCGTCTCGGTCGGTACGACCTAGGGAGCTCCTTGTTGGGAACCTAGCCCTAAGACGAATTCAGGGCTCGTCCAACACCAACAAGTTATCCCCACGGTAGGAGGGCCCCTATAGAGTTGTTTCAACAGATCGCACGGGGGCTTACCGGCTAGCGATGCCCGATAGCAGAGAGCTCTCGAGCTCGTGGAACATTGATCAACTTCGCAAATTTTATGTGTAACGCCTTTGTCTCAAACTTCAATAAAGTTTATTATTCATTGGCTATGTTGGTCTCTGGTTTCTTTCTTTCTTCCATGTCTTGTACAGAATTTGAATCTTAGGTATTTTCTGAATCCGACCTGTGCTTTAGACCTTGGCTCAAGTGTTGAGAGCTTAAAATTCACCCCCAAGGGCCGAGCTACCTGTAAGTCGAATCTCTTCGCATCTCAGCTCCCCCTGCGCCAGGGTTTGAACTAACTCCACATTTGGAATCGTTGAGTAAGCACGATTCAAGGTCGTGGTTCGAGAATATAAGCTAAAAATGACCTTAACGCTTTCGAGGCTAAATCTCTTATCATGTACCTATGTTGTGCTTACCAATTCCCCTTGTGGATTTTTTCCGGACCTTGCAGGTCGAGGTTTTTGTAGGTTTCTCAACTTGCGCCCAAGGCCGGCATCGCTCGACCTTGGACCCAACGGGGGCTGGACGAGGGTACACTACCTCAGAGAAAGGCTAAGTACATGACAAATTTTTTTTTTCAAAGGAAACAAATAGAGACGCAAGCTCATTTTGTCCAAATGACTTTGTTTCATTATACTTTTACCTTACAAACTTCTATTTACAAGTTGCCAGGTCTAATCCTATCTACAGGTCAGCCATGTCGCAGGCAAGCTTTTCTTGCTCAAGCTCAGCGACCTTAGCCCTTAAGGCCGACAGCTCGCCTTGGAGACGAAGGGCTTCGGCTGCGGTGTTGGCGGTGCGGCTTCGCTCGTCCTGGAGTTGGGCCAGAGCGCTCTTCGCCGTCTTGGTCGCTCACTCCAGTTTTTCCTCGAGCTTGGCAACTTTGGTTTCAAGCTCGCAGGAGGCCTCTGACGGGACAGCTGCTTGGTCTGCAGCTGCCTTCTTCATATCCTCCGCCTTGACTCATTCGACTTCAAGCGCTCTAGCCGACCGAGCACGCTCCTCCTCCACGGCCTTGTATGCATGGTCACATTCGGTGTTGATGGTCTGCTCGAGTTCAGTTGCGTGGGTGGCCTCGAGCTCCTTGATCATCTGGCGGAGGGCTACGAGTTCAGCAGAATGGGCTACCGCCTTGCGCCCAACATCCTCTTGCTTGATCACCAAGGTTTCGATGAGCCCGAATCGTTGCCTCCCTCGCTCCTCCACTAAGTCCAGGAAGATCTTCAGTGCGTCGGAGTGCGTCTGAAGACCTTGTAGTCCTTGGGCGACGAGTTCGATACCCTGTGGAATTCGAGAGAAACACAGTCTTTGTCAAAAAAGGTTTGAACTAAGATCCAACCAGAGCAGGAGGAAGCTTCGTACCTGGCTAAGTCGGTCCTCGAAGTTTGCACGGTGAGGTTCAACGGGCCTACTACCTAACACCTCGGGCGCGGTGTTGTCCTCTACCGCTGCTGGGTCGCCTTGGCGAAGATCTTCGGGCACTTCGCTGGCGGCGACCTCGTCCCGGGCTACCTCCCCGGGGGGCTCGACCTACCCCCAGGCTCGGTTCTAACGACTGGATCAGCCTCGACCTCCATGGTCGGAGCGTCTCCAGTTCCCTCTCCCGTGGAGGTCTTGGCCCGACCTTCGGCGCGAACTTCCGCGTTGGCCCCAGCTAGGACACGATTGACCTCGACAACCAGGTCCGCCTTGACCGCTATGGTCGGGGCGACCACGGCAGGCGTGACTTGGGTAGCCTCGGTCTCTGTGGCTGAGGCATCCTGGGCATCATCCTCCACAACAGTCTTGGCCGGGCTGGTATCGGCTTCGGCGGCCACGGTGTTGTCAGCGTCATCTTCCACGACCGTGGGCGAAACCTCGTCCTCGACCAGGTCGTCAAGTCCTTGCTCGGACTCGCCGGCCACGACCCAACATCGTGGGCCTGTGGGGGCACAACTTTGGCCCGCCTGCCGACGGGGCACCAGCTCGTAGGAGGCTTCATCCTCCTCCTCGGTTTCGGACTCGCCCTGGACAACAGCCATTGTCAGGATAGGCAAGTTTTGAGCTCGGGTGCTCAAAGTCTGCGACAAGGAAAATCTACTAAGCTAAAGACGGAAGGGAAACCGCGCAATTGAAGAGATAGTGGCGTACCTGAGTCAATAGCCTCCGTTTTGCATGGGGCTAGCGAGGACCTTGGTGTCCCGTGGGGCAGGGGGCATTCCTCCTCCGGGTGCTTTGAAATGGAGACCTCAGAGCCCGCAGAGGCTCCGGGTCGCCCATAACTGAAGATCGGGGGCTCCGAGGTCGGGGCCCTTGGGTCGGCTGAGGACTCGAAGTCCTGGCGGCGGCCGCAGCTCTTTGTTGCTGCAAGAGGAAAGAAGCGTCAGAGAGCGAAGAGGCGCGAGCAAGAGCTCGGGGGCTCGACCAGGGGAAATCTTACTGTTGCACGGTCACCCCATTCGAGGTGTTGCTTCTTCGGACCACTGCCGCATGTTCCGTCTGGGGGCAGCCGCTTGCCCCCCTTTTTGCCCTTGTTCGCCCTGGGCAATGGCAGCATCCTCTTCGCCGTTCGGAACAACTCTTCGTGGTCCTGTGGGCGCATTCAGATGATCAGAAGAAAGCCCTAAGCTTGCACGAGCTAAGTCTTAAGCCGAATTGACTTACCTCGGCGCTTCGGCGCAGCACGTTCGTTGGGACGGGGTCGTCGATCGTATAGTCGTGCGCCGCCTTCATGAACATTTTGGTCATCCTGGCCGCAATCCAGGATTCCTTCGGTGCTGCAAGAAGGACAAAGTCGTGAGAGAAGACCAAAGATTGAATTCGAGCAAGCTACGGAACGAGAAGAATTACCAGATGTTCCTTCACGGGTAAGGTCATCGCGGCCTTTGATCTCGTAGAATGGATGCTCCCTCTTTCACAGAGGGAACACCTGGCCCCGCAGGAAGTTGTTGGTGATGGCCTGACCGGTGAGGCCGCGCGTAGCACAGATATGGATGGCGGCGATGGCCTCTTGGTCGACATCCAGGTCGTCCGCCTTCGGGGTCTGCCTCTTGTCGGTGATGGGGGTTCTGTCGTACGCCAGCGCACCGTCTTCACCCATCTTCAAGTAGAACCACCGCTCGGTCCACGGACCGAGGGAATCCCGAGAGAAGATTTTGGGGAAGGACCAAGGAAGCCCTGCCCGTAGCCAGAAGTAGAAGCATCCGACCACGGGGTCCTTCCCGGTGCGGAACAAGGAAAAGAAACGAAAGAAAAGAGAGGGGGTGGGAAGGATCCCAAGGAACCCCTCGCACAAATGGGAGAAGATGGAAAGGAGGTGGACAGAATTTGGCACCAGATTGATGAACTCTATCTTGCATTGGGCGAGAACTGCCGCGATGAAGTCACTCTCCGGTGTCCGTAGGTCGAAGAGCATGTAGTGCTCAGTGCTAACGAGCTCGTCGTCTCGTGGCTGCGGCTCGGTCTCTCCGCTCAGCAGTCGCCACGTCGTCGAGTCCAGTAACCCTAGGCTTTCAAGCTCCTTCATCCTCGCCACTAAT
The DNA here is from genome assembly GCA_036346375.1 of Guadua angustifolia. NCBI lineage: Eukaryota > Viridiplantae > Streptophyta > Magnoliopsida > Poales > Poaceae > Guadua > Guadua angustifolia. The sequence goes on from CM070510.1 coordinate 22,139,410, forward strand.
AGAGAACTCTTTCCAAGCTTGGCCATGGCAGTCGACTGGTGTTTGGTCGAAGGAAGAGGAAAGGCTCGAGTAGAAGGTTGGAAGACAAAAGCTGAGAAGGCCGGGAGTTTTTTCAAGGTCGCTACTAGCTCGGGTTTTATAAGCCATGTTCGTTGCCGGCTGGAGGAATTAAGGATTGAGCGGCAGAATCGAGGCGTTACAGGCAGTTCCGCTGCTCGATCGTGTTCGTACTAGAATTTTGAAGTCCAAGGGGTGCCAGGTGTAGCAACGCTGAAGCCGTTCCAATGGTCTCCGCCCAATCTCGACCTTGAGCTTGGGGAGACCAGAAGACCGTCCCCTTCATCCATATCGTGAGGCTCGAGGTCGTTCCCAGCATCTTTCACGACCTTGAGCCTCGAGGGCTAGCTGACGAGGACTGAGAAATCTTTAGCAGGTGAAAAGCATGGTCAACGAGGCCCCTAGCTCGGGGCTGGGCCGCAAAGTCTCTAACCATGACATGGGCTGTGAGGCCCCCGCACGACCTCGAGCTCGGGGGGCAAGGATTCAACTCCCGCGTGACCTCGAGCTTGGGAGGCGCGGATTCAGATCTCACTCAGGGTAGTTTAGCCCGGGGCCTGGGACGTGCGTTTACTCGACGATTACCAAGACCGTGAATGCCGGAGTTAAGGTGGATGTGAAATCCAGGACGGTTAAAACCCACCTACAGTGCGCACCTTTCCACTTCTCCGGGAATCTCTCTCAACCGTTTCTGGTAACGATCGAGAGCGGTATAAAACCCCCCTGAGGCAGATCGGCAGGGGGGAGGCAAGCAGTTCAAGCAACAAGACAGTAGACTCCACCAGAGCTCAAGCTAGAGAGCAAATACTTGTACTCAAGCATAGTAAAATTTCTTGCCTCAGGGCAAGACTGGAGTAGAGCTATTATCTTCACAGGGGCTCGAACTAGTATAATTCTCTGTGTCTTGCTCTTTTTCCTATTCCCCCGACTAGCGAAGTAGCGAACGTATTCCTTCGGTGAGTAGAGCTCATTTTGGGTCCCTCGTACACTCTAACCCCCATTACTCATTTGCGGTCAAGCGATCCCGATCGGCGACAATATCCAACTAGAAATAGCAAGCTATGGACACTAAGGGCTCGTTAGCTTCTAGGTCGGCTAATGACAATAGAAGGCACTCGGCTATTACTATTTTTTCCCATATTTGCTTTTTCTAGGCTACTACCCCATTATACTAGTTCCTCCAGCCCTTTAATGCTGTCGGCCAGGCCCTAAAGCTTTTACTCCATCTCTCTATATTATACGTAAGAGTCGATAAGGGGAGGCAAGGTAACTCTTGTTCTATGACAATCGATGGGTCAGTGTTTCCTAATGGTCCTAAGTAATATTGGTCATCACTATTGGGGATCGGGATGAGTATCTGATTGGGATCCATTCAGCCGATCTGAAGAAGAGGTAAGTTGGTTGATGAGAGTTGCTGAACAAGATGAGAAGTGTAAGAAGTCTAAGATGAAGCCGATTACAGAAGGTCCGATAGCTCGAGCACGTGAAAATGATAGGTGAATGGGCCTCGTATTTATAGTGGGTAAAAAATGTGAAAAGGCGAGAAGTTTTTCATGCAGGATGCAAGCAGTTAAAACAAAGATACACGTTAAGACTTTTGTGGCCCCCATAAATGGAATGGTTACCAATGAAGATATTATTATAAATCGATGGTATGTAAGCCGATAAATAGGGGGCATATGTTTGTACCAGAATTTGTTAAGGCATGGCTGAATTGTCAGGCTATGGATAAGGGGATATTTTAGCCAATATCAGATGAAGGAATGAAAAGTTAAAGATGGAATTATGACCGATATTGATCTAAATTTGGAGATATGTCTGAGTAAAAGTTGACACGAATCATGGTGGACAACGAACGAGGGCAGGTGTGAGAAGAACAACACAATCAAATCAAATAACTCACACTACTTCTTATTTACTTTCCTGGCAACTAGGAGTAGTTTTGTAATTTAGAAGCTTCTCTATAATCCGATTTGATCGATAAAGTTGCATATCGCTGATTGTTGATCTTCATCAATTACATCTAGGATTGATTTTCTTCAATCTTGTTGTGCATCGTCTTTTTTGAGAAGATCTACCTCTTACCATCTAATTAGCTCTAATCGGCTATTAGACTTACTGTTACTTTAGATTTGATCGGTTTTCCTTAGCCGTTTAGATCTTCACCGATTGTTACATTAGATTGGCTTTGAGCGTACTTTTCCATCTACCTTACTGATTGTAGGGTTAAATTGGTTTGCATACTTTAACCCGATATTCGTCGTGTGTTAGCCGATTAATTCTTCATCACGTTTCGGTGCCAACAATATTACATACTAAAAAATAATGAAATTAAATAGCAAAAATAAAATTAGTAAGTAATAACAATATATTATATTTCAAGATCTGAGCTTTTGCTCGATTGATGTTGCTCAAGCCTCCAACCTGGGTTCAATCCTTGAGATCGAACCTAGCGTTTCTCGCATCTTCAGAGTACATATGCACGTGTGCTTCAGTAAGTTAGTTAGTTAGAGGTCCAGAGGGCCTCTACAAAAATTTTCTTGTGTGTGTAGGACACACACGCGTATGTGTATGTGGTGTGAGTGGGTGTTGTGTGTGTGTCCTTGTACCTTACAAAAAATATATTATATATCAATAAGTAATAACAATATATTATATATCATCCACAGTCATCCATATTTGAGTCATTTCCTCATTACTTCTGTCTGTCGGGCATCGATGCTCGGCGTAGCTGCAGCCTGCAGAGTCCTGACTCCTCAGTCCCCTATTCACATGCCAAGAAAGGATGGGAGCAGTTTACTGATGCTTTCATTAATACCCTATCTCAAAAGAAATCGGGATTAGTCTTTCTCCTCTGGGGAAACTCTGCTCAAGTGAAGACATGCTTAGTTACCTCTGGAACTCTGCAGACTGCAACATTGGGCATGTCCAAAAGTCATTTTTTTAATAGAATTGCTAGAAGCCAGACGTTCAATTTTTTCGAACGCTGTAACATTTTTTTCCTACTCGTAAAACATTTTTTCCTACATGTGAAACATTTTTATTCGATAATAGTAGAAATGTGCATGTGAAAAAAATATTGCAGATGTTGGAAAAAATGTTGCACCGAGCATCCGATAAAACATGCTGAGAATCAGATGTTCGGATGCTAGTTCTCCTTTTTTTTAACCTGGCCATTATGATATCTAGAATATTATTTTTCTCATCGTTTATCTTTGGTCTACAAACAGAGACATTCAAAGTGCATACTTGTTCTGTTTTGCAGATTGATTGATGAAACAAAACATCACATTTTAAAAGCTGCTCATCTATCAGGCCCAAGGCTAACAAAATCGATGAAAACCGCTCGAAAACCATGGTTTTCAGCCTTACCACTCCGGTTCAAGATCCAAAACAGGTCGGTAAACCATTCTAATTAAAAAAATTAAAAATTTTGAAAAAAATTTATGTGTGCGGTTTTTCATAAAAAACCGTGGTTTTCGTTGAAAACTGCTCAAAAAGCGTTATTGAAGAATATTCAATTGGTCGGGTTAGTTTTTCGTGAAAACCGAGCAGTTTTTCATGAAATCCCGTGGTTTTTGATTTTTTTTTTGAATTTTTTGAATTTTTTTATTTCTTAACCCTTCGGTTTCTGATGGTTTTTGAGCAATTTTTCGAGCGGTTTTTACGAAAATCGTACCGTGAATTTTGTTGCGGTTTTTTTATTTCGATTTTGTTAACCCTAATCAGGCCTGTCTACAAATAGAGGCTTCTTTGGATGCTGGTTTATTTTTTTGGCGGTTCAAGTAAACTTTCTTCACCCTGTTTTCCTAAATAATAAAAATCCCAACTCCACCCCTCGAAATTAAAAAAAAAACAAAAACATAAAGGGAAGAAACTTGGCACAGTCCTTAGTCCCCTCCCCCTCAACTCAAATTCCATTTCCAGATTTGGGCTCCTCGATGCCTCCACGGCTCCACTCCTTGGCGTTGTCGCCATGGCCCCGCCTGATGGCCAATCGCCACCCTGGCCCGCTGGCCACCACCTAGTTTCTCAGTGCCTCCCCTCCTCCTCGCCACCGTTGGCCAGCCAGGCCACCCAACAGTCCCCCCTCCGTGAAGCTCCGCTCCATGGCACCGTCGCCCGACGCCCGACCGCATCGGCCCACCCACGGTGTCAAAATGGCAACTCCCTATGGATCCTCGCGTCGAGTCGTCTCACCGCACCTCCGCTTTCTTGTTGTGCAGGGCTACGACATCGGCTGCCACTACCTAGGGTTTCTCCTTACTCCTCAGGCCCCCACCGAGTTGGCTTCAAGTGGCCTACCTTGTGGGTACATCATGAAATTCCCTTTTTTGTGTGTTTTGCTTCTTCTATTTAGTCCAGTGGCCTACCTGGTGGGAACATGCAATAGGCTAGTGGAATGGATATGAGACCACATTTGGGCCTAGTGGGCTATGGAATTGACTAAAATTTGATTTTTTTTGTTCCTCTAGTTTTCTATTCTTCGTTCTTCTTTTGTTTGAGCTCAGGACAACCATGGAGATTGGAGGTGGCTGCCGGCAAAGGGGTATTGACGCGACGATGGAGGGCAGGCTCTAGCCTAACGGAGCCCCCTGTTTGATTTGCCCTCGCTCTTGTTGTAGTGCTAAGGATGTCCTCATCCTTCTCTCCTTGAAAATGAGTCATCCTCGACTTGTTATCGTCATAACCAATGAAAGTAGAAAGATCAGGACATTAAAAATAGAGCTTACTGCATAGTCATCACTTGGAAGTTCAATTTTATATGCATTTGTCATTGATCTTTTCTAGTACATTAAAAGGACCGTCACCACAGGGTATCAATTTTGATTTATGCTTTGCCGGAGAGCGTTCTTTACGTAGATGCACCCAAACCAAGTCACCGGTTCAAATAGCATCTTCTTAATTTTTATGCTTTGTCGACATAATAATGTGCCTTCTTTTCAATCCCTTATTTAGTCTTTATATGAATCTTCTTTACATAATCAGCACACTTTGAAGCCTCCATATTACCTTTTTATTCAAATGGTGAAGCCAATAACTCAAGTCGTGTGATAGGTTTGAAGTTATACACCACTTCAAATGGGCAAAGTTGAGTAGTAGAATGTACTACCCTGTTATAAGCAAATTCCATATGTGGTAGACATTCTTCTCACTCTTTTAAGTTCTTTTTAATCATTGTCTGCAGTAATATAGAAAGTGTCTATTTATCACCTCCGTTTGTCCATCCATTTGTGATTGACAAGTTGTTGAGAATAACAAGTTAGTCCCAAGTTTGCCCCACAAAGTCTTCCAAAAGTAACTCATAAATTTTGATGTCACGATCAGAAACAATGGTCTCAGACATTCCATGAAATCTCGCAATTTCCATGAAAAACATGTTAGCTACATGTGATGCATCATCACTCTTATGACACGGAATAAAATATGCTATATTTGAAAACCTATCCAATACAGTTCATATTGTTTTGACCTTTGAAATATTTTAATGCTTCATGATCCAGAATGTATAATAAATTCTTCAGACCAAAGGTAATGTCGCCAAGTTTCTAAAACACGAACCAATGTATATAGTTCTTTGTCATAAACTAGATAATTCAGTTTAGTAATACCTAATTTCTCACTAAAATAAGCAACTAGCTTACCTTCGTGCATAAGAACACCATCAATACCTATTCCAAAAATATCACATTCAATCTCAAAAATTTTAGTAAAATTAGGCAATACAAATAATGATGCCTCAATTAAGCACTTCTTTAATTTAGCAGATGCATTCTCTTGCGCTATGCCCTACACAAATTCTACACCTTTCTTTGTTAGTTCATTTAATGGGGTTGCAATAGTACTAAAGTCTTTTACAAAATAGCAATAAAATCCAGCAAGACTGGGAAAACTTCATACTTGACTTACATTAATAGGAGAAAGCCAATTCTTAATAGATTCAACTTTATATTCATTAATTTCTACTCCTTGTCCAGAAACAACATAGTCTTAGAAAATAACTTTACCTATGCAAAAAGTGCACTTCTCTAAGTTTACATACAAATTTTCAGCTCTAAGCACTTCTAGCACTTGTTTAACATGCTCAACGTGTTCTTGCAAATTTTGGCTATATATAAGTATGTCATCAAAGTATACCACCACAAATTTCGCAATGAAAACTCTTAAAATATGATTCATTAATCTCATGAATGTACTAAAGGTATAAGTTAATCCAAAAATCATAACTAACCATTCGCACAATCCAAATTTAGTTTAAAAGTAGTTTTTCATTCATCACCCTCCTTTATTCTAATTTGATAGTATCCACTACGCAAATCAATTTTAGAGAAAATAACAAAACCACAAAGTTTATCGAGCATATCATCTAACCTAAGAATAGGATAACAATATCTAACAATGTTATTGTCAATGTGTAGGATCGATATATACTAAACTAGCAATCAGAGGGGGGGTGAATGATTGCGCGGAAGCTAAAATCAAAATTTTCTTGATTCACAAAACCCCCTAAATTAATTATGAAATATTGCTCTCGGTTTCAACAAAAAACAGATTAACAGACATTCACAAAAACCATAATTCCTGAAGATCCAACCGTCGGATTGATGTCAAATTTTAACTGTATAAACTAGATTCAAATCTGAAACTAATGCAATAAGAATCACCTCAATCGGATATACGGATCTAGAGTTATAACCTTTGCAAGTTGACTGTATCAAATAATGACGAAAATTGATCTAACCCTAATTACGAGATTAATTAGGATTTATGATGAATTAACTAATCAAACTTTTTAGATCAATCACTAGATGCCCTAAACAGATTTTAAATAGATCAAATCAAAATTATTACGATGAAACTATGAATCAATCTAAAAATAAAACAGTTATGTATACGAGAAACGAAAACGAAAAGAACGAGATTACCGCCGGGAACAACTTCTGCAGGTTGTCACCCTCCAGGATCAGGAAGTCAATTGCTACCAGGTAGAGCTCCAGGTACATGAACACGGCTACAATGACGCAACGCAAAGGAAGTAATTCGACGCCAGGAGCAATCTGTTAGTCACGCATGCATGCAATTTTCTAGTCGGCTGGCTCTTTACTTTGCATGCATGCTCTCGGCTAGCTTCTAGTCGCAAAGCCAAAAAACCAGGAAAACAATCTCCAAGATTAGCACTAGGACTCTCCAGACTTGGCGCGAGGGAAAAGGATTCTCAGCAGATCAGTCGCTTCTTCTTGCATGCATACTCTGCCAGCCAGAAAACGCAAGCAACGTGTAGGATCGAAATATACTAATGTAGCAATCAGAGGGGGGGTGAATGATTGCGCGGAAGCTAAAATCAAATTTTCGATCTTTTAAACACCCCAATTTAAACTCAAATTGCTTGAAAACCAGTTTACAAAGTTAGAAGACCAGGTTACGGAGTTGGGAGACCACCTCACGCAGTTGGGAGACCAGCATACCAGTCTGGGCGACCAGTAGAGCACTTGGGCGACCAGTTTGGGCACTTGGGCGAGTAGTAAATCACCTGGGCGACCAGTAGGACACTTGGGCGAGCAGTACAGCAGTCTGGGCGACCAGTAGACCACTTGGGCGACCAGTAGACCAGTCTGGGCGACCACGTGAGCAGTTGGGCGACCACAAGGATAATCTGGGTGAGCACGTGAGCAGTTGGGCGACCACAAGGACAATCTGGGCGAGCACGTGAGCAGTTGGGCGACCAGACCAGTACACATCCACTAAAATATATATTCTCAAAGATCCAGCCGTTAGATTGATGTGAAATTTTAACTGTAGAAACTAGACTCAATTCCGCAGCTAAAACAAAAAGAATCAAGTCAATCGGATCTACGAATCTAACGTTATATCCTTCGCAAAATGACTGAATCCGGGCGACCACGCGAGCAATCGGGCGAGCAGGACATCAATCTGGGCGACCACAAATTACCGAAGATCTAACTGTTGGATTGATGTGAAATTTTAACAGTATGAACTAGATTCAATTACAAATCAAACGCAATAAGAATCAATCCGATCGGATCTACGGATCAAAAGATATTGCCTTCGCAAGATGATACTTGTGCAGAGAACCGAACTCCGTGATGAACTTCGTGACTGCTGTGATGAACAAAACTTCAAGCGATCGATCAACTATGTCGAGGCCAAGAACAAGACACAACCGCAAGAAGTAGCTCTCTGGAAGATTGATTTTTATTTCATTGTCTAAAGTACTCCAACACAAGAGTACAAACCCTAATACCTGAACGCTCAAGAATAAACAGGGGACACCTCCCCCTATTTATATAGAGCAACCACAAAGAGATTGAATACAACTCCACTTCCAACATGGAAAGAGTCTGTATACATCTCAACTTGGCCCAACGTGGCCAAAAACAACTCTTGCACGTATGTACAGCCCACCTGCTGCACATACGTGACTAACCAGCCTTCACATGCATGTTCTCTAGCCCGAACGTCCCGCATAACATCCTTGACCACCAAGACCTCGATTCCTCCCTGAACCTAGTCTCGAACCTCAGTTCCTCCACGAACCTAGTTCCGGTCCCGTCATCGACCACGTTCTCCCTCGAGCAACACCTGCACATGAAGTAACAAACAACGCGTCCGAGCACAAGTCCACGACTTGACTCAAGATTAATCCATGCAACCACTCACACGAGTGCATTGCATTAAGCAAACTCCATCATGCTATCACCAGCATGATAATCATCTCAACATAGCATATGCACAAGCACCACACATGCCATAACTAAAATCACTTTACAATGCCAATTTCACCATTCAACCAATTTTTCATCACATGATCTCACAATCTCCCCCTTGATGAAAACATTGGCAAGACCCTTTGAACTTGAACACTGGCATTCACCTCACAAGAACAGATGTAAGAAATTTTGTTTATAAAACAAAAAGACAAACAAGGTGACCAAAAGACAAAGAGAGAAAATCTCCCCCTACAAAGAAGAAATAAGAACTCCCCTTATCTAAAAAAGAAATCTCCCCCTATGACAAAGAGAAACTCCCCTAAAAGAAAGAAGAAATGTGTGTGTGAATGTGCAATGTGTGACCAAAAATTTCTCCTTTTGATTCCAAAATTTCTCTCCCTTTGACAATGGATTCATCAAGAATGCAAAAAGAGATCAAAATCTTTTTGTTTATTTTTAGTTTTTTTTATGTACTGAGCATTATAAGTTATGCACAAATGTAACAGATTCATCACCAAGTCATGCTATCAACAGTACTTGCACCCTCAAATCTACACATAAACAATGTAGAGTAAGCATAACTAGAAATCAAGTACTATTAACGACTTTTTGCATGGCATGATCTCCCTTTCTCAACAATCTTAAAACCTGAAAATATTGAATTTTTGTGCACTTTATTTGTGCTTTGAAAAAAACTGATTCATTACTTTGATTGCAACAATAACAATTGCAAGGAATTACATACACCATCAGCCTTACTTTTCAACCATGCCAAGCAATCACAAGCTTAAGGTTTCATGGTTTCGGTCATACACAACCTCTTCCAAGTTCATATCAAAGTGCAATGATAAAGGCCTCAGAAAGAAGAAGCGCGACAGTACATGACCTTGTTCTTGCATTTATCAACAATCATTTTTTGCTTTAGTACTTAACTTTTTATATTTAGCACTTTTTCGAGCTGGATCAAGATAGCCAAGAAAGTTCAACCATGACAAGATTAAATTCAAGTTGTCATTCCATTTAAAAAGTCATGACATAAACTACACCATATATGTATAAACAGGAAGTTGCAATGACCTTGTAGCATAAACATGGCTTCAAATGACATATGTGTGTGAAATACAATGCTCAGTACTTTTACTGTTTTTCATTTTTTTTGTTTTTCATTTAAGAAACACACGAAACAAAAGGCATGTTACACAATATTACAAAAACTTCAAAAACTCCCCCTCAAAACAACCATCTTAAAAACCTTCCACAAAATTGTCACATGAAGGGAATTATTTTAAAAACAAAAGACTCAAAGAACAAACCTGCCAAAAAGGCAACTGAAAGGAATTTTTACCAATAACCAATAACTCCCCCTCAAATGGATAACCAATGAGATCAATAGAGAGGAGATGATGATATACATGTGCTTGAGTTATCATGGTATGTTCAATTAAGCATAAGCATGAATCATGATAAGTGAATTCAAAGCATGAAAGGCATGATATAAAATATAACATTATTGAACATGCCAGGGGATACATATGAGCATATGAACAAGAAGTCTCATCTCATGCCACAATTATATATATGTGAATGTAAAAGACATGAGTGTGTAAAAATAGCTCACAGTGTAGGTGCAAAATTCTTGTACCTGCCTTTTGGAAACCATCTCAAGGGTGAGAACCATCCAAGTCTTGATCCTATTTTGCAAAAGACCAAGATCCACTAAGCTTATGTTTTCCAACCCAATCCTGAAAAGCCTACACAGGATAAGAAGATGTCGAGGCCTCGGTACTGGGGTTAGAAATAAAGCATTTAGGAATCCAGTACCGAGACACACGATGAGTAGGCACAACACGAGTATGCTTGTTCACAAAATCAGATTTGCCCTTTCCCGTGTTTCTTGTACCAAAAGGTGTCTGCATCACCCTAGGCACAAAATGAGGAGTGAAATGTGCCTTCCTGAAATTAGACCTAGCCTCAGCCTTTTCTTTCTATTGTTGTTTGGCTAGTCTAAAGCAAAAATCTACTAAATGTCCATCTTTACCACATGAGTGCAAGTGTACTTACCATGATGTTTAGCTTTAGGAACAGAAGTAACATTTGCATTCACCATAGTAGGAGATAACACACCAGCAGACTTGAAAACCGTTTTCTTAGACTCATTTGCAATCTCAAGTTTTCCTCTTTCAAGTGTCTTAATAACAGTAGGAGCATGTGACTTATAATGAGCATAAGAATCAAAACCTAAACCTTTGTGATGAGTACTGACTTTTGATTGATCCAAAATCATGTTTAGGTTTTTCTTTCCAGTAGTGAACCGTTCTAAAGATTTTTCCAAGTAATCAATCTTTCGAGAAAGAGTTAAACAGTTATTACATGGAACGTCCACTTTTCCTTTCTGTTTGCGACAAGTTGAGCATGAGAGAACTTCATGAGTGAGCATATTATCTGTCATTTGAGAAACCCTAGCATTTGCATCATGCAACTTCAATTCCAGTATAGCACATTTAGAACAATGAGTTGTATCATGCAAATCAACAGTTGAATAGCTAGCGTTTTTAACATGTTTTTCATTTTCTTTCTTTTCAGCATTGACTTGTTCTAACAAAGAAACATGTTCTTTCCTAAGCACAAGAAGCTCATCAGAGATTAAGTCACATGATTTGCAAGCATCATCATCGTGAATCAAAGATTTAAGTCTAGCAATTTCAGCATTCAAAGATTCCACAAGAACATCATGTTTCTTAATCTTCTTGTCGCGTTTGTCAAGCAATTTTCCAAGACGAACAACAGCAATAGTTAATTCATCGTAAGAAGGTTCTACCTCATTGCAATCGCTGTCATGATTGTTCTCGGTGAAGCTTACATCACTCCTAGCCATGAGACACAATCCTGTCAATTCATATTTGCTTGGAGTTGTTGTGTCATCTTCACTACTCTCCGAATCCACATCACTCAAATTGACTTGTTCAAGAGCGGAAAGGACCCGGTGGACAACTTTGCTGTTGATGAAGCTCTTTTTCTTTCTATTGCTTAGAGAGAACTTCTTCTTCTCTTTTCTTTTGTCATTGTCATCTTCTCTTGATGCTTTTCCTGCAAGTTTAGGACAATTTGGACGAATATGGTTGAAATCACCACACTCATAGCATCTTGGAGGGCCACCACCAACTCTCTTTCTCATTCTCACATTCTGCAAAGCTTTATTAAACCGAGAAGAGAGTGATGCCAAGTCTTCTTCCGAAATTCCTCAACTGTTCATCGGTTAGTGAAGACAAGAAGGACAAAGCAAAACTTGAAGAAGCATTATTTTGAGACATGCTAGCTTGAGAGGTCAATGCAATTGATTTATGATCAGTTCTCCTAGCAAGAACATCCAATTCATGAGTTTTTAGCTTAGAGAAAAGAACATCTACAGTAAGTTCACTCATGACAGTCGATTCTCTAATGGATATAACTTTCATCTCCCAAATAGACATGTCTAATGCACCAAGCAATTGTCTAGCATTAATAGCCTCATCAAAGAAAACTCCAACAGCACGTAAGTTGCTAAGAATCTTATTGAAACGTGCAAAAAAATCATCTAGTGACTCACCAGGCTTCATCTCAAATCGCATGTATTCTTTCTTATATATATCTTGGCGAACCTCTTTGATAGTGTTAGATCCTCATGATAATCACAAAGAGATTTCCATACCTCATATGCGCACTTGAGATGGATCACGCGATCAAGTCACTTCTTCCCAATGGATGATCAAATTTCGTGCTCGCTATTCGCTTCAACCTCGTGCTTGATTGGTTTCATTTACTTGATCATTCTCAGGAACTTGATATGGTTTGTACACCTTCTCCCAGATTGCAAAGCCCTGAGCTTGAATGTATGCCTCCATCTTTGCTTTCCAAAACTGAAAATCAACACCATCAAAAACACAAGGTTTTGTCGAGTATCTATCCATCGCTACGATATCTAATCACCGGTTAAGAATAATTAGACAAACCTTGCTCTGATACCACTTGTAGGATCGAAATATACTAATGTAGCAATCAAAGGGGGGGTGAATGATTGCGCGGAAGCTAAAATCAAATTTTTGATCTTTTAAACACCCCAATTGAAACTCAAATTGCTTGAAAACCAGTTTACAAAGTTAGAAGACCAGGTTACAGAGTTGGGAGACCACCTCACCCAGTTGGGAGACCAGCAGACCAGTCTGGGCGACCAGTAGAGCACTTGGGCGACCAGTTTGGGCACTTGGGCGAGCAAGAATCACCGGGCGACCAAGAGGACACTTAGGCGAAGCGAAGAGAGCGATCTGGCGATCAAGAGACCACTTGGGCAACCAGTAGACCAGTCTGGGTGACCACGTGAGCAGTTGGGCGACCACAAGGATAATCTGGGTGAGCACATGAGCAGTTGGGCGACCACAAGGACAATCTGGGCGAGCACGTGAGCAGTTGGGCGAGCAGACCAATACATGTCCACTAAAATATAAATTCCAAAAGATCCAGCCGTTAGATTGATGTGAAGTTTTAACTGTAGACCCTAGACTCAATTTCGCAGTTAACACAAAAAGAATCAGGTCAATCGGATCCACGGATCTAAAGTTATCTCCTTCGCAAAATGACTAAATCCGGGCGACCACGCGAGCAATCGGGCGAGCAGGACATCAATCTGGGCGACCAAAAATTACCAAAGATCTAACCATTGGATTGATGTGAAATTTTAACAGTATAAACTAGATTCAATTATAAATCAAACCCAATAAGAATCAATCCAATCGGATCTACGGATCAAAAGATATTACCTTTGCAAGATGATACTTGTGCAGAGAACCGAACTCCGCGATGAACTTCGTGACTGCTGTGATGAACAAAACTTCAAGCGATCGATCAACTATGTCGAGGCCAAGAACAAGACACAACAGCAAGAAGTAGCTCTCTGGAAGATTGATTTTTATTTCATTGTCTAAAGTACTCCAACACAAGAGTACAAACCCTAATACCTGAACGCTCAAGAATAAACAGGGGACACCTCCCCCTATTTATATAGAGCAACCACAAAGAGATTGAATACAACTCCACTTCCAACATGGAAAGAGTCTGTATACATCTCAACTTGGCCCAACGTGGCCAAAAACAACTCTTGCACGTATGTACAGCCCACCTGCTGCACATACGTGACTAACCAGCCTTCACATGCATGTTCTCTAGCCCGAACGTCCCGCATGACATCCTTGACCACCAAGACCTCGATTCCTCCCTGAACCTAGTCTCGAACCTCAGTTCCTCCACGAACCTAGTTCCGGTCCCGTCATCGACCACGTTCGCCCTCGAGCAACACCTGCACATGAAGTAACAAACAACGTGTCCGAGCACAAGTCCACGACTTGACTCAAGATTAATCCATGCAACCACTTACACGAGTGCATTGCATTAAGCAAACTCCATCATGCTATCACCAGCATGATAATCATCTCAACATAGCACATGCACAAGCACCACACATGCCAAAACCAAAATCACTTTACAATGCCAATTTCACCATTCAACCAATTTTTCATCACATGATCTCACACAACGAAGAATATCTAGTCGCCAGTTGGATGCACAGTCGCCGACCAGGGAACGAGACGCTCGGAGCAAGACGCTAGAAAAAAATACTCCGGCCGCACAAACAAGCGCCGCCCAAAAAGGCCGTGACACATAAAAACGGCCGAGACTCTCCAGCCGCCGCAAAAAGCAATATTGCAAGATTGATCTTTATTTCTTTTGTCTAACAGTACTCCAACACAAAAGAGTACAAACCTTAAAAATTGGCTCAAGAATAAGCAGAGGACACCTCCCCCTATTTATACAGAGCAACCATAAAGAGATTGAATACAACTCCACTCCCAATATGAAAAGAGTTCGTATCTATCTCAACTTGGCCCAACATGGCCGAAATCAACCCTTTGCACGCATGAACAGCCCACCTGCTGCAAATACGTGACTAACCAGCGTTCATGTGCATGTTCTCTAGCCCGAACGTCCCGCATGACATCCTCGACCACCAAGACCTCGATTCCTCCCTGAACCTAGTCCCGAACCTCAGTTCCTCCATGAACCTAGTTCCGGTCCGTCATCGACCACGTTCGCCCTCGAACAACACCTGCACATGAATTAGCAAACAACGAGTCCGAGCACAAGTCCACGACTTGACTCAAGATTAATCCATGCAACCACTCACACGAGTGCATTGCATCAAGCAAAACCATTATACTATCACCAGCATAATAAACATCTCAACATAGCACATGCACAAGCACCACACATGCCATAACCAAAGTCATTTTACAATGCCAATTTCACCATTCAACCAATTTTTCATCACATGATCTCACAATCTCCCCCTTGATAAAAACATTGGCAACACCATTTGGACCTGAACATTGGCATTCACCTCACAAGAACAGATGTAAGAAATTTTGTTTATAAAACAAAAAGACAAACAAGGTGACCAAAAGATAAAGAGAGAAAATCTCCCCCTACAAAGAAGAAACAAAATCTCCCCTTATCTAAAAAGAAATCTCCCCCTATAACAAAGAGAAACTCCCCCTAACAGAAAGAAGAAATGTGTGTGTGAATGTGCAATGTGTAACCAAAAATTTTCTCTTTGATTCCAAAATTCTCCAAACTTCTCCCCCTTTGACAATGGATTCATCAAGAATGCAAAAAGAGAACAAAAGAGAAACTTCTCCCCCTTTATGTTGTTGTTTTTCTTTTTTCTTTTATGTACTGAGCATTATGAATCATGCACAAATGTACTTGCACCAAGACATGCTATCAACTGTACTTGCACCCTCAAATCTACACATAAACAATGTAGAGTAAGCATAACTAGAAATCAAGTACTATTAACGATTTTTTGCATGGCATGATCTCCGTTTCTCAACAATCTTAAAACCTGAAAACATTGAATTTTTGTGCACTTTATTTGTGCTTTGAAAAACTGATTCATTAATTGATTGCAACAATAACAATTGCAAGGAATTACATGCACGGTCAGCCTTACTTTTCAACCATGCCAAGCAATCACGAGCTTAAGGTTTCATGGTTTCGGTCATACACAACCTCTTCCAAGTTCATATCAAAGTGCAATGATAAGCAGTCTCGTAAAGAAGAAGTGCGACGGTACATAACCTTGTTCTTGCATTTATCAACAATCATTCTTTGCTTTAGCACTTAGCTTTCAGATTTAGCACTTTTTCAAGCAGGATCAAGATAGCCAAGAAAGTTCAACCACGACAAGATTTAATTCAAGTTATCATTCCATTTAAAAAGTCATGACATAAACTACACCATATATGTATAAACAGGAAGTTGTAAAGACCTTGTAGCATAAATATGGCATCAAATGACATATGTGTATGAAATACAATGCTCATTACTTTTTTATTTTTTTTGTTTTTCATTTAAGAAACACACAAAATAAAAAGTTTGTTTACACAATTATTACACGGTTTTTCACAAGCTCCCCCTCAAAACAACCATCTTAAAAAAACTTCTTCAAAATTGTCACTTGAAGGGAATAATCTTAAAAAACAAAAGACTTGAAAGAACAAACCTCCCAAAAGCAACCGAAAAAGACTTTCACCAAAAATCCAATAACTCCCCCTCAAATGGATAACCAATTAGATCAACAGAGAGAAGATGATGATATACATGTGCTTGAGTTATCATGGTATGTTCAATTAAGCATAAGCATGAATTATGATAAGTGAATTCAAAGCATGAAAGGCATGATATAAAATATAACATTATTGAACATGCCAAGGGAAACATATGAGCATATGAACAAGAAGTCTCATCTCATGTCACAATTAAATATCTGTAAATGTAAAAGACATGAGTATATAAGATAGCTCACAAAGTAGATGAAGAATTATTGCACATGCCTCTTGAAAACCATCTCAAGGGTGAGAACCATCCAAGTCTTGATCCCATCTTGCAAAAGACTAAGATCCACTAAGCTTCTGTTCTCCAACCCGCATCTGAAAAACCTACATAGCACAAGAAGATGTCGAGGCCTCGGTACTGGGGTTAGAAATAAAGCATTTAGGAATCCAGTACTGAGACACACGACGAGTAGGCACAACACAAGTATGCTTGTACACAAAATCAGATTTGCCTTTTCCCGTGTTTCTTGCAACAAAAGATGTTTGCACCACCCTAGGCACAAAATGAGGATGCTTGTTCACAAAATCAGATTTGCTCTTTCCCGTATTTCTTGCAACAAAAGGTGTTTGCATCACCCTATGCACAAAATGAGGAGTGAAATGTGCCTTCCTGAAATTAGACCTAGCCTTAGCCTTTTCTTTCTTTTGCTATTTGGCTAGCCTAAAGCAAAAATCTACTAAGTGTCCATCTCTACCACAATGAATGCAAGTGTACTTAACATGATGTTTAGCTTTAGAAACAGAAGTAGCATTTGCATTCATCATAGTAGAAGATAACACACTAGCAGACTTGAAAACAGTTTTCTTAGGCTCATTGACAATTTCAAATTTTTCACTTTCAAGTGTCTTAACAACAGTAGGAGCATGCGATTTATGATGAGCATATGAATCAAAACCTAAACCTTTGTGATGAGTACTGACTTTTGATTGATCCAAAATCATGTTTAGGTTTTTCTTTCCTGAAGTGAACCGTTCTAAAGATTTTTCCAAGTAATCAACCTTTCGAGAAAGAGTTAAACAGTTATTACATGGAACATCCACTTTTCCTTTTTGTTTGCGACAAGTTGAGCATGAAATAACCTCATGAGTGAGCATAGCATCTGTCATTTGAGAAACCCTAGCATTTGCATCATGCAACTTTAATTCCAGTATAGCACATTTAGAACAATGAGTTGTATCATGCAAATCAATAGTTGAACAGCTAGCATTTTTCACATGTTTCTTATTCTCTTTCTTTTCAGCATTCAAAGATTCCACAAGAACATCATGTTTCTTAATTTTCTTGTCGCGTTTGTCAAGCAATTTTCCAAGACGAACAACAGCAATAGTTAATTCATCGTAAGAAAGTTCTACCTCATTGCAGTCACTGTCATGATCGTCCTCGGTGAAGTTTTCATCACTCCTAGCCATGAGACACAACCCTGTCAATTCGTGTTTGCTTGGAGTTGTTGTGTCATCTTCACTGCTCTTCGAATCCACATCACTCAAATTGACTTGTTCAAGAGCGGAAAAGGACCCGGTGGACAACTTTGCTGTTGATGAAACTCTTCTTTCTATTGCTTGGAGAGAACTTCTTCTTCTCTTTTCTTTTGTCATTGTCCTTCTCCTCCCTTGATGCTTTACCTGCAAGTTTAGGACAATTTGGACGAATGTAGTTGAGATCACCACACTCATAGCATTTTGGAGGGCCACCACCAACTCTCTTCCTCATTCTCACATTTTGCAAAGCTTTATTAAAACGAGAAGAGAGTAGTGCCAAGTCTTCTTCAGGAAATTCCTCAATCTGTTCATCGGTTAGTGAAGACAAGTAGGACAAGGCAAAACTTGAAGAAGCATTATTCTGAGACATGTTAGATTGAGAGGTCAATGCAATTGATTTATGATCATTCTTCCTAACAAGAACATCTAATTCATGAGTTTTTAATTTAGAGAAAAGAACATCTAAAGTAAGTGTACTCATGACAGTTGATTCTCTAATGGATGTAACTTTCATCTCCCAAATTGACATGTCTAATGCACCAAGCAATTGTCTAGCATTAGCAGCATCATCAAAGCTAACTCCAACAGCACGCAAATTGCTAAGAATTGTATTAAAGCGTGCAAAGAAATCATCTAGCGACTCACCAGGTTTCATCTCAAACCGCATGTATTCTTTTTTATATATATCCTGACGAACCTCTTTGACAGTGTTAAAACCCTCATGATAATCACAAAGAGATTTCCATACCTCATATGCCGACTTGAGATGGATTACGCGGTCGAAGTCGCTTCTTCCTAATCCTTGGATGATCAAATTCCGTGCTTTGCTATTCGCTTCAACATGTGCTTGATTGGCTTCGTTGACTTCATCATTCTCGGGTACTTGATATGGCTTGTACACCTTCTCCCAGATTGCAAAGCCCTGAGCTTGAATGTATGCCTCCATCTTTGCTTTCCAAAACTGAAAATCAACACCATCGAAATCACAAGGTTTTATCGAATACCTATCCATCGCTACGGTTTCTAATCACTGGTTAAGAATAATTAGAAATACCTTGCTCTGATACCACTTGTAGGATCGATATATACTAAACTAGCAATCAGAGGGGGGGTCAATGATTGCGCGGAAGCTAAAATCAAAATTTTCTTGATTCACAAAACCCCCTAAATTAATTATGAAATATTGTTCTCGGTTTCAACAAAAAACAGATTAATAGACATTCATAAAAACCATAATTCCTGAAGATCCAACTGTAGGATTGATGTGAAATTCTAACTGTATAAACTAGATTCAAATCTGAAACTAACGCAATAAGAATCACCTCAATCGGATATATGGATCTAGAGTTATGACCTTTGCAAGTTGACTGTATCAAATAATGACGAAAATTGATCTAACCCTAATTACGAGATTAATTAGGATTTATGATGAATTAACTAATCAAACTTTTTAGATCAATCACTAGATGCCCTAAACAGATTTTAAATGGATCAAATCAAAATTATTACGATGAAACTATGAATCAATCTAAAAATAAAACAGTTATGTATACGAGAAACGAAAACGAAAAGAACGAGATTACCGCCGGGAACAACTTGTTGACAAATGTGCGATAATAAGAGCAAGATTCTATTGATTATTCCAATTAACAATATGAAGGACATTGCATGATTCAATGAAGACATAATTGACAAAGCCATAGAGATGAAGTAATTCATAAGACTAATGTCAATTGCTCTAAGAATCATGTCTACAAATCAGTATGGTTGAAAATTTGTGCTCTCAGATTTAGGGTTGAATGAAGATTAGAATCTTCACCCAAATCACGAATTGACTAACAAATTAATTCAATGAATTAGGCCTTGAATTCTTACCACCTTAATATGCACAATTAAAGAATTGACTATTTTATCTCAATGTTGCTAGATTATTTTCAAAACAGTGTATATTCAGATCAGCAGTTTTAAACAAATGCCAATCGAATCTAATAAACGGTTCCAGAGGAATCAAATAGCATATATATATTGATCAGTTTAAGCAAGCAGTAAGCAGTCCAGTAGCACAATAGCAATGATACTAAAATGTCAATGTGAATGTAGCTATTCACCAGAATACCACAACTACTGAGACAAAGACTGCGCATAAAACTGAAGATATATGCTGACACTAGGAACAAACCAGAGACTAGCAAGAATAAGACTACTGACAGTATAGATAATAACAGTCAGAAGCTTGCAAACAGTCAAAGATAATCAAGATATTGAACAAATCAATACTTCTTAGCATATTAGTCTACAATTCAAGACCTAGATCACAGGATTAATTGTTCTTTCAACACACTACCCAAATCATCACAGAGCAACCACAGTCTCAGCCCCACAGCAAGAAAAAGGTAATTTGAACTGAGAGTACTCACTGAACGAATAGCACTCAAAGCTATTCTGAAGACAAGGGCAAGGCGCAATGCAGATTGCTGTCCCAGAAAACCTAGAGCCGCCGCAAGTGCCACGGGAAGAAGGCCAGTTTCCGGAGATACAATGCCCAAATCGCAGATGTGGCACTCCAACTGCGAAGCCGAGCCTTACCAGTAGCTGCGCAGGAACAATTCCTCCACACCAAAAGTTTCTCACAAAGGATCGGTCCCAGAGACCAAGCCTTCCAGTCAATCAAGCACAGAACCAAAGGTTGGGCTCACAGGACTAGAAATCAGGTTCTAGTCAATTGGATCAATGATCTGGATGATCCCCACAACAACCCAAACCGTGCTCAAAGAATATCAGTGGAGAAAACTAGGGATTAAGAGATGTTTCTTACTTGCTGTGTCCTAGACGGAGTGCTAGGGCAAATGTATATAGGGAAGAGAAGACCTCTGGCCGCAACTGCAAGGACTTGGTCCTCTCATCGACCGGCGAGACGAGCTCGTCCTCCTCCTGGATACTCGGCGATCCACATGGATCTAGCCAGCCTTTCCTGAAGACCAGGCAAGCATGCGCCAGGGATAGAGCCGCCAGAACCAAGCACTGAGGAGGAGACTTAGTCTGCCTTATTCCTCTCTTCCTGGCTGCCCTAGTGGGCTACCCTCATGGCCCAAGACGAGCACAACCAGCCCAAAGGAAAAACAGCAAATTTTCCCAACAATCCCCACCAAAATTGATGTTTGAGGAACTGATCTTGTTTTAGATACAAGGGTTTGACAATGTGTACCTTTCGGGTTTGAACACAGAGTCTAGATACATGTGTTCTGTTCCTGCACAGACGATGGAGGACTAAGGCCTTGATCCAACGTCTTGGTGTGAGAAACTTCACACAAGTAACATCCTGTACGAGGCAGCTTTTAGTTTTAGCTCTCGGGATAGGACTTTCCGGTCATGTCCCAATATCTTTTATTCATGAGTATCTTCTGGAAGTATACCCAGACTTCCATTAATCGCGACCTCACGATTATACTCATATAGGTGAGTTCTCCAAGGAGTTCTGTAGGACAACTCCTATTGCCACACGGCATTGAACTCATTAAGAGCTTATAGCTCAACCTGCCATACAGAAGAGCACTGCAGCCAATGGGACCCTTGGATGTGCTCTCTAGATCACACAGTTTGTTTTCCTAGAGCCTAGTTCACGGGATCTCCGCTCTTCTAGGATAGGTTACTACCGATGTGATCCTCTTAAGTGGGTATGAGCCCCATTCCCTTAGATGCTGCAAGAATGACCTTCCGTGCCATTCCTTTAGTGAAAGGATCGGCCAAGTTCCTTTCAGACTGGATGTATTCTACAGCAATAACACCCGTCTCTCTGGCATGCCTTAGCGATTTTAATCGCCTCTTTATGTGTCTTGACGACTTCATATTATCCTTACTACTCTTCACCTTCACCAAGACGGTTTGGTTATCGCAGTAGGTAAGGATAGCTGGAATTGGTTTTTCCAAAGACCGTAGGTCAGAAAGGAGTTCTCTAATCCATTCGCGCTCTACAACCTTGAGTCAAGAGCTACTAACTCAGCCTCCATGGTGGACCGTGTAAGAATGGTCTGTTTGGAAGACCTCCACGATACAGCCCCACCTGCTAGAGTGAAAACATATCCACTCGTAGCCTTCATGTCGTCCGAGTCACTGATCCAGTTAGAGTCACTGAATCCTTCCAGATCGCAGGATGACCAAGATAGTGTATTCCTGATTCATTGTTCCTTTAAATATTTAATGACTCTTTCTAGTGCTATCCAATGATCATCTCTCGGGTTGGACGATAACAACTCAACTCTGCATACAAAGATATGAGATGTCCGCCTAGTTGCACTAGCTAAGTACATCGAGGAACCAATAACTGTGAATATCTTAGTTGGTCTTTACTTTGACCCAAATTCTTTTTCAGCTTAGTGTTTGGATCATAGGGTGTGGCAACTGGCTTGCAATCTACAAAGCCAAAGCGATTTAGCACTTTGTCCACATAATGGGACTGAGACAGAGTAATCCCATTCTCACCCTTTATAAGCTTGATGTTTAAAATCACATCGCCTTCACCTGCATCTTTCATATCAAAGTTCTGGGAGAGGAACGAGTTAGTTTGATTAATTACATCCATATTGGTCCCAAACAATAATATGTCATCTACGATAAACACGAATGACACCTTCACTCCCTTTGAATCGATAGTACACACACTTGTAAACCGTTTACGTAAGCCAACAAGTCATTGTACTATCAAATTTCTCATGCCACCGCTTGGGAGCTTGTTTTAGACCATATAATGATTTAATTAATCGACACACTCTATTCTCTGTCCTTTTACCACAAATCCATCCGTCTGCGATATAGATCTCCTCATCCAGCTCTCCATTTAAGAAGGCGGTCTTTACATCCATTTGATGTACTAGGAGTTTATATGAAGCTGCTAGTGCTAAAAGCACTCGGATTGTAGGTAATCTGGCCACAGGAGAGTATGTGTCAAAATAATCTTCGCCCTCCTTTTGCGTAAAGCCTTTAGCCACCAAACGGGCCTTGTACTTTTCAATAGTACCATCGGGCCTACGCTTTCTTTTAAAGATCCATTTGCAGCCCACTGGCTTGCAACCTGTTGGAAGATCTGCTATCTCCCAAGTCCCATTGGAGATGATAGAATTCATCTCACTTTGATCGCCTCCTTCAAAGATCTGATCCGGTGATGCATATGCCTCTGGAAGACTTCGTGGTTCATCATCCACGACATAGGTGACATAGTCATTGCCTAAGGACTTTTCAGTCCTTTGCCTCTTACTTCTTCTCAACTCCAATTCTGGAGCCGTGTCATCCACGCTAGAAGGAATAGAGTGTTCATGAGAACCGTTAGGCGTGCTATCTTCTTTTGCTCTCATAGGAAAGATATTCTCAAAGAATGTCGCATCGCGGGACTCCATTACAGTATTTACTGCAATATCTGAAACCTCGGACTTGACCACTAGAAATCTATAAGCTGTACTCTTATGAGCATACCCAATAAAGAGACAATCTACAGTCTTTGGACCGAGCTTTCTTTTCTTCGGTAAAGGTACATGTACCTTGGCCAAACAGCCCCAAGTCCGAAGAAATGACAAGCTAGGTTTTCTCCCCTTCCATCCTTCATAAGGTGTAACCTCACGATTGCGAGGTGCAACCCTATTTAGGACCTAATTAACTGTGAGAGCAGCCTCACCCCACCATGAGTTAGCCATACCTGAACTTTGCAACAAAGCATTCACTAAGTCACAAATAGTTCGGTTCTTTCTTTCAGCCACTCCATTGGATTGAGGTGAATATGGTGGTGTAAACTCATGTATTATACCACTCTCTTCACAGTATTGAGAGAATTCCTTAGGAATATATTCTCCTCCCCGGTCTAACCTTAATCTCTTTATTGTCTTTTCTAGTTGATTTTCAACTTCAGCCTTATAGATTTTAAAGTATTCTAGTGCTTCATCTTTGGTTTTAAGTAAGTAGATGTAACAAAATCTAGTTGCATCATCTATGAGAGAAAAGAAATATCTTTTGCCACCTTTAGTTATTATACCATTCATTTCACAAATATCAGAATGGATTAATTCAAGTGGTGAGGTGGTTCTGCCCTCAACCGTATGAAACGGTTTCCGAGGCTGTTTAGCTTGAACACACACCTCACACTTGTGATTTTTCTCATACTTATATTTAGGAATAATCTCTATCTTGCTCAAACGCTCAATAGCTTCATGATTAACATGACAAAGACGAGAATGCCATAAGTCATTATTATTATCACAATATGAAGATTGAAATACATTTATATTATTATCAAGAGTGGAGATGCGGAACATGCCTCCGCAATCATAGCCTTTTCCTAAGAACAAACCAAATTTGGTCAACACGACCTTATTGGACTCAAAGACTAATCTTATTCCTTGACGGACAAAGATTGACCCGCTCAACAAATTGCGAAGTTATCGCAGTATATACAAGACGCCCTAAGAACAAGCGCCTTGCCCGGGTTAACTCGGACTTACTTGTCCTATCCACGATCGCAACCGCCGCACCGTTCCCCATTAGAACGGTTCCACTTGCTGCACTCGAAAAGAGGAGAAACAAGTCCGATCAAGGCATATGTGTCTTGTAGCACCAGACGATCCACCAATCAAGAGATGAATCGCCATAAAGGCCAAAGGTACGCACCCATCGGTGGAAGTGCTCGCACCGGATCTCCGTTTCGCAATGACCACATGCACTTGAGCCTTAGTCGCTTTTTGTTGTTCAAAGCGTTTTTTCTTTTCTTCTTGGCTATGCACCGATTGGCTTTATGGCCAGGTACGCCGCAAACGAAGCAGACAATCTCCGTCTTCTTCTTTTTCATGTCTTTAGTCTTGATATTGTTCATAGGAGATGGCTTCTTGACTTTCTTCATATTCTTGCTTTGGGTCTTGTGCTCAACAAGATTAGCCTGAGCGGGAGCCTTCATCTCTCCATAGCTATTTTTGGACTTCTCCTCGACATTAATGGCGGCTGCCAGTTCACCGACTGTCAGCCGCTTCTTCAAATGTCGATGGGCAGTGACGAAGTCACGCCATGAAGAAGGCAATTTAGCTAGGATCACATTCACCTGGAAACCCTCTGGTAGAACACACTCGTATTGACCTAAGTCGCGTACGAGGAGCTGCAGTTCATGGATTTGCTCCATAATGGATCTGCCTTCAACCATTTGGTAATTCAGGTATTTAGCAGTAATGAATGACTCATTTCCGTTGTCGCTCTCGGCGTATTTCTCATTAAGCTCTATCCAAATCTTGCGTGCCTCCGTGAAGTTCACATATACGTCAAAAAGCCGATTTGATAGGATGGCTAAGATGCGGGCTAACGCCGAGGTGTTAGCCTTCTCCCAACTGGCCCTTTTCGCAGTCATGCGATCTATCTCGGCCTCGTCAGTCACATCTTCCCCTGGAAGGGGTGGCATCTCTTCGCTGATGACCCAGAACAGTCCGAGCTCGATCAGCCAGAGCTTCGCCCTAGCCTGCCAGCGTTTAAAGCCGGCCCCATCAAAAATTTCAGGCTTAATTGCGTCTGAGGACACAGAAGCCATTGATATTCTAGGTTTTCTGGATTGTTGACAAATGTGCGATAATAAGAGCAAGATTCTATTGATTATTCCAATTAACAATATGAAGGACATTGCATGATTCAATGAAGACATAATTGACAAAGCCATAGAGATGAAGTAATTCATAAGACTAATGTCAATTGCTCTAAGAATCATGTCTACAAATCAGTATGGTTGAAAATTTGTGCTCTCAGATTTAGGGTTGAATGAAGATTAGAATCTTCACCCAAATCACGAATCGACTAACAAATTAATTCAATGAATTAGGCCTTGAATTCTTACCACCTTAATATGCACAATTAAAGAATTGACTATTTTATCTCAATGTTGCTAGATTATTTTCAAAACAGTGTATATTCAGATCAGCAGTTTTAAACAAATGCCAATCGAATCTAATAAACGGTTCCAGAGGAATCAAACAGCATATATATATTGATCAGTTTAAGCAAGCAGTAAGCAGTCCAGTAGCACAATAGCAATGATACTAAAATGTCAATGTGAATGTAGCTATTCACCAGAATACCACAACTACTGAGACAAAGACTGCGCATAAAACTGAAGATATATGCTGACACTAGGAACAAACCAGAGACTAGCAAGAATAAGACTACTGACAGTATAGATAATAACAGTCAGAAGCTTGCAAACAGTCAAAGATAATCAAGATATTGAACAAATCAATACTTCTTAGCATATTAGTCTACAATTCAAGACCTAGATCACAGGATTAATTGTTCTTTCAACACACTACCCAAATCATCACAGAGCAACCACAGTCTCAGCCCCACAGCAAGAAAAAGGTAATCTGAACTGAGAGTACTCACTGAACGAATAGCACTCAAAGCTATTCTGAAGACAAGGGCAAGGCGCAATGCAGATTGCTGTCCCAGAAAACCTAGAGCCGCCGCAAGTGCCACGGGAAGAAGGCCAGTTTCCGGAGATACAATGCCCAAATCGCAGATGTGGCACTCCAAGCTATGGTCAAGCCTTACCAAGAGTCAGCAGAACAATTCCTCCACACCAAAAGTTTCTCACAAAGGATCGGTCCCAGAGATCAAGCCTTCCAGTCAATCAAGCACAGAACCAAAGGTTGGGCTCACAGGACTAGAAATCAGGTTCTAGTCAATTGGATCAATGATCTGGATGATCCCCACAACAACCCAAACTGTGCTCAAAGAATATCAGTGGAGAAAACTAGGGATTAAGAGATGTTTCTTACTTGCTGTGTCCTAGACGGAGTGCTAGGGCAAATGTATATAGGGAAGAGAAGACCTCTGGCCGCAACTGCAAGGACTTGGTCCTCTCATCGGCCGGCGAGACGAGCTCGTCCTCCTCCTGGATACTCGGCGATCCACATGGATCTAGCCAGCCTCTCCTGAAGACCAGGCAAGCATGCGCCAGGGATAGAGCCGCCAGAACCAAGCACTGAGGAGGAGACTTAGTCTGCCTTATTCCTCTCTTCCTGGCTGCCCTAGTGGGCTGCCCTCATGGCCCAAGACGAGCACAACCAGCCCAAAGGAAAAACAGCAAATTTTCCCAACACAACTTCTGCAGGTTGTCACCCTCCAGGATCAGGAAGTCGATTGCTACCAGATAGAGCTCCAGGTACATGAACACGGCTACAATGACGCGACGCAAAGGAAGTAATTCGACGCCAGGAGCAATCTGTTAGTCACGCATGCATGCAATTTTCTAGTCGGCTGGCTCTTTACTTTGCATGCATGCTCTCGGCTAGCTTCTAGTCGCAGAGCCAAAAAGCCAGGAAAACAATCTCCAAGATTAGCACTAGGACTCTCCAGACTTGGCGCAAGGGAAAAGGATTCTCAGCAGATCAGTCGCTTCTTCTTGCATGCATGCTCTGCCAGCCAGAAAACGCAAGCAACGAAGAATATCTAGTCGCCATTGATGCACGATCGCCGTCAGGAACGAGACGCCGAGCAAGACGCTAGAAAAAATACTCGTCAAGACAAACAAGCGCCGCCCAAAAAGGCCGCGACACATAAAAACGGCCGAGACTCTCCAGCCGCCGCAAAAAGCAATATTGGAAGATTGATCTTTATTTCTTTTGTCTAACAGTACTCCAACACAAAAGAGTACAAACCTTAAAAATTGGCTCAAGAATAAACAGAGGACACCTCCTCCTATTTATACAGAGCAACCATAAAGAGATTGAATACAACTCCACTCCCAATATGGAAAGAGTTCGTATCTATCTCAACTTGGCCCAACATGGCCGAAATCAACCCTTTGCACGCATGAACAACCCACCTGCTGCAAATACGTGACTAACTAGCCTTCATATGCATGTTCTCTAGCCCGAACGTCCCGCATGACATCCTCGACCACCAAGACCTCGATTCCTCCCTGAACCTAGTCCCGAACCTCAGTTCCTCCATGAACCTAGTTCCGGTCCGTCATCGACCATGTTCGCCCTCGAGCAACACCTGCACATGAATTAACAAACAACGAGTCCGAGCACAAGTCCACGACTTGACTCAAGATTAATCCATGCAACCACTCACACGAGTGCATTGCATCAAGCAAAACCATTATATTATCACCAGCATAATAAACATCTCAACATAGCACATGCATAAGCACCACACATGCCATAACTAAAGTCACTTTACAATGCCAATTTCACCATTCAACTAATTTTTCATCACATGATCTCACACAATGTCTCTATGGTCAATATACATATGCCATGTACTATATTTCTTAGGAACTAAAATGATAGGAACAACACAAGGACTTAAACTTTCATGTATATACCCTTTATTTAGAAGCTCTTGCACTTGTTTCTAAATTTATTTTGTTTCTTCGGGATTGGTGCAATATGGTGGACAATTAGGAAGGGATGCTCCTAGAATCAAATTTGTTTTGATGCTCTATCCCTCGAATCGGTGGCAAACCAGCTAGTACCTTCTCTGAAAACACATCTTTGAAAGCCTGCAAAACTCTAGACATAGCACCAGAAAGAGAGGTTAAGTCGTTAGTAGAAGTCAAAATATCCTTATACAATAATTCAAGATGGAGTAATTGAGGATCATCTCTCATCTCTCTCAACTCACTTTTAGTAGCTATAATGATGAGCTTATTCTTACCTTAGATCCGTCCTGGCTGAGGTGATCCATCCCACTAGCTACTTCCTTATCTTTAATTCTATCTCTTATTTAAACCAAAAAAAAAACCCTATCTCTAACTCTTATAGATAATGAAAAGCAAAAATTACACCAGTAATGATTCGGCCGACTGTTGATTCTGCCCAACTGATTCTACTGTAGTATATTTTAGTGAGGTCCTCTCAAAAACCGATTCAGTCTTCTTGAGAAACTAAAAACCGATAGATTTTTCACTTTTCCAAGCAAAAAACTTTACTTCTCTGGAGTAAGTTCCTCCGCACATGTCGAGGCCAGGGTTCGTCAAACGTGTAAGTTCCTCCGCACATGTCAAGGCCCCATGTCATGAAACATCTTCGACACCTTCATATCTAAAATCTAACAACACACGACACCTACTATTTCGTAGTATGCAATTCTCATGTAGTAAAGAAAACTGACGAAGGAGAAGATTCACCTGATGTTGCATTGCTCTTACCGTAGTGGTAATTAAGGATGTCCTCATCAGATCTGACATCGCTCAGCTACTAATGACTTGTCTAAGATCTGAAGAAGAGAAGAATCTGGGGTCTGCCTTCCTTTATTGATCTCGCACATCAATCTGAACGACGATGCAGCTAGTAAGCTGCAGATAAGTTCATTCTATCACCACCACTACTACATGTAGTTAATGGAAAGTTGGAATTTGAAGATGACAACCAGTCAGACACCGACATTTCTTTGGTTCACGACATACATCATCACATGAAAATATGTTGAAACCAATGTCTCAACTCTCAACCCATTTTTTATCAACAAATTAACCTATTGGAATAGCCAGATTAGAGGAGACTCTTCAACTATTTCATTGCAAAGACAAGTGCTCGCCGAGAAAGTTTGCACTAACACCAAGCTCTGCTCGGTGAACACTAAAGAGTCCAAGCTGGACAGACTGACAAAATGACATCCATATCTGTTCGACAAGGACTGTTCCCATTAAGTGATCCTGTTCACTGTACAAGAATGGACAGCACGTACGTATTAAGCTGTATGTTCACAGCAGCAGGCTTGTTCCTAACTTTACTACTGCCATTGTTGGGACTTGGGAGTCTACAGCAATTTGCAGGATACAAGTAAGAAACGACAGGATGTGCTGTTGCAAAATAGTCTCTTTTCCGGCGGATAGAGACCGCATAACTCCTGTGCAAAGTAAAACTCAAGAGGTAAACCTATGTCAGAACTCGATGGAAACAAGACGAGATAGTAAGCATTACAACACTTAGGGCCTGTCTGGGAGACAAAGAATTTGTAAGAAATAGTTCAATTTGGAGTGATTAAACAGAGTGAACGGATGATATGATTTTTGGTGCATGGGGTGAGGTTTTAGGCCCATTTCTGATGAAAATTCGAGGGACCTATTTTTTTTTGTTTAACATATGAAAGTAGCTCTTCCCATTCACTAAAGGAAGGAACATAGTTTACACCAGCATCACCTGTTCCAGGTAGGAACACCAATGGGATAAATACCACAAAGTCACCTAATACCCATCAACACCCTCACGCGAAAACACCCCTATCCTAGGATTCACCACGACACCTTATCTGACCACAAATGACAGCCACAATCAAACTCGGAGGGAAGGATTCCTTCAAGACCTCCAAGCATCTGTCCATATCTTGTTCACCCTCTTCGTCATTGACCTTTCCAATGATATCCAATTTCATGAAAAGTTTGTACTTGGCCTTCTTCTCCCTATTGTGTCACTTTATTTTTACCTTGGAGGCTAGACGACCACTCATTCTAGGAGAAGATCCGTGAAGTAGTCGCTTCACCTTTGAAGTCTTCTTTGGCGAGTCCGTTGTCCCTGAGGAACACCCACTAGAGAGGGAGAGGAATAGGGTCCCTGCGCTGTTATTATGGCAACACGTTAGTACGATTGGATCGCGGCAGCGAAAAGCTAGGATCATGCCACAGCACCAGCGATAGTGTATTACTACAGTACTTGCTACAGTATCAGAATTGCTATAGTATTCTCTAAATAGTACTATAAAATATATAAACTATAGTTTTTTAATCCAATGGTCGATCTACAACTGCTTGCGGTCGCATTAGATCTCTTTCCACTAGAGTGACACTTTGCCATATGTCCCTCACAACAAGCTCCCCACGTGTTTTCTTCGGCACTGAAGGAGACCCCATAGATAGTGACACAGGAGTGTCGAAAACCACCCTATTAGCTTGCATGACCGGCGTGGTTGGGACCGCTTCTGCAACTGTGGCGGCAGCGGCACGGTCTCCATCTCTGCAACGGACGGTGGGGGAGACTGACAATCGGAGTCCTGCAACCCCGCAACACGTACGCCACTGGTGTCCTCCCCATCACCTCTAGCAATCACCATTGACAACACCTCCACCAGTAACTTGTCATGAGGAATCTGGAACTTGTCGCAATATACGTGAACCACCTCTGCTGCTGTGATTGGCAAGCTGCGGAATGAAATCTTGAGGGAATATTGGATCGAGGCGCCGGAGCCATTGCATGTGGCCTTGGAGTCCAAGGAAATACTACGCCGACGCACCACCGAGTGAAGTGACCTGCCTCACTGCAGCAGCGCAAACGACGGGGAGGGTTGTGACAAGATGCCACTCAGTGGTCAGTGCCAAGGCAAAAGTCAAGGCAGAATAAACATTTGCTATCCAATCCATTGGACTGGGAGCAATTTCTACCTTTCATCTGGAATCCTTGAGCTACAAGCTTGTCCGAGCTAGTGACAGCCGCTTTGGAGCACCTCTCATAAACCTTGAGCTGTGAGAGCCGAGCGATGTTCGGTTGAATCGCGCTTAGCCCGTCCATGTTCTAACGCTGCTCGGCACAGGTGCTCACGAGCCAAGGGCGCATGCGTGCGTGTGTG
The DNA here is from genome assembly GCA_036346375.1 of Guadua angustifolia. Taxonomy (NCBI): domain Eukaryota; kingdom Viridiplantae; phylum Streptophyta; class Magnoliopsida; order Poales; family Poaceae; genus Guadua; species Guadua angustifolia. The sequence goes on from CM070510.1 coordinate 22,170,962, forward strand.
GGTGTGCATTTGTAGCTCGATTGTTGTCCTTTTTTAATGAAATGCCAGTACTTCTAGCCACTTTTTTTTAAAAAATAAACCTTGAACTGCGGGGAAGCCAGCGGGACAAGGCCTAAAGGAGAACCTGAAATCGTAGCCGGCAAGATTGGGGCTGCAAAAGGTGCCAGATGGGCTGCCAATAACGAGACATGGACGGCTGTAGATTCTAAAGCCCGGATAACACTCAAAACTTCTCTCGCGTGTTCTTCTCTGTAGCTTTTCCGGCAATTGGGAAGATAATGCTACGAGTTCAGAGTTCTCTCTCAGATTGCACTTGTTTGGGGTGATTAATGTTTTTTATTCAACTCAACTAAACTCATAAAAACTAGCAATCTTAACAGACTCAGTGTGACCTTTGGTCACAAACTGACCCACGATCCGAATACTTCGGAATCACAGCACGAACTAACCAATACTGATACTTTTGCGCTATTCTTCAGATAACACAAAACGGCCCTACGGACTCAATGTTAAGCAACAACTTGAGCACACACGTCAGGATTAACCCAACATTCATGCCCCTAATCCTGACTAAGGTATTGAAGATCCTTAACGCCTAGAAGGTCTCGCATCTCACCAAATTTAATCCTCGGTAAAGCCTTTGTAAGAATGTCAGCACATTGTTCAGTACTGCTAACATGCTCAACATTCACTAGCTCCTTCTCAATGCATTCCCGAATGAAATGGAATCTTGTATCAATATGCTTGCTTCTGCCATGGAAGATTTGGTTCCTCATAAGTGCTATTGCTGATTTATTGTCCACACATAACATCACTTGCCTTGGCACATCTCCTATCACCTCACTCAATAAGCTTCTCAACCAAATAGCCTGGCAAGCTGCTGAGGTTGAAGCCATGAACTCTGCCTCGCATGAGGGCAGGGCTACTGTCTTCTACTTTTGTGAGCACCAGGCTACTGGATTTTCGGACAAGTAAAACACCATGCCACTGGTGCTTTTCCGATCATCTGGGTCACCGGCAAGGTTGCTATCACTGTAGCTGACCACCTCACCTTCCTCTCCTTTGTCATATGACAGACCATAATGCATTGTTCCTTTGACATATCGGAGTATGCGTTTCACTGCTTGCATGTGGCTTTCTTGTGGTTTCTCCATGTACCTAGTAGGGCACCAACTTGTACTGCCTCGGCTCCATCCAAAGTGCTGCAAAGAAACCCTACTACTCCATCAGTGGTGGTTCTGCAGCCTAATGGCATGGTTTCTAAACCTGGGTTGGTCACTTCGCAATCAGTCACAAACTCATCTTTTGTTAGTAAGGCACTGAATAGCACTGGTTCGGTTACATCCTCATTGCTGCAAAGAGAGACTACTAATGCACCAGTGGTGGCTCTGCAGTCTAATGGTTTGGTCCCTAAGTCTGGGCTGGTCACTTCGGCTGTTCAGTCGGGGGAGTCTGTGATGGGGTCTAGTTCTGCTTCTTTCAATTCCGAAGCTACTGCTCCTAATGTGTCTTCGCCTGTTCCTTCATCTCCAAAGGTGGGTTCCCAGTTGCCGGTGGTGCCGACTCGTTTTAGTAAAAGGTCTGCTCTGTCAGCTGATCAAAATGCTATGGAACGAGCCACTAAGCTTAAAGCCAGGCTTAATTTGGAAGAATCTGCTGGAGAAGGTACTTCTAATCATTCTTTTTTGGATGCTGTTAACGATAATGCTATTATTTCGAATATTACTTCGGTTGGAATTTGCTTGGGTAATTCTGAAGCTGTTATTAAACATAATGTTCAATCTTTAAAGAGTTTAGCTTTTGAGAAGGTTGATATGTCTGGTTCTGTGAGGGATTGTGTTGGGGAAGCTGGGCATGGTTTTGTGGATGGTGACCTGTCTGATCCAGCCAGTGACCTTGACATTCTTGCGGTTAATCACTTTTGTGGGGAGGTAGCTGAGGGGGTTAGTGGGGGTGATCTGGATTACGTTGGTAATCAACAAGTTCGTACCCGTACTAAAAAATCCAAAGCTAAGGTGGGTAAGAAACAGGGTAAGAATAGAAACTCACTCTAGTAGGATCACAATGAAGGGCGTTTTTTGGAATTGTAATGGGTTAGCTGATCCAAAGAAGTTTAAATTCTTATCGGATCTCACTCTGGAGAAAAACTTAGACTTCATTGCCTTATCGGAAACTAGTAGGAGGGAATGTTCACAGACTTTTCTTAAAAATCTTTGCGCGGGGAAGGATTTTTTGTGGCATTGTAAATCTCCTATTGGTAGATCTGGTGGCATGCTAGTGGGGGTTAATTTGGTAACTTATGACATAGGGGAAATTGAAGAGGGGGATTTTTTTGTGAAATTTAAACTCAGGAACAAAGGCGATGGCTACCAATGGTTATTGGTGTCGGTGTATGGGCCGGCGCAACCGACCACTAGAGGGGCTTTTTTGACTGAGTTGGTCCAGTTATGTACCAAAGAAACTTTACCAATGATAATTGGTGGCGATTTTAATATCATAAGGGGACCTCATGAAAAAAACAATGCGAATTATAGTGACAGATGGCCTTTTTTGTTCAATGCCATTATAGATGCTTTTAATCTTAGAGAGTTGGAGTTGTCAGGCAGGCAATTTACTTGGGCTAATAATTTAGCTAATCCAACCTTCGAGAAACTGGATAGGGTGCTAGTTAGTACGGAGTGGGAATTAAAATTTCCTCATTCTACTATACTCGCTCTAACCAGAGAAATTTCTGATCACACTCCTTTATTTCTTAACACTGGAGACTCATCTACGTCGAATAGTTCATTCATGTTTAAATTTGAACTTTGTTGGCTTTTACGGGAGGGGTTTTTTGACATGGTTAAGAATAATTGGGAAAAAATGTTTCAGGCTGTTCCGCTCTTGAGCGTTGGCAGTCTAAGATTCGGCGCTAGCGTCAATACTTGAGGGGTTGGGCTAAAAATGTTGCTGGGACTTATAGACAGGAGAAAAAGCAGTTGCGTGATATGCTTGATGTGTTGGACAAGAGAGCGGAGTCCATTTCTCTCTCGCCAGATGAGTTAAATATTAAACACACCCTTAATGCGAGGCTTTCTTCTTTATTACGGGAGGAAGAGATCAAGTGGTACCAGCGTGCAAAAGTTAGGTTTTTACTTGAGGGCGATGCCAACACCAAGTTTTTCCACTTGGTTGCGAATGGAAAGCACCGCAAGTCTCGTATTTTTCAGCTTGAACATGAGGGAGGTCTAATTAGTGGTGATGTTGCGTTAAAAACATATATTACTAATTATTATAAACATTTGTTTGGTCCTCCTGATTGTATTCAGTTATCTTTGGACGAAACAAGAATTGAGGATATTCCTCAAGTTTCATCTTTGGAAAATGAGATCCTAATCTCTAAGTTTGATGAGGAAGAGGTTAGGACTGCTATTTTTCAGATGGAGCATAATAAGGCACCTGGGCCAGATGGATTCCCTTCAGAGTTTTATCAAGTCTTTTGGCATTTATTAAAGCAGATTTGATGGCTCTTTTTGAGGAGTTCCATATTGGCACTCTAAATCTTCATAGCTTGAATTTTGGGGTTATAACATTGTTGCCAAAAATTAGTGATGCTAAGCACATTCAACAATACAGGCCTATCTGTTTGTTGAATGTCAGTTTTAAGATATTCACCAAAGTGGCTACAAATAGAATATCCCTTGTTGCTCAAAAAATTATTAGTCCCTCTCAAACAGCGTTTCTGCCTAGCCGGAATATAATGGAGGGTGCGGTTATCTTACATGAGACTTTGCATGAGTTACATAAGAATAAACGGAATGGAGTTATTTTTAAAATAGATTTTGAAAAAGCTTATGATAAAGTCCGATGGGATTTTTTACAACAAGCGCTCCGAATGAAAGGTTTTTCCACTACTTGGTGTAATTGGATTAGATCTTTTGTTCAAGGAGGGAATGTTGGCATTAAGGTTAATGATCAGATGGGATCATATTTTCAGACTAGGAAAGGACTTCGTCAAGGTGATCCATTGTCCCCAATTCTTTTCAATATTGTGGTTGATATGTTGGCTATCCTTTTGGTTAGGGCGCAGGAGGACGGTCAAATTAAGGGAGTGATTCCTCATTTAGTGGATGAGGGTTTATCTATTCTTCAATTTGCTGATGATACGGTGATTTTTATGGATCATGACTTGGAAAAGGCAAAAAATATGAAGCTTTTACTTTGTGCGTTTGAACAACTTTCCGGTTTAAAGATAAATTTCCACAAAAGCGAAATTTTCTGTTTCGGGCATGCTAAAGACCATTAGGCAGCATATTCCAATCTATTTGGTTGCAAGTTAGGTTCTTTCCGTTTTAGATACTTGGGGGTTCCGATGCACTATAGGAAATTGAGCAATTCTGATTGGAGGGTGGTTGTAGAGAGATTTGAGAAAAGGTTACGGGGTTGGAAAGGTAAGTTGCTGTCTGTTGGGGGTAGGCTGGTACTGATTAATTCTGTGTTGTCTAGTTTGCCTATGTTTATGATGTCTTTTTTTGAGGTCCCAAGAGGGATTCTGGAAAAAATTGATTATTATAGATCCCGTTTCTTCTGGCAAAATGACCAACACAAGAGAAAGTACAGGCTTGCGAAATGGCAACTCCTTTGCCAACCAAAAGATCAAGGTGGGTTAGGGATCCTTAACCTTGATCTTCATAATAAAAGCCTTCTAAGTAAGTGGATGTTTAAGTTATGCAATGACAAAGGGATTTGGCAGCAACTGTTGATAAACAAATATTTGCGAGGTAAAACTTTAAGTCAGGTAGAAAAAAAACTTGGGGATTCTCATTTTTGGAGCAGTCTCATGGGGGTAAAATCACAATTCCTAAGCCTTGGTTCCTTTATCGTCAAAGATGGGACCCAAATTAGGTTTTGGGAAGATACTTGGTTGGGCAATTTACCTTTAAAAACTCAATACCCTTCTTTGTTTAATATTGTAAGGAAGAAGAATGCAACTGTGGCTGAGGTTCTTGGTTCTTCCCCTCTAAATGTCTCTTTCAGGAGATCTTTAGTAGGGAATAAACTGAGAGAATGGGAGAGTCTTGTTGTGAAAACAATGATTGTTACCTTACAAGAGGGGGCCGATTGTTTCAGGTGGCGTCTCCATCATAATGGCAGGTTCTCAGTCAAATCAATGTACACTTTCTTGGTTAACACTGGTATTAAAGTTTCACAGGAGATTTGGCATACTAAGTTACCTTTAAAGATTAAAATTTTCTTATGGTACATCAAGACGGGTGTGCTATTGACTAAGGATAATCTAGTTCGCCGCAATTGGCGTGGGGATATGTCTTGTTGTTTCTGCAGTACAACTGAAACTATCCAACATCTTTTTCTAGATTGTGTTTATGCTAAATTCCTGTGGCGTCTAGTACACATGACCTTGGGGTTTGGCCCTCCTATCAATATTCATCATTTATTTAATGGGTGGTTGACACAAGGGGGGCCAGCTCAGGCTTCTGTATTATTAACAGGTGTTGCCGGGATTTGTTGGGCCTTATGGCTCACAAGGAATGAAATTGTTTTTGACAAATGTATACCCAAATCCTTTTTGCAGGTATTGTTCAGAGGAACGCATTGGCTTCGTACATGGGCCAAATTACAGCGAAGTGAATCACACCAAGAGGGTATTCTTGATGTTTGTCGTCAGCTTGAGATAGTAGCTTTGCAGTTTTTTGCGTCGTTTGGTTGGCCTTATGTGTTGAGAATTAGTTATCCTTATTGAGGGTTTGGTTCATTGTCAAACAGTCTCTAAATTTTCAAAATTGTAATAAGTGTGGACTGATTCTCTCTAAGAGAGATGAAGCCGGAATTTTGTATTCCATTATCCAAAAAAAAAACCTACTGACCATTCCAACTGCATATGCAATGTCAGGTCGAGTATGTGTTAGGTACCTTAAACTGCCTATCAACCGCCTGTACTCAGTTGGGTTCGCCGGTGTTCCATTTCCTTCTCTGGAAAGCTGAAGATTTGGTTCCATGGGGTAATGCGAGGAGTTGCAATCAAGCATTCCAGCTTGCTGTAGTATTTTTCTCACATAACCAGTTTGTTTCAATGTAATAGCATCCTCATCTTGCTGTACTTCAATCCCTAGATAATATGAGAGCAGCCCCAGATCACTCATTTCGAACTGCTCCTTCATTTGCCTCTTGAATGACTCAATTTCACTCACACTTGAGCCAGTGACAATTAAGTCATCGACATAAACTCCAACCACTAATAAATGTCCATTTTTGTTTCTTCTGTATACGGCCTGTTCTTGTGGGCACCTCTGAAATTCCATTTCCTTCAAAGCTTGATCAAGTCGGGTGTTCCATGCCCTCAGGGCCTGCCACAAACCATACAACGCTTTGTGTAACTTGTACACCTTGTGTTCACTTCCTTTAACCTGGAATCCCTCCAGTTGGCTCACATATACCTCCTCCTGGAGATATCCATGCAAGAACGCAGACTTAACATCAAGATGGTGCACCTTCCAGCCTTGCTGCGCTGAGAGGGCTAACAACACACGAACTGTCTCAAGTCTAGCCACTGTAGCAAAAACTTCATCAAAATCAATCCCTTTCTTTTGCACATACCCTTTTGCTACCGGTCTTGCTTTGTGCTTAACAAGATTGCCTGCAGGATCCTTCTTCAACTTGAAAACCCATTTTAGTCCAATGAGTTTTTGGCCAAGCGGCAGCTCTATCAGTTCCCATGTATTATTATGCTCAATTGCATCAAGTTCCTGCTTCACTGCCTTCTCCCAATTTGGATCACCTTCGGCCTCCTGATAGTTCCCCGGTTCATCTACAGTTAGTAGCAATTGCTCAGGATCTAGCTCAATTGGCTACGTTTCTGCAAGAATGTCTGCAAGTGATCTGAATCCCCTCACTGGAGTGTCATCATACGTGGACGAATCAGGTGTGTCACCTATTTCCTGGTTGGTCTCTGTTGCATGCGGGAAGTTGGACAGTGGTGGCGAAGCAAAGCTTTCCGGTGTTGGTGCCATCGCTTCAGGAGACAACACTTCTGTTGTTGGTTGGGAGTCACCATTTTCACCCGATGGTACTCCTGGCGACTGCATGATAGTGTGGATGTCAGTTTCCACTTCCTGCCGATCTTGCTCCTCACCCCAGGTAATTTTAGATACTGCTACAGTAAATTCTGACACTTGCTCACCATTCTCCTGTCCAAGCCAATTCCAACTGCGATCTTCTTAAAACACCACATCTTTACTGACAAATAACTTGCGAGAAATGGGATCAAATAGCCGGTGCACCTTGGAACCAGGCTCTACTCCCAAGTACACCACGGCTTTTACTCATGTCATCAAGTTTCTTTAGATGAACAGATGGTACCTTCATATGTGCCACACATCCGAAAACTCTCAGGTGGTCTAGATGTGGCTTCTTCCCTGTCCAAGCTTCATACGATGTGACGCCAGCCATTGCCTTGGTTGGCACACGGTTCAATATGTACAAGCATGCCGAACCGCTTCCCCCAAAAATCTGTTGGGCACTTTCATGGATTTCAGCAAGCTTCTAGCCATTCCCAAGACAGTGCGGTTGCGACGTTCCACCACTCCGTTCTGCTGTGGAGAGTATGGGGCAGTGAGTTGACGTTGTATTCCCTCGTCATCACAAAGCTCACTGAAGTTCCGTGACAAGAACTCCCCACCGCGGTCTGTTCTTAGCATCTCTATCTTCTGTGTTTTCTCAAGCTCCACTATGGCCTTGAATTTCTTGAACGCTGACAGTGCCTCATCCTTGGACTTGATCATGTACACCCACATCATCTTGCTATAATCATGTACAGATGTACTAGCAGTAAGAAGTATTTGTTGCCAGCTAACGTTTGCAGTGTAATGGGCCCACATAAATCCGCATGCACCAGGCCCAGCGGCTCATCAGCACAATACACCATTTGTTGAGGGAAAGGGAATCATCCCTGCTTAGCTACCAAATAGCCCTCACACAGTTGCGTGGGGTGCTCAACCTTCGGCACGCCCCGCACCATCTGAAGGTCTACCATATTCTTTAGAGCCTTGGTGCCCCAACCTAGCGTGCCAAAGCCATGCCGGCTCCTAGATGCTCACAGCGAGACATATGGGTGTGGCTATTTGTAGCTCGGTCTTGTACAAGCGATTATATGATTGCTTGACTTTCATCAGGAGCTTCCCACTCCACCCGAACAGCCAGAGAATGTCACCTTCTATCACAGTCTTACTACCATCCTCTGCTAGTTGTCCAAGGCTTATGATATTATTGCAAAGACTTGGGATGTAGACTAGTATACCTTCGGTAGTAGACGCTGCTCCCCGTTCTTGCACTCAAGCAATATGGAACCTATCGGGGATTGGATAAATTACCATACAGACCATCGTGCCCCGGCAGCCCTTCTTCGGCCGACCATGCTCCCCTTTGGTGTCGTCCCAAAGGAAGATCCTCGAACGGACCAGCTGCCGGCCATACCCATCCGCGAGCATGCGGCTCAACCCTCCGAGCATTGTTGCTCGGGCTGGCGGCTAAGGTCAGTCGCGACCAAGGAAGAAACCCGAGCATGCCCCGCAGGTCATGCTCGGGCTGTAAAGGCGACGTGGCGGCTGCTATGTCAACCGTTACACCACGATTCGGGCCCATCATATCCACGACGCCGCGTGGCAGAAATCAAGGAGCAGTTGCTGCCACACGAGGACACGTAAGGGCATAACATTCAGATGTGGTCGTTGTAAACCGCCTATAAATACCTCCTCAGAACACGCCAAAAGGGGCACATGCGCACACACGAACAAAAAAACACACAGCGCAGACACAGACACACGCGCGCGCGCGCGTGGAGAGAGCACTAAGAAGGACCAACTTAGAAAAGGCATACACAAGTGTAGGAATAGCAACACTCTTTTATAACCGGGCATAGGCAAAGCTAAACCCTGTCGGGCCCTTGTAAGCATCAAGATAACGAGCAAAGAAGCACTGGATGTGGGGCTGTTATCTCGATCGTGAGAGGCCTGAACCAGAATAAAAATCTCTTGATTCGCCGCCCCCTTCGGTAGCTCGACCTCCTTCACACGGCATTCTTCAGACGCTAGCCCTCCACGGAGAAAGGGGCTCAGTTGATCCCTCAATCAATAAGTAAGCTCGGCGAGGGGCCTGTTCCCCAAACGCCGACAGCTGGCGCCGTCCGTGGGGATCGACTGAAGAATCCTTTTCATGGAGAATCCCTGAAGATGTCGAAGTCTCAAGACGGTCAAGACCTTTGCGTCTTTGATGACGTAGAAGACGATGATATGTACTATGCCGATGGGGGCGCAAGGCCAGATCGATCCGAAGGTCACACCGAGCTCGGAGTCTTTCCCGCCGCATTGCGGTAGCGAGAGCGTTCCTCGCTTCAGCCCGCCATTCTCACGGATGATGAGGAAGATAACAACTTCTATGATGGTCCGGATATACCCAACCATCTCGAGCTCGATTACGAGACCTCATCGCGAGGGGACTCCATGATGTCGCCCTCACGGTCTCCATGCCCTCGCGGCGTCAATATGGCGGGAGAGGCAGAAATCCCTGAGGTGGAATTCTCAAGAGCTGCGCGTCATCGCCGCTATGAAGCCGCCAAGAGCCATCTCAAGGCATCCCTCGGTAGAACCCTGACAAGTATCCGTCGTCAAGCTCGTGAGGAGACAGGCGTTGGGCTGGATCCTCAAATCATGGAAGCTCTCGTGGGCTCCGTTCCCCAGAGCACGTGCGTAGCCGCCAAATAAGATCGCCCCTTCCCGTTCCACAGAGCGTTGAACGGTTGCGGGCTATAGCAACAGTTGTACGCGACCTCTGGGACTTTCCCGGTCAGGTGGACCTGGAAGCAATGGGCGCGGCTGTAGCTGAGAATCTGGAGAAGCTCGCCGCCGACATAAAGCTTTCAGGGTCCCCAAGCAACAAAGGAGCCCGGAGTATTTCCCGGGACACTAAACCTCGTCTTCCTGTTCGCTCCAGGCATGAAGGCCCCTGGGGTTCTGCTCGAGAGGGTCGCAGGAAGCATGACAGGTACCACGAGGGTACTCGGAGCAATTCCCGAGCTACCTCGTGGGGTCAGAAGTGTGCTCGCTCCAGCCGCGGGCACACTGAGTTCTCGACCTCGGAGCGATCTCCGCCGCGCCGACATGGAGAAGTATTCTCTCGTCTCAGCCCCCGTATCGGAAGTCGTCGCGGCAGTAGTCAGTATGGTCGACCTGCCCGAAGAGGTCATCACAATAGCCCGGCCTTCGGATGTTGAGCTTTCTCAGCATCCCTCCGTAATGTCTCATGGCCAAGCAAATTCAAGCCCAGCCACATCGAAAAGTTCAACGGCACCCAGAATCCAAACGAGTTCTTTTCAATATACACCACTACCATTCTGGTTGCCGGGGGGAACGAAGGAGTGATGGCAAACTTCCTCCCCACAGTTCTGGATGGAGTCGCAAGAACATGGCTCTTCAACCAAAAGGAAGTGTCGATTCGCTCTTGGCATCAACTCAGTGAAGCGCTTCGAGATAATTTTCAGAGCTGTTATACCCGCCCGGGCAAGGAGCGCGACCTTGAGCGTCTGATCCAAACCGAAGGCGAGCCTCTAAGGCACTTTGTTCAAAGGTTCATTAAGGTGAGAAATTCCATACCCAATATTTCAGATGAGGCAGTCGTCCGAGCTTTCAAGTTCAGAGTTCGGAACATCCGCTTCACGTAGGACCTGGAGATTCACCCCGACCTGTCGGCCAATGATCCGGTACGCAAATGTTGATGAGGCAGTCCAGTGGAAAAAGATGTTGGACGAAGGAAAACTCCTGCCTCATCCGGGTTTGGAAGGTCCCGCGAACAAGAAAAATCAAAGTTCTGTGGAGAAGAAGAAGTTCAAGAAGTAGAAAAGGCCCTCCGCACCGAGCATGGTGGCGTCAATCGAGCATCATCCGCCACGGGCTTCGGAGCCACAACAGTGCGAGAGGGGCAGGGGGCGCCTGCCTTAGCAGCACAGTGAACACAAGTGCGCCGACCAAGGTCGCAGCAGCCAAGGTGCACCACCAAGCGACCGCTTCTGCCCGTTTCATCAAGCGCACAAGCACGACCTTCGCAATTGTCGAACTTGGGTGTTTCGCCTAGAGCAGTTCTATAGCGGCAAAGGCCCTATGCCCACGCTCCCAAAGCAAGAAGAGAATGGAAAGGCAAAGGAAAAAGGGCCCGCAGTTGAAGACGATGAAGACATGGAGTACCAGGAGCCCCGCAATCATATTGCAGTTATATTCGGGGGCTCCTCCGCTACAAGTCCCGCAGGGACTTGAAGGAGACGGCGCAGGAGGTGCACCATGTCGCGCAAGGCAAGCCTCCCGTCCAGCAGCTCAGGTGGTCCGAGCTACCTATTAATTTCTCCAAGGACGATTGTCCCCTTGGAATGACCAAGCCTCAAAGGCTCCCTCTGATCGTGAACCCGACCATTAGTAACACGACGGTGGGACGAGTCCTCATCGACGGTGGGAGATCCCTGGATCTCATAGCCGCTAGGGTCTTGGACGAGATGCAGGTACCTCAGTCCAAGATTAAGAGTATCGCAGTCCCGTTCTTCGGGATTATCCAGGGCACTTCGGTCAAACCCTCGACTAGATCGTCTTGCCCGTTACGTTCGGAAGCCCGAGCAACTTCCGGACAGAGATGATCACCTTCGATGTGGTCGACTTCAAGCTGGCCTACAATGACATCCTCGGCAGGCCAGCCCTCGCCAAGTTCATGGCCGCCATGCACCATGCATATCAGTGTCTGAAGGTTTCTAGCCCCAATGGCGTGATTACCGTAAGAGGGAACTCGAAGGCGGCCCTGAGTTGTGACGAGAATCGCTCGACATGGTTGGGCAGCTGCCTCAGCGGGGTCCCGACCAAGGACCACAGAAGTCCCGTCCAAAAGTTGCCCTCTAGCCAGGAGGAGAGACCAAGGCAGTGCCGCTAAGCAGCGCGGACCCGACCAAGGTCGTGCATTTGGGATCTTCCTTAAATCCCAAATAGGCACTCGAGCTCATCACTTTCCTCTAGAGGAGCGCGGGCGTGTTCGCCTTGGAACCGTCCGACATGCCCGGAGTCCCAAGGGAAGTAATTGAGCCTGAGCTAGCTGATTCACCGATAAAAAGCCTCGGCGCTTAAACTCAAAGCGTTTTCCCGGAGAAACAGGCAATCATCCAGGATGAACTCGGCAAACTTCTCAAAGCCGGCTTCATTTGAGAAGTCGGGCATTCGGAATGGCTGGCGAACTCGGTCATTGTCAAGAAAAAAGGTGGCAAGTGGCACATGTGTGTCGACTACACGGGCCTGAACGCCGCTTGTCCTAAGGATAATTTTCCACTGCCGCGAATAGACTAGTTGGTTGATGCAACAGCGGAATCCCAGGTGATGAGTTTCCTGGATGTCTATTCAGGCATCATCAGATTGGCATATCACCTGAGGATGAAGAGAAGACTTCCTTCATCACTCCGTTTGGCACGTTTTGCTACACGACCATGTCTTTCGGTCTTAGGAACACTAAAGCGACCTTCCAGCGTTTGATGCAGAAGACCTTCGTGGACCAAATAGGGCGAAATTTAGAAGTCTATGTAGACGACATTGTGATCAAAAGCAAACTCGCCTCGGGTCATGTGTCCAACCTTGAGGAGACCTTTTGTAACCTCAACAAGCATCAAATAAGGCTTAATCCGGAAAAATATGTCTTTGGGGTGAAAGCAGGTAAGGTGCTTGGCTACATGATCGGCCCGCAGGGTGTCGGGGCGAACCCGAAAAAGATAGAAACTATTGAGAAAATGCGACCACCCAGCAGCATCAAGGAGGTCCAGATTCTGACCGGACGCATGGCAGCTCTAAGTCACTTCATCCCTCGGTTAGGTGAGCGCGGGCTGCCCTTCTTCAAGGTGCTCCGCAAGCATGATGGTTTCGCATGGACTGAAGAGGCAAATCAATCCTTCGAAAAGCTGAAGCAGTACCTGTCCAGTTCATCCGTCTTAACCACGCCAAGGTCGAGGGAGGACCTACTCTTGTATTTGGCAGCGACCCCACAAGTTGTAAGCGCCGTGCTAATGGCCGAAAGAGATGGAGTACAACGACCGATTTATTACGTCAGTAAAGTCTTGCATGGACCAAAGGAACAGTACCCCGAGGTCCAAAAGCTGCTATACTCATTGCTCATGGCTTCTAGGAAGTTGTGCCACTATTTTCAGGCTCATAAGGTGTAACATCCTGAAAAGTAAAGTAATATAAAAATAAATATTTTAAATTTGAAAATATTTATTTCTGAGTTTCTTGGCATTATTGGTTTTTAGTTGAATTTCCTTGGAGTTTTGCATTGCATGAAAAATCAAATAAAGAGAATAAATGAATGGATAATGATAGAAAGATAAAAAGATAAAAGTAAAATCTTGAAAAATTTATATTAATATTTTTAACCCTCAGGTGAAACTTTTACAGGTAACTTTTATTTTATCGCATGGTAAAAATATCATTAATGATGAAAGAGACAAACTTGACTAGAAACAGTGCATCATCCGAATTAATGAAAAATATTAAGAGTTTATCTGAAGCTAAGAAAATTACCAAAGCACCCTTTGTACAGGATTTACCTCCAGTAAAAATATCAAGAATTCACCAGGTCGGATAAGCCTCCAAATAATTCAAAAACAGAAGCTTTGAAATCCTATGCATTGTACAGTGTCAGAATTTTAGTAAATAATCTACAAATTATTTCGATCTAAACTTTTTACTGGAGATCATCTACTTTCAGAAGAGACTACACAAAAAGTATGAAAAATCTCCGGCAAGGATTGACAGGACAATTAATGTGAATTCAGAGAACCCAGCCGGTTGATTCTTAAGTCGGTTGCCTCTCTTTCTCTGCCATGTGGGTCCCAGTCGCAGCCACTCCATTTCCTGTGCCTATGGGTCACGTCCCCAGTCCAGAGACTTCCATCGATGCCAGCAAGCCCAAGTCTTATGCTCAGGATATCACGCCCAACTTCTCTGCTACTCCTTACTCTCCTCAGCCAAAGCGCAGGAAGCCCCTCTCATTTCCCACGCCAGGACCGCCAGCCCAGAAGCTCAAAATCCCATCGCAAATCTTGTGATTTAGCCAACCATTCTTAAATCTGGCGGAGCTAGAGCATCACCAGGCTTCAAGCATCAAATCCCCTCAAAAATATTGGAGCACCTTCATGCGAAATTTGGCTGCAGCCGTGCGCCCCTTCTCCTCCAAAACCGGTCACCGGTGGCGGAGCTCCTCGGAGATTCTCCCTTCAGGTAAACCTCAAAAATGGAACCACTAGTATCCCCTGATGCTATATGTGCTACCAATTCAAGCTCTCATGCCTTGGTTTTCTCTCCTGACCTCCCGCCATGGCCGCCGCCCCTCCTCGGCTGTGCCCCTGCCTACTGCGTCTCTGACCGAATGGCTTCCACCTCCGAATGCGCCTCGTCGAGATGATCCTCCTGGTGTCGTCACCTTCGCCGGATCATTGCCGGAGCACCGTCACCGGCCAGCCCTAGCAATCCCCTGTTTTCTGTCTCTACTCAGTGAACAGAGTAGTCGGGTGTTCTGAGGTAGGAGAAGCTCAGTCAAAAGGCACCTTCCTCTCAGCAGAGCGTATTTTCCTTTTTCTAGCAATTCCCAGCTGATTGATAATTGAGACTTGAATATCTTCTGTAATTTTAATTCAATTCCAGTGGAACAAATTCCTATATTCATCTAAAGTCAAGAAGAATCTAAATGTACAAGAATACTTAATTTCTGAACTGCAGAATATTTATTTGAATGAAACTTTGATTAAAACCATAAGATGGTCTTTAATGCAAATCTATGCATAGTAAAGTATAACATGATAAAATGAATCTTTAGGTGATAAATATACCAAGATGAATTCAAATATACAAAAACATTCAATTTTTGAATAACAGAACAATTATTTAAATTTAAAATGGGATGAACACACTAGTATGGACAATATTGCTCACATGAAGAATATAGCTTATAAGATCATAAAATAAATGATTATGTGCTTCTGGAATTATGAGAAGCTCAGTCATGCAAAAACATATAGCTTTTTGATTTATGTTTAAGTTACCTATCTTGCAAACATTAGTAAGCCCTAATATGACCATATATGAGAGTAAGTGCATAACAGCTCATAAAATGGTAATAACACTTTGAATAGGTTCCTGGAAACAGCAAGAACCCATGTATGCATAAATACTTAGAATCAAACTCAATTTGCATTCTCTTGATGAAAGGAAATGTAAATTATAACGATAGATAATTAGGTAATCTATTGCAATTAAAGCTAAAATAATGCAAGACCAACTTTAAAACATTCCTAGGATGGTACTCTATGAATCCCTGAAAAACGAATCAAGAATCATGTATAATGTAGTTGCAAACGTAAAATGAAGTTAGCCGATTTAGCGTTCGTATCGTGATCATTTAGACTGTTTCAGCGATAGATAAAATAACTCGCTTAAATACTAAAATCAGTAAAACTAGTTTAGAAACACTGTCCAAAGTTTGTGCTACCATATTATGTAAAAAGAATCTTATTTCATCGAGATTTGCATATTAATCTTATTAGTTCAAAACCCTTAATCGCTAATCATGTGATTCACTTTTGGCCGATTCCGAATAGCGTAAACTTTACAATGCCACTTAAGCCTTTTCAACAATGAATTCAATGTTGCGTCTAAATACAAAATAGTAAAATAATAGCTCACCAACATTCTATGGTATTTATACCGTCATAATATGTGAAAACATTTCATTTATCATCTTCTTCGCATATAAAACTTATCGTCGCAAATACCTTAAATGACCACAATCTGCATCGAAACCATAGTGCTTAAGCATTTTCGGCAGCTTGTAGGATAGCTCGTCTAAATGAGAATTTTATGAGGGATAGTGCAAAAATGATATATAGGATATGTACTACTATATTCAAGGAAAATATTTTATTTACAAGCTATTCTTTAGTTAGTTTTCACTAGTACAATAACCTTAAGTGATAATTGTTCACTACACGTTTTCAATTCGATTTCTTGTAATGTAAACCTTGAATGTGTAACTAATAACCTATCTTAGGGAATCTAGCCTATAGGATATGCTTTTTCATGTGAAGTTAATTAATGGATTAAATGCTATTCATTCATATCATTCAACAAAGTGACTAATGAAATAATTTTCACTAATCTAAATAATTTTTGCATCTTGTATTTGAAGTTATAATTATAAAATTCATAAAACAAGGATAGTTGATCCATAAAGGAAATCATGCTTTATTCTTTCTGCAAGATGTTAGCTTTTTGCGCGCTTAAGCAACTAAAACACGCAATATGAAATAATTTAATCCAACTCTTGGTTGTTCCTGTTTTCTGCAATGATTCTTTATTTGGATTTTATGTCTATCTTCTTTTGCCCCTTATTAAAGTTTGGTATTTGCCTTATTTTCCGTTGATCGACGATAGAACCCGACGTTCTTTGTTTTTAATCGTCATCTTAAATCAATCGCAACCTTGTCTTCACCGTAAGCAATGATTAAGCAAGGAAAGCATCCTTTGACCATATTGATCCCAGTATTTTATATTCCTTTTGTGCATCAAATTGTTTTATGCATGCGATTACTTTAGGTAAATTGCTATTTTGTGGATTTGGTAGTTATACCTGTTGTCTCGTGAATCTCCTTTGATGATTATGAACATGTGAACCTTGATAACCATAGATTGAGGATAGGCATTACTTAATGTCATCACGGGTATATGCGTTCAATTTATTCATGCTTAGCCATGCTTTAGAATCAGCAATGTACATGATCAAATCAATATTTGTTTTCCTGAAAACATTTGAAAATAGCACTGATGGTTGCGGGTACTTTGATTAAAAACCCAAAATAAAACTATGTGTTGATGCGGGCGATTATTGGCAATAGCCGGATGTGCGAAAGGAATTGCACGTAGTGTAGGGTGAAGTGTCGCCCGTGTCGGATTAAGGACCGAGCAATGGGACGCTATTGATCCAAGAATTCCGTGCAACCACAAGGGTGAGAATGGGGTAGCCATAGCTTGTTATGTATTTAGACATGGCTTTGTTCATTGGTAGGCGGGAGCTAGCACAGGCATTCCGGTCAGGTTTGCTTGGAAGGGTTTCCACCCATGCAACGGTGTACGCCCTGCCATGTTTAAAAACGTTGTGTTGGGTGTGAAAGTGGATCCACGGCTTGTGTGTGTGTTTCTAGTTCTATGGCGGGGGTTAACGTCCCGAGCTGGATCAAAGTCATGTCTAGGAATATAATGGCTATGTATGGTCTTCTTGACGACACACCTAAGGAAGTGTGTCGGGCAAAGGTTGATCATTCCTTGTGGGTAAAGTTGTACACCTCTGCAGAGTTTAAATCTAATTGATTAGCCGCGCCCGCGGTCATGGGCACTTGGTGAAGTCATTCCAATGTTAGATGTTTGATTATTTTCAAAAGGGTTGGTATCATTTGTTTTGCAACTGTGCTTTATGTCAAAGGGCCGACATTGATGGATTTCAGGATTTGATGTTTCGTCGCTCACGTCATGGAGGACTGTGAGTGTTATTATGCCTTACTTATTTGTTATCAATTAATCTTGCTCTTATAAATTCCGTTTGCAAATAACTTGATTTACAAATGCAAATTCGCTTTATGCAAATTAACTGTAGTAGCCTCCTTTGAAATGGCCTGCATATACGATAGGTGTTGCTCAAGTCTTGCTGAGTACGTAAAGTGCTCACCCTTGCTTAATTATTATTTAGGTGGTTGAGTTGGCGAGGCTTCGAGTCTCTTTTCGTCGCAGGTTGCGGGATCTTCTTCGACGTGTTCTATCTGGAGTTTATACCTTGTCAGTTGCCTGCGGGTCGGATGGGCAAACTACAAGATATTGCTTCTTTGCTGCTAATCTCTTTATTTGTAAGCTTCTCTTTATATATTAGTTTCCGCTGTAATTATTTGTGGTGTGGTTGTGATTCCATTTGTTGTAAACATGTGAGTGCTAGCTACTGATCCAGGGAATAGCACAGCAATCACATGGAGGTTCCTGTTCATCAGAACGGGGTCTCACATAAGGTCATGGTTCTGACCAACTTTCCGCTTAGTGAGATCCTAAGAAATCAAGATGTTAGTGGCCGCATAGCAAAATGGGCTATGGAACTCGCCGAGTTTGATATCCATTTTTCAGCTCGCACGGCAATCAAGTCTCAAATTTTAGCGGATTTTGTGGCTGAATGGACAAATCCAGCCCTAACCACTAACGAGTCAAAGGAATCCGAAGCAGATCGTTGGACCATGTACTTTGACGTATCTCGAGCTTACGAATGCTCGAGGGCTGGTGTCATACTGGTATCCCCTCAGGGGGACCAGCTCCAATATGTCATCCAATTGCACTTCACCGCGACCAACAACACGGCGGAGTATGAAGGCCTCTTGGCCGGGCTGCGATTGTAAGAGGCGATTCGCAGTTGGTCGTCAACCAAGTTAACAAGGAGTATCAGTGTTCCGATAACTCAATGGCGCTTTACTTGGTTGAAGTGAGGAAGGTGGAGCGGTACTTTAGAAATTTCGAAGTACTCTACATCCCTAGAAAGGACAATTCTCTGGCCGACCATCTCTCTAAGGTCGGTTCCTCTCAAATACCCACCCCACCAGGGCGATCGTCGAGCATCTATACAAGCCCTCTATTCCCTCTGTAGAGGAGGCATCGAAGACGAGCGGTGACATCTCCCTCCTCGAACATGGTGCGAGTTGGATGATGCCATTCATCCAGTATATCACGCATGGGACACTGCCCGAGGAAGAAACCGAGCGTTCCCGGCTCATAAGGCGGTCCTCTCCATACAAACTGATCAAGGGCGCCTTATTCCGCAAAGGGGCACTTGGAGTCCTCTCCAAGTGCATATCTCGGGAAGAGGGCGATTTCCTTCTCAGAGATATCCATGAGGGAGTGTGCAGAGCTCACTCGTCCTTCAGGACACTCGTGAGCAAAGCCTTCCGATTGGGATATTACTGGCCAACGGCCTTAGCCGATGCTTGGGCGATCGTGGCGGCTTGCCGGGCATGCCAGTTCCATGCCCGCAAGGCGCACCAGCTGGCATACGCGCTCCAAACTATCCCACTCTCATGGCCATTCTCGACCTGGGGAGCCGATATACTCGGGCCTTTCCCCCGTGGTCGAAGAGGTTGCAAATTCTTGCTCGTGGCCGTCGACACTTTCACTAAGTAGATTGAGGCCAAACCTGTATCAACTATTTCGGCTCAAGCAGCAAGGAGATTTTTTCGCAGCAACGTGGTGACGCGTTTTGGGGTCCCCAATCGCCTCATCACGGATAACGGCACTCAGTTCACTAGTGAACTGTTCCAAGCCTACTGCGAGGACATCGGGACAAAGGTCTGCTTCGCCTCTGTAGCTCATGAACAAAGCAACAGAGCGGCGAACGAGCAAACGGCCAAATCCTTCAGGGGATCAAGAAGAGGGTCTTCAAAGACCTCGCCCGGCACGGCAAATCATGGGTGAACGAGCTCCCTTCCGTCCTCTGGTCAGTTCGCACTACAGCGAGTCGAGCTACGGGCGAACCGCTCTTCCAGCTCGTCTACGGTGCAGAGGCCATTCTACCCGCTGAGATTGTGATGGGTTCCCAAAGAGTGCACCTGGTCGACAGCGTTGACTAGGAGCTCGAGCATCTCCTCGACCTCGACCTCGCTGAAGAGACACGCGAAGGGGTGTTGCTGCGATCTGACGTCTACCTACAAGCTCTTCGTAGGCATGCGGCTAAGTCGATTCAGCCAAGGACCTTGCAAGTTGGCGACCTTGTTCTACGTCGAATTCAGGACACGTCAAAGACCAGCAAGCTCTCCCCCAGATGGGAAGGTCCATTCACGGTCATCTCGATGGCATGCCCGGGGGCTGTCCGCTTGGCGATGGAAGATGGTCGGGTGCTCACGAGCTCCTGGAATATCGACCAGCTGCGCAAGTTCTTTGTTTAAGCATGCATTTACTTTTATGTTTCGCACTTGCTCAACGCTTTTTCTTGTAAAAATTCGGTTCCTTCGCTCACGTGATGTAACATCCTCAAATTCTGCTAATTTTTAATTTTACAATTTAATTCGAATTTCTGAGAATTTCTAGAATTTATTTGTAATTATCTGGATTTTTGGAAATTAACTCTTATTTGAAAATTAATTTAATAAAGAGAAGTTTTAATAAAATAAAAGTGAAAATATTTTATTTGAGTTCAAAATGTCTTAAAATATTTTCTAGAATTTTTCTAGAATTTTTCTGATATTTTTGAAGCCTCAAATAATTTAAATGAATATTCAGAATTATTTTTATTCGTAAAACCTTTGAAATTTGGGTGAACAGTAATGGGCCGAGCCCATTACTGTGCGCACGAATGAAAACCCTAACGCCGCCGGTTTTTCCACCGTTGGATCACGCACGGACGGTCGGATGGGAGCCACGTCGCTTCGTCTTCAGGAGAATGAAGCGCCGCCGCCGCCGTGCGTTTCAACTCGAAACTGCCGCTTTAACTCGTCGCCGTAGTGACGCCGTCGTCCATTACTCACCGCGCGGTATAAAGCACGTTGTTCCGCAACCGTCGAACCCTTTCACGCGTATCGAGAATCACCGTAGACACCACACTACCTCGCCGAAGTTCCGAACCATTCCGTCGCCGTTTGTGCTAACTCCGGTGACTCTCCGCCGCACCCAGTGACACCGGAGTAAAGCCCGCGTCAAGCCGCATCCGAAGCACTACCTCACTTCACCGGAGCATCACGGAAACGCCGTCGCGGAGGTCTTCTTCTTCGTCTCCGGCAGCACTTCTTCGCCGCACTTTTGCCGACCTTGCGAGCTTCCTCGACCGCTCGATCGCCATCCAGCAGAGGAGGTGAGGCCACGTAGGCTCGTTAACAGTGAACCGCTCGGGTAGTCTTTCCGCCGTCGGATTCGAATCCAACGGTCCGGAAGCGCGTGTAGATGTGGCTTGATACTTCCTCGACGCGTGTCAGTCGCTGACGTGTTGGGCCGAGCACTGTTCACCGGGCCCACCTGTCAGCGGCCGAGGGCGACGTGGCTCGCTCTGGAGCGGACACGTGTCGAGCCGAGGGAAAATAGCTGGAAAAATCGGTGGAAAATAGATGAATAATTCGGTTTATTCTTTTATGAATTTTCAGAATATTGTAAAGGCTATAACTTTTGCATTTTAACTCGGATTTGAGTGATTCCAGTGCCCAAAAATTTGTAAAAATGTGAACTATTTATTGATGATTTTTATGGAATTTTTAGAGTTGATTTAGTTCTCTGGAAAATGTGTTCATTGTGTGTATGTTGATTTCATTTAGACGTTGATTTGTCGGGAGGTTGCGAGGGGGAATTTCCAATCCAAGATTTGACTTCGGAGCAAGACCAGCAACTTTTTGAAGGCAAGTTATGCTTTGACCATGTTGTTCCTAATTTTTGAAATTTATTTTGTTTTAAACTATGCATGCTAATTCAACTAAAAATGACTTTAATTATTTTGGGTGAATTAGCTATCCAACCAATTTGTTTATGCCACCTTGATATCATTTGTATGCCATGATTCCTTGATAACCTTAGTTTGGTAAATTTAGTTGGTTAAATGATATTGTGCCAACACGGGAGGCTAGACCGTGAATAGTTGCTTAGCCATGCTTGTACGTGAACCATTCCATTTGGATTACAAAACCAACATTGACTAAAGAATAGTGAATGATTTTTAATGAAATGTGGAATAATGTTGGTATTAACCTTGAAATGTAGAGGCCTGTGTGGTTCTACATGAAAGATGAATATGAGCATGTGTTGCACTGTTAACAACTTGGGGTGGAATTGATTTAGACTGGGGCAAGTGGACCGAGGCTTTGTGCCAGGTGGGCCTGTGTGGCAATTGTGGGATGGGTTGAGTATTGTGAGGGCTGTGTGCCAAATTGAGAGAAGGAAGTCTTGCCTTGGTCGGTTAAGGACTTCACCTTGCAAGCCTTTGACCTGAGTCTCTCGTACAACCACATGTCTGAATGGGAAGACCTAGTTTAGTAGGATTCTAATGTCTTACCTTTGATACCTCGGGGTGGCAGTTACACGGGTAATCAGACGGGGGAGCGTGCCTGTGCTTCGGCTTGGTACCCTATCCAACGGTGTTTGTCTGTCCTATACTTCGGCTCTGAGTGAGGGAAGTGATAGTGAAGGCAACACGGAGAGGTTCTTAGGCTAAGATAGAAGTCTCTGAAAAGCTTTGTTACGGTTAATCGCCTTTGTGGTGTGCGACTGTATCTTGTGGGTAAAGTGTACAACCTCTGCAGAGTGTCAAAACTGTTCGAATAGCCGAGTCCACGGTACTGGACAATGCTCGGGGATTACAGTCAAGGGGTAGTGTTTGAAAATAAAATGGGTGGGGGCTGTGTGCCAAAGAAATGTGATTAGAGACTGTGTGTCCAAAAAGATGTGAAACACAACTTGAGAAGTATAATGGTTATATGGTTTGATGCTTTCAATCTAATTAGATATTACTTAAAAATATTGATGCAAAGCAAAATAACCAGTAGAACCACTCCTTTGTAATAAACCTTGCATATAGTAAATAGAACTGCATATTGTGCATAACTTGTTGAGTACGGTGTGTACTCACCCTTGCGGACAAACCTACCAGAGGAAGAAACTACACCAGCCTACGAGGAAGAGTATGTCGAGGAGCCGGAAAACTAAGGGCAAGCCTTCGTCGGAGTGACTGTGGAAAAGATGGAACACCAAGACTTTTTATATTCCGCTGCTGAACTTTTGTTATTCGATTATTGTAAGCCCTGCGTGGCATAACTATTGTAAGGATGACCATAAGGTCGTACACTCGTTTATATACATGTTTGAAATACTTATTTAATATTCCGCTGTGTATGATGTGATATTATACCCTGTTAAGCCTGTGTGCGCTAGCGCGATCCTGGACTAGTGCAGAATACACAGAGTGTCCGAAGTTGTAAATTCGGGGCACGACAGAGGTGGTATCAGAGCATACCGACTGTAGGACTTGACCTTAAGTAGACTGGCAGATTAAGATAAAGCTAATTTCTAAAGGTTAAAAGTGCACAAGATTATAAATGACACCTTGACTTATCCTTTCTATCTTACTTCATACCTATGCTGTATTTTTGTTATCAGTTTGAGTTCTTTTAAAATTTTAGATCTGACGAGATCTGTTTTGGGCAGATGAGGAGGATCCACTCCTTCGGGGAGCGCACTGGAGGTTATGCTGCGGAGCTATGGTACCTGCTGCAGTTCCTTGAGGGCTTGCTCTAAGGCCGATCTCTGTGGGTACGTCAGGTGCGTCTTTGGCCGACATTGCTCGGGACGTCAAGGTCACCATCTACGCTCGAGACCGAGGGAGAGCCAGTCGTCCATTCTACTTCACTGCCGGAGGTCCACTTTTGAGGCCGGGATCCAGGAGACCGCCCGTCTGGCGATGCGCCATATCGCACGCGCGTTCTCTGAGGAGCTTGTTGGCACTGTCTTCCGTCTCCATCCACGCCGAGACAACAGGTTTGACAGAGACCCGGAGGAGGAGGACGATGCTACGGTCACCCACCTGGCGAGGTATGTCATCGCCCAGGAGGAGCTCATAGACGAGACTGTCCAGGAGCTGCAGAGGACTCGTGACGAGGTCGCCGAGGTCAGGGCCCAGCTGCAGGATGTTAGAGAGGGGATGTCTCACTACATCAGGAGGGTGCACGAGCTGGAGGAGTGGAGGGACCAGAGCCGGAGCCGATGCTTGAGCTACACGACCCCGACCCCGAGGAGCCTGAGCAGGATGTGCCGATGAAGGAGGCACCCGTCCAGGAGGCACCAAGACGGTGGTGCAGAGCCGCCAAGACTGGCGAGCAGCCTGAGCCGCCCGAGTCAAGGCTCGTTCGTTCCACCAGTCGGGGGGCACCAGGACCAGTTCGCCCCGATGCCGCCGCACCCGCCGCACTACCCACCCGGAGGGCCACAGCCTGGATGGCTCGACGATTGAGTGCTTTATTTATATTTATGAGTCGACTCCTGCGTTGAGTCACGTTATCATCGAGTCAGTTATTGAGTCAAGTTATTTTTGAGTCAGTATTATCGAGTCCGCCTTAGAGCGTTGGTTGGTTTGAACTTTATGAGTTGTTATGTCTCTTCGTGGTGAACAATTTATGTGGTTGCATGTTTGATATGTGTCGCAGTGCCTGTAGGCATTTGTGAGCGGCCATATCCTTAATATAGTTAATAAAAATTACATGCTTATGTTTGAGTCAAACAAATCTTCTCCCCGCATAAGATTCTTGTTACTTGCCTACTCTATTTCCTCTTTTCCTTAAACTTATTGTTCTTCAGATGGTGAACACTCGTGGAAACCGTGGAGCTGGAGGAAGCGGGTCACAGCAGGAAGGAAACCAAGGCAATGCGCAGAATCCTCAACCCCCACCTGTGGATATGAACAACCTGGGTGCATTTTTGACTGCTCAGACCCAACTGATGCAGACAATGATGCAACAGATGCAACAACTGCAGAATCAAGCTGCCGCTAATAATCTCAACAACAACCAAGCTGTACATCATGGGCATCACTCAAGGCTGTCGGATTTTATGAGAACCAGACCCCCAACCTTCTCTGGGAATGTTAACCCCATAGAAGCTGATGATTGGTTACGCACCATAGAGAGGAAGCTGCACATAACCCAATGTGTCGGCAATGAGAGAGTTTTATATGCTTCCCACCAGCTAGAAGGGACTGCTGCCGAATGGTGGGAGAATTACTGTGCTTCTCATGAGCATCCCCAGGAGATTACTTGGGATGAGTTCACAGTTGCCTTCCACCAGTATCATGTGCCGGAGGGTATGATGGAGCTCAAGAAAGAAGAGTTCCGATCATTGAAGCAAGGAGGCCAATCAGTGGCCGATTACTTAAACAAGTTCACACAGCTTTCTCGTTATGCACCGGAGGACGTAGCCACGGACAAGGCTAGGCAGTCCCGGTTTATGAAGGGACTCAACTCCGGACTTCAGGTGGGACTGATCACCCACACGTTCCCTGATTTCCAAGAGCTGGTCAACAAGGCACTTATCTTAGAAGATAAGCGCAAAGAGCTGGACGACAACCGCAAGCGTCGCCTAGCACAGCAAGGAGGACGCCAGAGTCAGCAAAGACCGAGGGTGGTACCTCAACAGTTCACCCGATTTCAGCCAGGAGCAAAGACAAGAGCACCAATGCTCTGACAATGACCTCACCGTCGAACCCACAAACGCCACAGAACCATCGGCCACCGCAGAAATGTGTCAATGACAGGGAGACGTTGCTACAACTGCAACGAAATGGGACACTTCGCCAATGTCTGTCCCAAGAAAGGAGGAGTCACACCTGTCCGATTTAATTTGGGAAATATGCCTATAAGAACACCAGCTCAGGGTGGAAGCCGAGCACCTGTCCAAGCTGGAGCCGCACCACAATCAGCTGTTCGTGGAAGAGTTAATCACATCATGACGGAAGAAGCTCAGAATGCCACAGACGTCGTGCTGGGTAAGTCTTTAGTTAACTCGATTGCCGCCTACAATTCTATTTGATTCAGAGCTTTCATTCCTTCGCTTTCAAGTTTTTGTTATGAAAATGATTTGGATGTGGTTAAACTTAAGCATATGCTAATAGTTCAAACCTCGGATCGTAACTCCGAGCTAAAGTAGGATGTTCGGGGTAAAATTACTAATAAGTGGAATAGAGTTCCTAGCTTAACCTAATCATATTGGATACCCAGACCATAGATGTGATTTTGGGAATGGATTGGTTATCAAAGCATAAGGCAGTATTGGATTGTGGACGGAGAGTGGTTACCATTGAGAGCCCAGATGGAAAGAAGGTAGAGATTCAAGCACTTGTTACTCGGAAAGATCAATCTAAGGTTAACAGTGTGAAGGCAGTTATCATAGAAGAGGTTCCAGTAGTCAATGAATACCCGGACGTCTTTCCCGAAGATTTGCCAGGGATGCCACCGGACAGAGATATAGAGTTTGTGATTGAGCTGGTGCCAGGAACAGCTCCGATCGCGAAAAGACCTTATAGGATGTCCACCGAAGAACTAGTGGAGATGAAGAAACAGATTGAAGAGTTATTGGAAAAAGGTTTCATAAGACCAAGTTCATCACCTTGGGGAGCACCAGTTTTGTTCGTTAAGAAAAAGGACGGAAGTTTCAGAATGTGTATAGATTATCGTGCACTCAATGAAGTGACGATAAAGAACAAGTATCCATTACCAAGGATAGATGATCTCTTTGATCAGTTAAGAGGAGCGGGAGTCTTCTCTAAAATAGATCTTCGATCCGGATATCACCAGCTTAAGATTCTCGTCTAGGTATGGTCATTATGAATTTACGGTCATGTCTTTTGGACTGACTAATGCTCCTGCGTATTTCATGAATATGATGAACAAAGTATTCATGGAATATTTGGATAAGTTCGTCGTCGTATTTATCGACGATATTCTTGTTTATTCCAAGTCAGAGGAAGAGCATGCTAAACATCTAAGAATGGTTTTGGAAAAGTTGAGAGAAAACCAATTATATGCAAAATTCAGTAAATGTGACTTTTGGAAAAAGAAGGTCGAATTTCTGGGTCATGTGATGACTGCCGAAGGAGTAGCTGTTGATCCGAAGAAAGTAGAAGCAGTGTTGCATTGGGAACAACCAAAGTCAGTTACTCAAATCAGAAGTTTTCTTGGTATGGCGGGATATTACCGCCAATTTATTGAAGGATTCTCATCAATTGCGAAACCTCTTACGCAATTGCTTAAGAAGGAGAAGAAGTACGCTTGGTCGCCGGAATGTGAAAAGAGTTTTCAAGAACTCAAGAAGCGTTTGACTTCGGCACTTGTTTTGGTGTTGCCAAACACCACAGACAACTTTGATATCTATTGTGATGCTTCGCGTCAGGGACTAGGATGTGTACTGATGCAGAATGGAAAAGTAGTGGCGTATGCGTCAAGGCAGTTGAGGCCACATGAACAGAATTACCCGACTCATGACCTAGAATTAGCTGCTGTAGTGCACGCTCTTAAAATATGGTGTCACTATCTCATGGGAAATCGGTGTGAGATATATACTGACCATAAAAGTTTAAAGTATATATTTACCCAATCAGACTTAAATATGAGACAAAGGAGGTGGTTAGAGTTAATCAAGGATTACAATATTGGAATTCATTATCATCCAGGAAAAGCAAATGTGGTAGCTGATGCTTTGAGTCGGAAGAGTTACAGTCTGAATGTAATAATAGCAGAAGAGCAGACTGAGTTATGTAAAGAACTTCAGAAGCTAAGAATAGAGGTTGTACCGGAAGGATTTCTAGCTACCTTGGAAGTAAAGCCGACCCTTGAAGAGCATATCAGGGAAGGTCAAAAAGATGATGAGAAGATTAATAGAATTAAATCCAAAATGGACGAAGATCTAGCTAAGGATTTCAGAGTAGATGAGCAGGGTACATTATGGATGAAAAATAGAATATGTGTACCTCATAAACCGGAATTGAAGCAGTTGATACTGGAAGAAGCACATAATTCCAAGTATTCAATTCACCCCGGTAGTGCAAAAATGTACCAAGATCTCAAAGAAAGATTCTGGTGGCCAAATATGAAGAAAGAAGTAGCCGAGCATGTAGCATTGTGTGACGTATGTCAAAGAGTTAAAGCTATGCACCAGAAACCAGCTGGATTGCTACAACCGCTAAAAATATCGGAATGGAAATGGGAGGAAATCGGGATGGATTTTATCACCGGCTTTCCAAGGACTCAGAGTGGATATGACTCCATATGGGTCATAGTAGACCGGTTAACAAAGGTCGCTCATTTTATACCTGTAAAGACAACCTATTCTGGAGATAAGTTAGCTGAATTGTACATAGCAAGAATTGTGTGTTTACATGGTGTACCCAAAAAGATAGTATCGGACAGAGGTACTCAATTCACCTCAAGGTTTTGGGATAAGTCGCATACTGCCTATGGGTACTACTTTCAATTTTAGTACGAAAGATATCATCCACAGCATCGATGGTCAAACTGAAAGGGTTAATCAGATACTTGAAGATATGCTAAGAGCCTGTGCATTGTCATATACAACCTCATGGGACAAGTGTCTGCCATATGCCGAGTTTAGCTACAACAACAGTTATCAGGCTAGCTTAAAAATGTCGCCTTTTGAAGCTTTATATGGACGTTCCTGTCGAACACCACTAAACTGGAATGAGACAGGAGAACGACATGTCTTTCGACCAGATGTACTTTTAGATGCAGAAGAGAAGATCGCATTAATTCGAGAAAGACTGAAGACTGCACAATCCAGGCAGAAGAGTTATGCAGACAATCGACGCCGCGATCTAAGTTTTGAACCAGAAGATTATGTTTATCTCAAGGTCACACCGTTAAAGGGAGTTAAAAGGTTTCATGTTAAAGGAAAACTTGCTCCGAGGTATGTTGGGACATTCAAGATCCTGAGCCGTAAAGGTGAAGTTGCATATCAGCTAGAGCTGCCGCAGTCTTTGACAGGAGTGCATGACGTATTTCATGTGTCGCAACTGAAAAAGTGTCTTCGAGTACCAGAGGAACAAGCACCTATTGAGGCTATTGCACTGCAGGAGGATTTGACCTACAAGGAGCATCCAGTAAAGATTTTGGATACCATGGATCGTGAGACCAGAAACAAGTCAACCCGCTTTTGCAGAGTTCAGTGGAGCAATCATTCAGAAAGCGAGGCAACTTGGGAACGCGAAGAAGACTTGAAGAAGGAGTTTCCCAATCTCTTCTCTAGCCAGCCCTGAATCTCGGGGTCGAGATTATGTTAAGGGGGGGAGGTTTGTAACATCCTCAAATTCTGCTAATTTTTAATTTTACAATTTAATTCGAATTTTTGAGAATTTCTAGAATTTATTTGTAATTATCTGGATTTTTGGAAATTAACTCTTATTTGAAAATTAATTTAATAAAGAGAAGTTTTAATAAAATAAAAGTGAAAATATTTTATTTGAGTTCAAAATGTCTTAAAATATTTTCTAGAATTTTTCTAGAATTTTTCTGATATTTTTGAAGCCTCAAATAATTTAAATGAATATTCAGAATTATTTTTATTCGAAAAACCTTTGAAATTCGGGTGAACAGTAACGGGCCGAGCCCATTACTGTGCGCACGAATGAAAACCCTAACGCCGCCGGTTTTTCCACCGTTGGATCACGCACGGACGGTCGGATGGGAGCCACGCCGCCGTCTTTCAGAGAATGAAGCCGCCGCCACCGCCGTCGCTTTCAACTCAAATCGCCGCTTAACTCGTCGCCGTAGTGACGCTGTCGTCCATTACTCACCGCGGTATAAAGCACGTTGTTCCGCAACCGTCGAACCCTTTCACGCGTATCGAGAATCACCGTAGACACCACACTACCTCGCCGAAGTTCCGAACCATTCCGTCGCCGTTTGTGCTAACTCCGGTGACTCTCCGCCGCACCCAAAGGACACCGAGTAAAGCTCGCGTCAGCCGCATCCGGCACTACCTCACTTCGCGGAGAATCACGAAAACGCCGTCATGGAGGTCTTCTTCTTCGTCTCCGGCAGCACTTCTTCGCCGCACTTTTGCCGACCTTGCGAGCTTCCTCGACCGCCCGATCGCCATCCGGAGGAGGTGAGGCCACGAGGCTCGTTAACGATGAACCGCCGGGTAGTCTTTCCGCCGTCGGATTCAATCCAACGGTCCGAAGCGTGTAGATGTGGCTTGATACTCGACGTGCGGTCGGCGACGTGTGGGGCCGAAAGATCGCTCACCGGCCCACTGTCGTCGGCCGAGGGCGACGTGGTTTCGCTCGAGCGGACACGTGTCGAGCCGAGGAAAATAGCTGGAAAAATCGGTGGAAAATAGATGAATAATTCGGTTTATTCTTTTATGAATTTTCAGAATATTGTAAAGGCTATAACTTTTGCATTTTAACTCGGATTTGAGTGATTCCAGTGCCCAAAAATTTGTAAAAATGTGAACTATTTATTGATGATTTTATGAAATTTTAGAGTTGATTTAGTTCTCTGGAAAATGTGTTCATTGTGTGTATGTTGATTTCATTTAGACGCTGATTTGTCGGGAGGTTGCGAGGGGGAATTTCCAATCCAAGATTTGACTTCGGAGCAAGACCAGCAACTTTTTGAAGGCAAGTTATGCTTTGACCATGTTGTTCCTAATTTTTGAAATTTATTTTGTTTTAAACTATGCATGCTAATTCAACTAAAAATGACTTTAATTATTTTGGGTGAATTAGCTATCCAACCAATTTGTTTATGCCACCTTGATATCATTTGTATGCCATGATTCCTTGATAACCTTAGTTTGGTAAATTTAGTTGGTTAAATGATATTGTGCCAACACGGAGGCTAGACCGTGAATAGTTGCTTAGCCATGCTTGTACGTGAACCATTCCATTTGGATTACAAAACCAACATTGACTAAAGAATAGTGAATGATTTTTAATGAAATGTGGAATAATGTTGGTATTAACCTTGAAATGTAGAGGCCTGTGTGGTTCTACATGAAAGATGAATATGAGCATGTGTTGCACTGTTAACAACTTGGGGTGGAATTGATTTAGACTGGGGCAAGTGGACCGAGGCTTTGTGCCATGTGGGCCTGTGTGGCAATTGTGGGATGGGTTGAGTATTGTGAGGGCTGTGTGCCAAATTGAGAGAAGGAAGTCTTGCCTTGGTCGGTTAAGGACTTCACCTTGCAAGCCTTTGACCTTGAGTCTCTCGTACAACCACATGTCTGAATGGGAAGACCTAGTTTAGTAGGATTCTAATGTCTTACCTTTGATACTCGGGGTGGCGATTACGGGGTAATCAGACGGGGAGGCGATGCTGTGCTTCGCTTGGTACCCTATCCAACGGTGTTTGTCCGTCTCTATACTTCGCTCGAGTGAGGGAAGTGATAGTGAAGGCAACACGGAGAGGTTCTTAGGCTAAGATAGAAGTCTCTCAAAAGCTTTGTTACAGTTAATCGCCTTTGTGGTGTGCGATCAGATCTTGTGGGTAAAGTGTACAACCTCTGCAGAGTGTCAAAACTGTTGAATAGCCGAGTCCACTAGATCGACAATGCTCGGAGATTACATCAAGGGGTAGTGTTTGAAAATAAAATGGGTGGGGGTGTGTGCCAAAGAAATGTGATTAGAGGCTGTGTCCAAAAAGATGTGAAACACAACTTGAGAAGTATAATGGTTATATGGTTTGATGCTTTCAATCTAATTAGATATTACTTAAAAATATTGATGCAAAGCAAAATAACCAGTAGAACCACTCCTTTGTAATAAACCTTGCATATAGTAAATAGAACTGCATATTGTGCATAACTTGTTGAGTACGGTGTGTACTCACCCTTGGACAAACCTACCAGAGGAAGAGAAACTACACCAGCTTACGAGGAAGAGTATGTCGAGGAGCCGAAAACTAAGGGCAAGCCTTCGCTTGAGTGATCAGGAAAAGATGGAACACCAAGACTTTTTATATTCCGCTGCTGAACTTTTGTTATTCGATTATTGTAAGCCCTGCGTGGCATAACTATTGTAAGGATGACCATAAGGTCGTACACTCGTTTATATACATGTTTGAAATACTTATTTAATATTCCGCTGTGTATGATGTGATATTATACCCTGTTAAGCCTGTGTGCGCTAGCGCAATCCTGGACTAGTGCAGAATACACAGAGTGTCCGAAGTTGTAAATTCGGGGCACGACACGTGAAGTCCATCACCCCCAAGATTTTGTGAATGCTTTCAAGGTCAATGCCCGTTGATAAGCCGACTCAGACTCGCACAAGGGCATATTTTTTCCTCACGATCTTGGTGATGGGACAAGCGCGTCGGGCAGGAACATTCGCTTCAAACATCCTTATTCTAAGGTTTGGCTAACATGCGCGAGAACGCTCAAAGCACTGCAGCAAGCATCGGATCACTAGTCTTGCCGCCAGAGGTGTCCGTCTTTGTAAGCCGATTATCATCCGCAGTAGTTCTTCGCTGCATGATCACGATCGCAAGTAGACCCCCTCTTGGCCGGTTCAGAGCCTTAGTTTGGTCCGCTAGTGCTTGCTCGTTGCACACTTTGATGGGCAACCGTACGTTCTTCCTCGTCAAGACTCTGCTTGCAAACTTAGGGGTATGAATCCAAGACGACTAAGGAAGTTGAGGCCTCGCGCGTTCCCTCCTCCTGACCTAGCCCATGCTCGCAACTCGGAGAAATCGGTGACTTGGTCGGGGGAGCAACGCGCATTTTTCTAATTCTCCTGCGAACGAGCTCGTGCTCGCAACTTAGGTGCACGACCTTCATTCGCAACTGGGGCTTAGTAGGAACAAGCTACCGAACTAACGTTTTTCAAAAAGACTTGTGTCGCTAATGCCTCGTTCTAACTCATGATTCTATTTCGTCTATCTTTTACTCACGATTTTGTTTTGTCTATCTTTCGGGCTTGTGTTGCCCATGCTCCGTTCTAACTTATACTCCTATTTGCCTATCTTTCGTATGTTCGTCTTGCATTCATTATTTGCAGGTGATAATCAGAAAGATGCAAAAACAACAAAGGCACAAGGCAGGAGACAAAGTCTTAGGGGGAGAACTATGCTTTATTCACAACGTCAGGAAGTACAAAGAAAAAGAAGAAAAGAAGAAAATCTTCTACGCCCCGTGCCTTGCCCCTCTGAGCGCTGCGGAAAGCTTTTGCCTCATCTCGTCGAGCTAGGCCTTGAGGTCGAGCACCTTTCGCCGAGCTTCTCGTCCTTCGCGGGCTTCCTAGCGGAGCTGCTCTGTCTCCTCCTTACCATAGTCAGCAAGCTCGGCAGCCTCCCGCGCAGCCCGGCCCAGTTCCGCCACCTTGACTCAAGAACTTGGGAGTGTTGCTTTTCTTGCTCAAGCTCTAGCTCGAGCTTGCAAATCATCTCCCTATTCTTGGTGGCATTTTCCTCGGCCTGGCGGCACCTCTCCATGATCAGCAGATCCCTGGCCTTAAGGTCGTCTAACCGCTACTCAAGCTCGGCCACTTGGCGTCATGATCGGCATGCAGCTTGACCAAGACCTCGGGTGGGATTGTCGTCGAGTCAAAGTCCTTCATGGTCTCTTGAAGAACCTACAGGAAGAAAGACCTTAGACATCCCCTCGGACTCTAAAGAAGAAACTACCACGAGGAAAAAGGAAGTATACTTACCCGACCAAGACGTGCGCAGAGGTTATCTTGGAAGGCTTTGGCGACATCTGCCACCTGAAGGTCCGTGCGACTCCCCTCGGGCGACTTCGGTGGGGGGACTTGGCCTTCCGCCCGGGCAAGGAGTTCGCCCAGGATTTCCTTGGAGTCCCCCCGAGCACGCAGTTCGCCCGGGGACATCGCGTCATCTTCCCGGGCAGGGAGTCCGCCCGAAACCCTCTTGCTATCCCCCCGGGCATGTAGTTCGCCCGGGGACGTTGTGCCTCCCTCCTGAGTGGCTAGTCTGCTCAAGGTCTTCTCGCTATCCGCCCGAGCGTGTGGTTTGCTCGAGGACAGTGCGGCGTCCTCCCGAGCACGTGATCCACTCGAGGATAGCACAGTCTCCTCTCGAGCATGTTGTACACTCAGGGGGCTCCTCGCTCTTTTCCCAGGCAGGTGGTTCGCCCGGGGACCTCGAGCTCTCTTGGGCAGCCTTTTCGCCCAAGATCGCGAGATCTTCTTCCTCCCCCTCCCGAGTGTTCTCCATGCTTGGGAGGGCTGGGAGCGCACCCTGGGGGGCTGGCCCCTCCGGGGCAAGGAATTCCTCGGCTCCTTGGTCGGGGTCGTCAACGAGCTCATCCGTCGTCGCCAGGTCGACGGCCTTGCTCATCACGCGGTTGGTGAGGAAGGTGAGCTCCCTCTCTAAGACACGATCAAGGATCTCGTCAGCTATTTTTCGGTAATCTGGAAAGACCCTAGGAGCTATCACGTCCATGTCAACAGGGTGGGGTTAGCTCGGATAAGGGCATGTGAAACGAAGGGCAAAAAGGAAGAAGAAGAAAAGATGGAGTTCGAAGACTACCTTTGGTGAGCTCCTCGTTATCATCTCCGGCGGGGTTGGCCGCCGCTGCGACCACAATTTCAGCCTTCTTCTCCGCAACGTGGCTGATGCTCGCTAAGAGGGGGTTGACCTTCTCCATGTCGACCGCCTCCAGTGTCTTCTTCGAGCGCCCACGCCTTGTTATGAGGGGCGCCACATCCTCGTCCTCCTCCTCGGGCTTCGCAGCCCGGGGGACTGAGATAGCCTGCTCGTACTTGGCCTTGAGCTTGGCATGATGGCCCTCCAGCGCCTTGCGCTCGGCCTGCCTCGCCTCTTCGACCAGCTTCGCCCTCTCCGTGATCTGTTGCAAGCGGGCCATCAGCTTCGATTTCCTCGCGAAATAATCCCTCATCCAAACACCCAGGTTGCTTACCTCCTTCCTGTCGGCAAACTCCAAGTGATGCCGTGGAGGACTCTTGGTCGAGATCACTCGCCTCTTTATCGAGTGAGTAGGGGGCGGGGGCGGGGCTTGTCTCTTGCCCCTCGCCTTCTTGCTCTTGGCGGCGGGGACGAGCACCCCATGGCTGCCCGACAAAGGCTTAAGGTCAGCCGCTGCCGCCTCAAGGGTGATCTTCTCCTGCCAAAAGCAAAGAGACATCAGAAGACGCTCGGGACACTTTCCCTTGAGCATGGATTTTTAAAGAACTTACCACTACGCTCCGCTCGAGCACATTCTTCGGGACCTACCACCCATGCTCGAGCTCCTTACCCTTCGAGGTGCGGAACATCTCGGCGACCCGCTTGTCCACCTAGTCGAAGCTCAGGGCTGCCACCGATCAACAAAAAGAGTCAGCACGGGCGTAAATGGTACATGTGAAGCAGAAATCGATCATGATCAAGATGCTTACCAGAGTCAGCCTCTCGGGTAAGATCTTGCCACCCAGAGACCTTGAAGAAAGGGTGCTCCCTCCTCCTCAGAGGGGACACCCTATTCCTGAGGAAGTCCCGGACGATGTCCTGACCAGTGAGCCCCATGTTCATGAGCTCGCTGATCGTCATCAGAGCCCGCTCCTCCTCAGCTTGCATGGGCGGGCGCGGGGTCTCGGCGCCGGGCGCCGCCATTCTGGAATAATGGAGAGTGCTTCCCTCCGCCTTCCTCAGGTAGAACCAGGAGTCAGCCTCGCCCGACACCAAATCTTTGAGAGTAAAGAAAGGGTACTCGTATGGGCCGCAGACAGAAATATAGAGAACCGGTGGGGGAAGTCGCACCGGTGTGAAACAAGGAACAGAAATGAAAAAAGAGGCTCACCGTGGGCAAGATGCCCACGAATCCCTCGCAAAGGTGCGAGAAGATGGCCAAGACAAGGATAGAGTTGGGGTTTAAGTTGGTGATCTCACACTCGCATTGGGTGAGCACGAACTCAAGAAACTCACTCTCAAGCATTCGAAGCCCGTTGATGGTGTAGAGCTCGCACGTGACGATTTCGTCATCCTTCGGCACGGGAGCTCCTTCGCTGTGAGGGATTTACCAGGTGCCCACGTCGAGGTACCCGAAGCCCTCGAGCGCCCGAAGCCTCTCCTCGGTGATCTTGGTCGGGCCGAACTTCGCCATGGGAAAGGTTTGGAGAAAGGGCGCAAGAGCAAGAGAAAGTTTGAAGGTTGGAAAGCTTTGGAGTTTGATTGCGAGATGCAGGAGAA
Organism: Guadua angustifolia; assembly: GCA_036346375.1. NCBI lineage: Eukaryota > Viridiplantae > Streptophyta > Magnoliopsida > Poales > Poaceae > Guadua > Guadua angustifolia. Next base: position 22,206,729 of record CM070510.1, read on the forward strand.
GAAAGTCTCCGTACTGTTCCCGCCAGGTATTTATAGGCGGAGAAGCCAAACAGATAAAAACTGCTCCCGCTCATTCGTGAACCGACGCGCGGTGGCGCGGTTTTCAAAACTATCCAATAAAGGCACAGTTTCTAAAAAATGATCAAAACCGTACCCGTGAGGCTTTGCAGAGAAGGAACCGTCGCGACCTTTCGCTTCTGTTCCTGAGCCCCATTTTGATCGGGCCTAGAGTGAGATGCTCGGTCCCGCCAGAGCATGCTCGTTTGCGAGCAAGGATTGCTCGGATGCTGCAGTGTGCTCCGCTGCAGGATTCAAACTCCATTCCCGAGCAAGGATTGTTCGGAGGCTGCAGTAGTGCTCCACTGCAGGATTCTAACTCCATCCCCGAGCAAGGCTGCTCGGATGTCACAGTAGTTTTTCGCCGCGAGATCCCAATCCCTCCTGTGAGTCTGAAGGCTCTAGAGGAAGGCCCCTATAAAGTAGTTTTTCCACTTGAGCCTCGGGAGCTAGCTGTCGGGGATTGGATAAATTACCATAAGGACCATTGTGCCCCAACAACCCTTCTTCGGCCGACCATGCTCCCCTTTGGTGTCGTCCCAAAGGAAGATCCTCGAACGGACCAGTTGCCGGCCATACCCATCCGCGAGCATGCGGCTCAGCCCTCCGAGCATGGTTGCTCAGGCTAGCGGCTAAGGTCGATCATGACTAAGGAAAAAACCCGAGCATGCCCCGCAGGTCATGCTCGGGCTATAAAGACGACGTGGTGGCTGCCGCGTCAACCGTTACGCCATGATTCGGGGCCATCACATCCACGACACACTGTTCTGTACAGTGCCAGCTGTGTCCTCGCACTCGTGTGTGCAGCTGTGGGACCGGCCTCCACTAGTGCTCCCCGGGCACAGTAGGAGCCACGTTGTAGGATTAAGGATAACCAACTAGGGGGGTGAATAGGAGGTTTCTAAATTTTTCGACTCTAATTGCAATTAATTAAAGCACTAAGCTAGGATTGCAATTATGGTAATTTACAACTAAATTCTCTAGAGATCACCAAGCACTCTAACAATTCAAGTATGAGCAAGAAATAATTCTAAGCACAAATAATATACTCAAATTGCTAGATATGTAAATTGAGCACAAGAATGATAAATGCAAACCACAAGAGAATGAGACATAAGATTTTTATCCTGTGGTCTCGAAGACTTGCTGGTCTCCCTTAATCCACGTTGAGGTGACTTGAACAATGTTAAGCTGGCTCCAACCTCTTGAGCCTACCTCGATCACTATGCTAGTTCTTCCCCGCTCTATGTAGGTGAACTCTAGCCTTCACAACTTACTGGGGCTTCTCACAACCTCCATTGAGAAGCTTACCACACAGAAAGCCTCTAAGCCGTCTAGGAGGCGGACCTCTAAGAGTAATAAGTCTTGAAGCTTGTTTGAGATCGAATTGAGTGTCTAGAGACTCAACACTAAATGCAACACTCAATTTTACTCCTAACTCTCACAAAATGAGAATTTAATGCACACACTAAGTAGGAGACTTTCTAGAGCTCAAGAATGATCAATAAGATCCAAAACTTACTCTAGAATGCAGATGGGGGTATTTATAACCCCACCAACAAAATATAACAGTTGGCCAAAAGTTGGCTAAAATTGTTCTAAGAGGCTGGTCATACCGCTTAGGGCCAGTATGACGACCCCTCAGTAGCCAACTATCGCTACAGTGCATTTAATGCGCTGTCAGTGACCGTTGGTCACATGACCAGTATGGTCGGAGAGGGTCCGGTCATGCCGGGCTCCAAGATTTTTTCTTTGGCAAAAAATGCTCTTCTCTGGAAAAACAAACCGAAGAGACCTCGGTCATACCACATGCCGGTATGATCGGGCTATATATTGGCCAAAACTCCTCTTCTCTATAAATTCCACACCGGGGTAGCTTCGGTTGCACTGTTGGCCGCTATGACCGGAGAGTGCCCGGTCATACCGGCCCCATTACACCCAAATGTGATTTTTCTCCATTTTTGTTTCTAATCTAATGCAGTACCAAGAAAATCTCAAATGTGCATGAGTTTATGCCTCTAAACATTTTTCGGCATCGAACAAGAGGCAATAATGTAACAGCCCAAAGGTTGAGAACAGTAAAAGTATAATATTTAAATTTGATTGTGGATATGTCTGGAATTTCTGAATATTGTTTTGCTTTATTTGTATTTTCTTGGATTTTTGTGTTGCAAGAAAAATCAAACAAAAGGGAATTAAAGAATGAAAAAGAGAAAAAGGCAAAAATGTAAAAATTAAAAATTTAGAAAATTGCCATGAGAACCCTGAGCATATAAGTAAACCATTTTAGCCAGCAATTGAAATTTTATGTATAGAATAATGAAGAGATAAATTAGAAAGACAACTTTTAAATCAAAACAATGCATTGTCAGAATTTATAAAATATTTTGGAGCCACAAATTAATCTATAAAAATTATCATGACAACTTTAATGCAATATCTACCTATGGTAAAAATATTATAAATTAATAATGTCATTTAGGACTTTTCCAAATTTAAAAACAGAAACCCTGAAAATCTAGAAATTACAATGTCAGAATTTGCATAAAATAATGGAGCCATATTTTGAGTTGAAATTTTATAGAAGCATTCTGAGATCAAATACATTTGAAAAACAAAATTTGAAAAATAATAGACTTTAATTGATCTCAATCAAAAATCAAAATCCGAAACAAGAAATTAGGAGCAATCACTATTGTCAGAATATTAATAATTATTTGGTAACTTATTTTTACCCCATAATTTTTACCAGGCATCAAAATATATTCAAAAACCTTGGTCAAAAAGTTTGGATATTTTCTACTCCCAGTTGTCAGCCCAATAAAATCGGAGACTACCTCTTTTGGTCATCTCCATTCACTGCCCGGTGGCCCCTGACCCCACATGTCAGCCTCAATTCTTGCCTCTGTCTCTCTTATTCCCCCCTGTCACCCAAGCCGAGCTGAGTTCATCCCCCCCTCTGTTCTCTTTCTCTTTTCCAGTGTCTTCCTCACCCACTCCTTGTACCAGCCGAGTCACCCAAGGCATCGATTGGCGCCACGAAGCCTTCCCGCCATTGTTCATCCTTGTCGCTTCCAGTGAAGTTCCGCCCGAGACTCAGTGCAACCCAGGCCGGCTCATTCGCTGCAATCCTTGGCTATAAATCGCACCTCAGTGACCGCAATGAACCTCTTGCTACTCTCCTCACTTCTTCCCTTGCTCTCTCCCAGCCGCACGCATGAAGCCCTGCTTCTTGCCGCCATTGCCAGGAAGCTTCAGAGCTCCAAGCCGAAATCGATTCGAGAGATAGAGCAGCTCATTTCCAAATTCCTCCCAGATACACCATCTAGAGCTTCTAGTGATCGAAAGCCCTCAAAAACATTTAGCTCTCTCCATGCGGAATGTCGCCGCCGCCGTGAGCCCCTTCTTCTCCAAAACCGGCGCACGGTGACAGGCATCTCCAGTGGGTATCCGACCGAGATAAGTATCAAAATGGATTACTTGAGGTCCCTAATTTCTCAATCGGTTACCCATTCGATCTCCCGTGTTGCAGTTCTTGCTCTCGGTCGGTCCGCCATTATGGCCGCCGCCCCTCCTCGGCTGCGCACCACCCTGCTGTATCTCCGGCCGAATCAACACCTCCCCTGGATGCTCCTTGACGTGCTGATGCTCTCCATGCCGTCTCCGTCGCCGGAGAACCGCCGTAGCGCCGTCGCCGCCATGCCCTAGGCGCTGCTCTGTTTCCTCTCTCTGCCGATTGGGGCCCCATGTCAGCGACGCAGGAAAGCTCCAGTTCAAAGGTGAAAGGCGCATTCTCTGTTAGCAAAGCGTATTTTCAATTTCAAACTCAATTTCCATACCGAGTGAGTTTTAATCTTGAATGACTTCTGAAATATTAATCCAATTTCAATGAAATAAATTTCTATATTCATTTAAAATCCAGAAGAATCTAAATATACAAAAATATTTAATTTTTGAACTACAGAATCATTATTCGAATTAAACCTTGATTATCACCTCATTATGGTCTTCATATTTAATCTGTGATTAAGAAGTCATAAAACAATAAGATAAATTTTTATATGATGCTAAGACCAAGATGAGTTCAAATATACAAAAATATTCAATTCTTGAATCATAGAACAATTATTAAAATCAAGAATGGGATAAACACACTATTATGGTCATTATTGCAGATATGAAAAATATAACTTTTACAACTACAAAGTAAATTCTTGTCTGTCTTTGGAATCATAATAAACTCAAATATGCAAAATCATCTAATGTTTAACTCAATTCAAATTATTTGCTTCATAATCATTAATGAACCCTATTATGGCCATTAACAAAATAATAGCATAATAGCTCATAAAATAGTAAGAATACCTTGAATAGGTTCCTGAAATCAATAGAGAACCAATTATGTGAAAATATTTAAAGTGAAACTTATCTTGCATTCTTTGATGCAAGAAAGTACAAATAACAACAGTAAATAAATATATAATCTATTGCAATTAAAGCTGAAATAATGTCAAACTAACTTTAAAACAATTCTAGGATGGTACTCTGCTAATACCTGAAAAATGGATTAAAGATCATGTTCAATGTAGCTACAAACTTAAAATGAATCTTGCCCAATTTAACGTAAACATTGTGATCATTTGGATTGTTTCATTAGTTAATAAAATAACTCGTTTAAATGTTAAAATCAGTAAAATCAGTTTAGTAACACTCTACAAAGTTTGTGCTACCATATTCTACAAAAACATATTAATTACAGTATGCTTTCCATTTAAATCAAGCTAGTTCAAAACCCTTAATCGCTAATCGTGCGATTCACTTATGGCCGATTTAAGGTTGCAAATATGATCATTTAGGCAATTTCATCGATCAATAAAATAACTCATCCAAATGGTAAAACTTATAAATCTAGTTTAGAATCACTAGGCAAAGTTCATTCTACCATATCCTAAAGAAATAACTTTATTTCATCAGAGTTTACATATTAATCCAAATAGCTTAAAACCCTTAAGAGTTAATCTGTCATTTCCCCTTTCTTGCCGATTTTGAATAGTAGTCTTTAAGTGTAACATAAACCACTTTAGCGATAAGATTATAGTCTCGTCCAAAATCCTAAAACTTATGGAATTAGCTTAGTAGTGCTCTTCAAAGTACAGCCTACCCAAATACGAAAAGATAATCTCAATTCATCGTGATTTACATATTAATTTTGATAGCTTAATAACCCTAAGTGTTCACGTATCTGAAAGCCGTAATACTAATGAACGAATCAGAAGTTGCAAATGAGGAAACTCAGTAGTTAAGTTATTTGTATCACCAGAACCTTCTCAAATATCATGGAAATAATTCCAGTCGCCTAAATCAGTAGATCTAACTTGCGTAAAACTAATTCTATGCGAAATCAATTAAAGATAGAGAACTAATCATTTATAGTATAATATGATCATTTAAGCCTTTTCATTAACTCGCAAAGCAGCTCATCTAAATCTAAATTTAGTAAAGAATAACCTAGAATTGATCTCTAAGATATTATCTACAATAATCTAAAAGAATATTCTTATTTCATCTTGCTTTGACTCTGAATCCTAATAGAGCAAAACCCATAAGTAATAAAGTAGCAGAAAGCATATTGAGAGTAGTAAATCAATGAGCATTGCAATTAATGATTAATTCAATTAATCTTAATCAATCTTTGCATCTTGAATTCGTAAATTAAGATTAATAAATTCATAAAAGAGCCACCCTGCTTCTTGTAAAGAGTTTTATTTGTTCTTTCTATCTACTTTCTTTTTGCCCTTATTGAAGTTAGTATTTTGCTATATTTTCCGTTGATCGACGTGTAGAACCCGACGTTGTTGATCCCGTCATCGTCTCCGTCATCTTCAATTTTCGTCTTCGTCGTAAACGACAAATAAGCAAGGCAAGCACCCCTTTGATCATATTGATCCCAGTACTTTACCTACAATATGTTGTTTTTTGTACTGTATTATGTATGCGTTTACTTTCTGTAAACTTGCTATTTTGTGGTATTGGTAGTTATACCTGTTGTCCCGTGAAACTCCTTTGATGATTATGAACATGTGAACCTTGATAACCATAAATTAAGGTTAGGCATTACTTAATGTCATTATGGGTTTATGCGTTCATATTATTCATGCTTAGCCATGCTTTAGAATCAATAAAGCAGATGATCAGATCAAAACTTGTTTCCTGAAAACTTTGGGTATGGCACTGTTAGTTGCTGGTACTTTGATTAAAAACCCGAAATAAAACTATGTTTTGATGCGGGCGATTATTGGCAATAGCCGGATGTGCTAAAGGGATTGCACGTAGTGTAGGGTGTAGTATCGCCCGTGTCGGATTAAGGACCGAGCAATGGGACGCTATTGATCCAAGAAACCCGTACAAACCACAAGTGCTGGGATGGGGCAGCCTTAAACTGATTAAGTTGCCTGGTTTAACTTTGCATTTATGGTAGGCGGGAGCTAGCAGAAGCACTCCAGTTCGGTTTGCTTGTTAGGGGCTTCCACGATTCGTGTGGGTAATGCATAATCGGCATAGCAATTATGCACGCCTGCCGTGTTCGAAACGTTGTGTTGGGTGTGATGAAAGTGGATCCACGGCTTGGGTGTGTGTTTTGTTTCTCTGGCGGGGTTAACGCCCCGGCCGGTGTGAAGTTAACCCTGTAATGTAAAGGTTTTCGTCATGAACATTCTGGCCACCGCGCTTACCATGGGATGTGAAGCGTGTGGCAAAAAGAAAAGGTCATGTCTTGTGGGTACAGTTGTACACCTCTGCAGAGTTTAAATCTAATTAATTAGCCGCGCCCGCGGTCATGGGCACTTGGTGAAGTCATTCCAATGTTAGATGTTTTATTATTTTCAAAAGGGTTGGTTCCATTTGTTTTGCAACCGTGTTGTATGTCGAAGGGTCGACATTGTTGGATTTGTGAATTGGTGTTCGCCGCTCACGTCATGGAGGACCTGTGAGTGTTATTATGCTTTAATTATTTGTTATCAATCAATCTTGCTCTTATAACTTCCGTTTGCAAATAACTGGATTTACAAATTAAATTCGCTTTATGCAAATTAACTGTAGTAGTCTCCTTTGAATTTGCCTGCATTTATGCATTTGCTAGTCTTGCGGAGTACGAAAGTACTCACCCTTGCTTAATCTATTATTTATAGGTGGATTAGAATGTGAAGCTTCGAAGGTTTGTTTCGTCGCAGGTTGCGGGATCCTTGTTGTCGCGATCTTTCTAAGGATTTATGCCTGGTCAATTGCCTGCGGGATTGGATGGGTACACTACAAGGCTTTGCTTCTTTTGCTGCTATATACTCTGAGTTGTAATATTTATGTATTTATTAGTTTCCGCTTAATTAATTTGATGTATGGTTGTGATTCCAATTGTTGAAATGTGCGTACTAGCTACTGATCCAGGGACTAGTACTGTGTGCACATGAGATTTCCATTTTTGGCATTCAGTGCAAAAATGGGGGTCGTTACAAATAACCCTTCTTAATAGTACATCTATTCTAACAATCCAATCTTTTTCTCCAAACTCCGAGATCGACAAAAGCTATAAAAAAGAAATCCTTAAATTTATACCTTAGCATCTTGTCTTGACCTGTTGATCTTCTTTTCATCATTTTCATGCTTCCATGATCGCCGAATTTAGGACCAACATATTTTCAAAATACTCAAATCGAAAATGTTGGTCCTTTAACCGCAATTGTCATTAATTACCAAAACTAAATCAAATTAGGGGTTTAGATGCTTTCACACGTGTCACCTGTTGTACCTTTCACGGTAGGGAAGGGAACAATTTTTTACAAAAAAATAGTGGTTTAAATTTGTAAAAAAGTAATATATACAGGGCTAGATATACACAGTATTGTCTTGACATCATTTTCAAAGTGATCCCTGATTCACTATTCCCCTCCGGAAGATTCCTGCTACATTTCATGAATCTTTGGTTCAATGTTTGTTCACAGTTGGTTTGCCAAAGGCCTAAAACCCATGTACCTCGAAATTTAATCAGGCAAAGTGATCCATTAGATTTTATGAGCCCCTTGTGATGAAAATTCATGGTTCCCATTTCCAAAGTAATTCCTGCAACAATTTCATGAGTCTTGCTCCAATGTTTGATCCATGTTGGCTCTAACGAAGGACCTAAGCACCGTGTCCCTAAAAAAAATTGAAAACCTATGTTGAACCCGGCCCGGTCCTGGTTTCTTAGCATGGCCTTGTAAAAACTTGCCTGGCAGAACTCTGGGCTTCGTCAGGCAAATAAATCTTTTAGCACGGACAGACTGGGTGTAATCGTGGGCCGCCAGTATAGCCCGTTACAATGTTATCAGATCCGGCCCGTTGACCTGATCGAGGTGTTGGTACACTGGTTTGATGTGTGGTTGATTGCAGGTTTAGGTAAAATATATTTAGTATATATGACATGAAATGTATAGGCACATAGCCATAAAAATATATAATGTATACAGTTATTATTTCTCTTAAAAGAGCTTTCATTTCAGGGCGCACTTTGCCCCATTTCTGCAAAGGTGGCGAGGAGGGATACGGGTAGACCCAGGTTAATATGACCGGTTGGAAATAAAAGTTTGGGCTGCCCAACCTAGTTTTGTCCGGCTCAGGTCGGGCTTGAACCAGTCAAGGTCTCAAGGAGTATTTTCGGCTGGGCGGTTCTAGCCTTATAATTACTCCCTCTTTTTGATCTTTTTGAAAAATATATTTTTAAATAACTTTACAAAATAATATGCCAAAAAAATTTTATAAAAATATACCTCCGTCACTATTTTAATTAGTAACAGAAACCCTGTCATCAATTGAATTGGGGACAGAAGATCTATTACCAAATGAACTGACGATAGAAGATCTATCGCTAATTAGATAGAAGCCTCAGCCTTGTCAACCATGAATCCATAACAAAAAAATATGTTTGCTAATTCAATCTATAAGAAAATATGGCTCTGTCGCCATTTCAATTAGCGATAGAGGTATATTTTTATAAAAAATTTCGATGTATTATTTTTGTAAAATTATGTAAAAAATATTTTATTTTAAAAAATTCCCCTCTTTTTCACAATACGTCAGTAGCCTCTTTTTCAAAATATTTGTCCATTTAGAAAATCAAGAATATAGTTATTGTAATATTTTTCACTCTCCTACCCTTGCTTACATGCATTCATAGAGGTTAAGTTGTAGTATACATGCTTATTTTTTATTAACTATAGTTTAGATTTATTTATTTTTTAATCAGTGCGTATGGTCGACTATGGATAAATATTACTAAACAGTGAAAGTGTGCCATAGGATGCTCTGGTGTAGTAGTTTAGGTTAAAAGACGAAGGATGTTTGGATATCAAGTTTTGTTGATAGATTTGTCAAAATATTCTCTTATCGTCAAGTGTTAGTTTTAGCGATACGAGCTTGTCAATAATAATAATAAATCCCTTATTCCCGGAAGATTTCGGCCTCAACCATGCTGCCCACGTGTCAGCCGGCGATTTTGCGAAAAGGCTCCTCCGTTTCTCTGAAATTACGGATAGGTCCATGTGCGATTTCCTAAGAGACAAAGATATTTTTTTCACTTCGCGTTTGGGTCCCTGGACCGGTATTTTTTCGGAAAAGCCTCCGTTAGTTTTAAATCGCGAACAAGCCCTTTTCTAATTTTTTCAGATAGCTAACAGGTCCAAAAAATAACATCCGGTCCCGCTTCTTACGCTCGTGTCCTTTCTCCGTTTTCCCTCCGTTTCTCAAATTACGGATAGGTCCTCGCGATTTCCTAAGAGACAAAGATATTTTTTCACTTCGCGTTTGGGTCCTCGACCCAGATTTTTACTGAAAAAGCCTCCCGTTAGTTTTAAATCGCGAACAAGCCCTTTTCTAATTTTTCGGGATAGCTAACAGGTCCAAAAAATAACATCCGGGTCCTCGCTTATGTTCAGTCCTTTCTCCGCTTTTCAAAAAAATGTTTTCGCCACCGAAAAACCCGAAAAAAATTTCGCCACCCAAAAACCGGAAAAAATGTTTTCGCCACAAAAAACGCAGATTCATCAAGTTTTATAGCAACTTATGTATTTGCCTAACGACCCATTTTTTTAGCAAACGAACAAAAAAACCGAAAAATATTTTCGACACCCAAAAAAATGGAAACAATGTTTTCGTCCATGGATTCGCAGTGGGTCCTAACGACCTATTTTTTTTAACAAACGCAATAAAAAAACCAAAAAATGTCTCAAGATATTTTTTTCACTTCGCGTTCGTCCCTCGACCTAGATTTTTACTAAAAGCCTCCCATTAGTTTTAAATCGCGAACAAGCCCTTTTCTAATTTTTCGGGATAGCGAACAGGTCCAAGAAAATAACATCCGGTCCTCGCTTACGTTCAGTCCTTTCTCCGCTTTTTCCGAAAAAAATGTTTTCGCCACCGAAAAACCGGAAAAAATTTTCGCCACCCAAAAACCCGAAAAATGTTTTCGCCACAAAAAAAACGCAGATTCATCGAAGTTTTATAGCAACTTATGTATTTGCCTAACGACCCATTTTTTTTAGCAAACGCAACAAAAAAAACCGAAAAAATATTTTCGACACCCAAAAAAAATGGAAACAATGTTTTCGTCCCGCGGATTCGCAGGTGGGTCCTAACGACCTATTTTTTTTTAACAAACGCAACAAAAAAAACCAAAAAAATGTCTGAAGATATTTTTTTCACTTCGCGTTTCGTCCCTGGACCGGTATTTTTACGGAAAAGCCTCCCATTAGTTTTAAATCGCGAACAAGCCCTTTTCTAATTTTTCAGGATAGCGAACAGGTCCAAGAAAATAACATCCGGTCCCTGCTTACGTTCAGGTCCTTTCTCCGTTTTTCCCGAAAAAAATGTTTTCGCCACCAGAAAAACCCGAAAAAAATTTTTCGCCACCCAAAAAACCCAGAAAAAATGTTTTCGCCACCAAAAAACGCAGATTCATCGAAGTTTTATAGCAACTTATGTATTTGCCTAACGACCCATTTTTTTTAGCAAACGCAACAAAAAAAACCGGAAAAAATATTTTCGACACCCAAAAAAATGGAAACAATGTTTTCGTCCCGCGGATTGCCGGTGGGTCCTAACGACCTATTTTTTTTAACAAACGCAACAAAAAAACCAAAAAAATGTCTGATAATTTTTCCCCCTTTTTCCCCTGGACTATTTTTAACCGGTTGGTGGTTTTGCGAAAATAAAAAAAAATTATTTTTCCGAGCGCATGCTATTGAAATTCAACCGGCGCAGCGTAGCGCGCTTTTCTACCTAGTGACTCCTAGGCTTAATAGATTTGCACTCGAACGGAGGAATGGACCAAAATTGTTGCTCATTCAGTCATGTACAATGGTACATGTCAGCAGTCTCTAAGCTTTGCCACGTAGGATAAAAAATGATGTGGATGAGAGAGGGTGTGTATAGGGAGTTGAGCCGTCTCTTAATCTAGAGTCGACTCTAGCACAAGAACCAAGACATGTTGTGTGTGGGAAGAAACTATCTACTCATAAATGTATTGTCTATATCATTGCATGGGTTGTCTCTAACGCTATCTATAAATAACATGTCAGCCTGTTATAGACAGCAGCTGTATATACCATTGTACATGTCCTAATGTTTTCAAGGGGGAAAAAACGTAGGACATAACAAATCTGACTTCAGAGTACAAATGGTGCCAACAATCTGGAATCCACACGAATCGAGATGAACCCACGCAAGTGCAACTAAATTATATCAAACCACCCTTAACTGTTAAACATCTTTAATTAATGTTGTAATGGTAGTTATTAGTACTAACCCTTGATTCGTCGACTCGCCATTAATAATGTCGTAATGGTTACAGTATGATTGGAGCGTCCAAGCGGTCCAAACATAACGCAGATAGGTTAATAATGTTGTAATTTGCCCGAGCGAGGCAAAAGTAATCGGCGTCTTTCGCGGACTCCAAATGGTGGCCTGGCCGCCTGGGACGATACGGCAACCACCTCGTCCGGCTCGCCAAATTTTGTTTTGGTCCGTTTGTGTATTTGTACTTGTCCAGGTCATCTGGCCGGTGTAGCTACCATTTGCAAGAAGATTAAGATCATCTTTGTTTGGACAATTTCTTTTCAGTTTAGAAAAAAACTGAGGTCCAAATAAATGAGTGTCTTTTTAACTAGGTTTTAAAAAAAATTATAAATTTTTATGTAAGTGAAAGCCAAAAGTCAGTAGAGTATGTTTTTTTTCTTGTTGAGAGTTAGCTTTAGAGTAATACGACTGACGTTATGTAAAATTATCTATCTCTATTATATATAAAAACAGATTATTTTTAAGATACTTAAGTAAACAAATTGGATTTAAACCCTTAAAAACCCTAAGCTTAAACAAACAGAGGTAAGAAAAATACAACCGCTACCTCAGAAGAAAAAGAAAAGAAAAACGCTGATCACAGTCTCGCAATGTGTCTCCTCAGGGGACAGAGTTTAGGTGCAGTATCTGTGAGGACTGCAATTTAAGTAGTCCCTATAGGCGTGTACCGTCCGATCGAGTCGACGAACGGCTCAGATCAAAAAAAAATGGTGACCAGTGTTGCTACAGTATCATAAACAGTATTTTGCTACCGTGAAAAGATGTACAGTATTTTTTCACCCAATCCAAACCATCGATTTTCGATCGAATGTCCTGTAGACTGATTGAGTTGCAGTTTCCACGGGAGAACTCTCTCCCTCCTCAGGCCCGCTAACTCCCTTGGAAACATGTAGTGACGCACGGACGTACTGGTCGTTAGCTACTGTAGCAGCCTGTTACTGGTTCCTGGCTAGTTCTCGCATTGTACTTGATGAATTTTATGACATGGTTATCTTTCGAAGGACCGACCTTACGCTGGCGTACTGCTAGGTATTTCTCCGATCAAGACATGTATAGAAAAAAAGTTCAAATCATCTTTTTTTTTTAGTTCACTTACTACTTTTAGGTATTGTGTGTTACTATATTTTATAGTAATAAATAACATTAAGAATAATAAATAGTAGAGGCATACAAAAGAAAAAACTGTTAAGAGTTATCTCGAAATTATAGAATGATATATGTTTAAGAACAAAATTTAAAAGGTAAAATGACATGATATTCTGGAATAGAGAGCGTAGTTTTTGTGCCAGCATGTAAAAGTTGGCACGGTATTCATTAAGTTACGTTTCAAAGGGTGTCACGTTTTTTCAAGGCTATGGATAACACTATCCCTAGCTTAGAAGTACCCATATCTAGGGGTGAAAACGGAACGAAATTTTCCGACCGTTCGAAAACGAAACAAGCTCATTTTCGAAACGAAACGGAATTTTTGATGACGAAACGAAACGGAATTTTTTTCGAAACGGAACGGAGAGCTAATTCGACGGAACGAAACAGGAACGGAAATTCCGTGTAATTCAAACCGAATTTCAAGCCACCAACCCATCTAGCGCCAAACTTGAAACCCTAGGTGTGCGTGCGGTGCCTTCTCACTTCCTCACCAGGGCATTTTCACGAGCGCGCCCACCTCCCGCCTCCCGCCTCCCTGCGGCAAGGCTTCACCATGAGTTCCGCCTCCCGCCTCCCGCGCCCTGGCTTTCCCATCGCGCCGCGCCTGCATGATCGGCTTCCCCACCCCCCAATGCCGCCCTGACCCCGGACGGCTTCCCCACCCCACCGCTACTGTCTTCAAGCATTTCAAGGGTAACTAGTGCACCTTATCGATTGATTATACCAAAATGAATTGGATTTCGAGCAAATCTAGCCATTGTTTGTCATTTGACATAGATGATCATTAGCTGATTTACGTGGTAGTAAAGAAAAAAGAGTTGCTGATATACTGTAGGTTTCAGATGTTGAAAACGTTAGCTAAATAGTATATTGTGCTAACATTAACTAGTTTTACTAAGCTGTTCGACTAAACTGCTAGTGAGTGCTTAATGCCTTTGGAGAACTTGATTGTCTTGTTCCCATAAGCATGTTTATATTTATATATATATATATATATATATATATATATATATATATATATATATATATATATATATATATATATATATGAGTTTGACAATGCTGAGTGATTATATATAATGTTTCTTTTGAGTATTTGACAACACCGATTGATCATATATAGCATTTCTTTTGAGTATGTGACAATATGGATCGACTCTATATAATGCTTCTGTGTTGTGCAAATTCATCACTGATTGATCAGCATTTCTTTTGAGTATGTGACAATATGGATCGACTCTATATAATGCTTCTGTGTTGTGCAAATTCATCGTTTACTTAAATACTGATATGTTTGTACAACGATGTGCATGTACCTCCCTCATGTAATTTATATTTTTCTGTATTATATTATAGCTGGAAGCTTCATGTGTAATCCTTTTACTTAATCCAACGTGATGCTGTCATGAAGAAGGAAATTTTCATTTCTGAGCACATCCCTTAGGCTTACATACCATGTCTAGATACCTCCATTAGTCCATTTTCTTGTCTGTATTCTGACTGAGCCACCTTTTTTTGTGCTAGTTCTGTTGTCAGTCTATAACTAGAAGATCTTTGGCGATGCTATACATCTTTGGCAGCCATGGACAATCTTTGCAAGTATGAGTAGCAAGGCAAGTGCAAGCGACATCCCGCTTTGCTCGTGAGTCGAGTCATACATTCTTTGGAGCCTCCGGTCGCTCCAAATCCAAATGTTGCAGCTGCTACTCCAAGTGCAAGTGTGGATTTAAGCGATGAAACCGAGTGCAAGCCACCTCTGGAAAGAAAGCTAAGAAAACCACCTCGATGTGTGGGTGCACTTCACCAAGTATGAGGTTAATTCGAAGATGACAAGGGCAACAATGTTGTCTGACTATGGGCTAAGTGCAACAAGACCAGATGTTGCTACAAAGGTCGGTGTGAGAGCAAGAGAGGAACATCGGGTTTCAAAAGTCACTTGAAACACAAGCATTTTATCTTGACCGGCAAAGAAACAATCAACTTGAAGAAGAGTGAGGCGACGAAACACAAGCATCTATTGAGACTTATAGGTATGATGAGGCGGTCAGTTTGAAGAAATTTTACCTCGCAATTATCATGCATGAATATCCCTTTAATATTGTTGAGCATGAGTACTTTGTGGACTTTATCAAGTGTTTGCGTCCTACTTTTCCAATTAAAAGTTGCATTACCGTGAGGAAAGATATATTGAATATGTTTGTGGAGGAAAAGAAAAAATTGTATGAGTACTTTAAAACACTTGAATGTCGCTTTAGTACAACCATGGATATGTGGACATCTAGTCAAAACAAAGGCTACATGTGCATCACAGTACATTGGATAGATGATAGTTGGTGTATGCAAAAAAGGATTATCAAGTTTATGCATGTAGAAGGACATCATTCAAGAAAAAATTTGTGCTTAGCATTTTATGATAGTATAGTGGATTGGAATCTTGATAGGAGATTGCTTGCACTTACTTTGGACAATGCTTCAGCAAATGATAAATGTGTTCAGGGGATAGTAAGTAAACTCAATAAGATATCTCCATTAATCTGCGATGGCATCTTTTTCCATGTGAGATGTTTGAATCATATTTTGAACTTGGTTGCCCAAGATGGTTTAAAAACGATTGCACCAGCCATTGCAAATATTAGAAATACAGTTGCAGTTGTAAAGAACTCTCCACTGCAATATGAAGAGTTTAAGAAATGTGCTTCAGAGTGTGACTTAGATGTGACAAGGGGTCTCTCTTTGGATGTTCCTACAAGATGGAACTCCACATATCTTATGATGAAGAGTGCAATTTACTATAAAGATGCTTTTGGTAGGCTTTTTCTTCGGAATTCAAGTAAATATAAGAAATGTGCTCCAACTTCCAGTAATTGGGCTATGGCAACATCGATATCTGCATGCTTGAAGCTTTTTATGATGCTCTTGAAATGTTCTCGGCATTAAATATCCAACTGCGAATCTATTTTTAGAAAGTTTTGTCAAATTAAGATTGCAATTGCGAGAATGGTGTTGCGACTTTGACCCAAGAATTACAACTATGGCACATTCGATGAGAATTAAATATGATAAGTATTGGAAAAATCCAACATGGCACTTGTCAGTAGCATGCTTCTTTGATCCTAGATACAAGAGAAATGTAGTGGAATATTATGCACCAAAGATTTACCTGCCACTTCTATGCAAGAGATTGATAATTTTACTAAAGTTGTTTATGAGTTGTTCCAAGTTTATGTCTCTACTTCAAAGAAGATAGTCTGTAGTGCTACAAATGTGCACCAAGTGGGTTCTCAACTTGATATTGATGAGGATGATGATCTTGACAAGTTCTTGCATAGCATCAGTCAATCAGATCATGTTACAAAAAATGAGTTGGAAATGTACTTGGGGCAACCTTTAGCATCTATAAAAGACAAGAATTTTGATGTCTTATCATGGTGGAAGGTTAAGCAAGTTGAGTTCCTTATTCTCTCCAAGCTTGCTCGTGATGTGCTATCTATTCAAGTATCGACAGTTGCTTCAGAATCCGCATTCAGTGCCGGTGGACGGGTTGTTGACCCATTTCGCAGCCGTCTAGATCCTAAGATTGTGCAAGCTTTAATTTGTATTAAAGATTGGACTGCAGCATCAAAAGGTAACATTTTAGTTTACATCAATAGTTTGTTCATCATGTGAAAATATTTAAGTCTAATCAGGTTTTACTAATCATTCAGGTGGTACCATTGCATCTATCATGACTGAGATGGATGTGGATATCCTTGAAAGACATTTTGCAAGCTCCATAGAAACGGTTTGCTTTTTCTTATCTAACTTTGAAACCATATTGTGCAAATCAAGTAAAATTTCAGTTTAATGTGCTTCTATTTGTCTTCTCAAGAAGATTAATGTTGTTTCATGCTTGCCTTTGTAGTTGGATGAGCAAGAGGATGTCGATGGTGCTGATATGGAGGAAAACATGATGGACTGATATTGCGATAAATAGCTTAGAATATGATGGACTATGTGTTTGCTATTATGTTGTGATGTTGAACACTTGAACTATATCTGTTTGCTATTATGTTGTGATGGGAAACTATGTGCTTGCTATTAATTATGTTATGATGTGAAACTATATGTGTTTGTTATTATATTATGATGTTGAACTATTTATGTTTGTTATTATAGTATGATGTGTTCGTTGGTTTTGAGGTAAACAATGTTCACATGTCTTTGTTCATACAATGCTCAATGTTGGCTAATGCTATTAAGATGTTCTGTGTAAGTGTAACTAAAATACCATTTAAAGTTGGTATGTTTGGAACTTTTGATAGATCATGTACCACGTCTTTGTGGAATTTTCGCTTCGTTTTAAGATCCGATCCGTTCGTTTGGCTTGCTTCCGTCACTACCGTTTCCGTTTCCGTTTCCGGGGTTTCCGATTTCGTTACCGTTACCGGTATAAAATATGGAAACGGAAACGAATAGCTATTTACCGACCGTTTCCGTACCGTTTTCACCCCTACCCATATCACACATAAATCTGACTCCATATACATAGGTTGTTACTCCTCTCTTCTCTCTTCTACAGTGGTCATGTCTCCTTGACTCCTTCATATTTCATCACATGGTAGCAAAATCGAACCGTAATATAGAGAGCATGGGCGGAACTAGGAGTGCTGGGTATGTCTTGACACCCCTAAAAATTTGAGAAACGCCAAAATTTTTCTTTTTCAATAGGCTAAATTTATTGATAGAATTGATTTCGATTTTGGTGGTTTGTGATTTTTAAGACTTTAGAACTATTTATGTTGTACTTTTAGAAAATTTGAAATATATACGTTGGATTTATAATGTTACGAAATTATTATATAAATCTATAGAGTTATACGTGTAAAGTGTGTATCCTTATAAAAATTTTTCTAGTTTCGTCACTGGTATAGAGTGAAACGGACAAATTACATACTACAGCAGCTTTGATCGTGTATAATTAATTAAAAAATAATTTAAAATCAACAAGACCACGAATAAAAGCTAGACAGTTAGTGTGCATACGAGTCGTCGTATTCAAGTTTGCACTTTTATTACAAACCCGGTGGCTCAGCATTGCAACAAAATTCTGTGACATCACGTGCTACGTAATATTTTTATCTAAAAATTAGACACACTGCAAAATATAGATCATAAAGAAGTTAAATATTCTTCTCTCTTAATGTATACTATACTTTAAAGTGCTAGAGAATGCCGCGCATTGAGCCCTGCCATGTCAACGAATTCGCGAATAGGCTCTCCGGAAAATTGGAAATCGCGTTTAGGTCTTTTCGGCGTTTTTTAAAATAATAGACCTAAAAAATTTGAAAATTACGTTTAGGTCCCTCTATGATTTACATTTAGGTCCTCTAGGTTGCTTTTTGTGGAACGGACCCCGAAAAAATATATTATTTTAGGTCCTTTACGGTTTACGTTTGACTCCTCTCAGCAGTTTTTAAAGGAGCGGACTCAAAAACAAAAAAACGTCTTAACAAAAAAAAACAGGTTCGTTGAAGATTTATAGCAGCCTACGGGCTACGGGTTTACCGACGGGTCCTATCGACTTATTTTTAAGAACGTAAAAAAAGCAGCCGCGGTTTTCTAAAAAACCTGTAAATTCATCAAAGGTTTATAGCAGCCCATAGGTTCACCGGCGGGTCCTAACCACGGTTTTCTCAACAAAAAAAAACACAGATTCGTCGGAGGTTTATAGCAGACCGTAGATTCGCCAGCGGGTCCTAACGACCCATTTTTTTTTAAAAAAAAAGAAAACCGAAAATATGAGCGAATTTTTCGAATTTTGCACATTGCATCGTCGCGGTGGTTTTTAGCGGAACGGACCCCGGAAAAACATATGTTACTTTACGTCTCTCTACAGTTTATGTTTGACTTCTGTTAGTGGTTTTTAGAGAAACGAACTCGAAAACAAAAGATATGTCTCGATAAAAGAAAAAACGCGGATTTGTTGAAGATTTATAGCAGCCCATGGATTCGTCGACGGGTCCTAACGACTTTTTTTTAGAACGTTAAAAAAAACAACTGTAGATTTTTTTTAACCGGCCGTAGTTTTTCTAAAAAAACCGCAAATTTATCAAAGATTTATAGCATCCATACATTCGCCGACGGGTCTGTTTACATTTAGCTCATGTCAGCGGTTTTCAGAGAAGCGAACTTGAAGACAAAGATATGTCTCGACAAAAGAAAAAATATAGATTCGTCGAAGATTTATAGCAACCCACGGATTCGTCGACGGGTCCTAGCGACTTTTTTTAGAATGTTACGGTTTTTTTAAACCAACTGCGGTTTTATAAAAAAACTGCAAATTCATCGAAGATTTATAACAGCCTATACATTCGCCGATGGGTCCTAACAACGGGTTTCTCAAAAAAACACAGATTTGTCGAAGATTTATAGCAGCCCGTAGATTCGCCGGCGGATCCTAACAACTCATTTTTTTAAACAAAAAGAAAATAAAAAATACGACTAAATTTCTCGAATTTTACACATTGTATCGTCGTATACGATACATCGTAGCGTGTTATTCTGGCCAGTATATATATAAGATGCTTTATGGCATCTTTGCGTAGAATTTTTTTCTCATCGGGAATTGCCATCCTTCCTCTGTTTTCCCATACCAAAGGTAGTTTGGCTTCCCCTGCAAGCCTCATAAAAGCGGCCCGGTCGGAATCCAAACCCTGACCGAATCCAACGACCCAGAAAAGCCGCAAGCTTAAACCCCGACCCAACCGACCGCTATTCCCAGCTGTTTCCCATTCGCAAAATCCCTACCAGGCTACCACAATTCCATTCCACTGGTTTCGATTTCAATTCGATTTGAAAAAGGAAAAGAAAAGAGCATGCTCGACCGATCCCACAAGCCGCAGCTGCGGCAGCCGGCGGAGGGCGGCGCCGGCGAGGGAGGTGGGAACGTGGATCGGGTGCTGTTTAAGAACCTGGTCGAGATGGTGCCGCTCGTCGAGTCCCTCATGGTGAGTGGGGTGCGTGCGTCGGTGGGTGGTGCAGCGGCGCAGATCTCGCCGGGGTTCGAGGTGGTTTTAGGCTCTCGCGGCGGTCGTTTGCTGTCTGACCTGCTGGGGCTTCTTGGATTTTTGGCTGCAGGATCGGAGGACGAACCCGTCGTACTCGCGGCGTGCGCCGCTGGTGTACACGCCGGCGCCGGCCAAGAAGGTTGGCGCGCTGTTTTCTTTATTTTAGCCCTTGGTTTCTTCGGTAGTGTGGATTAGTTAATTTTATCGTGGTGCTAGTTGCTTATGTTTCAATTATCTATACTTCTTCATTTTTTGAGCTGTGGCTTGCGAGTGGTTCAAGTGTCGGGATTCGGTGGTCAGGATTTTCAAGAAAATGCGGTCAAATGTGGGATTTATTATCTTGTTCAGATTAAGACACTTTCATGATCACGGCATGATTTACATAGTTAGATCTTGCAATTTCATTAGTTTTGGTGAAACTTTGCAGCCTTGTTGAGAAAGAATGGCATAGATCAGTCTATTTCGTTCGCTACGCATAAAAAGTTGTGACGAGCATCTCTTTAGTTTCCATGGTGATGACCCTTAAGGATGAATGAGTCTGCAGGCTGGTGATTTGAAAAGTGGGAAGACACCACAATGTGTGTCGGTGAAAAAGCGTAATCCTGGAGAAACGGTCAAGAAGAGTACCCCAGATTCCAATGGTGAGAATGGTTCGGTTGCGCCAATGAGTCTTTCGGGAGCTGAAAATAAACCCAAGGATGAGTTGACTTTGCTACATGAGCAGATCGATGAGCTGCAGAAGAATCTGCTTGAAAAAGAGGAGGCGCTGAAATCTGCGGAGAGCTCAGTGAGTGAGATGAATACAACGTATTCGACTATTGATGAGCTGAGAAGCCAGGTTGCTGAGAAAGAAGCTTTGATAAAATCTACCAATTCCCAGTTGCACAATGCAAAGGTAAATTGCTGCCCACCTGTAACTATGTTGTGTTATGTTCTGGATCAACAACTCAACAAACTATGTTTCCTCTTTTTCCGAATGTTATTTACGATTTTTCTTGCAATTTTGCTTTATGTATCTAGCATTTGTTGCTACATTTGGACTGTCACACATCCTTGTCATACAAAACATGATGATTCTCATAAAATCTGTAGAAAGTTGATATTGTCTCTGTAATTGCAAAAAATAACACTGTGCCATCAAAGTTTGCATCATGTCACCTTGATTTCAAAATTGAGGAAACTAAACACAAATAGAAGACAAAAGCAGCTGCTCGCGGCCAGTACTAATTTGTATTGCACTAACATTTACTCATCTCTTATTCTGGTTCTGAGTTTTATTAGCGAGTCCCTTATCTTTGTACCTTTGGTTTTTTTGTTTACTACTATGTAGTCTATGCTGTGCAGTTTGGCCAATGCTTTTTATCCTCATTTCAACCATACTGCAAATTAATTTGGCCTGTTCTCATACACAGGATTGCACTTTCTTTTGCACAATACCAGCCTTTGACGTTTGTTGAATCAATATGCTTTCTTCATATACAGTTATGCACGAATTGACTTGTCAGTTTACTTCTTCCCTTGCTATATGATAATAGTATTGCTCAAGCTTGGTAAAATTTGATATAGTGAGATTTCTCTTCTTTTCTTGTGTGAAATGTTTGATTCATGGCTAAAAGCCTATATTATTTTCATGTGACATTTGTGTTTCCTATTTCCTTCTGTAGATTATGCTTGCAGACAAGCAAGCATCTTTAGAGAAATTGGAATGGGAGGTAAAGATGTCAAATAAGAAAGTTGAAGATCTTCAAGGGGATGTGTCCAATATGGAATTTGAAATAAGTTCATTGATAGCATTATTCGAAAAAATTTCAGAGAATGTTTCAGGTGATTGTTATGATGGTAGCATACCATCACCATATGAATTAGAAGCACTTCAATCAGTGGTGAGTACTCTATGATTCTTAAACCTTTACCTTTCGAGGTTAACCTTCTTGAACCAGTACAAGTGTATTCAAAATTGATGTTATGATGTTGTTCTATGTACTCAACTTTTTTGTAGAAAAAAACACTAATTTCTCTGTCTGTTAGCTCTGACATATTCTCTATCATTTATAAGTTCTTTAAAATTTTTGGGCAAGGATTTGAGAAAACAAAGCGGAAATTTAGTATGAGTGACCTCAAAGTCTTGCCATACAGGAGTAAAATTTGAATTCTACCAAGGAATTTCAGTAACAAGCAACAATTTTGGCTTGAAAATTTAGACAATATAATTGGAGTAATGCCCTCGGTGAAAATATGTAAATTATGTGATTTGTTCTTGCGAGCTTATTATGAAGGCTACCATGAAAACTTTTTAACTCAATGAAAACTGAGAAGGTGCTCTGCTTGGATATTGACTCTCTTGAGCTAACCATTACGCATTTATCTGTCAGAGCGAAATTGACAAGATTGAGGTCGAGAAGATAGAGCAGGAAAGAGTTTCATATGCTGAAGCTCTTGCTGCTGCAAGAGAGAACCCGAAAGAGGAGCACTTGAATATAGCTGCGGAGGCACGGTTAAGACTGCAGGTCCTTGTACTATGATGCCCAAAGTGCATATTCTAGTGTATGTATGATAATGTTGAATCGCTGATGTAATTGTAAGTGTGGGCTTGAGTTGATTCGTGTGTGAAACCGTCTTGGCCATCAAGCACTGGAAACTGGACAGTTATTTAATTTGGAAATCATATATATTCGGTTATGGGTTCTCCTTTGTTGATCAGCAAACTTCCCTGTACTTCTGTGGATGAGCAATCTTACTATCTTCTTCCCATTGATAGATAGCTATGGTACTCGCTATGTTGAGGTCTATAGCCATGGTTGAATGTACATGCACAAATGAAACTTGAGAGGTGGTGCTTCTTCTGCTGTTTGCTGCTGCTTCTACTTGTTACCTTTCCTTCTATGGTAACGACACGGCATTGACGTCTGATTATGGAGGGAAAAAAAAATCGGACGCTAGTCACTCTGTCCACCTATCATTTTTCTGGGGCCTTCCTCCCACCACTCGACAAGCCCCCATTCTCCAAGGCAGCCTTTGCTTTCTCCTTCAGCTCCCGAACATTTCTTGTCCTATTTTCCCCTTCGGCTCCTCCTTCCATGAGCCTTTCCAACACCCCTTTCACCTGTTCCATGGGCACGCCTGTGGGCTGTGGCAATGCTCTCCGGCATGGAGCCCTATCGACAGTGCAGCACGAAGCCTCTGACAGACAGCCAGGTGCGACAGGATGGCATCTTGCGGCGCCCAGTCATGCACTGCAAGGCACTAGCTTTTCACGACGCCTTCAATGGCGGTTTTCTGCTCTAACCATTTCTTGATGTCATCGTGCAGCAAGTCGGAGCTCTTGATGACCTAGAGGTCGGTGTTCGAAGTCGCCTGCTTCTTCCTTGACTCGCAGGTATACTATCTCGACTTTGAGTTAAATTCTTATTGGCTCATGTCTCAACTAATGGTATTAGTCCTTCCCCTTCGAGATTGGCTCCTTGTCGTCATCGCTTCCTTCCTCTTCGATGTCTATTGCATATGTTTTAAAAATTATTGTTGCAAATTTGTTTCATTGTTGCAAGAAACATTTTGTTATATTGCACTTGGTCTTACCAAAAATTTTGCAGCATGAGATATTTGCTACAATAGTTCATTCAATTGTTATAGTAGGATTGCCAATTGTTGCACATTTCTTTTCCAATTTTGATATTTCATTTTGTTGTAAATATTTTCGATGATTGTTGCATGAATAATTGTAAAATATTGCAACTATTCTTTTCAAATGTTAAGTGTGTTCTGTTATTATAGCTTTCTTTATTTACGATGTCTGAACTATTTTAAAGTCTGGCTACGTTCTATACTCGTGATTTCATCCAATTTAGATATTTTGTTGACATTCTCATTGTTATTGTGCTTTTTCCTTTTGCATACGGTGATTACAATTGTTGCACTTATTATCTAAGGATGTTACGTCAGCACATACAATAAAAAGCTTTCCATTAGACATCAAATTTCTAGCCCTCCCCTTCCTTCTATTGTAATATAGAAGTGCATAATGCTGCATCTGTGGTCTGAGTCCTAGCGGTGATGTAACTGTGTTGTGAGTTGTGTTTTGTGAACCGCAATAGTCTTGATATATATCTGATACTAAACGCAATACTTATACTATCGTCCCAAGGCGCACCAATTGGAAAAAAATTCTCTGCATACGTGCTGCAAACAGGAGCACATGGAGCACTGTCTAGATTCAAGCCACCTGTCCCGCTCACCAATCTCCAAACACACCAGCGTCTCCCTCCGCAAGCAACGAGCAAACGATACGCGTCCAGAGCGAGCAGAGCACGCCGCCTCCTCCTGTTTCGTTTTCCTCACCCCGCATCCATCTTGGAAACCCTAGAATGGAACGGGAGATTGGAGATGAGAGCAGTGACGAAGGAGAGGTCTTCAAGCCAGATGGGATCAGGTCCACTTACATCCGTCGTGATCCCTCGGATTTTCGTGAAGCCATTTGCTTGGCGTGGATCGCAGAGGTAGAGGAGGAGCTAGAGGATCCCGTGGTCTATTCCCCGCCGCTGTATATAATCCTCTATCCAGGTACGATTTTCTTGGGCTTCCCTGGGATTGGGGTGTTTTTTTTATGCTTTGTTCATGTTGCCTCGTGTTGTTGATTGTTCATACTCGATTCACTGCATCTACTGAAGACGTCTTTAGTTGATTTGCTGTACTATGCGTACTCTGCTTGCTCGTGCCGATGCTTTTTTTCCCCTTCTGTGTGTGATTTTTTGGGTCTATAATTTTCATGTCAAGAACTTCTTGAGAAAGGATGGGGATGGGAAAGGTTGGTGCCGTACAGTTCTCATTGTGTCCAGTGGCACAAATTCAAGAAATACCTTGAGGAGTATTTCAGCCACAATGCTGGCCAAGTTGCCACTCTTTGTAACCAGCACAAGTCTGAGCCAATTGGACAAGGCGTTCCTGATGAATATAATGTCCTGCGTGATGCGGCCAGCCTGGTAAGGTGTTCCTGCCTCTGCAAAAGGATACTTTGGCCTGCCCTACTTGTTTCATTAATTCAGTTGCTAATTATCCACATTTTGCTGTTGCAAAAACAATCAATATTTTGTAGTGTATCAAGACTGAGAACAAGTTTCCGGGATGGATGCGGGGTGGGGAAAACGAAACAGGAGGTGACGTGCTCTACTCGCTCTGGACGCGTATCGTCTGCTCGTTGTTTGCGGAGGAAGAGGCTGGTCTATTTTGAGATTGGTGGGCGGGAACAGGTGGCTTTAATCTAGATGGTGCTCCACGGATTTCTGTTTGCAGCACGCATGCAGAGAATTTTTTTCCCACCAATCCTATGGCCCAATAGAGGCCATCGCCGTTTCAAATATCAATACCTGACCCCACAACAGCCGTTACTCGCAACAAATATCAATACCTGACCAGATTACTCGCAACAAATATCAATACCTGACCCCACAAGTCAGTGGTTCCATCGCCGTTTGAAAATTTGGCGCGCAACAGCCGGGCAACCACCGATCCCCGGACGCCCATCTCCACCACAAACTCTCCCGCGAGTTCCTCCCGACTTCTCAAGCCCTGCCCTCTACGTTGCAGCCAACACGCTCGCGCCCTACAAATCTCTCCCCACTTGTCCTTTCCAATCCACCCCACAAAGCCAGAAATAAACACTACACAGTACACACCCCATCCCTCCTCACCCCACAAAGCCATCGATCCTTCCCAGATCAATAAAGATGTCGCGCGCCACGGTCGCAATCCTCTTCTACATCCTCGCCGTCGCCGCCCTCAGCGCGGCCGAGGCTCCCGCGGAGTCGCCAAAGGCGTCTAAGGACACCGGAGCCGCCACTCCCGCCAAGGCACCCGAGGTTGCCAAGAAGGCTGCCCCGGCTAAGGCCCCTGAGGCCGCCGCCGCCGTCCCGGCATCGAGGAAGTCTGGTCCGGCTGCCGCACCGACCACCGAGAGCTCTGAGGCCATCTCTGCACCAGATGCAAGCACACCTGATGCTTCCAACGAGTTGTCCAGCCCCCCGGAGCCATCTACCGTCTCGGCGTCCTCCGCCGTCGATGGACCTGCGGAGGGGCCAGCTGATGCTGAGCATTCCGGTGCTGCAGCTATTGGGAGCGGTGCTGCCATTGCGGGCTTTGCTGCCGCCGCCGTTGCTACCGTCATCTTCTACTAAGGTGACGTGGCGCTGGACATGTGACGTGTCGTGGTGAGCCATTAGGGTGGACACGTGCGTCCGGAGGAAGGAAAATCTTGGCTGTGTGTTCTTGCTTGTCTCTTGTCTCGTCAGGAGGGACCAAGTGTTTCTTGGTTTTGCTCATCTCATTTGCTTGTGCAAGTGCAACATTATGGGGTCGATCATTTCAATTCAATGGATTTGATTAATTCATAAATATTTTCAGTCATGGATCCTAATGTCTTGTCGCATTACTTATTCTTAACTTTTCCCATCAACTCTATTGAGTTGTATTTACCAGTTCACTCAAAATCTTAAGCTGACGAGAAAAAATAGGTAATTTACTTATACTTCAACACTCCCCCTCACGTATAGGTTCCTTCAGGTCTAGAACGTGGAATAGAAGTAGATTGCAATTATTTTTTTAATTGCGCCAATCAGGTCTTGAATCGAGACCTCTTGGCTCTGATACCATATTGAGTTGTATGCACCAATCAGTTCACCCAAAACTTAAGCTAATGAGGAAGAGTGGATAATTCACTTATACTTCAACAAACTCAACCTAAACATGCTAAAAGCAAAAATATATTCATTTCTTAGAGAAAAAATTAGACTATGCATCCTTCATATGGTTTTTTCGTTGCAATTAGTCATTATTTGGTTTGTTGGATCTAGATGCAACAGCCCACGGTACCTCCCCATCACTCAGGACATTTAACCTCTCAAATCCTAACCTCCCAGCAAAACAGCCGCCTCCCAAGTCCCACGTCCTGCCTCCGCCCTGCCACCTCACGGCCACCGGTGAGGCCCCACCCAGGTCACTGCTACCCCTCGCATCGTTACCCCCTGCCTCCTCCTCCTTCTCCTCCTTCTGCCGCCACCACCCTCACGGCCTCACCCTCCTCCATCTCAGGCAGCTACCATCATTGGATCTACAATTGCTGCCCACCGCCTGCTAATTGCTAATTGCTTCATCAAAGTAAGTATATAAAGATTTGCTTCGTCGCTTTAGGATGGAAAACTGCAAGCAGATCATGACACTCATGGGAGACACTTGCACACTTGATCCGGATGAAGATGGTGAGATGGTTGATCAAAAGGAATATAGAAACATGATAGGTTCACTTTTATATCTCACTGTATCAAGGGCGGATATTCAATTTGTTGTGTGCTTGTGTGCTCGCTTTCAAGCTTCCCCACGTGTTTCACATCGACAAGCTGTCAAGCGGATTTTCAGATATCTTCATGGTACTCAAGATTTTGGCATATGGCTTTCTGCTTCCTCATGCATTAGTTTAAGAGCATTCTCTGATGTTGATTTTGGAGGTTATAGAATTGATAGAAAAAGTACATCTGGTTCATGTCACTTCTTGGGTAATTCTCTTATTGCATAGTCATCTAGAAAACAATCTTTTGTTGCACAATCAACTGCTGAATCTGAATATGTGGCTGCTGCTAGTTGTTGTTCTCAAATTCTTTGGATAATAGCTACACTTAAAGATTATGGGGTTAATTTGGATAGTGTTCCTCTTTTGTGTGATAACACTAGTGCAATATGCATTGCTAAGAACCCTGTGCAACATTCTAGAACAAAACACATTGAGATCAGATTTCACTTTCTTAGAGATCATGTAGAAAAGGGAAATATTGTTCTTCATCATGTGGATACTAAACATCAATTGGCAGGTATTTTCACAAAACCTTTGTCTTCTTCTCGTTTTGCTTTTATTCGGGGAGAACTTGGGTTGGTTCATCCGATGGGATATTTTTGAGGGGGAGTTTTTAAAGTTATTGTAATATTTTGTAACATGCTTTTTATTTTGTGTGTTTCTTAAATGAAAAACAAAAAAATAAAAAACAATAAAAAGTACTGAGCATTGTATTTCATACACATATGTCATTTGAACCCATGTTTATTTTCAATATCTTTGCAACTTCATATTCATGCATATGTGGTGTAGTTTATGACATAACTATTTAAATGGAATGACAACTTGAATTAAATCTTATCATGGTTGAACTTTCTTGGCTATCTTGATCCTGCTCAAAAAGTGCTAAATATGAAAGTTAAGTGCTAAAGCTAAAAAAGTAATTGTTGATAAATGCAAGAACAAGGTTGTGTACTATCGCACTTCTTCTTTACGAGACTGCTTATCATTGCACTTTGATATAAACTTGGAAGAAGTTGTGTATGACCAAAACCATGAAACCTTAAGCTTGTGACTGCTTGGCATGGTTGAAAAGTAAGGCTGATGGTGCATGTAATTCCTTGCAATTGTTACTGTTGAAATCAATTAATGAATCAGTTTTTCAAGCACAAATAAAGTGCACAAAAAAACTCAATGTCTTCAGGTTTTAAGATTGTTGAGAAAGGGAGATCATGCCATGCAAAAAATCGTTAATAGTACATGATTTCTAGTTACGCTTACTCTACATTGTTTATGTGTACATTGAGGGTGCAAGTACTTTTGATAGCATGACTTGGTGATAAAATTGTTACATTTATGGATGACCTATAATGCTCAGTACATAAAAAAAGGAAAAACAAAAAATAAAAAAAAATTGTTCTCTCTTTTGTATTCTTGATGAATCCATTGTCAAAGGGGAGAATTTTGGAGATTTTTTTATACAAATTGCACATTCACACATATTTTTCTTCCTTTATTTTTTTCTTCTTTTTAGGGGGAGATTTTTCACTTTGTTTTTTGTTTTTAAAATAAAATTTCTTAAAACTTTTCTTGTGAGGTGAATGCCAATGTTCAGTTCTAAATGGTGTTGCCAATGTTTTCATCAAGGGGGAGATTATGAAATCATGTGCTGAAAAATTGGCTGAGTAATGAAATTAGCATTGCAAAGTGGTTTTGGTTATAGCATGTGTGGTGCTTATGCATATGCTATTTGAGATGATTAATTGATATGTTGTGATAGCATGTTAATGGTTTTGCTTGATTCAACGCATTCGTGTGAATAATTGCATGGATTGACTTTGAGTCAAGTTGTGGACTTGTGCTCGGAATTGTTTTTTGTTTATTCGTGTGCAGGTGTTGCTCGAGGGCGAACGTGGTCGATGACGGGACCAGAACTAGGTTCATGGAGAAACTGAGGTTCGGGACTAGGTTCAGGGAGGAATCGAGGTCTTGGTGGTCGAGGATGTCATGCAGGACGTTCGGGCTAGAGAACATGCACATGAAGGCTGGATAGTCACGTAATTACAGCATGTGGGTTGTACATGCGTGCAAGAGTTGTTTTTGGCCATGTTGGTCCAGGTTGAGATGTATACAGACTCTTTCCATGTGGGAAGTAGAGTTGTATTCAATCTCGTTATGTTTGCTCAGTATAAATAGAGGGAGGTGTCTCATGTTTATTTGAGTGCTCAGGTTTTAGGGTTGTACTCTTTTGTTTGGAGTACTGTTAAACAAAAAAATAAAATATCTTTCTTACGACTCGAGCGTCCTGTGCATTGCGGCGAGGACTTTTTCGGCGTCTGGGTTTTGAGTCGCTGATTGCTTCCGACGTTGTGGCTACATGCAACTGCAAGCTTTAGCACCTTGAGGCTCCCTGGCTACTAGAAGTGTTTCACGTGCATGCAAGAAGACCTGCGCTAATTTGGTCCGTTGTTGATTCGCGTTTTTCCGTCATTTGTTGCTTCAATCATCTTGCGAAAGTAATATCTCTTGATCTGTAGATCCGATCAGTTTGATTCTTATTGGGTTAGGTTCATAATTGAATATAGTTTCTATAGTTAAAATTTCACATCAATCCAACGGTGGGATCTTTAGAAATTTCTATTTTTGTGAACTAGTCGCCAGTCTGCTCGCCTGGTCGCCCGACTGGTCGCCCAGATTCAATCATCTTGCAAAGAATATAACGTTAGATCCATAGATCCGATTGACCTGATTCTTATGGCATTAGCTTTTTAATTGATCCTAGTTTCTACAGTTAAAATTTCACATCGATCTAATGGTTGGATCTTCAGATATTACTGCTTTAGTGAACGTGTGTCGATCTGCGCCCAAACCGCTCCTTTGTTCGCCCGATCGCCGCCTTTGGTTTTGAATCGCTCTCTTGGTCGCCCAGACTGGTCTACTGGTCGTCTGACTACTCTACTGGTCGCCCAGACTGATCTATAGGTCTCCCAACTACGTAAACTGGTCTCCCAACTGTTGTACTGGTCTCCCGGCTGCGTGAACTGGTCTCCAAGCAATTCGAGTTTAAATTGGGGTGTGTTAGAAAAATAAAGTCCAAAAATTTAATTTTAGCTTTCGCGCAATTATTCACCCCCTCTCTGATTGCTACATTAGTATATTTCGATCCTACAGTTATCGTTACCCCTGTCAACCTTAATTGATCACCGCCCTCCTCTAACCCATGATAGGCAGCGCCAATATGGCCTCACACTTGGCGTCCACCACCAGTCCTCCTACCACCTTGGCCTCCCTCTATAGTCGGCCTAATGAACCTTAAACCCTAATCAAGTGAAGCTGAGCCCTAACTTACCACTATCATCGAAGAAGATGAACCCACTAGAGCCTTGCCAGAGACAAAGAAGGAAGTGGATAGGCACACGAATTATGAGCAAGGTTAGAAATTTGAATGTTTTTCACAAAAAAAAATCTGATATATAGAAATTCCAAAAAAATATAGAAAAAAATCTTCAAAATTATGACATGGGTCGCATAGTCGACCAACTTGGTACATATGAAGCTTCTTGTGCAAAGGCAGCCCCTTCAACACGTGCCCATTCCTCATATGGAGATTAGGTGAAGTCCCTATGAGGATTGCAACTTAAGCAGTTCTTGTAGACGCAGTCCATCCAATCGAGGCATCGGACGGTCCGAATGAGCCCTCGTGCGTTGTTGTAGTGAAAAATTTGGCACAATGTTTCGGACAGTGCTCCAGAAAGATCTGGGCCGTCGATATTAGATTGGACGGTCCCAAGGAGTCTGCTTAATTTGTAATCCTTATGGGACTGCACCTGACCTCTGTCCCCATTCCTCAATCATATAATGCTATTGATCACACCGATCTAAATGGTTGAGTAGTTGCTCACATAATGATAACCCTTGTTTGGATATAGCAAAGGTAATAGAGAAAGGGACGAAGGAAACACACACGCCACACAATTAAGGGTGCAATCGAATCAAATA
Source organism: Guadua angustifolia (assembly GCA_036346375.1). NCBI lineage: Eukaryota > Viridiplantae > Streptophyta > Magnoliopsida > Poales > Poaceae > Guadua > Guadua angustifolia. Next base: position 22,238,175 of record CM070510.1, read on the forward strand.
GATACTAACCGATCGACCAGATCTATTCATATCGATTCGGATAGTTGTCAGATTTGGCATCGGTTTTGAATAGTTGGTCTTGAATTTGCCATTGGATTCAAGAGATTGCTATTCGCTGGATTGGAACATTTCGATTATATTTTAGGATAATTCTGGATAACTTTATTTGAATTAAGATATTTACAGCTCATATTCTAGCAGCTTCAATTGGTTCCAACCAAATAGCCGAAGCAAATTACATAATATTGTTATTTTTATGCAATAAATAGTTTTTAAATGGTGAAAAATTCCTTTTAATATAAAAAATATTAGAACAACCCCACAAATTCTAAAAAATTCAAAAAATTGAAATAGGGCATTTTGAACTTACTAAAATTATTTCTAATATAATAATATGTATAATTTTATATAATTGTTAAAATCTGGAAAGGCCTTTTAGAAAAAAGAAAGTAGAGTTCACAAATTTGGGAAAATTCATAGAAATTCCCTAAGGCATTTTGTATTTAATAAAATTATTTCCAACTAAAAAGTTAGTTTTTATTTTACACAAAAATTACATTTTAATTTCTAAAAATAGGAAAACCCTTTTAAAATCCAAAATATTCATAAAAATACTAGGAAATTGAAATAATTATTAGAAAATCCAAAAATTAAATTATTTCTTGAAATTCACAAAAGACAAAAATATTTTTAAATTATTATTATTATTTTTAAAGACAAAATTCGGGATGTTACAGATCACCATCAGAGCTTAACATGCATAACTAATATTCTTTTGCAAAACATAAAATAATATTTGATACTTTTGTAACTTTGTTGGACTACATGATAAAATAACTTGTTAAATTGCGATAATTCTATTGCATGTTGATTAATTAATCATTGTTATATGTCTGCTATATGCAGTATCTGTTTTCACGCTATATCCAACAAATAATATTCGGTACTATATCGATTCCACTCCATATTTGTTTCGAATTCATGACTGATATAATCCACGTCGTATTCGTATCCTACTATGAATCTGACAAAAAATAAAGTTTAAAACACAATGGTCAAGAGAAGAAGAGCTGAAATGGGTTGAGTTAATTAAGAGTGAATGAACCAGGTAGAGGCAGGCAGAGTCCCTCGAAGTTGCCGAGAAAGAACCAAAGTTACCACTCTAAGTATCTAGAATGGAGGTCGTGTATACGTTACTAGTCAATCTCGGGTCGTCCAACCTTTCCAGCAGTGTATATTATTCTTTCAGCCATATACATTTATGCAACAATGTCATAAAGGAAACCATTTTTGTCATACTACCAGAAAGTACAGATGGCCCTGTCTCACTCACCGATAGCAGGACACAGATTTGATATAGAAACAAACCCAACATCTCACATTTTTCATCCTACCATGTATTCACCCAGTGTTCCAGTTGTTAGCTCCACTGTCAATAAATGGAAAAAAAAGAAAAGGCCACCAGCTAAGCACCAGGAGGAGCACAAAAATGTAGCACTTATTGGTGTATTTACGACACGCGTGATTATCTACCTTACGGGTAGGATTATCTACTGTATATGTCATGTCATGTAGCTCGGTCCGACCGTTGGATCGTTATTGGATGGTTGGGATCAAGGCCGAAAAGAAAGAGGAAAAAAAACAGAGATTTTACACGATTTTATCGTCTTGATAGCTGAATTTCTATTTGAGAAGCTAGGACCTTGTGACTCTTGACACCATTTGAATGGCACACGGTAGACGATATGTGTTAACCTAGCACGCGTCAGTTACGTATGTGTGGGAGCTAAACCCTTCCTTCCCCTTGAACATAGCCGAACCAAACACACCAAGAACGGAAGAAATCCCTGAACACGATGCCGTTCGCCGGAGTCGCTACCGCCTCCTCCGTCCTCCTCTTCGTCCTCATCCTCTGGGCGTCAACGTTGTGCCGTGGCGCCGGAAATCATAACATCACAGCCATCCTCGCCGCGAACCCGGACTTCACCGAGTTCAACGGCGCCCTGAACAGCACCGGCCTCGCGGCCGAGATCGACCGCCGCACCACCATCACGGTCCTCGCCGTCGACAACGCCGTGATGGTGCCGCTCCTTGCGCGGCGCCTCCCGCTGGCTAACCTCCTTGACGCGCTCTCCCTGAACGTCCTCCTCGACTACTACGACGCCGCCAAGCTCCGTAGCCTCTCCGGAGGCTTCGCGCTCGCCACCAGCGTCTACCAGTCCTCCGGCCGCGCGGCGGGAAGCGCCGGCCTCGTGAATATCACGGCGCGCCGCGGCGGGCGCGTGGCGTTCGCCCAGTACGGCACAGCGGACGCGCCCCCCGCCGTGTTCTACCAGAAGTCCATCCATGAATCACCGTACGACATAGCCGTCCTGCAGGTGAATGCCCTGATCTCGTTCCCGGCGGCCGAGGCGCAGGCGCCTGCCCCGCCCCCCGAGGCGTCTCAGGGATTGACGGATCTCATGTCCAAGAACGGGTGCGGGGGCTTCGCCAGCCTCGTCAAGGCGACGGCCGACGCGGCCGACATGTACCAGAGGAGCGTCCGCGGCGGGCTCACCATCTTTTGCCCGGCCGACAATGCGGTGGCGGCGTTCAACCCGAAGTTCAAGAACCTCACCGCCGACGGCCAGCTCTCGCTTCTTCTATACCACGGCGTGGCGACGCACTACTCCGAGAAGGCGCTCAGGACGATCAACGGAGGTGTGAACACGCTGGCCACCGACGGGGCCAAGAGCTACAACCTCACTATCCGTGACGATGGAGACACGGTGAAACTGTTGTCATCATCCCGGAGCGAGGCCAGGGTGACCAAGACCGTAGTGGACAAGGCCCCCCTCGCCATCTACCTCATTGACGCCGTGTTGATCCCCAGGGAGCTGCTCAACGGCTCGGGCACAGCGCCGTCACCCGCGCCGGTCTCGGCGCCTGCACCCGTGCCTGTAGGCCCTGTACCTGCTCCGGCGCCGGGGCGGGCTCCTTCGCCAAAGCACCACCCCGCGCCACCGCCAAAGCGGGCGGACGCCCCCGCTCCGACCCCATATGCGGACCAACAACCTGCAGATGGGGGTGATCAGGGGAAGAATGGCGCGAGCGGCAAGGCATCGTGGAGCCTCGGTGCCGCGGTGGCGGCCGCCGTGCTGGCCGTTGTGTTAGTGCTGTGATGAGCAATCTGTGGTTAGAATGCCGTTGTTTGGGGCTCCTATGATCATTGCTCTCGCTTATCCAATGAAAACAATGGTTAATGCATGGCGTGGTTATCGCTGGCAGCTAGCTTAATTTTAGCAGAATAATATGATGCTTTCGCTCGCTTAATTCTAGTTGTTGTTTTTTGTTGATTTGTTTATGCATTGCGTGGACCAAACTCAATTTTCAGAATTTTCTTAGGACGTACTCGCATGCCTCGTTTCATCTATCAGTGGAACATATTTCTAAAGATTCCATGTGATACTTGACGTCTGAAACATTTTGTGTCAGTACATGAGAAGGCAAGAGAACTATCTAGCTAATTTTTTCCCTTTGTTTACATCAAGATTTCCAAAACAGATGTTAAATTTTGTTAATTTGCTTTCTTCAGCCATCTTTTGGGCACTGTTGTACTCATGGATTATTAGTAGTTTTCCGTGTTTCGTATATCCAAGGCGCCATGGAAGAGACATATCAATGAAATCTGGATGTGTGATCCGTCATTCCATCTAATTAATCAGCAAACCATGCAATTGATTCAGTTCGAAAAAAAAGTTCAGACTTTCCCATTAGATCATTTCGTATCCTGAATTCTCGCACGTCATGCCTTCCAACAGTTACGACTTAAGAGTATCTAATTCATTGCGTTCACAGAAGAATTTTGAGCCCTGCAAATCCTTCATATTTTTGGAATGGACAAAATCCATTTCAAAGAAGGAACAAAAGCCATTTTGCAAGCTCATCTATCAAGACAAATTGAAGTCTCATCTATTTTGCAAGTGCAATGCAAAACTTAGTAGGAGGCAAGGTTTTGAATTTCGTTTTAAATTTTTTTTAAAGACCCAACAAAATTTGGCAATTTCAGTGTAATTTCATGACGAAATGGTTGTACAAAAATTTGATTTTTTGACAAAATTTGACCAAAATTTGAATTTTTCGATAAAATTCAAATGAACCTTACCGAAATGTAACTGGGATAAATATATTTTGGGATCCACTGAAAGAACCAAATTTTGCCAAATTTTGGTGAAATTTCGACGAAATTCGAAACCCTGGTAGGAGTATGCTGCAACTGATTAAAACTGGCCGATCGACCTGCACGGAAAAGAATTGATCATATATTTCGGAAGCAAGAAGTGTCATAATCCAAAGTTGTCCATGAAATTTCTAAATCAAGAAGACGTTCATATCAGTCTGCTAGGACTGCAAACCTAACCACATCAATTGCTTTTCCCAATACGGTCGATCAAGCTCGATCGAAATCTGATCTGTCTTTATCTATACATACCGAGGATATATGGACTACTAAAACCATCGTCATTTTGAAAACTTGAATGCCAATTTGATTTTAGTACGAAATCAAAAGTCCACAGTAAAGGGGCATATATAGTGAAAACCAGCCTTAAGTATGATAGTTTTAACTTCTTGAAAACCTCTTAAGACGGCCTGGCAGTGAAGTTACATCCCGGAAATGGCACACTGGACAACTTTTTTAGAGCCGGATTGATTACGAACCCGAATTTTTTAGAACCGAAAATTGAGACCGTACTTTGGCGCTAGCCTTGTAACTGGGCTGATATTTTTTTTCTTCTATCAGTCAGCCACTACCACATAACGAGGCATCATTCACACCTCATCTCAGCCGGTTCTTAACTTCGACAACAAAGTCCTCCGCAAAGACTAGAAAAAAATTCCACTGAAACTACCATAGACGGTTACTACAAAGTAGTCGTTTGTGTTAATCATGTACTATCTGTGCCTAGATAATTTTTATGAACGTTTGTAGATCTAACAACAATATGTGGAACAATACAGACGGTTGAAGTTAACAAGCAATCTGTGATATACAAATTAATCATAGATGGCTTATTCTTATGAACCACCTGCAATATGACACAGGCCGTTTATATCTCGTTGCCATATGTGATTATTCAACTTCTTATAAACGGTTGTATTTATCCGACAGTCTGTTTTGCATCATAGGCGGTTTTTTTCCGCTAACCATCTCTGATGTGTAAACCTTTCACAGTCGGCTATGCTCTATCGAAGGAAGAGATAACATAATTTTATAAGTGTTTGCATGATGAAATTTCCATCTAGCTGCTCTGCAAATATGAAGAAGCTCGTGTCAGTGGATGATTTGAAATTGCTTGTTATGAAGTCTCACGACTATCACATAATGATGACATAGATGCTTTCCCACTGCTATTAGAAGTATTCAAACCCACAAGGTTATGTTATTTCCTCAATGCAATCTCTAAAAAGGGTCATCGATCCTAAGGTACTCGACACCCTGTAGAAGGAGGTGTTTGGAATCTCTATCAGCTTGAGATGTATTTTCCTTCATCGTTCTTTGATATCATGGTCCATCTCATTGTTTACCTTGTTAAAGAGATCAATATATGTGGGGTCCATGTTTCTACGTTATATGTATCCATTTGAGAGGTACATGGGAATTCTAAAGGCCTATGTGAGAAATAGCTCTCGACCTGAGGGTAGCATTGTCGAAGGTTTGTAGATGAGGAGGTTATTGAGTTCTATGTTGATTACATGATTGAGGTAGAACCAATAGTCGTACTTGTATCCTGTCATGAGGGGAGGCTCAACGGTGTTGGAACCATCGACTGGAAAACAATCACCGCTGATTTTGATACATACTCCAAAGCACACTTTTGGTCTTGCAATACATGGCAGAGGTGTTCTCGTTATCAATGAGCACAAAGACATGTTATGGAAAGAGAATCCAGGACAGTCTGAGGTTTGGAACATGAGAGGACATAAGCGCTGATTCAATGTGTGGATGAAAGTACGCTTGAACAGGAAGTCAGCAGGTGTTGTTCTTAAATGGTTGGCAAAAGGACCAAAATTTATTATTGAGGCATGACAAGGATGTGATATCAATGAGTACACATTTTACATAATACGGCAGGATGGAAAAAGCACCGTACAAAATAGTGGAGCAAGCATAGATGCATTTCACGAGGAGTTTAGTATGACTGGGGGAGGGGATGGTACATGGATTGAGTTTATACTGGAGATTCATAGAAGAAATTTGGGAGCTCAACTCGCAACATATAAGATCCCATTGTTTTGATGCCTACCTGTTCAAATTCCATAGAGTGTGAAGGTTGACAGGTACGGTATCACTTTTGTGAACCTTGAAAGAGTCACTACAAAGACAAGTCATTTATACTTACCAAACAAGCCATTCAAGTATTTTATGTCATTGACCTGGCAAACAGAAAGTGTCATGTTATCATTCATAGCAAGAGAAGGATTGCCAGAGGGGAGAATGTCATATATTAGGAAGATACAATCAGCTCAATAACATGCCACCATTTGGAGATGATGTACGAGTGGATCTTGAAGATTCTGAGAAAACTAGCTATACCAGCATTAATCACCAAGAAGGGCTATACTTCAAAGGTAATCTACACTTCACATCTCTTTGGCACCATCAGGGTAACTCATCGTACTCTTTTCGTCTTTTATAGGTATGCAACAAGTGATATAGACTGACTGAGAAGATGACTCTTAAAAGGACAAAAATTGTAAAATATTTGCAATTTGACAAATCCCAGAACATGGAAAAGTTCCATTTCATTGTTCTCTAAGAGTCTCATGTATAGAGTTTTATTTATAATTACCACCCGTATGAAAACTACAGCATAATATGTGGTAAGCCAAGTTACTAATACTTTGTCTTTGTTAGGATGAGTGGTAAAAATAATTACAGACGGCTAACTTAACAAACCGTATATGATATACCACTAACATAGACAGTTCAACAGGTGTTACAGAAGGCTATCATGCAAAACCTTTGTGATACAACACTAACACATAACGTTCAGTAATTGTACCCATCTGGGATATGACATAGGTGGTTGAACATATATAGGCATTTGGAATATGACATAGACGGTTTTTTTCTATGTAGATGGCTGTGATGTGGCACAGTTAGTTTGTTTACAATAGTCGAGTTGATTCTTTTTGCGTTAGCTTCAGAATTAAGTCCAGTTCCTACAGTTAAAATTTCACATCAATCCAACGGTGAGATCTTTAGGAATTTCTATTTTTGTGAACTAGTCGCCAGTCTACTTGCCTGGTCGCCCGACTGGTCGCCTAGATTTAGTCATCTTGTGAAGAATATAACTTTAGATCCGTATATACGATTGACCTGATTCTTCTTGCGTTAGCTTCATAATTGAGTCTATTTTCTACAGCTAAAATTTCACATCGATCTAACGGTTGGATTGTCAGAAATCACTATTTTAGTGAACATGTATCAGTCTGCTCGCCCAAACTGCTCGTCTGGTCACCCGACTGCTCGCCTGCTCGCCTAAACTAGTCGCCCAAGTGCTCTACTGGTCGTCCAGACTGCTCTACTGTGAGACCCCGTTCGGATGAACAGGAACCTCCATGTGATTACTGTGCTATTCCCTGGATCAGTAGCTAGCACTCACATGTTTACAACAATTGGAAATCACAACCATACAATTTAATAATTAAGCGGAAACGATTATACAAATAATATTACAACTCAGAGAAATATAGCAGCAAAAGAAGCAATTGCCTTGTAGTGTACCCATCCAATCCGCAGGCAACTGACCAGGCATAAACTTCAGATAGAATACGCTTCAGGGAAGAACCCGCAACCTACGATGGACAACTTCGAAGCTGCGTTAACTCATCCACCTACATAATAATTAAGCAAGGGTGAGTACTTTACGTACTCAGCAAGACTTGAGCAAACCTATGATACATGCAGGCCATTTCAAAGGAAAGGCTAATACAGTTCATTTGCATAAAGCGAATTTGAATTTGTAAATCAAGTTATTTGCAAACGGAATTTATAAGAGCATTTGATTGATAACAAATAAGTAAAGCATCATAACACTCACAGTCCTCCATGACGTGAGCGGCGAATCATGAATTCCTGAAATCCAACAATGTCACCCTTTGACATAAAAACACGATTGCCAAAACAAATGAAACCAACCCTTTTGAAAATAATAAACATTTAACTCATGCAGAGTTCACCAAGACACCCATGACCGCAGTGCGGCTAATCAATTAGATTTAAACTCTGCAGAGGTGTACAACTTTACCCACAAGGAATGATCATCCTTTTGCAAGATCACACATGCCTCCACTAGGCCATTGTGCTTGCCAGCGATCATACACACTGTTCATTACGGACATGACTTTACACCGGCGGGGCGTTAACCTCGCCCAAAACAGAGACACTCACCCAAGCCGTGGATCCACTTTCGATTACACCAACACAACGTCTCTGTCCATGGCAAGGCGTACACCGTTGCACCGGTTATGCATTTACCCATCTGAACGCATGGCAGCCCCTAACAAGCAAATCCATAACGGAATGCCTCTGCAAGCTCCGCCTACCAATGAGCAAAGCCATGTCCAAATAAGTTAATAGGCTATGGCTAACCCATACTCACCCTCGTGGTTTGTACGGATTTTCTCGGATCAAGCTACACGATGTTCGGTCCTTAGTTGTGACACGGCGACACTTCACCCTACACTACGTGCATTTCCTTATTACACAGTAGGCTATTGCCAATAATCGCCGCATCAAAGCATAGTTTCATTTTGGGTTTTAATCAAAACTACCCACCACAACGATGCCATTTCCAAGGTTTTCAGAAACAAATGTTGCTTTGATCATGTACATTCTTGATTCTAAAGCATGGCTAAGCACGAATAATATGAGCGATATACCCATGATGACAAGAAGTAACGCCTAACCTTAATCTAAGGTTATCAAGGTTCACATTTCATAATCATCAAAGGAGATTCATGTGACAACAGTATATCTACCAAACCACAAGATAGCAATTTACATAAGGTAACGCATGCATAAAACAATTTGATGCACAAAGGAATATAAAATATTGGGAGCAATATGGTCAAAAGACGCTTGCCTTGCTTAATCACGCTTACTTACGAAGGCGAGGATTGCGGTTGACGAGGGCGGACGATGAAAACAGCAACGTCGGGTTCTACACGTCGATCAACGGAAATAAAGCAAAACAACTAACTTCAATAAGAGCGAAAGAAATAGATAACAAATAGAAAGAACAATTAAAACTCTTTACAAGAAACAGGGATTGCTCTTTTATGAATTTATTAATCTTATTTTACGAATTCAAGATGCAAAGATTGTTTGGATTAATAGAATTAATCATTAGTTGCAAAGTTCATTGATTTACTAATCACATTACTATTTCGGGTAACATTGCCACCTATGGGTTTTGCTCTATTAGGATTCCGATTCAAAGCAAAATGAAATATGAATATTTTCTTATATTGCTGCAGATTATAACTTAAAGATCAATTCTAGACTATTCTTTACATGATTCGCATTTAGATGAGTTACTTTGCGAGTTAATGAAAATGCTTAAATGATTTCATTAGAGTATGAATGGTTAGCTTCTTATCTTTAATTGATTTCACTTAGCATTTGCTTCTACGGGTTAGACCTTCGATTTAGGCTACTAGGATTATTTTCATAATATTTGAGAAGGTTACGGTGATAAAAATAACTTAACTACGGATTCCTTCATTATTACCTAAGTTTATTCATTCACCTTAAGGCCTAAAGAAATGTGATTACTTAGGGTTATTCAGCTATTAAGATTAATATGCAAATCACGATGAAATGAAATTATCTTTTCCTATTTGGGTAGTCTATACTTTGAAGAACACTACTAAACTAGTTCCATAAGTTTTAGGATTTTGGGCGAGACTATAATCTTGTTGCTAAAACGGTTCATGCTATACTTAAAGACTTCACTATTCAAAATCGACAAGAAAGGGAGATGACATATTAACAATTAAGGGTTTTGAACTAATAAGAATAATATGCAATCCTTAACGAAGTATGATTCTTTTATAGAATATGATAGTATGAACTTAAATGCAGTGTTTCGAATAGACTTTCTTGATTTTAGTATTTAAGCGAGTTATGTTATCTATCGTTGAAATAGCATAAATGATCCCATTTGCAAATCTTAAATCGGCCAAGTTTAAATCTAAATTTCCAACTACGCGATACCGATTCTAGATCCATTTTTCGGTATTAGCGGAGGATCTTCCTAGAAATGTTTTAAAATTTGGTTTGGCATTATTTTAACTTTAATTGCAATAGATTAACTGTTTACTTATGGTTATAACTAACATCTCCTTTCATTAAAAGAATGCTAATTGAGTTTGATTCTAAGTATTTATGCACACATGGGCTCTTCTTTGTTTCGATATCCTATTCAAAGTGTTGTTACCATTTTACGAGCTATCATGCTATTATTTTGCTAATGGTTACAACATGGTTAATTAAAGATGGCAAAGCAACCAATATAAACTTAATTCAACAATTGAGCATTTTTACATGTTTGAGTTTATTATGATTCGAGGCACATATAAATTTATGTAATGATTATTGGAATTACATTTCTTTGAATACAACATCATCCATAATAATGTTTGTTCCTAAATTTAACTTTACTAAGCTGTTTTTGTGACTCAAGAATTAAGCATTTTGTATATTTGAATACATTCTGATCCTAAACTCTCATGAATATTTATTTCATCATTCCATTACTTATTTTACACAAATGCTCATTAAAACCATATTAGCCCATAATCAAAGTTTAATATAAATAATAATGCTGTAGTTCAAGAATTGAATTCTTTTGCATATTTGGATTCTTATGGATTTTAAATGAATATAGAAATTTACTCTACTAAAATTGGATCAAACATTCACAAATTATTATCATTTGATTTTACAGTTGGAAAATGAGTGGAAATAACAATGCGCTTTCATTCACAGGAGGCGTCTTCTCCTACCTCCAACTCGATTCACTGAGTGAAGACAGGAAAACAGGGGATGGAACTAGGGCTGAACGGCGAGGGTTCTCCGGTGGATCTCCGGCAAATGCGAGGGCACAGAGAGTATCAGCACAGCAAGGCAAACTCGGAGGTGCAGTCGATTCCGTCGGAGGAGGCCGGAGGCGAGCTGCAGCCGAGGTCCAGCGGCGGCGGAAATGGCGGCTCGTGGAGGAAGAAGACAAAGGCATTAGAGACTGAATCGGTAGCATTGTGAGCATCAGGAGGTGTTAGAGGTTCCGTTTTCGAGATTCACCGGAGAAAAATTTGGAAGAGCTCGCCACAGGCGCTTTGGGGAAGAAGAGGCGTGCGCACTCAATTTCACATGGAGGAGACCAGGTTTTCTTGAGGGCTTTTGATCCTCCGCGCTTGCTAATGCTTTGGCTCAAAGCAATTTGGAAATGGTTGGCTCTATTGCTCGATTTGATCTCGGCCCGAGCCAGAGGATTTCGCCATGGCGAAATGGCAGGAGGTTCATTGGCGGCTTGAAGAGAAAGGAAATAGATGAGGAGGAGTTGAGCACCGCCTCTGGTGTTCTTGAGGTGCAAGGAATGGTGAGGATTGAGCAGATGGCCCGGTTTAGTTGAGCTAATCTCGGCTGTGAGTTTCACCAGACACGACAAGGCTTCGTGGCGGCAATCGGCGAAGGTATGGGCATTTGAAGCTTGGCGAGGTGCGTCGTGGTGAAGTAGGGTGATCACGGACACGGTGATGCGTTGAATCGGTGAGGTTCACTGGCGTGAGCTCGACTGGTTTCATCGCTTCGGGAGTTCCTCTGCTCGGTCGCACGAACAGGGAGAAGAAGGAGCTGACAGGCGGGGCCAGGGGACCAGCAGTCAGTGAAGTGAGCGCCAAAAGAAATGATTTCGGATTTTATTGGGCTGCCAAATGGGAGTAGAAAATATCCAAACTTTTTGAACATGGTCTTTGAACATATTTTGATGTCTGGTAAAATTTTGAGATTAAACTAAGTAACCGAAAAATTGATAATATTCTGACAACAGTGATGGCTCCTAATTACTTATTTCGGATTCCTATTTTTAATTGAGATCAATTGAAGTATATTATTTTTGAAATTTTGTTTTTCTAAAGTATTTGGTCTCAGAATGCTTCTGTAAAATTTTCAGCTCAAAATATGGTTGCATTATTTTATGAAAATTCTGACATTGCAAATTCTAGATTTTCAGGGTTTCTGTTTTTAAATTTCAAAAAGTACTAAAACACATTATTAATTTATAATATTTTTATCAGAGGTATATATTGCATTGAGTATTTCATGATAAATTTTTCAGCTCCAGATAAAATTTATAAATATTTTATAAATTCTGACAATGCATTGTTTTGATTTAAAAGTTGTCTTTTCATTTTATATCTTCATTTGTTTATGCATAAAATTTCAATTGATGGCTAAAATGATTTAATGGAATGATTAGGGTTCTCATGACAAATTTTCCAAATTTTTACTTTTTGTTTCATGGCCTTTTCTCCTTTACTTGATTTTACTTGCAACACAAAATCCAAGAAAATCAAATAAAAATCAATAATGCCAAGAAAACTCAGAAAGAATAATATTCAAATTCAAAATATTGATTTTTATTTTATTAAAGTTTTGGGATGTTACAGATCTACCCCCCTTACAGAAATCTCGACCCCGAGATTTAGCGGGCCTAAGGGAAATCATTTCTAAAAGAAGTCAGGAAATTCCTCCTTGAGTCGATCTTCTCGTTTCCAAGTTGCTTCTTCTTCAGGATGAGTGCTCCGCTGAATCTTGATCATCTTGTGGAATCTATTACGAGTATGACGTTTAGTTTCTCTTAAGATTTTTAATCAGATGCTCCCGATAGGTTAAATTGGGTTGTAGATCGATTTCATTTAGCTGAATGAGCTCAGAAGGAAGATGAAAACATTTCCTTAATTGTGATACATGAGAGACATTATGAACACTAGATAGTTGAGATGGTAACTCTGATTTATATGTTTTTTTTTCTTGTCTTCAACAATATGATATGGCTTAATATATCGTAGTGCCAGGTTACTTCGGATGTGGAAACAGTGAATACCATGAACCTTGTAATTCTTGAGGACGGGATAGATTTGGGAATTCTTTATCGGAGGTGACTTATCGTTCTGTTGATCCATCGTCTTCATTGCAATTGCTCTACTGGACCTTCGTCTTGCGATTCCAAGTTGACGTGCGAAGAAATAGAGAAGAGAAATCTATTTGAGTTTTAGGTAAGCAGACAAGAGATACTAATACTTTCTACACGTCTCTTTTGTTTGTATCACCAGTATTGTTTAACAAGGATAATTTAATTTATAGAGTGGCATGTGGTATATTTAGAATTTTTGAGGCGAAGGAAAGGCTGCATTGTCATTAGATTCATTTGGGAAAGACCGAATGTTTAATATGGAGAAAGGTATTTGAATACAATGGTTGGTCTGTATAATTCAACATCAGTTGACGAAGTGAGCTGAGCATAAAGGTCATTTCGGTTGACCTTAAATTGAAAACAAGATAGTGATAATCCAATGATTGGATTGAGGTAAAAGAATTATAAGATGATCCTGATGGTTTGATTCGTTTGATCACCTTAGCAGACAAAGGGTTTTCATTTCCTTTGAATTCAAAAATTATGAAGAAAGGAATTGCACAGAATCAAAAGATTGATTGCCGGAATTGAATACACAAGAACGTACTCAATATCACAACAAGTCTGGATACAATTACATGAGAAAGAGGTTTACATTTAGAGCCCGATATCGAGGCGAGGATTGTTTTGGGTTCTTGATGTTTTCTAAGGTCCTTGAGACAGTTTAGAAATTACTGATGTCGTACAATAAATGATCAAGAATGACTAGGACCAAGGAGTAGATCATGGAATTAAACTTGAATCCTGGCAGAGTTCAATTACATAAATATTGTACCTAATACTACATATGGCAGATCATATTGTCTTTCCGATTTTTAGTACCAGACAACTATTCATTGGTGTTGCTGGAGGGATGAACAGATGGTGATTGAGATGGAGAATGAAGTTAAGCAAAATTCTTTTAGGGACAAGTATCTTTGTTCACGCCTCTTCTTTAACTGATTCTTCGAGCAATCCGCTTCAAATCTTATTTCTTCTACTCTTGGAGTTATAATACGACTGATGAAATTCCTAGTATGGTTATGGTTGTAGAATATATTTGTTCAACTTGCAGACGTCGTTTAGCAACATGGTTCCTTTTTGTGACTGCTGAATTATTTCCGCTTTTCTCATGGTATCTTGTTAGAAACAAGGGTGTGCTTAATATTACTCTCCTTGTGAACTTCCATTTGTTGTTTCTTAGAATATTCTTTAGTTTAATAATTTCCTTTATCAGACAAGAAACATGTCGTTGGAAATTGCCATTCACTACTTTATTAGTGAAGGTAGTTAGGATCAAGTGTTGTTTCTTTAATTCTTTAAGCACTATTTCCTATACAACTAAAATTTTTTCTAATAATCCAATCTTGAGCAACCAAGTATTGGAATTTCATTTGTTGAGGCTGAAGTGTAGTGGTAATTAACGAATCAAGGGGTATTAAAGCGGACAATAACCTTGACCTTCACAAGAGTAACAAATGATATTACTTATAGGGACGTTTTTAGAGAATAATTTCCTTCATAAATTGGAGCAACGATTTCACTCTCATTAGTAGCATGCCTCATTTCTCCCTAGCAAGTGTAATCATGATCTTCGGATTGGCTGGGTTGACAACATTTCAAAGAACAATGTATAGGTATCAAATAATGTATAGAAGTAGGTTTTTTGTCTAAGCCATTTCCTTTCTCAGCAAGAATTACGCCAACGTTGGAAATATTTTGTGCTAGTTGCTAAAACAAAAGGTGTGTGTTTGATGATTTTGTTTAATTATGGTGAGCATTTACACCATGGTTATAGATACTAGTAATCGTTTTTCTTGTTAGTTTGTTTTTGCGCGCACTTTTTGAACTTAGGGAAAATGGGGAGTTACGTCGATTGCTATGTAGGGGAAGTGCTTCAGCTAAATACCAAAGATTTGGTTGGGCTTAGACGGGATTATCGTTTCTTAGCAGTTGAGTGTCTTGCGGGGTTTTCACGAAGTAGACGAGGAGTGTTAGCAGTTTATGCCAAGAATCCTCAGCAAGAATAAGTTAATTTAAAGAGAGATACCGAGTATGTTAAAATATCTGAGATGAATGAAAGCATGCATCTCAACCAGATTTATTTGGAGAGAGCCAGAGGTTGACTTCAAGGGGAGTGTTCAAATACAATTGCTATTTGAATAAGTCAATGAATATTAATGAGATTAATGGCAATTAAATCTCATTCAAGGCTGACCTTGTAAATCATAAATATGAAGTGAAAGTTTACATTGAGTAAGGCAGCAACAATTCGAAGAATGAGCTGAAGGTTGGTCATAAAGCTAAATATTTTATTACTCATTACTTTCAGTAGTTGTATTAATGAATTGTATTGTGTCGCAGGCATCCTGCAACAGTATTTATTAGAGTAAAGCCATTTAGATGAGGTCTTGTTGGGTTACAAGGCAACATTTCGTTCTTTAAAATATTATTTTAGGAAAGGTTTCTATGCGGACTAAGTGGTTTTTAGCTCAGTTTATAAGGCAACGTTTCATTCTTTAAAATCTTTTTAATTAAAATTTTCTTATTAAGCAGGGTTAACACGTCGTAAATTTCAACCTAGTGGTTTAACATTCACGAGAGCAACCCGAAGCAATAGAAAAGATCTACAACCAAAATTTTCAACAGTATAAAAATACTACATATATGTTCAACTTAATATGTAGGAAGGGTATCTAAGGTTCTTCTTTCTACTGGCCATATGTATTTATGCATAACAGGTTTACTGTATAGCAAGGATAATGTGTAGTTCGCATACTGCTATGTTCCAAGTAGACCATTCAGTGATGAGTTTTCTTTTAATCTTTGCACCACTTGTTGAAGTCGGTATTCCAAGGCTCTGATGAAGTCGGAGAGGTTGCGATGCTTGTTACTTCTATTTTCTTGAAGCAGTTGATGTAGACGCCACAACAATGTTGACTTGCTCCCAAAATTATTTCAAAAGAATTTGTTGGTGTGTTTTTATTTTGCATAAAGATAAGGAAAGATATACTTCTAGAAAGTGTAACTTAGGAGTAGAGAAAGAAAATTCTACAGAGAAACGAATATACAGATAAGAAGACTAAATCCTACAGATAGGAAAAGAGTATATGTATAACTGATGCTAATCTTTTTAGAAAAATAGGATTTCCAATTTTCCTAGTTTCCATTTTTAACATCCATTTAGAAGTATATAATTACTCTGGTTGTAGCTCAGACTCATGGTATGTATAGTCTAAGTAAAACAACGAGGTGGGTTTTGAAGCATAGTTAAAAATTATCCTTTGGGAAAGGTTACATTCTTAACTAACCTAATGCAGCTTACGTTAGTTTGTTGGTTACCAACATGGTAGGGTCCTGGCCTTGATTTACCTACAAATGGTGTGGTCTCTAGCGAGCTAAGAGTAACAATAGAGGCTATACTACCAGTCTTGATGAGACTTGATTTGTGAAAGGTTAATAACCATGATGGTTACATGGGTGAGAAATTGTACAAAGAGGAGATAAGTTCCCAAAAAGTTCTATGGAGGAAGACACAGATTAAGTTATGTTTCATTATTTATCCTATGGGTCGAGTTTCGATATTCATACATAAAGACAATTTATTATGAAACTTTAACCGTAATGGTCAAGTTACATAAATCAGTCCCAACATTCAAAATAGAAACCAACCTCGGTAGCAAGACATAGCAACAACATATATTGCTCTGTTTACTAGAGCGGAATAATACGTTATGCATAAAGGTTCTTATCTTAAGATAGATCCTAACATATATCCTAATTTTCCGCCTTTTACCGATGGGTGATCTTTGTTTAAATCACGAAGTAGGATCTCGAGCCTTACTTCTACTTTGTCGAGGATAGCGGCGTTGTCGACCTCATTGAAATTGTTGGCGCAGACATTGTAGTCTTCTTGGGTCGGCTTGAAGGATGACAAAGAACTTTGTCTCGATCATCTTGAAACAACAATGACCATAACCACTAGCGACAATTTCTTTTTCAGGAAAGAAGAGTTTGTTTACAAATCAAAATGAATGTAGTGACAAGAGTAGAATCTTAAGAATAAGGAAAGAGTGGCGAGTCTACAATTTGCAAATATAGTAGCTTTTGGAAGTAAGATTTTGAATTCTCATATTCCAATGCTAACGACCATTCTATCTAAGGTTTATCCTACGGTCAATATAGCTCGATACCAACTCTGTGAGACCCGTTAGGATGAGCAGAACCTCCATGTGATTCTTGTGCTATTCCTGGATCAATAGCTAGCACTCACATGTTTACAACAATTGGAAATCACAACCATACAATTTAATAATTAAGCGGAAGCGATTATACAAATAATATTACAACTCGAGAAATATAGCAAAAAGAAGCAATTGCCTTGTAGTGTACCCATCCAATCCGCAGCAACCGACTGCATAAACTTGAGATAGAATACGCCAGGAAGAACCCGCAACCTCGATGGACAACTTCAAGCTGCGTTAACTCATCCACCTACATAATAATTAAGCAAGGGTGAGTACTTTACATTACTCGGCAAGACTTGAGCAAACCTATGATACATGCAGGCCATTTCAAAGGAAAGGCTAATACAGTTCATTTGCATAAAGCGAATTTGAATTTGTAAATCAAGTTATTTGCAAACGGAATTTATAAGAGCATTTGATTGATAACAAATAAGTAAAGCATCATAACACTCACAGTCCTCCATGACGTGAGCGGCGAATCATGAATTCCTGAAATCCAACAATGTCAGCCCTTTGACATAAAACACAGTTGCCAAAACAAATGAAACCAACCCCTTTTGAAAATAATAAACATTTAACTCGCGCAGAGTTCACCAAGACACCCATGACCGCGGGTACGGCTAATCAATTAGATTTAAACTCTGCAGAGGTGTACAACTTTACCCACAAGGAATGATCATCCTTTTTGCAAGATCACACATGCCTCCACTAGGCCATTGTGCTTGCAAAGCGATCATACACACATTTGTTCATTACGGACATGACTTTACACCGGCCGGGGCGTTAACCTCGCCTCAAAACAGAGACACTCACCCAAGCCGTGGATCCACTTTGATACACCAACACAACGTCTCTGTCCATGGCAAAGGCGTACCGTTGCACCGGTTATGCATTTACCCATCTGAAT
Organism: Guadua angustifolia; assembly: GCA_036346375.1. Taxonomy (NCBI): domain Eukaryota; kingdom Viridiplantae; phylum Streptophyta; class Magnoliopsida; order Poales; family Poaceae; genus Guadua; species Guadua angustifolia. The sequence continues at coordinate 22,256,549 of CM070510.1, forward strand.
CGCATGGCGACCCCTAACAAGCAAATCCATAACGGAATGCCTCGCAAGCTCCGCCTACCAATGAGCAAAGCCATGTCCAAATAAGTTAATAGGCTATGGCTAACCCATACTCACCCTCGTGGTTTGTACGGATTTTCTCGGATCAAGCTACACGATGTTCGGTCCTTAGTTGTGACACGGCGACACTTCACCCTACACTACGTGCATTTCCTTATTGCCTGACCGGCTATTGCCAATAATCGCCGCATCAAAGCATAGTTTCATTTTGGGTTTTAATCAAAACTACCCACCAAACGATGCCATTTCCAAGGTTTTCAGAAACAAATGTTGCTTTGATCATGTACATTCTGATTCTAAAGCATGGCTAACACGAATAATATGAGCGATATACCCATGATGACGATAAGTAACGCCTAACCTTAATCTAAGGTTATCAAGGTTCACATTTCATAATCATCAAAGGAGATTCATGTGACAACAGGTATATCTACCAAACCACAAGATAGCAATTTACATAAGGTAAACGCATGCATAAAACAATTTGATGCACAAAGGAATATAAAATATTGGGAGCAATATGGTCAAAAGACGCTTGCCTTGCTTAATCACTGCTTACGACGAAGGCGAGGATTGCGGTTGACGAGGACGACGATGAAAACAGCAACGTCGGGTTCTACACGTCGATCAACGGAAATAAAGCAAAACAACTAACTTCAATAAGAGCGAAAGAAATAGATAACAAATAGAAAGAACAATTAAAACTCTTTACAAGAAACAGGGATTGCTCTTTTATGAATTTATTAATCTTATTTTACGAATTCAAGATGCAAAGATTGTTTGGATTAATAGAATTAATCATTAGTTGCAAAGTTCATTGATTTACTAATCACATTACTATTTGGGTAACATTGCCACCTATGGGTTTTGCTCTATTAGGATTCGATTCAAAGCAAAATGAAATATGAATATTTTCTTATATTGCTGCAGATTATAACTTAAAGATCAATTCTAGACTATTCTTTACATGATTAGCATTTAGATGAGTTACTTTGCGAGTTAATGAAAATGCTTAAATGATTTCATTAGAGTATGAATGGTTAGCTTCTTATCTTTAATTGATTTCACTTAGCATTTGCTTTACGCGGGTTAGACCTTCTGATTTAGGCTACTAGGATTATTTTCATAATATTTGAGAAGGTTCTGGTGATAAAAATAACTTAACTACGGATTCCTTCATTATTACCTAAGTTTATTCATTCACCTTAAGGCCTAAAGAAATGTGATTACTTAGGGTTATTCAGCTATTAAGATTAATATGCAAATCACGATGAAATGAAATTATCTTTTCCTATTTGGGTAGTCTATACTTTGAAGAACACTACTAAACTAGTTCCATAAGTTTTAGGATTTTGGGCGAGACTATAATCTTGTTGCTAAAGCGGTTCATGCTATACTTAAAGACTTCACTATTCAAAATCGACAAGAAAGGGGAGATGACATATTAACAATTAAGGGTTTTGAACTAATAAGAATAATATGCAATCCTTAACGAAGTATGATTCTTTTATAGAATATGATAGTATGAACTTAAATGCAGTGTTTACGAATAGACTTTCTTGATTTTAGTATTTAAACGAGTTATGTTATCTATCGTTGAAATAGCATAAATGATCCCATTTGCAAATCTTAAATCGGCCAAGTTTAAATCTAAATTTCCAACTACGCGATACCTGATTCTAGATCCATTTTTCAGGTATTAGCAGAGGATCTTCTAGAAATGTTTTAAAGCTGGTTTGGCATTATTTTAACTTTAATTGCAATAGATTAACTGTTTACTTATGGTTATAACTAACATCTCCTTTCATTAAAAGAATGCTAATTGAGTTTGATTCTAAGTATTTATGCACACATGGGCTCTTCTTTGTTTCGATATCCTATTCAAAGTGTTGTTACCATTTTACGAGCTATCATGCTATTATTTTGCTAATGGTTACAACATGGTTAATTAAAGATGGCAAAGCAACCAATATAAACTTAATTCAACAATTGAGCATTTTTACATGTTTGAGTTTATTATGATTCCAGGGCACATATAAATTTATGTAATGATTATTGGAATTACATTTCTTTGAATACAACATCATCCATAATAATGTTTGTTCCTAAATTTAACTTTACTAACTGTTTTGTGACTCAAGAATTAAGCATTTTGTATATTTGAATACATTCTGATCCTAAACTCTCATGAATATTTATTTCATCATTCCATTACTTATTTTACACAAATGCTCATTAAAACCATATTAGCCCATAATCAAAGTTTAATATAAATAATAATCTTTGTAGTTCAAGAATTGAATTCTTTTGCATATTTGGATTCTTATGGATTTTAAATGAATATAGAAATTTACTCTACTAAAATTGGATCAAACATTCACAAATTATTATCATTTGATTTTACAGTTGGAAAATGGTAGGAAATAACAATGCGCTTTCATTCACGAGGCGTCTTCTCCTACCTCCATTTCGATTCCTTGAGTGAAGACAGAAAAGCAGGATGGAACTAGGGCTGAGCAGCGAGGTTCTCCGGTGGATCTCCGGCAAATCGAGGGCACAGAGAGTATCAAGCCTGACAAGGCAAACTCGGAGGTGCAGTCGATTCCGTCGGAGGAGGCCGGAGGCGAGCTGCAGCCGAGGTCCAGCGGCGGCGGAAATGGCGGCTCGTGGAGGAAGAAGACAAAGGCATTAGAGACTGAATCGGTAGCATTGTGAGCATCAGGAGGTGTTAGAGGTTCCGTTTTCGAGATTCACGGAGGAAAAGGTGGAAGAGCTCAGCCATACAGGCGCTGAGCTGAGGAAGAAGAAGGCGGCGACTCAATTTCACATGGAGGAGACCAGGTTTTCTTGAGGGCTTTTGATCCTCCGCGCTTGCTAATGCTTTGGCTCAAAGCAATTTGGAAATGGTTGGCTCTATTGCTCGATTTGATCTCGGCTCCGAGCTTCAGAGGATTTCGGCCATGGCAGAAATGGCGAGGAGGTTATTGGCTTGAAGAGAAAGGGAAATAGATGAGGGAGGAGTTGAGCACTGCCTCTGGTGTTTACTGAGGTGCAAGGAATGGCTGAGGGATTGAGCAGATGGCCCGGTTTAGTTGAGCTAATCTCGGCTGTGAGTTTCACCAGACACGACAAGGCTTCGTGGCGGCAATCGACGAAGGTATGGGCAGCTGAAGCTTCGAGCGAGGTGCGTCGTGGCTGAAGTAGGGTGATGCGGACACTGGTGATGCGTTGAATCGGTGAGGTTCACTGGCGTGAGCTCGACTGGTTTCATCGCTTCGGGAGTTCCTCTGCTCGGTCGCACGAACAGGGAGAAGAAGGAGCTGACAGGCGGGGCCAGGGGACCAGCAGTCAGTGAAGTGAGCGCCAAAAGAAATGATTTCGGATTTTATTGGGCTGCCAAATGGGAGTAGAAAATATCCAAACTTTTTGAACATGGTCTTTGAACATATTTTGATGTCTGGTAAAATTTTGAGATTAAACTAAGTAACCGAAAAATTGATAATATTCTGACAACAGTGATGGCTCCTAATTACTTATTTCGGATTCCTATTTTTAATTGAGATCAATTGAAGTCTATTATTTTTGAAATTTTGTTTTTCTAAAGTATTTGATCTCAGAATGCTTCTGTAAAATTTTCAGCTCAAAATATGGTTGCATTATTTTATGAAAATTCTGACATTGCAAATTCTAGATTTTCAGGGTTTCTGTTTTTAAATTTCAAAAAGTACTAAAACACATTATTAATTTATAATATTTTTATCAGAGGTATATATTGCATTGAGTATTTCATGATAAATTTTTCAGCTCCAGATAAAATTTATAAATATTTTATAAATTCTGACAATGCATTGTTTTGATTTAAAAGTTGTCTTTTCATTTTATATCTTCATTTGTTTATGCATAAAATTTCAATTGATGGCTAAAATGATTTAATGGAATGATTAGGGTTCTCATGACAAATTTTCCAAATTTTTACTTTTTGTTTCATGGCCTTTTCTCCTTTACTTGATTTTACTTGCAACACAAAATCCAAGAAAATCAAATAAAAATCAATAATGCCAAGAAAACTCAGAAAGAATAATATTCAAATTCAAAATACTGATTTTTATTTTATTAAAGTTTTGGGATGTTACAGATCTACCCCCCTTACAGAAATCTCGACCCCGAGATTTAGCGGGCCTAAGGGAAATCATTTCTAAAAGAAGTCAGGAAATTCCTCCTTGAGTCGATCTTCTCGTTTCCAAGTTGCTTCTTCTTCAGGATGAGTGCTCCGCTGAATCTTGATCATCTTGTGGAATCTATTACGAGTATGACGTTTAGTTTCTCTTAAGATTTTTAATCAGATGCTCCCGATAGGTTAAATTGGGTTGTAGATCGATTTCATTTAGCTGAATGAGCTCAGAAGGAAGATGAAAACATTTCCTTAATTGTGATACATGAGAGACATTATGAACACTAGATAGTTGAGATGGTAACTCTGATTTATATGTTTTTTTTTCTTGTCTTCAACAATATGATATGGCTTAATATATCGTAGTGCCAGGTTACTTCGGATGTGGAAACAGTGAATACCATGAACCTTGTAATTCTTGAGGACGGGATAGATTTGGGAATTCTTTATCGGAGGTGACTTATCGTTACTGTTGATCCATCGTCTTCATTGCAATTGCTCTCTTGGACCTTCGTCTTGCGATTCCAAGTTGACGTCTTGAAGAAATAGAGAAGAGAAATCTATTTGAGTTTTAGGTAGCGGACAAGAGATACTAATACTTTCTACGTCTCTTTTGTTTGTATCACCAGTATTGTTTAACAAGGATAATTTAATTTATAGAGTGGCATGTGGTATATTTAGAATTTTTGAGGCGAAGGAAAGGCTGCATTGTCATTAGATTCATTTGGGAAAGACCGAATGTTTAATATGGAGAAAGGTATTTGAATACAATGGTTGGTCTGTATAATTCAACATCAGTTGACGAAGTGAGCTGAGCATAAAGGTCATTTCGGTTGACCTTAAATTGAAAACAAGATAGTGATAATCCAATGATTGGATTGAGGTAAAAAATTATAAGATGATCTGATGGTTTGATTCGTTTGATCACCTTAGCGACAAAGGGTTTTCATTTCCTTTGAATTCAAAATTATGAAGAAAGGAATTGCACAGAATCAAAAGATTGATTGCGGAATTGAATACACAAGGCGTACTCAATATCACAACAAGTCTGGATACAATTACATGAGAAAGAGGTTTACATTTAGAGCGATATCGAGGCGAGGATTGTTTTGGGTTCTTGATGTTTTCTAAGGTCCTTGAGACAGTTTAGAAATTACTGATGTCATACAATAAATGATCAAGAATGACTAGGACCAAGGAGTAGATCATGGAATTAAACTTGAATCCTGGCAGAGTTCAATTACATAAATATTGTACCTAATACTACATATGGCGAGATCATATTGTCTTTCCGATTTTTAGTACCGACAACTATTCATTGGTGTTCTTTGGAGGGATGAGCAGATGGTGATTGAGATGGAGAATGAAGTTAAGCAAAATTCTTTTAGGGACAAGTATCTTTGTTCACGCCTCTTCTTTAAGCGATTCTTGAGCAATCCGCTTCAAATCTTATTTCTTCTACTCTTGGAGTTATAATACGTTGATGAAATTCCTAGTATGGTTATGGTTGTAGAATATATTTGTTCAACTTGCGGGCGTCGTTTAGCAACATGGTTCCTTTTGCATTATAAGTCATTATCACTGACTGATTCATGCAACAGATCACATCCAATGTCTGGACATACAATCTCAACGATTACACTAAGTAATTCATTATCAGTCAGCTACACAATCATAGCAGATCATACATACAAAGTCATGATAGTACATGACCTAATAATCTATTAATCACTACATAGATCTGCATATCACCTAAGCTGTACATTCATAGACATCATAGCCATATCAGGCATCAATTGACAATGATACACAGTATAAAAATTGCAAAGATCAGTTCAGTAGATTAAATTAAGCAGCAATACTCATAGAGCTGATTACATACACATTAATATAGAAAGATCAGCATTAATAATATGACATTCATAGTTATTTCAAGGTGCATGAACATTAAATAGTATACACACATATAATCATAGGATAATATTCAAGAGATATATACAATATTTAATAACTGTAAATTCTATATTGTACATATTACATTCAATTATAATGATAATTATGCAAATATATGCATATACTATAATAATGAATTAATAAGATTAATAAGACATATTCTATATTAATTTAGTATTTAATCTAATCTGCATGATCATATAGAATAATTATATTTCTTTAATGATTAATTAATATAAATACATAGAATTTACTATATTATTACTAGATATTAGATTATAATATCTATTAATATAATGTAATTCAAATTATTTGAATATATAACTAGATTGATTATTTTATTAGCAATTATATTTTATATAATTCATATATATATATAGTAATTATTAATATATATATTGTATGTTACTTTTGATTATAATGTCAATTATTATCAAGATCATTTGAATTATCTTCTAAATTGAATATATCTATTATAATCTAATTAATTTATGAATTATTATTAATATATTATTCATATCATTTCATATATAATATAATTATAATTATATAAATCTATTATAATAATGTAATTATGCTTAATCTATTATCAATTATGCATTACTATTAATCACTATAATTATATAATAATAATCAGTCATATCATATCAATGATTAATTGATCATAAGTTTAGATATTAAATTAACTATAATTAATATCATTTATTAATAATAATGAATATATGAATTATATTGCTAATAATATATTTATATTGATTTAAATGAGTATAATTGATCAGATACTAGTATGAATGATTCAGTAGATGATGCGTTAATAAGATTGACTGATGCAGATAGCGACTATGAAGATTGATGATTGATAGTATGATTCGAAATGTATAATGATTGATGTCTAGTCTATTCTAGTTAATCGTTAATATAAAATGAAATCTAAGTAGTAGTATATTTGGATCATTGATCAGCTTAATGTATGGTTTCTATATTTGATACATGTTGATAGCAAGATATAAATGATCAAATTTAGTATATTAAAGTAAATATTAATATTTCATGAGTATTATTATGAATTATAATGATCTTGAGTATATATTAATATTATTTGATCTTAACAATTAGTCTAGAATACAATGTATTAATCTTATGTCATCAAATGTCAATATAGTCTTATTATGTATAATTAATTATATATTAGATATTATAAAATTAGATTATAATCAATAATGTCAATGCGATTCTGAATTTGAGATAAATATAATGAACTATATAATTAAGCTAGATATTTTAGTAATATTTTATTAGATGATAAATTATATGAGAATTCAAATTCAGTATTAGATTTTATTTGTCATAATTTAAATTTTACAAGTTGAACTACTTATTATTATATAATCATCAATTAATTTAAATCTTATAAGATTGATTTATCTCATAATTAATTGCATATTTCGTATTTTATATTATTATATTGGATGAATATTTATTACAAATGTTTATTATATTTTAATATCTCAATTAAGTATATTCGATTAGATGAAATCATAATAGAATATTAGACAAAGTAATTAGTTTATTAGTTAGTTATAAGTTTATTGCATTAGTTATATGATACAAATTGTCAGATATATTGATATGATATCTATATAGTGAAATCAAATGTTATAATCATGTAAGATCAAGTATTTATGTTTTGATAACATGAATAGTGAGACAATTGGTATATCATGATACTTAATGAATATCGCTAATCATTTGGATTAGTATATCAGAAGCTGTATTGATTATGTTAATTGATCTTATTTCTTGTATTCAATAATAATGTTTAGTAATCAATATTTGATCAAATTATAAAAATTGATTTAACGAAAATTTGAAGTATTTTCAATTGTAATTAGTAATCATTTGTTCTGAATCTGTTAATTAATTGTAGATTTAGATATTAATGTAGTTTATTGATTAAGTAATACTTAGTCATGTATTAAATATTTGAATTGATATAGTATCGAGTTTATTTAATATTCTAATGATTGCTATATAGTTATCTTTTTGAAATTTTCGATTTATAGCATTATTTAATTGATTATTCTGATATGTGTAAATTGATTGTACTAGATGTTTGAAAGTATTTGTTATATTGTTAAATATTATATTAGAATATGTTATTGTTAGATCTTAAATTGCATTATATGATTGTCAATTGATTCAAATAGTTAAATTAGTATGAATTCTTTACGATTATTATAAGAATAGTATGTTATTAATGAATTATTTACAATTAATATCAGATTTAAATGTTTTAAATGTTTAATTAGTTTTATTAATAGTGATAACAGATGTAGATAGATTACATTGATGGATTCTATAATTAGCTAGAATGCAAGATCATATAGATTGCTTAGAGTTCATTTGAGTTGTAGATTGTAAGTAACATTGAGTGATTAATTAAGAATTTGGATGTTACGAGTTAATATCTTAAATTATTTATCTTATTTATATGTAATGTAATTCTTGAAATGTATTATGAATTATAATAATTCTAGATATATTATATTGTTACATAATTTAAAATTATAGCTTTGATATTTATGAGTTTAATTAAATTGATTGTAATAATTTTATTAAATGTGATTAGATGGTAATATCTTGACATTAAGGTATATGATTCATTAATGTTATGTATTCATTAAGTAATACTATATTAGAATACAAATGGTAATGTAAGTAATATGATTCAGATATAGATAGTAAATCTTCAATTGATTATAGATTACAATAATATTAGTAGTTTTAATTAATTAATTTATAGCTTATTAATTAAGTAATGTAATTAAATATATAAGTTAATTATTTCATTGTACTCTAAATAGTAATTAATTTTATTACTGGATGTATATAATTAACATTATGAAAATTTGAATTTGAAATGATTAATAAGTGAGGCTATCTTAATCCATTTTATTATATAAATATTAGTTAAATTGATCTATATAAGTAAATAAAATTAATTTTTAAAATAATTAATTTTTGATATTGATAATTAGTTAAGATAAGAGTTATAATTTAAAAGTAATATTTATTATAAATTTCAATGAATTTAACATAGTTCAATAAAATTTATAAATATTTTATAAATTCTGACAATGCATTGTTTTGATTTAAAAGTTGTCTTTTCATTTTATATCTTCATTTGTTTATGCATAAAATTTCAATTGATGGCTAAAATGATTTAATGGAATGATTAGGGTTCTCATGACAAATTTTCCAAATTTTTACTTTTTGTTTCATGGCCTTTTCTCCTTTACTTGATTTTACTTGCAACACAAAATCCAAGAAAATCAAATAAAAATCAATAATGCCAAGAAAACTCAGAAAGAATAATATTCAAATTCAAAATATTGATTTTTATTTTATTAAAGTTTTGGGATGTTACATCTACTGACCGTCCGACTACTCTATTGGTCACCCAGACTAGTCTACTGGTCTCTCAACTGCATAAACTGGTCTCTCAACTGTGTGAACTGGTCTCCCGACTGTTTGCTATCTGTGTGAACTGGTCTCCAAGCAATTTGAGTTTAAATTGGGGTGTGTTAGAAAAATAAAGTTTAAAATTTTGATTTTAGCTTCCGCGCAATCATTCACCCCCTCTGATTGCTACATTAGTATATTTCGATCCTACAAGTGGTATCAGAGCAAGGTTTTTCTAATTAATCTTAACTGGTGATTAGAAACCGTAGCGATGGATAGGTATTCGACAAAACCTTGTATTTTCGATGGTATTGATTTTCAGTTTTGAAAAGCAAAGATGGAGGTATACATTCAAGCTCAGGGCTTTGCAATCTGGGAGAAGGTATACAAGCCATATCAAGTTCCTGAGAATGATCAAGTCAATTAAACCAATCAAATACATGCTGAAGCAAATAGCAAAGCACGAAATTTGATCATCCAAGGATTGGGAAGAAGTGACTTTGACCGCATGATCCATCTCAAATCTGCATATGAGGTATGGAAATCTCTTTGTGATTATCATGAGGGATCTAACACTATCAAAGAGGTTCATCAAAATATATATAAGAAAGAATACATGCGATTTAAGATGAAGACTGGTGAGTCACTAGATGATTTCTTTGCACGATTCAATAAGATTCTTAGCAATTTAAGTGTTGTTGGTGTTTTCTTTGATGAAGCTACTAATGCTAGATAACTGCTTGGTGCATTAGACATGTCTATTTGGGAGATGAAAGTTACATCCATTAGAGAATCAACTGTCATGAGTTCACTCACTGTAGATGTTCTTTTCTCTAAATTAAAAACTCATGAATTGGATGTTCTTGTCAGGAAGAATGATCATAAATCAATTACATTGACCTCCCAATCTAGCATGTCTCAGAATAATACTTCTTCAAGTTTTACTTTGTCTTCCTTGTCTTCACTAACCGATGAACAGATTGAGGAATTTCCAGAAGAAGACTTGGCATTACTCTCTTCTCGTTTTAATAAAGCTTTGCAGAATGTGAGAATGAGGAAGAGAGTTGGTGGTGGTCCTCCAAGATGCTACGAGTGTGGTGATTTCAACCACATTCGTTCAAATTGTCCTAAACTTGCAGATAAAGCATCAAGGGAGGAGAAGGACAAGGACAAAAGAAAAGAGAAGAAGAAATTCTCTCCAAGTGATAGAAAGAAGAAGAGCTTCATCAACCGCAGAGTTGTTCACCGAGTCCTTTCTGCTCTTGAACAAGTCAATTTGAGCGATGTGAATTCGGAGAGCAATAAAGATGACACAACAGCTCTAAGCAAGCATGAATTGACAGGGTTGTGTCTCATGGCTAGAAGTGATAAAAGCTTCACTGAGGACGATCATGACAGCGACTTCAATGAGGTAGAACCTTCTTACGATGAATTAGCTATTGTTATTGCTCGTCTTGGTAAATTGCTTGATAAACGCGACAAGAAAATTAAGAAACATGATGTTGTTGTGGAATCTTTGAATGATGAAATTGCTAGACTTAAATCTTTGATTCTTGATGATGATGCTTGTAAATCATGTGACTTAATTTACATTGAGCTCACTTCACTCAGAAAAGAACATGTTTCTTTGGTTGAGCAAGTTAATGCTGAAAAGAAAGAATATGAGAAACATGTTAAAAACGCTAGTTGTTCAACTACTGATTTGCATGATTCAACTCTATATTCTAAATGCTCCATTTTAGAATTGAAGTTGCATGATGCAAATGCTAGGGTTTCTCAAATGACAGATGCTCTGCTCGCTCATGAGGTTCTTTCATGCTCAACTTGTCGCAAGCAAAAAGGAAAAATGGACATTTTCTGTAATAATTGTTTAACTCTTTCATGAAAGGTTGATTATTTGGAAAAATCTTTAAAACGTTTCACTAAAGGAAAGAAAAACCTAAATATGATTTTGGATCAATTAAGAGTCATCACTCATAACAAAGGTTTAGGTTTTGATTCTTATGCTCATCATAAATCATATGCTCCCATTGTTGTTAAGGCACTTGAAAGTGGAAATTTTGAAATTGTCAATAAGCCTAAGAAATTTTTTTTTAAGTCTGCTGGTGTTTTGCCTTCTACTGTGATGAATGCAAATGTTACTTCTGTTTCTAAAGCTAAACATCATATTAAGTACACTTGCACTCATTGTGGTAGAGAGGGACATTTAGTAGATTTTTGCTTTAGACTTGCCAAACAGCAAAAGAAAGAAAAGGCTAAGGCTATGTCTAATTTCAGGAAGGCACATTTTATTCCTTATTTTGTGCCTAGGGTGATGCAAACACCTTTTGTTGCAAGAAACACGGGAAAAGGCAAAATTGATTCTGTACACAAGCATTCTCGTGTTGTGCCTACTCGTCGTGTGTCTCAGTACTGGATTCCTAAATATCTTATTTCTAACCCCAGTACTGAGGTCTCGACATTCTCTATTTTTATGTAGGTTTCTCGCACGAGGAAGGAGAACATTTGGCTAGTTGATTCCGGATGCTCACGCCACATGTCCGGTGATAAAAATTGGTTCTCCTCCCTCACTCGTGCATCTCGTGCTGAAAGTGTTACTTTTAGAGATGTGACTTCCACTTCTATTGTGGCAAAAGGTACAGTGAAGGTAAGTGACAAGTTTATGTTTAAGGATGTGGCTCTTGTTGAGAACTTGAAATACAACTTGCTTTCTGTCTCTCAAATGATTGTTGAAGATCTCGAAGTATGTTTCAAGAAAAATGAATGCAAAGTTTTAGATGCTTCAGGTGATCTTGTATTCAGGATTTCACGCTTTGGAAGAGTTAAAGCTGATTTTAATGCATCACTTTCTTCTAAGCATAGGTGTCTAGTTGCCAATGTTTCTAAAGATTTATTCTTTTTGCACCGTAGACTTGGTCACGTTGGTTTTGATCATCTTACTCGTGTAAGTGGTTTAGATCTTATACGTGGCTTGCCTAAGCTTAAGGGTGATAGCGATTTAGTATGCTCTTCTTGTAGACATGGTAAGATGACTGCAGGTTCACATCCACCTCTTACCATGGTGATGACAAACGCTCCAAGACAGCTACTACATCTTGACACGGTTGGACCTTCTCGTGTTCAATCTTTTGGAGGCAAGTGGTATGTACTGGTTATTGTTGATGATTATTCTACATACTCTTGGGTTTATTTTATGGTATGTAAAGATGAGGCTTTTAGTCATTTTAGAAGTCTTGTTACTAGATTATCTGTTAATCACCCAGAAGCACTTAGAGCTATCAGAAGTGATAATGGAACTAAGTTTAAAAATTCTTCTTTTGATCACTTTTGTGTTGAGAAAGGAATTATCAATTTTCTTCACCAAGAGTGCCTCAGCAAAATGGTATAGTTGAAAGAAAGAACAGAATCTTGGTTAAGATGGCTAGAACTATGCTAGATGAACATCACACTCCTAGGAAGTTTTGGGCTGAAGCAATCTCAACTGCATGCTATGTTTCTAATAGAGTGTTTTTGAGATAGAAGCTAGGCAAGACTTCTTATGAGCTTCGTTTTGGTCATAGGCCTAGTGTATCTCATTTTAGAGTTTTTGGATGCAAATGCTTTGTCTTGAAATCTGGAAATCTTGATAAATTTGAAGCTAGATCAACCGATGGTATTTTTCTTGGATATCCTGCTCATACTCGTGGCTATCGTGTACTTGTTTTGGAGACTAACAAAATTATAGAAACCTGTGAAGTTACTTTTGATGAGGCTACTTCTGGCACTAGTCCAATTGATGCAGGTACAGATGCATATGTTCAGGGGGAGAGCATTTTTCTTGATGATGATGATGATGATGTTGAGGATGAAGTGTTGATCCCTATTGCACAACCAACTATAGCACTTTTAGCACCTACCACTACATCACCTATAGTTGAACATCCTCAAACCATAACATCTTCTGTACATGCTGAAAATGAAGAAGGAGAAGGAGAAGTTTATGAAGTTACAACTCCTTTGCACATTCAAAAGAGACATCCACCTAAACAAATAATTGGAGATTTGAATAAAAGAGTCACCCGATCCAGGTTTACTGATTCTGATTCTCATGCTCACTCTGCTTTTGTTGCTTCTTTTGAACCCAAAGATATATCTCATGCATTAACTGACGAATTTTGGATCAATGCCATGCACGAGGAATTAGAGAATTTTGAGCGTAATAAAGTCTGGAAACTTGTTCCACCTCCTCCTGATTTTAATATAATTGGAACTAGATGGGTTTTCAAAAACAAACAAAGTGAGGATGGTGTTGTTGTCAGGAATAAAGTTAGATTGGTTACTCAAGGATTTACTCAAGTTGAAGGTTTAGATTTTGATGAAACCTTTGCTCCTGTTGCTAGAATTGAAGCCATTAGAATTCTCTTAGCATTTGCTGCATCTAAAGGTTTTAGATTGTATCAAATGGATGTGAAAAGTACTTTTCTTAATGGCTATATTAATGCGGAGGTATATGTTAAGCAACCACCTGGTTTTGAAAATCCCAAGCATCCAGACCATGTGTTCAAATTGTCAAAAGCTTTGTATGGATTAAAATAAGCCCCTAGAGCATGGTATGATAGGCTAAAAACTTTTTTACTTGAAAAGGGGTTTTCAATGGAAAAAGTTGACAAAACTCTCTTTTTACTCAAGCAAGGCACTGATCAACTATTCATTCAGATTTATGTTGATGATATTATCTTTGGTGGTTCCTCTCATGCTTTAGTGTCTAAGTTTTCAGAAACCATGAGGAAGGAATTTGAGATGAGTATGATGGGTGAGTTAACTTACTTTTTAAGACTGCAAATCAAACAAATGAAGGAATGTACTTTTGTTCATCAAAGTAAGTACACAAAAGATTTGCTTCGCCGCTTTAGGATAGAAAATTGCAAGCCGATCATGACACCCATGGGAGGCACTTGCACACTTGATCTGGATGAAGATGGTGAGATGGTTGATCAAAAGGAATGTAGAAGCATAATAGGTTCACTTTTATATCTCACTGCATCAAGGGCGGATATTCAATTTGCTGTGTGCTTGTGTGCTCGCTTTCAAGCTTTCCCGCGTGTTTCACATCGACAAGCTGTCAAGCGGATTTTTAGGTATCTCCACGATACTCAAGATTTTGGCATATGGCTTTCTGCTTCCTCATGCATTAGTTTAAGAGCATTTTCTGATGCTGATTTTGGAGGTTATAGAATTGATAGAAAAAGTACATCTGGTTCATGTCACTTCTTGGGTAATTCTCTTATTGCATGGTCATCTAGAAAACAATATTCATTGCACAATCAATCAATTGAATCAATATGTGGTCAGCATTGCTAGTTGTTGTTCTTAAATTCTTTGGATAGTAGCTATACTTAAAGATTATGGGGTTAATTTGGATAGTGTTCCTCTTTTGTGTGATAACACTAGTGCAATATGCATTGCTAAGAACCCTGTGCAACATTCTAGAACAAAACACATTGAGATCAGATTTCACTTTCTTAGAGATCATGTATAAAGGGGAAATATTGTGCTTCATTATGTGGATACTGAACATCAATTGGCAGACATTTTCACAAAACTTTTGTCTTCTTCTCGTTTTGTTTTTATGCAGGGAGAACTTGGGTTTCATCCAGTGGGATATTTTTGAGGGGGAGTTTTTTTGAAGTTTTTGTAATATTTTGTAACATACTTTTTATTTTTTGTGTTTCTTAAATGAAAAACAAAAAATGAAAAACAAAAAAATACTGAGCATTGTATTTCATACACATATGTCATTTGAAGCCATGTTTATGTTTCAAGATCTTTGCAACTTCATGTTCATGCACATATGGTGTAGTTTATGACATGATTATTTAAATGGAATAACAACTTGAATTAAATCTTGTCATGGTTGAACTTTCTTGGCTATCTTGATCCTGCTCAAAAAGTGTTAAATATGAAAGTTAAGTGCTAAAGCTAAAAGAGTGATTGTTGATAAATGCAAGAACAAGGTTATGTAGTATCGCATTTTTTCTTTACGAGACTGCTTATCATTGCACTTTGATATGAACTTGGAAGAAGTTGTGTATGACTGAAACCATGAAACCTTAAGCTTGTGACTGCTTGGCATGGTTGAAAAGTAAAGCTGATGGTGCATGTAATTCCTTGCAATTGTTATTGTTGCAATCAATTAATGAATCAGTTTTTCAAGCACAAATAAAGTGCACAAAAAAAATTCAATGTCTTCAGGTTTTAAGATTGTTGAGAAAGGGAGATCATGCCATGCAAAAAAAAATCATTAATAGTACTTGATTTCTAGTTATGCTTACTCTACATTGTTTATGTGTAGATTTGAGGGTGCAAATACTTTTGATAGTGTGACTTATAATGCTCAGTACATAAAAAAACAAACTAAAAATAAACAAAAATAAACAAAAATTTTATTCTCTCTTTTGTATTCTTGATGAATCCATTGTCAAAGGGAGAGAATTTTGGAGGCAAAAGGGGAGAATGTTGGAGATTTTTGGACACATATCGCATATTCACATACATTTTTCTTCTTTCATATATTTTCTTTTTAGGGGGAGATTATTTCTTCTTTTTAGGGGGAGATTTTTCACTTTGTTTTGGTTTTAAAATAAAATTTCTTTAAAATTTTCTTGTGAGGTGAATGCCAATGTTCAGTTCTAAATGGTGTTACCAATGTTTTCATCAAGGGGAAGATTGTGAAATCATGTGCTGAAAAATTGGCTGAGTAATGCAATTGGCATTGCAAAGTGGTTGTGATTATAGCATGTGTGGTGCTTGTGCATATGCTGGTGATAGCATAATGATGGTTTTGCTTAATGCAACGCGCTCGTGTGGGTGGTTGCATGGATTGACTTTGAGTCAAGTCGTGGACTTGTGCTCGGATTTGTTTAATATGCTGGTGATAGCATGATGATGGTTTTGCTTGATGCAACGCACTCGTGTGAGTGGTTGAATGGATTGGCTTTGAGTCAAGTCGTGGACTTGTGCTCGGATTTGTTTGTTTGTTTATTCATGTGCAGGTGTTGCTCGAGGGCGAACGTGGTCGATGACGAGACCGGAACTAGGTTCATGGAAGAACTGAGGTTCGGGACTAGATTCAGGGAGGAATCGGGGTCTTGGTGGTCGAGGATGTCATGCGGGACGTTCGGGCTAGAGAACATGCACATGAAGGCTGGTTAGTCACGTAATTACAGCATGTTGGCTATACATGCGTGCAAGAATTGTTTTTGGCTATGTTGGGCTAGGTTGAGATGTATACGAACTTTTTTCATGTGGGAAGTGGAGTTGTATTCAATCTCTTTATGTTTGCTCTATATAAATAGGGGGAGGTGTCTCCTTTTTATGTAGAGAGTAAGGGTTTAGAGTTTGTACTCTTTCGTTTGAGTACTATAACCAGATCAAAAATAAAGATCTTTCTTGCATCTCCAGCGGCTGGCAATTTTTCATTTTGCTCTTGGCTCCGGCATAGTTGATCGATCGCTAGAAGTTTTGTCCGTCGCAGCAGTCACGAAGTTCATCACGGAGTTCGTTTTTTTGCAAAGGTAATATCTCAAGATCCATGGGTCCGATCGAGTTGATTCTTTTTGGGTTAGCTTCAGAATTAAGTCTAGTTCCTACAGTTAAAAGTTCACATCAATCCAACAGTGGAATCTTTAGGAATTTATATTTTTGTGAACTAGTCACCAGTCTACTTGCCTGGTCGCCCGACTGGTCACCTAGATTTAGTCATCTTGCGAAGAACATAACTTTAGATTCGTAGATTCGATTGATTTGATTCTTCTTGTGTGAGCTTTGTAATTGAGTCTGTTTTCTATAGTTAAAATTTCACATCGATCTAATAGTTGGATCGTCGGGAATTACTATTTTAGTGAATGTGTATCAGTCTGCTCGCTCAAACTGCTCGCCTGGTCGCCCGACTGCTCGCCTGCTCGACCAAGCTACTCACCTGCTCGCCCAAACTGGTCGCTCAAGTGCTCTACTGGTCGCCCAAGTGCCCTACTGGTCGCCCAAGTGGTCTACTGGTCGCCCAGACTGCTCTACTGACTGTCCGACTGCTCTATTGGTCGCCCAGACTAGTCTACTAGTCTCCCAACTGCATAAACTGGTCTCTCAACTGTGTGAACTGGTCTCCCGACTGTTTGCCATCTATGTGAACTGGTCTCCAAGCAATTTGAGTTTAAATTAGGGTGTGTTAGAAAAACAAAGTTCAAAATTTTGATTTTAGCTTTCACGAAATCATTCACCCCCTGATTGCTACATTAGTATATTTCGATCCTACACTATGAGTAAACCAAACCTTGAGTGTTATGTCTATTTAGAATGCTAGGCACATGAAACATGGATACATATGCATACCAATCTTAGATACATACACATATACGTACCTATCTTGATACATATACATAACTCTCAAATTTTATAAGAAAGTACTATATTTCCATCGCTTGATACCTAGCTTGATATATATCCCATACATGTGATCATTTGCTCGATCTTTTGTTTCTTTGCTTTCTTTATCTCTATCTTAAGAAAAAAAAGAAGACATGAATAATATTAGCCCCCATGAATTTACGCATCTGTAGTGCATTTTAATTATGCTATTTTCTTATCTCACAATCAAATATGTTAAGCACAGATATGGACATCACGTTGGCTCAGAGTGTTGAACCCAACAAAGTCAATCCATCCATAGTGACCCAATATAAAAGCTGAATGTCTCTTGGCCAATCGACATGCAAGGTCATGTCTAGAGGGAGGAAGCACATAATTGAAGAGTTTAGTCCGACTAGGGTCCCGACAGCTCCATAGAACACAACTGCTTCACTCTGAATCGCATATGGCATACTTGCAAGGGAATAGGTGTTGATCGCCGTATCGGGATCCATACCCTTTGCAAAAATAATAGACGAGTGAGCCTAAAATTGGGTGCTAGCGAGAATTAAGATGACTTCGTTGGTGCTAAGGCTTGTTTCACGGTTGGTGCTAAGGCCTGTTCCACACTGGTCATCGCCAGTGTGACTAGTGGGTTGGCCCCAGCACCAATTGGAGTAGCCACATCCCAATCCACAGAAGAATCAGAAGTAGCTGCCTCAAGACTAAAATAAATAAATTTTTTAAGATTATGAAGATAAATACTCAGAAACAAAGATATCCATAAGAAAGGTACATACCTGCAATGAAGTCTTGAGTCCATATCCCAGGAAATTAAAGGGAGCAATGATGTTACGACATCTAGGATGGAGGTCTTCTTTGCCCTTTGCCCTCTTTATAATCAGAGGAACATTATCCTTTGAATCCCCACTCTACCTTACACAGAAGGAAATGAAGGAAGATGTCTATATGCTCAATTCCAATTGCAGTTGAACTATTTTTTATAGCGCATCTGGGATGAGGTCCTCGATTGCATCTCCACGACGAACACAACCCTCTTGTCTTGTGCTTGGGACCGATTGTGCGCACGCCTAGAGTGTATAGCGTTTGATGGTACCAAGGCTAGACTAGTGCTAGTCGGATCAGCACTAGTCCCAACGGTAATTTGATCTATCACCTTTGAGGCACCTCTGGTTGAGGTCCTCATATTTTTGGTCGGCAGAGCCAAAGCTGAGACCTCACAATGGTCAGCAGCTCATTTCTGACCATGCATCTAAAAGAACAAGTTCAACTATCAGCATTAAGGCAATTAGCAAAAAATTAACTAAACAAATTTTCTTGGTACTCACCATAATGCGTTCACTGATGAACTCACCAATTTGTCCAATCATACTAGATGGCTGGTTGTCCAAAGTAGCCTGATCAGACACGTCAGAGGAAATGCGCAGCATATACGCAATCCTTGACTAGGACTCCTCGGCTGTCAGAACTGATAGGGGATAATACCTAAGAATGTTAGTAAATTTCTCTTAATAGAAATGAAAAGGTTGGTAACTGAAATTCTCTTACCTCCAGGTTAATCCTTAGAAGGATCCTAATCACCTTCTATTCTCCAAGTGAATCTGAATTGTCTCTTCAGGAGGCTCACCTTATGGTACAGAAAATTGAAGACGATCTTTTGCCCCGACAAGTCTCCTTTCACCAATTTAGCAATGACCTTAATAATGTCATTTTCCTCATTGGTAGAGACTAGAGAATCCTTCTCCCTCTTTGCTTCTACCCTTGTTCATATTGTGGCCGCTTTCTCGGTGAATCGGAGATAGTTACCCCAAGGATTTCGGAGTAAAATCACTCCCGCACGGTAATCATGCCATGTGTCTTTGGTCAGGAGTGGGGATAATGAGAAGTCATTTTATTTTGGAGCTTAAAATAAGTGCTCCTAAAAATATCTTGACTCTTACTATTCCTAGTATATTGGTAGAAAAAGCGAAAAAGACGAATTGATGGAGGAATACCAAGAAAAGATTAGCAAAGATGCAAGAAAAAACTTAAAATCAGAATAGAATTTGTAGGAAGATGGTAGGCCTCGATCTCATTGTGATCTAGTACATCAGTTACAAACTCACTTTTAGGGAGGCGGAATTCTAACTTCACCAGGGCAGTGAAAAGGATAAGACGCCCCTCCTAGGGCAACAGCTTCGTATCCTCCCTACTAGGGTCCCATCGCAGCATTTCACGATGAGGGTTCAAACCCCGATCCCCAAGCTTCTTATTCCTCCTTTTGTAAGAATCGACTTGTCTATGGTGATGAGTTGTGGAGAAGGTGACTAAAGACAAAAGAACTTAGAAAGGATTCAAAAAGTTATTTTTGCCCTCAAAGACAACAAAGGCATAAAGAATCAAAGAGGATTTACCTCTTTTATATAACCTAACATATGTCAGTTTTGGACACCGTTTCAGTTTCCAAGAAAAAGGTAAAAACTGCCTTTTCTAATAAATAAATAAATGACATCGGATTGATGTTTTTAAACTTCCTTTCAGATCTTTAGACTTTTCACCTCCTTTTTTTGATCATACTCTCCATCATAACTGATAGGAGAAGAAAAAAGAACGAAAGATGAAAAGCTTGAAGAGCTAAGAGAAGGCTTGAAGATAATAGAATTAAAAAAACCGGTGATGTTATCGTCAAACTTCTTTTTAGATATTAAAGCTTTTCACCTCTTTTCCTTGATTATACTCTTCATCACAATTGATGAAAGAAGAAAAAAGAATTAAAGATGAAAAGCTTCAACTACTACGAAAAAGTTTGAAAGCAATTTTTTCTTGACTCAGAAGTTTGAAAGTATGAAGCATACAAAGGAAGCATTCTTCCCCTTTATATGCATTACACATGAAAGATAGTTAGCGTTGGTTCAGTTACCGAAAGAAATGCAAAGATTTCTCATTTATTAATACTTAAAATAGTCAAATAATTAGCGCATAACCCCATAAGGTCATAAACAATGAAAAGCTCTGAATAATAAAACTCTTATTATTCAAGCCTTGGGGCTAACTGACGAGGATTAAAAAGTCCATTTTTCATTTGGGCCATCAATAAATAAAAACTATACTCTATTAATAGGCCCACAAAAGCCTATAATTTAGAATGAAGCCTGCACTTATTCGAACAATCAAGCCTCCGACTAATCCAGTTAAAGCAGTCTATAGTATTGCTTCATACTTGTCATCTGCGACCAACAAAACAGTCATCCCGATAAGAGAACTAGCCGGGAACAAGTGGTTATCTCTACACATATCTTCGTATGGATAATTATTTGATAGATACATATAACTACCTGGAAGTTATCCTTGGAAAAAGCACCATTCGGCGAGAAGACATTATTTGGCGAAAAGACGCCCCTCAGTCCCACGATGCTTTTTAGAGATCAACTGTCGCCTCTTCATCCGATATAAATAGGAAGCCAATCCATACTGTTAGTGGCATTTGCAACTAGAACAAGTAATTGAGATAGGCAATTGTAATCATAATCCTTAAGTTCTATAAATCTTTGTACTCTGTTAAACTATTTGGTTAATACAGAAGCAATCCCTATATATCATTTCTATTATCTTATTTACTAGGAACCTACAAATATATTTTTATAAGCTCGATTAAGAGATCTTAAATCTTGAACATCGACACTAGGTACTAATGTTGCATAAAAAAATATTATGAATAGAGCATATACACGTTTATATACATATATGTATATATACATATACGTATATATAGGTGCTGATCCAAACAAGCCTGTATTTACGTGCGGTTGCTACCCTGTATGCCTTCTGTTTTTTTAGAGGACGCCACCATGTATACTTTTTTTAAGCAAAGCCACTGTGTATGGGGTGATGCAGGGGCGTAGCTAGTAGTTGGTACAGTTGTGCCACTGTATAACCAATGCTTCAGCTTATTGTGTATTCTTTAGCTCACGTACACGTAGTTAGCAGGAAGATAGAACGTCGTAGACTCGCAGTCACTACTAGTTTGTTCGATACTTCAATCGTTTTTCGTTGTTGAGCAGTGTCTCTGCACATATGCTTATGCGTTAGGCAATTGGATTTGGATCGTGCCTTGTGTGACAGAAAATTGAATTTGGATTTTGGATCATGACAGGCCGCAGTGAATTTTGTGCTTATACGGTTGTATTTTCTTTTTTAGTTGGACCAACCTTACTTAAAATTCTGACTACGCTACTGGGGAGATGCAGAGTAGTAAGTTACCGTGGTTACTTGGGTCATCACATACTAAGACCTTGTTTTCTTGTTTGGGAGGTCTATTTCTGGCCGGAGTCCTTATGGATTGGTCAGGACTTTAGACATAATTTTACTTGAGTTTATAAAATAACCTTTTGTATAAAATTCTAGGCCATCCATAGGAATCCTAGCCAAAATAGACCTACCAGATAAGACCTAATTTTACTTGAGTTTATGAAATAACCTTTTGCATATATAATACGCTTCCATAAACTATTCATACCATCATTGGGATCACATGACCCCGGCCAGTGCAGTTGGATCCGTCCCACCTTGATCATGTATACCTGATCGCCTGTTTCATGGAGAGAAGTCGAGCTCGCTGGTCGGCCCAAGCATTGGTGGAAGGCGCCATGAATGAGGAGTTGGGAGCATATTTGCAAGCCACATGTTGGCCAGTTCTAAGTTGCTGGGACCTACGTAAGTACGTAACAGGCTATTGAGCCAGATCAGGTAATACGGTCTATAGGCGACGTATTTGGTGCAAACTCTCTCTCTGATGCAAACCTGAAAACTAACAACCTGGGCCTCTGGATCTTCCCTGGATGGTTCAGATGCGCAGAGGTGGGATTCCACTCATCCACTTATGCTAATATGCACTAAACCCCCTATCTAATCCTTCCCTTGCCTTCAGCCCGAGTTAATCCCTCCCTCACGCGCCAAGCTCATCTAATCCTTCCTCCCTCACGCGCCGCACCTGGCCCATCCCTCTGCCTCCTTCCTCCCTCATGCGCATTTGGCTGTGCTCCCTCCGATGCCACGCCGCCTAGCCCTCCGACGCCGACAAGCCCTCCGACGACGTGCCCCCAGGCCCTCCCACGGCCGCCCTCCAATGCCCTCCGACGCCGCGACGCCGCAACGCCCTCCGACGCCGTGCAGCCCTCCGACAACACCGCCGCCCTACGACGTCGCTGTTTGGCAGGTAGGTCCGCTTACCGCTCGTCCTTAGTGAGTTTGGCGAGGTTGGCTTTGAACATGCGATCACCTGAACACTAACGCCATGCTTCCCCAGGCTACGTCGCCGATCACCGACTAGTACCCTGCACGACGGGTTTTTGTCCTTACGGATGATGACACCGGTGTCTCCCTCATGCAGCGGACTCGGTTTAGATGGAATTGTCAACCAGATTGCACCGCCGACCTCCGAGGTGCACGATTCTATAATGGCAACAACGTGCAATGATCCTCCTATATTGGTGCATACGCCTTCAGCATTGGTGGCCGACAATGCTGTTTGTAAGGAGCCCTCATGCAGTGACGTGGGGTTTATGTAACATCCCAAAATTTGGGTTTTCAAAAAAATTTATATTTAAATTAGCTCTCCAAAAATTTTACATCAAACTTATTTGATTAAAGAAGCTTAATCTAGAATTTTCTAAATCTAAAACAATTTAATGTGCCTTCGGTGTACATTAAGTGATTTAAAATTTAGTTTTTACAGTGTCCTTTGTATCTCAGAGAATTTCCCAAATTCGAGATTTGTTAAAAAATTAATTAAAATTATTAATTTAAATATTTGGATGTTAATTGGATTTCTATTTGGATTTTTAATTCAAATTATTAATGGTTCGGGCAATTCTAGAACTAAATTTCAATTCAAGCCTTTCCATTGAAATCCCACTTGAATTCAAAATTTCGAATTCCCTCGGTGTTCTAATTAACCTGGCATCCATATCCTTTCAAATTGGAGTTCAATCTTTTTCCGTCTCAAAAGTCTGAATTTCCAATTAGGTCCTTATTCGAAATTTCACCCGAGTTCCAAAATACTCCAAAAATATCAAAATTTATAGAATTAGGTTTCAAATATTCTATAATGATTTTGAGAATTTTTCTAAGATTTATAGAATCTCTCTGGTATTTTATCTCTCGTGGTCTTTCGTTAAATCCAGTATATTCGTCCCGGAATTATCTAAATTCAAAAACTCATCAAAATTTAGTGAAACCAATTTTATTGGGTTTCAAATAATCTCTAGTATTTTTAGGAATTTTTCCAAGATTTTTAGATTATTTTTGCTATTTTATTTCTCGCGCTTTTGTCTCTCCATTTCTTTCGACCAATGAGAAAGCGACACGTGTCCAGCACTGTTCATCTTCAACCTCCAGCCGGCGCACTGTTCACGTTTCAGCCCGATTTGCAGCCTAAACTTCAAACGCTCATAACTTTTGCAATTCTCAACGAAATTGAGTGAGGTCAGTTGTAAAACGACCGTGACATCAAGGACTTCAATTCTCCTGCAGTTTCCCCCTCTGAAATCAAGTGAAACCGAAACTGCAAGCACTTCTTTGCCGTTTCTTGTTTTGGCCATAACTTTTCCGTTTCTCATCCTCTCAACGCGTGTGACCACCCAAAACGTGCGTTTCAGTCTCCTCCATCCCGTGCTCACACTTGCCCTCCATTTCCTGCCCTCCCAAAAATCGAAGAAACGATCGTCGAATGTCCTCCGTTGACATCGCCGTGTCATCTTTTGATCCGGTAAGGCAAATCGACTTCCGTTCGCGTCATCTTGTGCGCATTAGTGTGTAGATCATAACCCCGCAAGAAATTCCAGGTTTCGTCAAGCATTACTCCGGGAATTTGCGTTTGTTCGTCGTCAAATCGGGTTCCGTTCGTCGTCGATTCCTCCCAAACCGGTAATCCCCAATCAAATTCCTTTTAGATGTAGCCTAGTATGACCTTGCTCTACGCCGTGCTCCCGTTAGTTTTGAGAAATTTCGCGTTCTATCGTGTTTTTGGCCGCCATGCCATTCGGGCCGTTTTTGGTCGCTCCGTTCGTCCATGGCGCCGCTGCCCTAGGCCTCCCCGTGGTCGGCCGTCGTGTCCACGAGCATCCCCTCACCTTGCCGCCCCATCCCACCCCTTGGCCGCCCTTCCCGCTGCCGGAGTACGCCGCCGCCATGCGCCGCCTATGTGCCAGCCAAGCCGCCGCCGCACCGCCTTTCCGCGCCATCCCGGCCCTATCCGACTGCCTAGCAAGCATCCTCACGTCGCCGCACCCCTTCTGCACCCCCTGGCCGGCTCCCTAAGCCGCCCCCTCGCCGGAGCACCGCGTAGCCTCATCGTTTGCCGCCTCAAGCGCCGTCAGTGCCGCTCCCGTCCTTCGTTTGCCGCTCCGTCACATGCTCCAGCACCGCACCGCCGCCCTCTTTCCATTTTGCTATTTGCCATGCGCTGCCATGCCCCCAAGCTCCGGCAATGATGGTGCAAAAACCTTCCAATGGTGTTCTGTCAGGAAAACGGAGCACTGTAGCTACAGTGCGATTTCTTATTTTCGGGATTTTCTTTCTAGTCAAACTTCGTTTGATCCGTTCTCCTCCATCCGAACTCGGAATCGAGTGATTCAAATTTGTAAATTCATCTAAATTCATTCTCTATCTGCCAGTATTTTTATTATAATTTTTACTTTCTGTTTATTTTATTTTATTCATTTGTATCTCGACTATTAAATCATTGCTCCGTTTTGCGTGTCAACTGCCTCGGCAGTACCCATTCGGCCAGCACAAATTTGCTAGGTAGTTGCCATGTCGTGACCTCGCTGCCCTATCTATCAGCCGACAGTCGCCACCTTGTTATTTCAAAAGCGTCCGTCATCGCTTCGCCGTTAACGTTCCATCGTTAACGTTTCGCCGTTAACGTTCCATCGTTAACGTTCCGTCGTTAACGTTTCGCCGTTAACGTTCCATCGTTAACGTTCCGACATTAACGTCCTGTTGTTAACGCTTTGCTCTCGTTGTATCGCTGTCATCGCATGGGGGCATGCAAGTGAAAGCCCTAATGTGATGTCCTTACTTTTTCTATTGTCCTATCGTGATCTAACCCCATTCCTTGTAAGTCTGGCTTTATCTTTCTATCAACTGCAAAGCCGAACCATAACCTAACCTAAGACCAGCTCGATGAACCAAGTTCATCGTGGGCCGTGTAATCGATAAGTTGATGCCTCTAGTTGTTCAACTACAATCAAACCTAAACCTTAGCCAATCGCTTATCGACCATATGTGTTTGCGCCCTACCTTAGTAAACCCTAATTTATCGTTGACCCAAGAATTGTTCATGGACTTGGTCGATAGACTATTAGTCCATATGTCATCGGCTATCTAATCAAGATAATAACCTCAGAAGAAATATTCTTCAGAATATCATTCCTTCTTTCTCAGTTATTAATCTTTCTCTTCGGTGTATTTTCCGAAAGCCGTTCTCTTTTGTCTAATCCTTGACCTAATCCATCCAAGTTCCTAATTTCACCTAAACCGTTGTGCCCAATGCTTTTCGTTTTTTTAATTTGGAGTTTACTTGATTTGCTTTTTGAGTTTTGTTGTATTTATGTTTGTTTATCGTTAGACGTGTTGCTGGAAGTCGCTCGAAGGAGCTGAGAAGCAAACAAGCGGAGATTGAAGATCGAGGACAAGGATCGAAGATAAAGAGTAAAGAATTATAAAAATTGCAAGGGCCAGGCAAGTTGTGCTTTGATCATATTGCTCCCAGTTTTACAAATTTACTTTGATTCAAATTATTGCATGCTAGTTCAAGATTAAAATGATTTAAATTAATTTGGGATTAGATATTCAACCCAATTGCTAATATCACCTTGCCATGATTATTTGTATGCCATAATTCATTTGTCACCCTAAGATGGTTGATTATTAGTTGGTTGCTATTACTTGCCAACGTGGATTGGTTAGACCGGGTATAATTGCTTAGCCATGCCTCGCAACTCATGTCTTTTGAAAATAAAAGAATAATACTGATTAATGGATTATGAAATGTATTTGTGAAATGGTGTGACGTGTTGCCACACGATGATGTTGATATGTGGAACCAGTGTGGTTCTACATGGATGTTGAGTTGTTGTTGGCATTGTGTTGCGCAATAATCAACTGGGGTGGTAAAATGTTTTAGACCAAGGCAAGTGGCAAGAGTGGCATTGCATATGTCGCTCTGGTATTTGGCGGTGTTGTTGGTGAATTATGTGATGGTGTTGTTGGTGAATTATGTGATGGTGTTGTTGGTGAAATATTCGGGGTAGTCTTGCCTTGGTCACCCTAAGGACTTAACCTTGCAAGCCTTTGAACTGAGTCACTCGTACAACCACATGTCTGGTATGGGACAGACCTAGTTTAGTAGGATTCTGATATCTCACCTTTGATACCTCCGGGTGGCAGTCATCTAGGGGGGTGACTCTATGGGGGAGCGTACCTGTGCTACGGCTTGGTACCCTATCCAACGGTGTTTGTCGGTCCTATACTTCGGCTCTGAGCGAGGGAAGTGATAGTGAAGGCAACCTGGAGAGGTTCCTAAGTTGAGATAGAAGTTTCTGAAAGGCTTTGTTATGATCGCTCATTCGCATACTCTTGTATGGCGATTCACGGCTGACGTGATGAGTTGATTGTATCTTGTGGGTAAAGTGTACAACCTCTGCAGAGTGTAAAAACTATTCGAATAGCCGAGTCCGCGGTATTGGACATTGCTCGGGGATTACAGTCAAGGGGTAGAGTTTTGAAAATAAAATGAGGTTGGGAATGTGGACAATGTGATAAGGAAATTGGTTAAGGATGAGAAATGTTTTACTTGAGAATGATTATGAAAATTTATTATGGATATTATTTGTTTTACTGCTTTTCTATCTATTATGATTATTTGTGAGTGTTGCTTTATTGCAAAAGAACCATTCAGCCATTCCTTTGGAATAAGCCATGCATGTAGTAATAGAACTACATTCTGTGCATGACTTGTTGAGTACGGTTGTGTACTCACCCTTGCTTTAACAAAACATCACCAGTTGAGGAGAAGTCTTGGTCTTCAAAGAAGGAGAAGTTCGCAAGAAGGCGAATATCTAGGAGTTGAACCTTGTCAAATGCGTGGCATATTGATGGGATTCACCGACGTTCTTCGTTCATTCTTTGCTCGCTTTTACTCGAGTTGAAGCTATCTAGGCTTCACAATTGTAAGTTGACCTTAAGGTTGTTCAACCTGTTATATTAAAAGATGAATTCTTTATTTATTATTCCGTTGTGTATGATTGTGATATTCATCTTTGTTAAAGCTATGGGCACTAGCTACGATCACGGGACTAGTCTTTGAAAACACGAGAGGGTTTCGGATTGCGAATTCGGGTCCCGACAGAGGTGGTATCGAGCATACCTTGTTGTAGGTCTTGACCCTAGATGGTTTGGCCGTTCCTTAGGAACTTCAAAATTATTTTCTAAAGAGAAAATTTAACTTGAAGAATAACAAGTTCTTGACTTATCTTATTCTTCCATCCTTTTCCCCTTTGCTGAAATTTCGATCTTTCCCCGCCGATTTAAGTTGAAAATCTTACCTCAGTTGTCTTGAATAGATAACGATGTTTCACACTTTAGGAGAAAGCACTGGATGCCATTGCTGAACCTGAAGATCGTGAAGACAGGAATCGTCGAGCTCAAGAAAGAGTGCCGATGAAGTGTTCCAGAAGGTAGAAAAACCAGTGTCGATGAAGTGTTGAAGAAATTTGAAGAATCAGTGCTTGAGTAGCCATTGAGACTCATGTGTGAGAGTCGCGTCTGTCTAAGTTAGGAGTGTTACCCTTTCTAGACGTTAGACTTGTGTGCTTAGGCTAATTTGGTTTTCTTGTTTGCCAATTGTGCAGTATGTGTTGCATGGCCCTTAGGCTTTTGTGAGCAACCATATCAAGTTGTAAATAATGATTGTATAATTGTAACGACCCCCATTTTTACATAAATGCAAAGATGGAAATCTAATGTGCTTGCAGTACTAGTCCCTGGATCAGTAGCTAGTACGCACATTTCAACAATTGGAAGCACAACCATACATTATAATTAAGCGGAAACTAGTAAACACATAAACCTTACATCTCAGAGTATATAGCAGCAAAGAAGCAAAGTCTCGTAGTGTGCCCATCCAAACCCGCAGGCAACTGACGAGGCATAAATCCCTAGATAAGATCACTTCGATGAAGATCCCGCATCCTGCGATGAAACAAACCTTCGAAGCTTCGCTAGCATACACCTAAAAACCACGAATAAGCAAGGGTGAGTACTTTCGTACTCGCAAGACTTTAGCAAAACCTATAATATATGCGAGCCATTTCAAAGGAAAGGCTTTTACGCTTAATTGGCATAAAGCGAAATTGAATTTGTAAATCAAGTTATTTGCAAACGGAATTTATAAGAGCGGTTTGATAACAAATAAGTAAAGCATAAGTAACACTCACATCCTCCATGACGTGAGCGGCGAACATTCCATATCACGAAATCCATCAATGTCGGCCCTTTTGACATAAAGCACGGTTGCAAAACAATGATACCAACCCTTTTGAAAATAATAAAACATTTAACTCGTGATTCACCAAGACTCCCATGACCCGCAGTGCGGCTAATCGATTAGATTTAACTCTGCAGAGGTGTACAACTTTACCCACAAGTCATGCCCTTTTCTTTTTGCTACGCGCTTCACATCCAATTGTAAGCGTGAGCCGAATGTTCATGCGAAAACCTTTACATTACCTAGGTTTAACTTTGCACCAGCATGGTGACGATATGCTATGGTAGTGCAAATAGTCGCATAGCGATAAAGACGAGAAATCGTGCGGTACCTTGTGAAATCGTGAACCCATAGCATGGCGTACACCTACGAACAACCAGTCCCTTTAGGAAGCTCGTAATACTCCAGCCTACCAATGTGCAAAGTTAAAATAGATAACTTAATTGGTTTAAGGATGCCCCATAACAACACTTGTGGTTGCACGGATTTTCTTGGATCATACAACACGATGTTCGGTCCTTAATCCGACACGGGCGATACTTCACCCTACACTACGTGCAGTTCCTTTATTGCACAACCGGCTATTGCCAATAATCGCCCGCATCAAAATCATAGTTTTATTTTGGGTTTTTAATCAAAATTACCATAGCAACCAACAGTGCCATTTCCAATGTTTTCAGGAAACAATCTTTGATCTGATCATTTACCTTAATGATTCTAAAGCATGGCTAAGCATGAATAATACGAACGCATATACCCATGATGACATTAAGTAATGCCTAATCCTTAATCTATGGTTATCAAGGTTCACATGTTCATAATCATCAAAGGAGATTCACGAGACAACAGGTTTAGCTACCAATCCACAAAATAGCAATTTTCATAAAGTAAACGCATGCATAAATTGGTTTAATAAAACAATGAATTAAATACTAGGATCAACATGATCAAAGGGGGGGTGCTTGCCTTGCTTATTTGTCGTTTACGACGAAGACGGAAATCGAAGATGACGGAGATGACGACGGAATCAACAAATACGGGTTCTACGTCGATCAACAAAAATATAGCAAAATACTAACTTCAATACGGGCAAAAAGAAAGTAGATAGAAAGAACAAATAAAGATTATTCACAAGAAACAGAGATTACTCTTTATGAATTTATAAATTTTATTTTACGAATTCAAGATGCAAAGATTGTGTAAATATATAAAGATGAATTCATTATTTGCCTGGATAACATTTTCTATCTTTTTCTTTAGGATTCAGATTCAAAGCAAGATAAAATAAGAATATTTTCTCAGATTGCTGCAGATTATATCCTAAAGATCATTTCTAGGCTGTTCTTTACCAAATTCAGATTTAGATGAGCTGCTTTGCGAGTTAATGAAAATGCTTAAATGATCATATTATATTATGAATGAATGCTTCTTCGCCTTTGATTGACTTTGAATAGAATTAGCTTTGCGCAAGCTAATATTTATTGATTTAGGCTACTGGAATTATTTATGTGATATTTGAGAAGGTTCTGGTGATAAAAATGTCATAATAACTGATTTCTCATTCATACTCAAAGTTCGTTCATCCGCATTATGGTCTAACGTAATGTGATTACTTAGGGTTATTAAGCTATTAAGATTAATATCCAATTCATGACGAAGTGAGATTATCTTTTTATAGCAGGGCAGTATATACTTTGGAGAGTGCTACAGGGCTAATTTCATAAGCTTTAGGGTTTAGATAAAGTATTATATTCATTGTTAAAAAGGCTTAAGTGGTATTGTTAAGTTGACGTTATTCGGAATCGGCAAGAAAATGAAACGAACGATTATCACTTATGGTTTTTGAGCTAGCAAGATTAATATGCAAACCTTAATGAAATAAGATTCTTTTTACAGAATATGGTAGTATGAACTTTGTAGAGTATTTCTCAACTCATTTTACTGATTTTAACATTTAGATAAGTTATTTTATCTATTGTCGAAATAGTATAAGTGATCATATCGGTAACCTTAAATGGCCGATATTCAATTTAAGTTTTGGCTACACTATACATGATTCTTGATTTATTTTTCAGGTGTTAATAGGAATAACCCTAAGAGTGTTTTAAAGCTAATCCCACATTAATCTGGTGTTGGCGCGATAGTTTATATGCATACTGAAAGAATATAGTCTTAATTTAAATTAGTTACTTTAGTTAATCACTGAATTCTTATACTTAAGAATATGTTAAGATGGGCTCTACTTATTCATGTACATCTTTGCTAGTATTCTTTCCATGAAACACTTCTTAATTATGATTTTGTTCATATACATGAGTATGTGTGTATATATATACAAAGACTAGTATGAAGCATTGAAATTGAGTACATGTTTAATTATTTAGAAATCCTAAAAGTCTTGTCTAATTATCCATTTTCAGCACATATCAAAATCAGAAAGTCATATTCTTTATAATTATTAAAATCAATCTATTTTTCTTTAAGCGTTCGATTTATTTATTTTTATTTCCTTTTAGCGAATTAAAGCATGGATTTATTTGATGATGGAAATTAAACTAAAACATAAATATTTTTATATATTTGAACTCATTTCAGAACAAGTATTCTAAAAGATTTATTTTCATTTATTTTGGCTAAGTCTAAATTAATCTTTTTCTTAACACATAAATGCTCATTTTGGTATTTTTATTTTAGAAATTCACACAAGAACTCCTTCATGAATATTTTTGCATATTACAATACCATTGGATTTTAGATGATTTTAAAATTTATTTTACTAAATTCGAGTAGTATTTGAAAGTTATCACAGTTTGAATTTTGGCGAATTGAAATTCGAATTTAAATGAAAATCGCCTTCACAGAAGGAGACGCCTTTACCCTTTTTTAATGGAGCTTCCGAGGATGACTTGGGGTCTCATGGCAGTGAGGGAAAACAGGCACCGGCTAGGGCATGGCGGCGACGGCACTACGGCGAAGCTCCGTCGAAGGCTAGGGCATGTGGAGCAAGACCTCAGCGAGGCGCATCCAGGGGAGGTGTCGATTCACCGGAAGAGTTACCGGAGCGAGCTACCTTGAGCTCTTGCGGCGGCTCTAATGGCGACGGTGGCGAGCAAGAATCGCGTGAGGGCTTGAACCGATGGCACTAAAAGCATCGAAGTCACGCTGGTTCCATTTTTGGGGTTGGTTTCGAGGAAGAATCTCGAGGAGCTCTCCACTCGTCTTCACGGCCATGGAGGAGAGGAGGCGACGGAG
The DNA here is from genome assembly GCA_036346375.1 of Guadua angustifolia. Lineage (NCBI taxonomy): Eukaryota > Viridiplantae > Streptophyta > Magnoliopsida > Poales > Poaceae > Guadua > Guadua angustifolia. Next base: position 22,289,374 of record CM070510.1, read on the forward strand.
GCTGACGATTTCACATGAAGAACCCGAGATTTTATTGAGGACTATTGATCGAGAGAACTTGGGGATGCTATGGCGGAAGGAATTGGAAAGTTGTTGAGTATATTGGTGTAATTGAATTCGAGCCGAGCTCTGAAGGTCTTCAACAATGGCGGAAAAGGGATGAGCTTCGTGTGCCGGGTCAAGAAAAGGAGTAGAGGAGGGGGAAATAAACGCGGCTTCGGTGATCATCTTGAGGTATTTATGGGCAAGGAGAAGGATGAGCGTGGCAGTGCATTCGGCTCGGATGGGGGCTTCACCATGCGCGACAAAGATGCACAGCATTTGCATGCCAGTGGACCATCGGGCGACATCCGCGTGGAGGAGTGATGGCGGTCGTGGATTGGCCGGCGGTCTTTGGAGTGCGAGGTGGGACGCGAGCTCTGAGTTGCGGGCTTGATCTTTTCGTTCAGAGGCTTGGCGTCTGGAGGTTGAATATGAGGTGCTGCAGGTGACTGGTGGGGCTTAGCAGGATTCGCCCACATGGCGGTGAAGGCAAAGCAAAACTCAAGAACAGACAACCGGCTGAGCATGTTAGGCTGAAATGATCTGGTCTTGCGTCACTCTAGGATTTTTGATAATTTTTATGTGCAATATTTTGCCAATTATCTTGACACTGTAAAAATTTCAGATTAAAATAATGTTCAAATATTTTATTAAAATTCTGACAAGGCATGCTGCACAGAAATTAGTTTTTCTGATTTTGAATTTTCAGACAGATCATATATTTTTGAAACTTTTTGAAAATTTGTTTTTCAATTTAATTTAATATAATCATTCTTATGTAAAATTTTCAGCTCAAAATATTGCTCTAGGATTTTATAAAAATTCTGACATTCCATTTTACAGAATTTACTAGCTTCTGTTTTCGAATTATTTGGAGGCTTATCCAACCTGGTAATTTTCTTGATATTTTTACCAGAGGTAACTACTGTATTAGGGGTGCTTTGGTAAATTTTCCAACTTGAGATAAGCTCTGAATATTTTTCATTAATTCGGATGATACACTGTTTCTAGTCAATTTGCTTTTATTTTACATTTTCATTATTCAATTTGTTATTCTTTTATTTTTCTTAGTGCAGAAATTGTTTTCTCTACAGATTGAAATTTCATAAAATAAATTATTCACAACTTTTCTTTTATTCTTTTAATTGCTCCCATTTTCTTTAATTGTTTTTGCAATGCAAAAATCCAAGAAATAAATCCAGAAAATCACAAATTCAAGAAAACTCAAGAATACTCAAAAGGCAAAGTCATATTATAATATTTCACTGTTTTACAATTTTCGGGATGTTACAATAATTTGAGGTTTTGGGTTAAACTTAATCCCCGTAATAGTTCTTGGTTACTTATCTATGCTTTTCCTTCTTGCCTATTAACCATGGTCAGTCATCTGATGGAGAAATTCTCTAGTATCAGCCATGGCAGTGATTCCGAAGCATTCCAAGTCAGTTCAGATGTTGCCGTTAGTATCAGTGTTAGAGCAGATGTTGACCAAAAGTAATCTCCAGTTCTACCGGTTGAAAATTCAACAGTGCGTTCTCAATGCAAGTTTGCAAAGTTCATAGAACTAGGCAAATCAGAGGATCGTGCATGTAACCGTTGTGGAATAATAGGACATACCTCGGACGAGCATCATATCAATTGTTCCAGTTGTGAAGGGAATCATCCTCTTGGAGAATGTCCGAATAATAAAATTTCATGTTTTCTTTGTGAAGGCCAAGATCATTGCCCAAGCCAGTGTGCTATGTATTCAGTATTGACCTCTGCAATGCATCGTCAACGAGAAAATTTCCGAGCCACTGTGGTTCAAAAGTTAGGAAAGAAAGGCATATTGTCATCTACCCATGCCTTGTCACAGGAACAGTTAAAAGAGAAATACCAAGAATCTAGCAAGCTACCGTAGAAAAGAAGCAAGTCAATGACACTAGGAAGTTGTTTCCTTTGTGGTAAACAAGGTCACTATGTCAGACAATGTCCCCAGAAGCATCAAGCATTTTCTTTACCTTCAGTCATCCCAGAAGTCAGTTCAGTTCAAAGTATATCACCAAGATCGCATGGTGCAGCATCAAAGAATCGATTATGCTATGCCTGCCGTAAAAGAGGTCACTTTGCCAAGCAATGCCCGTTCAAATATGAAGCACCTTGTGGAATTGAAATTGTCCCTGGAGCTACCTCGGTTGAGCCTGTATTGCCAAGTATGCCTGAAGCAACAACAGAAGCCGATTGTTCCAAGAAGCAGTTGAAGAAAAGACGGTTAACTGATGAAGCCACCAAGTGGTTCCAGAAGCTGTGATGTCATACTCTAGTCTATAAGAGTAAATGTTAAGGAATTCTCCTAGCAATTCCTATTTGTGGAATAAATGCACCCAGAATTCTAAATCAAAAGTAATAATGGCAATAAAGGATTTGATATGTCTTTGAGCATTCACTTTACTAGATAATGTTCATGTGTATGTTGGCCATAGAGCCTGAGTTCTCAGTCATGATGTTAAAAGTTACTAGATTCATTTCGATCAATGTCCCTTACTGCGAAGGTCATTGGTAGTGAAATGAAAGGATCAATGAATCGTCCAAGATTGTCAAGCGCAATGAAGCAATTATTAATCAGCTTGAGTTTCTCAGATCAAGAGCTGTTCTCAAGAACCAACTCAACAGAAATGATGTTCAATCTTTGATCAAACACCGCAGAATAGCAAGTTGTTTTCGCCGTCAGGAGCAGCTTGTCCAGTTTCCAAGAGAAGCAAAGAATTAAGTGTCAGTGGAAAAAAAAAGTGGCTTAACAATGGAAGTTGTCAGCGTTGTTAGGAAGAGTGCAGATTGTCTTTCAAGAGCCTTAGTGGAAGAAGTGTTTCATATGCCAGAAAGCAGATCCAGTTGAAGCCAATTAAGTTTGCAAAAGGATCTTGCCTGCAAGGAGCAACCTATCAGAATTTGACCCAGTAGAAGGATGTTATCCAGCGTTTGACCTCGAAGCAATTCCAACAAGTGTGCATTTGACTGCAAGTGCAAAGAGTCTTGAAGATCGAGTTTTCCCGAACCTATTCTTTAGTCAGCCCGAATCTCAGGGACGAGATTCTGTTAAGGGGGGGAGGTTTGTAACATCCCAAAATTTGGGTTTTCAAAAAAATTTATATTTAAATTATCTCTCCAAAAATTTTACATCAAACTTATTTGATTAAAGAAGCTTAATCTAGAATTTTCTAAATCTAAAACAATTTAATGTGCCTTCGGTGTACATTAAGTGATTTAAAATTTAGTTTTTACAGTGTCCTTTGTATCTCAGAGAATTTCTCAAATTCGAGATTTGTTAAAAAATTAATTAAAATTATTAATTTAAACATTTGGATGTTAATTGGATTTCTATTTGGATTTTTAATTCAAATTATTAATGGTTCGGGCAATTCTAGAACTAAATTCCAATTCAAGCCTTTCCATTGAAATCCCACTTGAATTCAAAATTTCGAATTCCCTCGGTGTTCTAATTAACCTGGCATCCATATCCTTTCGAAATTGGAGTTCAATCTTTTTCCGTCCGCAAAGTCTGAATTTCCAATTCCGGTCCTTATTCGAAATTTCACCCGAGTTCCAAAATACTCCAAAAATATCAAAATTTATAGAATTAGGTTTCAAATATTCTATAATGATTTTGAGAATTTTTCTAAGATTTATAGAATCTCTCTAGTATTTTATCTCTCGCGGTCTTTCGTTAAATCCAGTATATTCGTCCCGGAATTATCTAAATTCAAAAACTCATCAAAATTTAGTGAAACCAATTTTATTGGGTTTCAAATAATCTCTAGTATTTTTAGGAATTTTTCCAAGATTTTTAGATTATTTTTGCTATTTTATTTCTCGCGCTTTTGTCTCTCCATTTCTTTCGACCAATGAGAAAGCGACACGTGTCCAGCACTGTTCATCTTCAACCTCCAGCCGGCGCACTGTTCACGTTTCAGCCCGATTTGCAGCCTAAACTTCAAACGCTCATAACTTTTGCAATTCTCAACGAAATTGAGTGAGGTCAGTTGTAAAACGACCGTGACATCAAGGACTTCAATTCTCCTGCAGTTTCCCCCTCTGAAATCAAGTGAAACCGAAACTGCAAGCACTTCTTTGCCGTTTCTTGTTTTGGCCATAACTTTTCCGTTTCTCATCCTCTCAACGCGTGTGACCACCCAAAACGTGCGTTTCAGTCTCCTCCATCCCGTGCTCACACTTGCCCTCCATTTCCTGCCCTCCCAAAAATCGAAGAAACGATCGTCGAATGTCCTCCGTTGACATCGCCGTGTCATCTTTGATCCGGTAAGGCAAATCGACTTCCGTTCGCGTCATCTTGTGCGCATTAGTGTGTAGATCATAACCCCGCAAGAAATTCCAGGTTTCGTCAAGCATTACTCCGGGAATTTGCGTTTGTTCGTCGTCAAATCGGGTTCCGTTCGTCGTCGATTCCTCCCAAACCGGTAATCCCCAATCAAATTCCTTTTAGATGTAGCCTAGTATGACCTTGCTCTACGCCGTGCTCCCGTTAGTTTTGAGAAATTTCGCGTTCTATCGTGTTTTTGGCCGCCATGCCATTCGGGCCGTTTTTGGTCGCTCCGTTCGTCCATGGCGCCGCTGCCCTAGGCCTCCCCGTGGTCGGCCGTCGTGTCCACGAGCATCCCCTCACCTTGCCGCCCCCATCCCACCCCTTGGCCGCCCTTCCCGCTGCCGGAGTACGCCGCCGCCATGCGCCGCCTATGTGCCAGCCAAGCCGCCGCCGCACCGCCTTTCCGCGCCATCCCGGCCCTATCCGACTGCCTAGCAAGCATCCTCACGTCGCCGCACCCCTTCTGCACCCCCTGGCCGGCTCCCTAAGCCGCCCCCTCGCCGGAGCACCGCGTAGCCTCATCGTTTGCCGCCTCAAGCGCCGTCAGTGCCGCTCCCGTCCTTCGTTTGCCGCTCCGTCACATGCTCCAGCACCGCACCGCCGCCCTCTTTCCATTTTGCTATTTGCCATGCGCTGCCATGCCCCCAAGCTCCGGCAATGATGGTGCAAAAACCTTCCAATGGTGTTCTGTCAGGAAAACGGAGCACTGTAGCTACAGTGCGATTTCTTATTTTCGGGATTTTCTTTCTAGTCAAACTTCGTTTGATCCGTTCTCCTCCATCCGAACTCGGAATCGAGTGATTCAAATTTGTAAATTCATCTAAATTCATTCTCTATCTGCCAGTATTTTTATTATAATTTTTACTTTCTGTTTATTTTATTTTATTCATTTGTATCTCGACTATTAAATCATTGCTCCGTTTATGCGTGTCAATCGCCTCGGCGATACCCATTCGGCCAGCAAAAATTTGCTAGGTAGTTGCCATGTCGTGACCTCGCTGCCCTATCTATCAGCCGACAGTCGCCACCTTGTTATTTCAAAAGCGTCCGTCATCGCTTCGCCGTTAACGTTCCATCGTTAACGTTTCGCCGTTAACGTTCCATCGTTAACGTTCCGTCGTTAACGTTCCATCGTTAACGTTCCGACATTAACGTCCTGTTGTTAACGCTTTGCTCTCGTTGTATCGCTGTCATCGCATGGGGGCATGCAAGTGAAAGCCCTAATGTGATGTCCTTACTTTTTCTATTGTCCTATCGTGATCTAACCCCATTCCTTGTAAGTCTGGCTTTATCTTTCTATCAACTGCAAAGCCGAACCATAACCTAACCTAAGACCGGCTCGATGAACCAAGTTCATCGTGGGCCGTGTAATCGATAAGTTGATGCCTCTAGTTGTTCAACTACAATCAAACCTAAACCTTAGCCAATCGCTATCGACCATATGTGTTTGCGCCCTACCTTAGTAAACCCTAATTTATCGTTGACCCAAGAATTGTTCATGGACTTGGTCGATAGACTATTAGTCCATATGTCATCGGCTATCTAATCAAGATAATAACCTCAGAAGAAATATTCTTCAGAATATCATTCCTTCTTTCTCAGTTATTAATCTTTCTCTTCGGTGTATTTTCCGAAAGCCGTTCTCTTTTGTCTAATCCTTGACCTAATCCATCCAAGTTCCTAATTTCACCTAAACCGTTGTGCCCAATGCTTTTCGTTTTTTTAATTTGGAGTTTACTTGATTTGCTTTTTGAGTTTTGTTGTATTTATGTTTGTTTATCGTTAGGCGTGTTCTTTGGAAGTCGCTCAAGGAGCCGAGAAGCAAACAAGCGGAGATTGAAGATCGAGGACAAGGATCAAGATAAAGAGTAAAGAATTATAAAATTGCAAGGGCCGTGCAAGTTGTGCTTTGATCATATTGCTCCCGGTTTTACAAATTTACTTTGATTCAAATTATTGCATGCTAGTTCAAGATTAAAATGATTTAAATTAATTTGGGATTAGATATTCAACCCAATTGCTAATATCACCTTGCCATGATTATTTGTATGCCATAATTCATTTGTCACCCTAAGATGGTTGATTATTAGTTGGTTGCTATTACTTGCCAACGTGGATTGGTTAGACGGGTATAATTGCTTAGCCATGCCTCGCAACTCATGTCTTTTGAAAATAAAAGAATAATACTGATTAATGGATTATGAAATGTATTTGTGAAATGGTGTGATGTGTTGCCACACGATGATGTTGATATGTGGAACCAGTGTGGTTCTACATGGATGTTGAGTTGTTGTTGGCATTGTGTTGCTAATAATCAACCTGGGTGGTAAAATGTTTTAGACCAAGGCAAGTGGCAAGAGTGGCATTGCATATGTCGCCTCGGTATTTGGCGGTGTTGTTGGTGAATTATGTGATGGTGTTGTTGGTGAATTATGTGATGGTGTTGTTGGTGAAATATTCGGGTAGTCTTGCCTTGGTCACCCTAAGGACTTAACCTTGCAAGCCTTTGAACTGAGTCACTCAGACAACCACATGTCCGGTATGGGGATGACCTAGTTTAGTAGGATTCGATATCTCACCTTTGATACCTCCGGGTGGCGCCATCTAGGGGGTGACTATGGGGAGCGACGTGCTACTGCTTGGTACCCTATCCAACGGTGTTTGTCGGTCCTATACTTTGCTCGAGCGAGGGAAGTGATAGTGAAGGCAACTGGAGAGGTTCCTAAGTTGAGATAGAAGTTTCGAAAGGCTTTGTTATGATCGCTCATTCGCATACTCTTGTATGGCGATTCACTACCGACGTGATGAGTTGATTGTATCTTGTGGGTAAAGTGTACAACCTCTGCAGAGTGTAAAACTATTGAATAGCCGAGTCCGCGGTATTGGACATTGCTCGGGATTACAATCAAGGGGTAGAGTTTTGAAAATAAAATGAGGTTGGGAATGTGGACAATGTGATAAGGAAATTGGTTAAGGATGAGAAATGTTTTACTTGAGAATGATTACGAAAATTTATTATGGATATTATTTGTTTTACTGCTTTTCTATCTATTATGATTATTTGTGAGTGTTGCTTTATTGCAAAAGAACCATTCAGCCATTCCTTTGGAATAAGCCATGCATGTAGTAATAGAACTACATTCTGTGCATGACTTGTTGAGTACGGTTGTGTACTCACCCTTGCTTTAACAAAACATCACCAGTTGAGGAGAAGTCTTGGTCTTCAAAGAAGGAGAAGTTCTGCAAGAAGGCGAATATCTAGGAGTTGAACCTTGTCAAATGCCTGTGGCATATTGATGGGATTCACCGACGTTCTTCGTTCCGCTGCTGTTCGTTTTACTCTGAGTTGAAGCTATCTAGGCTTCACAATTGTAAGTTGACCTTAAGGTTGTTCAACCTGTTATATTAAAAGATGAATTCTTTATTTATTATTCCGTTGTGTATGATTGTGATATTCATCTTTGTTAAACTGTGGGCACTAGCTACTGATCCTGGGACTAGTGCTGAAAACACAGAGGGTTTCCGGATTGCGAATTCGGGTCCCGACAGTTTAGTACACCGAAAAAATGTGCACCATTCTGTGTAAGGGCAACTACAATCTATATTCAGTTTTACAAAAATGATTGTCAGAATTATGTGATGAAAATGAACCTATTCTATTGTAGGGGATAACATGCACACCGGAATTGCCTGTTGAGATGGTGCCAGCTGTCGGGATGGAGTTTCCTGGTGTGAAGTCCGTTGAGGCGTTTTACAAAGATTATGCCCATTTAGCTGGATTTCCAGTTCGTGTTGGACAACAGAAAAAGGTGAATGATGTGGTGTTATGGAAAAGGTTTTATTGCTCAAGGGAAGGTTTTCGTGATGAAAAGGGTGAAGAGAAGTTGCATTCTAAAAGTAAGAGAAAACGTAATAAAAAACTCACTAGGTGTGGATGTGAGGCCACGATTGCTATCAAACTCACTAAGGAAAATAGGTACACAATATTTAAGTTCCAACCTGTGCATGCACACGCCCTTGTCACGCCATCCAAGAAACATTACATACAGTCAAATAGAGAAGTAAGTGAGAAGGCTAAGACAACATTGTTTGATTGCCATAAAGCTAGCATTGGCACCTCCTTGGCATATAGATATCTTCGTGTTAGTGATGGTGGTTTTCAGAATGTGGGATGCACAAAGAAAGACTTGCAAAATTACCATGCTAGCTTGAGAAGTAGTATAACATGTTCAGATGCACAACTTTTTGTTGATAATCTTGCTAGAAAGAATTCTTGCAATCCAGCGTTTTGTTTTGACTATGTTGTTGATGACAAGGGTAGGTTGGTGCACGTCTTTTGGGCAGACACTACTTGCAGAAAGAACTATGTCCATTTTGGAGATTTGGTCTCTTTTGATGCTACATATAACACTAATAAATACAACATGATCTTCACACCATTCACAGGAGTAAATCATCATGGTGGGTGTGTACTGTTTGGGGCTGCATTGATCTCTAATGAAAAATTGATTCTTACATATGGTTATTTCGTACATTTTTTTAAAGCAATGGGAGGAACTGCACCTAGGCTTATCATTACTGATGAAGATCCCAGTATGAAGGCAGCAATTTCTATTGTTTTCCCAGAAAGCAAGCACAGATTATGCATGTGGCACATATTGAAGAAACTTCCAGAGAAGGTAGGTCCACAAGTGAGGGAAAATCCTCTATTTTACAAACGTATGAACTCATGTGTATATTCCTCAAAAACATGTGAGGAGTTTGAGTTAGAGTGGTCATCATTGATTGCTGATTTTAGCTTGGACAGTAATGAGTGGTTGGCTAACCGTTACCGCATTCGTGAATCTTGGATACCAGCTTACTTCAGAGACATATTCTTGGGAGGGATTCTGAGGACAACCTCAAGGTCAGAGAGTACAAACTCTTTTTTCAACCATTTCATTGGATATAAGCATGCATTGGTTGAGTTTTGGGTTCGGTTCGACACAGCAGTGGAAGAACAAAGAGAGATGGAACTGACACATGACAATGATAGCCTCCACAAATCACCTGTACTAAAGACAGGATGGTTGTTAGAGAAGCATGCAAGTGAGGTTTTCACACATTCTAAATTCTTAGAATTCCAGAATCAAGTTCTTACTTGTAGGGACCATTGTGTTGTTGACAGCATTAGTAAAGAAGGAAATTTAAAAATAATATGCATAACTGATGATAGTCCCAAGGTAAGAGAAGTCCGTTTTGATACTAGCACCATGATTGCCAATTGCTCTTGCATGTTATTCGAAATGTATGGAATTCCTTGTAGCCACATTATAAATGTGTTACAAGGTGCAAAGCTAAATGAGTTACCTGCTCACTACATCTTGGAAAGGTGGACAAAAAATTGCAAGAGGGAGATTGTATTTGATTCAGAGGGACACGTGTTGGAGGAGAAAGGAAATTCATCTTTAGAGGTAGAGATTAGAAAAATGTTTTCTCAGATGCGTAAGGACATGGAAGATATCTTCCAACAAGCTGGGCATTCGGTGGAAACTGTGTCAATTGTTAGAAATAAATTTCAGAGTTTTTTAGCTGAAGTAAGGCAAGAGCTACTAGGGTAACCAACAAAGCAGGACTGAAGAGATGGAGGGGTTCATTGGTACCCAGCTTCCTACCCAGATTGACATACTTCCGCCGACCAATAACCACACAAAAGGTAGAGCCAAGAGAATAAAGGGGCACTTTGATAAGGAAGGAAAGAAACAAAAACAATATGAGAAGAAAAAGAAATTTGAGAGGGCTGCACGCTTGTGCAAAATATGCAATGAGCTAGGCTTTCATGATAGTCGCAATTGTCCTAAAAAGTCCACATGATACAGGTACTTATCAATTTATGGTTTTCATTTACTTGTGACCGGATGGTCCGGATGGAGTATTCATGTGCTTTTAGAAGCATATTCTGATATTATGTATTTTGCGATCTCCATATGTTTCTTTCTCCATATCTGTTCAGCCAAAGCTCTTTAAGTTTTGTATATGTGATGAACCAGAAACTAGAAGCTGCTTTGCTAAAAATTCCTAAGAATCTTGCGGGGAAAAATGTTCAGGTCGAATGGAGTTTGCTCAACTTACGTACTCTGAATTCTGAACTTCATACCTATCCTTAATTGTTACACTTAACTTTCCACATTGGAGCTGTGTCCTTAAGATGATAGCAAAGCACAGTACTGTACTTGGTAATCTGCATATCTTCAGTTGTTGAGTTGTTGCGATGTTTACCTTTTCTATTGTCGCTTGCTGGCTTTAGGTGGCCTACGCATTGCTTTTGTCCGGTGCAAGAACTAACATTAGATATTGTTCTGCATTACAGATTGAAGATCACAAGTGCTCCTGCTTAATTCTACAAGCTTAATTATGTGATCCTCAGAAGAAACATCACGAAAATAGTGAAGACATGCTTACAGAATCTTAAGGATTACCTAAGAGGACCAGGTTGTCAATAGTCAATACATGTGCTCAACTCTAGAACATTTCTGGATTTAAAGTTCAAATGATTTCTTGTGTATTTAGCTGAAAATATAATATAGTACACTGTTCTTTAGTAAATAGATAAGAGCACTATAATGAGATGCTATTTTCTCTGGACCTGTCTCTTTTTTTCTCTATCGTTCTCAATAGTCAGGAGGCTGTAGTTTTTCATTTTCGTTTTCACTTTTACTACATCTCAAGCTAACCTGGAACAAATATAAATCAGCAACTAAGAGCTGGAAGCAAGCTAGTCTGGTAAAATTACATTACATTCAATGAAAATCATGAACATAGACATATGTGCACATTCCACAACACTAGCAATGCAAAATGTTCCTTTAGGTTCCCTTCAGACAAAGAACGATACAGGCACATGCTGACACCTGAATGAAAAACACATGATAATATATTATTGAATTTACGGTGTAACCAATGTACTTGTTACAGCTGCCACAACCAATGAACACTTTATATTGCTGTAATACCCGCTACAAAATGGCTAGCTATTCACCACATCATTCACCTAGCTATTCACCTAGTTGAACTGACCAAAAAAAATTACAGCTCGCAAAATAATTTTCTTCGCTGTTGACAGATTATATGGCACTACACCTTCATTCTCTGATCTATAAGAAATTTCAGAAAGATTATCTGCCCTTTTAGATGGATTACGTGCTGCAATGTACGCACCCCCATGAGTGGAAGGAACTTCGTCAACAGCTGACATGGATGGCAAATGTCTTGAGCTTTTAATGTTGTCTATACCAGGTTGTTTGTTAGATTTCTCCAGTTTAGATTCCAACCGAGCAGACTGATCAGCTTGAGAATTGGAGTTGTCTGCTGGAATATGAGAGACATTCTCACCGACAGCAGCGCCCTGAACTTTGCAAGCTTTACCATAAGTTGGAAGCCTTGAACAATTAACAGATTTTGCCTGACCTGTAAACTGAGAAAATTTGACCCTACTGTAGTTATGATCTTCTTCAGAAGCCTCTCTAGTGCTGGATGCCTGACAAATGTAGATAACTATTTGGAAATATGAGTGTATATAGCACTATATGTTAGTAATTGAATGAGCATTCCAATTTTATTTACCAATTCCGATGGATAATGCCTCACACGTTTTGGAGCTGTTTGTTGCCTGATAATTTTCTTCGTTGTTGACAGATTATACGGCACTGCACCTTCATTCTCTGATCTACAAGAAATTTCAAAAAGATTATCTGCCCTTTTAGATGGATTACGTGCTGCAATGGAAAGAAAAGCTGAGTTTACAGCAACCATTTCTTCACCTGTATCGACAACTGACTAAAATGTCCCAGATCTGCAAACATTGCTTCAGAACCTGAAAGAGTAATGTAGTCATATTAGAATAAGACACTCCACAGGTTAAGGCGCTCAGAAATGGAGATAATGCTCGATATACATGGGGATTCCAATGCACAATCACAACATCTAACAGAAATTTTCAGACAATGACTAATTGAAATTTTCAGCATGTGTAAGAAACCAATTCAGTCGAAATTGGCCATCTCCGGCTTGAACCCACGCATCCCTGCCCGCAGCTCAGAGTTCATACTTGGTGCGTGAGGGAGGAGGAAGAGGGAGGGCCTGGCGTGTGAGGAGGCTCGACCATGGAGGGCCTGACGGCGCGGCGTCGGAGGGCGGTGCGGCGGCGGAGGGCTGCGATGCGGCGGCGTCGGATGGAGCCAATATTGGTGCGTGAGGGAGGAGCCAGAGGGAGGGGCTGGCGCGTGAGGTCGGAGGGCGGCCGTGGGAGGGCCTGGGGGCGCGTCGTCGGAGGGCTTGTGTAACATCCCAATTTTTGACTTTTTAAATATTAAATATTATTTGATTGCTATTTATGATTTTTGTGTTTTTCTGGATTTATTGGATTTTCTGAGATTTATTTAAATCATTTCGAATTGGTATATATGGCTTTTATTAACAAATATTTATAAAAAGGAAATTTAAAATAAAGTCTGCCCAAAATATTTTATTTGAGTCTAGAAGGTCTCGAAGTATTTCCGTAGATTTATTTCCCTTTCTCTGGGATCGAACCGGATAAGGAATAGGCTGATTGATTTTGAGTGAGGTACGGAATGCCGAGCCGTTCAGGCGGGAGTCCAACACATAGCCAGATCAATTTCCTTAGCATGGCGCCGAGATCGATTAGGAAACAGGGTCCATCAGTGCGCGGGAAAAAGGACAGGCTTGGCCTGTTAAGCGGCGCATGGCCGAATTAGGCAAGGACCCGGAGTTCCTTCCGTTTTGTTTTCCGACACGTACGTGGCTGAGATCGGCATGGCTTGGATTTCTATCGGGCGGAGAAGGACCGCTGGGCGTGTAGTCGGTTCCAAATTCCCACGCCAGCCGCCGAAGCCAGCAAGGAATTGGAGTTCCCGCACGGAAAAAAAAAAAGAAAGCATCGCCTATTCAGGTATGCGTGACCGAGTCGAACTTGTGAGCTGGCGCCAAAGTCGTCGTTGGGCTCGAGTCCATGCGCGAAGGGATTTCCCTGGCGATGTCGATCGGAATTCCCGCGCCAAGTACGGTAGGGACACGAAGCCGTTTCCATCTGCGCGGGAAGAGAAAAAGGAAGGCAGCACGTATCCGACTTGAATTTCCATCGCTAGTACCGTAGCAAACAAAGAAACGGAGCCGTGTTCGGACGGGACAGGCGCTTGGCTGGGTATTTAAACCCTGCGCTGGCATCGCCAAGAACCCAGCGAAAGAAAAAGAGAAATCGCAGGCGATCGGAGCGACGGAAAAGTTTGGAGCGCCGTCGTTTGAAGTTCTCGCGAGAACAGCAACGCGCAGGCGTTGTCGGAAAAATTGAGCGGCAAAGAAATCGGGAGCGTCAAGCGAGTCGCGCCGTCGAGGAAAATCACGAAGGATAGCAGGCGCCGCCAGAAGATTTCCGAGCGTACGCTGCCGAGTTGTCGCCGAGGTCGTCGTCTTCGTCTACGGTGAATTCAAGTCGCCGATCGGGAACTTCGTCAGCCGTTGGATTTTCATCGAGCGATCGGGATTACGTCGTAACGTCTGGAATCGGTAAGCGTCTCATATTAAATATCAACCGTTGGATTTAGGTCGGATAGTTGATATTAGGCCACGTAGTAGATTTACCCGTAACCGTTAGATTGAGTTCATCAGTCTAGATTTCGCCACGTTTTGTCCGTGTAGCCGGAGCGAGAAAATCCGTATTTTCCTTTACAAAAATAATTCGGAAAGATTTAGAATTTCTAATTCCAGAGTTTAGTTTATTTTCAAAACTTCTAAATGCTATATCTTTTGCATTTTAACTCTGATTTGGGTAATTCGAATTTTGAAAAGTTTGTAAGATTGAGATCTTTCAAATGGTGGATTTTATTTGAATTTTCGAGTTCATTTGCTATTTGTTCTTGGTGTTTATTTGCTATTTCTCTCGATTCGCGTAGACGTTGAGTTGAGCGAGGTGTCGGAAGAAGGATTATTATTTCAAGAGCAATCTTCGGAGCAATACCAGGAGCTTAACGAAGGCAAGTTGTGCTTTGATCATGTTGCACCCATAAACTAGATTGCATGCTATTTTGATTTACCTTATCACTTGTTATTTTATGTGTATAAATGATTTCAACATAAGTTTGGGATTAGCTACCGTACCCTTTGAATTATACCTTACCTTGTTAAATTGTATGCCATGATCCACTTGTCACCCTAGGTTGGTTAAATTATAGTTGGTTAATAGAAAATCAACATGGATGGTTAGAACGACATAGAATTGCTTAGCCATGCCACGTCATCACATGCTCATGAAATATTGCTTAATAATCTTGACTAATGGAATATGGAACAATGATGATAACTTGTGGGCCATGTGTGGTCACACAAAGAGATTGAGTTGTTGTGACAGCGGAGTCATGCAACGATGTTGATTTGTGAAAAGCACATGGTATTTGGTAACCAACTGGGGAGGAAAAATGCTTTAGACTGGGGCAAGTGGCAAGATTGTTTATGATGGGCCAAGACTGGCAATTGGGCGGTCGCATTTGGTTTTTGGTGGGCCAAGAGTGGCAATTGGGCGGTCGTATTTGGTTTTTGGTGGGCCAAGAGTGGCAATTGGGCGGTCGCATTTGGTGGGCCAAGAATGGCAATTGGGCGGTCGCATTTGGTTTTTGGTGGGCCAAGAGTGGCAACTGGGCGGTCGCATTTGGTTTTTGGTTAGTCTTGCCTTGGTCAACTAAGGGTTAGACTTTTGCAAAATAAAATTTGGGATGGATGGCAGGTTGCCATGAAAGGTTGAATCTTGACTTAGGATGATGAAACTTGGTTTACTTGAGGAAATGCTGAATCTACCTATTATTGTTAATTGTTTTTACTGTCTTTTCAATCTATATACCGTACTTGTTTACAAATGCCGCCATCGCAAATGAGCCTCTTAGCCTTCCTTTGGAATAAGCCTTGCATATAGTTATGTTAGACTTGCATTCTGTGCACAACTTGTTGAGTACGTGTTGGTGTACTCACCCTTGCCTACAAAAATCATCAGTGCTGAAGAAGGAGTACCATGAAGGGACGAATGTTTAGGGTGCGAGCCTTGTCGGTTACTGTGGTATACCGAGGGGTTATCTACGCCTTCATTCCGCTGCAGTTCAATTTGTTGTTCAGCCTTGTGAGGCATTGTTAAGTAAGTTGACCATAAGGTCATACAACTGGTAATATTTAATATATTATGTCTTTTATCCTATTTACGTTATGTATGATTGTGATATTTACTGATGTTGAGCCTGTGTGCACTAGCGTGATCCTGAACTAGTGCAGTATACACAGAGGGTCCGGATTTGCATATTCGGGTCCCGACAGCTTGTCAGCGTCGGAGGGCTGGGCGGCGGCGGCGGCGGCGGCGGATGGCTTGGCGGTGTGGTGTCGGAGGGAGCACGGCCAAATGCGCGTGAGGGAGGAAGGAGGCAGAGGGACGGGCTAGGTGCGGCGCATGAGGGAGGAAGGATTAGATGAACCTGGCGCGTGAGGGAGGGATTAGCTCGGGCTGAAGGCAAGGGAGGGATTAGATAGGGGGTTTAGTGCATATTAGCATAAGTGGATAGTGGAATCCCAACTCTGTGCATCTCAACCATCCAAGGAAGATCCAGAGGCCCAGGTTGTTAGTTTTCAGGTTTGCATCAGAGAGAGAGAGTTTGCACCAAATACGCCGCAACGAGAAGTGCAAGGCTGTTAGTTTTCAGGTTGTTAGAACTATTGTTGGGCCTGCGACGAGAAGTGCAAGGCTGGGGCTCTATTCCCTTCTCTTTATTTCCTTTCATTTCGGTTTCATACTCTTCACACTTTGGCAACCTTGCAGCCAAAACAGGTACTTTTTTTTATAATACTCAATATGAGTTCAATACTTCATTTAATTATAACCTAAAAGTGGTGCTAATTGACTAGTAAGACCTTGTATGGAAGGTTAAAATTCTGGCTCATCCAAAGGGATTCCGGCCGAGTTCCCAAGTAAGGTCTAAGTGTTTGTTTGTAGCACTAGGATTTTATAGGGTTTAAATGGGAAGAGAATAATAATTTGTCAAGAATTCTTTCATTTCCAACAGCATCATTGCCCCGTTTCTAAAATTCCACGAAAACTTTGCAATAAGCGATTTGATTCTTCTAAAATCCCTAAAAATCCTACGCTCGAAAAGGCCAAAAAAATCAATTAGTCCATCAGTCCATGGATGCATGGACGCTAGTTTACACCCTCAATGCACCGTGCCGGCACGAATTTTGTGTTCCTACCAAACCCTTTGTGATGGAGAGTTCAATGTTTCGAATATGGATTATACATAGTGCAATAGAGGAAGCTTTGGCTTTTCTATCCTTGTCACTTATGTGTTTTGCAAATCTAATCTTCATCCAAATTTTTTCATAAATATAGTCCCCTTCTTGACCACAGAAGAAGCGACAGGTAACACATATCACTTGCCTCACTCGTGCACAATAAAAGATGTTTGATGATGGAGGCAACTGCGCTGCCGCATACCCCTGGCTCGACAAAAGCTTCCACGGTCGAAACTCTTTGCAAGCACCCGCCAAGCTAAGCTACCTTGTAGTCACTTAATTGAGTGAAACAATTAATTAGCGATTTAGTTATTGATTAATTAATTAAAATGATTCATTAGTGACTAATTAATAGCTAATTAATTAAATTACTAATTAAATGTAGGCATCAAACCACCTTCTAAGGCAGGGCCGATCCTGGCATTTTGGAGGTCCGGGACGAAAATTTATATGGAAACCCCTTCCACCTCCTCATATATATATATATATATATATATATATAAGCACATATCATTGAAGAAATTAATATTCGATGCATAAAAAATACTTCTATAGAACAATTTAAAATTTATGAAATGACAAATGTAAATTGTAATCATAAACACTTGGCACTTGGCATCGTCTTAAAAAACTTCTTCTAACATTTTGTGATACAAAGTCATCGATTATACTATTGATATCAATATCGTCCAATAACTTCTTCTCGATGCATAAAGTCGTCAAATCATTTAACCTTTCTTGAGTCATTGTTGATCTCAAATAGTTCTTCAACAATTTCAATTTTGAAATGTTTATTTCAGCCGATGCAATAGTCATAGGCACAGTAAATAAGATTCGATAAGTAATGGAGACATTAGGATAACAAGCCACATCTCTGACATGCTTGAAAATCTCCATAGCAAAAATGCGCCATCTGGCAAAATGAATTTCATAATCTTTAATTCAGAAATAAGATCATGTACCTCAACATCAGATGAACCATCATGAGAGAAAGTGTCTGCAAATTTAGTACAACACTCTTCAAGTTTACTATCATTTAATGACTTCAGGGTGCTTGAGCTCAATAAAAATCCAAATATATCTTTTAACACTATGAGTTCTTCGAATATGGTCTTCAAAGAAGTGATCGCCATATCAACCAAAACCAAAAAATATTTAATTTCAAAAGCCCTCACAGCTTCTAGGATTTCTTGTTGGCAATTACTTTCATCAGATCAACTCAGCACACGTTTGCTCGCGACTAGACCAAAAACCTATGGTGTAGTTGCATACCTGAGGGGCCTCATGACTTTGGGGGCCCGGGGCGGCCGCCCACCCTGCCCCACCCCAGGGCTGGCCCTACTGAGGTAGGGTAGCGAGATAGGTGCCCGCTGAGCACTTCAATCGTAAAGACTCCTGCCAAGCCGGAGATGCACGGTAGCATGACTGTAGCTGTCAAGAATAAAACTATTTATGTAAAAACATTCGGATAAAGATTTTTTTTTGCAAAATGTTTATATAAGAACTAGATTTAAAAAATATATATACACAATAAGACTAGAAAGAGACAAAGATTCCTCAACTGAGAAAGCAGGACACAAGATCTAGGAGAAAGGAAAGCCCATCAGTAGGGGTGTAAATGGGTCGGGTAATATCCGACCCGTACCCGTACCCGGAGGCAAAATTACCCTAATGGAAAACTATTTTACACTACCCCGGCATGCAGATACGGTAGTACCCGGTAGGTTAGATGCGGTACGGGTAGGGTACGGATGGGCAATACCGGCGGGTACGGGTCGGTACGGTACCGGATAATTTTCACAATTCGGGTACCCGACGGGTACTACTAATTCTGAAATTTTGACGAAATTGCACTGACCAAAAATAGATCAAACGATGTCAAACAATTTTGAAATTTTTTGAAGGTTCCTGACACATCATAGATGTTCTCATTAAATTTTCAGGTGATTATCAAATTTTAGGAATTTTAAAAATTCAAACATTGCTACTATCCCGATAAAACGCCGATCGGCAAGTTTGAACCGAACGAAAATTAGAACAAACGAGGTTATAAAATTTTGAAATTTTTGTGGATGGTCCTGACATATCTATAATATTGTCATAAACTTTTTATATGATGATCAAATGTCATGAAGTTTTAAAAATTCGAACAGTACTACTGTCTGTTAAAAGGCTTATCGACAAATTTGAACGAAATGAAAAATTATCTAAACTATGTTATAAAATTTTTAAAATTTTATATAATGATGCTGAAGAAATTATTAATCTCTCATAAAAATTTGAGATCATGATCACACTCAAGAAAATTTATAAAATTCTGACTATACGGCATTATCTATATAATGATATCAAGAAATTAGTAATCTCTCATAAAAATTTGAGATCATGTATGTTTGTTAGACTATATGGCATTATCTATTGTATTATGTGATGTACTAGTGTGATAGTTGGATTGTTTTCATTGCATATTTTGATTCTAGGTATTTCGTGCACTACCCGATGAAGTACCGTTGTATCAGATATACCCGTCCCAAGACACTACCCGAACCCGATTTCTACCGTCAGAGAAAATGCTACCGTTACTGCAGTACCCTACCCGATTTTTGCTACCTGTGTCTGCGTCTCGCATTCGGAGAAAAAATAATAGGGTAGGGTATGGAATGACCTACTACCCGCCTGAACCCGACCCGTTTACACCCCTACCCATCAGCCCAACATGGCTCGTCACTCAGAAGACAGTACACCGTGCGGCAAAGCGATGACTCATGACAAACACCTTCAGTGCCTGATCATCCTCCTGTTCAGACATGTCCAGGTCCCCTATCCGTTGGTCCCCACCGGCGGAGCTGAGTAATTTTTGTTACAGGTCATATTTGAAAACATTAGCACTAACAGTTAGCTGTTAAAATTAGTTAAAATGAATTCAAACATTAAAGTCATATTGATATCTTTTGCCTTCTTTAAAGTTCTCTCTCTATTCAACATTTATAACTAAACACTCCAACAACATTTATTTCCGAGACGTTAGCACCATCAACGCTATGATCATTTCATCAATATTTATAATTTTATTGATTTTATTATTTTAGGTGAATAGAATAGTTCAATATCTTTAGGAAATATTTCTTAAATTTGTATCCCATCATCTAGGATGGAACGATTCCATTCAAGCAATCAAACACATAAATGGTTTTTTTTCTTGAACCATCTCATACATGTACCACTTAGTACAAGTAACCAAACACACCCTAAAACATAACGGTAACCACTAATTTCTATTTAATATATTTATAAAATCCAATAAAATTATGATGTTATAAAAGTACTTTTCCAGACAAATCTACATATATAAAATTTATGTATCCAATTTAAATATTTAAAAATATATTAACAATTAAAATATTGAAAATTTGGCTGTAAGTATATCTAAAATGATATAACAATTTATCAGTATCACTGGATGGAATACTTGTTCTTAAGAGAGAAGAAAAAGGAGGGAGTACACTCCAGATTCCAGCGACTTACCCGCCCCCACCTGACACACATTCCTCCAGTCAAGAAACACCAACACCTGCTCGGCTGCTCGTTGGTCCCTCCCTGACCGTTACATTCAAACGCGTCAATCCGACCGTTAGACCCATAAAAAAACACTCCAAAGCCACACACACACTCCCTCTCCTCCCTTCCTCCCACATGGGAATCCCTCCACCCTGAGCATCCACGCATTACACCACCAAGATCACGCGCCCCATACATCTCATGATCCGAATCCTTTCCGACCATCCATGGCCGCTCTCCTCGCCGCCCTCCGCTTCCTGCCACTCTTGCTAGCGGCGACGGCGCCGCAGATTACGGCTGCTGCTCCGGTGACGGTGGCCGCGGCCAAGAATGTCAGCATCGACTCGGCCACGCTGTCCTTCTCGGACCTGACGCTGCTGGGGGACTCCTTCCTGCGGAACGGCTCCGTGGGGCTGACGCGCGAGACGGGCGTGCCGTCGTCCAGCGCCGGCAGCGTGCTCTGCAGCCGCGCCGTCGCGTTCCGGGGGCCCGCTGGCAACGCCACCGCGTCGTTCGCGGCCAGGTTCTCGTTCGTCATTGCCAACCAGAACGCGGGCTCCACCGGAGGGGATGGCATCGCCTTCTTCATCTCCCCCGACAGCGCCACGCTCGGCGCCACCGGCGGCTACCTCGGCCTCTTCAACTCCTCGGCAGCGGCCGCCGGCGCCAAGAGCAACGGGTCCGCCATCATCGCCGTGGAGTTCGACACCATGGTCAACGCTGAGTTCGGCGACCCCAGCGACAACCACGTCGGGCTGGACTTCGGCTCGCCGGTGTCCGTCAACGCCGTCGACCTTGCCGCGTCGGGGATCGTCCTTAAGAGCGGCAACCTCACCACGGCGTGGATCGATTACCACAGCGCCGAGCACCTACTCGAGGTGTCACTGAGCTACTCTGATGTCAAGCCGAAGCGGCCCGTCCTCTCCATGGCCGTCGACCTCTCGGGGTACTTGAAGGAGGCCATGTACGTCGGCTTCTCGGCGTCTACGGAGGGAAGCACCCAGCAGCACACCATCAAAGAATGGACCTTTCAGACGTTCGGCTTCCCGTCCACCGTCAATGCCTCCGCCTTCTCCAACGCCACCAACAACGTGTCAGAGCAGGTTGTGCCGGGCGCGGCCGCTAGCGGCGGCGCCCAGAAGGCAAGGGGCCTCGCCATCGGCATCCTCGGTCCCGTCGCGCTCTGCGTCGCGTTCGTGTTCTTCGCCTGGGTGTCCGTGAAGAAGCTGATGGAGCTCACCTCGGCGAAGGACGCCGCCTTCCTGCCGGAGCTCCTCAAGGGGCCGAGGAAGTTCAGCTACAAGGAGCTGAGCATCGCGACCAGAGGATTCCACGAGAGCAGGGTCATCGGCAAAGGCGCCTTCGGCACGGTGTACAAGGCCGCCATGCCGGCCACGGTCACCACCTACGCCGTGAAGCGGTCGACGCAAGCGCACCAGAGCCGGAGCGAGTTCGTCGCCGAGCTCTCCGTCATCGCCTGCCTCCGGCACAAGAACCTCGTCCAGCTCGAGGGCTGGTGCGACGACAAGGGAGAGCTGCTGCTCGTTTACGAGTACATGCCCAACGGCAGCCTGGACAAGGCGCTCTACGGCGAGCCCTGCACGCTTTCCTGGCCGCAGCGCTACACCGTCGCCGCCGGCATCGCGTCCGTGCTGTCCTACCTCCACCAGGAGTGCGAGCAGCGCGTGATCCACCGGGACATCAAGACCAGCAACATCCTGCTCGACGGCAACCTCAGCCCCCGGCTCGGTGACTTCGGGCTCGCCCGCCTCATGGACCACAACAAGAGCCCGGTGTCCACGCTCACCGCAGGGACCATGGGCTACCTCGCGCCGGAGTACCTGCAGTCCGGCAAGGCCACCGAGCAGACCGACGTGTTCAGCTACGGCGTGGTGGTGCTCGAGGTGTGCTGCGGGAGGCGGCCGATCGACAAGGAGGAGACCAAGGAGGGGAACGGGAGCAAGAACGTCAACCTGGTGGACTGGGTGTGGCGTCTGCACGGCGAGGACCGGCTCATCGAGGCCGCGGACGCGCGGCTGGCCGGGGAGTTCGACCGGGAGGAGATGCTGCGGCTGCTGCTCGTCGGGCTGAGCTGCGCGAACCCCAACTGCGAGGAGCGGCCGGCGATGCGGCGGGTGGTGCAGATACTGAACCGCGAGGCCGAGCCGGTGCCCGTGCCGCGCAAGAAGCCGCTGCTCGTATTCAGCTCCAGCGCGTCCATGAAGCTGCAGGAGATCGCCTTCTCCTGCGGCGACGACGTCCGACGCTACACGGTCACCAATCCAACCTCCCCGAAGTCAGAGGGAACCGACATAGAACGCTGATCCAAGAAAGGCGAGGTTATTGAGCACGATTTACTATTAGTGTGATTCATATAACACATTTGTTCTTGTGATGTGTTCGCATAAGGGGAATATAGGTAATAATCCCCGCTGTTGTATTATGAGTTGTTCTTGTGATTTGTTCATACTTCGTAAGGGGAATATAGGTGATAATCCCCGAAGTTGTATGAGTTGTTGCAATAATACTTATACATCTACCGACGTGTGTTTCAACAAAATTTCAGACAGTGTGCCTCAAAAATCGCGTTTGTGTGAGAAATTCAGAGGCGCTGGAATGTCGATGGTGCGACAGGTTTCGTGTTGATTGAACAAGAGATTACAGGATGATGTATATAGGGAGATTTTCCGGTGGCTATCCCTAATACAAAGGAAACAATCTTAACAATTCTATCTATAACCAATCGGAATTATCTCTTCCTATATTTGTTACAAGATCAGATCACACAGAATATCTAATACTCCCCCTCAATCTGAACTCGAGAGATTTAGATTGTTCTTGAATATTTCCATTTGCCGAACAGGAAGCGACTTTGTTAGGCCATCAGCAACTTGATCTTTGGAGGAAACAAATTCAACTTCTAGCAGCTTACGTGCTACTCTTTCTCGTACAAAATGATAGTCAACTTCAATATGTTTAGTGCGTGCATGAAACACAGGATTAGCACATAAATACTTAGCTCCAATGTTGTCACACCAAATCTTTGCTGCTCGGGGTGCTTGAATACCAATTTCTTGAAGTAACATTTGTATCCACATAATTTCTGCAGTAGCATTAGCAAGAGCTTTATACTATGCTTCTGTACTTGATCTAGAAACAGTTGCTTGTTTTCGTGCACTCCAAGAGACAAGATTAGATCCCAAGAAAACAGCGAATCCTCCAGCTTGATCGACGATCATCCGAACAACCAACCAATCGGCGTCAAGAAAAGCACTAACAAGGAGAGAAGAAGACTTATCGATCTTAAGTCCAAGCTTAACTGTTCCTTTCAGATATCTCACAATTCTTTTTACAAGAGCCCAATGATCTGCGTGGTTGGAGAGTGGAGATATCGACAAACCTTGTTAACAAAGAAAGGAAATATCGACCAGTTAACGTTAAATCTTCAGAGAGCCCCTACAACACTCCTGTATCGAGTAGCATCATTTGGACCAAGCAAAGTTCCTTCATGTACTAAAAGTTTCTCAGTAACAGACAATGGTGTGTTAACAGATTTGCATGTATGCATTCCAATTTTCCTGATCACATCTGATGCATATTTCTCTTGTGTTAAAACTATACCATTTGAGACTTTATTGACCTCAATTCCAAGAAAATAATGAAGATCTCCAAGATCCTTTAAAGCAAATTCCTTGTTAAGATCTTGTAACAAAGCTGACATTGCGCTTTGCATAGAGCTGGCTACAATTATATCAGCCACATAAATAAGAACAAACATAGCAACACTTCCCTTGTTATAGAAGAACAGAGATGTATCAACCTTGGAAGATTTAAAACCTAGCTCATGTAATTTAGTGCTCAGCTTTGAGTACCACGCTCTTGGCGCTTGTTTAAGTCCATATAGGGCTTTGTCTAATTTACAAATATAATGAGGTGAAGATTGATCTTCATACCCTGGTGGTTGTTTCATATATACCTCCTCTTCAAGAACTCCATGAAGGAAAGTATTTTGAACATCAAGCTGACGAAGACTCCACCCTCTGGACACAACAATAGACAAGATAATTCTGATAGTAGTAGCCTTAACTACTGGACTGAAAGTATCTTCATAATCTATGCCATATCTTTGCTTAAAACCTTTTGCAACAAGTCTGGCTTTATATCTATCCAAGCTTCCATCAGATTTTCTTTTAATTTTATATAACCATTTACAGTCTATAACATTAAAACCTTTTTGAGGAGGAACTAAGTGCCAGGTCTTATTTTTCATTAGTGCCATGTACTCTGCATCCATGGCCCCTTTCCAATCTTTATTATTTAATGCTTCACACAAGTTTTGAGGTTCGCCATATGATGTAAAACAACCATACCTCACTGTTCCATCTGTATATACCTTTTCTTTCCTGATGCCACTTTGTAAGCGCGTCCTTGGCCGAGCTTCTGTTGTATGTATGGGAGCTTCTTCTGCTACCGAAATTTCCCCGGGCGCTTTAGCAATTTCAACACCAGTATGCTGATGAAGAGTAGGAGTAGACAATGTCTCAGACGTCGTAGCAATCTCTGGATGGTTGGGCTCGGTCTCCTGCATCTGTTCAACATAAGGCGATTGTGTCTGCTGCCCGGGCTGCACTGATTCTGACGCTAGAGAATCAGACGAGGATCCCGAAACCGATTCTCCTGTGAGCGCCGGAACTGCAGGAAAAACCCTAAAAGATGCACCAGAAGTCTCCTTTTCTACAGCATTATCACTGGAACAGTTGTTATGATTAGGCAAAAAATTAAGGAAATAATCATTCTGTTCTACTCCCCCATGATTAGTTGGAATCAAATCACAAGGAAGAAGGGAAATTTCTGCACGTAGACGAGCTCCAGCGTTTGGATGTAATTGAGAGAAGGGAAAACATTTTCATCAAAAATGACATCCCGAGAAACATAAACTCGTCCAGTAGATACATCAAGGCATTTGAAACCTTTATGTAGATGACTAAATCCAAGGAAGACACACTGTTTTGACCGAAATTGTAACTTATGAGTGTTATAAGGACGAAGATTTGGCCAACAAGCACACCTGAATATACGAAGGGAGGAGTAATCTGGTTTCTGTTTAAACAAACGTTCTAGAGGAGTCTCAAACTGAATGACTTTACTAGGCAAGCGATTGATGAGATAAGTGGCAGCAAGAAAAGCTTCATCCCAAAACTTGAGAGGCATGGATGCATGAACTAGAAGAGCAAGGCCAACTTCTACTATATGACGATGTTTTCTCTCAACAGCACCATTTTGTTGGTGAGTGTGAGGACAGGAAACATGGTGAGAGATACCAACTTTTTCAAAGAAAGAATGGAGTTTTTCATATTCTCCACCCCAGTCAGTTTGCATTGCAAGAATTTTGCGGTCAAATTGTCTTTCAACTAGACTTTGGAACTCTTGAAACTTCTGGAAAACTTCAGATTTTTGTTTGAGAAGGTAGAGCCATGTAAATTTGCTATAATCATCAACAAAGCTCACATAATATTTTTTCCTTCCAATAGAATCAGAGGCAGGACCCCAAACATCAGAATGAACTAGTTCCAAAGGATAACGAGAGATACTTGATGATCTATTATATGACAACTGATGACTCTTAGCCTGTTGACAGGCATCACAAACTGACTCTTTATTGGATTCAACTAAACATGGTAGCTTATTATTGCTAATGACTCTAGTAACAATAGGAATGGAGGCATGACCCAAACGACTGTGCCATCTTGCAAGGGTTGGTGTGACACTAAAAGCTTGTTTTCCTGAAGATCCTGAAGGAAGAGGATAAAGACCTCGGCGACGCCATCCTTTAAGAAGTGTGTTCTTTGTGACTTGATCCTTAATCAGAAAATATTTTGGATGAACCTCAAGAAAGGCATAATTATCAACAGCAAGGCGATATGCAGAAACAAGATTCTTAGTGGCTTGAGGAACATGAAGCACATTCTTTAAGTATAAAGGACGAGTAGGGGTTGTAATAATAGAATGACCAATATGCTTAATTTTCATACCTTGACCGCTTGCGGTATGGATCTGTTCATTTCCCTTGTACTTCTCATGCGTTGTTAGCTTCTCTAATTCACCAGTTATGTGATCTGTTGCCCCAGCGTCAATATACCAATTTGTATCGACACCGTAGGCATGAGTGGCTGTGGTGGCGGTCCTGTCATCTGGGACATAATTTTCATCGTATCTGTGCCAGCAGTCAGAGGCAATATGACCTCTCTTGTTGCAGACTTGACAGATCGGGCGAGTATCATTTGCTGCATTGCTGCGTCCACGACCACGTCCTGGCGAAGGAACACGATCGCGACTGCGCCCTCCTCCGCGCGATGCGTTGCCACCACGGCCTCCACGCCATGAATTTCCGCCATGACCTCCACGGTTCGCAGCATTTGCAGCGGCAAGGTTTGCTGCATGACGAAGATTAGACCTGTTCTCAAAACCCAAAAGCTGTGAGTGAAGTTCTGCAACCGTGACCGATTCATTTTTAGCCACGATCGCAGAAACAACAGGTTCATAATCATCATCAAGGCGATTGATAATATATGCAACAAGATCATCGCCGCTCATCGGCTTTCCGGCCACGATTTCATCTCCGAAGGCCTTCATCTTCGCGATGTACTCGGAGACGCACATGTCGCCTTTCCGTGTTGTCGTCAAAGCCAAGCGACGTTAATCTTCTGCGCGAGACTTCTGCGGCGAGTCTTCAATCTCCTTCAAGCTCATACGCCGTCCTTGCGGCGACCACTGGTCAAGACCTCCTTGGAGAGAGATGCAAATAGGAAGCCAAGAACCTGTTGGTCTGCAGCAAACCACTCTTCATAGGCTGGATTTTGAATCTTCACCATCTTGTCGCCTTGCTTCTGATCGATCTCGGCAGCGGGAACGTCGGTCTTGCCGGTGATATGTCCCTCAAGTCAGGCGCCGCGGATTGCAGCGAGGATCTGAGCCGACCAGAGCATGTGATTTTGCTTGTTCAGCTTCTCCACTACAGGAATCCTGAAAATTTTCGTGGGCCAGAACCCACGAAAATAAGATTATCCGATTTAAAATAACTATTTTAAATCGGCAATATCCTTATTTTCGCGGGACACGGCCGTCGAGATAAGGAGTCGAAAGTTAGTTTAATTTTCGCTTGCCACCGATTTAAAGTTAGTTATTTTTTTAAATCGCCAGCACGCCACGACGAGAGTTAGTCTTGAAGTTGAATTTTTGTCAGAATGATTTAACGAGCGAAAATAAATTACTTTCGTCGGTTTTATTCTTCACCCACGAAAGTTAATAACGTTAACTTTCGTCGGGTTACTTTAAGCCCACGAAAGTTAATTTGGTTAATTTTCGTCGGTTTCTTGACCCACGAAAATAATTTGGGTTAATTTTAAATCGGTTTTTTGGCCCACGAAAATAATTTGTGTTAATTTTCCGTCGGTTGTTCTGGCCCACGAAAATTAACTGGACCTTGACAAAAAAAATAGCCCAGTAAACCCATTTTTCATACAAATTTAGACAAATATCATTCATAACATATATCATTCATTCAATTCAATCATTCATCCACATATATCACTCATTCATCCACATATCATTCAAATATCCACATACATCCACATATATCATTCATCCACATATACCGCTCATTCATGCACATATCATTCAAATATCCACATACATCCATTCATTCATCCACATATATCATTCATCTCAAGATTAGTTGAGTTGTCGCATCACATGATTAGTTGAGTTGTCGATCATTCATCCACATATAATAGTTAGTTGAGTTGTCGATCACAAGATTCTGATTATTACCAAACATCTCAAGATTGGTCATTTGAGTTGTGGCCGCCTTCATGAGCCCAATAGGTTTTGAACATGCTCTCCAGTCTTCTTTGGTCGTGGCGGCGGAGTTTGGTAAACCTGGGGCGTATTTGTCCCCGATCCCTACGATACAGTAGACCAAATTTAGCGGAGTCTGTAAGCATCTTTACTTTAAATTTGTACAAATCAAATATAGACCTGGATTTAAATAAATGAAATAGTAGTAGCACAATAGAGTAAGTGATCGATGCAAAATGCAGTAAGAGAACAGCGTGTGTAACATCTCAAAAGCATTGATAGGCAAAGACAAAGATTGTAGTAATCGAAAAAGGATAATGTTATGGGTACTTAATCAACCTAATAAAATACTCTACAAACAAAATTTTCATCAAGATAATGTTATGGGTACTTAATCAACCTAATAAAATGTCAGGTCCAGAACTGAAATAATTGGGCAATGCAATGTAAAATATTCTGTTTTCATAGCATGTTCCAATCAAGAGGATTAATCTTTCTAATTCATTTATCAAGTTCCAGTCTACCTAAGAATGATGCCGTATGTTGAAGATATCATGAAATGCTAAAGATGCACCAGTTAGGATAGACTTTTGTCAGATTCAGGATTGAAATAGCACTAGCAATGTTGTATGTAGTTCCTGTTCAGTACTTGTTTTCCTTGCAATGATGTTACTATATGAAGTACCTCTTTCATCGTGCATTGGATCCAATCTGAGAGATACATAGAAGTTGTCAACAAATAACCTGTCATGGTTATGTTTAAATGGAAGATTAATCCAAACCCTACTATACTAGTATGCAAAGATCTGATTAGTAGAGCTTACTGGAAATATATTTTACTGTTAAGTTAAAAAAGCTATCTTCTAGTTAGTTTTATTCAAGTGAATGCTATTATAGTACTTGATGTTGGTAATACTACTCAAGTACCTATATATGTTCTTGATGAAATCTGAAACTAGAATTGATCCTTGGGTAGGTTCCCTAAGACTGTAGCATGCCAGTTTTCGCAATTTATATGACGTAGTCCTTTAGTTAACTATGCTAGGGTTTCGCAATTTCTCTATTTTCTTGTCAATGCCATGCTAATTAAGAGGTAATCTAATAACTGGAGTTATATGGTCAAATTTTGAGAATGCGCTCCGTTAAGGACAGATCATGCTGCTGGCTGTGGCCAGTTCTATCAAATGCTAATTACACGTCATGTCCTGTATCATTGATGTTGTGACAGATATCTTATCTGTCTAAACTTCTAATGATGAAATAGGCTTACAATATAGCACAAGTGAAAAGAGATGTTGAGACAAGACCAATTTTAGCTAACCTGAGCTGCAGGAGAAGGTGCCGAAGGATTCATCCCCCATTGTGGTGGTGGTGGTGGCGGCTGCCATGGTGGAAAGACAATGGTCTGCCTCGTCGCCGAACATTGCTGTAAATGCAATGTGTCGATTTCATATATTGTTGCATGCTCGTAATGCTAACTGTTGAGGGCTCAGACTTACTTGAATAGCCGCCTGCTGCTGTGCCATGTATTGAGCATAGTATGCCTCCTGTGACCTTTGATGTTCATCCCGCAGCCTTAGCTCCTCACGCAGCCTAGCAACCTCTACCTCCTGCTCTGAGGGGCGACGGCTACTAACCCCCGAGCTCTGCGAAGAAGACCCCCTCTGAGCTCGCACCTCCCTCGAGTCACTCACTCCGGTGAACATGGAGTACCTTCAAAATACAGAAACACAAAGGCTTTAGAACTTCAATTTATTGCTCGCATTAACAAAGTTTGAGAAACTATGACATTTTACCGTCCATGGCTCTTTCCGCCTCCGGTAGCATGCACGGCCACGCCATCAATAGGTTCCTTCCTCCAATCGTAGCCTTCACCATGACGCCTGACCATTTCCTGCCCATAGCTCTCCTGCAGGCAGAAGCGAACCATACAACTTAGAGCTCGAAAGTTGATGATAACTCAATGAAAATTGTGGATAACTCACCAGTCGATCTGAGGCCACCTGAGTGCATAGCTGCTCGGGGTGTGATGGGTCTCGTCCCTTATGACCTCGCACATAAACTTCGATGTCACTCGGTTGAACACCAGTTTGAGCCTCCTGTAGCTAGGGGTTAGTGGCATACATATACTTGTGAATATGTTCTTGCAAATATTTGGTACGACCTGTCTTACCATGCGTTTAGCCATACGGATGTGTCCATCACCGCCATACGTATGGCCTCCGCCTTCGCCTCTGCAGGCTCTGTGCTTCCTTGACTTCGCGATCCATTCAGGAGAAGCCCATCGCTGACAAAGAGCCTGGTAAGCATTTGGACGGTCTTCCATCCACGGAGCCGTCTAAAGATGTGTCTCTGGGGCAAGAAACATCTATGGCAATCGAAGTAGCTGATCTTTCCACCAAAAGCTAGGCGGAAACAATCCGTGTTCGAACCACAGATCGGACAGGTCAAATTTCCATGGCAGCTCCATCCAGCAAAAATACCATAGGCCGGGAAATCATGAACGGACCATAAATACGCAACTCGAAGGTTGAATTTCTTCTTCTTGTAAGAGTCGTACGCTTCAACTCCCGTCCACAGCTGTTTCAACTTTTCGATTAAGGGTTTCAGCATCACGTTGAGGCGTGTCCCAGGATGTTGCGGGCCAGGTATGATAAGGCATAAGAACATAAACTCATATTTCATGCAAAGAGCAGGTGAAAGGTTATACGGAACAGCAAAGACGGGCCAACAAGAGTAGGAGGCCGCGGATTGGCCGAAAGGTGTGAAGCCATCGGTCGCCAACCCAATGCGAACATTTCTCGCGATCGTGGCTAAGTCTGCGTCAAAGCTGCCCAGAGCCCTCCATGCCTCACCATCGACGGTGCACCATCACTCCGTCGTTCTCACGTGACACCTTCCTTGTGCCACCTCATGTGCCTAGCGGTTCTCTTTGAGAGAAACAACCGCTTGACCCATGTAATCGGC
This sequence comes from Guadua angustifolia, assembly GCA_036346375.1. Classification (NCBI taxonomy): domain Eukaryota; kingdom Viridiplantae; phylum Streptophyta; class Magnoliopsida; order Poales; family Poaceae; genus Guadua; species Guadua angustifolia. The sequence goes on from CM070510.1 coordinate 22,320,476, forward strand.
ATGTAACGGTTGCTTATGTGCAACATCGGTCATCACATTTGCACCGTCTTCATTTACGACCTCGACGCACCTCGGTTTGCCACACTTTAAGCACTTCTTCTCATTCTTATGCTCTTTCCGTAAAAGCATGCAATTGTCTTTGCACACATCAATCTTCTCATATTTCATACCGAGAGTAGAAACCAATCTCTTGGCATGGTACATGTCTTTGGGCATGTTATGAGGCTTCGGAAGCACATCACTGATCAAGTTGGAGAGCTCGTTGTAACAATTATTCAAGAAGGCAAACTTTGACTTAATGGCCATGAGCCGTGTCACAAAAGCTAGGAGGGTCATACATTAGTTCGTGCAACGGCTCTTCCAAGCTTTGAGGGCTGAGGGTCCGAAAAGAAATTCAGAAGACATCTCATTGTTCTCCATCTGCACGCCCGGATATGGTGCAGCGGAGAACATCAGGGTTATGCCGTCGAAATCTCGTTCGGACCCCGTGGCTCAAATCATAAATACCACGCCTATCGGTCACTCCGAGGCTGTCCAAAAAGGACAATTCGGACCAAAGACATCTCTCATGTGTGGCGATACATCTCACATGTGTGGCGTGCCGGTCCGGAACGGGTAACACATAGGTTTCGTGACACTAACATCATAATTTGGAAAGGAAAACAGGTACTCAGATGTAAAAAGAACAAAAGAATAATATCATGGGTTTATTTTTCGCCCTGCACTATTAGTATGGTGATAATATGGTCCCTTGGTCCGATGTATCAAACTTCTTATTCACAAATTCCGATATGATATCAATACAAAAAAATCTTGAACAACATGAATATATGAAATAAAATGTATGGTCAGGTCAATGTAAGACATGTACATTGTATTATTAGTCAATGACTCAACGTCATTTATAATGCAGATTTGAGATATCTTGGCATGTGTATTAACATTCTTGTACATGAAGGCAAATAGGCATTTCTTATAGGATCTGGGTTTTGTCTTGATAGTTGATGATTTCAAGTGAGTATATAACTAGATAAGATATATCCAAGTGGTAGTCCATAGGTAACCCCCAGAACAAGGTCTATATGTTGATGTTTGCTAGTTGCTATTCCAATCCTGTAGGTTTATGGTATGAATGATGGATATTGACCACATGGCCAGTGAATATATATTCTTAACTGCAAAACCACATGGCTCGGTTTGAAAACAAGGTTATATAGAAAAAAACTTAACATGCATAGCAGTCGTGAGAGATTATGAGTTTGTGATGACTTCTAGCATTCTCATTAACCATCAGTTTCTCATTATTCTTAATTAGAGAGGAGAGATAGATGATACAAGAGAAGTTACTTGTCTTGGTTTGTAATGCATATGAATAAATAAGCAAGAGTTGTTATTGTGCAATTGGGTCGAATAGCAATAACATAAGCAAAGGAAATCCCAAAACTTCAATCACTGTGCCATTCTTAAGACTTCAAGTGTTTACTCATCGCAATCCCAATACACAATCCTTTAAGTCTTAAACCACTTCATCACAGAAAGAGGCATGACCTAATTATCTATGCACTCTTTTTAGCAAATCAGTATACAATATTTACTAGACTCTATTACTCGGGTAGGCATAAACATCACTATAAAATTTGTCATGTCAGTAGCAAACATATGTAAATACCCATGTGTGTGTGTGTATGCACACAAACCCATCCTCAGTGTCAAACATTTCACCTTAATCATGACTTTCCCAAACATGTTATCGATTTAATGCTAGACAAAGACTCAACCAGAAAATCGGGTATGCAGCATGTCCACTCTTTCTATATCATGAGTGTGCAGACAACAAAGTGGAAACATTTTTTCAAGTACCTCGTTAGGCTTCACGGTTATTATGTGAGGAGTAAATGATGTCCCGGAAGAACCTGAAAATCAGCACACAAAAGATGGCAGTGAGTATTTTCAAAATAGACACACCATAAAAAAGATGGCAATCCAAACAACTAAACTGAAGCGCTCTTTCTATTCTCAAATGATGCACAGTTTAGCAGTGCAGGCCGGTCAGCTCATTCGAGAGAGGCACACAACCAGAGTACTCTTTTGGTGTACACGAAAAACTCATTCAAGGATTGCAAGTTGCTAATGCAAAAGAGCAAAGGTCTCGAAAGATCCTTCAGGGAGTGCAAGCATGGCCATGCACTGCGTAGATGCAGATAGCAGATGGACTCAAAATCTTGATGCCAAGCAAGTAGTATATGTCAAAATCTAACAAAAGTACTACTTTACCATATCTCCTTTTATTTAGGCAAATGGCTAATATTTCATCCTAGAGCTATACTACCTTGCTTTGTAGTCATATACAGTGGCTACTAAGTAATAACCACTAGGATAGCTTAATTTTGCTACTATTTTTGCTCTGTTTCTTTCTGTTGTAGCATCTTTCTTTCCTGTGGATCATTAGCCCATAGTGCAATTCTCAAGCTGCAACTCCTTCAGTTGTTTCACACCTTCACATGCAGTATCACTGCAGGTTCTGACCTCCAGACAGATAATAACAGTAGCCAAAACCACTAGTATCATTCAAATTTTTTAGAAAGAAAGCTGGTACAAGATGAGAATAAGGTCATGCAAAACACACCAAACTAGTAACTTGTGCCACCTTCCAACATCTAACTAAACCAATTATCAATGTGGAGTTCTGTCCCTGTGCTAAGCTTAGATTAGATGCTTACAACCACAAGCATTTCGGGTTTTTTCGAAGGAACAGCTAGACAAAAGGTTAAGGACAAACAGCCACCTTCAAGAGAAACACAACAGACGTCAAGAGACAAACAATTACAGAAAGACGTCAAGAGACAAACAATTACAGGCTGGGCGGCCGGAGGCGGCGCGGAGGCGCTGGGCGGCTGGGCGCGACGCGAGGCGGCGCAGAGGCGGTGGCACGGCCGGCAGCGGCCCGAGCGGCGCTGGGCGGTCGGGGCGGCGCTGGGGCGGTGTCACAAGGCGTGGGCGACGGCGGTAGCGTTGGCGGGGGCGGCGGCGGCGGAGGCGGGCGGCGGCGGGCGGCGGGGGGCGGCGGCGCTGGAGGCGGCGGCGGCGGAGGCGGAGGCGGGCGGCGGCGCGCAGAGGAGGCGGCGGCGGCGCGCGGGAGATAAGCGCGGCAGATGAAAATGCGTGGAAATGCCGAGCCGTGCGGAACATAAGTCATTTAATTTTCGTGGGTTTTCTTAACCGACGAAAATAAGTAATTTTCGTCGGCAAGCAATTAACCGACGAAAATGAGAGCTGCCACAGTAACCCTAACGCGTGTTTATTTTCGTCGGTTTCATTTAGCCGACGAAACTTAATCTATTTTCGTGGGCCCTACCACGACCGACGAAAATTACACAATAACTTTCGTCGGCTGATTTTGGCCGTCGAAAATAAATTAAATTTCGTCGGTTTTCTTCAAAGCCGACGAAGTTAAATTGGCCGACGAAAATTTTCACGATTCCTGTAGTGCTCCGTGATCGGAAAGCCAAACAACGGGTTGGAGGAGGTAGATGATGAACTCGCCATAGATAGCAAAGGAAGCTCTGATACCATGTGAGAAATTCAGAGGCGCTGGAATGTCGACGGTGCGACAGGTTTCGTGTTGATTGAACTAAGAGATTACAGGATGATGTATATAGGGAGATTTTCCGGTGGCTATCCCTAATACAAAGGAAACAATCTTAACAATTCTATCTATAACCAACCGGAATTATCTTTTCCTATATTTGTTACAAGATCAGATCACACAGAATATCTAATAGTTTGCAGTCACTGAATATACCAAATTTCGAGTGAACTCATAATCTGCACAATCCAGGACAAGAAAAGGACCAGACTGCGCCGTATGACACATTTCATTTAGTTTTGACCTTTTGGGCATTTGGGACGCTAGATCACTTTGGGCTGTATTCCGTTTCTCATGCTCTCTTACCAGCTTTGACAAAAGGCCGCTCGGTCTAAGAAGCCGAAGGTGTCATGACACACTGACTTTCCTGATGCAAAAACCAGCAATCGATCAAACCGTCTATCAGAATAGGACATCTACCACAAGCAATTTCACATAAGCTAGTGTTTAAGTATATTGCCCACCTTTCTTTCTCAATTTAAGCTTTTTGGTGAATGGTTAGTACATATCAACGCAAGAGGTTCTGAGTTTAAGACCTAGCCAATGCAATATTTTCTAAAGAGAAACTTTACAGTACATTATACTGATAGCTGATAGTATATGATTGGTAGTAAAAATCAAATCTAGCAATTGATTTATTGAGGGTATTCCTACTACTCTACTACAGGAGGAAACATAAATAAATACTAACTAATATGATCTATTGCTAAAAAAAGGAATAAACGGTCAATATTGAATTTGCTAAAAAAAGGAATAAACGGTCAATATTGAATTTAATGTATTATAAAAATGCTCTCTCTAAACAATAATTGCGACCCACTTGAGTCCACATCTTAGGTTTGAGAGAACTTTAGGGGCTATTTGATTGCCTAGTTCCATACGGTCAGACTTGTGGGAGTCAGAGAACCAGCGTTTGGTTGCTCGTTGTATCGTGTAAGCCTGCACCTACGCATGCAAGATGACTGTTTGGTTGTCTGCGCGTGGTGCGAAGCCAGACTAGCACGATGCACAAACTACTCGTAGCCAGACTTGTGGGAAACAAGCTCTATGACCGTTTCCCCGGAACCAGGTTAGGACGATGCAGGTTCTCACGGTCAGACTCGTACGAGACGGCAACCAAACAGCCCTTAGGAAAATGATCGGTACACAATACGCATACAAAAAGCACGTCACTAGAGGGCTGCGTTCGTCGGTGCCGGAGCGCCCCCTTGTGCCGGTGCAGTCGACGGCGGCGCTGGGCCAAGCCCCAGCCTCCTGAACTCGTCGGTCAGGACCTCGAAGCACGTAGCAGACTACGCCGAGTCGCCGACGGAAAGGAGCCTAAGAGGAACACGTAGACGGAGCACTTGAGCTTCCGGCAGCTGCCCGCTGCGAAGACGCCATGCAGCCGACGAGGTCCAGCCCCATGGTGGCCATGAGCACACCTTGAGCCGCGTCTCCGTGTGGTATAAGCCCTGGTTCATGAGCAGAAGGATGCTGACGAGCGACGTGACGAAGGACTTCGCGTTGAAGAAGAAGAAGAAGAAGAAGATGCCATAGCGGTGTACGAACTTGTCTGGCAGCACCGGGTAGCCTACGTGGCCGTGGCTGTCGTCCTGCTGCCAGAAGCCGCCGGTCGGTTCAGGCCGGCCACTAGGGTAACGATCAGCATTAGCCACTCACGCATCTCTCTCAGCCACTCCTGGTGCGCTTGGCAACTTCTTGATGCACCACCTGCTGAAAAGAAGGGAAGTCATTTCCTGATGTCAAAATATTAGAACATAAATGTAAACTGCACCCACATGCCCAGTATCTAAGGATTTATTATTGACATGCCTGAATTATCTGGTGGCAATTTCGGTGAAAATGTGAATCTCGTGAAAATTCCATTTTCATATAATTTAAAAGTTTGTCAAAATTCCCCCCAAAATGACCAGATTGTAGACAAGCATATGTTGCATATCTCTACAAAATTTCAAGCTCAAGTTCATTCACATTTGTGAGATATCTCTTGAATGCGACTGACCTTTGATCTTGAAACTTTGTAGACATACAATATAACTGACCCTACATCTGATAAAATTTTTTTTGAGATTTTTTGGAACTTCTAAGTTAGCTGAAAATAGAGTTTGCACGAGATTTGCATTTTCACCTAATATTTAGCTGACTTTGTTTGGATGGGTAGATTACGGGCATTCCCTCGTCAAAGACTATAACCAAAGATTGAAACAGAAATGTACATTGCACTCATTTGTGCAGCGTCGAAGGATCTATTGATTGGTCTGACTGATATACTGCTTGGATGGGCAGGTATATCATCTATCTGGCGGACCCAATTAGTTATATCCGTATAGATTAAAAGAAAAAATCCGTACCAATTACAATAAAAAAAACAAATAAAATTCAAAATAAAAAATAAAATAAAACTAGTAATTTGATTTTCATACGAACTTCAAAGTAAATGTCGAGACCATCCCATCTAGTGTGGAATACTGAGGTCTCATGTGCACATTGTACTAATCCTATGATCAGTGACCAATATGTATATTTAAAACATTCACTACTACAAAAAGACCTATATTAGATACATCATCACAGATAGTTTACAAAAAACATCTGTGTTAAAGCTAATCACATACGATTTTACTGACATGATCATCTAAGTTACCAGATATGCTAATAACCATATATGATAAACTGATATATAGGGCCTGTTTGGTAGAGCTCCAGATCTTGATTCTCTAGCTCCAGCTCCTGATTCTCTTTGGAATCGATTCTCTGATGGAAGTGATTCCTGTTTGAGAAATAGTTATGAACTTGGTGGAGAGATTCATAACTGGGAGGTTGTAAATCAGGTGGAGAGCAGGTTTTTTTACCTCCCAGGCTGTAAGTCAAAAAAACATGAGTCACTTCCTTGAATTCCTATGTGAAGCTTATTGATTTTTTTCTTGTTTAGTAGAGCTCCTCAATTACTCATGAAGAAACTGAACATCGCGTTCCCCACTTCCCCTTCTCCCTCTCGCTCTCACAACTGCTGCTGCTCGCTCGCCGTCTCTCTCCCTCCCGCTCTTCTCGCCCTCTTCGCCCTACAAGACGGTCGCCGGCGCCCCGGATCTGTTGAAACTGCCCAAGTCAGAACTAAAACCACGCGTGATAATACTGCAGAGCAAAACTCTAATATTGTCCTGAAACGTCTCTGCCGATGGACAACGTCTGAACAACCTGAGTTCAGAACAATCGCTTCTGCTGACAAACACTTCTGTGATGCAGAGACTGAGAACAACGTTCAGTACTAAATACGGCAACAGATCAATCAGGCAACAGAAGAATCTTTTCCGACGTGAAAGGCTTCACGTCTTTTCTGTTTATTAATCTCTATTTATACCCAGCGATACACAGTTAGATTCTTCATCCACTAATTCAAAGCCTAAACCGAAACTGACTCCTTTTGCTAATTACCGATACGACCTCCTGTTAACTTGTCCGACAATACAGAACTTATTAACCAACACAAAACAGAGTCCAATCCTGACTTCTAAAACAGACTTCAAACTAACGAACGGACTGACTCGGACTCTGAACCCTGGAAGCTACAAGATTAATCTGGGATCGTCTCCTTCCTCCGCCGCCGAGGCTGATAAAGATATAATTCAGTATAGCCTAGTATAGCTAAGTATAGCTTACCGGTATTCTGTTGTAAAGCTTATCTTATCTAACGCACTGGTATTCTGTTTTGCCGTTTAGATTGTTTAGATTCTCTGTATGTTCTGTTTCTCCATTGCCGCACTGTAGCCGTCCGGCACACATGTACTCTGTATATATATAATGACTAATACACAGAAGTCTCTTGATTGATGGAGGCTTTGCCAAATCCAGTATTCCTCCTTGCCTTCTTTCAGAGGCTATGGCCCTAGCCCAAGCGCTCTCTCCTTCCTCGTCTCTTCACGCTCCTGATGGCCCTTCGCTTCTCTTCTCCACGCGCGATGGTAACGCTGCGCAGATCTGCGAGATGAGGGCCGCTGAGGACCATCCCAGGGTTTAAGACACAGGGATGAGGTCGACTAGGTCGTGCCCATGGTCCGCGGAGCGAACTCGCCGGCGCTGTTCCGGGCTACTCCGTGTTTGCTACTTCAGCTTCTTTGTTGGATCTACCATGTATGTGTTGTTATTTTGATGATTCCATAAATCTTTGGTATTCTTCTTTAAGCCTAAAATGGTTACTTTGGCTGCTTTTTCAGCTAAAAAAGAAGATTAGACCTTGTACTCCTTGCCACCTTGTCGATGATGATTGAGCCCTTCTTTCCTCTCTACTTGCACAGGCTTGTGCGAAGGTGACTACTTGCCCTGGTCTCAACTTTTCTAACAACATTTCAATGTTAGATTATTTTGGCTATAAAGCATACTTGTTGTTTGCTAAAGAGTAGAGTGGTTTGGACTGAAAAAGTGATATTTGAGTGTAGGTCTTCATATATTATAGAGTGATATTAACTGAAGACTTTTTAGAGATATGGGTGTGCTATTTTTTCTTAATTGTATTATCATACAATTTGGCTTTGGCCCTTTAACAAGATGTGACAAAGAGTTTTGCAAGGTTTCAAGTTGTTAAGGAATCAGAAATTTCTGAGTTGGGGGATGAGGAGTAAGCAAATGGCTTATGGAATGAATTAATTTGTAGGTCGATATATGCCCATCTACCCGTTTAAAGTACCTGAAGCATTCTTAACATATCGTTGGTAAAAGCTAATTTGGACAGAAAATATAATTGTGATCGGTTGACATTGGTCCTTTTGCCTTCTTAAACAGAAACCTGCATTTTCATTTAGTCTAGAATGTCTTTCAAGTCTCATCTTTTGTGGATTGTTATAGCTAGGTTTGATGGAAAAAATTGTGAAAGTATTTGATGGACTTTTGATGGGTTCTTATTTGTTGATAGGAATTTTGCAGATAGCTAAACACTGAGTTATTTTGAAGGATTGAGATGGCGAATAGAGGGGGTAAATGGTCGCAAATAAAATTTTCTCCAAAATACTTCAACTAATACCTCAAAAAGATTGCACAAAGGAAATCGTGAAAAACCCAGACAACTAGACAACTATGTGTACCCCTAGCTTGCATGGATGAGTACCATAGAATATGTGGGGATTTTTTAGTCACAATCCTGGTTGTCTAGGGGCTGTTTGGTTGCCTGCATGCACAGAGATTTGCATCCATAGATGCAGAATCTTGCTTTTTTCTTGTGTTTGGTTGCCTGCATTTAGTTTTGAGCCTGGCTCTCTGGATGCAAGATTCTCCATGCAACCTGACTCTGGAGATACGTAGAAAATGGACGTATTTCTGGATGCAGCGCATGGCAGCCTCGTGTTCTGCATAAGGGGCCACTGTCAGCCACAATATCAAACCATGCATGGGGTGCCACGTGGGTACGTAAGTTTCCTTTTTTCTTTTTTGTTTATATCTTTTGATTAGCATCTCCGATTACCGAACCGATTTCAAAAATGGGTTCCTGATATTTTTTCAAACAAAACTAGACCACACTTGCTATATAAATTTTATAATATTTAAATTTTAAAATGCCTACCTACTAAATACTCAACCAAATACCGTCTCTGCATCAGCGCATCCCGTATCCCATCAGCCTGGCTAAGTTGAATGGGCCAGGCTTACGAGAGAAGGCAACCAAACAGCCCCCTAGTGTCCAAAACAAAAGGAATCAATTCAACTCTTTCTTTTAAAAAGGAGACCAATTCAAATCACAAAAGCCACTTTCAGAAAAGCAAAAGCAGAATTTCTAGAAATTGTCCTCAATTAGAACAGGTGGATGGTGGGTTTCTGTTGCTCAAGAAATTTTGATAATTTTTCTCCCTATGATAAAATGAGTCATGAAGAACTCCACCAAAATTCACAACAAAAATCATTACACAAAAATCAGTAAAAATCAAAGAACACAGATAGTCAGGAACTTCGAGCAGAAAGTTTGGGGCTCGGTTTTCACCTCATGGTGCCCAAACGGTCAACAAGTGGACTCCAAAATTTTTATACAGATGCATATGAGAGTCCCGCACCTTCTCCAATAAGAATCACTAAAAAAGGATTTTTCTAGATTTTTCTAAAAATCAAATACTGAATACTACGTGAAGAACAAGTTCTAGACAGAGTTGCAACTTGATAGAAAAAATGATCTCTACTATATCCTAGAGTGCAAAAGAGATGTAAAATCATATGAACACACTCAAAAGATCCAAGATTAGCATTTAGAAGGAGGGGAGGCAAATCCAAATTGCAAGAAAGTAAATTACGAGAAAGTAAATTGCAGGAATTTAAATGCTGAATTTAAGACATAAAGTAAGTGCGTAATGTAAATTCAAGTATGAATGAAAAAGATTTGCATTTCTGGAAGGGGGAGGTTTATAAAGCCTCACAACAAGGTGGGCAAGCTCAATGGAGCATAAAAACCTCTAAAACCTTCAAGGGGAGGAGGCTACCCCTCCACCCCTATTTATACTACTCTTGGGCCACCTATCACCCTTGGATGCAGCCCTCAACCTTAGAGAACTCATCTAAGGGCTAGGATTTGCCACTCACACAGCCATGCGAGGGCTAACCCAAAACCCACACCAACAAAGTGTTTTCTTGCACGGTTTTCAAAGCATACTACCTAGACCCGCTAACCTATCAACTAGATCGTGATCTAACGGCCCTCATTGATCCACGCGGCATCTAGCTAGTATCATCTCCTTTCCTTGTCTTCTTGGCTTGCCCGGACTCTGTCTCCGATCATCTTCCGGCGATCTCCCGACTGTCTAGACCTTCGACGTTTCTCACCTAGTCCCAGTCATCCTCCGCCTCACCATGACCTAGCACCGTCGCCCTGCAACTATCAAAGACAAGGAAAAATCTTTCACATAGCAATGCCCACAAATATATTCAATCATTATCCCAAAATCATTAATCATAATTTCGTTCAAAGGTCTGGTGCTACCGCCCCCAGGCCGATAGCACTGGGAAAAGCAACCAGTACTCAAATTGCTTCAAATCATAATTCAATTCAAATCAAACTCAATTTCAAATCAAACCAAACTCAAATCTCGTCAATTACTCATCACACACACGGATAGATCTCCGCATGGTCTTTCATATTTGACAAACTAATAGTAGCTTCCTATTAATCTGTCACTAATTATAAAACTTTCTTATTTGTATTCAAATTGATTTGGAATGCTTGGGCGCTGTCGAAATGCCTATTCTTTGCTGGACGCCAAATTCTTTGTCTAATTTGCTGGCAGCACAGAACCATTGTTTGACGGCCGATCGGTTTGCAGCGAAGAGGCTTGCCAAATCATGACACGTGTAAGCTGTGTGGTTTTCCAGATGAGACGGTGGATCATGTGTTCGTTGATTTCTCATTTTTTTTATGAAGGAAGATTTTATTAATTTAAGAACATTACATCGAGGTGATACAAGTCCTTGAAATCTCTCTCGGCCTCTGCTTAACAAGAAGCACACAGCCCTGAAACAAAAAATAGCACGCACACTCTAGTGACTATCAATCCGAAGACTAGACCGCCACCCATGCGCCTGGGAAAAGAAATCCTTGACCACCTACACCAATCGTTGCGAAGCCTCCACCATAATAGTTCGCAAGTCCGGCTTCTGCAGTACAGCCCATGTACGCAACCAATGGGAAGTAGCATAAATAACTTGCAAAGGGGATGAGTTTAATTTTCTTTGAAAGACTATATCATTCCTGTTTAACCAAAGAGACCAAGAAATGGTTACGACTCCTAGTAAAGCGATATTTTTAAGATCCTTCTCAAAATAAACAAGCCAGCTCTCAAACATATTGGAGACATTAAAAGGTCTAGCAATGCCAAAAGCTAGATGCAGAAAACCCCAGACCATACGACAAGCGACAGTCAAAGAACAGATGCCTAATTGTCTCTATTTCGTGACAAAAGCAACATGTTTTACTACCCTGCCAATTACGTTTGGCCAGATTATCCTTGGTCAGAATGACCCCTCTTCTAAGGTATCACAGAAACACTTTGATTTTTAGTGGAGCTTTTAACTTCCATAAGCGCTTGTTTAAATTAGGAACATCGCATTTAATCAACGCCAGGTAATGAGACTTCAATGAGAATTGTCCAGATTGGCACAAGTTCTAGCGAAATTCATCATCATCCTACGTCAGATGTAAATTGGCGATGCGTGAATGCAAATCATTCTTCGCTACCAACTTAGGTCCAATCAATGACCGTCTCCAGGATATGTTTGGTTGAGGGGTCATGAGGACTTCAGCAATGGTTATGTATTTCTTCCTTGTGATGCTATATAGCCCAGGATATTGATCTTTTAAAGTGCTGCTTCTAAGCCAGGTGTTTTCCCAGAATCTCACCTGTGATCTATTATTGATTTTGAAAGTACCAAAGCGAAGGAAATCTCGTTTTACCTTCATCAAACTGGACCAGAAATGTGAGTCTCCTGGTTTCCACTTAACTTGTACTAATGGTTTAGATATAAGGTACTTATTTCTAAGAAGTTGCTGCCAAGTACCATCCGATGTTAAAAGCTTGAACAACCACTTACTCAGAAGTGTGATGTCTTAACATTTAAGTCGTGAATCCCAAGGCCCCCTTGATCTTTGGGTTGGCATAGGATACTCCATTTGGCAAGGCGATATTTTCTTTTGCCCTCGTCACCTTGCCAGAAGAAACGAGAGCAGAAATAATCAAGTTTTTTAAGAACACCTTTAGGAATCGCGAAAAAGGACATCATGTACATTGGAAGGCTACTTAACATTGAATTTATAAGTGTTAGTTTGCCTCCAGCTGAAAGGTGTTTCCCCTTCCAACTGCTGAGTCTCTTTTCGAATCGCTCTTCTACCCTTTTCCAATCTGAATTTCACAATTTCTTAAAGTGGATAGGGATTCCTAAATACTTCAGAGGGAGCTCCCCTTGTTTGCAGCCAAACAGATCCAAATACTGTTCTAAGGAATCTTGGACATCACCAAAGAAAAGTAACTTGCTTTTATGGAAGTTTATTTTGAGACCCGAGATTTGCTCAAACGCACAAAGCAATAGCTTCATGTTGCGAGCTTTATCCAGATCATTTTCCATAAATAAGATTGTGTCGTCTGCGTATTGTAGAATAGATAAGCCTCCATCAACTAAATGAGGCACTACTCCACCGATTTGCCCCTGTTCCTTAGCTCTTCTAATCAAAACTGCCAACATATCTACGACAATATTAAACAATAGTGGTGATAAAGGATCACCTTGTCGGAGACCTTTTCTAGTTTTGAAAAAGTGTCCCACTTCATCGTTTACATTAACCGCCACACTTCCTCCCAAAATGAAGGACTTAATCTAAGAAATCCACTTAGATGAGAATCCTTTCATTCAGAGGATCTGAAACAGAAAAGGCCATTAACCTTGTTATAAGTTTTCTCGAAATCAATCTTAAAGATAGCCCCACTAAGCTTCTTTCTATGCATCTCGTGGATTGTTTCATGCAGTATGACGACCCCTTCTAGGATGTTTCGTCCACGCAAGAAAGCCGTCTGTGTCGGGCTAACTACTTTATCTACAACCATATTCAATCTGTTTGTAGCTACCTTGGTAAAAATTTTGAAACTCATATTTTAGAGGCATATTGGTCTGTATTGCTGGATTACATTTGCTTTCTGAACTTTGGGAATAAGAGTAATTATTCCAAAATTTAGGCTAAAAAGAGGTATATCTCCAGAGTATAGCTCCTAGAACATAAGCAAAAGATTGTCTTTGATAATATCCTAGAATTTCTGATAAAATTCTATAAGAAAACCATTTGGGCCAGGGGCTTTGTTATGTTCCATCTGGAAAACAGCGTCTCTAACTTCTTTCTCAGTGAACTGAGTAGTAAGAAGAGCGTTTTCCTCCTGGGAGACTTGTGGTATATCTTGGTTGTCTTCCTCATCGAGGGCTAACAAGCTCTCCTCCGGTTCCCCAAAGAGTTCTTTGTAGAACTTGGTTATGTAGCTTTTAAGGTTAACCTGCCCCTCAATCTTACTGTCCTCATGGTCTAGAGAATAAATTCTTTTCTTTCTATGTTTGCCGTTGGCAACCATTTAAAAGTATCTAGTGTTATTATCGCCCAAGAGGACATCTTTCACCTTTGCCCGCTGATAATATTTAATTTCTTCCTCTCTGATAAGATTGGCCAGGTGATCCCGAGCCTGAGCAAGGTTCTCTCGCTCCAGTTCAGACAAATCCCTAACCTCAGCGGCAATATCCAACTCAGTGATTGTTGCTTGGAGCTCGCTTTTCTTTTGCTTATAAACACCGTTGCTATGCAATGCCCAACCTCGAAGAAAGCTACGCAAAGCCCCCATTTTGCGGTTCCATTGTTGGACAGAGTTATTCCCTCTCACCGGTTTATTCCAAATTTCCACCACCTTGTCATGGAAATCTTCTCGGGTAAACCAACTAAGTTCAAATCTGAACTGTTTAGCTATCCTAGAGAAAGCTGGACCTCCGGTGTCTAGCAGAAGGGGGGGGGTATGATCCAAAATACCTCTATTCAAAGCTTGAACAGAAACAAATAGGAATTTAAACTCCCACTCGGTAGTCATAAGAACCCTATCTAACTTCTCATAAGTTGGACTGGGCAAAGAGTTCGCCTAGGTAAACTGACGACCAGTGAGTTCGATCTCTCTCAAATCAAAGCTGTCAATTACAGCATTGAATAAGAAAGGCCAGCGATCACTGAATCTGTTGTTATTCTTTTCCTTACTTTTTCTCATAATATTAAAGTTTCCCCCAATAAGTGTCGGTAAATGGTTGTGTTGGCAAGTTCTCACCAATTCAGCTAGAAACGCTGCTTTAAAGTCATCCTGGGCTGGACCATAGATTGCCATTAGGATCCATTTAAATTTGTCTGCCTTATTGCTGAGATGGAATTTGATAAAAAAAATTCTCCTTCCACAATCAAAGACAGATCAAAAGAAGCCATGTTAATTCCTAAAAGAATCCCACCTGATCTACCTCTAGGGGGAAGACAGTGCCAAATGAAATCCATAGCTCCAGAGAGCTATGCAAGATTCAATTTTGACATGTCTTGCTTTCCTGTTTCCATTACAGCAATAAAGTCCAAATTGCTATCTTTAACAACCTCTGAGATGTACCAAAATTTAGCCAAGTCTGAAAGACCTCTGCTATTGCAGAAAAAAACCTTTCATAGTGACCTTTTCTTTTCTTTTGATTTACGGTTCCTGCTAGACTTACGAGAGGAGGCCATTAGATCACATATTCTCATGTCTAAATCCTCCGTCTCTAGGTCCACTTCTGAAACATCCTTGATCAAGTGCGCGAGTAAGTCGCTATCAACCTTAGCGGTTTCGTCATCACTTGATTCCAAGGGATTAACCTCCCTGCTCTCTAACGTATCTCTACTGGCAACCTTTTGTCTAATGAATTGGTTCAGTTTTAACCTATCGACTTCCATCCTTTTTAGTGCTTTAATCGATAGGTTAGATCCAATACTACTCTTTTTCATCCTAAAGCCTATGTTGTCTAGGTTTGCTACACAATTCTCATCAGACATTGCAGCACTGGCAACATGCCCTGTGAATGGCTGGGTTACAGATCTTGATGCCGGTGGCAAATTGCTCGTTCCTGGACTAGAAAGGGTCGTGTATCACACATGGTTCTTTATTAGAATCATCTGTGATAAGAGATGTGTCATAAACGGTTTATGTTAAGAACTATCTGTGTTAATTGTATATCACAAACAGTTTAGAAATTATCAGTGATGCGCTGTTATTATCACTGACACATGTTTATAGACGGTTCACAAAACCATCTATAATAATTTTTTAGAACCTTTGTAATAGCTTTTTCTATAGTAGCGATTGTCATCATGTCTATACACAAAGTCACAACTACATTAAAATAACATTGTTTATACAATAAGACTGCAAAAGCTGAAAAAGTGCAGTCGAAGATACAAAAGTCTAGTAGTATGCCTTTTTCAAATATCCCACAAGCAACTTACAAGAAAAAGCCTAGTAGAAATCATCACTATAATCCCCATGACCTATAGTGAAGTACGTATAGTTGGGGGCTTCGCTTTCTTCACCAACTGAATGAACAATAAGCAATGTTGAGTACTTTCATACTCATCAAGACTTATAGTGTATCACAAATATATAATAAATGCAGACTATATCTAAGGAAGAGGCTACTATGTTTATTTGCCTAAAGCGAAGTTGAAACATGAATATCAAGTAGTAGATTGTAAACGGAATTTATAAGAGCAATTTGGCATATATGTAAATAGCAGATATGAATATCATAAATGTAACAACTCATATTCCTCCATGATTGTGAGTATCGAACCATCTCTTGCCATCTCTTGGCATAATATCAGAAACGAGCTTTACACAATATTTACAATTCAACCCTTTTTATGAAAACACAAATTCTAACAAGTGTCAGTGTATTAAATCTCTCATAATCGTGAGCACAGCTTTTTGAAAAGTTTTACATTCTACAGAGGCATACATCTTTACCACAAAATATGACCAACTCTTTTTGCCGCTATTTCGCGCTTTCCTAAGCGCGTGGCCAAGAGGTCATGACATGAACCGTTACATCACCTAGACCTAACTTGCACTAGCCTGGTGATGTCAAACTCTTGCTATGGGTGCAAAATTTATTTGTACACTCTGTACTCAAGATAGTCCATCCCTATTGTGTCTCCACTCTACCCCATAGCAAGGTATACACTTTTGTATCGGCAAGTGTTATTTATAATACCTCGGTGAGGGCACCCTTTCGAGCAAACCTACTCGGATTGTCTATACTACTACAAACTTTGAATGTGCAAAGCTAGACCTAAATAACTTAATTGGTTAAGACTACTCCATAATAGTATTTTATGGTTGCACTAATTATTTGGATTATACAATACTACGTTCGGTCCTTAATCAAATCCAGATGAGAATTTCCTCCTATCTATATGCAAATCCATCCCTCGCATTTTTAACTATTGCCATAACTCGCTCACGTCAAACCATAGTTTTTACTTTCAATTTTTTTTAATATAAACCATTTCCTTACTATTTCAATCTCCCATCGAACAAATAGTGTAACCAACCATTTGTTTTCCTATGTCTAAAACATGACTAAGCAAATGTGTAAATATTCGATTATACCCAGTTGATATCTCTATCATGTCTAAACCTACCTTAGGGTTATTAAGGTTGATATGACAATATTTAATAAGAAAATTTCATGAATTACGAGGATATATCTATTAGTACCTATAATATAGCAATTTATTGAAAATATATACATGCATAAATAGATTTGAAAGACAATAACAATTAAGTGAATACTGGGATCAATATGATTAAAGGGGGTGCTTGCCTTACTCGTTGATTTTCGGAGTGGGGTCAAGGTTGACGGTAAAGGTACTACAGTGCGTTGTGTGAAGATGTCGAAAGATTTTAATTATACAACCCAAGGATTCTAATTTCTCTACTATTCATAGTAGAATTAGGAGTGATAATAGGATGTCGCCATATTTTAAAGATTGCACCGGAGCCGATGGTACTCACATACTTGCAACTTCACCTCTAAAAGATCTTGTTAGACACATTGGTAGATCTGGAAATACAACTTAGAATGCTATGGCTATTTTTGATTTTAATATGCGCTTCACATATGCATCTATTGTTCAGCTTGGATCTATGCACGACACCAATATGCTTTATTATGCATTGGATGTCGATAGAGATGTCTTTTCACATCCTCCATAGGGTAATTGTTGTTCCTATCATCTATGTATATCTTCCTCCATAATGTTGGATTGATTTTCGTTATTATCTATATTGTAGGGAAATATTACCTTGTTGATGCTAGCTGTCCAAATAGACCAGGGTACTTAGAGCTATAAAGGGGGCAAAGGTATGATGACCTTGATTAGCGGAGAGGCATCGCTACAACTGGTGAGCAAGAATTATTCAACGAATTGCATTCAAGTATTTGCAATGTTGTTGAACGGACTTTGGGTGTGTGGAAGATGAAATGGAGGATTCTCCTAAAGATGCCAACCTTTGAATGCTTAAGCAAAAGATGATTGTGGCAGCCACTATGTGCCTTCATAACTTCATACGTGAGAATGCTATCTCCGACAAACATTTTTGTAGGTGTGATCGGGATGCTAGTTATGTGCCTACAATACCACATCGATATGCAAAATATGCCATATTTCAAAATACTTCGGATTCATCAACATCACAGTCCAATGATAGGTTAATGGATCGATTCCGTGATGATCTTGCAAAGACAATTAGTCAATCTAGGATAGTCTAATAAGCGTATCTTTACTTATTTTGTTGTCTTTTGTAATTACTAATATATCATGATGAGAATTTTATGTAATTTTTCGACTTTATTACCATGCTAATTACTCAGATATTCAATATATTGCATAATTCTAGTTTTAATTATCTCGTATCTTACAAATAATACACACAAATACAAAGGGTCAAGTTACAAATACAAGTGAGGTCTTGCGTACATACAAGGGTACGGTAAACTAGATAATTCCTTTAAAATCCTCTCTTTCAAGAATACGTAGTCAACCAACTAGCCGAAACTTTCAGAAACTACTCCTGATTCTTCAGAAAATCAGGTTCAGAAGGAGTTAAAGTAGAATAAATGAGAAGAAGGAGGTGAAGCCCTTCCGAAGAGGCCCTTAATCATATCACTGCCTCTCCATGTCACGCCTACCAGACGTAGTTGACGGCGCACAACAAGGGCAGCAAGGGTTCCTCGTCGCCCTCCTGCGCTCCTCCGCCTCCTGGCCCTGCGGCATCGCGTTAGTCACCACCCCCGCCGGCACCGGGAACCACCTGAGCTTGGCAAGATCACGCATGCAGGTCACCTTACTCAGGACGAACGTGCATATTTTCCCCATCATCACCCTGCAAAATATCTCATTACATACAAGCATCATTGGTCGATCTAAGTTTTCAAGCAGCACTGCGTGTCTCGATATGTACGTACTCTCCAATGTAGATGACGCCGACGAAGGCAACACAGGTGATGACGAAGATGTAGACGCAGGAGGACATGTAGCGCGTGGAGCCGGCGATGTAGGCTCCGACGAGGCTGGCGAGGTCGACGAAGGTGGTGAGCAAGAGCGACACCACCTTGGCCTCCGAAAGGTAGAACCGCTCGCTCATGAGCAGCATCATGATGACCAGCGACGTCACGAACGCCGTGGCGTTGAAGTAGTAGAACGTCATGTACCTCCCCCAGAGCATGTCACGCAGCACCGGGTTGCCGGCCTTGTAGGGCAAGTTCGTGTTGTCCTGCCAGAACCCGCCGGGCGGGTTCAGACCTGCCTGGTAGGTCACGGACGCCGCCACGGTGGCCAGCACCATCAACCATCCTCGCATTTCCTTGAACCACTTCTTGCGCTGGGTCGCCGGGTCGTCATTCTCGCCCTCATCGAGCACGAGGAAGCCCTGGAACGCCATGCTCATCTCCGGAGCAGTGGCGCCAGCGGTCCGCCCCTGGCTCTCGTACGGCGCGATGAGCACAGGGATGCCGCGCTTCCCGGAGGCGACGATCTCGGTGACCGCTGCCGCCGTGTCGGCAGGAGCCGCGTCGACCACGCGGACGGCTCGACCTTCCTGCGCTTCATGCTGGCGGTGGCGGGACATTCTTGGTGGTTGGGTTTAGGACACCTGCCGGGCTGTGTACTATACATGCCATATATATACTGGGCCTGTGCCTTCCTCTTAACGTCCGAGTGTGAGCAACTCAGCATCGTCCTCAACGTACGCAAGCAATCAAACTTTTTTTTTTCTCAATTATTTTATCTTTAGTGAAGACGACGAAAGATATGTTCATTCCTAAATGAACAAGAAAGGAACTTGAAATACCTTCTGCGTGTCATGTACAGCTCGTAATTCCACTGTTCGTTTTCTAAATTGAGTTGATATATATAAATGTTATTACTGTACGGATGATATATTATGTGAATTCCTTGCATTATGAGGTCACCGGGCAAAGGTGAAATTAAAGGAGATCTAAACAAATATTACTGGCTATTGTCATCGGCTATACCTGGAAGGAAAGAACAAAAGTGAAGCTCGTTTGTGATGGAAAAAAGGAGCGATATGCATGCTAACAAGTGTCTAATAATACATATGTTTTCTGACACAAAAGTGATATCATTGAATTGTATTCGTATTTGAAAGTACTTTCACATTATCGTGATTTTGTACTACTTATTGACAATTATGTTTTCACATTATCGTGATTTTGTACTACTTATTGACAATTATGTTAAAAGAAATTAACAATCAAAACTTTACAGGGTTATGCTCAATCGAACCGCATGCATCTTACATACATCAACGAATGGATGTACTTCTACAACTCCTCACTCGTATAGTAATTTAGAAACCATTAAAAATAACTTATACTTAGTAACGAAGGCAGGGACAAATTCACCGGACGGGCTTATGCGCGCATTTCCACTACCAGGAGCATTGTGCGGCCTCCCCGGAACATCACGTGACCTCGCGTACGATGGCCCTGAATCGCCTGTCTATGCACCATCGCCGGCCTGCCTCGGCGTGTGCGCAGGGCGCACCAAGGTTTCAAATTTCATTTTTAGATCAAGTTTGGATGGCTGAAATATGAAATTTCAGTTGAAATATCTAGCTGAAACTCGAAAACCAAATTTTAAATCCTGTATTTTTTAGGTCGGCGAAATTGACTGAAATTTCGGTCCTTTTCAACCCATTGTGAAATAGTCTCCTGAGGCTAGAAAAAATTGGAAAAAAATATGAAAAAAATCATGCAAACATTTATCTACATTTCTCATCTATTTGAATGCAAAATAATAAGTATTTGCATATAAAATTTCCTTGTGCAGTTGACTCTGCAGCATGGTTAATACCTTGTCCCCATCCAATGGATTCAACCTCAGGTTCTTGAGTACATAGAAGGTCCAGTATGTTCTACATTGTGTTCAAATCTTTGACAACACACGAACTCATCACTTACATTATCTATCTCAACCACATTATCTATGTCAACCTTTGATCTTAACCGATGACTGCAAAATGGGCAAAATGTTGCCAGGCCACAAATTGAATAGGGGAAGATCATTTAAGAGCAAGAGGAATAGGTCATAAGCCCCCAATTCACTGCAAAGCTATAAAAGCATTGTGATATACCATTCAACTACGACAAGCATCCAAATTCTCATGTAGTCCTACTAGAGCTCAATAGTCAACATAATAAGCTAACAACCACAATTTCAAGGGAAGCTACTTCAACACAAGAGCAATTCCACATTACAAATCTGAAAACATGAAAAACGGTCAAATTTGTGATCATCTCGGTATGCTAGGCCATAGTGATCCCGATCTGAACGACTCATCATGCTGTGCTCAAAGGCATGCATGCCATAGGTAGAGTAGATCACAATAGCTTTAGTTTTGTTTTGCCTTTATTATTGATGTGAGCTTTTCTTGCTAGCTTTGGTACTAAATCCTCAGAAAAGGCATTAAATTTGCATATGTATTTTTTTACAAAATTTTCACATGCATTCCTCAAAAATGGCATCACAATTCTCCACAAAAAATTTGGTGCTAAATCTAGTCGAAAAAACATGAAAACCGGTTGAATTTGTAGCAATTTTGGTCCAAAAAGCCGAAATCTCAGCGAAATTGACTGAAATCTCACTGAAATTCACTGAAATTACTGTACCAATTTGAAAAGTTTCAAAAAATTATCCCACCAAGATTTGGAATCTCAGCTCTGTTCGAAATCCAAAATTTTAGCCGAGATTTCCGAAATCTTGGTGAGATTTTGAACCCTGGTGTGCACCTCTCCATGTTGAACTCAGTTGTTAAAGGCTTAGAGAATCATGAAACAAGAGGAAATTAGAGGGCCAGAGGTGCTTCTCCATAGAAGAAAACAAATATTAATTATGGTAACTTGTACCTAGTATTTTAGGATTTGTAAATGTGTGCTAGATGCATCCTAATAGGATTTGAATTTCTATTTTTTGGAATAGGATTACTACTTGCTTTAGAGGAGGACTAAACCTTTTTTGAGAGATCCATTCTCGCCCAAGCTCTATGTGGATAGGTTGAGACTTTAGCCTAAAATCCCAATCGAAAATAGGTCTTCTAAACAAGACCTAAGGGGACTATATAAACCCATGAGATGGTCATAGAGAACCAAACCAACCAATATGCCATAAACCAACTCATCCAAAACAAGAGGCACACTAGAGGATTAGAGCTAGTTTATTCTTTAGTACTAGATTCTTGTATAGGGTAAGAATCCAAGGGCCCTAAAAGGTTCGAGAGGTTGTGAGAAAGCAATAATCTCTTGTATCATTTTGAGGTTGTGCTTAAAGAATTTATGGTGAGCTTCGCCAAATCTTTTCTTTGTTGTTCTAGTTACTTCAATGTAGTTATTTTGGTTGTCTCCACGAGATTCATCTTCTTCATTCTTGAGACCATGCATGTTCGTACCATTGTAAGTTCAAGCTCCATTAGACCGATTGATTTTGGTGGTTAATGATAAAGTCAAAAATACAAAAGTGATTAATGACAAAGCAAAATGTGAGACTAACTTTTGTGTTAAATTATGATTTTGATTAGTCTCTCTTTGATGAAATGATGGAAATATCAAAGGTATGCATTCCATGCCATTTCATTATGTCAAATATCTAAACATGGGGTATACGCGCATGCAGGATAGAGAAGGACATGTTCTAGCAGCATACAGAAATTCTGGATATCACGGGCCTGATTTTGTGGGATATGATATATGTGGAAACGATAAGTACATATTTGGAATGACTCGATCGCTTCCCCATATGAGGAAACCAACTGGAGTACACCTGATATAGATGGTAGTTTGGATATGCTAGCTGACTCATCATCGGTTATGATCTGGTATCCCAAACTGACTACAACTCGACCTGAGGAAGGCATATCCTGGTTATATAAAGCCTAAGGTAGGGACCCTTAGGGAAGGGTAGACGATTCTGAAAGGCTAGCCATCCAGAGCTTTCAAGCGAGAAGCCCTTTGGCGCAAAGAACCCAGGAGCCGATGAATCACACTTTGTCAACCTCTAGCTATAGCTTAGCCTTAGCTTAGGTGCAATCCACATTGTAATTAGGGTTATACATCTTTGCTCTATACTCCATCAATAGTATACAAAGATCATCCATACAGGATGTAGGGTGTTACTCCATCCAGGGGCCCAAACCTGTCTACATCGTGTGCCTCTAATTTTGTACTTGACTTTGCTAACCCGAATGTACCCGAAGTATAACTTTATTGTCGATTTCTAACCTTTGACAGTTGGCGCGCTAGGTAGGGGCTTTCAACTATTTTTTGTAGATCAAGCATGTCTTTAGCGTGCACCCATAGTAGATTCTCCAACGACTGCTCGGTCATCGCCATCGACCAGGCACCTCCGATCGGATCCGAGATCGCCTTTGGTGCAATGCTTTATCAATTGGGGCTGAACGAGGATCTACTGCACGTCAGCTTCATCGAATCCCGCTCTTGGGATCCATGCCGAGAGGTAGGTTTCATCGACTTTGACCTGATGGAGCCCAACATCCTTATGTGAGTTGACACAGAGTGAAAGTGAAAGCGATGCTCATAGCAGCTAGGACCGCAGTCGAACAGATCGGTGCATGTTTATGGCTGGGCCAACAATGGTGCTATTGTCGAAAGTTTCCAAGACAAGAACCTAGGGGTAGACACCACAAGAGGCTCAAGACCCCAGATCCCTCTGCACATGCCTCAAAATCCTACAGCGATGATAGCTGTAGTCCAGGTGGCCAGAAACACCGTAGCACCCAACACCACAGACTATCGGCATGACCTGGTAGCTGCAGCCATAGCTGGGATCGCGCCCAATCTATCAAGGTAGCTTGACCTCGATGATCCAACGACACCTCATTTGTGGGCGCTAGAGCTTCAGGGGTAGCAAGTTCCTCGACAGCACGGCCACAATAGAAGGCCTAGCTGCGCTTTGGGAGCAGCGTCCCACTAGAGCCAAATAGCGACATCATCAGCACTCCTGAAGAGAATGCCCAGTGTGCTCACATCCTGTTAAAATCCTTTCTGCCACTGGATCCAGACAACCTGATGACTCCAATATTTGACCAAATAAAGATGCTGCATGATGCTGTGCAAGCACAGACCGCTCAAGCTGCCAACTTGAGGCTAGGGCATCCCAGCCAGTAGGGCGCTAGAAACGAGCGGTCAGGACCATCCCACCGCCATCGAGCAACAGGATCGACGGTGGCTAGCTTTAACCAACAAGCTTCCAGGTTAGTTCGCTCCAACCTCTATCGGGGATGTCCCAAAGATCTTCGAGATCGAATTCCTCATGATCGACGAGACCTGTGGGACATCCTGCGTGATCGAAGGGAGGAACGTGAGTGGGAAGATCGGAAGCAGCAAGAAAATGGGTCCCCACCTTCAAGGGGCCGATCTCCCGCACGCTGGGTCTGACAGGGCGAATCTCCGCCCTCGAGGGGTTGCTCTCCTACACAGCGTAGGTTCCCTCCTCAACAAGGTCCACGGTAGGTGACCCCCGAGGACGATGGTGAAAGATGCAAGGCCTTCACCCCCAAGCTACGCCCCATCAAGTGGACTGGCAAGTTCAAGCCAGGCCCAGTCAAAAAGTACTCGTGCAACATCAACCCTGTTGAGTGGCTGCAGATCTATACTACGATCATGAGGGCTACTGGAAGCAACGAGAAGGTGATGGCCAACTACTTGCTCTCCACCTTAGACAGTGCGGCTAGGTCTTGGATGCTCAACCACCACCCTCACTCAATATCCTCATGGGTGGAGTTGCGGGCTCAGTTCATCGCCAACTTTCAAGGCACGTATGAATGCCCCAGAACACGTAGCGACCTGCATTGGGTGATTCAAAAGCCATGTAACATCTTAAAAATTTGGAAACAGTAAAAGAGTATATTTTAAATTTTAATATAAATATTTCTAAGTTTTATTGATATTATTTGTTTTATTTGGATTTTTCTTGGACTTTTGTGTTGTGAGAGAAATCAAAACAAAAGAGATAAGGAAAATAAGAAATGGTAAAGGATAAAAAGGTAAAAGTAAAAATTTAGAAAAGTTATCCTTGAAACCCTAAGCCAGCAGGAAAACTATTTTAGTCAGCAAATAAAAAATTTATATACAGAAATGAGATTTAATAATTGAAATGACAACTACTTTGACTAACAACAGTGCACAGTCGTATTTAATGCAAAATCTGAAAACCTTATCTTGATCTAAGAAAATTATCATAGTAACCTCAATTCAGTAGTTACTCTTGGTGAAAATTTCAAAAATTTACCATGTAATATAGGACTTTTAAAAATTCAAAAATAGAAGCATGAAAAATCTAAAAACAGAGTGTCAGAATTTTTATAAAATAAATAAGAAAGATATTAATTTGAAATTTTTATGAGAGCATATTTAGCCTAACTATAATCTTTAAAAAAGTTTTAACAATAAATTATGTTATTCAAACACTTCAATAAATCAAAATCCGAAATGAGAATTTTGGACAATGCTCAGTGTTAGAATTTTAATTATTTACCTATAGGGTATTTTGGTCCCAAATTTCTACTAAAGACTAACTAGCAATAAAAGACTGTATTAAAATTTTTTTAGAATAGTTTGGTGGTTATTGTCAACTGAATTAATGCAAGAACCGACCAGCGTCGCTCAGCCGTATTTCCTAATCCCCTCTCCACTCGCCGACAGGTGGCCCGAGGCTCGTACTGGCCCATTTGCTGGCAAGCTATAGGAGGAGCTCTACGCCACTAGCCAGTGGTCCTAGCCCCATGAGTCAACAGCAGCCTTCATCCTTCCCTTCTTCTTTCTTGAGCTGAGCCCGTTCTCTCCTTTTACTCTCTCTGTCTCTTGTGCCTTCCTAACCGACTCCACGTACCAGCAGTGCCGCCCACTCAATTGGTTGCTGCCACGGGTGACCTCGACTCTCCCACACTGTACTTCGGCCATACTGCACTGCCCTATGCTCTTAAAGACTTCGCGCCACCTCGCCGATCTGCACTGAACCGAGTCACGCCATGGGGCATGCGTTCAAATCCTAGAGAAGCGGGTCTCCTTAGGTATAAATACCGCCATTGCATCGCAATTAAGCCCTCTCCTTTCTTTAGTTGTTCGCTAAGCCAAACTCGTAGGCCATCTCTCAGTTCTTCTTCGTTTCTTTAGACAAACCAAAAGGGGGAGAAGCGGGGAATTGAGTCAATCCGGTATCTATGTAACATCCCAAAAATTTCAAAAATAGGAAAAATAAAAATTTAAAGTTTTAAAATGGAATTGAATAAAAATTTCAATTGAAATTGAGACTTTTATTCTAAATATTATCTTTTACTTCATTTTCTAGTATTTCAACCTAAAAGAAAAGAACAAGTTGTTACATTGAAACTTCTCATCCAAAATAAACAAACTTTAAAAATGAGTTGAAAATGTAATCTTATTTTGAATTCCCATCTTTTCTAAAGCTTTTCCAATCTTATAAATTATTCTTGAATTTTTGGCTTTAAAAGAAAAATCAATTAATGAAATTAGTAAAACAGTAAAAGTAAAAAGGTAAAAAGATAAAAGTAAAAAGCCAGAAAAAATGCTATTAAACTTTGGGATTCACCATCATATCTTTTCAGCTGTCCAAAGATTTTTAATGTGTTAGGTAAAGAAGTAAATAGCGAAGGGACATTTTTTAACTTCAAAACAGTAAAATGCCAGAATTTTAAAAAAATATTAAAAGATTATCTCTGGCTGGAAATTTTACCAAGTATTTATAATAACATTATTAACCCCTGATAAAAATATCAAAAATTAATAATAAATTTAGTACCTTTTAAATTTCCAAAACCGAAATCATGAAAATCTAAAATCTGAAATGTCAGAATTAATACAAATTAAATTAGTATGGTACCCCTCTGGAGTAGGTGAAAGTACCAGACTCAAGAACTCCTCATGAACAAATAACCCAACATAGAATAAGACTAAAGCAACTTTTGATCGGCTGAATAAAATTCCAAGAAACTTGATAGATGCAATCTTGGGACAATCAGAAACTTGAATCTCAAACCGATTCTTCAGATAATTCTCAAAGTTTTGATCTTTTTGCTCGAGAAGATAAAGCACACCAAGAAAAGCAGAAAGAATAGGGAATTCGGTTCAAGGCTTGCTTTTGGGAACTTGAAGAACAGGAAGATCTTGAAAACTTATCACAACACGTGAAAATCGTACAGAAAAGAAACACAAGATCAGCAACTCAAGAACGCAAAAGACGCAAGAAGGAAAGCATATAGAAGGAGATGAATCAACTTGCGTAAAGTAAATTTACGTAACTTAAATTGCATAAAGTAACTTGCATAATGTAAATGACAGGAAGTAAAATGCAAGTATTGAAATCTTTGAGTGGTAACTTGTATTTCTTGAAGGGAGGTTACACAGGCACACAAACAAAAGTGGGCAAAACTCAACAGAGTACTCCAAACCTCTAAAACCCCTCAGGGATCCTCACCTCTTTTCTTGTTGGGGGAGGCACCCCTCCATATTTATACAACTCTCGGGCCACCTACCACCCTTAGATGCAGCTCTCAACCCTAGAGACTCATCTAAGGGCTAGGAAGAGCCCACTCACACATCCTGCAAGGGGAAACCCTAAACCTGCTAACACATGGTTTTTCTTGCACGGTTCTCAAAGCATACTACTAGACCCGCTATACCTATCAACTAGACCATACTTCAACAGTCCTCATTGATCTGCGTAGCATCTAGCTAGTATCTGCTCTTTCCTTTCCTTCTGGGCTTGCCCGAACTCCGTCTCCGCTCATCTTCTGGTGATCTCTTGACCGTTCTGGACCTCCGACGCACCTCGCCTAGTCCCGGTCAACTTGCGCCTCACCATGACCCAGCACCGTCGTCCTGCAACCATCAAAGACAAGGAAACCTTTTACATAGCAATGTCCACAATCATATTTGCTGTTTATCTCAAAATAGTCAAACACAACTTAACCACAACCAGTCGGCAAACCCATATACTCAAGCCCACTTGGCTGAAACACTTGGCTAGCCACATGGCTAATCCACCCAACTAATCACCTGGTTAACCACTCACCTAACCACCTGGCTAACCACTTGGCCAACCACCAAACGCCCTAAGAACGACTGCCACTGCCCCAAAGATTTTGATAGAGAACTCTTTGGAAACTCAGACATAGGAACTCTTCTGAGTCCTTGACAAACCTCTTGCCTACAGCAGAGTACTCAAATAAGAAGGAAACCTGTCGAGAAACTAAAAACCACACAGTAAGGACTGGAAGCACTCGGCACTTGGCCTTCACCAAAGGAAGAAAACCAGTCAAAAAGCTAGACGCACTTAGCAAATACAGGAACCACTCGGAATACAGTACTTAGCAAAGAGACCAGTCGAAAAGCTAGAAGAACTCAGCAAAGGAAACACGACTTGGTTGAGAACTTATCAAAATGCTCCAAGAAAAATTTAACTCGGATCAACCTTTCAATCTAGTCAGCTACTCATCAGATCAACCTCTAATCTAGTCAATTACTCATCACACAAAGGTATAGACCTCCACATGGTCTTTCATATTTTGATCTGTAAATTTTAGACAAGAATTCTATGCCTATATAAAACTCTTTCAAAAAGTCTAAAAAATTGTGGACTTCATTTTTACCCTCAAATAAAATAAAAATAGGAAACAGCAGATTGATAAGTCAGCTTTGTCAGAATTGTTAGAATTGTTATGTAAGAGATATTAACCTCAAAATTTTACAGTAGGGTGGAAACTATCTCAATATGGCTTAGACAAATAATGGAAAATTTTCAAGATGATATGGCCACTCCAATTAATGCCTATACTCTTGTCTGTCCAAAGATAGCCAAATTGAGTTTCGCTTGGTCACTGACAGTGGGCCCTCTTGATCCCTGTCCCCACTTTACAGTCACAGCAAACCAGCCAAGCCCCTTTACTTATTCCATTTCTCTAGTTCCTCTTCTCTGTGCCGAAGCCATTCAGCCGAAGCCACCCATACCTCGGCAAAGCCTGCCATAGTAGAGATTAGACACCGGCTTGCTACCACAACATAGGAACTCACAAAACATCAAGAAACATGATATAGTAAATAATTTTATAAAATATTAGGTCTCAAAGTAAGTATAAATATAATTTTTCCAGAATTTTTGCTCAACATTTATATGATCTAAAAATTCAAAAATAGATTGAAATCACTCAAATTTGAAGAATTTTCATTTGCAAACCATAGTAGGAAATTAAGAAAAACTAAAGAAAATGGAAAATAGGATCCTTGGACTACTAGTGTAAAAACTTTCAAAATTTTTGGAACAACATAGCACCCCAGTTAAGCCTGCCCAAAAGCTACGCCCGAAATCAATTTTGCATTTCTTAGCTACAGTGTTCTCAGCGATTCCGGCAAGGCTCTGCCTGGCTGCCACTGGCAGTGGGCCTCGCACCACCCTGGGCCCACTAGCCAGACTCTCCTCCCCTCCTCCTCCCTCACTCCGCCTTGCCTGAATGCTACCACAAAGAAGAGCCATGTCCACGATTGTCAAGAAGAAGATTCGCCGCCATGCGGCTCCCCGGCCAGGCTATGCCATGCCATCCACTATAGCCACAAGTGCTCCGCCATGCCTTTCCATTGCGACTACTTAAGGGCTACCCCACGCTTCTCTTGGTTCCTGCTCGCCCTTTTTACCGTCGGTCAGAGGCCTATGCCACTGCTTGGAGCCGAGTAAGGTGGGCGAGCTACGCGTGAGGAATTTGCCTTCACCGGTGAGCCAAGCTTCGATTCTCTACATGCGTAGCACCTTGGTGATCCTAGGGACTCAACCCATGTTTTGGTTGCATCTCCCGTAGGACAGAAAGCCACCGCACCTGAGGTCGTCTTCTCTAAGTCCGGCGCCAGGCGGAAGAGCTCCACCTCCTTTCTCGCTTCAAGACATCAGGTAAATTGCGACGCCGTGAGTTCCTAGATGCTAAAACACTACCACTTGAGTTGAACCTCTCCTTGTTTGGCTTGATTCTATCAAATATCTAAATATGGGATATGGATGTACACCATAAACTCAAGGATAACACCACATATATTACTACAATCGTTCGGAAACTCCAAATATCGCGGGCCGAGAACGATGGGATAGGGTATATGCAGAGGAGGAAATCGCCATGCAGGGAAGGATTCGATTGTGTTCCCGATACAAGGAAGCCTACTTGAATATGCCTGACCCTTACAGAAGTTTGGATATGACATGGAGATCATAACGACAATGGACTCCTCATCGACTATGATTTGAGACTCCAAACCAACTACGAATCGACAAAGGCTACCCCAACTATATAAGGGCGAGGGTAGACACCACTAAGGGACAAGCAATTCTCAACCTATAGCCATCCAGAGCTAGGCAAGTGAAAAGATCTCCCAGTGGAGTATCCTTTAGCCATAGCTTAGCCACCACCAAGTTCATTTTTCTTGTAATTAGAGCTAGGCATCCTGTTCTGTACTCTGTTCATCAACCTCATACATCATCCATACAGAAGTAGGGTATTACTCTATCAGGAGGCCCGAACTTGTCTATATCATGCGCCCCTGATTATGTGTTTGACTTTGCGTATCTCAAAGGTACCCAAAGTATAAGTTTATTATCGATCACTAACCTTCGACAGCTGGTGCACTAGGTAGGGGCCTTCAGCTATTTTTGTAGATCAGACATGTCTTTGTTATGCGTTCATGCCAGAATTCCTGGTATCCACCAAGCTCCACTAGCCGGATCTGAGATCACCTTTGGAACCATGTTGTACCGATGGGGGTCATTTGGAGATCTTGAGCACATCAGCTTCATCAAGTCTTGTTTTGAGGATCCCTGCCGAGAAGTGTGCTTCATAGAATTCGACCCTATAGAGCCCAGCGTCCTCAAGTGCGTCAATATAGAAAGTGACGGCGACCACGATAGCGACAACTTCAGCAGTCAGGGCAGCAGACAAACAAATCGACACGTGTTCATGGCTAGGGCCAATAATGGTACTACTGCTAGAAGTTCCCAAGAGAGGGATCCAAGGGTAGAAGCCATTGACAGTCAGGAGCACCACATCCCTCTAGGCACACCCCAAGAACCTATAGCAACAGCCGCCGCAATGCAAGTAGCCGCAGATGTTGTTGCTCCTAACACGATAGATCATTGCCGCAATCCAACCTCTGTAGCCACTGCCGGGATCGTGGCCAAACTGTCAAAGCATCTTAACCTAGATAATCTAGCGATGCTTCATCTGCAGGTGCCAGGTTTTCAGGGACATCAGACTCTTTGGCAGCGCGACCACAACGGCGGGCCTAGCTGTATCCTAGGAATAGCATCCTATTAGAGCCACCATAGCAACATCTTCAGTACTCCTAAGGCCAATGTCAAGTGTACCCATATGCTGTTAAAGTCTCTTCCACCATTGGATTTGACCAACCTAATGACGCTAGTGTTCGACCAGATGAGAACGCTATTCGATGCAGTGCAAGCTCAGACTACTCAAGCAGCCAACTCAAGGTTCTGACATCCTAGCCAACAAGGTGCCAGAAGCCAGCTACTGGGACCATCTCACGATAGTCGTCAGGCAGCGAGATCAGCGGTGGTTAGCTCTAGCCATCGTAATTCTAGAACAGTCCGTTCCATCCCCTGCTAAAAACATCTTGGGGATCTCCGAAACCGAATCCCGCACAATCGATGGGATTTACATGATGTCTTACGAGATCGAAGGGAAGAATGTGCTCACGAAGACCGTGAAAGGTGGGAAAATGAATCCACATCCTCAAGGGGCCGATCCCCAGTGTGACATGCTCGGCGAGGCGAATCTTTGCCCTCGAGGGGCCGTTCACTATCGCGACACAGGTTCCCCCTTCGGCAAGATGCATACAGATGGCAGCGGCAGATGACCCTTGAAGACATCAACGAGGGGTGTAAAGCGTTCACCCCTACACTACACGCGGTCAGATGGCCTGACAAGTTCAATTCTGGTCCAGTCAAAAAGTAATCAGGGAAGATCAGCCCCATCGAATGGCTGCAGATCTATACTACGATCATGAGAGCAGCTGGGGGAAACGAGAAGGTGATGGCCAATTACCTTCTTACCACCCTCGATGGTGTGGCAAGGTCTTGGTTACTCAACCTCCCACCTCAGTCGATATCGTCGTGGGCAGTGTTGCAGGCCCAGTTTATCGCCAACATTCAAGGCACATATGAGCGCCTCAGAACATACATCGACTTGCATCGGGTGGTGCAAAAACTAGGAGAGTCATCACACGGCTTCATCCGACGCTTCAGTGACAAGCGCAACCTGATTCTTGACATCTCGGACGAGGCGGTAATTGTGGCCTTCGAGAACGGTGTTAAGGATAGAGATTTGAAGGGGAAGCTCGCCACCTGAAAAATCAGAACCACCAAGGAGCTCTTCGAGTTGGCGAACAAATACGCCATACGCGTTGAGGCCCGAGATCATTTCGACAACCCCAAGCTTGGCAGCGACAAGCCCAAGTCATCCAAGCAAGAGGCAAAGAAGAATAAGAGTTGCGGGGAGAAGCGTAAAAGTGACTCCACCATAGCCACGGTCGAAAGGGGCAAAGCGCGCAACCTAGGTGACAATAAAGGCCGGAGTCGTGGAGGGAACAATTACTGCCCTGTCCATCATACGGACAAACACAATTTGATGAGTGCCAGGTGATCAGCAAGAAAGTCCAGGAGAAGCTCAAGGCCACCCTCGCCTAGCGCAAATTGAGCAGGCTAAGGAGAAGCCTGAGGACGATGGGGCTAATCATAAGCTAGCGCATATCTTTGGGGGATCTGCCATGTATGAGTTCAAGAGGGAGTATAAGGCAGTCGAAAGAGAGGTCAACTTGGCCACGCCAGCTCTCCCCCGATTCTTCAAGTGGTCGGAGGTACCAGTCACCTTTGACTAGTCAAATCACCCATCTACTATCTCGCATCCAGGGCGATACCCCGTAGTGGTCGAGCCTACCATCGTGAACAACAAGGTCGCTCGAACCCTAGTCGATGGAGGTATCTCGTTGAACCTCATCTTCGCAAAGATACTGGAGAACATGGGAATTTCCCAAACAGAAATAAAGGCCGGAGCCGAGATGTTCCATGGCATAACTCCACGCTCATCCTCGACCCCACTTGGCTAGATCGAGCTACTAGTCACATTTGGCACGCTAGACAATTTTCGCACTGAAAAGATTCTCTTCAACATAGTGGATTTTGAGATTGCCTATAACATGATCCTAGGCCACCCAATGCTAGCCAAATTGATGGCAGTGGTGCACTATGCGTATCAGACCGTCAAGATGCCAGTGCTAAAGGGAGTCCTCATGATCAAGGGAGACTAGCGTGCTGCGGTTAGGTGCGACAAGAAGAGCTTGGAGATGGCTGAGCATCTCTGCAGATCGACGGCCAGTGCCGGCGACGAGAAAGCCAAGCACAAAAAATCTAGAGGCAGTGATCAGGCTTTTGCATCCAACAGTGCCGCCAACAACCCAGTCGACGAAGGCAAAAAGGACAAGAAGACCTATGGAGGTGTCAAGACGATGCCCCTAAACCCGGCAGAACCATCTAAGATGGTCAAGGTGAGCACCGACCTCAACCCCAAATAGGAACTCGAGCTCGTCACCTTTCTTCGGGCAAACCGTGACGTGTTTGCGTGGCAACCATTCGACATTCCCGAGGTCCCCAAAGAGGTGATCGAGTATCGACTGGCTATGGAACCATGCACCAAGCCTGTGATGCAGAAGTAGTGCAGATTCACAGAAGATCAGAAGCAAGCCATACAAGAGGAGGTCAGCAAACTTCTGAAGGCTAGCTTCATCCGAGAGGTCCATCACCCAACATGGCTGGCGAACCTGGTCCGCGTAAAGAAGCCCAATGGCAAGTGGAGGATGTGCGTCGATTACACTGACCTCAACAAAGCTTGTCCTAAGGATCCTTTTCCTCTCTCCCACATTGACCAAATAGTGGGCTCCAATGTGGTTTGTGAACTGCTAAGTTTTATAGATGCCTATTCGGGGTATCACTAAATTAGCATGTTCGTAGAGGATGAGGAGAAGACTGCTTTTTACTACTCCTTTTGGTGTATTTTGTTATATAAAAATGCCTTTCGGTTTGAAATGCACTGGCGCAACGTATCAGTGTTGTATTTAAAACTTTTTGAAGTCTCAAATTGGGCGCAATGTAGAAGCATACGTTGACGATATCGTAGTGAAATCGAAAACCAGGGGCACATTGATTGGCGACCTCGGGGAAACATTCAACAACCTCAGAAAGTATCGGATAATGCTCAACCCCGAGAAGTGCATGTTCGGCGTCTTGTCCGGCAAGCTTCTCAGCTTCTTGATGTCTAGTCGAGGCATCAAGGCTAACCTGCACAAGATCGGGACAATAAATCAGATGCGTCCTCTGTGAATGCTAAGAGAGGTGCAAAAGCTCGTAGGTTATATTGCGGCTCTTAGTCGATTCATCTCTCGGATGGGCGAGTGAGGGCTACCTTTCTTCAAGCTGCTCATGAAGCAGGAACTTTCGAGTGGACCAAGGAGGCTGAAGAAGCTTTTCAAGATCTGAAAAGGTACTTATCATCTCCATCAATTTTATTATTTATTTGTTTAGGCTTTTTGACAGCTTAATAGCCAAAAATCTATAGCCTAAACAAACGAGTAGCTTTTTATCTAGGCTTTTTAAATGCCATAAGCTTCCATTTGACCAAAAGCTAAAAGCCATTGGAGAGAGGCTTTTTTGGCTTATTGATGGTTGATTTTAGACTAATAACACTAAAGTTAGGTAAAATTACTTATCTCTATCATGTACAAAGCCGTTAGCTTTTAAGCTGTTTAAGCCAAAAAGCTGGCTTTAAGCTATAAGCCAAAAAACCCAAGTCTAAATAAATAGGACCTTAGTATCACCTAACGAAAAAGAGGAGATCTGTAACATCCCAAAATTTGGATTTTCAAAAATCTGTTGTGAAGATTAGCTTCCCAAAAATCCCCGCTGTTTTTCTCGTTTAAATAAAGCTTAAACTGGAATTTTCTAAAGTCAAAACAATTTAATTTGACTAATATAAACTTCAATTAAAAGAAATTCAGTTTTATTTGGGTTCCTTGTGCTTCTAGAATTTTTTTCTATTTTTTTTAGAATTGTTGGAATTTATTTGGAATTATTCAGAATTAATTTAAACTAAGCCTTTTACTTAAAGTAATTAAATATTTCAAAAGTGTAAATAAATTTCTTTTGAAAATATTTTATTTGAGTTCCAAAATATCCCAAAATATTTTCTAGAATTTTTTTAGAATTTTTCTGGTATTTTTATTGCCTCAAATGAATTAATTGGATTGCTAAAATTGTTTTTATTGGAAAATCATCGAAAAGGTTGTGAACGAAGATGGGCGGCCTATTATCGCTCATTCTTGCCGCTAGGTGTTTGATCCGTGCTGTTTTTGTCCAATCTCGGTTTTTCTTCGAGTTTTCTTGATTGGTTCAACTTCCCAAGCTTATTCAAGGGTGCCATGATACCTCACCTGCCCCATAAAGTCCAGAGCACGTCCTCCCACCTCCAGAGCACCTCCCCAAATTCCAAAACCGAAGTCTTTTCATCTTCCGGGCGCCCCTCCCGTTGGCCAGTTTTGGCGTCGTGTTCCTCGCCGTCTGGGTGAGTTTTCTTGAGATCCAACCACATCACCTCATGCCCTATAGTACCATCTGTCTCCCCTCCAAATTTGATGCAGTTTCATCTGCAGAATCAAAAGTTATGGCCGTTCCAATCTCAAATCTTGTTTCTGCTCATTCTCCTTTGTTTTTGTGAATTTGATCATGAATCTTTTTTTGTGGACTCATCTTGATGTCCTCTACGCGGTGCTCATCCTAACTAAAGGTTTTGCCCGCGGGATTTGTGCAGAAAAATCAATCTTCCCCGATCAGACTGAGTTCCAACGGCAGAAAACTTCATCGCGTGTTCCCTGTTGATTCAGAAGGTAAAACTTAGATCCGTTTGCATCATATTGTGCCAAATGATCCCAGATAGCTCTCTATAAAATTTGGTTAGGTTTCATACAGTACCTTAATAGTTGTGGCAGTTTGATCTATTAGCTCCGGGGGTCGTTCATCGGCAGTTTGTGGTCTGTCCGTTGGGTTGCTTCCAAATCCGGCTATACTGTTGAGTTCGTTTCGTCGTGTTCTACGCGATGGACACTTCCCCTTTGCTGTTGCATCTACTGAAATTTTTTTTATTCGTTACCCGTCGCCTTTTTATCACCGCCGCGCGTCGTCTTGTGCCGCCAACCATTTTGGTTTGTTGTGGCCATGTCATTGTGTCCAGTAGATCATTATCCCCTGTTTTTCCCATCGTTGATGTTCATTTGATCCCCGGTTGCCGTCAAAGCCATATTCTAGAATCTACCCGTCGTCTTTTGGCCTAGTCCTTTGTATCGGTGCGCGTTTTGGTTCGCCATCCTTGGTAACCTCTAATCGCAGAGCCAACCCTACCATCCTACCCTATGCTAAGTGTATCCATCCTTGAATCGTTTCGCTCAAACCCGGACTTAACCTTTGGTCCCATTTGTCGTTGCGTCACGACATGTGTACCTCATATATCGCAAATAAAAAATGAGCCATGTCATGACCTCGCTGCCCTACCATTGTACCGATGGTCGCCACCTTGTAATCTCATAAGTATTCTGTTAACGCTTCACTTCCATCGTTAACGTTCCATCGTTAACGTTCTGTTGTTAACGTTTCGTCGTTAACGTTCCGCCGTTAACGCTTTGCTCTCGCTTCGCTATCATCGCATGCGCGCATTCAAGCAAGAGCGTAGTGCGATGTCATTATCCTTTCTATCGTCCTATCGTGATCTAACCCCATTCCTTATGAGTCTGGCTTTATCTTTCTATCATCTGCAAAGCCGGACCAAAACCTAACTTAAGACCGGTTCGATGGACTGAGTTCATCGTGAGCCGCGCTGCCGGTATTGCGGTTTCCCTCGTTGTGTTCACTGTAGTAAGATATTTGTGTTCTGTCTTACTACATATCGTCATCACCCTGTTATCGTCAAGTCTCTTCATTGATGTATGACTGAACCCCAGATCGGATCGCACTGAATGTCGATTCCATCCGTCCTTGTCTTATCCCTGAAAATCTAATCTGCCATTAACCCAGAATTCATTCGTGGACTTGGTCGCTAGACCATTGGCCATGTGTCATATCCTTGCGCCCATATCTAATCCATCAGTCTACCTTTCTTTTGATTGATTATGTATCTGTTCAGTCAACAAAAGTCAACCTTTTGCATCAGCTTAGTTCATCGTGAACTAACATATCTTTATGGACCCAGTCTATAGATCGAGCCCATATGTCATTGTCTATCTAATCAAGATAATAACTTCAAAAGAAATATTCTTTGGAATACTATTCTTTCTCTCTCAGTTATCAGTCTTTTCCTTTTCGGTGTATTTTTTTCTGAAAGCCCATTCTCTTTTGTCTAATCTTTGATCTAACCCATTCAAGTTCCTAAATTCATCTAAGCCGTTGTGATCCATTATTATCCGCTCCTAATTTGGAGTTTATTCGAATTGTCTTTTGAGTTGTGTTGTATTTGTGTTTCTTTATCGTTAGACGCGTTGTTCGGAAGTCATTCAAAGAAGCTGAAGATCAAGGAAGTAAAGATTGAAGATCGAAGATCTAGAGTCAAAGATAAAGAATAAAGAACAATAAAGATAGCAAGGGCCAGGCAAGTTGTGCTTTGACCATATTGATCCCATGTTTTAAAATTACTTCGTTTGAAATTATGGCATGCTAGTTTGAAATAAACTGATTTCAATTAATTTGGGATTAGATAATCAACTTACTTGTTATTGCCACCTTGTCTCTATTATCTGTATGCCACGATTCATTTGTCACCCTAGGATTCTTGATTAATAGTTGGTAGCTAATAAATTGCCAACCTGGGTTTGATAGAACATATTAGTTTGCTTAAACTTGCAACAAGTCAGTGACATCATTTTGGAAATACAAAGGTCAATATTGATTAATGGAACATGCAATGTATTTTGAAATGGTGTGATGTGTTGCCAAACGATGATGTTGATATGTGGAGGCCTGTGTGGTTCCATATGGATGTTGAGTTGTTGTTGGCATGTGTTGCACAATAATCAACTTGGGTGATGAAATGATTTGGACTAGGGCAAGTGGCAATATGGCTTCGTGCCAGGTGGGCCTTCGTGGCATTTGGGATGGTTGAGTGTTGTGAGGGCTGTGTGCTAATTTTTAGAGAAGGATGTCTTGCCTTGGTCAGTTAAGGACTTCACCTTGCAAGCTTTTGACCTGAGTCACCCGTACAACCACATGTCTGAATGGGAAGACCTAGTTTAGTAGGATTCTAATATCTCACCTTTGATACCTCGGGGTGGCAGTTACACGGGGGTAACCGTATGGGGGAGCGTGCCTGTGCTACGGCTTGATACTCTATCCAACGGTGTTTGTCTGTCCTATACTTCGGCTCTGTGTGAGGGAAGTGATAGTGAAGGCAACCCAGAGAGGTTCCTAGGTTGAGCTAGAAGTTTCTGAAAGGCTTTGTTACGATCGCTCATTCGCATACTCTTGTATGGTGATTCACGGCTGACGCGGTGAGTTGATTATATCTTGTGGGTAAAGTGTACAATCTCTGCAGAGTGTAAAAACTATTCGAATAGCCGAGTCCACGGAATTGGACATTGCTCGGGGATTACAGTCAAGGGGCAGATTTTCGAAAATAAAATGGGGATGAGTGGCTGTGTGCTAGGGATAAATGTGAAATTTTTTTCGGGACTGTGTGTTAAAAAAATGTGGAAAAACAATTTGAGAAACTTATTATATTATTATGGTTTTGCTGCTTTCCATCTAAATAAAAAGTATGTTA
The DNA here is from genome assembly GCA_036346375.1 of Guadua angustifolia. NCBI lineage: Eukaryota > Viridiplantae > Streptophyta > Magnoliopsida > Poales > Poaceae > Guadua > Guadua angustifolia. Next base: position 22,359,140 of record CM070510.1, read on the forward strand.
AGATATTGAAGCAATGCAAAATAACCAAATGAGCCATTCCATTGTAACAAGCCATGCATGTAGTAATAGAACTGCAGTCTATGCTTGACTTGTTGAGTACGGTGTGCACTCACCCTTGCGGGCAACAATTTACCAGAGGAGGAATCTACACCTGCTTGGGAGGAGGAGTTTGCTGGGGAGCCAAAAGATCTAGGGGGCAAGCCTTGTCAAGGTGCATGTGGCGAAAAGATGGATCACCACGACGTTCATTTTCTGCTGTTGAACTCTTATTACTCTGATTACTGTAAGCCCTGCGTGGCAAACTATTGTAAGGAGACCATAAGGTTGTACAACTCGTTTATATACATGTTTGAGGTACTTTATTATTATTCTGCTATGTATGATTGTGGTACTTTAACCCTGTTTAGCCTGTGTGCATTAGCGTGATCCTGGACTAATGCAGAATACACAGAGGGTCCGAATTTGCAAAAATTCGAGTCCCGACAAGATCTTTCTGTATATTGCAGCTACCTCCAAGTAGTAAGCACGGTCCTGATGGTTGAATGGGATTGCCTTGAGAAAAATACCAAAGTCCAGAAGCCAGTGTATTACGTGAACAAGGTCTTGCACGATGCCAAGTTGCGATATCCTCAGATATAGAAGATATTGTATGCCATCCTAATAACTTCCCAAAAGTTGCGACACTACTTCCAGGCGTACAAGATTACCATTATGACGACGTATCCACTCAAGGAAGTAATTTGCAATCGAGAGGCGACAGGGCAAATTGCTCAGTGGGCGGTCGAACTCAATGAATTCAAGATCGATTTCGCACTGTGGACTAGCGTCAGGTCAAGAGTTTTGGCAGACTTCATCGCAGAATGGGCTCACATTGAGGAAAAGAAAACCAAGACAGTCGATGACCACTGGACTATGTTCTTCGATGGATCGCTCACGCGCTAAGGCTCGGGGGCTGGCATCATGCTTAAATCCCTGACAGGTGAGGAACTTAAATATGTCATCCAACTCAATTTTCAAGCTTTGAATAACATTGCAGAATACGAGGGACTGGTCAATAGGCTCTTAATAGCTGCACTACTTGGGATCAGGCGATTACTCATGAAAGGGGACTCATAGCTAGTTGTAAACCAAGTGCAAAAGGAGTACCAGTGTTTGGATGACAACATGGCAGCATACCTGAATGAGGTCTGCAAGTTAGAGCACAAGTTTGAAGGGCTCGAGGTAAGGCACATCCGGCGAAGTGATAACTCCACCATCGACGAACTTGCCAGGCTCGCTTCATCCCTTTTGCCTGCGCCCATGGGAGTCTTTGTTGAGAAACTCCTTAAACTATTTATCTCCCTCCTACGGGAAACAGATGCTACCCAACTTGATCGGTAGCCTAGTCAAACCAGTGAGGTAGAACTTACAGACATGAAAGCTACGCTACTCGAACATGAGCTAACCTGGATGACCCCATTCTAGCCTATCTCGAAGGTTAAGAAATCCTTGACGATGATGCTTCAGCCGAGAAAATTGCACGTAAGTCCAAGCTATACGCACTAGTAGATGGCAAACTCTATCGAAAAGGGAGTAACAGAATCTTGATGAAGTGCATCACTCAGGAAGAGGGTAATAAAATATTGCTTGATGTCTATGGAGGCATCTGCGGCAACCATGCATCCTATCGCACTCTAGTCGGGAAAGTTTTCTAGCAAGGGTTTCACTGGCCGACTGCCCTCCAGGATGCTTGCGAGCTGGCAAAAAAGTGTGAAAGCTGCCAATTCTATGGCAAGCAAACCACCCGACCAGCCTAGGCACTGTGAACTATTCCTCTGTCTTGGCCTTTCTTCGTCTGGGGCTTAGATATCTTGGGACCTTTCTCTAGAGCACAAGGAGGTTACAAATTCTTGTTTGTGGCAATCGATACGCTCACCAAGTGGATCTAGGCCAAACCCGTCAGGAACATCACCTCAGAAAGGGCCAAGAAATTCATGAGGAGCATCGTTACTCGATTTAACATTCCAAATCGAGCGATTACCGACAACGGTAGCTAGTTTAAAAATAGTGCTTTTATAGTCTTCTACGAAGAATTGGGTATCAAGCTTTGCTTCACCTCTGTAGCTTATCCTCAGAGTAACGGTCAGGTTGAACGTGCCAATGGCATAATCTTTAGGGGATCAAGACCCGCGTATTTGATAGGCTTAAGGCTTACTCGACCCGGTGGGCAAAGGAACTTCCCTCGTTGCTATGGGCCGTTCATACATCGACTAGTCGAGTCATTGGTGAAATCTATTTTTCTTGGTCTACAGAGCATAAACGGTGCTTCCGACTGAGTTAACATTCAGGTCACATCGAGTGGAGAACTACTCAGAAAAGGAACAAGAGTAAGCGTGAGCAGATGATATAAATCTACTCGAAGAATACAGAGATCGAGCATCCATTCGAGCAGCCAAGTATCAACAGGCCTTGCACAGATATCATGGCACAAGAGTCCAGGAAAGGGAGCTTGATGCTGGAGACTTAGTACTACAAAAGGTGCAGAAACAAGACAATTGTAATAAGTTATCGCCTAAGTGGGAAGGCCCCTATGTGGTAATGAAATCTATTCAACCAAGATCGGTGCGGTTATGTACAACAGACGATATGATACTAGACAACTCATGGAACATCGATCAGTTAAGAAAATTCCATACATAAAAAAGAATGTCACATTCAAGAAATAGAACAAAAAACTCCAGGTAAGTAAAAGATTATTTTATTCACATCGCTAACAAAAAGTATTCTATTACATTTTAAGGCAGGCACCCTATAGCTACTTGCCTTCAAAGGCATCATGTCTTCTCTTCTGCTCGCTTGGGGGCTGGTAGCTAATGGCCTCCGGGATGGGCCTGCGCCCTTTGTGAGGGCCGGAAGAGGCTGCGAAGACGTGCTGACCAATTGATGGCAAGGGAGACTCCTCCACCACCGAAAGCCCTCGGCCACCGTGATGACTTGGAGGGCGAGCAAGCGCTGGACCAATGAAGTTGTTTTGAGCTTCACCTCCGTCGACGAACTTGCCTTTTTCTCCTTTCGGTGTTGGAGGTGGCATCCACCCTCGCTAGAGGAACGGAGGTGGCATGGTCTTCCTCGATGGCAACACGTAGCTTGCTTGTCACCTCGTCCTCCTCTTCGGGCTAAACCTCCATCTCAACGGCCCCCAATCGATGTCCTCGTCCTCCTCCTTGGGTCAAACCTCCTTCTCAATGGCATCCTAGTCGATGTCGACGTCTTCATCTTCAGAGAGGACAATGACAATTCGGCTCGAGGGCCTCGTGGCTAAAGACGGAGGAGGGATCTCAACAGAAATATCCAAAGGAGGGGGTCCTCCGAGGATCTCCACAGAAGGGATGAGGGTGGTGAGGAAGCCATGAGAATATTCGAAGATGTTAGAGTGTTACAAAACAAAGGGATAATAAAAAGAAAAATTATGCCAGGTGACCGCGCGTCATCCATTTATAGCTCTGGGAGCAGGTCAGGCCAAGAGTCGCAACCCAACTTGAGTTCATGTTGGTTCTGATCTACAAGGCATCCGTCTATTCTTTCACATAAATGCAAAAGCTGAAGAGATGCTAAGTCATGATGGACCGCGCAAAAACCAAAGGACGCGACGGCTGCAGTAGTACTCAGTCATGATAATTGAACAAAAATAATGCTAAGCTTTATCGACACGCTTGGGGGCTCGTGCACCTGAGGGTATGGTCAAAGGCTACCGCTTATGATGCTCATGCTTAACTGTCTCCTCGATGACCTAGTCGACTAGAGAAACAGGGGCTACATCATGTTTTTGCCAACGCTAAACTCCACCAAGTATGCTCGGGGGCTCACGCACCAAAGCATACGGTTGAGGGTTATCATTTATGATGATTATGCCCTGCTTCCTCCTTAAAATAATTTAGTAGGAAGTCGAAGGCTATATCATTCATTTGTCAGCGCATTTGCTCTACCATTACCCCAATGAGTAATGACCAAGTTGAGCGTAGGGTTGGGAGCTACATCGCCTGATATTTCGAATGTTTTTTGATGTTTACCCTTTTCTCAAGTTGAGCAGAAGGTCGCGAGCCACATTATGCATGATGGCGCATATGCTCCTCGAAGCGCTTATCGAGCCCGATGGTCTCATACTCTCGGGTCGAGACGCCTATCGAGTAAGGGGCTTGGAGTCGTAATAGGTGCATGATACTAACACTCTACTGTCACTCCGATCTAACTATCGGCTAAAAGTCGAGGGCCGAATCATAGCATTATGCTTACTACACTCTACTCTCCACCCGATGGTCTCATCGAGTAAGGAGTCGGGGGCTACAGGTAACCCGATGCCTTTTTTCAGTTTTCTTTTGGTCAATACCGTTATCGAGGAAAGTGCACTGTAGGCACAAATTCTCTACTATTAGCTTATATACAGCTCTTTATTTCTTTTCTTACATGTGAATTCCTTTGCACGCGTTTACTCGATTGTGCACTTAGCTTGTTAGCAAGCGAGACCAAAGCGCGGTCATACCTGAACCTGACGACGAGCAATTCTATCCTACGCGCATATGAGCATAAGATTGTCAGACATCTAAAGCTCAGCGGTCGGTGGGAGACAATGCCTCTAGTCAGTTCTTCATGCGCTGCTCAGTAAGTTCATGTTTGCTACACAGTCTAAGTCATACAGTCGATAAAGGCTTGCAAAAGATCGCGTAGCTCTTGATAGCACTAACGTTATGCACATCCTCTTCGGGCGTAAGCTTGGGGGCTTAGAAATTTGATAAGATTTTCTTTAAGTCTTGTGTGCAGATACAATCATGACGCACAGACAATGAGTTTATTACTGCATGCCAATAAGTATCAATTAGAATTGCATCTACTCGTGTCTCCTTCGCTTCACCGATAAGGAAACAAAAGACAAGACATGAAAGACAAGCAAGTCAATTTGTATACAAGGCTATAGCATCGGCACAAATTCAATTACACTGACATGATAAGCCTAAGGGTTTTATTGGCGTCACCATCAAGAGTTAGCTCTAGTTGGGCTATGAACCTCTCAGCATGGCCCTTGAAGGATTCGATGAGGTTGGTAGCCTCATCCTCCTCACAAGTGAAGCTCTCATCCAAAATCAAGAGGTCCAGGCCCGGATGGTGGTTTTTCATCAAACCCAGTAAGTACGAGGTCGCAAAATGTGCCGATGAAGTCATATTTTTGAGGGTTTCCAACTGCAGAGTGGCTAGTGCTGCATCTGTTGTAGCCTTTTCCCCTTCGATCACCTTCAGGTTCGCTTCCGCCTTATCTCGATCGACTTTGGCTTTAAGCCATAAGGCATCAGAAGAGGCTTTCTTAGCCCTTAGTGTCCTCACCTCTACCTTCAATTTTTTTGCCTCCTCCCTCTGTGCTTTGGCCTCAGTCCTGGCCATTTTCAGCTCAGCCTGAAGTTTCACCAGCTCAGAATCTTTCATCTTAATCACTTGCTAGTTGGAGGCTGTGAGCCACTCATTCCGCTAATGGGCTTGCTCGCAGAACGTTTTGACATAGCGCAATGTCTTTGTGACACGCTGTCAAAAGAAGTAAAAAAAGCTAAAAAAGAGGGGCGGAGCGGAGAATGGATTCAAGGCGAGGAGACAGAAGGATGTGATTACGTACCTGCAGCTGCGGCTTCAAGACTGACGAATATTCAAAGGACGCTGGAGGAGTGGGAAGCTGCAGAGTTGTCATCGTGGTCGAAGTCGGCGCCTCAGAGGTCAGAACGAGCGTGAATGTGTCTGGAGGTGGCAAGGTGCTGGGAGTGGCACCATTGACCGCGCCACTGGATGCCTGCAGGGGACTTCCTATGAGATTTTTCCAAAAAAGGAGAAATTGCGGTGCAAAGAATGGAGAAGTAAACTTACCTCCCTATCCGGAGCCTCACCCTCACATTCTTCTCTGAGACAGCTGCTTTCATCAAGATCGGTTTGGTTCGGGCAGCCGATTTCTCGCCTGGCCCAGCTGGTTGGAGCGATGGCGCCGACAAATCAGCAACCAAAGATGGAGCCTGCCTACACATGATTACCATGGTCAAGATGCGAAGTTGTAAACGGACTAAATAACTACCCAATAGTGGCATTACCTCTCCGACCACTTCGGTCGATGAAGACTCTATTTGAGGACACGTCTGTGTAATGGCCGCCAGTCTTTGCGCATCGTCTCCCTAGGTGGTCCGTTGTTCCTTCAAGATCTGTTGGATAATGTCAGAAGTGATCTCATAGCATCTGAGTGAGTGATTGAATATCACCTGGCTGGCTGGTCTTGCCGACAAAGTACGAAGCCATTTTGTTGGTCGAGGGAATGTTGGAGACGTCGACCTCCTTACTTGAGGAGATTCTGCCACGGCTTGCCCCAGGGCTATTTCGACCCCACTGGGATCTATGACGGGCTCCATGTCATCCATGGACAACACCACGCCGGTAGGAGCTGAGCCCAATGCTTGCCCATTGTCTCAAATTGGCTCATCATCCAAGCTGATGACTCCCTCGAGCTGCCCGCTATTATCATCGAATGCGGCCTCTTGAAGACAAACTTGGTTAAAAACAACAAACGCACGAATGAGGTAAGATTGGTCATTATTCAAAACGTACCTCTTGTTGAGGATTGGCCATTGAATAGGCCTCAATACCGCAAGGGCAGGGTTCTGAGCCTTGGAACATCTTGCTCAGTCAGGAGGAGATGTTCACATCTGACAAGACTATTGTCAGTAAGTTAGTTCATTAGCCAGCAGTCATGGCAGAAGAACAACAGATAGTGTTATTGCTACTTACTTTCAGAGCTGTCCCTGGTTGCATCGTTGGCTCCAGAGTAGTCCAAGGCCAAGTGGTCCCAGCACATCAGCGGACTCAATCGTCATGTTAGAAAATTCCGCTCGACATGCCACCCGGTTAATCCCCTCTCCCTCAGCTCCTCAATTTTCTTAACATAATGCATGGTTCACGCAGTTGACGGAGGGACTTTCATCCAAAGGTCGAGGGATTCGGGAAGAGTGGCTGATAGGCCAGGGGGAAGTTGACCGTATCCAGAGTGGTGATGTAAAACCACCGCTTTTTCCAGCCCAATTGCCAGGAAGAAGTGATTGGAACTGAAATGTATGCACTAGCTGCGCTGCTGTGGAGGTGAAATCCAACACCCCCGATAACTTCATTCTTAGTCGCCCTCTTTAGGCTATAAAAATGGTGGAACAAATTGAGGCTGAGTCTGATACCTAAGAAGGCCTCACAGAGGTGGACAAACACACTGAGCATCGTGGTCGAGTTGAGGCTCAGGTGAAAAAACTAAATTTCATAGAAGTCCAGAACATCGAGCAGAAATTTGGAAGGGAAAAAGCTAAGACCACAGCGGAAGAAAGATTAAAAAACTACAGTCTCATCCTCATCCTTAGGGGTAGGATAAACATTACCAACAGATGGCCTCCAGTGGAAGAACTCCTAGGGAGGGATGAAGCCACCTTCCTCCAGCTCAGTGAGATGTTTCTCCGTCATCATGAATTTTTGCCCGACTTTTTGAAAGGTCTTGTCGCTGAAAACTGGCCCGACTGTCTCAGTTTCGTTCTTCAGTTGCATAGCGGCTTTGGGGCTAGCAGAAGGACCAGACACCATTGGGGACAAACGAGAAGAGGATCTCTCACAGAGTGGTGACACAAGGGCTCAAAGGGGCGAGACAGAGGTTTTGAGAATAAGGCTAAGGATGAAAGGAGGAAATGGCTACAGTTAAGTCTAAGGATTTATAAGCCAAAAGCTTCTAAACACAATGGTTCATTTCCCACCGTATGGTTCCTTAATCGCCGAGAAAAGCGGAATGCTGTAGATACAAAGGGACACAAAATTAATATCCTTTATCATTATTTCAAGACAAAAAGAAGCCTTCACTTATTCTTCAGCTTTATCATTATTTCGAGAGAAAAAGAAGCCTTTCACTTATTCTTCAATAATGAACGCACATCGTACTTAAACGATAATGTACTTACATTGTACAGCAGCGCAGCGTTTGAAGTTTTAACCAGCTGCCTGACCTGCCTCTGAGCAGGGACGCACTTAGGAGAAAAAATAGAGGGTTGCTCAGTATCACTACGTTTCATTGTGTTTAGAGCAGCAATTGGTACGGGACCTTACAGACTATTGAAAAAAGACTCTGGAACTAAGGAGGTATCCCGGTACAATGGTCGGAATTGGTGCTCTAGCTCCTTCATAGCCCCTCCTTACGAACACCACTGCCTCGGCATCGCACTTAAATGCTCTGCAGCACGCGCAACAGAGGCACCAGTTCTTCCTGCTCATCCTCTTATTCGTCTCGACTCTCTTCCTCTCCTCCTCCACGGCCTCCTTCTCTTTCGCTGTCTTCGCCCTGTTCTTCATGTGCTCCGTCACCAGTAGGCAACCCTTCTCTGCCAGCTTGTACAGGCATGCAATCGTGAACAAAATGATGCATCACATGTTCGGCAGTACCCTATGCATCAGTACAAGCTCATAAGAAAACGAATAACTTCTCATATGCACCACAAGAAGTTGAGCAAGCACTAATTGAGGATTTCAGATGTGTAATTAATGTTGGAACTTGGAATCAAGATGACTCACGAGTTCTGCAGCTTGACACAATGAAAAACAACAAAGGTTTGCATTTCTTTAGAATTTCTTTCCTGCGTACAGAACAAAGCTCCAAAAAACAACAGAGCAATCTCAGAAAAGATCAAAAGATGGTGCTACCAATCCTGCGCAGCTTTTTTGCCGTTTTCTTCATTACTTATATAATCTAAAGATTACAACCAACTTTCAGATAACAACTCAACTTCAGAACTTCTCAAAAGACACAAACTCTACAACCAAAACAAACTACCCAAGCGGTTTACTGTGCACCTTCCAGCAACAACGCAAACACCTTCGACTCCTAATTCCACACGATATCAAATAATGAAGAAGCCAAGACTCCAGACTCTTCAAACCATAAACTGCAAACAAACTAACCAACTACCAAACTCTGAACATTAGGATTAGCTAACATTTACCCCCTTAAGCTTGATGTTCTTCTTTTACTGCGCTCACACCAATCTTCTATCACATCTCCAGAAATTTGACATTCCCAAGTGATTTTGTCATGATGTCAGCTAATTGCTCTTCAGTGCTTACATATTCAACATCAATCTTTCCTTCTTCAACACATCTCCTTATAAAATGAAACCTTGTATCTATATGCTTGCTTCGATCATGGTAAACCAGGTTCTTGCAAAATGCGATTGCAGATTTATTGTTTACCATCAATCTCACTTTTCTGGGCTTCTCTCTTCTCAAATCAGCAAGCAAACGGCTCAACCAAATGCCTTAACACGTCGCCGATGTTGCCGCAATATTTTCAGATTCACAGGATGAGAGAGCCACAATCTTTGGCTTCTGAGATCCCCAGGTGATCAAAGTCGAGGCAAGAAAGAACACCATCGCAGAAGTGCCTTTTCTATCATCCACATCACCTGCAAGATCACTATCCCTATATCCCACCAATTTTGCCTCCATCTGCTTGTTCTTCACATACTTGCAGCCATACCCAACTGTACCTCGCAGGTACATCAAGATTTGTTTTACAGCAGCTAGTTGTTGTGTCGTTGGAGCATCCATAAACCTGCTAACAATACCAACTGAATAGGCTATGTCCGGTCTAGTTTTTACCGAATACCTCAAGCTTCCTACCACACTCTTGTATGCAGTTGCATCAACAGTAGGATCAGTGCTCCTCTTGCTCAACTTGATCCTATTCTCCATTGGAGTTTTACATGGCTTGCAGTCTTCCATTCCTGCTTTCTTCAAAATAGCTTTGGTATAGGCTACCTGACACAAAGCTATGCAATCATTTGATTGCTTTACCTCTATACCGAGATAGTAACTGAGCATCCCAAGGTCAGTCATGCTGAAAAAATTCTTCATCTGTTCTTTGAACTCAGCAATAACTTCCTTGCATGATCCAGTGATGATTAAATCATCATTATACACTCCAACTAGCAATACTTGCCCATTTTGTTCTCTTTTGTATACAACATTTTCCATTGGGCTTTGTTCAAAACCCAACATCATAATCTTGCTGTCAAGCTTCGCGTTCCATCCTCTAGGTGCCTGATGTAGCCCGTAGAGTGCTTTCTTTAGTTTTAAACACATATCAGAATTACCACCAACAATAAAACCCGGAGGCTGACTTACATATACTTCTTCAATCAAGTCGCCATTCAAGAACCCAGACTTCACATCCATGTGATGAATCTCCCAACTTCCATGGGCTGCCAATGCAATAAGAATTCGTACTATTTCATCCTTGCTACCAGAGCATATACTTCATCATAATCCACACGTTGTTTCTAAGAATAGCCTTTAGCTACCAATCTTGCTTTATACTTTGTAATGTTACCATCTGAATCATTTTTAGCTTTGAAAACCCATATCAGGCCAATAGGTTTCTTACCATCTTGTAGTTTGGCAATCTGCCATGTATCATTTTCTTGGATTTTAGATCAACAGGACACCCAAAACTAGGTGCCCCAGTTTCAATTAATTGAAACCAGGTGAGAACAGTTAAGTCCACTCCAGTTCACTTAACAGACATCGACAAAACGCTGAACCAGGCATATTGACTCACAAAAGCTCAAAATCACGCTACCTGGCAGCACAACACCACACACTAATACTTCACAAGCATCACCCAGTTAAAACTGCCGACAAAACTCCTTTGCCATCACAGAAAAGAAAAAGCTCACTACAGTCACAAGCTTAACAAAAAAACACACTTCCAAAAATTTGCTGCACAGATAGCCGAAGACAGACAAAAAGGATAACGCCCAGGCGCCACGATCACATTCCGCCATCCAATAGACTATTAATGAAGCTAGACCGGGTTTTTGATCTCATCACATTGGCTTCACTAAGAGCTTCTTTCATCACCCAATCCCCTGAGGTACTGATGTCCCAGTCATCAACTGCAAAGGGGCTTGAATTTTGGTCTCCAGGAATCCGCAGAACTGAACCATCCTGAAAAGCATTTCCTCCTTGTATATCGGCTGCCAGTTCTTTAAAGACAGGAGCAGCCTTCTCCAGATAACTTTTACACTTATCCAGCACTGTAAACGAAAAATCATAGCATTTCTATTAATCCATAAACACCAAAGAACAGCCGCACAAATACTATTCAACGCTGCATTTTTTTTGTTACTAAGCTAAAAACGAGCCACAGATTCATAATTACAACCAATGTCCAAATCAAAAAACTCGCTAATCAAGTGCCAGATATTTTTAGCAACAATACACTCAAAGAAGATGTGGACAACACTTTCAGATTCCTTACACCAACTACAACTAATCCCTTTGTCCATGCCCCTTTTCAACAAGTTGTCTCTAGTCATAAGCTTATTATGCGATAAAAGCCAAAGAAAAAAATGGATTTTAGGGGGAACAATCAGATTCCAAACAGCAGGGATATAAACCGGTAACACCCCTCTAAAATTCATAACGACATAAAGAGAATGAACCGAATAGACACCATTACTGTTAAGTTGCCACACTAAAGCATCATCCTCATTGGTGAGTCTTAAGGAGTTAACCACTTCTACCAATTCGAACCATCTAATCATCATGGTATCGGAGAAAGTTCTCCTAAAAGTACATTTCACATTAGAGCCATCCCAGATTTCAGCAATTGTATGTCCTTTCTCGTTAACAATCATATAAAGATCCCAAAATTGAACAGCCAGACAAGAGTTCCCAAACCATATATCCTCCCAGAACCTAATTTTCGCGCCATTCCCAACATGCCATCTATAACCAAATTTAGTCGCTTGCATAGCCCAAATAATCCCTTTCCAAAACGTAGAAGCATGAATAGCATCAGAAGCAAATATATTGGGGCTATCAGCATTATATTTAAACTTGATCAAATCTTTCCACAATTTATTGTCGTTAACATAGAACCTTTTAATCCAGGAGGCAAGGAGGCAAACATTTAAATCCCTAATATCAGGTATCCCAAGACCACCAAACTTTTTCTCCATACAAACAAGATGCCAATTAGCCAGATGCAGCTTATTATGACCATCAAAATCATTCCAAAGACAACTATCCATGTGAGAATTTATAAGATTTAAAGCCCATTTAAGAAATTTGAAAAAGGAAAGCAAGTAAAGAGGAACACTGGCTAAACAAGATTTGATAAGAATGAGCCGACCACTATAAGACAACAACTTCCCTCTCCAACCAGCAATTCTTTTCAGGATTTTATCAATAAGAGGTTGGAAATCTTCCCTCCTAATGTTGTCATAATGGAGAGGGACACCGAGATATTTAATAGGAAAATTACCAACTTTACAACATAAAATCTCCTCAAACTTATTTGTTTCACCAACACCACAACCAATCGGAATTAGCTCGCTTTTATGATAGTTAATTCTCATACCCGACATCTGCTCATAACAGATAAGGAGCCATTTGAGATGTAAAGCGACCATTTCACTTTTTTCAGGAAAAGAATGGTATCATCAGCATATTGTAAACAAAGAATACCACCGGGACGAAAGTCCTCGCATAAGCCTTTAACTAAGTCATTATTAGCAGCCTTATATAAAATTCTAGAGAAAACATCAGCCACTAGATTGAAAAGAATGGGAGAAAGAGGATCACCCTGCCGTAAGCCTTTACCAGTTGAAAAAAACTTACTCTCTACATTATTAATATTCACCCCCACAGAGCCTTTCTCTAAAATAGCATAAATCCAAGATTGCCACTTATTCCCAAAACCTCTTTTGTCCAGAATATCCAGCAAAAAGCTCCAGTTAACCCTATCATAAGCCTTCTCATAATCAAGCTTAAGAACAAAACCTTTCTTTTTGTTACGATGAATTTTGTGAATAACCTCATGAGCAGTGACAACACTTTCCAAAATATATCTATTTTTGATAAAAGCAGTTTGATTATGCAGAATAATCTTGTCACAAATGGCACCAATCCTATTAGTTAGAACCTTAGTTATGATTTTATAGCTGCAATTTAAAAGACTAATGGGTCTGAAATGCTTCATGTTGCGAGCATTATTCTCCTTCGGAATCAAAGAAATCATAGCAAAATTAAGCCTAAACAAGTCTAACTCACATTTTTCTAAACTTCTAAACAAAGCCATTAAATCAAACTTGATAGTTTCCCAAAATTTCTGATAGAAAACAAAAGGCAGACCATCAGGGCCAGGAGCGCCATCGGAATAAGAATCGAAAACTGCCTTTTTAACTTCATCCTCAGTAAACGAAGCCTCTAAAGCCTGGTTATCTTCCACCGAAATTTTCTCATCATCGCTGAAAAAGGTACTCCCAATGTTGATATTGGGTTTAGGTTCAAAACCAAATAGAGATTTGTAATAATCACACGCAACATTCAACATGTCTTCATTATCATGGACCGGCCCATCGGACCATCAAGGACACTGATAAATTTTTTCCTTCTTCTTTGATTGGCCACGGCATGGAAGTATTTAGTGTTTCTATCACCTTCTTTTATATCTCTATCCCTAGCCCGCTGTCTCGCTTTAGTTTCTTCCATAGCCCAAATTTTTTCTATCTCACGCTTAATAACAGATAACCTACCTTCCTCCTCATTAGTAAGAGACCTAGATTCCGAGATCATATCAAGAATATCAAATTCATGTAACAGAGAGGCTTTCTTTCTTCTAACATCTGAATCCACATTTAAACTCCAACCTCTAGTGACCCTCCTAAAATTCCTAATTTTAATCTGCCACTTCTCAATGGCATTCCCTCTACAAGGGATATTCCAAGCTTTATGCGCAATTTCATAGAAATCATTATGAAGGAGCCACCATTTTTCAAATCTATATCTATAACTAATCCGCTTCAAGCTCTCACCAGACTCCCAAAGAATAGGCGTATGATCACTACCAACTCTTGCAAGCGAAGAGGCAGAGCAGCGGGAATCTTCCTTCAAAAGAAGTACTGCAGAAGACCCTATCAATCACAGACATGACAGGGCTATGCTGATTGTTAGACCAAGTGAAACGTCTCCCAGTCAAATGAATTTCCATGAGCCCCCACATATCAATCCACTCGTTAAATTTGTCGCACCATTTGTGATCAACTCTACCAGTATTCTTATCAGATTGATACCTTACCAGATTAAAATCCCCTCCCATCAAGATCGGGGTGTGATCATCATTAACAAAAATTCCATGAAGTTCAGAGATGAAATCTTGTTTGCCTTCATCGTAAGGAGAACCATAAACAGTAACGAGCCTCCAAACAAAATCATCAATTAGGCTCCTGACCAAACACTGAACTAAAAATTTTTTAACAACCACCTGACAAATTTCTAAAACATCAGAGTTTACACTAACTAAAATACCACCTGCAGTGGATTTAGCTGGCAGCCAATGCCAAACAAAATTTTTCGAACCACTAATGCAATTAAGAAAAGAAGTACTAAACTCTTCCCTTTTAGTTTCTTGGAAACCAACAAAGTCTACATCATGATTCCGAATGATATCAGCCAGACATTGAGTTTTTCCAGTTTGGCCTAAGCCTTTGATGTTCCAAAATATACCTCTCATCTCCCTTTATTTTCATAGGGTGCTTGCCCCGCTTGTACTTACTAACCGTTGTCCAACCCTCTCCTTCAGAACACTCACCGGACTCCTCCCTCAGAGGACCCGAGGGAGTAACTTGACCGTGATCACTAAATTTACTGTTTTTGACATTGCAATTGAAAAACAACCCATCCCTAACAGTATTGTCTCCCACCGAGACTTGCTTCTCTAAATTAGGGGAAGGGATCAAATTAACATTTTCAATGTCATGACAAGCTTTATTCGAATCAGACATCCCAGAATTACAAGTGGAAACAACCTGGCAATTATCTCCCTCAGAGATTTGATTGCCTGTTTGAACAAGTCTATCAGCATCAATTTCTTTACAAAGAGTAACATTTTCAATTATTTCATTCTCTGAGGCTCCCATCACAATGTCAACCTTATTAGAAAAAGAAATTAACTCATTAATTGAAAAGCAGTCAAAAGAACTCTTACCAGAGTTACCTTTAGCCTTAGGACAGTCTTCCAGATTCTTCTGCCGAAGAAGTTCTTGAGCTTTCTGAAGAACGGTTTTGCCATGATCTTCAAATCTCTTGCTTCTCCTCATACTTTGAACAGGTCCCCACTTCTTCTGCCTTTTATTGGCTGCCTTGCCATGAACAATCACATCTTCTTTACCCTCCTGACCACTCATCTCCTGACCCACAGCACAACTATCCATATTAACATCAACTATTTGCTGAACACTCTGAAGATTCGGCGACAAACTAGCACTCATAACATCTTCTTCACTCGGCAAAGTACCACCATCAGTAATCATCACTTCTTCAGTATCCAAAAAGCCATCACACTCCCCTTTAAGATTTTCCAAATCCTCCTCCGATTCAATCATCTCTAGATCTCTAAGCAACTGAAAACATTTACCCTCATCCACTTTTTCATCTTGGAGAGCTTGCTTAGCATTTTCTTGGAATAACTGAAGCCAGGACTTCTTTTCAAAAACAGAAGCAAAACTACAATCCGGCTGTTTATGTGACACACCAGGAGTCTTGCTATCAGATTTAGGCCCTTTGTTTGAGAAGGAATTAGTACTTTTCTGCCCAGAGGAGCTTCCCTGTTCAGTTTCCATAATATCTTCCTTGTCTTTTGCCTTTCCTTCCTCTTCTCCCAAATCATCAAAGTCATCATCATTACCATCATTCTCAGAATTCAGAACCTGTTCCTCATTAGGAATCATAGCTTCTTTTTTCTCTACTAGCATACTAATGATAAACAGAATTTTTTCAGCTCCCATAATCCTTTGCTGAGGTATTTTCTCTCGGTCTCTACATGCAATCTGGAGTCTAATAACCTCATAGAAACTCTTGAACATTCCAGTCCAATCCACGTTCACCAAAATCCTAAAACAAGAAGCTATTTGAGAAAATATCTTCCAATTGCACCATTTTGGAGGGATACCCCTCACCTGAACCCACACCTCTTGGAGCTCATCAAAGGTATCCAAATCACCTTTCCAAGCCTCAACATAAACTGTCACACCAGATTTGTTAAGATTGAAACTAGGTAGTAAGGCTAAATCAGAAACTTTCTTGTGAGGAGGAAAACGGACTAAGAACCTAAAACTTTCCAATTGTCTAATCTGCCAGGGCCACTGAGTATCAAAAATATCAGCTAGGTTTTTCCGCAATTCATCCAAAGATATTTCCCCCTGCTCAATAGTAATAATTCCACAGTTACTAAACCTAAAGACTGAACTCCGGCTAGTTTCAGGGACTTCCAGATAGAAGAAACCCAAGCCGTTAGCAGCACTACCCAAATATCTAGCAGATTGGAGCGGTTGGCGACGAACCGGGCAATACTCAACTTGATGTCCAGACTCTTCACAAATAAAGCACAACTTAGGGTTTTTACAATTCCCCACCAGGTGACCCGGTTCCCCGCAATTGTAGCAAATCGAGTTAACATATTGAACCTCATCCCCACCAGACTCTATCTGAGTTTTTTTGTTCTGACCACCTTGATTTTCAGAAATGTGAAGATCACGATTACCAGAAGGGACCTGACCTTGCTGACGCTGAGCCAGGGGAGGACGCATAGGAACCGAGCTTGATGAAGACCACTGATGTTGATTCCGCTGGAACCTCCCAGGTTGACCCCTCGAGACTCCGAACGGAGGAGGCGGACGCCATCCACGGGCGTACCCTCCCCTTCCTCCACCTCTCCCCCACTGATTCCAGTTGTTGTTGTTGGCCATCTTTACAATCGAAGCAAACGAAGGATTCCCCTTCCCGTTCCCGCAAAAATCCTTGGCGAAGCTTAACTTGCGGATGTTCAAACTCGGATGTGAGGAACCAGGAGGAACATGGAAACAATCAGAGACAGAGAATTTACCAGAGTCTAAGAGATCCTTGCGGATCCAAACTAGCGCATCTCTCCCCGTCGAAACCCTAGAAATCGGAGAGGGAGACCCAGGCACAGCCCACAGTTGCCCATAAAAATCCAGGATCTCATCCTCTTCCGCCTTTGCAATTGGACCCGCTGCCCTGGTCCCCAGAGCAGTGATCTCCCTAAAATGTCCTCCGTCGACATTGCCATCGCTGAAGGATTCCGTTCCCAATTTGCCCTTGGACCGACCAGAAAGGGGTTCCACGATTGCACCAGGTGTCGCCGGATGAGGCCACCGACGAGCTTCGGAGCCTACATGCTGAGTATTATCATCAAACTCACCAGCCAAAGCACTTCCACGATCACCCTCATCCAGCGATGCGCAGCGGTGGCCGCCGAACGTCGAAGAATCCCAACGCCCCGGCGAGAACGCGAGATCGCGAACGCGAAGGGTGAGGGAGCCATCGTGAGAGACGTCTCGCCCGCTCATTTCTTCCTTAGTCTATCATTTTCTTGGATGGTTGTCATCTCCTCTTCCATTGCTTGTTTCCAGCAAACTTGCTTCATGGCTTCATCAACAGTTGATGGTTCTTCCACTGCCATATAGCAAAGTCCTGAATACTCCAATTATATGGCAGCAGTTGAATCATATAGATCTTTTACTAACCTTTCTCGCAATGGAGTTGAGGGGCATGAAGATGATTCAGTGCTTTGCTCTGCTGCCTCTGTATTTACTTGAGTTCCCAAAATAGGATTATGTGCTCTTCGATTCCTCACTTGTTGTCAAATCTGTAGCAGTCGACCCAGGCAACTCTCCTGATCCCTGTGATGCTAGATTAGACCCGGCTGATGGAGATGGTGTCAGCATCCCTTGAGACTCTGTTGAATATCCAAGAGGTTTTTCTTCTACAGTTGAGGTTTCAATACTCATCGAACATCGTGAACACATTTTCTCTCTGCTGTTCAGCTGCTACTTCATCAGCCAAAACCTCCCAGTGCCATTCTTTATCTTCCTTGAATATTACATCTCTTGACACATGCACTTTCTTGCCAACCAGTTCATAAGCCCTATATGCTTTAGATCCTAATTCATATTCGAGGAACACCATAGGAGTGCTTTGATCTTCCAACTTCTTGAGACGAGGCTTTGCTATTTTCACTTGAACAATGCATCCGAAAGTGCAAAGATGATGGACGTGCGGTTTTTTATGAAACCAAACTTCATAGGGTGTTTTTCTGAAAGTGCATCTAGGCACTTATGTTATTTTGGTGATTAATGACAAACGCATATAATGACAATCTATGTAATTGTGTAAATGCTTAACTTAGTGCTTAACAAATGACAAACCTCTAATATGATTATATTGCTATGAGACTAACATGTTTATTACCAAGTTGAGTATTAGTCTCATCTATTTAGAGTAAAATCAAGTGGGATGGGTAAGCAAAGATAAGGTATGCAATCTCGGTATCCCTTCTATATTTGTTATTGCATTCCTCTTGTGCAAATGCATAGTGAACTCCAAGTAACATGTTGATTATATATGCACATTGGTTCATGTCATATTTATTTGTGCATATATATTCATTTGAGTTCATTATGTGCTTTGCTTTTAGTATGCATGTATTAACTAGAGTTAAACTTCACATTGTTATAGATTGACTTGGTGCATGCATGTCTTAATTGTGTATCTTCTCATGCACTTCTCTTAGTGAAGTTTAATCTAGAGTTGGATCACATATTTACTCTTATTCCAAATATTATTTGCACATGTACAATTCGTGTATATTCTATCATGTGCTTCATTTAAGTAAAGACTGTGATCCTTGCCATGATTTAATTGATTCATCATATTGGCAATTATCTCTCTAGTGCATATAGATCAATTACATATTCATCATGATGTACTTAGTAGAGGACATTTCATATGTCAAGTGTTTCCATTTATATTGTACTTCTTTATATGAAACACTTGTGGTAATCAATTGCTCACAAATATCAACTTGTTTATATCTATTGAGCTTTTGGGGTTAATGTCTTTTATGAGTGGTTTGGAAAGAATTAGGTCCCGTGTGTGTTTGATGACCAAGATATCTTAGAGGATGACCGTTAAGCCGAGGTCAACAAGACGGCGGTGTCACCAAGAGTTGAGGACTAAGTCAAGATCGACTTGGCGTGGAGATCGTCGGAGAGGATGATAAAGTCAAGGTTGATAGGACGAGAGTCTCATGAGGTGAATCGAGTCAAGTTGGACAAGGCAAAGATGTCATCAATTATATGGTGAAGGCCTTCATGCACCGGCATTTAGAAAGAAGACGGCAAGTGACTATTTCTAGTCTTGTATTACCTTTGATTTAATTTGAGTCTAAAGATTGCCGTACTATTAAGAGGGATGCGACGTCGAATGACTTTTAGATGTGTCAAGTGCTCAAGTGATCCATCCTTGTGAAACTTAGAGGGAGAGAAGTGTTAGTAGAGTCGGAAAGTGAGAGTTTAAGGTCTCTCTTGGATTCTTTGTGAATTCTGCTCCTATCCTTTGGGATTTGGGCAGTGAGATCTTGTGGGTTGTGTAGCCCTCGTTCTTAGCTTTTCGTAGAGTCCAAGATCACTGAAATTGGAGTCCGGAGTCAAAAGTTATGCTCGTTTTTGTCAAGCTGCTCAGTCCTATTCGGACTATCCGAACCTTTGGACTGTCCGAATAAATCTTCAGACTGTCCGAGCTGAGTCTCTCTGTCTCAATTTATCTAACCCATTCGGAGTATCTGAACATAGGTTCGGACTATCCGAACTAACTTGAACCTGAGCAAAACGGCTAGTTTTTGGGACCTCTATTTAAAGCCCCCTCCTTCCCAACTTCAAAAGAGGCCATTACCCTACTGATTTGAGGAGCCATCTCCTTGTTCTTGAGCCCCCAAAACACCTCTTTACTCTTAGATCTAAGTGATCCCCTTGGTGAGAACGGTTGGGAAGAGTTTGAGGAGTAAGGTGCTAGGGTTGAGTGGGATTTGAGTTGTTGAGCACTTGAGTTCATCCCCAAGTTCGTTCTTCATGAGCATTTGTTACTCTTGGAGGTTGAGGACTCCTAGACGGCTACACTACAAGAAAAGTGATTATCTGTGACGAAATCGTCGTGATGTTGTCAACTTTTGTCATGAAAAATCTATTTTCTGTGATGACTTATTTATGTTCGTCATTAATTGTATCAGGCGTCGTTGCCCCATGTACTTTTGTGACGAAACATAAAATTTCGTCATGAAACCATAATACAAATCGTCATAGAAAATGAATGGTTGTTTGTCTTGGACCGACTTCAAACATATGTCGTAGACAGACGATATGCTTTTTCGTCACGGAGGCATGGCCTATCGAGAGGCTATATCTAGAGGGCCCCTTGTCCGAGGTGGCCGTGTTGTCCAACTTGGCCTTATGGGCCCATATGTGGGTTACACCTACACATCGCGGGCCTACTTATGTCCTTTCATGGTCAGCTGATTAGGGTTCAGGTCTGGATTGGTTGGTAGATGCATGTGATGTAGTGCATGGTTTCATTGGAATCCTTCTATACGATTGGTGGCTTCCACATTGCCCGTTGCAAGGAACTAATTTTAATTGTCTTATATCCGAATGCAATTGCTTCCTTCTCGTCGATTTCCTATTGAGTTCACTTTGGATGAATGCTAGTGCTAAAAATAACTTGTGTTACTCAAATTAAATCTTATATAGGAGATTAATTCAAAATATTCTCGATTTGTCCGTTTGTAAAGTGAAATAAAAATAGAGTTAAATGGACCAACAGTGTGATCGTATCTATGGGTCTTACTACAAAGAAAATTGATTTGTACTTGTCTTAATCGTGTGCTTAAAATGGCTTCTGAATTAACTATGACACAAGTCAAGAAATTTATTTAAGATACTAGGAAATTTAAGATACTAGAATCCTACTACACAGAATAGGCGTGATTTAGTTTTTATCTACATATATTTATTGGAAGTTCAGTTAAATTAAAGAAAAGAAGAGAAAAACAAGAAATGATTTTTTCTTTGACTTTGTTTTCTACACTTTTCAAGTTCTACTTTCTTCTTCTGAAAGTTATGAATCATGCTATTTCACTCAGATATTTATTTATTTATCTATTTCTTTATTTATTTATTTGTTTGTTCATGAATATTATTTATTTATTTATTTATTTTATATATTACTTATTTACTTATCTATGTATTTATTGATCTATTATGATATTTATTTATCCAATTATTCTAAATTTTCAAAAAAAATATTCGGCCACCAAATCCCTAACCTAAACCCAGAATTACTTATCCCCTCTCCTCTCACCTCACCCGGACGCAGCTTCTTCCCCTCCTCTCTCTAGCCCACCCCCCTCTACGTGCGCTGCCGCCTCTCTCTATCCTTCTTCTCGAGCGCCGCTTCTCTCCCCTATGCGCCGAGCGCCGTCGCTGGTCTTCAGCAATGGCCCATGCCTCCACCTCAGATTTACGCGCCACCAGCTCCTCTCCCTCGACCGAGCAATGACCATACTACAGCCGAGCTCACAAGCTAAGAACCCTAATTTTTTCCATTCTTTCTAACCCTATTCTTCCTCCTTTTATGCTCCAGGTCGCCGACGTTTTGACCGGCCTCAAGGGATGGGTCTCACGGCGGGCCGCACCCTCGGCGGTGCTGAGAGCACCCACTTCGACTACTACCGGCTCAACCCCCCTTCCAAACCCTAAAAGCTAAATTCTACTTCTTCCCCATCTACTGCTATTCATGATCTCAGATGCTTAAGTATTGAGTTGATTAAGTGTGTGGTATGTTGGTCAACTGAGATGTATTAGCTATTGAGAAAAAAAGTTTCTTGTGTATTGAATCCTGTCGACTTTGCTTGAATGTGACAGAGTTAAACCTTATGTGATGATTTTGGATCTATAGCCTTCGCATAGATTATAGTATGGATATCTTGTATGTGGTTTGAACTTGAGGTATAGAATGATTATGTGAGTGCATGAATATTTGAGTTGAGACTGCGAGTAAGAATTAATGTATTGCTGAATTCTGTGTGAGCAACTGAATATATAACCATATGTGCATGATTATTGTTTTGTATATATTCTTGTTCATGGCAAGGGTGTATTTAGTTTATTGGTTTGCAGGCATAAAACAGACGTTCTGAGATTTAGTTTCTTTGTTGTGATCACTTTTACTCCAGTTTCGTTTGAAGTAACTCTTGTTATAATATGGTATTTACTTTGGGGATTGCCAGATTAAAATGCATGCATGCCCCACTGCTAGAGACGTGCCCCACTGCTAGAGACGTGCAGTGCTGATGTTCTGCATTGAGTATGTGTAGCGAACTTTTATGTGGGAAAACCCATGCAGAGCTTCTGTCATATGAGTTCTTGTTTTGGAGAATTTGTATACTTTGTGTGTACTGGAAAAGCCGGTGTTATAGTCTTTAGACAGAGTAATACTCATGTGAGTGAAGGTAGGTAAGTCTATGCCTAGGACAGAGTACATGATTAAACTTGTATTTTTCATTATGAGAATTCATATAGAAGAGATCTTATTCACAACTAAGAAACTAAGAAAGTAAGGCTATTATCGACAAGATCATGAAATCTAAGGATGGAATCTGGTGTTGTTACTCTTGTTGTCTTTCGATTAGATGTTATGCTTAAGTTGTTGATTATCAACCGAATTGGTGTGACCATTATGGATTGCCATTATGCTTTCAATGACTATGGCTGACTTTCACCTACCGCCGATTAGGTTTGTTTGCATCAGTGCTTGACCTTTCTATGCTTGTGATCATGAGAGGTATATATATATAATATATATACATTTCAGATTGTCATATTTGTATGATGAAATACTATGTTTAATAAATGAGAATGGATTTGAGATATTGATCAGCAGCTTGCTTCTTCTTTGTGTTTCAATTTATGATATTAATGTGTATGCATAAAGATATGGTTGGCTGAATGAATCACTACTGATCAATGGTGATGGCAAAATTGGCATAAAATTTGATGGTTCGGTTTAGTAAGTATTCCCAAGTTCAAATCCAACCATGTCCTTCTAGTTCTGATTCAGTGGCAGTGTGTGGCTATTGGAATGTTATTTTGGAATGACACTATTTTAATTGATGGCTTGAAGGGT
Source organism: Guadua angustifolia (assembly GCA_036346375.1). Lineage (NCBI taxonomy): Eukaryota > Viridiplantae > Streptophyta > Magnoliopsida > Poales > Poaceae > Guadua > Guadua angustifolia. The sequence continues at coordinate 22,382,258 of CM070510.1, forward strand.
ATGCTCCTCCATGCATAATTGCTACTGAACTGTCCCACTAGAAGGAATGGAATGACCAATACATGCAACCAGTCAGAAAATCAATTTTTAGGCTTTCTTCCTAGTAGATTTTCCAGTCATTTAGCACTGTTGTTCAGTAGATTCTCATGTGGTTAGATAGTATGGGGTTCTGAAAATATGGGAAAGCTGGTAGTGAGCAACATAGTTGTTCAGTTTGTGTTTGTGCATGCTTAAACTAGGGCACTGTATATATAAACATTGCGGAGATGTATGCTGAAATGATTACTCTTGTGCTTGTTTGTAGGAGAAAGAGTATAGGGGATGCAATGTACTGCTATTTGCTGAAAAGGATTATATGCACACTTGTATTATGTATTCCTTTGTGATTAAGGTGTGTAAGATCCCAAGGATTTAACTTTTTGTGCAATGTGATCTACAGAAGTATATACATATATATATTGACAGTGAGGTGAATGCTGGTATTTGTATTCTAGGAGCAAAAGGCGGTGTATGGACTGAAGTTTTGTATTTTCATGCTTAAAACAGAAAAATGGGTTAATAGCTATTTGTGCCATATTTATTTATTTATTATTTTTTACTGCATAAAATCCCAACCGAGTATAGTATTACTATGATCTTGCTCCCGTGTTTTAAGTTTTGATCGGTTTGTGAAATGCTTATCAGCTCATGTTTGTTAAGTGATGACCAATTGACTATCCATACTTGTGAATTAGGACAAGTATGCTTCTACTGTCCATTATGCATGCTAAAGGTGGAACAAAGGCATTGACTAATGAATGGTACCTTCTTCATTGCGTATGCGTGGAGGGAGTGGCTGGAAGGGATAGGTTTGCCCTTTTCTCCTCGTTGGTTGGCTTGGTTTGCTTTCAGCAGAAAAAACAGTGGACTGTACAGTGGTTGATGAGCTATTGCGAATTTCTAGTAGGTTTGTTCCTTTTATATTGAGTCAACCGACTTTGTTGGCTTGTGCAAATCAGGTTTTGGGGCAAAACTATGGGCTGAAGGGGTGAACTTGTGGGCATCAAGACAGGTGGTGGCATGCAGCTTCCTTCCCTGCCACATGGCTGAGCAAAAGGTGAGGTGGTATGAGCTATAGGTTAGCTGGACACATGAAAGCGTAGACTGCAAGGTTCTATGTCGGTTTGGAGAGGGATTTAGATGTGTATATCTTCTGTAATCTTTAGACATGATTAGTGCTATGTGAAGTGTGGATTATGGCTTGGATAAAATGTTTGAGAGCATAAACCTTCATGTATACAGACATTTGATATTTATATTAAAGTCTTTTGTTCTGTTATAATTGAGTTTGTGTGGATGAGTTGTATTAGTGTATTTATTTTAATTGAGTTGATATCGTGTGAAGATTTTTGTTGGATGCTAAAATTTGATTAACTGCATATGTAAGCTAATTGTACCAAAACTGGTTTCCACCTTTTGTATAGCAGGGATGAAATCAAATGGACACGTGGCAATCATCAGTGACGAAACAATTACGTTACAACACGTGCCACGTCACCTGACACCCTGGCTATTGACGTGGCACTGGAGTGTTCAATGACAAAAATGTATGTCCACGTGGCAATAATCTGTGACAAACAATTTCGTCATAAATAAAATGGTCAACGCTCATTTTTGGCAGACTGGAGTGTTCTTTTATGACGAATTTAACATTTTTCATGATGTTTTAGGTATAATTAATGACAGTTATATTTGTCATAGAAGTGACCTTTTCGCTGATGGAAATGTAATTTGTCATAGAAAAGTTGATTTTTTATGACGAAAATAAGTAATTCGTCATTAAAAACTTTCTATGACGCACTTTCTATGACAAGTCGAATTTCGTCATAAATTCGTCATAAAAAACCTACAATGACGATTTCAGGACTAACGATGACGAGTTTGGACCGTCATTAAAAATCACTTTTCTTGTAGTGCTAGGAGGTCGCCTACGAGCCACCGGTGCTTTGTGTGGTTGGCCGTGGGAAGTTTGTGAAGGCCAATTCCACCTCCGTACGGGAAAGAATCAAGGAGTAAAGACCGGCGAGTGCATTTGTGCAACACCGGGAGGAAGAGGGTTGAAAGAGACCCCGGCTCAAGTGTGACCGAGCTACCTCAACGGAGATGTAGGATCCCCTCAAGGATCCGAATTTCGGGTTAAAATTCTAGAGTCTTTGATTCTTGGATTTCCTCTTCACCCTTGTTGTGATTGTTTTTAAATCTTGGTGATTTAAGTGGTGATTTGCTTAGTGTGAAGGATATTGTTAGATATTCATCTTCTGTAGGTATTTTAGGGTAACTAACTCCATTTGGTGTAGGTGATATCCTCTAAATAGCATAGATTTACTTTTTACATATTTTGCTATGAAACACTCTGACTATCCGAATAGAACATCGAACTATCCGAATCACTCGGACAGTCCGAAGTTACTGTTCTCTACTGTGATTTAGTTTTAAATTTTTAATTCACCTATTCACCCCCCTCTAGGCGACATCTCCGGTCCTTTCATTTTCCCACAACACTCTTAGTTACCGAACGGTTTAAGAGATACACTAAAGTCACCATGGCTTCTCCCCAAAACCTTCCCAGCATCTTCTTATTTTTTAGAATACTTCTTGCCATTGATACAATTGTCTAATTCTGCCTTTCTATGACTCCATTTTGTTGTGGCGTATATGGAGTAGTCAAGAAATGCTTCACACTGTGTTCTTCACAATATCTATTGAAAACCTCAGACATGAACTCACCTCCTCGATCTGTCCTCAAACCAGCGAGCTTGTTTTTGCACTCAACTTCAACACGTGCCTTCACAAGTTTGAATGCCTTGAATGCCTCATCTTTTGTAGCAATCAACACTGCCCACATGAAACAATAATAGTCATCAACCATCAAGAAAAATACCGGTTTCCTCCTAGAGTCACCGGAGTAATCGGTCCACATAAATCAGCATGCACCAATTCAAGCGGCTCTGTCACTCGATAAGCAATGCTCTTCAAAAAAGGTAATCGATGTTGCTTCCCAGCTAGACATGCTTCGCAGAATTGATCAACATGATCAATATTCGGCATACCTTCAACCATCGTCATCCGCGACATGTCATGCAAAACTCTAAAATTCACATGACCAAATCACTCATGCGGAAGCCACTCTTTGGAGCCATAATAACAAGAAGATTCACTAGCTGGGCACTTCTTAGATTGAGCCAATATAACCTGTTCTGGGATCTCGATATATAAAAAATTTGTATTATTCCATCATCTATGATAGTCTTGCACCCATGCTCATCCAGCTGCCCTATACTTATGATATTGCTTCTGAGCAGTGGAATATAATATACAGCAGTAAGTAATCGATGCTTGTCGGTGTATTCTACACCGGGGTATTCTCTTCATCGCTGTTAGGTGGGACCGCGAGCGTAAGATGCATAGAGAAGAAGGTCCTGTGCGAAGGACTCAACTTGCTAAAGAAAGGCTTGGCGAACGACCAGGTCCCAGCTCTAGACGATCAGGACACGTGGCCGCCCGGCGGGCAGTTGGACGACTAGGTCCCAGCCCCGGGTGACCAGATCACGACCACGGAAGACCGAGACACGTGGCTGCCCGACGAGCAATCGAGTGACCAGGCCACGTGGCCGCCCGATGAGCAGGCGATCCCATTGTCAGCCGACCACGCAGACAGAGCTGGGAGGCTTCCGCCCGTAGCATTCACCAGGATCACAACGTATCGTAGCCATTAAATGCGCATGGGAGCCATTAAATGCACGGGGAGCCGTTGCAGTGCGCTTGGAGGCCATTAAATAGGCGTGGCTCCCTGACGCTATGATGACCTGTCCCTCCGACTGAGCCAGCTTCACCAACTCCCATTCCATCTACACCGCCCCGGGCAAGATGGGGTGACGCGTGTACCAGGCATTTGTCATGCAGCGTCCGAACCCCTCCGCTTGGGTGGTCCGAAGACAGGCGGCGTCATGCAACAGCGTAGACAAAGAGGCTCCAAGGGACAGTAGCGACAGGACTAGACACAGTCAATGTAATTAATGTAAAACCACTCTCTCTGCCTGCTATCGGTGTACTTTGCACCGGGGTACCCTCTCCACCGTAGAATAGTGGACCCAAGAAGCGGCCTGGCCCAACGTGGCAGCCTGGCGGGCAGGTGGGCGATCATGCCCTACCGGGCGAGAAGCCCGCGTGGCGGCCTGGCAAGCAGGTGGGCGATCATGCCCTGCTCGCCGGGCGGTAAGCCCACGTGGCGGCCTAGCGGGCAGGTGGGCGATCATGCCCTACCCGCCGAGCAAGAAGCCCGCGTGGCGGCCTGGCGAGCAGGTGGGCGATCATGCCCTGCTCGCTGGGCGGTAAGCCCATGTGGCGGCCTGGCGAGTGGGCGGGTGATCCGGCCCCGCTCATCAGGCCACGAAGGCAACGAAAGGAATAAGGAGAAGGCTTCGCCTCGAAGTCTCCTTCCCCTAACATACTGCGTCAGGGCCATTAATTGCGAAGAATGCTGCTATCGACACGACGACGGCCCATCCCTCTGACGCCTCTCACCAAACCCGTCGCAGGAGTGTCATATCCCGGCGGACCAGGCGAAGCCTCACGATGACATTAAATAGGGCTTGAAGGACAAGGCTACAGCGACGAGCGTAATAAATGAGTCATGGGTCAGTGAGATAAGGCTCGAATGATGGGTGTAATTAATGAGTCGTAGATCAGTATAGCGTCACCTTCTCATCTGCCCGAGCCAACCCGTCTATATAAGGGCGCCCCGGTGCATGGAGGGAGGTCGGTCGATGGGTCGATAGGTCGAAGGTTGGGAGAAAGAAGAAAAAGACTAGAAGAACTATTGTAATTGCCTCTATATTTCCTCAACAAAGGTCTAGCAGGACGTAGGGCTATTACCCGCACTGGGGGCCCGAACCTGGGTACATCACCGTGTCCACCGATCTGTTGATCCCCAGGGTTCATCGTGAGAGAGTCGTTAGGGGTTTCCGGCCACGAAGACGCCCTCTACCGAACCATACCTTCCATCCTGGGAGTAGTCAACCCTGTTCGTTGACGGGGTCCTGTTCGGTGGAATACACTGACATCTGCCTTACCTGGTCCCAGGAGTATATAAAGGAGCTAGTGTGCATGATGAGTGGAGGTCGGTCAGTCGATCAGTTCACAACGGAGAGCAAGCAGAATACTAGAGCAACATGAGCTCGAGCAGGACGTAGGGCTGTTACCCGCATTGGGGGCCCGAACCTAGGTAAATCCTGTGTGTTCCTTGTGTGCTCCCTGTGTGTTCTTGAGCTTGCTGTCCTGCTCATCACGTGAAGAGAGTAGAGAAGAGAGCCGAGAGTGACGCTGCTGCGAAGACCCCCCCATCGAAACTTGGTTATACACTCGAACCAATACTGTCTGGTACAAACACGCCGACAATGCTCTTCTGCCATACCTTGAAATAACACAGTACCATGTCCACAAATTTTAACATTGGAGTCGTCACCAAATTTTACAGAGCCTCATATTGATTCATCAAGTTCTGTAAACAATTCACGACATCCAAACATATGGTTGCTAGCTCCAGTCTCAAGGTACCAAATACAGCTATCCAGCTTGCTTTCATCATCACTCACCGGGAGAACCCTTTCTTCATTAAGTAACACCACTTCAACAGAACCGTGCTCTTCAGGTTTCTTCTGCTCATAGCACTCTGTCAAAAGAAGAACCAACTCGTTATCTTCCTTAGCAACGTACATTGCTTTCTCTTTTTTGGTTTCCGACACTCCGATGCAAAGTGTCCATACTCCTCGCAGTTATAGCATTTGATTTTTGAGTTATCAATTCTGCGATGAGGCTTGACATTGGCGTCTTCAAAATTTTTGCTATGTCCACGACCTCGGCCACATCCCTGGCTACGACCACGGCCACGCCAACCACCCCTTCTATTAGCGCTGCTGCAAGCTTCATCCTCTGTCTTATCTTTCACAGATAATGCTTCAAAACTAGCCAGTGATGCCAGCATCAACTGACTTCCTTTGTCTTACTGTTGATGCTGCCCCTTCAAGGTTTCTTCAAAAGCTCGTAGCCTGCTGACCGCTTCCGCTACCGTCATCACAGACACATCTCCCCACTGTTCAATTGTACCAACAATGGGTAGAAATCTGTCAGGGATAGCACTAAAAGGCTTTTCAACCACTGTTTCTTTCGACATCTCCGTACCGAGAGATCGGATCTCACCAACCATCGTAGTGAGTCGAAGCGAAAACAAGTTAATCGTCTCGTTCTCCTCCATATTCATCTAGTTGAATTGACTTTTAAGCACCTACACCCGTGCCTTCTTGACTCGATCCTCTCTGACTCGCATCTCCCTGAGTGTGTCCCAAGCTTCTTTCATCGATTTCTTTTGTGCGATAGCCATGAACACATCCTCAAGCATAGATTGAGCAATGGTGGCTAATGCTCCTTGGTCTATCTCCTCATTGACCACAGCATTTTCTATCACCGCCCACACTCCTAGCGATTTCATGAGGATCTTCATCTTTACGGCCCAATAACCATAATTTGTGTCGCTCAACATTGGATATTGAACCGGCACATTGCTTCTTGCTGGAACTCTTCCATAAGCCTCAATAGCACTGGATGAATGCTCCGTCGTCTTCGGCGAGGATGCTCTTGACATGATCTCCAGGATTTGGTGGCTCTGATACCAAATGTTGGAACTTGGAATCAAGATGACTCACGAGTTCTACAGCTTGGCATAATGAAAAACAGCAAAGGTTTGCGTTTCTTCAAAATTTCTTCCCTGCGCACAGAATAGAGCACCAAAAAACAACAGAGCAATTTCAGAAAAGATCAAAAGATGGTGCTGCCGGTACTACGTAGCTTTTTCACCGTTTTCTCCATTACTTATATAATCTAAAGATTACAACCAACATTCGGATAATAACTCAACTTCAGAACTTCTCAACCGACACAAACTCTACAACCAAAACAAACTACCCAAGCGTTTGACTGTGCACCTTCCGGCAACAACGCAAACACCTTCGGCTCCTAATACGACACGATATTAAATACTGAAGACATCAAGACTCCAGACTCTTCAAACCACAAACTGCAAACAAACTAACCAACTACCAAACTCTGAACATCAAGATTAGCTAACAATTAATATACGCACCTGACCATGTAGATGACACAGACGAAGAGGAATCAGGTGAGCACGATGATGTAGGATACCAAAATTTACATTGAGATAATATTAAGTGGTATCAAAAGTTAGTATTTCCACTTTTTAAATTTTGTTGTACCTATTTGTACTCCCTCAACGTAAATTTGGTACCTCTCAAGGATGGTCAAAAGTCTTTGAATATATGAGACATATTAACATCCTTGAGTAGGTACCAAAAAATACATTGAGCTAATATTAATATGTACCAAAAGTTTAAAAAGTGAAAGAACCAGGATTCCTACAGTACTAATTAGTATTAATATAATAGAAGTAAGTGGATTGATCAAGTTTCTAAATTCAAAGGAAAAATCATTATTGACAGTCCAAGATCATAGAAATTATAGATAGATCTTTCATTAGTTTGTTGAATAGATAGGTGAACTAAGATGTACTAGAGTTTAAAGATAATTTGGTAGCACCGCGTGTACCTCCAAAGTAAAAACAAGCATGTGTTTTGTGCCTTAACCAAGATTCGCGCACACGTACAAGCTCACGTGATGCGATGAATCTCGATAAATTCTAGCTTTGCTCGAGGGTTAGGACAAGAGGGATGCCGACAAAAGTCCATGCAGGGTGTGTTCGTTCTTACATGTCATGCATGTCGCAAGAAAGGAATGCAAACTTTTGTATAGAACACTTGTTTAGAACAGAAATGATTCGTCTCCTTCCCTTTTCTTTTGCGTTGTTAATTAATACATATAAATTTAACAGGGATTCTTAAGCGTTTTAGTGTACGGGTTGTGAGGAAGGAAAGAACAAATGTGAGGCACGTTCGTGATGGAAAAGGAACAAGATCATGTAGGTTCTTTGAGCATCAGGTGTTGTGTGCATGCAGAACATATTTCTTGTGATGCCCCTATTTATGATATTATACCAATAATAGGTTCTATGTGCATACATTACTAGTCTCGTGATCAGTGGCTAGTACGCACATTTACAACATCGATATCATATCAATATATAAAGTATATATATTTCATTAAGTAAATTTCTGACTTACAAACCAAAAATACATATCTATTGTAGCAGAAAAACCAAAAGACTTATAGTTTGCCCTTCACTCCTACAAGCAACTGATAAGGTAAAACCCTAGAAAAACTCATTGTTAATATTCTCGAATCCTGCGTCAAAGTAAGTATTGTCAGGGTAGTCTGATTCTTCACCTAAAACAGTAACAATAGTAAGTTGAGTACTTTACGTTCTCGCAAGACTTTTCCAAAACCTATAATACTAGTCGTGTGTTCGTGCGTTGCAACAGAAACTTAATTTACGATAAAAAAAATTTATTTGCAAAGATCACTAACCCTGTCTGAATGATACTATTCACTCTGAATGTATAATGGTTGAATGATTAAATTAGTTCATTAAAGCATACAAATTAGAAATAGTCAAGGTAGAAATCTACTTCCATATCAGCAGTTCGTGCTAAATCCAACGTATCATGTGCACTGGAGAGAACGGACGACCGCCACCAACTCCTAATTAGAAGTAATAGAGATATGCAGTCTGTATCAAAGGAAATGCTTCTATAGTTAATTTTGCATAAAGTGAATTGTAAATACTGAATAATAGATTGCAAATGGAATATCAGTAAAAGCAATTTGACAGGTAAATAAAATAATAGTATGTAAGCATAAGTAAATAAATTCATGGACCTTTGTGACGTGATCAATACAATGAAGCTGCCACACCAAGACTCCCATAACCGCGGGATGACTTTTCGAAAAGTTTTACTCTCTGTAGAGAAGTACAATATTACCCATAAGAAATGATCAATTTTTTTGGCCTAGCCAATAACGCACTTCCTTTGGTATGTCGGCAAGGAGATCATAATATAATCGTTACATTACTTAGCTCTAGCTTTGAACCAGTCCGATGATGATAAACCCATACTATAGTGGCAAAAGATATTTATACAATCATTGTACGACAAATGGTTATACACTCCATTGTCTAGCTTCTCCTCATAGCATGGAGTACATCGATGTATTAGCAAACGTTATTCCTAACACCTCGGTGTAGGTGCCCCTCCAAGCTATCAGTCACTGAAATCCCATACTACTACAATCTTCTATTATGCAAAGCTAGTACTAAGTAACTTAATAGGTTAAGGCCATCCCATATCTACCTTGTGGTTGTACGATATTTATTGGATTTAGCGAACACTATGTTCGGAGTTTAATCTGACCTAAGCGATAAATCTCCCCCTACACTACGTGCAAATCACATGCACATCTGGTTATTGCCAGGAATCGCTCTAGTCAAAACCATAGTTTTATTTTTATTTTTAATAAATTATCATTGATCACAATAACCATCATGTCCACAGTTCATCAGGAACACTAAAGCCTACTATGTGTGTGCTTATTTCTAAAGCATACTAAGATGATGCATGTATAAATGAGTATACCCATCTGGTTTTCAATGAGTGTCAATCCAAAACCAAAGGTTATCACCTACCATTATTGATTAAGGAAAGCCATCAATGAAGGTACTAGTACCCACAACATAGTAATGTGTAATAAACATAGCGCATAAAAGATTTGACAAATCATTTTGAAAAGCTAAGATCAACATGATTAAAAGGGGTGCTTGCCTTACTGATTATCATCAAAGTTAAAGTCGGGGTCATTAGCAATAGATCCTATGACAATGACCAAGCTCTTGAACGGTGGCCAAATAGATCCTATGACAATGACCAAGCTCTTGGACGGTGTGGCCAGACTGGATCAAGTACCTGGCGGCAAGAGAACGGAGGGAGAGATGAGTGCGGCTGCGAAGGAGGAGGAGAAAGAAATGGAAGTAGGGGCTGGCACGCGGGACCAGGCCAACCAGATAGAGGGAGCTGCTCCACTTTTTACCAGCGAATGAAGTTACTGCAACGCCCGGGCCCACCTATCGGCAGGGAAAGGGAGTACGTAGGTAATAGGACGAGACGAAACACATCAGTACAAGAGTAAATTTGGCCATATATTTCCACCGAACTTTTTTGAAATTTTCTTAATAAATTCTACTCGTAGTTTTTGGTCTCCAGTAAAAATTTGAGGCTAAAATACCCTATAAATAAATTATAAAACTTTTGACATTGAGCACTGCCCTGAATTTTCATTTTGGATTTTTATTTATTTAAGTGTACAAATGACAAAGTATATTTTTGAAAAATTTTGTAAGTATTTTAATTAAGTTATTTATACTCTCATAAAAATTTCAAGTCAATATATTGCTTACTTATTTTATGAAAATTCTGACACTCTATTTCACAGATCTTTCAAGCTTCTGTTTTTGAATTTTTAAAAGAACTATATATAACCTGATAAATTTGTGAAATTTTTAACAAGAGTAACTACTGAACTGAGATTACTATGGTAATTTTCTCAGATCGATATCTTGTTTGCAGATTTTATATTAAATCTGACTGTGCACTATTGTTCGTCAAAGTAGTTGTCTTTTCAATCATTAATTTCCATTCTTGTTCATAACATTTTTATTTGTTGACTAAAATGGTTTACCTACATGCCTAAGGTTCCTATGGTAAAATTTTCCAAATTTTTACTTTTACCTTTGTACCTCTTACCATTTCTTATACTCCATTTTCCTTTTGTTTGATTTTTCTCAACATTCAAAAGTCCAAGAAAATTCAAATAAAACAAATAACATCAAGAAAACCCAGAAGTATTTATATTCAAATTTAAACATGCATTTTTACTGTTTCAAAAATTTTCAAGATGTTACTTGGACCCACCCTACAATGGGCTAGACCATAAACAAAATTTGAACCAGAGTGTTATAGATAATATTAGAGCATCAATATTCGCTGTATGGGCATATGTAGGACAGAAACACGGGCATACGACGCTTGGCGTGTATAGGCCTATAATAGCTATACAACATGGCATATATATCGGCTTTGGACATACCGAGGAGTGGCTGTGGACACACCCCTATATTCGACCAAGAAAAACGTGCGTCTCGTTTAGCACAGTAATTTCCTAGGCGATGATTCATCTTTGCTCTTATTTGTTTGGCCGTTTTATCTAGCTTAAGAGCCAAAATACCAAAGACTTAAATAATAAAAGAGTAGCTTTTTAACTGGATTTTTTAAAAGTCATAAGCCTCTATATAAATAAAAGTGAAAGCCACCAGAGAAGTGTTTTTTTTTTTGCTTATTAAGGGTTTGTTTTAGATCAATACTACTGAAATTGTAATAAAATTATTTACCTCAACCACGTATAAAAGCAGATTGCTTTTAAGCTACTTAAATAAAAAAAACTAGCTTTAAACTATAAGGGCAATCCTAATGGGTAATGTGTATAGCAATATCTAGATGATTAGAGAGAAGAGAGAGAGCATTTATTATATAATGTTCATATCAAATCTCTAATAAGTAGTATGTATGTTTTAGTAATCCAAAGATATTAATTAACTTGTATGCATATTTTATGCATGCAAAAACGCGTTGGGGAAATTGCTCGGCCTCTCAATGGCAAATTTCAATATCTATTCTTCTTGGTCAAATACAAAAAGTGATTTCTTGCATGAGACATCACTTTCTTCCATTTCTCCTTTTAACGACCGTTCAGATCATCTTTTTACCTATATGGCACAGTATACACACTATTTAGACATCGCCTACGTAACCCATTGGACTGCCCTAAGCAAAAAAAAAACACTTACGAGTTACGAGGTGTTTGGTTTGGTAGTTTTCCAAGGTAATCCGATTACATTGCAATCTAATTACGTTAGTTTCTGTTTAGTTTAGTGTGGGCCGTAAACGGGTTCTCCGTAATGTGATACAGGCATACAGCCCAATAGAACCCCATTACACTCCAGATCAGGCATCTTTTATATACTAATTGAAGACCCTCCTAAAAACCCTCACGTTAATCAGAAAATACTAGAAATTTCTACATTAATCTAAAAAAGAAAAAATTACTAGAAAATCTCACATTATTCTAAAAATAGAGAAAATATTGGTTGTCCAATCTAAGACTAATTGGAGGCCCTCCTAAAAGCTCCCACGTTAATCAGAAAATACTAGAAATTCCCATATTAATCTAAAAAGAAAAATTGCTAGAAAATCCCACATTATTCTAAAAATAGAGAAAATCTTGGTTATCCAATCTCCTCAATTATTTTCATCCACGGCTCTTCTTGATGGCTGCCGGACATGCATGCATACGCATATGCATCCATATATGTATTGAGAACTCGACTTTCTAGCTTGAACCGTTCCACGCGATGCATTTTCCTTTTCTCGATTAAGAAGGGGCTAGCTATACCATACAAGCCTCCGGCCTGCGCCTTCAAAGCGATGCATTAATCTGCTAGAAACTTCATCGTCAGTTGCCGCGAATCAAGGGTTCAAGGTTTGGACACTGTCGTCGAAGAACACGAAACGTGGAAGAATCGACAAGCAATCATCTGAACATAGAATATTTCGCCATTGAAAGCAAGCATGCATGCAAAAATTAAAAAAATATATAATTAGTTGTTTTCATAGTTCAAAAGTCAAAGTGTACGTTTTGGATTTAGTATCAAACCATCGAAAAATGACGAATTTTACTTAAATTACCGGACACTACTACAGAACCGACCTTTGCTACCGGCCCATCAGTACCGGTTCGGTACAAACCGGAACTGATAGTTAGATCAGTCCCGGTTCAATGGCTACAGGCCTGCGGGGAGCGATTAGTACCGGTTGAAGACACGAATCGGATCGATGAGATCACATCAAGATCGGTTCAGGTCACGAACCGGTACTATTTAGCACTCCACTAAATAGTACCGGTTCGTGACACGAACCAGATCGATGTGATCTCATCAAGACTCGGTTCGTGTCTTCAACCCAGATCGAGTCCCAATTTAAACTTCTTCCTCCTCCCGCTCTCGCTGCACCAGATCATTCCAAAGGCGCGAAAAGAACAAAGGAGCTTCGCCAAGAGCTTGAAGGAGGGAGGTGCTGCCCAAAATTTCAAAATTTTGGTCATTTTACTCACAACCAAGGTAGCTAAGGTTAGTAATATCATTCCTCACTTCATTTGGTGTTAAATGGAGCCTCTTTTTTGCTTGAATTATGAAGAAAATTTGATCTTTTCCCATGATTGATCAAAGATTATGAATGTAGAGGGAGGTGCTACCCAAATTTCAAAATTTTGGTCATTTTACTCGCAACCAAGGTAACTAAGGTTGGTAACATCATTCCTCACATCATTTGGTGTTAAATGGAGCCTCTTTTTTGCTTGAATTATGAAAAAATTTGATCTTTTCCCATGATTGATGAAAGATTAATATGAATGTAGAGATCTAGCTTGATCTTTTCAAATAGGATACAAAAACTTGTTGTGTAAGCTTAGAATTTGCTTGGATTATAATGTAGCTCGATTTAATGTGTGGATCTAGCTTAAATTTAGGTTTTAGTTCCATCGATCGATGAAGGATGAGGTTTGGTTGCACGAGTTGGGGGAGAATGGTGCATGGAAATCATGGAGTTTGGGATCTTCAAATGGCAATGGTTATGTGGAAAAGAAGAAATTTAAATTCATTTGCTAATTAAAATAATATCGTAAATATGAGTGGCTTTATAGAAAATATAAAATGAGTTCAATATTTGAGAAAAGTTTTCAAAAATACTTTGGAATATTTTAAACTTAGAAAATTACTTCTAGTATAATTTTGGTTTTAATTTCCATCACAAATTATTTTTGAAAACATCATTAATTAAGTGCTAGAGATTTAGAAAAAATAAAAATAAATGATTGAATAATAATTTAGAAATTTTTAGGGTGTTACAATTTCAACAGAATTTGCAAACAAAGTCGTCGTGAATTTTGTTCGAATTTTGAATCCGCACTGATTGACCAATTCTTTTTGTAGGTTGCAAAAACTTGTTGTGTGGGTTTATATTTTGCTTGGATTATAATTTAGCTCGGATTGAAGGTGTGGATCTAGCTAATATTTAGGTTTTGGTTCAACAATTTATTATTGGAAAATGAGCTAACAGTTATCTTGATGTAACATAATGTAGATGGACCGGCGACGGATGTACATGGATCGACGCTCCCCGGAGTTCTTGCAGGTTTGCAAGATTTTCTTCGTCTTGCCGATGCACACACGACGTCTGCTACATATGTCTGTCCATGCATAGATCGCAAGAATGAGAAGGAGTGGCCAAAATCCAGCCACCTTCACTTTCATTTGCTCACAAGAGGTTTCATGTCAAACTATACCGCTGGACCAAGCACGGTGAAGAAGAGATTATACAGAAGACGGTGAAGAAGAAGAGGCGACAACAATATCCCGGACGCCGGTCAACACGGTTCTTTTGAAGATACATTGGGGAGTGTGGTGATGATGACCTAGACCAGATGTGCGTGATGTAGAGGAGAATACATCGATGAAAGACATTACGAAAAGTTCCAACGCCTATGGAGGACCACGGAACACCGTTGTACCCAAACCGCCGACAGGCCATAAAAAGTTGCGTATCACACTAGAACGATGCAATGGAAGGCGACCAATGGATTGTCCGATAAGGATTCGACGAGTTGTTATGCCTCATAAAGAAGTTACTTCCAGAGGGGAACACATCGCCGAAACTACGACGATGCCAAACAAGTTGTCCGCTTTGGGGTTGGAGGTATGAAGATACATGCATGCCGTAATGATTGTATCCTTTATCGCAATGAGTATGAGGATTCTAAGCTTGTCCGGTGTGCAAAACTTCGCGGTATAAGACCAGCGTGATGACCCTGTGAGGTAGAGGGCAGCAGAAGAAGAAGAGACCTCTGCTAAGGTGGTGTGATATTTCCAGTAATCCCTGCTGAAGCGTTTATTTGCGAACAAAGCGCATGCCCGATGATGCTACCGCACAAGGAAGACCGTAAGGACGACGGAAGGCTAAGGCACGCTGTCGATGGCTCCCAAAGGAGGAAAGTCGATAGAACATACCCGGACTTTGCCGAGGATGCAAGGAACATAAGGTTTGGGTTGAGTACGGATGGGATGAACCTGCTCGGCGATATGAGCAAAGCAATACAAAGACTTGGCCCGTGACTCTATGTATCTACAACCTTCCTCCTTGGTCGTGTATGAAGCGGAAGTACATTATGATGTCATTGCTTATCCAAGACCAAGCAACCTCGAAACGACATTGATGTGTACCTCAAACCGTTGGTTGAAGATCTGTTAACACCGTGGAACGATGGTGTACGGTATGGGATGAGTACAAAAGAGAGCACTTCACTCTCGTGCATTGCTATTCGTGAACCATCAACGATCGGCCTGCACTTGGTAATCTATCGGCCTATCTATCAAAGGATATAAAGCCCGCATCCATCGCTTAGAGGATACGGACAGCAAGTACCTAAAAACTCTCGAAAGGTTGTGTACATGGGCCACCGAGGTTCCTCCATATGAAGGACCCGTTCATGAGGAAGGGTGAGAATTTTGATGGGACAGAAGAGAAACGAAGAAGCCCATGCATCGCAGGGGACGCTTGTATTTTCTTTGGTAAAGGATCTGAAAGTAGTATTTGGAAAAGGTCTCGTAGCAAACCCGTCCCGGTGAACAAGGTCACACGAAGGCCATTTGGAAGAAGAAGTCAATATTTTGGGACTTACCTTCATCGAAAGACTTAGAGGTCCGCCACTCATCGGACTTCATGCATATCACGAAGAATGTCTCGTGAACCTACTAGGTTTCCTAGATATGTACGGTAAGTCAAAAGATACACTTCAAGCACGAAAGGACCTATACTATTGGGACTCAGAACGACCTTCATCCGAAAAGAGAGAGAAAGGACAACATTACCTCCACCCCATGAGCTACACTCGAGCAAGGAAGAGAAAAAACATGATTAAGTTCTTGAACAAAGGTGAAGGTCCTTCCGGATACTCCTCTAACATAAGGAGACTCATAAACATGAAAGAGAATAAAATCGCATACATAAAATCCCATGATTGTCATGTGTTGATGACACAGCTTGTTCCCAAAGGGCAAAGGCGAGGTATTTCGCCAGATTGGGTACGAGGGACAATCATAAAGTCGTGTTCGTTCTTCAACGCGGTGTCGCAGAAGGTCATCGAGCGAATAGGGTATCTAGTCCGCATGATGACATGGTCAATAGTCCGTTAGCCTTGAGATGATCTTCCTCCATCCTTCTTTGATATTATGGTCCATCTCATGGTCCACATTGTTAAAGAGATAGAAATTCTCGGACTGTGTTCCTCCACAATATGTTCCTTTCGAGAGGTACATGGGTATCCTAAAGAAGTATGTTCAGAATCGGTCTCGCCAAGAAGGCTACATTTGCAGGTGTCAAGACAGAGGAGGTGATCGAGTTTTGTGTTAGTTACATGGATGATCTGAATCCGATTGGCGCCCTCAGATCACGCCATGAGGGGAGGCTACGGGAAAAGGGACTTTAGGGAGAAAAGAGTCCTATAGCGACGATCTACTTGCATTTAAACAAGCACATTTCACGGTATTGAAACAAGCAATCTGAGTGGCTCCAGATATCTATGATCACGAGATGAGTCTACGCTACCAATACCCAGAGAAGTCGATAAGTGGATCGCAGGAGCAAATGGATCATTTCGCAGCTTGGTTACAAAAGCAAGCTGTTGGGCAAGCATGCACGATGAACAATTGAAACTCTTGGCTCGAGGACCGCCCATAACAATCATATCATTTCAAGGGTATGAGATAAATGGGTACACATTTTACACGACAACTCAGATAGCAAGAGCACCAACCAAAACAAAGGGCGTCAGATAGATGCATTGGACAAAATGGAAAGATGGACACCTACTATGGTTTCATAGAGGAGATCTGGGAGCTAGAGTACGGCCATTAAAAGTCCCTCTGCTTTGGTGCCAATGGGTTAAACCGATACCGTGGATATCGATAAGCACGGTATGACAACTGTGGACCTCAAGCAAGTAGCCTATAGGGACGAACCGCTCGTGTTCGCTAATGATGTGACATGTATTCTATGTGATGGACATGGACAAAGAAACCTAAAAAGGAATGAGAAGACTAGCAAGAGCGATCACCAAGGCGCCACGTGGTTCTTCCGTAAAAGAAGGATTGTTTGAGTTGAGGGCGCCACGACGAAGAAGAGTATAATCGTTCGACGAAATGCCTCCTTTCACGGTGGACGAGACATTAGTGTCTTGAATGATACAGAGGAATCTCCCTCACGACGCCGCGATCATAATGAAGGATCACTTGTAAAAGCAAAGTATGTTAGCAAATAAGGATTGCTTTTGGTGTAATAGACTACTAACATACTAGTTTCTCATTCCTCTAGTGGTTTTCTGTATTTTCTGCTCAAATTGTACTAATATTTGACTAACAATATTGTTCAAAGTCCCTCTGTACTAATATAACAAGGTGACAGTTTGCAATGGAATTATAAGAGTGCAAAATTACTTTATTTCTTACAATTTTCTATAATGTTAATTTATATTACATGGTTGGAAAAAATATTGTAAAGAATAAATTTAAAAAAGAGATTTAAAAAATATTGTGAAGTGGTAAAAGCATTTTTAAAAATTATTTAATGAAACAATAGTTAAACAAGAGATTCAAAAAAGAAATCTTAAAAAAAGGCTAAATGAATCTAAAGTGGTAAAAGCATTTTTAAAAATTATTTAATGAAACAATAGTTAAACAAGAGATTCAAAAAAGAAATCTTAAAAAAAGGCTAAATGAATCTAAAGTGGTAAAAGCATTTTTAAAAATTATTTAATGAAACAATAGTTAAACAAAGAGATTTAAAAAAGAAATCTTAAAAAAAAGGCTAAATGAATCTAAAGTGGTAAAAGAATTTTTAAAATTATTTAATGAAACAAGAGTTAAATAGTAGATTTAAAAAAGAAATCTTAAAAAAAGGCTAAATGAATCTAAAATTGTAAAAGCATTTTTAAAAATTATTTAATGAAATAATAGTTAAACAAAGACATTTAAAAAAAGAAATCTTACAAAAAAGGCTAAATGAATCTAAAGTGGTAAAAGCATTTTTAAAAATTATTTAATGAAACAATAGTTAAACAAGAGATTCAAAAAAGAAATCTTAAAAAAAGACTAAATAAATCTAAAGTGGTAAAAGCATTTTTACAAATTATTTAATGAAACAAGAGTTAAACAACAAATAAAAAAAAGAAATAAAAGAAACACTAAAAAGAAGGGCTAGGGGGCACGAAGGGCTCGAACCCGAGACCTCACTATCGGGAGAGCCTGAACTCAAGCACCTCGCGCAGCCAAGGGGAGGAAGATTTCTTGTCGATTAGTATGGGCGCTAAATTGTTTTGAGTTTTACATCATCCCTGCTGGTGTTTTCAACCGACCGATAGTGCCTAGGCTCCTCCTCGCGCCAAAGTGACCCATCATCCGGTTGGTGTGTTCAATCGATCGATGTCACATCATCACGCTGGAGTATCCAACCAGATCGATGAGACTTCGCCCCTGCTGAATACACCAACCGGACCGATGGTGCACCTATAAACCCATCCCGCCTCCTCTTCCCCAATTTTTCTACTCCCACCATTGTTCCCCAATCTCCTCCTCCTCCCGCTGCTTGCAAAGACCTCCGACGAGGGACGCCTCCAATGACCCCACCGCGCGCTGTCCTCCTCGCCTCGACGACCCCCCACTGCCGGCCCTCGCCTCCGACGACCCTAGGGTTTGTGCCTCCTTACCCGACCGAGTGATTGGTTTTGGTTTGCGTTGTTGCGCTTGAGATGTCGTGATTGTCCCTATACATGTCCTTGCACAGATTGGTGCTTTGTAAGTTTTCGCTTTCTCGTGATTGCTAATGTCAAGAGCTTGCAAAGGGCTAGTCTTTGAGGCTTGGGGACCTTGCAAGAGTGGGATTATTGTTCGATGAAGATTAACTGATTGAGACCATTTGTGACAACAACAATTTTCCAAAGGCTTGACATTTAGTTGTATAGATCAATTGGTATCTAGTGATTCGATATATATATTTATCTTATGAATCTTTACTGCTCATAATGGTTGAGCGCCCGCAAGTTCTCGTGGTGGTCCGTGTTTGCTTATTGTTAACAAAATTGCTTATAGTGGCGCCGAGTTCGATATCAAGACAACCCGGTTGTCGTGTTGCTACCTCGGGTGCCTTTATCGCTTGGCCCGACAATTTATTCTATATGCCGATAGTCCGTTGCTTGGCAATGGTTTGTCGCTTTGTGGTTTAGATTTTGTTATTTTGCTCAGGATGACCTGTAATCACGTTGTTACACTTTGTGCTTGTTTCTTAATTGAAACAGGACATCTTCCGATGTCCTTTTGCTCTAAAAAATAATGGTTGAGCGCCTTGTCACGGGTTCTCGAAGTCAGATGCTCTTTTGCATTCTGGATAGTAAGTTGTATGCTCCTTCTCAAATACCCCAAAATGATCTTTACCGCTAGTAAGTTGTATGCTCCTTTTGCATTCGGATAGGCTCACCCTGTGTTTGCTTTATATTTCCTGTCAGCTAGAATCATTTCCTTGTGTCAGCAGTATTGTTTGCATATATATATATATATACTGATGTCTCTTTTACTTGTCATTATTAGGCAAATCTTCAAATACTTATTCATGAGCTTGTATATCGTGACATTAGATCATGTCTCTGCTCAAAGGCTTAAATGACATTGTGAGATTTCTATGTATGTGTGAGATTTCTATGTATATGTGAAGTTTGAAATGTATATGTATCATGTCAAATGAATATGTATCATGTGAATTATTCTAAGTTGTCAAGTGCTGGAAAAGTTGTTTCATTTTCACTAAAGTAATGTTGTCACAAATTGGTCAATGATCTTTGTCCCTCTTCGACGAGGACGGTCTTTAAGCCAACCCGTTATCTGAGAACAATACAAAATTGACAACTTGAGCACTATGCTAGTTGTGATGTCCCTTTTACTTGTCATTATTAGGCAAATCTTCAAATACTTATGTATGTGTGAGATTTCTATGTATATGTGAAGTTTGAAATATATATGTATCATGTGAAATGAATATGTATCATGCGAATTATTCTAATTTCTGGTGAATTTTGAAATTTCTATTTTTATTGATCAGTTTCTATGTATATGTGAGATTTCTATGTATGTGTGAGATTTCTCTGTATATGTGAAGTTTGAAATGTATATGTATCATGTCAAATGAATATGTATCATGTGAATTATTCTAAGTTGTCAAGTGCTGGAAAAGTTGTTTCATTTTCACTAAAGTAATGTTGTCACAAATTGACAACTTGAGCACTATGCTAGTTGTGATGTCCCTTTTACTTGTCATTATTAGGCAAATCTTCAAATACTTATGTATGTGTGAGATTTCTATGTATATGTGAAGTTTGAAATGTATATGTATCATGTCAAATGAATATGTATCATGTGAATTATTCTAAGTTCAGATTCATTATATACCGAGAATTACAAAAAAGAGAAAATTCTGACAAGTTTAAAGATCTTAAACTTGTCCGAATTTTCTTTTTGTAACTCTCTCATATATAATGAATTTGATCTAATTTACAAAATAATATGAAAAAATTCATATATTCTTAGAATATATTTGCTTAATAAAAATAATGAATCATTCTTATTCCACACTAAAATGATTTTAAAAAAGCCCTGCAAGTTCAAGAAGCATGGATGTGAGGAGAGCGTCCCAGACACCGAGAGGCGGCCATGAGGAGGCAGCTCGCTTATCATGGACTTGGTTCTTTGTCTTCTTCCGCGCACTAACGTCCATAGGCTTCCTCCGCTCCTCTTCTTCATTGGATTCACATCCATGCTTCTTGAACTTGCAGGGGCTTTTTTTAAAAATCATTTTAGTGTGGAATAAGAATGATTCATTATTTTTTATTAAGCAAATATATTCTTAAGAATATATGAATTTTTTCATATTATTTTTTCATTTCGAGATGTATATGTATCATATGAATTTGTTCTAATGTATAAGTATCATTTTAAAGTTACATGTGCACATGTTTGTAGCATGAGGTCACAACATCAATCACTTGATTTCCTCTCAACTCTAGCAAAATTACCATCATATAGTATTTGGCCGATTTACATTAGGAACATCTTCGGCGTCGCCGCCCATCCTCTCTCTACCGTCTTCCACGCCGTTTTAGAGTAGTACCATTAGCTTTACATGAAATGAAATCTATTTTCATTAATTTTCAGTGCTTCTTTTAGCCTAAGAAACGACGATGAACGAAGAAGCATTTATGTTAAGTTTGATTATGGAAGTGATGGTCATGAGGCTACGGAGCCTCGCACCGCCACCGAGGCCAATGAGGCCGCAGCAGAGCACGATGAGGCCGGCGAGGTAACAATCAACCACGCTCATGATTGTCGGTTCCACTACCATGCTAAGCCAATATCTTGACCTGCTCATGATTGTACCGTGCTTTCAGATCGGTCAACCAGCAGCAATCACGCCACGAGGTCCAAGCAAGAAGAAGAAGGCAAGACATGTTATCACCGAAGTCGGCGAGGACGGCCGACCTCTTGCACCCTGAGGCGCTTGGGCTGTTCAATTCGCATGCGTGCACGTTAGGGACCACGTGGCAATTAGCATAGCAAAATGGGATCAGGTCCCTGAAGATACGAAGAACATGCTTTGGAACGATGTGAAGGAGACATTCACCTTCCCCCAAGGGACCGAAGAGAAGGTGAAGAGTTACACTCTCAAGAAGAAGGCTTGTACAGTCTATCGAGGAGACTTCCCAGGGTAGCTTTGTGCCAAACAGGGAGAACGACGCGCTAACAAGGGCCTTGCAAAATCCAGAGCACCCTGGACGTACACGAGGCGTCGGCGTTGTCCCGTGGAAGGTTGGTTTCGCTGGGGACGCCGAGACCTATAGGAGTCGGGCGAGGAGCAAGGCTCGACAGACACAACAGCTTAGTGCGCTTGAAGAACGCCTGAATCAAACAAATGAGAGAATGCAAGAAGAGATCCGAAGAGAGGTGCAGCTAGCCTTGAGCCAACAACGCGAGACGGGCCAAGAACCTCCAAGTAATCCAGACATCATCAGCCCCTCCGGCAATGAAGCACCAAGGCTCGATGGGTCAAGCGGACTTGGACAAGTATCCCGTAGACGACATCACACAGCGGACACCTTGTGAGCTGCATATCCAAGCGCGGAACCTTACCTTCAAGGCGGCCGATGGTATGGCTTACCCATTAGAGCCGGGGCAGCTTATCCATGGCCAACAGATACCGTTAGGATACTCCAAGGTCTCGGTGGAGGAGGTCTCGCCAGGTACGAGGACCTTGACCTCAAACTCCCGGAGGTGACGGACTACGGGCAAGGAGAGGCAAGACACACTTTCATCCCTGTGGGCAAACGGTACATAATTTTTCGAGATAACATGGACATGTCCTCTACGCTGAAGAAGCCCGAGAAGAAACCCGTCTCCTCCCAAGAAGGCGCGACTCCTACACCACCTCCCGCGATATAAGCCCAACAAGAAGCCCGCCTCCTACACCATCTCCTCGCGATATAAGCCCCGATAGAAGCCCGCCTCCTCCCAAGAAGGTGCCGACTCCTACACCACCTCCCGCGCACATAAGCGCCACAACAAGCCCGTCTCCTCCTGAAGGCGCCGATCAAGGAAAGAAGCCAGCTCGGCCAAGAGCTCCCAAGAAGACGGGTCCTCCACCCAATCCAAGAAGTCGGGTGAACTTCCAAGCGGCCAGATGATATGAACGACGAGGAGACCAAGAAGGTGGTAAAAGGAGAGGTAACTAAATTTCTTAAACCCAAGTCACCAGAGAAGAAGGTTCAACTCGCACGTAAGAATTTTATAAAGGCTTAATGACTATTAAAAATTTGAAGGATAAAAAAGAAATGCCTCGCCAATCAAATTACGAGTGCACATTGAGTAAGGAATGCCCCAAGAAGAAGATGTCAGCTGAGGGGAAGAGTAAGGAGATGCAAAAATTCTTCGATGAAACTGGCCTTACCGCAAATCAAATATTAGGCACGGAAAAGATTGAGGTTGCCCAAGTAAGATGGTCATTTAAAATGGGCGGTCATTGGTCGCATGAGGAGTGCCTCAAACTAACGACAAAGATGCGCAATTTCATGAATGGTACTTGGACGCCACCAAGCATGGTCTATGATGTTCATTGTGAAGTTTAAGCAAGAAGATTTTTTTTTCGGTGAAGGTGAATTTTTGTCGATCGACTACATATATGATCTATACCAGATAGACGCCCTCAGCGTGAGCTTGATGGGTTGCTGGACTTTGTAAGTGTCTTAATTATTTGCAAAAACTATCGTGCACTTCCTTGTACTATACTAACTTGCAAGCCTAACTAATTTCTTATGTAGCATGGAGATACAAAGATGCCGAAGGATCGATTTTTACATAGGCTTCATGGACCCGAGAGTTATCAACAAGACAACCGTTAGAGACCACCCAAGCTTAAAACAGAGACTAACATATTCAATGCGCTAATGGGTCAAAGATATAAGTCAAAGATATATCTAGCCTACTCATTTGAGTACGTGTTTTCGCATTCACCTCATTCTACTCCTTTTTCATAACACGATGTTAGAACTAATTAGTTATCTACGCTGACACATCTATGTATAGTTTTCATGGATTCTTCTTATGATCGAGCTAGATCGTAGCTCGATTACAATTATGGACTCGCAAAGGAGACCAGTTGAAAAGTATCAAAACTTTATCGACATGCTCAACCGGTATTAATTCTTGTTCCTTTCATTATCGTATTAGCTCTATTTCCTTCAATTTGAAACAAATTCTAATCATGTACATACAATTCAGAATCACATGTGTAGTGCATTCACACGGTTCCGCTAAAAACGTATGATTCAAGGAGAAATTTGACATTGCAATTGCCTCTCATGTACGATATCATAATGCTAGCTTTTTAGTTAGTTAACTTAATTTCTTTGCATCCATTTCACGCTTTCAACTTTTTCCACCACAGATCTTGACTCACCACGGGTAACAATTTATGCGGCTACTATGTATGCGAAGTTTATGCACACCCAAACCGAGCCGCGATCGCGATGCTAAAAGGCAACAAGGGGTGAGTAAATATAATTACTAGCTTTAATTGTGTATAGGTACTCCTTATATCTTGTACAAATTCAAGTATTGATTAGTTAATGGCTTAACGATAGGTGCCTCAATATTTGGCGGAACAAGGTTCGGAACTCTCGCCGGCACGAGTGAGAGCAATCCAAGAACAACTCGTCGGCTTTATTTACGATGAGGTTGTAAATCCAAAAGGCGAGTTTCACGAACCAAACTTTAACAGGTGGGGCCCTTCGATAAGGACCAGTGAACTATCGTGGTCGACATCTACAGCTAGCAAGAGCGATGCGCGTAAAAGATCCCGATGAATAGAAGGAAAAGAAATACTAAAGTTGTAATTAAAGTTGTGTACATATATATTGTAATACATTAGACGATGAGCAGAAGAACAAATATGTGTACATATTTTAATACATTAGATGTAATTAAATTTGTTAATGAATGTTCAAGGATTTAATTATCGTGCAAAGTGCATGATTGATTATCTGTGCTTTTAATTAGTTGTGATTTAACACACACAAAGATATATAATAGCTATCAAGAAATAGACATATATATATATAAAATATCGCACGGTTGGAGAAACCAACTGCATCGATGAGATTTCATCGAGACGGTTGGAGACACCAACCGCATCGATGAGGTCTCGTGGCTTCGACGCACGCCACGCAGAATTCGAACTGCATCGATACTCTATCAAGACGGGTGAGGAACCGGATCGATGTTTTGAGCATCAGTCCGGATGGCTCAGATATTCAAAAACCGGTACTAAAGGTAGTTTTAGACCGGGACTGAAGGCTCTTTCCGTAGTAGTGGGACAGCACATAAGAATATACGTAGTACGGCGATCAATTAATTAAGTCAACTTCAGAATCAGAAGAAGAAGAATCTGAACAGCACAGTCCAATCAAATATGCTTTTAGCTATTCGGACACGCAAAGACTGGGTGCAAAGTATTTTATATTTTCTTGAAGCTAACAGTTACATACTAAGCTATCTAAGCAGTTTTTAGTAGTAACATCGTGATATAGCATTCATATGAATTCTGGGGAGAGAGGCTACAAAATTTCATATTAAAGTAGATGAAGTAAAAAAACTACAAACCCTTTCATATAAATCAAGGACTGCTAAACTTTTTGTGTTAATTAAAGAAAAAATAAAAATCTATAAATTCCCTTCCGCTAATACTAGAAAAAGGAAATAAATTGTCACACTTCTCCAGGATAAATCTATGTTCATATCTATTCTAACCAAATATATAAGTTTGGTTTTAAAAATTCCAAATAATTATTGGTTTTAAAAATTCCAAATAATTATCTGAATATGTAAAATTTTAGATAAAAATTATAGAATCTATGGTAATTGAATATACTCCCACTTTGCTTAAGAATATATGATGTTTTGAATATCTACATAGTCTCTAACATGCAACTTTGGTCACGTCTTTTTATATGAACACATTTGTAAAACAATAAAATTATTAAATTACAGAAATATTTATCTTGATTTATCTAATGAAATTATTTTCACGTGACCCATCTAAATAGTTTTTCATATATTAGTAGTCAAAGTTAAATCAGCTAGATTACACGCTTTTGAAAACACCATATATTTCAAAATTGAGGGATTATATTTGTTTAATCAAAACTTGAAAAAGATTCAAATCTTCATTTATAAATGTTCAATGTTCTGAATAATTATTTGAATTAGGATAAAACAATCTTACTAATACTGATTTGAATTAACAATTCCAAGAAAAACTATGGTATCTAAATATATACAAATTTTAAAATAAAATTCTAAATGAATTGATGTCCTAATACATGCAAACTACGTAAAATTCAAAAAATGTTCATTTAAAGTTGAATCTACAGCTAGAAATTTCACTACACCATGCCCTAAATATACCGACAGCTTGTCTGTTGCTAAAAGCCACCTATAGCGACAGCATGTCTGTCGGTAAATCTTTTACCGACGAAAAAAAGTGTTGGTGTAAGTCCCGCCGGTAAAGGCTTTTAGCGATGCATAACTCTTTACCGATGCACCGCTTGCCTTTGATTTACTACTCTTACCAAGCAGACACCTTTTACCGATGACAAAGCTTTTACCGATGATGTGGTGACGCTAAAATTAATTTTCCATTTTAACTAGTTTTTGAAATCAACAAACGTAATAAACTCATCTTCAATAAAGATATATATATATATATATATATATATATATATATATTGGAACACTAATCTATACAAGTGTATATATACATAAATGTTCAATCGAGATCAACAATCATAACACCGCAACTAATTAAACATCCACACATTATCACTCAAGAATATCAAATAGAATTCATTCCATTCCAGCTTATATTAAGATTCATACAACCATTCATACACAAGTAAAATCCAAACAAGTTTAGCCTCATATCTGAATTTCCGCAAACTAAAGCCTCATATCTGCAGTCCCGACCTGAATGCCTTTCTCATGATCCATGGGAGGAATCATGTCCGCCAGAGCACCTCCCATTATCCACAGATGTCCGCTGCCTCCAGAGCCATCCTCGCTGCTTCAATCAAGTGTTAACCAACATTTACCAAAGGAAGGTAAAACTAAAATCTACCGCCGCTTAGTGTGGAAGAACAGACTCTTCATGAGCATTATCGAGGATCATGCACGCCGGGTGTTACAATTGGTGGTATCACATCCGGTCAAGCTTCGAATACAAAGATTGAATACAAGCTCAGAGAAATCAGATTAAGCATAGAGTATACTGAGACAATATTCTCAAGCGTAACGCACTGTGATTCGTAAGAACAGGTTCAAATTTGATGGCCACACGATCGAGCGGTTTTGAGGGTTAACTTTGGATCCAGGATAAGAAAACAGCTTGGTAGCATTCATGTAACTCAACTCGTAAAGTTCTTTTCGCATTTCTAGCAAATGAAGCCACATACTTCAAAACCCGAGAAAAAGGAGCCGCAGATTATTAGAGGCATTTTCTCAATCCATGATTGTTCTATGTGAGAATGTGAAGTAAGGTGTCCTTTTGGACAGATGGAATATGCACGGAGTGGTGAGTCGGCAATGGACCAATTAAGTAGTTTAAACAAAACAACAACAAAGATAGTAATAGGCAATTATTCCTTTTAGAAACTAAGATCTAAAAGAGGTTGCACATCGAACTATATCCACTGAACATGGTACATTGTTGTTGAATGTTGAAATAGTAAACAAATACATAAAATATTGTCACTCCCCGTTGTAAGGCGTGTTTAGATCTTTAGAGACACTATATAGCATAATAGTTGAGACAAAATATTTTGATTATTAGAATTTGTTTAACATAGTAGAACTAGCAAGGAACTTTATGCAAAAATGTGATCAAACATAAATGCCAAGAAATATTCCTTAACAAAAATATCACCAAGGGCATCATAGCTAAAATTTTACAACGTGGATATTAGCTAGATGGTTCAAGGATTCATTAGATGTGGCATGCTCGTGAATTTGAATCTTTGTTATGCTTTTCATTGTGCTCATCTCGATCGCCCACAGGACTGTTAATAGACACATAGTCCCACTTTGGTAATGCATCCAAGGCGTCTGCTCTAATGTAATTCTATCCAAGGGTATCGATAACAAATACAAGTGCAGTTCATCGGTAAATTGTTCTAAGATAGAATGTCACAATATAGGATTAACCTACTTATCGATGTTAGCATTTACTTTGCCTTGGTGGATTTCATGCCCATAAGGAAACCCGATAAACTAAAAGTAATAACTTAAATTTGCAAGGTCGACACCATTTCAAGGTCCCAGATTCAATGCAACAACACACTCATTGGGAAAGATCCAGTTTGCTTGCACTAAACAAAATGTTGACACAACAAATGTACTATGTAACAATTATTTTTGAGAAGTGATGAGGAGCTACATGAGTAACATGGCATTCACATTAATTGATTTGGAAGTGTGGAACCTATACTCAAGATGACATTTGTTACCTAAGACGAAAGCAGGATTCTCGAGGTTTTGGTTCTATAAGTAATGAACATTTTCTAAACCATACTTACAAATAGACGATGCCATATCATGGACAATCTATCGCAATAATTTCAACTTAAGCAAACATACTATTTGTACCTTCCATACATAACTAGATAAGTATACCGAAATAACAAGGTAATAAAGAACAAATATCCATGCCTTACTTCAAGATTTCAAGAAGATCAACAAAGGCGGCGTACACAATGGTTTCTTCAATTCCTTAGCAAGTTCGAGTAATCATTTGGAACACTTCAACCGGTGATAATATTATTTTGTCATTACATGCCTTTATGGACATAAAATGGAAGCCAAAACAGGGGTGATAATAGCTAAAATAGCTATATCCAACAGTAATCAATCTCTTGATAAAATCGATGCAACAAGAAATGCACAAGGGTCCATGCTAACTACACACCTGTTCTCCAAAGTTGATAGATTTTCCATACGAACCCTTGTCCAGACCAATCTGCATCATAGTGATATATGACAATATGTAATCGCACATGCCAAGACCCAAGAGTAGCACAAGTCAATACATTTAAGAGCAGAGGGAGGCCGGGGAGGCGGCGGAAGAGCCGGGGCAAATTCATTACTCTCATAATACTAGAGAATGCAATGTAAACTAATGCCCCATGGCAACTAAGCAATCTGAGAACTAAGGGTCTTGAACCACTCAACCACAGATTAATGTAATAAAATAATGACAAACTATAAATTGAAATTTCTGCATTGCCAAGCACGAGGAAATCTCACTTAGTTGTACACATGCCATTTTCAAATTATCATTGACTAAAATAATGATATAGGTTGACAACAATTTGCATGAACAACATCTACCGATCGTAAAAATATCGTGCATTGATGTCAGAAAAGGTTGTATGTAAATGCATCCCACTCCAAAGATACTTCGTAAAATGAATAGATGTAGCTAAAAACATTTATAGTTGAGTTATACATTTTATGCTTATCTATCACTAGCTTCCTACAAAGTTTTTCCAATAGTTCAGCTTAAGAAAAAGAACCTTTTGCTTGCAATTTGGCATTGCAACCATATAACTAGAAATGAAAATGCAACTTCAATTGTCCAATGACTCAAATAAGATTCTCGCATGAATCCCTCCTGATAGTTGGTTGTAAGAAAAATCTCTACAAAAAAAATATTAAAGCACAATTAGATATTAAATAAACACCTTAAAATAAGCTTTGGAAGGCAAGATCCATACCAGAAAGAATGCTACAGAAAATATGCAGGCATTTAACTTAAGATCTAGCCATTGTTCTTGTAGATTCTTGAACATAGAATAAATTCCTAAATAGGGTCTATATGATGATGATGCATCTGAGACATGACAATACACAAATGAGCAAACCTTTCTACTCACAAATAAAATGGGAACATAGGACGACATAATAAAATCTACAACCATTGTCTATTCAATCTAGACTAGTAGCATTCAAATCATTCATGAAAGAAGGAAGGAGGGTACTTAGCTCGAGGATTAACGGGCCGCCATGGTCAGCAGGATGGTGGCCCCATGTGTGCGTGCCCCACCACCGGATGAAAACATATACTCCATAAGGTAACATCAGTAATTATATAGATTATAAATTGTCATGATTACAAAAGATTCCATTAAGTAGCAGAAGGTGCACTAATCAATCTAGCTAGCTCTAGTTAATTGGCTACCAACAGATCCAACATATTGGTCTGGATGTCCAAAAGAGTAGTACACAGTGGCATAACTGTCATGATTACAAAACATTACACATGCTGCCAACAAACTAGAAGAATTGGCAGCCAACAGAACATATATTGCATATTTGCATTTGCTTCCAGACTTCACAAAAAGATTCTTGCTCGATCAAACAACACTTGAGGCTTTGAGGGTCACAACCATTCTCGTGCCCCTGCAAAAGAGTCATATGGTCATAAGCAAAAGAGTCAAAATGGAGTATCTAGTCGATCAACCACACACTACACTAGTACTACTAACCATACTGGTTTTTTGCACTGTGCAATTTAGTTCTTAGAGGAGTATAGAAGCACAACTGCCACTTACATGGGTACCATGCAATGTTTTGCCCTCCCAAACAAAATAGACTTCAATTACTTGCTTTTTTGCAAAAGATAAATGTGCCTCTAAAAGAAGGGGAACAAACACCTTTTGTATAAAGAGAAATTACATACCAAATCCAACTTCATCTGCCTTATATTGCTTTCTAGTGGAGCTACAATGCTACATGCTGGCTGTTTGGCTGAAGGCCTGCATGACAAATCATGAGTTTAAAGGAAATAAAAACAATGCTAAAGTCATATACAAGAGATTAGAAGTTCAGAAAATATAACAAAAGGAGAAGAAAGCTTCATAGTTTCAAGCATTGAGGTTATCTCCAAGAGAAACAACGAAAAAATGTACTTGTCTGGCACTACACCATGCCCCAATAACACTGACAGATCATCTGTCGGCAAAGGCTATGTATGCCGACACACTATCTGTCGGCAAAAGTTTTACCGACAGATAACAGCAGTCGGCTAAAGTCCTGCCGGCAAAGACCTTTGCCGACAGATAAATTTTTACCGACAGATAGTCTGACCACATTAGTGAGAGATTTACCGACAGACCAAGTTTTCCCGACAGATATATTTTCACGACAGACATATCTTTGCCGATGATACTATAATTGCCGACGTAAAGTTTGTTGGTAAAATAATCTTTTGCCGATGCATCGTTTGTCACGATGCTTTGTTATAATGTAAAATTACTCATTATACATAATTTGAGAGATTAATAACAAACGGTAATTGTGAGACCCCGTTCTGACGAACAGGAACCTCCATGTGATTACTGTGCTATTCCCTGGATCAGTAGCTAGCACTCACATGTTTACAACAATTGGAAATCATAACCATACAAAACAATAATTAAGCGGAAACGATTATACAAATAATATTACAACTCAGAGAAATATAGCAGCAAAAGAAGCAAGCCTTGTGGTTTACCCACCCAATCCCGCAGGCAACTGACCAGGCATAACTCCTTAGAAATAAAACCACGGTAAAAGGATCCCGCAACCTGCGACGGAAAGAGACTCGAAGAACGCTAGCACACACCTACAATATAATTAGGCAAGGGTGAGTATTTTACATACTCAGCAAGACTTGAGCAAAACCTACAATACATGCAGGCCATTTCAAAGGAGGCTATTACAGTTAATTTGCATAAAGCGAATTTGATTTGGAAACCAAGTTATTTGCAATCGGAATTTAAAAGAGCAAGATTAATTGATAGCAAATATGTAAAGCATAAATAATACTCACCGTCCTCCATGACGTGAGTTCGAATCAAACCTTGCCATCGCATGGCATATATCCAGTTCTTTGTCCACACAGGGCACAACAGCTGATTCCAATACTTGCCCACACAGGGTATAGCATTGGGTCATCTGTGGGGTAAGCTAACTTGTAAAATAAACCCTTTTTGAAAATCAAAGCTAACATTGGAATGACTTCACCGAAGTGCTCATGATCATGAAAGCGCTAATTAATTAGATTTAAACTCGCAGAGGTGTACAACTTTACCCACAAGGAATGATCAACCTTTTATGCAGTACATTTCGACACACGCCCAATAGAACAAAGGTGTTCGCCAAAGCATCATACATAGTCGTTATAATACTTAGACATGGCTTTGACCCAGCCGGACGTTAACCCCGCCGTGAAATTAGAAACACACACCCAAGCCGTGGATCCACTTTCACACACCAACACAACGTTCTAACCACGGCAGGCGCATAACCGCTACATTAGCAAGTAGAAACCCCGTCAGTGCACTCAAACGGGAATCTCGTGCAAGCTCCCGCCTACCAATGATCAAAGCCAAGTCTAAATACATAACAAGCTATGGCTAACCCGTCCTCACCCTTGTGGTTGCACGGAAATCTCGGATCAATAGCGTCCCATTGTTCGGTCCTTAAACTGACATGGGCGACACTTCACCCTACACTACGTGCAATTACTTCTGCACAACCGGCTATTGCCAAATAATCGCCCGCATCAACACATAGTTTTCTTTCGGGTTTTTAATCAAAGTACCCACCACCAACAGTGACATTTTCAATGTTTTCAGGAAACAGTTACTGGTTTGATCATGAGCTATTTTGATTCTAAAGCATGGCTAAGCAGGAATAAAATAAACGCGTATACCCGTGATGACATTAAGTAGTGCCTAACCTCAATCTATGGTTATCAAGGTTCACATGTTCATAATCATCAAAGGAGATTCATGTGACAACAGGTATAACTACCAAACCACAAGATAGCAATTTACATAAAGTAAACGCATGCATAAAACAATTTGATGCACAAAAGGAATATAAAATATTGGGAGCAATATGGTCAAAGGAAGCTTGCCTTGCCTAATTGACGATTACGACGAAGACGAGAATTGCGGCGACGACGACGAAGACGAAGCTAGAGACGTCGGGTCTACTCGTCGGCCAACGGAAAATAACGCAAAACAATAAACATCGATAAGAACGAAAGAAATAGAAAGCAAGAACAAATAAAACTCTGCACAAGAAACAGGGATTGCTCTTTATGAATTTATTAATCTTATTTTACAAATTCAAGATGCAAAGATTGATTGGATAAATAGAATTAAGCATTAGTTGCAAGTTCATTGATTCACTATGCACAATACGATTTCGGGTAACTTGACACTTATGGGTTTTTGCTTTATTAGGATTCAGATTCAAAGCAAGCTGAAATAAGAGTATTTTCTTAGATTACAGTAGATTATATCTTAAATATCAATTCTAGGTTATTCTTTACTAAATTCAGATTTAAACGAGCTAATTTGCGAGTTAATGAAAAGCTTAATCGATCATATTAGAGTATGAATGATTTGTTCTTTATCCTTAATTGATTTCGCTTAGAATTAGCTTTACTCAAATTAGATCTATTGATTTAGGCTATCGATGACATTCCATCAAACATGAGAAGGTTCGGTGATAAGAATAACTTAACTCTAGGTTTCCTTCATTATTACCTATAGTGTATTCATTCGCATTAAAGCCTAAAGTGATGTGATAACTTAGGTTATTCACTATTAAGATTAATATGTAAACCTTAGCAAAATGAGATTATCTTTTTATAATGGGGTAGTCTACACCTTGAAGAACACTACTAAACTAGTTCCATAAGTTTTAGGATTTTGGGCGAGACTATAATCTTATCGCTAAAATGGTTCATGCCATACTTAAAGACTACACTATTCCCAATCGGCAAGAAAGGGAAATGACAAAGTTAACGCTAAGGGTTTTGGGCTAATAAGAAGAATATGCAAATCTTAAGGAAATAAGATTCTTTTTATAGAACATGGTAGTATAAACTTTGTACAGTGTTTCCAAACTAATTTTACGATTTTAGTGTTTAGACGAGTTATTTTATCTATCATTTGAAATAGCCTAAACGATCATATTTGCAAACCTAAAATCGCCGTGTTTCAACTTGATTTCCAACTAACTCATACATGATTCTTGATTCATTTCTCAGGTATTAGCAGAGTATCATCCTAGGAATGTTTTAAAGCTGGTTTGGCATTGTTTTTAGCTTTATTTGCAATAGATTATCTATTTGATTATTGTTACATTTAACACTTCTCTATAATGAAAGAATTTAAGTTAAACTTTATTCCAATTATTTTCACATACATATGTCTTCACTGTTTTTAGGAACTTGATGCTATTTGCCATATCATTTTGTGAGCTGTTATGCTATTATTTTGCTAATGGCCATAACAAGATTAATTAAAGATTATGAAGCAAACAATTTAAATTGAGTTGAACATCAGATGATTTCACATATTTGAGTTTATTACGATTCCAGAGACAACAAGAACTTATTTTATAGTTATAAAAGTTATATCTTTCCATATGTGCCATAATGACCATAATAGTGTGTTTATCCCATTTTAAGTTTAAATGATGGTTCTGTGATTCAAGAATTGAATATTTTCATATATTTAACCACATTTCGATCCTAGCATCACATTAAAATTTATCTCACCATTTCATTACTTATTATGCACAAATGCTCATTAAAAACCATATTAGCATTATAATCAAAGTTTAATATAAATAATTATTCTGCAGATCATAAATTAAATATTTTTACATACTTATATTCTTTGTGAGTTTATGTGAATAATAAAATTTATCTCATTGAATTTTAATTAAGATTGCACAAGATATACAAGAATGAATTCATTTCAGAGTTGGAAATGTATTAGAAATGAAAATACGCTTTCGAAGCAATGAAAACGCTTCTGCTCGAAGCTTTTCTACCTCAGTTCTGTGGACTTGTCAGCCCTGGTACACAGAGAAGGAAAAACAGGGCAAGGCTAGGGTCAAGGCGCGAAGGGTCTTCCGGCGATGGTCCGGCGAGTGCGAGGGCATGGAGAGCATCTGCTCGGCGAGGTGCTTCTGGACCTGGAACCGATTCGGCCGGGGAGAGGACAGAGCGAGCTGTAGCCGAGGAGGTGCGGCGGCGCTGATGGCGACTCGTTGGGGACGAAGGCGAGGGCAGCTCCGCTTGAATGGGTGGCGGCTTGAGCATCCACGGGCCACCAGGAGTCCGTTTTGGTACTTCTTCTGACCGGAGAGTGGCTGAGGAGTCCCGCCCACGAGCGGCCGGAGCTGGAGAAGGAGGCGCACGGCGGCGGCACGATTTCGCATGGGGGAGACCAGAAATTGTTGAGGGCTTCTGATCAGCAGGGCATGGGGATGCTTAGGCTCAGAGGAATTGGAAGGAGGATCCCTACATCGCTCGCATTTCGCTTCGCGCCCGAGATGCAGAGCTTCGGCTCATGGCGGGATTTGGGGGAGGTTCTTGCGCCTGGCTTGTGAAGACGAGAAGGGAAGTGAGGGGAATGGGAGAGGAGTGCCTTGCGGTGTGGTTGTAGCCAAGAATTTGCAGCGAGGAAGTGGAATTCGGTCAGAGCTTCGGAAGTTTCTCCCAGTGGAAGGAACGGGCTTCGGGAGAGTTCTCAGTGGAGCGAACGGTGCTGGGGGAGAAGGGCCTGGCTGCAGGGGTGCATTGTCAGTGACTGAAGTTCCTTCATTGAGCCAACGGAACGGAGTAGCAACCAATTGGCCCACACGGCAATGATTGATCCTGATTTGCGTTTTAAATTTTGATTTTCCTTTGAGATCAATTGAATTCTATTATTTTTCAAACTTTGTTTTTCAAAAGGATTTAATCTCAGGATGCTTCTATAAAACTTTCATGCCAAAATATGGTTCCATCATTTTATGTAAATTCTGGCAATACATTATTTCGATTTAAAAGTTATCTTTTCCTTTTATCTCCTCATTTCTTTATGCATAACATTTCAATTGCTGGCTAAAATGATTCAATTGAATGATCAGGGTTGTCATGGCAATTTTTCTAAATTTTTACTTTTTACATTTTTGCCTTTTTCCTCTTTTTCATTCTTTAATTCTATTTGTTGAATTTTTCATGCAATGCAAAACTCCAGGGAAATTCAATTAAAAACCGATGATGGCAAGGAAACTCAGAAATAAATATTTTCAAATTTAAAATATTCATTTTCACTTTTATTAAATTTTTTTGGGATGTTACAGATCTACCCCCTTACAGAAATCTCGACCCCGAGATTTGGCGGGTCTAAGGGAAAGTATTTCTAAGAGAAGTCAGGAAACTCCTTCTTGAGTAGGTCTTCTCGTTTTCCAAGATGCTTCTTCTTCAAAATGATTGCTTCGTCGAATCTTGATCATCTTGCAGCATTTATTACGAGTGTGACGTTTATCTTCTTTTAGGATTTTTAGTCGGACGTTTCCGATATGTCGAATTAGATTGTAGTTCGATTTCATTTAGCTAGTTGAGTTCAGAAGGAAGACGAAGATAATTCCTTAATTGCGATACAGGGGAGATATTGTGAATAATGGATAGTTGAGATGGCAACTCTAATTTGTATATATTTTTTTTTCTTCATCTTCAAGGATACGATATGGCCTAATATATCACAGCGCCAAGTTATTTTGAATTTGGGAACAATGAATACCCCGAACTTTGCAAATCTTGAGGATGAGATAGATTTGGGAATTCTTTATCGGAGGTGACTCATCGTTCTGTCGATCCATCGCCTTTATTGCAATTGCTTCATCGACTTCGCCTTGCGATTCCAAGTCGACGTATGGAAGAAGTAGAGAAAGGAATTCTATCTGAGTTTTAGGTAAGCAGATGAGGGATACTAATACTTTCTACATATCTCTTTTGACTGAATAATTAGTACTGTTTATAAGGATAATTCAATTTAGAGAGTGGCATGTGGTATATTTAGAATCCTTGAGGCAAAAGAAAGATTGCATTGTCATTAGATTTATTTGGGAAAAACCGAATGTTTAATACCAAGAGGGATATTTGAATACAATGATTGATATGCATAATTCAACATCTGTTGATGAAATGAGTTGAGGAAGAAATGTCACTTCGGTTTGACTTTCAGATTGAAATTATGATAGAGACAATTCAAGTACTGGGTTGAGATAAGAGAATCATCAGGTGATTTGATAACTCGATCCGTTTGATTATTTTAATACACATAGGGTTTTGATTTTCTTTGGATTTGGCAAGTATAAAGGAATGAAATGTACAGAATCAACAAATTGTTGGCAAAAATTGAATACACAAGGAATGTGCTCAATATCACAACAAGTGCTGGGTACCATCGTATGAGAAAAATGTTTATGTTCAACGCCTGATATCGAGGCAGGGGTTGACATGAACACTTAATGTTCCCTAAGTCTTCGAGATAACTTGAAGGTTACTGATGTCTTTCTTGTCGATGTGAATTAAAACATTTCTTGGGTAGGTATTGGTGAAGTATCTAAGTTCCTCTCAATTGATACAAGTGACGTTATCCATTTTATTCGAAACAACGAAAAGGTTGTTGGCTAATGATATAAACTAGATGATCAGGAAGTGACTGGAATCAAGGAGTTGACTAGGATCAAAGAGTTAAAATAGAATTATACTTGTATCCTGTTAGGTTCAGATACATATGTATCATATCTAGTACTACATCCAAGAGGTCATAAGTTCCTCTCGCAGTAGATGCCATGAACGATCGGGATGATGTTTTGGGCTGGATTAATATGCATCTAAGGAATTGTTTGTTCGCAATCCGGGATATGTGGGTTATGGGCCCACTCACGCTTCACGCGCGACTGATTTAGGTAATTGCTTGTTTTCAAATTCTTGAGGTCACCTTTGAGATTGTTACATAGTTGCTTGGGTTGAGAATGACGTGGAGTTTTCTTCTTGCTTTAGGCAACTGTTGGCATAATACTTATGTTTACCATAGCAAAGGCAATAAATTCTGACTTTCCGATTTTTAGTACCAGATGGTTATTTATTGTTGTTGGAAAGATAAACAGATAATGATTAAGATTGAGAATGAAGTTGAGCAGAATTCTTCTTAGGGTGTATTATTGTTTGCCGCTCTCGATTGGTTAACAAATTTTTCGAGCTTAATTGCTTTGGACTTTTATTT
Organism: Guadua angustifolia; assembly: GCA_036346375.1. Taxonomy (NCBI): domain Eukaryota; kingdom Viridiplantae; phylum Streptophyta; class Magnoliopsida; order Poales; family Poaceae; genus Guadua; species Guadua angustifolia. The sequence goes on from CM070510.1 coordinate 22,420,190, forward strand.
CTCCTACTCTTGGAGCTATAAACTTAACTAATGTGACTTCTGGTATAGTTATAGTTGTAGAACATATTTGTTCAACTTACAGACATTGTTTAGCAACACGGTTCCTTTTGTGACAGTTGAAGCATTCCCGCCTTTCTCGTAGTGCCATGATCAGTCAATTGCATGCTTAATATTATTTTCCTTGTGAATTTCAATCTCTGCTTCTTTAGAACATTCTCTAGCCTATTGACTTTCTTTATCAAACAAGGAGTATGGTGTTAGCAATTGCTATTTACTACTTTCTTGGTGAAAGTAGTTAGGGTTAAGTGTTGTTTCTTTAATTCCTTAAGTGAAATTTCCTATGCGGCATGACAGAGTTTGAAGGGAATCATCACTCGAAGATAACAAGCTGTTTTCAAAGGGAAAACAGACTAGGACAGCAACTAATTTCAAGTTCACCTGACTCTAGTTTATTTCACATGTAAATTCGTGAAGGAGGATTTTTGCAAGGATGCAAAACAAAGAAAGTACTAGAATGTTTGTAATAGAAAGGATGTCTACCAGATTTGTTGAATTGCATGAGGAAGGGATTGGTGCAAATAGCCGAAAGGCATTTACAGAGGCAATCAGCCTAGGGTTGCATGCGTGTAGGAAAAGGAAAATACAAATCTTAGGCTCTGGCTAAAGAAAGACCCGATTCTATATATGGCAAGGATCCTGGCTAATCACCATTATGTAACAGTTTGAGATCAAAGTAAAAGCGATAGTTGGCAGAGTGAAATCTTCGCCAACACGGAGAAGTTTGTGTGCTTTTTATTTTCACCTGGGTTTCACATATGTGACGGTTGGTTGGGAAGGTACGATGAATGACTAGAATCTTTCTAGAGACAATCACTGAACCATTATCCTGACGAATGATTATGGCTAAAAAAGGTAGTTGTTCTTCTTAAGATATTCTTTAAGCGATGTTTTTCTGAATGGCTAGTTTTCTTCCTCGTGTAATCACTAAATCTTGAGCAATCAATGATCGGAATTTCTCTCATTGATGCTGAATTGGAGGGGTGACTAATGAATCAAGGGGGCGGCATTGCGATGGGAATGATCTCGATCGACCTTCGCAAAGTAACAAGTGATATTATTTATATGACGCTTTTCAGGAGAAGGATTTTCTTCCATAACTGAAGCAATTGATTGCACTCTCATCGACAGCATGCCTTATTTTCCCCCTAGCAAGTGCAAGCATGATCTTAGATCAATTGGGCTAATCAACACTTCAAAGAATAATGCGTAGGTTTCGAATAAGGTATAGAAGTAGGTTTTTAGTCTAAACCATTTTCTTTCTGATAGTAACTGCACCAATATTAGAATTATTTTGTGCGAGTTATTAGAACAGTAGGATGTGCATTTGGTGATTGGTTCAATTACGGAGAGTATTTACACCATGGTTACATTCTTGAAAATCATTTTTCTTGGTTTGGGGTTTTTGCGAACCTTGAAAAAGTGGAGAGTTACAAGGTTTGCTAAGTTGACAAGGAAGTGCTTTAGCTAAATACAGAAGATTCGGTTGGGCTTGGATAGGATTACCATGTCTTGGCGATCAATTGTCTTGCGGGGTTTCACGAATTAGATGAAGAGTGTTAGCTGTTTATGCTTGAGACTCATTGGCAAGAATGAGCTAATTTAAAGAAAGATACAGTGTATGTTAAAATATTTGGGATGAAGGAATGGATGCATTTCAATTATTTGGGGAGAGCCGAAGGTCAGTTACAAAGGCTAAAAATTTCATTACTCATTATTTTCAGTAGTTGTATTAATGAATTATGTCGCAGGCATCCTGCAATAATATTTATTAAAGTAAAGCTATTTAGACAGAATTCTATTGGATTAGAGGCATTTTACAACCACGTTTGACAAGATGTTGGAATCGGAGAAGGATGGTCAGATAAGAGTTATCTATATCATGAAGTAATGTTTGATTCTTTTCAATCAACTCTAGTTGTAGTTTCTGTGCAGATTATGTAATTTTTGGTTTAGTTTATAAGGCAACGTTTCATTCTTTAAAACCTTTCTTAATTAAATTTTCTTATTAAGCAGGGTTAACACATCGCAAATTTCAACCTAGTGGTTTAACATTCACGAGAGTAACCCGGGAGCAACACAAAAGATTTACAGCAAAACTTCAGTAACACAGAAATACTATACATATATTCAACTTAGTATATAGGAAGGGCATCTATGGTTCTTATTTGTACTGGCCATATGTATTTATGTATAAAAGGTGTACTATATAGCTAGAATAATATGTAGCTCAGATAATCGCTATGTTCCAAAGTAGACTATTCAGGATTTAGTTTCTTTTAAACTTTGCACCACTTGTCGCGTTAGTCTTCCGAGGCTTCTATGAAGTTGGAGAGGTTGTGACGCTTTTATCGCTTCTATGGAGTTGGAGAGGTTGAGATGCTTGTCACGCCTATTTTCTTCAAGTTGTTGATGCAACCATCTCGACGATGTTGATTTGTTACCAAATTATTTTCAAAAGATTTGTTGGGGTGTTTGTTTTCGCAACAAGATAAGGAAAGAAATATTTCTAGAAAGAATAACTTAAGACCGCAGAAAGAAAGTTCTACAAGGGGAAACGGTATATGTGATATCCAACAGAGGATAGTATATATAGACAAAGAAACTAAATCCTACAGATGGAAAAAGAATATGTACACCACTTAATGTGGCTCTTTTATTCTTCTTTTAGGAAACAGAGTTTTCAACCTTTTCGCTTTTCCTTTTGATGGTCATTCTAATGTTTATATTCGAAGCATAGAGCTTTTCCGATTCTAACTTAAACTCTCAAGACATAGTTTAGGCAAAATAATGAGGTGAGTTTTTGTGGCATGGTTGAAAGTTATTAATGAAAAAGATTAGGTTTTAATTTAGAACAGCTTAGGCAAGTTGATGACTATGAACATCTTGATCCGGTCTCTAGAAGCTAGAAGTGGCATGGAGATTATTTTACAAATCTTGATGAGGTTTAATTTCATGAATGGTTAATGTCCATAGTAGTTATATAGGTAAGAATTTGTACAGAGAGGAGATAAGCTCGTAAAAGGTTCTATAGAGAGAAGAGATAAACTGCTTTTATAATTTCTTATTTATCCTATGGGTTGAGTTTTCCATATTCATACACAAGGACAATTTATTGTGAAACTTCAACCTAGAGGTTAAGCTCACACATAAATCAGTCCCGACATTCAAAAACAGTAACCAATTTCAAGTAGCGTAACATAACGATAACACAAATTTGCTCTATATAACTAGAGCGAAATAATATGCTACGCAAGAAATGGTTCTTATCTTAAGCTAGATCGTAAGATATTCTAATCTTCGCCTTTTTCCGTGGGTGAAGCTGTTTCTTCATGAAGTAGGATCTCAAGTTGTGCTTCGCTTTTGTCGAAGTGGCGAGGCGTTGTTCGACTTCATTGGCCGGCATGAAGGATGACAAAGAACATGTCTCGATCATCTCCGTAAACAACAAATGACTATAACCACTAGCGACAATTTCTTTTTGAGATAAAGGGGAATTTGTTTGCAACCCAAAATGAATATAGGGTAAGAATAGAATCTTAAGGATGAGGAAAGACTAGCAGAGTCTACATTTTGCAAATTTACTAGCTTTTGGAAGTAAGATTTTGAATTCCCATATTCCAATGCTAGCGCCATTATATCTAAGGTTTATCTCACGGTCAAGATAGCTCGATACCAACTCAGGAGACCCCGCTCGATTTAACAGAACCTCCATGTGATTACTGTGCTATTCCCTGGATCAGTAGCTAGCACTCACATGTTTACAACAATTGGAAATCATAACCATACAAAACAATAATTAAGCGGAAACGATTATACAAATAATATTACAACTCAGAGAAATATAGCAGCAAAAGAAGCAAGCCTTGTGGTTTACCCACCCAATCCCGCAGGCAACTGACCAGGCATAACTCCTTAGAAATAAAACCACGGTAAAAGGATCCATAACTCTGCGATTTTAAAGAGACTCAAGAACGCTAGCACACACCTACAATATAATTAGGCAAGGGTGAGTATTTTACATACTCAAAGAAGACTTGAGCAAAACCTACAATACATGCAAAGCCATTTCAAAGGAGGCTATTACGCTTAATTTGCATAAAGCTTAATTTGATTTGGAAACCAAGTTATTTGCAATCGGAATTTAAAAGAGCAAGATTAATTGATAGCAAATATGTAAAGCATAAATAATACTCACCGTCCTCCATGACGTGAGTTCGAATCAAACCTTGCCATCGCATGGCATATATCCAGTTCTTTGTCCACACAGGGCACAACAGCTGATTCCAATACTTGCCCACACAGGGTATAGCATTGGGTCATCTGTGGGGTAAGCTAACTTGTAAAATAAACCCTTTTTGAAAATCAAAGCTAACATTGGAATGACTTCACCGAGTGCTCATGATCATGAAGCGCTAATTAATTAGATTTAAACTCGCAGAGGTGTACAACTTACCCACAAGGAATGATCAACCTTTTTATAGTACATTTCACACACGCCCAATAGAACAAGCAGTGCTCGCCAAAGCGATCATACATAGTCGTTATAATACTTAGACATGGCTTTGACCCAGCCCGGACGTTAACCCCGCCGTGAAATTAGAAACACACACCCAAGCCGTGGATCCACTTTCACACACCAACACAACGCTTCTAACCACTAGGTATGACACCGCTACATTAGCAAGTAGAAACCCCGTCAGTGCACTCAAACGGGAATCTCTGCAAGCTCCCGCCTACCAATGATCAAAGCCAAGTCTAAATACATAACAAGTTATGGCTAACCCGTCCTCACCCTTGTGGTTGCACGGAAATCTCGGATCAATAGCGTCCCATTGTTCGGTCCTTAAACTGACACGGGCGACACTTCACCCTACACTACGTGCAATTACTTCTGCACAACCGGCTATTGCCAAATAATCGCCCGCATCAACACATAGTTTTCTTTCGGGTTTTTAATCAAAGTACCCACCACCAACAGTGACATTTTCAATGTTTTCAGGAAACAGTTACTGGTTTGATCATGAGCTATTTTGATTCTAAAGCATGGCTAAGCAGGAATAAAATAAACGCGTATACCCGTGATGACATTAAGTAGTGCCTAACCTCAATCTATGGTTATCAAGGTTCACATGTTCATAATCATCAAAGGAGATTTATGTGACAACAGGTATAACTACCAAACCACAAGATAGCAATTTACATAAAGTAAACGCATGCATAAAACAATTTGATGCACAAAAGGAATATAAAATATTGGGAGCAATATGGTCAAAGGAAGCTTGCCTTGCCTAATTGACGATTACGACGAAGACGAGAATTGCGGCGACGACGACGAAGACGAAGCTAGAGACGTCGGGTCTACTCGTCGGCCAACGGAAAATAACGCAAAACAATAAACTTCGATAAGAACGAAAGAAATAGAAAGCAATTACAAATAAAACTCTGCATAAGAAACGGGGATTGCTCTTTATGAATTTATTAATCTTATTTTACAAATTCAAGATGCAAAGATTGATTGGATTAATAGAATTAAGCATTAGTTGCAAGTTCATTGATTCACTATGCACAATACGATTTCGGGTAACTTGACACTTATGGGTTTTTGCTTTATTAGGATTCAGATTCAAAGCAAGCTGAAATAAGAGTATTTTCTTAGATTACAGTAGATTATATCTTAAATATCAATTCTAGGTTATTCTTTACTAAATTCAGATTTAAACGAGCTAATTTGCGAGTTAATGAAAAGCTTAATCGATCATATTAGAGTATGAATGATTTGTTCTTTATCCTTAATTGATTTCGCTTAGAATTAGCTTTACTCAAATTAGATCTATTGATTTAGGCTACTGATGACATTCCATCAAACATGAGAAGGTTCTGGTGATAAGAATAACTTAACTCTAGGTTTCCTTCATTATTACCTATAGTGTATTCATTCGCATTAAAGCCTAAAGTGATGTGATAACTTAGGGTTATTCAGCTATTAAGATTAATATGTAAACCTTAGCAAAATGAGATTATCTTTTTATAATGGGGTAGTCTACACCTTGAAGAACACTACTAAACTAGTTCCATAAGTTTTAGGATTTTGGGCGAGACTATAATCTTATCGCTAAAATGGTTCATGCCATACTTAAAGACTACACTATTCCCAATCGGCAAGAAAGGGAAATGACAGGTTAACGCTTAAGGGTTTTGGGCTAATAAGAAGAATATGCAAATCTTAAGGAAATAAGATTCTTTTTATAGAACATGGTAGTATAAACTTTGTACAGTGTTTCCAAACTAATTTTACGCATTTTAGTGTTTAGACGAGTTATTTTATCTATCGCTGAAATAGCCTAAACGATCATATTTGCAAACCTAAAATCGGCCAGGTTTCAACTTGATTTCCAACTAACTCATACATGATTCTTGATTCATTTCTCAGGTATTAGCAGAGTATCATCCTAGGAATGTTTTAAAGCTGGTTTGGCATTGTTTTTAGCTTTATTTGCAATAGATTATCTATTTGATTATTGTTACATTTAACACTTCTCTATAATGAAAGAATTTAAGTTAAACTTTATTCCAATTATTTTCACATACATATGTCTTCACTGTTTTTAGGAACTTGATGCTATTTGCCATATCATTTTGTGAGCTGTTATGCTATTATTTTGCTAATGGCCATAACAAGATTAATTAAAGATTATGAAGCAAACAATTTAAATTGAGTTGAACATCAGATGATTTCACATATTTGAGTTTATTACGATTCCAGAGACAACAAGAACTTATTTTATAGTTATAAAAGTTATATCTTTCCATATGTGCCATAATGACCATAATAGTGTGTTTATCCCATTTTAAGTTTAAATGATGGTTCTGTGATTCAAGAATTGAATATTTTCATATATTTAACCACATTCTGATCCTAGCATCACATTAAAATTTATCTCACCATTTCATTACTTATTATGCACAAATGCTCATTAAAAACCATATTAGCATTATAATCAAAGTTTAATATAAATAATTATTCTGCAGATCATAAATTAAATATTTTTACATACTTATATTCTTTGTGAGTTTATGTGAATAATAAAATTTATCTCATTGAATTTTAATTAAGATTGCACAAGATATACAAGAATGAATTCATTTCAGAGTTGGAAATGTATTAGAAATGAAAATACGCTTTCGAAGCAATGAAAACGCCTTCTGTTCTGAGCTTCTTCTACCTCAGTTCTGGACTTGTCAGCCCCAAGCAGAGAAGGAAAAACAGGGCAAGGCTAGGAAATTTGGCGAAGGGTCATCCGCGATGGTCCCATGAAAAGCGAGGGCATGGAGAGCATCCGCCGGGCGAGGTGCTTCGACTGGAACCGATTCGCCGGGAGAGAGGAGAGCGAGCAGAGCCGAGGAAAGGGCGGCGGCTATGATGGCGACTCGCTGGGGACGCGCAGGGCAGCTCCGCTTGAATGGGTGGCGGCTTGAGCATCCACGGGCCACCAGGAGTCCGTTTTGGTACTTCTTCTGACCGGAGAGTGGCTGAGGAGTCCCGCCCACGAGCGGCCGGAGCTGGAGAAGGAGGCGCACGGCGGCGGCACGATTTCGCATGGGGGAGACCAGAAATTGTTGAGGGCTTCTGATCAGCAGGGCATGGGGATGCTTAGGCTCAGAGGAATTGGAAGGAGGATCCCTACATCGCCAGATTTCGCCATACCGAGATGCAGAGCTTCGGCTCATGGCGGGATTTGGGGGAGGTTCTTGCGCCTGGCTTGTGAAGACGAGAAGGGAAGTGAGGGGAATGGGAGAGGAGTGCCTTGCGGTGTGGTTGTAGCCAAGAATTTGCAGCGAGGAAGTGGAATTCGGTCAGAGCTTCGGAAGTTTCTCCCAGTGGAAGGAACGGGCTTCGGGAGAGTTCTCAGTGGAGCGAACGGTGCTGGGGGAGAAGGGCCTGGCTGCAGGGGTGCATTGTCAGTGACTGAAGTTCCTTCATTGAGCCAACGGAACGGAGTAGCAACCAATTGGCCCACACGGCAATGATTGATCCTGATTTATGCTTTTAAATTTTGATTTTCCTTTGAGATCAATTGAATTCTATTATTTTTCAAACTTTGTTTTTCAAAAGGATTTAATCTCAGGATGCTTCTATAAAACTTTCATGCCAAAATATGGTTCCATCATTTTATGTAAATTCTGGCAATACATTATTTCGATTTAAAAGTTATCTTTTCCTTTTATCTCCTCATTTCTTTATGCATAACATTTCAATTGTGGCTAAAATGATTCAATTGAATGATCGTGGTTGTCATGGCAATTTTTCTAAATTTTTACTTTTTACATTTTTGCCTTTTTCCTCTTTTTTTCATTCTTTAATTCTATTTGTTGAATTTTTCATGCAATGCAAAACTCCAAGGAAATTCAATTAAAAACCGATGATGGCAAGGAAACTCAGAAATAAATATTTTCAAATTTAAAATATTCATTTTCACTTTTATTAAATTTTTTTGGGATGTTACAGATCTACCCCTTACGTAAATCTCAATTCCTAGATTTGGCTGTCTAAGGAAAGTATTTCTAAGAGAAGTCAGGAAACTCCTTCTTGAGTAGGTCTTCTCGTTTTCCAAGATGCTTCTTCTTCAAAATGATTGCTTCGTCTAATCTTGATCATCTTGCAGCATTTATTACGAGTGTGACGTTTATCTTCTTTTAGGATTTTTAGTCGGACGTTTCCGATATGTCGAATTAGATTGTAGTTCGATTTCATTTAGCTAGTTGAGTTCAGAAGGAAGACGAAGATAATTCCTTAATTGCGATACTGGGGAGATATTGTGAATAATGGATAGTTGAGATGGCAACTCTAATTTGTATATATTTTTTTTTCTTCATCTTCAAGGATACGATATGGCCTAATATATCACAAATACCAAGTTATTTTGAATTTGGGAACAATGAATACCCGAACTTTGCAAATCTTGAGGATGAGATAGATTTGGGAATTCTTTATCTGAGGTGACTCATCGCTCGTCGATCCATCGCCTTTATTGCAATTGCTTCATCGACTTCGCCTTGCGATTCCAAGTCGACGTATAAGAAGTAGAGAAAGGAATTCTATCTGAGTTTTAGGTAAGCAGATGAGGGATACTAATACTTTCTACATATCTCTTTTGACTGAATAATTAGTACTGTTTATAAGGATAATTCAATTTAGAGAGTGGCATGTGGTATATTTAGAATCCTTGAGGCAAAAGAAAGATTGCATTGTCATTAGATTTATTTGGGAAAACCGAATGTTTAATACCAAGAGGGATATTTGAATACAATGATTGATATGCATAATTCAACATCTGTTGATGAAATGAGTTGAGGAAGAAATGTCACTTCGGTTTGACTTTCAGATTGAAATTATGATAGAGACAATTCAAGTACTGGGTTGAGATAAGAGAATCATCAGGTGATTTGATAACTCGATCCGTTTGATTATTTTAATACACATAGGGTTTTGATTTTCTTTGGATTTGGCAAGTATAAAGGAATGAAATGTACAGAATCAACAAATTGTTGGCAAAAATTGAATACACAAGGAATGTGCTCAATATCACAACAAGTGCTGGGTACCATCGTATGAGAAAAATGTTTATGTTCAACGCCTGATATCGAGGCAGGGGTTGACATGAACACTTAATGTTCCCTAAGTCTTCGAGATAACTTGAAGGTTACTGATGTCTTTCTTGTCGATGTGAATTAAAACATTTCTTGGGTAGGTATTGGTGAAGTATCTAAGTTCCTCTCAATTGATACAAGTGACGTTATCCATTTTATTCAAACAACGAAAAGGTTGTTGGCTAATGATATAAACTAGATGATCAGAAGTGATCGAATCAAGGAGTTGACTAGGATCAAAGAGTTAAAATAGAATTATACTTGTATCCTGTTAGGTTCAGATACATATGTATCATATCTAGTACTACATCCAGTAGGTCATAAGTTCCTCTCGCAGGTAGATGCCATGAACGACTGGGACAGATGTTTTGGGCTGGATTAATATGCATCTAAGGAATTGTTTGTTCGCAAATCCTGGGATATGTGGGTTATGGGCCCACCACGCTTCCGCTGCGCGACTCTGATTTAGGTAATTGCTTGTTTTCAAATTCTTGAGGTCACCTTTGAGATTGTTACATAGTTGCTTGGGTTGAGAATGACGTGGAGTTTTCTTCTTGCTTTAGGCAACTGTTGGCATAATACTTATGTTTACCATAGCAAAGGCAATAAATTCTGACTTTCCGATTTTTAGTACCAGATGGTTATTTATTGTTGTTGGAAAGATAAACAGATAATGATTAAGATTGAGAATGAAGTTGAGCAGAATTCTTCTTAGGGCAGGTATTATTGTTTAAGCGTCTCTGATTGGTTAACAAATTTTTCGAGCGAATTGCTTCAGACTTTTATTTCTCCTACTCTTGGAGCTATAAACTTAACTAATGTGACTTCTGGTATAGTTATAGTTGTAGAACATATTTGTTCAACTTACAGACATTGTTTAGCAACACGGTTCCTTTTGTGACAGTTGAAGCATTCCCGCCTTTCTCGTAGTGCCATGATCAGTCAATTGCATGCTTAATATTATTTTCCTTGTGAATTTCAATCTGTTTCTTCTTTAGAACATTCTCTAGCCTATTGACTTTCTTTATCAAACAAGGAGTATGGTGTTAGCAATTGCTATTTACTACTTTCTTGGTGAAGGTAGTTAGGGTTAAGTGTTGTTTCTTTAATTCCTTAAGTGAAATTTCCTATGCGGCATGACAGAGTTTGAAGGGAATCATCACTCGAAGATAACAAGTTGTTTTCAAAGGAAAACAGACTAGGACAAAGAACTAATTTCAAGTTCACGACTCTAGTTTATTTCACATGTAAATTCGTGAAGGAGGATTTTTGCAAGGATGCAAAACAAAGAAAGTACTAGAATGTTTGTAATAGAAAGGATGTCTACCAGATTTGTTGAATTGCATGAGGAAGGGATTGGTGCAAATAGCCGAAAGGCATTTACAGAGGCAATCAAACTTAGGGTTGCATGCGTGTAGGAAAAGGAAAATACAAATCTTTTAAATCTTCAAAAGTTTTATTTTAAGGTACTTACATTTCACAATAAAGTTCCTAATTTAATAGATAAATTTAAAGTTAATATGTATTTGCAATAGTCCTAAGAGAATAAGTTACAAATTTTTATGAAATAGAAGATTATAAATTTAGTAAGATCAAATTTATAACGTTTGTTAAGGATTTTAAAGCTAAACGAATATTTAACCTAAATCCTTTTCCTTGGATAGCCAATAACCAAATTTTGATATAAATTGAGGTCTATTAAACTTAAGTTTATTTTTAACTTTGCAAAATGAATTTTACTTTTGATTTTTGATTAATTTAAATAATACTAAGTTATTTTCCAATTATTTAAAATTTTAAGATTTAATAACTTATTCCAAATTTTTTATGCTATATTTGTAGGAATTTTAAATTTGGCAAATTTAGTTTATTGCAATAATTAAAATTTAGTTTAATTTTGGAAAACCATTTAAATTTAGAAGTTTAAGTTCCTTAAGCATATTTAATAATTATTCTTTTTTAAAATTGGTCTTGATTATTTTTACTTTTAATTTGTTGCCATAAATTTATAAATATTTCAAAATTTTAAAATTATTATATCATAAATTTATTTATACAATTCCAATCAAAAAAATTATTATATTTGATTTAAAAATAATTTATCTCATAAATAATTTTTATCCTTAATTAAGTAATATGTATTTTAATTGAAATTTTAATGAATTTAAAAATTCTTTGTTGAAATTAAAATATCCCAATTATTACCTTTTAATTTAGCCTTGTCAAAAAAAAGCAATAAGTAAGGGTTTATTCCATGATCCATACATGAACATCTGCCATCTTGGATGGAAATTGGGAAAAAAATGAAGAGCCGGATGGCCTATGAAGGGGAGTTGAATGGGGTAGCAAGGAAGGTCCTGGTCCGACGACCGAAGGTCCGCCCAAGGCGGAGAGAGGACAGGCAAGGATTGTGGGAGCCATTGTGAGGGCCGATAAAGGGAGCTTGTAGAGAATTGGAAGGTTTCCAACCATCCGGCATAGTGCAACCTGGAGATGGTTTCTGGGTTAAGGGAGGGGGGTTGGAAGAGGGGTTGGGTCCAGGCCCAGAATGTTTGACCTTCCAAGATTTCAGGAAGTCTCCCAAGGGAAACCGAAGTTTAAGGCGAATGGGAGAAGCTGGAGGGTGATTGTTGGAAAGCCTTCATTAGCCAACGAGGTAGCTTGCCAAGTTAGGCCCAATAAATTGTTACTTAATTTGATTTTTTTTAAGTTCAGTTTTCAAGTTCAAAAAATGAATTTTAAATTTATTGAAAATGGTTTTTTTTATTAAATAGCCTTAATGGATTTGAAAGCTTTCTATTTCTCACATTTCTTTTCATTTTCAAGGAAGACAAGAAGAAGGTGTTGGCCTAGGGCTTATTTTCCTTTAATTCTTCATTAATTTGGGGATGCTTGACACCTCGGAATAATTATGTTGAGGGAAAAAATTTCAAAAATCCACTCTAATTGGATTCCTATTAAATTTCTTCAAAGTTTCAGGAATTTGATTTATGAATTTCTGGCATTGGCTTCCAGCTCTTCCATAATTTTGGTATTCTTTTTTACCCTTGGATTTTTAAGTCGTACATTTCCATTTAGGATTTGAAGGTGAGTGCATAATTTCTAATTTTATTTTTATTTCACTGTATCTATGGAAATTTGTTTGGAATGAACAGATTTCATAATCCGGATAGGAAGATATTTGAAATTTTTCTTCATCATTGGATAATTGGGTTTAATTACTGAATTAATGAGGGCAAGGAGAAAGGAATGTCTTACGAGAGTTTGGAGTTTAAATGGATTCCTTTCAATGATGCTTTAAGTTAATATTTAGGAATTCGAGTTTAGTTTTTAAAGAAGGAAAGTTTGAACCATGTGTAAAGGGATTTATCAATTTCATTGATATAATTAATTAGAAAGGAAGATAGACCTATTGGTTAAATAATAGAGAAATTCAATTTATTTGAATGGAATAATTTGTATGATAATTATCTTATTTAAATACATATGTTATATCAAATAAAGATTTGAATGAAATTCCGATTTGGAAAATTAAGGTTCTGAAAATTTGGGCATTCTATGATATTTTATTCGCCTGACATTTCATTTAAAATTATCTTTTTCATTTTGGATTAATATTTCTAAATAACAAGGATTTCATTTAACCAAAAGGGGTTAATTATAAACTGTTGTGGAATATAAAGGGTTGCTATAAAATTAATAATTATATTTGATCCTGAGTTCATTTATTAATTTCATGAGGATGTGAAATAATTAACCAAGGATTGATTGGATATTATTCAAACTTAAGAAATTTGGTTGAATGATTTTTATTAAGATTAATTGAGGGAAATCAAATTGGGACTAAGGAAACGGTTGAATACTGATCCTTGTTGGGTTATAAATAGTTTATTTTTAAGGCAAGTTGAATGAAATTTTGAATGGAAATTTTGTTGTGAAATAAAAAGAATTGTTTGTTCAAAGGATTTTGTTTGGGAACCTCTATACAATTTTAATTTAGCTTTATTTCATTGAGATAACTTTAGTTTTTGTTGAAATTTTGAATGATTAGATTTTTCTTTTGCCCTGTTTAAATTACATCTGGGAGATAAATGATATTTTCTTTTGATTTATGTGAATTTTAAAATATTTTATTTTAAAACAAATTTTTGTATATTTTTTTAGTTAGGTTAATGGTAAATTCCAATATTTCCATTTGAGATTTAAATAATCCTTGATTGTAAAGTTTATTTAAAAATTTAATTCGAATTTTAAGCACCGACTTAGTGCATCAGATTGTTTGGTGGTTATCGCAAGGATCTTCAAAAGTCTGAATGTTTGTTTGAAGATTCTACCTTCGTTTAAAAGGTTAGGTAATTTGGGCATATCATTTCGAAATATTGGTTTAAGGTTTTAATTAGTATCTTTAGGAAATTGGAATATAGAAGATCAATTTAGAAATACATATGTCTTCACTGTTTTTAGGAACTTGATGCTATTTGCCATATCATTTTGTGAGCTGTTATGCTATTATTTTGCTAATGGCCATAACAAGATTAATTAAAGATTATGAAGCAAACAATTTAAATTGAGTTGAACATCAGATGATTTCACATATTTGAGTTTATTACGATTCCAGAGACAACAAGAACTTATTTTATAGTTATAAAAGTTATATCTTTCCATATGTGCCATAATGACCATAATAGTGTGTTTATCCCATTTTAAGTTTAAATGATGGTTCTGTGATTCAAGAATTGAATATTTTCATATATTTAACCACATTCTGATCCTAGCATCACATTAAAATTTATCTCACCATTTCATTACTTATTATGCACAAATGCTCATTAAAAACCATATTAGCATTATAATCAAAGTTTAATATAAATAATTATTCTCGAGATCATAAATTAAATATTTTTACATACTTATATTCTTTGTGAGTTTATGTGAATAATAAAATTTATCTCATTGAATTTTAATTAAGATTGCACAAGATATACAAGAATGAATTCATTTCAGAGTTGGAAATGTATTAGAAATGAAAATACGCTTCGAAGCAATGAAAACATATACATTCGAGCTTCTTCTACCTCGAACTCAGGACTTGTTGTCAAATGGTATGCAGAAAGGAAAAACAGGGCAAGGCTAGGGTTTGGCGAAGGGTCATCCGCGATGGTCCGTGAGTCGTAGGGCATGGAGAGCATCTGCTTTCATGAGGTGCTTCGGACTGGAACCGATTCGCCGGGGAGAGGACAGAGCGAGTCAGAGCCGAGGAGAGGCTTGGCTGTGATGGCGACTCGTTGGGGACGGCGAGGGCAGCCCGCTTGAATGGGTGGCGGCTTGAGCATCCACGGGCCACCAGGAGTCCGTTTTGGTACTTCTTCTGACCGGAGAGTGGCTGAGAGTCTCCGCCCAGCCACGTGAGCCGAGAAGGAGGCGCCTGGCAATGCACGATTTCGCATGGGGAGACCGAAATTGTTGAGGGCTTCGATCGGCCAGGCATGGGGATGCTTAGGCTCAGAGGAATTGGAAGGAGGATCCTACATCGCCGCATTTTCGCCACACCGAGATGCAGAGCTTCGGCTCATGGCGGGATTTGGGGGAGGTTCTTGCGCCTGGCTTGTGAAGACGAGAAGGGAAGTGAGGGGAATGGGAGAGGAGTGCCTTGCGGTGTGGTTGTAGCCAAGAATTTGCAGCGAGGAAGTGGAATTCGGTCAGAGCTTCGAAAGTTTCACCCAGTGGAAGGAAGGCCGGAGAGTTCTCGGTGGAGCCAGCGGTCTTTGGGGAGAAGGGCTGGCTGCAGTAGGGTGCATTGTCGAGGATCAAGTTCCTTCATTGAGCCAACGAACTGAGTAGCAACCAATTGGCCCACACGGCAATGACTGATCCTGATTTGCGTTTTAAATTTTGATTTTCCTTTGAGATCAATTGAATTCTATTATTTTTCAAACTTTGTTTTTCAAAAGGATTTAATCTCAGGATGCTTCTATAAAACTTTCATGCCAAAATATGGTTCCATCATTTTATGTAAATTCTCGCAATACATTATTTCGATTTAAAAGTTATCTTTTCCTTTTATCTCCTCATTTCTTTATGCATAACATTTCAATTGCTGGCTAAAATGATTCAATTGAATGATCAGGGTTGTCATGGCAATTTTTCTAAATTTTTACTTTTTACATTTTTGCCTTTTTCCTCTTTTTCATTCTTTAATTCTATTTGTTGAATTTTTCATGCAATGCAAAACTCCAGGGAAATTCAATTAAAAACCAATGATGGCAAGGAAACTCAGAAATAAATATTTTCAAATTTAAAATATTCATTTTCACTTTTATTAAATTTTTTTGGGATGTTACAGTAATTGACACAGTACACATCAAACAACACTAATTCATCAATTCAATCACTCAATTCACATAATCAGTAATTCATCCATTCATTCATCTTTGCCGAATTGGCTAGTAATTCATCCATTCATATATATATATGCTCAATGTTCATTAATTAAACAGCAACATATAGCTCCAATTCAATAGCACTGTCCAAAAGCTCAAAGTTCTGATCAACTAACCAAACTAGGGTCAATGTCTTCCACACTAACATATCAAGTTCTCTTACAAAAGTTAACCCTACTATAATTAGTCTTCCACACACATCAGATTACATGTATACAAAATGATCACTTATCATATATCCAATTGGTCATTCTAAACCAAAGCACACTATTGATTAGTTGTCTTCCACAAACTATAGGTTAGGAACCGCGATGTCATAATCATGGCGTGAACACTGAACGTCCTAGGTCCTTCCAGTTTTGCCTGCAAAAAGAATATTTTAGTAGTTAGAAATTACCCTTGTGAAGGAACCATGAACTGAGAGGGGCCGGGGGGAGCAAACAGAACTTTAGCAAGCTAGCATGCACAACCATCAAATGGGAGTCTATCTCTACTAGCATCCATATATGCTTACGTATATGCTTACCATCAAACAGAACTTTTGCATGGATTTCTACTAGCATCCATATATGCTTACGGGAGTCTATATCTCTGACACACGTTAGTAGCACATACTACAATAATTGCATCCTCTTCCTGTCCACATTTGTGTAGTATACTTTTGCCAATTAATCTATATATATATCTTCAACACACACACACACAGAAACACCATGCAATTAGTTACTGATCATGTATTGGCACACAAACACACACAGAAACACCATGCAATCTGGCACACAAACAACACACAACCAGAGGGCAGAAAGACAACAACGACAGAGATGGGCAGCCTGGCTCGACCTTGTATTGTTAATGGTGTTAAGAACGACTACAATGGTGAGTGAGGAGTTAAGCTGGTTAGGTGGGAGGCAATGTATTAACGTCAATGGGGGTAAGAGAGTAAAAAATATTCTTACCGTGGTATCTGTTTTCCTATCTAGAACGACAAGTATTGCTGACCAGAGGGAGTAGTTAGGAAGGTTATGATTTAACTTTGGTCTTTTTGTTAGGAGACCCCTTTATATTAGAAGGCTTACTGTAATAGTTGGAGGCAAGCAATGAATAATAAAACAAGTCTCTAGTCTCCCTCCTTTCAAAAGTCAGGCCTTAGAGCCTCTCTACCATGTCAGCGAATAGCCCTGCCAGTGGCTAGATGAGTGCGAGCACCCTAATCTCAGTTAAATGAACCACAGCACAACGTTGTGTACCAGAGCATGAAAATTGAAACATCTCAGTAATGAGTTGTTTTTCTCTCTTTTTCAAGAGGACAAGGGGGAGCCAGCAACAAAACGACCCATGTGATGAAGGTAAGATCTCTTATGATTACAGTTTCATGGAATATAACAAGATACAGATATAGTGAGCTGGTTAGGGCGACATCAAAATTTGACCAATCCAATAAGATTGGTGAGGGAGGTTATGGACCTGTATACAAGGTAATAGAATAATCTTTATGCATTGGATACTGGACTGGAACAAAAGGCATGTGTTTGAAATTTGCCAACTTACCATTTCAGGGAACGCTCAAGGATGGAACAGCTGTTGCTGTAAAGGTGTTGTCTTTGCAGTCTACACAAGGTGTGAACGAGTTTCTTAATGAACTCCTTGCAATCTCTGGCGTTTCACATGAGAATCTTGTCAAACTTCATGGTTGCTTGTGTGGAAGGAAGCCACAGGATCCTTGTCTGTAATAATTCGACACGGATAAGAAATGCGTACAGAAAGAAATGGAGAACGGGGTTGGCCCTGCGATGGATTGGATACCTTCGGACGATTCTTGGCTGGTTGAGTTCGCTGGGGCGGATGTGGGAGCCGTGCGAGGGGGCGACGGCGAGGGGGCGGGAGGCAGCTCGTCTGGGCGGCGGCGGCGGCGGGAGGCAACGCGTGGGGGCTGCGGCAGGGGCGTGGGGGCGGCGGCGGGGCTGTGGGGGCGCGCCGGAGCAGCACGTGGGGGGCGGCGGCGGGGCGTGGGGGCGCGCGGGAGGCAGCGTGTGGGGGGCGGCCGGTGGGATTTGGGGAAGGCGGGGGCGGCGTGGGGGAAGGCGGCGGCGGGGGCGTGGGGGCGCTCGATTGGGAGGCAGCTCGTGGGGTGGCGGCCGGTGGGATCTAGCTGGGGATTTGGGGGAAGGCGGGGGTGCCGGGGGGGGTAAAGGCGGGGTTATGGGGAATTTGGGGGGAAAAAAGGAGGTAAAACCTAGCTAGCAGCATTTTATCTCCCGCGCCGCCGAATTTTATCGCGCTTCATATTTGCCGACACATAATCAGTCATAACATGTTTACCGACAGACCGTTTGACCCTAAAACATGATCTTTACGACACATAATTAGTCCTTAATACATATATAATCGCCGACAGACAATCGGACCCTGAAAGATGTATTACCGACAGATAGTCTGTTGCTTCAATTTGCCGACAGATAGTTTGTTGGTGGTCACATATTATTCCCGACAATCATCTGACGGTAATATTGTGTCATGGTGTAGTGTGGTATGATATTAATTAACAGCTTGATTTGGTTCTGCCAAAGTTTTTTATGCGGAACAAAAGTTCACTTGCAGACATCATTGGAATTGCAACTTACATAGGATAGATCGATGAAACACAAACAAGTCGTGGGATTAGCAAAATTCTTGATATTATGCTGCTGATTGAGTAAGTTCGAAAAAAAATAATCTGTACAAGTTTTGGGTGCAAAATATTTTAAACCCTTGGCATATGCAGTGATGAAAGAGTTAATATGAGATTCTGGGGTGAGAAGGTTAAATTAATTGACGAAGATTCCTCGGGACATGTTGTTATATTAACATCCACAACCATAAGAAAATAGACCTCCTTTTCCAGATTTTGATTGGCTCCCCATCACGCTTACGCTTTTTTGTTACCTTCTTTCTAAATGGATCCTTCCCATAAATTCCTTGCATGCCTTACATGCGCTCTAGAATTTCTTCCCCAAATAGTGGAATAGGTCTTGTCAAGCTTCAGTAACACCATCAAATGAATCGGCGTCATACCTAAATGGGTGCTTTGCATGTAGGAACCTCTGATTGCCCCATGTAGCAAGTCTTGCCACCATTTTTCAACCAAGAGAACATGTAAAAGAATGACACTCAAGGCATGCTCCTTCACCGTGAGGTAGAACATCCGACCACATATCCAAGACCGGATAATCGAAATGGTGCATAATATGGCAAAGACGTAATTGAAAGTACTCACCCTTGGAAGCATCCCACGTTCTAACACCGTGAACAAACATATCTAACATGTCATCAACTAGCGGCTCCGCAAAGACATCCATATCACTACCAGGAGCATATCGACTCGGGATTATCAAAGAAACAATGAAATTTGGTTGCTTCATACACATCCATGGAGGGAAGTTGTATGGAATTAGAATAAAAGGCCAAATACTATAAGAGATATTCATGGATCCGAAAGGATTAAAACCATCGTAGCTAATGCAAATCTAAGATTGCGACTATCGAAAGCAAAATCTGGATATTTGTGGTCAAAATCTTTCCAAAGAGGAGAATCTGCTGGATGCCTAAGCAAACCATCTTTTGTGCGCTCTTCGTCATGCCATCTTGTTAGAGCAGCTGTTCTTGAGCACATAAACAACCTCTGGAACCTTCTCTTTATTGGAAAATAACGAAGAACCTTATTAGGTACCTTGTGTATGCGTTTCCCATCTAAACTCTTCTTTTCTGATTTCCATCGAGAAGTTTTACACTTTGGACAACAATCAGCACTGGCATTATCCTTCCAATAAAGGATGCAATCATTTACACATGCATGAATACTGACATATCCAAGTCCTAAGCATTTGACTGTTTTCTTAGCTTCATTGTAGTTCTTAGGTAGTGCTGACCCTTTAGGGAAAGCTTCATTTAGTAGTTCTAGAAGTAGGTCAAAACTCTTATCAGACCATTCCCCAAGTAATTTGGTGTGAAGCAGTTTAACTATAAAACGTAACTTTGAGAACTTTGTACACCCAGGGTATAGCTCTTGACCATAATCATTAGATAGCTTCCGAAGAGCATCCAAATCTTTGTTTGTTTGCTCTGAATCACCCTCATCCTCAAAATCCCCTCTATCATCTATTCCACATGCTATGTCACGAAGCAAATAAGAGATGTCATCATCCTCGCTTGGCTCCTCTACATCAGTAGCCTCATCATTGGCACCACAATTTTGTGAGGAGTTATCTTCTCCATGAAACACCCATATCTTGTACCCTTCTAGAAAACCCTCACATATCAAGTGTTCACGAACTTCACTTTTATCTCTCCATAATGAATTAACACAACATCTACAAGGGCATAGTATTTTGTTTCCCTCTTGATGAATTACTAAATGCATCTTGTAAAAATCTGTTCAAATTTCTTCCAAATATATATTATTTGTGCCTACATGGAATTTTTCAATAAGTATCGATTCGATTAAATAGGTATAAAATGTAGAACCAAAATAGTTTGAAGTCTTCTCGTTACCTAGGCTTATCCATCCATTGTTTATCCATTTAGCAACTCTGTGGTTTTTACTCACGAGGACAACAAAACCAAAACAACCAGGGGTGAGTGATAAATTTATAAATTTTTCATGGCAGCATGTCTCGGTTTCTCAATTCCTACTTATTTGAGTTACCAATTGTACTATCGATCGTGACAAAACTAGCACTTGAACACAAGAGCAACTAGCATCTAGAACTGATGTCAATCTATATTACAGAAACACACAAACAGTGGAGACAAGAAAACTAATGTCAACAGCAACATGCAACTAGAGCTACATAGAATTCTCTCCAAAGTTATGTAATTCTTGAGTGAAGCTAAACTACAGGATAACACATGAACTACAAAAACTTGCTCATTTTTTCTCTGTAGCAGCAAACATCCATGTATTTATGCAAACAAACAGCTATATCTGAAGAGTACCCATGCTTCTTTACTAGGGGTAGCAGCCAAGCACAAAGTAACAGTACTAGAGCTATAATATTATCTCGCTTTTGAAAGAAGCAAACATGCTAAGTTATCTCGATTGAATATGCACCAATTAACAGATTGCAAAATGCCAAAATTGTGAGACCCAAAACTTTTTTACTTATTTATATAATTAAATGTTTCGATTACTTATTTCAGTTCATTTCTATATCTACCTTTAGTTTCTATTTAACCTCCCTCCTCAGATTTTCAGTTCGAGATCTGTCCTCACTCCTCACTTTGTGAATTCAAGTGTTCTCACTCCATTTTGCTAGTCATAAGTTACCAGTGAGAGGATTAAGTTCTGAGCTCACACCAAAAACCCACAATTAACATATAACTATTCTTACGATTTAGTCAAACGCAACTTTAGTGTCTGCGTGTGGGTGTACATGCATCATTCCCTTTCTTCTCTTCTGCAAAGCACCTTGGGGTTCCACTAGCTAGAGGTTTTGATTCACTTGCACCTGGAAAATAGTATAATAAACACTTCAGAGGATAAACCCAAACAAATCGGGGATGGTAATCGATAAGCGTGTCAGTCCTTTTGCAAGATGATCCAACAAAAGTAGCTTATGAGCGAGAAGGATGGTCGCCAACTCTCGGTATCAAGTGTGCTTGGAGCGAGGTGCATAATTCACATAGTATAGTAGAACTGAACTATGGGAAACCAAACAAGCCACACTTCATATCACGCTGCTCACAATCTAAAACTACTACGAAAGTACAATAGCTTCACAGGAATCAAAGCCAAGGAATTTTACGGGAATATGTGGAATGAGATATAACAATGCATTAGCTTGGTGTTTGGTTAATAAATGATCGAGGAGCGTTTATCTTTCGAGTAATAAAAAGACCTAAAAATAATACCAGGTTGGGAATCTGCATTTTACACCAGCCTAAGGGAAGATAGAAGGAAAAAAATTAGCAGGAGCATAAAGGCTTACTTCATCACACTTCTTTGCTGCAGGCTTATATGGGCATGCTATACCAATAACTAGCAATGGGATCCCAGTCAGGGAAGGCTTGCTCAGAAGGTCATGGAGTTCGCTTTTAGAGGTTGGCAGGTTCTCTCGATCTGCTGCATCTACAACATACATGTATATTTACTGTGATTTAGACCAACAATAGCACCACAGATATACATTGGATGGTACAAAAAGATGCAATCCATTTCATAAAAATTTGATTCATGAGTTTTAACCTACAGTGGAAGTATCTTAATGAGGTTGCCAAGAATAAAGTTGATTCAGCTGTTAAACAGCAGCATACAAAGACATAGTATGAATGTAAAATTACATAAATAGGAACAGTTTGATACTATGCATTTTGCAATCCTCCAAAATGAAGGCAAATAACAGAAAGAGCAACCAAAATGCATGATGGTGAAGATGACTAGATGGGGAACATGTGTTTGACATATCAAATGATGGATTTGCAATTAACTATCTCATCTTTTCCAAATGTATTGTGCATTTTACTATTTTCTATTATGAATACTTGGCTTACTTTGCAATATTATTAAGTAGGCAATGAAATACAATGTAATTGTATTCGCTATTTTTCTTATTTTCTTGTTTGTAATTTTCTTTGTGCCTCCTCCGGGCAATGGATCTGTTTACTGGTGGAAGGAAAACAAAATTTCTATTATCTCATGATATGTAGTGAGTGGCCAATTCTAGAAGTTGTGCAGAAAGACCAGTGTCTGGTCTCTATGGTTGAGCGCAATTGCTTGTATTGAATAAGCAAATAGAGCTTACATGAAAGAGCATATCTTCAATGGGACAACTATTCCCTACCAGGGAGCAGTTAAGGTTTCGATTAGGCTATTTGCTGCATATCATACCATGAACTGAATTCCAGAGGTTGTGCACAAAACAAAATGGTCATCCTTCTGAAAGACTTGCAACATCGGGATGATGGGAGTGTAAACATCATTATCATACACAATTTGAACACAGAGAAACTAAAAGTATACAGCAAAACAGCCATGCTAAGTGATCAAATCCTCAATGAAATGTGTATCATTATTTCATAATTCCCTAATTCCATATAACAATACATACTATACTGCAAACAGCAGAAGTCACTTATTTGTAGTGGTAATAACAAAAACATACAGTTGTTAATGCCCTTCACATAACAATCCCTACAATGCATTCTCCTAATCCAACCTCAAGCGCAAACAATTCATTGCTATATTTTTCAAGTATATGCTAATCTGCTCAACCAGCAAACTGTATTCATATATAACTATTACCACACACACACACACGAATTACCAGCATGGTGAATCAGCGGTGGAATGGGAAGAGGAAAGCAGGATTCCCACATATATCATAGTCTTTAGAGTAGTCTAGAACCCTAGTTCTGTACTGGTGCTTCGTATCCTTGAAAATCGAGTTTCGTGTTATCTCGTGGCTATTTTGAAGATTTCTTCCTTGGTTTGTCGGATTCAGTTAGGATCGACAATATCCTAAATACTGAACTTGCGGATGTTTAAAGCCGCTATAATTAAGAAGAGTGGCATACAAGCTGCAATTTCGCCATTGTTGCTATCCATCCCGTACTTCACATCAATCGAGTTAAAAAGCATGCATGAAACAATCCATTCCATTACCGATCGGAGCGGGAGGAGTGGGAGTTGGTCTTCGTCTCTGTCTCGCCACCGCGGCTGCTGGTGAAGTCGTCATTGGGATCTCGTCGCGCTTCTCGCTCCGTGATCTCCTCGGCGTGGGGGTTGGCTGACGCAGTGGGGAAAGCAGCATGATGAGGAGGAGGTAGAGGCGGAGAGGACGGGGAGGAGGAGGCGGCGGTGGAGAGGATGGGGAGGTGGAGGCGGCGACGGAGAGGGCGAGGAGGAGGCGGCGGAGAGGGCGGGGAGGAGGAGGCGGCGCGGAGAGGGTCGGGAGGTGGAGGCGGCGCCGGAGAGGAAGGTGAGGAAGAAGCCGATCGAGACAGTGAGGGACGGGCGGGGAGAGGGTGAGAGGGTGGTGAGGCGCTAGTCTTGGGCGGCAGCTGTGGGAACAGGACGAGAGCTAGGGTTTTGCTTTTGTCTGTGAAAATGTGGCGCTGGCATTTGAATAATGGCATAACGCGTGTGGCATGCATGCCAAATTATTTTGGGCTTTTAGCGGGTGTAATATTAGCGACAGACAATCTGACTATATATATGTAATTACCGACACACAATGTGTTCCTGTATGTCTATAGCTTTACCGACAGACAAAATGTCACTGTTTAGAGGCATTAGCGACAGACTCTCTGCCACAGACTTTTACCGACATACCATTTGACTATGAAAGTCAAGTTTTACTGACAGATGTCTGTCTCTAAATCTAGGACGTGGTGTAGTGTTTGTTAGTTTTAATACTATATTTTAGAATTATTCTATTTAATTTTTAATTTTGAAATTGCATGCAGCTTAAGACTAAAAGATATAGATGAATGAGAAGTTTCCCATATAATTCACCTATGTCATGTACTTCTAACAAAGGTTGGTGCTTAGTCTTGAAGGACACGAATAAAGTGAAAAATAGAAAATCACATATTAATTAGAATTTTTTTTGCTGATCCATCACTAATCGGCCCTCCAGGTACAATGGCTTGCTTACATTTTTTGAAGGTAACAGCTTCGATTAAGATCAAACATTAGTTTTATATGAATGGTAGAAAATAGACTACATAACATGTTTGAAGTCATATGTTTCAGGTAACAAATGAAATTTGGAATTTAAAATTACTATTGTCAACATGAGAATTTAGAAGAAAAAAAAGAATTTTCAAAGTTTCAAATGTTCAAAACTTATGTGTAAATTTTCAATACCAAGGCATTCTCATCCACATTTAAATAAATTTAGAGTTTAAAAACCAAAATTATTAGCACCAAAAATCATTGTTCAAAACATATCGCACGGGTTGACGACTAGTATTCGGAAATGTAATCGCTTGCAAGTGCATCGCCAGTTCACGGCTCCCGTCTCGATCACCCTCCTCTGCTCTGATCCTTTGCCCATGCACTCGCGAGTTGCAGTGGCGCGTCGTGACCGACTCCTCTGCCAAGTTGTCACGGACTTGGGCCTTGGAGCTGGGCTACTGGACTGGGCTCACTCGCGGCCCACTTGGCTAGGAGCAAGGGGCAGTACAAAAGCTACGGAGCAGAAGAGAAGAAGGGCATCGAAGAACCGATTCCTCAGCTCTCCTCTTCCCATGGCTAATCCTCCCCAAATTCTCGTGCTCTGATTTCCCAGTCCCCTGCTCTTTCCTCGTCTATTGCTTCTTCCTAGTCTCTGTCTCCACTTCTTCCCAGTTGGTATCTCAAATACTTGTATACATCCAGTGTTGAATCGGAAATATTTCTACTGTGCTTGTTGTTGATTCGTGATAATCAAGTGGGTTCGTGACATTTGGTATCAGAGCCTGTTCATCTTCATCACCGCCGCAGTGCATCTTGGCTCGGTGAAGCGACAACCGGTGGTCGGCGGCTGGCGGCCAACGGATGACGGCGCAACCAATCGGAAGGACGGCTCATCTTCACCGACGCCGAGCCTCCCACCCCACTCTACTCGTGCTCAAGAGGCGATGGCGAATACTCCCATTGGCGCAATAGTGTCCGGTTCTATCAGTGCATACCAGGTGCTTGAGGAAATGTCAGGCCACCAGGAGGCAAACACCAGCCATATTCTTCATGTCACGGTGAGCCATGTGCTCTATCCAATGACCGAGGAGGTGTTTCACCAGGTCTTTGACACATTTGGCGCTGAAAAGGTGTACGTGCTTGGGAGGACAAGTAGCGTGGAGGTGCTCATCCTGTTCCGGTCATGCCATGATGCGACGCGAGCTCGAGAGGCCCTTCATGGCCGTTGCATCTACGACAATTGCTGCTGGTTGGATATCAGGCACGAGAGGTCACTTCGGACAATGGGAGCTGGGAGGAAGATCAAAACCTACAATCCTTCAACACCAACACAACACCGAACCAATACACGGTGGTCTGGAAACCAATCTGTGCCAGCACGTAATCTCCCGGAAGAGAAGCTAGGAGGAGTGATTTTTGGTTGCACGCACAAGACGATCGATGAGTGCCTCTCTAAACAGCTATTCGGTTTGCCTCCAGGCCATTGGCCGTATGTGAAGAATGTTAAACCTGGCTTGCCTCTGTTCCTGTTCAATTATAGTGACAGAAAAATACACGGCATTTTCGAGGTTACAACTTCTGGCCCGCTTGCTGTTGACCAATTTGCTTGGAGTGGCGATGGTAGAACAACAACAGAATTTCCTGCATAGGTCCGTTTCTCTACCAAGGCTCAGTGCCTTCCACTTCTAGAGAACAAATACAAAAGTGCGATCAGTGTCAATTATTGTAGTTTTACGCACTTCTACTTTGAGCTAGACCATGCACAAACAAGAGCTTTAATTTTCTTGTTTATACCTGCTCCTGTCCGTGCTGTTCCAAACAAACGGAATTGTTCTGGTCCTGCTGCTCCTGTTAGTGCCGTTCCAAACAAATGGAGTCTTTCTGAATATCTGCTATCTCCAACAAGAAAAGCACAGCTTGTTCCTGGTCAAGTGATGATTGAACCCACCACTTCGAAGGATGTCAATCAGTTTGGTATTTCATCACATTCACCTGACATTGTTCCTGACAACTTGGCTGATTTAGATGCCGACGATTATGCTAGTGCAAGTAGAACATCAAAGAGCAACCTTGATGACGAGGCTTCTGACTGGGATGATTGGGATGATGGTGCGACCAAGGAAGGAATAGAATATGTGAATGATGACCATCCACATATCAATCCAGTGCATGAAGAACAGCATGGAACAATGGTTGTTGGGCAAAAATTGCAAGGGTTGTCTGTTTTACAACAGGAGAAGGCCCAATCCTCTGAGGATGCTGTTGATCTCAATTCAGATAAAAGCATACCGCAAGAAGCACAACTCGGTGCTGCATTTCCCAGAGGTTCATCTATTGCTGTCTTGGAGGGTGGTGCAACTATGAAAGAAAACCCATCCTTTGAGCAATGTCATGGAAATGCTGAGGTGTTCCAAATCATTAATGAATTATCCAAGAAGACCAAAGCGTTGGAGAAGAGCCAGATTGAGAAAGGCCAAGAAATACTATTACTGAGGGAATTAGTAAAGAACACAGAAAGAAGAGTTCAGCAACTTGAATACCAGTTTGAGAAATTACAATTGGAGTACAACTCTTTGGCAACACTCTTAGGTAGAACACTAGATAAGGTGGAAGTGCCATCAGTATTCCTAATAGGTGGCCATGATGGCATTACCTGGTTGTCATCCCTCAATTCCTTTTGCCCTACAACAGACAGATTCGAGCCTTTAAGGTCAATGAGCTTAGCCCGGAGATCTGCAGCTGTTGCTGCATTGAAGGATAATGTCTTTGTTTTTGGTGGTGGGAATGGCAGTTCATGGTATAGCACAGTGGAATGCTATAACACAAAGTGTAACGAGTGGATGGTATGCCCCCGTTTGAACCATCGAAAAGGAAGTCTTGCTGGAGCAAGTCCTAATGGCAAAATATGTGCTATTGGTGGAGGCGAAGGAACTGAAACTTATTCAGAAGTTGAGATGTTTGATCCTTTCCTTGGGAAGTGGATATATAGTCCGTCTATGCTGTACTCTCGGTTTGCTCTTGCTGCGGCAGAATTGAGTGGTCATCTATGTAGCTAGTGGATATTGGTTATATCGTCAGAAGCGGCTTGGAGCTTCATATACATTGTTGACAAATGTGTTGATCAAGTGGGGAGCAGAAGTCGGTACTTGCAGTTCCTATGGGACCCTGGTGGTGACAACAGGTACAGTCTAAGGTTTGCTATCATCGGCTTGGGGACAAGCCGAAATTCAAGGAGGGAGGAATGTCACGGACTTGGGCCTTAGAGTGGGCTCTTGGATGGGCTCACTCATGGCCCACTCGACCGGGAGCAAGGGCAATACAAAAGCCGGAGCAGAGAAGAAGAAGGGCATCGAAGAACCGAATCCTCAGCTCTCCTCTTCCCATGGCTAATCCTCCCCAAATTCTCGTGCTCGATTTCCCGGTCCCTGCTCTTTCCTCGTCTATTGCTTCTTCCTAGTCTCTGTCTCCACTTCTTCCCGTTGGTATCTCAAATACTTGTATACATCGGTGTTGAATCGGAAATATTTCTCTTGTGCTTGTTGTTGATCCGTGATAATCAAGTGGGTTCGTGACACAAGTGCTTGAACGTGATCGGTGATCTTGTGCTCGCCTATTCACTACAAGATAACATGGATTTCCCGGCGTTTATTTTACCCGGCGTTTAATCTAAACGCCCTAATAAAACTAAAGCCGCGTTTTTATCATTCAAGGCATTTAATTCCCGGTGTTTATAAACGGTTAGAAATACTACGGCGCTTATAAACGCCGAATTCGCTCTATACCGGCGTTTATAAGCCGGTTAAATCTTCACGGCGCTTATAAACGCCGGGAATTCCTCTATATACGGCGTTTATAAACGCCGGTTCTGATCTTCACGGTGCTTATAAGCGCCAGGAATTTCCTCTATACCGGCGTTTATAAGCGCCGGTTAAATCTTCCGGCGCTTATAAACGCCAGTATAGAGTCAAATTCCCGTGTTTATAAGCGTAGTGGTAGACTCTACCGGCGTTTATAAATGTGAATACCACACCGGGGAATTTGAAAGAATTGAAATTAAATAATATTATATTTGAAATAATTGAAACTAATATTCCATTTGCAATAATTTCTGTCCAAATATTTCATTTTCGATGATATTTTGTCTAAAATTTCAAATTTTGTCCGAAAATTCAATTTTCGTTGATATTTTGTTTGAAAATTCAAATTTTTTCGACCATCTGATTTTGTGACACTTATCAATTTCAGATGCTACTTTTCGTTATCTTTCCAATGAGCCAAAGAACGCCCCGATTGGAGGTACGAGTCAAAAGTTATGTCTATTTTAAGAAATATGCTCGGATTTCGTATTTGCAAACTAGAATTGGTGCCCAAAAGAATATAATTGGAGATCTTATCGTATGATGATTTTGCTAATTACCTCAATAGTTTGCTAATTTGAAATAATTGAAAATCGGTGTTCGGGTGTTTAACAGGGTTAAGGGGAGGAGGGACGCATTATATATCAGATGTGATCATACCACCACTAAAGTACTAGATCTTATAAAAACTCTGAAGTTAAGCGTGCTTGGACAAGAGTAGTGATAAGATGAGTGACCTCCTGGGAAGTCATTGTGCACCTGTGATTTTAAATGCCACGAATAGAGGGATCCCCGGCGCTTATAAGCGTCATGCTAGATAAAACCCCGGCGCTTGTAAACGCCATAAATAGAGAGAACCCCGACACTTATAAACGCCGGGTTAGAGTCTTCCACGGCACTTATAAACACCGTGGATAATTAAGCGCCGCCAATTACTTTTCCTGACGCTATGTAAACGCTATCTAAAATCTTTTTAAGGCATTTATAAGGTTTTAAAGGTATTTATAGACGTCATCGAAAACCCGACATGTTGTAGTGATTCTCACCTTCTTTCTCCTCCCATCATTGACGAAGCGCTCATGTAGCCTCCCCTTTCGCATCGCTTATTGAATGCATTCATCTCTCCACGTCGATGGGGTGTGTCAGTCGACGAGGCAAGGAGGTGGCACAGTGGAGGCGGCATGGACCGAAGTGCACGCGCGGTTGCGTTGTCAAGCCAGCTTCGCAGCGGCCTCCGTGGTGTGGGCCGGCGAGCGCGACGGGTGAGGTGTGGGCCTGCGAGCACGACCGACGAGGAAGAGGCAGATATGGCTAGAGCCCGTGTCATCGTTTTCAAGATCCGGTCGTCTTCCGCCAAGTCGAACACGCCACTGCCATGAATCAGACATATACAAGCGGTTCGAAACCACTTTCAGAAGCGGTTTTAGAACTGCTTGTAAGCAACCGTGAGTAATATCCGTCGGATATCAAGCGTTCCCGAACCGCTTCGGTTGGACCTTTCTGGCGGTTGGTGTTACCAACCGCTTATGTAAAAAACTCTCAAAGCGGTTGGTATTACGAACCGCTTGTGGAGAGGCCGACAACCTGACGTTTTGATTATATTCAATATAGAATATGTTTTGAGAGGGTTTTGATATAGATTTTGACAATTAAAATAAATAGATCTACAGGAGTTTTTTTGACATAATAATTAAATATATATTATTCATGCGTACTCATTCAGATAATTACATGTTCATTTACAGAAAAATACGAACTTAATAGACTAAAAAATGAACAAGTTGATGAACACATAAAATAATAAGCCACTTTTTACAAGTTTCAAAGAATAAAAGGGGAATCTTGAGCTCATTTCTTGCGTGAGTCGCTCTTTGTGCCATTGGTCGATGATGATGTCAGTTCACTTGTCCTTATTTCAGGACAAGGTCTCCAACCATTTGCGTGGAACTCGTCTTTGGTGGATACAATCTCGTCGACAATAAAGCCGATGAGTTGTTCTTGGATTGTTGCAACCCGGTGCAGCGGGATCACGCCTTGCACATCGATGTTGGGCTGACAAAGCGGGAAGTAAATTAATAAATCTCTGGACATGTAATTAAAGTGTAAGTACTAAGAAATTGACATGTTCAATACACTACCTCGGGGTTAACCCTTTTACACGAAGCGAGGACAAAAGTGTAAATGGGGTGCTATGCATGTGTAGATCCGACCTATGGTAGGCTGGACTTTGAGCTAATTTGGGCTAGGGTGTTACATGAATGCACCGTGGGTGCCGCAATTCTATGCCTGATTTGATGGTTACTTAAATTGGCAGGTGTCGGCGTATTCCACCAGACAGGCCCGTGATCTACAGACCGGGTTTTGTTCGGTAGGAGGGCGTCTTCGTGGCTGGCTAATCGAGGGGGCGAAAACCCTAGAGGACTCCCGCGCGGAGGATTTCGGCGCCTACGAACTAGGAAGAACAAGTGATTTTTTACCCAGGTTCGGGCCCCCTTGTGAGAAGGGTAATAACCTTACGTCCTGCTAAATTTCTTATGGGGTGTATCAAACCAGTACAGAGTTCTCGAGTTACAAGCGCATCCGCTAGCTTTCTCTAGTATTGCTTGGCCGACTGATCTAGGATCCGATCCCCCTTCCCCACGCACCCGAGGGCCCTTATATAGGCCAGGCTAACGGGGTAGGTACAAGGAGGGTCATCATGCTGATCTAAATACATTTAATGCTTCCTCTCGTGTTGTCCCGTTCCTCCAGCCTCATTAAATGCCTACGCGTGCCCTTGCCCGGTCCGCCGGATGGGACCCCCTTGTGACAGGTAGGTGAGAGGCGTCAGAGGAATGGGCTTGTTGCAGAAACCCTTGCTCTCGATAAGTGCGCTCTGGCGAACTCGCCGTTCGACACGGTCTGTGGCGGAAGGAGCCTTGGAGGCGGCACCGTCGCGCCACCTTGTTTTGCGGGGCGGCGGGGCGTCGCCATGGCGCTCGCCACCCGCCACGCGATCGGGCGCGGGAGGCGGCGGCGTGCTCGCCCACTGCTCGCCGGGCGCCACGCGAACCGGCGCTGGCCGTGAGCGTGATCACCCTCCCGTCGCCAGCGACCACGTGGGCTGGCGCGGCCAGCGGCGTGCTTCGCCACTGCTCGCCGGGCGCCACGTGGACCGATGTTCGGCCGCGGGCCGTGATCGCCGCCCGATGGCCCGGCCGCCACGTGGTGGCGCCGCGGCGGCGGCGTCTTCGCCACACGCTTTCGCCGGCGCCCGTGGACCGACGCTGGCGGCGGGCGTGATCGCCGCCGATGGCCCGGCCACACGTGGACCGTGACTTTATGCGGTGGAGAGGTACCCTAGCGTATATCTGACAAGATAGCTGAACTGCCCTAGAGCTTGAGCCTATGACTCCTTTTAGAACCTTCACTTAATGCACTTCAATGCTTGGTGCGCTCTTGGCGGTGGCCACCACTCATGAGGATCTGACCGCGTCGGTCCTCAGCGTATCTGCGGTTTTCCTTGGGACCAAGCGGCGCATAATTTTGTCCTTCGTGAGCAAATCGATGGGGAATGCATATATAGATGCATCTGCATTGGCGGTTCATATACGCTTTCTTGCGCACTTTGCTTTCTTGTTCCTTCGCCTCTTTTCCCAAAGCTCTTTGTCTTCTTGAGCCACCATGGTGAACTCCATTCCGGCCTTTCTTGGCCTTGCTTGCCGTAGTAAGGCGAATGGGGATAATCATGGCGGAAGGCACCTTCGATACCGTCAGGGGACCTCCACGCTGTGTGCCTCTCCGAGCGAGATCGTCTTTGCACACAGGCCATGATGGCGGGCCTTCTTCCGCCCTTTTCTGAATTTTTCTCACCGTCCTCCATTTCTCTGAAATCCACCATCTTCATCTCACCCCAATTCTATCATCTTCCTCGCCATCTTCGCACACCTCTGTGAAATGTTCATGGGGTGATGCCGAACCTTCCCTCTTCGCCATTTCTTCATTCTGCGCCTGCTGCACAGCAGTAGTGGGGAGTTGCTATTTCGCCGGGACGGATGGCCTCCGCTACATTCCCTTCAAAAGACAGTCCAGCCCCGGAGGGCACGGCAGCGCGGCCGGTGTACATCGAGGATGACAATGAATCGGCATACAGGGGTGCCTCCGGACCGACGACGCCGAGAGGCCCGGAGCTCACGGTCGAAGGCAGCGAGCTCGCGCAATGGCGGCCCGCATCGGCGGGTTGCGGGACGCCGGATCAACGGAGGCTGGTAGCAGGGACTACGGCGGAGGATCGGCCCTCTCGCCGCAGCGTCCGCCCCCGTGGCGATACGGGTGACAACGACTGACGCGCCGTGGCACGGGCGTAAGCCCTTGTCTTCTTCTAGTTTCCTTCACGCACATGTTTCTCCTGCGGCTTACCAACCGACCGCCATCTTTTTTCCCTTTCTTGCGGCGGCGAGGGCAACTTTGAGAGCCAAACTGGGCGGTGGCTTGCCGTGACCGATCTTTGCCGGTCCCAATCGACACACCTTTTTCGGCGAAGGCGGCGTGGCTCGCCGACACGAGCACGCTGTGAGCGCCAGTGGTCGTCGAGCTACTCCGCCGATGGACTCCAGGGACCGGCCGTGATCCGCCTCGCGGCCCTCAGTGATCGGGGCGTGCTGCCGCCGCGATCGGGTCATGAACAGCGGCGGTCGCCGCCGACACCTGCTGAACTCGGACCTAGAGGGCAGACCCACGGACCAGCACCGCCACTACCGGCCCGTGGTGGCGGTACCCCTCAAGGGGCGGGGCACAGGCGCCCCGCCGCGACTTCACCTCGCGCCCGCCGCCGCCCGCAAAGAGCTCCGGAGCCTTCACCGTGGCGCCTTCTCCTCGGCGACGGCAGCTGGGCAGAAACAACCTGCCGCGGAGCTCGGGCCACCGCTTCAGGCGGCCTCACGCCCGACGGTGGCTTGAACTTGAGGGCGCCACCAAGGGCCCCTCGAACGCGCCAAGGTGACAACACCTGGCGCCACCGAGACGGCGGAGGCCTCTGCGCAGCGCCTCCGCCGCCACCGCCGCCAGGTCGAGACATGCTCGCACCGCCGCCGAGAGTTCTTGCCTCTCGCCGCCATCGCCGCCCAGGCGCCGTCGAACTCTTCACCCCAGTAAACGAGATCGCGCGGCACTAGGCACCGTTCTTGCCGCCTCGAGCATAGTGCCCAGGCAGCCCAACAGCTTGCCGTGTGGCTGGCTGGAGCGGAGGCGAGGAGAGGGCGGCAATGAAGGCGGCGCAGAGAGGGCCAACACGACCGCAATGCGGCGGCGGGCGGAACGGCCGAGACTGGCGGAGAGGGCCGAGGCGGCGGCGAACCTCGACACTTGAATCTTCCGCCGCGGCGCAATCTCGCGACCATCTTTGAAGAAGCGTTCGAGCACACCAAGAGGTGCACAGAACCCTTAGGCGTGAGGTGAGTCGCCTGGAGGACTCGGCGCTTCATCGCCCATGCGACCAACCGAGCCACGGAGGCGCATGAGACTCCCGCCGCCCTAGCCTTCGCTCGCCACGGAAGGGCCTTGGTCGCGATCATGACCGCAACCTACACGCTTCTTTTGCCCTACCAGCGACGCCGCTTTTGATCCCATGGCGGTGGTGGCGGCGATGTCGAGAGAGCAGCGAGGCGGCTTTCGAAGCGAGGCGCTTGTGCGGCAGTGCGAATCGTGGTCTGAAAGCTGCGGTGGAACAACGGTCATGGGCGTCTCCACCCCCGGGCTGTCGAAGCGCCGATGAAGAACTTCGACTTGGCGAGGGCGAGGAGTGGCGGCTTTCTTCTCGTTCCCCCTTTTTCTTTTGTTGCTTTTGTTGATGAACTGCGCCCGTAAAACCCTTGGACAACTTTTGGATGAATGTTAGATGTTTAATCGTTATTCATCGTTTGCTCATTTTGCATGCTTGAATTCACCACATTTGCTTGTTAGATGGCCGTCATTCGACTTAGCCAAGGCGCTTTTAGAAACACCTAATTTAGGGTAGCGTTTCTAAGTCTGCCAAGTGATTTCATGTGCCATTTGTGATCGCGAGCATAGATTATGCGGACCACATAAAATGTAAGTGAAAAATGTCCTTAATCGAACAAGGCATAAGACACAGAAGAAGGCCTTAGCGTCGAGTTTCATAGCGAGATTATCGCGAGTTTCAACCTTCGGAACTTATACCACGATGATCGCTTAAAAATATGCTCTGGCGAACGCGCGAAACAACAAGTTCTCGGAAGTGCTATTAGGCGAAACACTCCGCGGAGACAACCGGTGATGCTTGAGGAGCCAACCCGAGGCGTCGAGCCGTGTAGAAGTCTTGTGTCTAAGCGACACTCAGATGACTTGGTCTCATGGGACGTTAACACTTAGCACATCTTCTCTTATCATGAGGCCGTTGGTTTCCAACATTTGCGATAACCATCGCATCTTGACCTATCTCGGGATATGATCGCAAGAAATGGCCAAAAACGCGGTATAAAGCGCTTATCTTATTTCGTATGCAGCGGGATGAGCGACTTGACGCTACTGGCGAAAGACGATGGAGCTGGCGCAGCTTCGAGCACCTGGCGGCGACCCCCAAGCCAGCGGGCGACCGACCTTACGGCCGAGGCGACCAACAAACCGAAGCGCCGGGCGAAGACGATGGAGTTTGGCGGCGGCTCGAAGTCAAGAAAGCAGCCCCCAAGCCAGCTGGCGACCAGCCTTGGCCAGC
The DNA here is from genome assembly GCA_036346375.1 of Guadua angustifolia. Taxonomy (NCBI): domain Eukaryota; kingdom Viridiplantae; phylum Streptophyta; class Magnoliopsida; order Poales; family Poaceae; genus Guadua; species Guadua angustifolia. The sequence goes on from CM070510.1 coordinate 22,455,563, forward strand.
CGGGCGACCCGACAAGCCGGCGCCGGCGAAAGACGATGGAGCTGGGCGGCGGCTCAAATGGTCTTGGCGAGCGACCCCAAGCCATCAGGCGACCAGCCTTTGAAGCCTTGGGCGACCGACAAGCCGGGCGCGAGGCGAAGCACGACGGAGGCGGCGGCTCGCAATGGCCTTGGCGGCGACCCCCAAGCCACTTGGCGACCAGCCAAGACTTGAGGCCTTCGAGAGTAAGCTTGACATCGTTATGCTTACCTGCAGCGTCTGAGGCATGACTCTGAGAAGGTGAGTAGGCATCTGGAGAGGTATACGCAAGGTAAGCTTTAAAACATTCTAATGACATGAAGTGTCTGGCTCGGCATACTGTTTGGATCCTAAGTCCTTGTGAAATACCAAGAATTGATCCGTGGCGCCATGTGCTCAGCGGCGAGTTTCTGAGGGGTGGCATTAGGTCGACGGCGCTTCATGATGACGACCAGCGGTGCTTCAGGAGCTAACCCGAGGCGTCTTGAGCAGCGTCTGAGCACCGTACCTAGCCGCCCCGATCGCTGAGCCAAGTATACACAAAGGCGTCGAGGATCGTCATGGACTCCACAAAGGAATTAGCAAACGACGGAACCGGCGACATTCATGCGCATATTCGCCACTCAAGGCACAATCGAAGAGGAATAATAATGGCGAAGCAAAGAGTTTTCGGCAACCTTGATCTTCTTGATCGAATCGCCGACCACCAGAGAGGGGCGTACCTCAAAAGTGGCTAGAAACAAAGCTTCATTGGTACCTACAATTCCCTAAGGGTAGAACTTAGGAGCAGCTCGATGTTGTAGGAGTTAAATCGACTCCTCGCCGTCCTCGATTGGCTAAGCAAATCGCCGCCGAGAATCTGAGACCACCTTGAAGGGGCCCTCCCACCGGGAGGCGGCTTATGTAACCCGGCATGCGTCTGGTCTGCGCAAGACCAGGTCACCCACCTTGATGTTCTCTCGAGACCGGGTGGCATGGTACCGCTGAGGCTTTCGCGATAGCAGGCGGCACGCAGGCGGCCCGATCCGCACCTCCTCCGGGAGGTTTACCTCTTCTCACGGAGACCTTCTTGGTCTTCTTCATTGAAAGCGGAGGCAGCGGCCGAGCGGCGGCTCGGAGGGGAAGCGACCGGCGCCATACACCAAGAAGAAGGGTGTCTCACGGTCCGACGGTGGGCGTGGTACTGGCGACCCACGGAAGGTAGGGAGTTCTTCCGTCCATCTTGCACCCGCTTGTGGAGTCGATCAAACGCCCTTGTCTTGAGGCCCTTGACACTAAGCGCATTGGCGCGTTCGCTGACCATTGCTCATGGGATGGGCCACCGGCGAAACATACCTTGGTGCCCATTTCTTCACAGAACTCCGGAAAGCGTATTTGGTGAGCGGGTGCCGTTGTCGATGATGATGCGGTTGGCGACTCCAGCGGTGAAGATCCCGCGCATGAACTTAACGGCGGCGGCGCCGTGATGGCTCTTGCGCCTCGGCCGACCCACTTGGTGAACTTGTCGATGGCGGCGAAGAGGTGGGTGAAGCCCCTGTGGCCCATGAACGGACCTCAGATATCGGCCCCGGACATGAACGGCCAAGATAAGCGGGATGGTTTGCGAGCTTGGGCTGGTCGGTGGGTTTACTGGCGAAGAAGCGACAAGCCGCATGTCCTCACCTGACTCATAAGCATCCGGAGGCGGTAGGCCAATAAAATCCTTGGCGTAAACGCCTTGCCGGCTAAGTCCGTGGGACATATGGCTCCTTTGCGCCTCCATGGATATCGAGAGCGGTGCTCCCTCTTCCCAGTGATGCACTTCGGTAGAACTCCATTTACGCTCTGGCGATATAGGTCCCCACCTACGAGTATAGCACTTGGCTTTCGTGCAATCTTCTCGGTAGAGGCATCATCGTCGGGGATCACTTGGTCACGCAGAAGGCGGGATAGGGTCCATCCATCGATCTTCTGCCCAAGGGTGGCGACCACTCGGTGCTCGCTTTGGGTACTCATTGGGCCAAGCTTTTCCCTGGTCTTTGCCTCGGCGAAGACCATAATCTTCCTCCGGACCGGACATTTGAGGCGGTATTGCCTTTCCTCCACGGATTGGAGGCCGTGTGATGGCATCGCCTTCCCCACTGAGGGAGGTCATGACAACCTTTTGCCGTCGTCCCCACGGACCGGGGGCGCGGCAATGACACCATCATCCCCACTGATTGTGGGCTGCGATGGGCGGTCGCGGTAGTCTTTCCTCAAGACCCCGGCCGAAGCAGAGCCCTTGAGGATGCTGGTGGGACAGCCCGTCCATAAGGTGATTGTCCGCCGAGGATATGAATATACCCCAAACCTTCAAAATAGCGTTCCATTCTTGGGACCTCCTTGAGTGCGCCGCCATGGTGGGGTCGGAACATTGGAACTCCTTAGAAACTTGATTAATGACCAAGAGGGAATCTCCCTTGACTTAGAGCGCCTAATGCCCGGTAGCAAGAAGCGATCGCGGCCCTTGATGAACCTTCATACTCGGCAATATTGTTGGTGGCCTTGAATTGAGGCGACCACGTCTTGGAGGGTGTCACCGGTCGGGAGACCAGACAACTCCGGCCCTCGCGCCTTCGGCTGAAAGACCCATCAAGAATAACGTCGGGGAAGGCACGGCGCTTCTTCGGCCGAGAGTGGCGGGAGTCCACTCGGCGGCAATTCCGCCAACTTTGACTCTTGATGGCGGTCACGGGGCACAAACTTGATGTTAAATTCCCCGGCTCCACCGACCATTTAGCAATTCGCCCTCTGCTTCCACGGTTATGGAGAATCTCGCGCAAAAGGGTAGAAATTTGTGACCACGGTAATTTCCGCCCTTGGAAATAATGCGCGACTTCTGGGCGCCACTAGGACTGCATACAACATCTTTTGAGCCTGCGGATACTGGGTCTCTGCTTCATGCAATACTTTGCTGATGTAGTAGACTGGCCTCTGAACGCCTTCCCTCTCTGCGATCAACACGGCGCTCACCACCTCGGGGGTGGCAGCAATATACAGAAGCAAAGGCTCACCCGGCGCGGGGGAAACCAGCACCGGGGGAGAGGAGAGGTACCGCTTCAAATCTTCAAATGCCTTCTGCGCCTCGTCCGTCCACTCGAAGTAATTAGTCTTTTTCAGCAGTTTGAACAGAGGCAAGCTTTTTTCTCCCAATCGGGCAATGAACCGCCCCAGGGAGGCCAGGCGACCGGCCAAACATTGGACTTGCTTGAGTCGCGCTGGCGGCTTCATGTGCTCGATGGCGATATCTTGTCGATTGGCCTCAATGCCCCTGGATACGAAAACCTTGACTTGCGGAGGGCACACCGAACACGCATTTTTAGGGTTGAGCTTCAGTGATTCATCAGGAGGTTAGCAAGGTCTCCTCCGGTCTTGGATCATTTCTTCACTCTTTTGATTTTCACCACCAAGTCATCAACATAAACTTCAAGGTTCCGCCCTATCTGAGGCGGAAGGTAATATGCATAGCACGCCGTAAGTAGAACACGCATTCTTTAAACCAAAAGCCATCCTTACATAACAGTATACACCGGTTGGGGTTACAAAAGCAGTCTTTTCTTCGTCTTCAAGCGCCATGCTAATCTGGTGGTACCCGGAGTATGCATCCAAAAAGCACAGCAATTCACACCGTAGTGGAGTCTCGATGAGGTCGACTCGTGGCGAGGATAAGGATCTTTGGGCGAGGCTTTGTTGAGGTCGGTGAAATCGACACATGCGCCACTTCCGTTGGATTTCTTGGCGAGCACGGGTTGGCAAGCCACTCGAGGTGAGAGACCTCCTGACTATTCAGCGCCAGCGGCTTCTCTACCTCCTCTCGAATGGCATCCTGCCGCTCGGCGCCTGCCTCCGGACCTTCTGCGGATCGGGCGCCGCTGGGGCGTTGCCAATTGGTGCTCGATCACCTCGGGACCCTAGTCATGTCGGACGGTTGCGGCGAACACGTCTGCGTTTGATGGAGGAAGGTGACGGCGCGTCTTCTATTTGGCGCCGAGGTTGGCGCCAATCTTGTGATCTTCGGGGTTCGCCCCACTCAGGCGACCACCTTTACTTCACCGGGCGGGCAAAGTGAAGCACTGGTCCGGGCCTAAGGGGCTCCAGGAAGTGGCGTCGGCGCGACCAAGCGCAAAGTGGTACCGCCAGATCCCAAGCTTTGCTTGTGGCGTAGCAGACTTGAACCTATCACGTTGATAACAATGGGGCGTGGGCCCGACATCTTCACCACCATGTAAGCGTAGTGGGTAGCCGCCATGAACTTGACCAGCGCCGGCCGACCAAGTAAGGCGTTGTATGGGAGGTCGAAATCTGCGACCTCGAAATCCACCATCTCGGTGCGGTAGTTATCCTTCTCCCCAAAAGTGACGGGGAGGCAAACTTGACCCAAGGGGAACAAGCCCGCATCTGGGGCCACCCCGAAGAACGGCAGGGTCGGGCGCAGGTCCTGGCGCGGGATCTGCAGCGCCATGAATGCCGACGCGGACAGGAGGTTGAGGGAGCTACCTCCATCCATCAGCACCCGCCCCAGCCGCACATTCCGGACCGTGGGTGCGACCACGATCGGGAGAGGCCCTAGGCTGAGGGTGCATTCAGGGTGGTCGGCCCGACTGAAGGTGATCGTTTGCTCCGACCACTTCAGTGTCCGACCCGCCCCTGAGCTCGACGCCGTGGCGCACACCTCCCTTTTCAGCCGCTTATAAGCGGTGTTGGAGGGAATGGTGGATGAACCACCATAGATGTACGCCACAGTGTGATCCGCCTGCTGAAAAGCCAGTGGGGCGGGATCTTCATCTTGATCATCATCAGGGCGGCGCTCCTTGAGCCGCTTCTCCACCATCCTGCCCACGACCCGACAGTTGTCTAGGTCATGGGTATTGGTTTTATGTATCGGGCAGTAGGGCTCGCCCTCCTTTTGATCGCGGCGGTCGTTTCTACGGTCGCGGCGGTCATCGCGCCGATCACGGCGTCGTTCGCCGGCCACGGCGGTCGTCGCGCCGCTTCATGGCGGTTATTCGCGGCCGCGGCGGTTGCGCTCTGGGCGCGCGGGGTCTTCTTCGTCGTCGCGTTGGCGGCCAAGACTCACTGGGCTCCCCGCCTCGCGCTTCGCGCCTTCTTGCCCGCCGGCGGGACCTTCGATGTCGGCCTCGTCCTTGCCTTAGCCACCCTTGGGGCGGCCGGCCCTCGCCTCGCGGCCAGCGCACTTATGTGCGAGGGAGAAAAGCTTCGGAGGTTGAGTGATGGTGCGGTGGCCATCTTCTCCTTCATCTTCTTGATCGCGTCGCCCCTCTGGCGATGGACCGATTGCTCGGAGATGTGGGGATGGTGTTGCGGCGATGTGAGAACCGCCGGATGAAGTCGCGGGCGACTCCCCTTTCTTGTTCGAGCGTGGAGGTCATCCTCCACACTGGGGCGCTGTGAAGAGCCACGAAAATTAGCGACAAAAATGTCGCAACCGTCCCCACGAGTGCACCGGCCCTCGGGAGATTCAGCGACCAGGCGGGCGAGAACTCGTCAAGGCCGTTGGGAGGTAGTTGGCCATGACCTTTTCAGATCCGCCCATTGCCCGCACCATCGTCGTGTAGATTTGGAGAACTCCTCCGGGTTGAGTGGTGCGTCATATTTCTCTATGGGCCGGGCGAAACTTTGTCCGGCGAGCCATGTGGCGCACTGCCGAGAGAAAACTCGCACCCGGCGTAGAGGGGCCGAGCCGCTCATCGAAGCCGGTCCGGGGACGCGAGGCCCGACTCTTCAAGGAGTCGGAGGAGGGACCTCCTCCGGTCCTGCGGCGAGGGCCACGAGGACTCTCATTGTCGGCCGCCACTGCTTGCCATGGCGGCGCTCTGGTCCGGATGGCGCGGCGAGCAGCCGCGAAAAGTCATCACCGCATTGCCGGCTGCTTTCGTCGAGATGAGCGAAGGTCCCCACGGTTCCTCGAGGCGGGGCCGGATGGCGCGTTCCTTGACCCGGCCCACTGGCGAGGCCCTTCTCGTTAGGCGACTCGAGGCCCGAGAGCGCCAGCATGCGCCTTAAGCGCCGAAATGCGTTCGGTGCTGACCGCGAAACCCTACCGTGGGCGCATCCACGAGGCCAGCAATGCCCGCGACCGGAGTGGCCGGAGAATCCGCGAACTCCACCGGCGGGTGGTCGAAGAACGCAGGCGGCGTGCAAGTTACTGGCGAGGTGGCGCCTCCATAGCGACCGACGACGCGGCGCTCCACCGCTTCGGGAGAAGCGTGGCGCCGTCTGCGGCGGGAAACGCAGCGGTTCCTCGGCCGTGACGGCCGGAGGCGCCTTGGTCGTCGCTTCGCCCGCGAGATCTGGTGCCGCGGATCGCCATCTTCGATCGTGAGCACGCTTCGAACGCGAACACCGAAGTCCGCCGGAGTTAGCGGAAAAGCCAACCACTAGCCCCTACAGCGCGCCCCGCCGGGCGTATTCCACGAACAGCCCGTGATCTCTGAGCCGGGTTTTGTTGGTGGAGGGCGTCTTCGTGGTGGCTAATCGAGGGGCGAAACCCTAGAGGACTCCCTGCGGAGGATTTGGCGCCTCTGAACTAGGAAGAACAAGTGATTTTTACCGAGTTGGGCCCCCTTGTGAGAAGGGTAATAACCTTACGTCTGCTAAATTTCTTATGGGGTGTATCAAACCAAGTCTGAGTTCTCGAGTTACAAGCGATCCGCTAGCTTTCTCTAGTATTGCTTGGCCGTGATCTAGGATCCGATCCCCTTCCCCACGCACCCGAGGGCCCTTATATAGGCAGGCTAGCAGGGGTAGGTACAAGGAGGTCATCACGTGATCTAAATACATTTAATGCTTCCTCTCGTGTTGTCGTTCCTCGGCCTCATTAAATGCCTCGCGTGCCCTGCCCGGTCTCACGGATGGGACCCCTTGTGAGTAGGTGAGGCGTCGAGGAATGGGCTTGTTGCGTAAACCCTTGCTCTTGATAAATGCGCTCTGGCGAACTGCTGTTCGACACTCAGACGGCGGCGGAAGGAGCCTTCGAGGCGAAGCCACCGTGCGCCCACCTTCTTGCCTTGCGGGGCGAGCGTCCGCCTTGCTGCAATCGCCGCCACCCGCCACGCGATCGGGCGCGAAGGCGGCGGCGTGCTTCGCCCACCTTTCGCCGGGCGCCACGCGAACCGGCACTGGCCGGCGGGCGTGATCACCGCGTCGCCCGAGCGACCACGTGGGGGTGGCCGGGCGGCGAGCGTGCTTCGCCCCCGCCGCCGGCGCCACGTGGACCGATCTTCGGCGGGCGGCGTGATCGCCGCCCGATGGCGGCCGCACGCGGCCGGGCGCCGGCGAGCAGCGGCGTCTTCGCCCCCTTTCGCCGGCGCCCGTGGACCGACGCTTTGGCCGTGGCGTGATCGCCCGCCCGATGGCACGGCCGCCACGTGGACCGCACTTTATGCGGTGGAGAGGGTACCCTAGCGTATAATACGCTGACAGCAGGGATTGGATAGCCATGATCTGTCGTGGCAAGGATTTGTTGGCTTGAAGCTCATCTTGGCAGAGGAAGCAGGCCTCAGGAGCTGCCGTGGCAAAAGATGGGTAGGGATGAGGATTGCAGGGTAGAAATTGGTGAGCTAGAATTTATGGGTCTTCATCATAAGCTATGGAGAGGAATCAGAGGGCATGCCTCCATCCTTGCTGTGCACAGGAGAACTGAACCAGGGCCAAGTTGAGGCTTCCAGGTGGGGTCATCTACAGGGAATATGCACTGCTCTATTGACAAGAGATGAAACTGCCTTATCTCTTCCACGTGCAGGGCAATGATGAGCTGAATTGGTTCGTGGAATTCAGTTAGCTATCTTTTCACCAATTTAATGAAAATTTTATTTCCTGTACTATGGATAGGGACAATTATCCTGAAAAATTTTCAACACCATATAATGTTTTTAGAATTTATAACAATTCTGACAATATACTGTGCATAGATTTTTGTTTTCTGTTTTAGATTTATCAGAGAATTTAAATCTTCTCAAAACTTTTTGAAACTTTTTATACGAGTTACTCTTGATCATTTAATCCTTCAGTAAACTTTTCAAATTGATATATTTTGTATTTAATTTAATAAAATTCTGATATTCAGATTACTAGATTTTTAATTTTTCTGTTTTTAAATTTTTGAATATTATAAAATAATTTATTAATTTTTATATTTTTAATTTAGATTTATTTGTTTCTTTATAAGATAATATAAAATTTTTAGATCAAGATAAGGTCGGATTATTTTTATTTAAATCTAACAACTTCGCTGTTGCTAGTCAAGATTCATTAAATAGCTTTTATTTCATGCATAAATGCTTGATATGACATATTAAAATTTGTAAATGAGTCACTGGAGGTTTCCTGAGATTAAATAAAATTTTTATTTATTTTATTGTTATAACATTTTTATTCTTCCTTTATCCATTATTTGAGTTTATACTAAAAGCATTTCTCCATTGTAGAAAAATCAAGAAAATCTAGGAAAAGCCAATAAAATCCAAAGAATTCATAAAAATCATCAATAAATAAAAGTAAAGGTTTAAGATTTAGTTCCTCATTATATTTTGCATTTTGTGTTAAGGAGAAACTGAAATCAAAGCAATAAAATAATTTTCTTAAGAACCAAAATTCAAGAAAAGTTATGATTAAATGAAATTTCAAAGTAAATTTTATTTTCAACTCATTTTCATATGTTGATTGATTTTAAGTTTTATTTTGCAGCTCATCCTTTGATTAAGATTGGTTTTTAATTAAGATATTGAATAAGAAGATGATATCTTAACTTATTCTCTTAAGTTTAACTAAAGATTTTATTCAATTTCATTTTTAAATTTTAAATTTTTATTTTTCTTATTTTTAAATTTTCAGGTTTTTACAACAGGGCGTTCTAAATCTGGCAGCGTCCCCCTCGTCCTCGCTGGCACACAGCCGTACCGTCCATCAAACTACATCCCGCCAAGCAACAGTGACTTCAATTTCTTCAAATTTTTATTTTGGAAAACAATTACGCAACGTGGTTTGATCTGAACCAACCAGTGTAATGAATTTTCATACCGTTACCTAGTCAACCCAAACATATTTCGTTTTTTTGCCCATTCCATATTTCGGTTTTTTTTTACCCATTTGCAGTATATTTAGACGTTAACATTCACAGCGTCCAACCAAACACTACCTTGGTGTAGTTTATCAACCAAACTGTTTTGGAATGTACAATGAATGAATTATCAAGGAATTCAACTGGTTCAACATATATAGTTCTTGTGAAATTCCTACTTTTCAAGTAGGGGCTGCTGCATGCATTATTCCTACTTTTCAATCCGGACAAGCACGAAAACAAATCAAACCATCGACAAATTAAACTAACGATAAAAAACATTTCGACAACAGGAAGAGGCGAGCCGATGCACGCGCCCAATATGCAACAGCTAGATAGCTTAATCAGATCACTACCCCCACTTCGCGCCCACCAGACGTCGTTGATGGCAAACAACAAGGGCTGCAAGGGTTCCTCGTCGCCCTCCTGCGTACCTCCGCCGCCTCGCCCTGCTGCATCGCGTGCCTCGCCACCTCCGCCGGAACCGGGCACCACTTGAGCTGGACAAGATTACGCATGCAGGGCAACTTACGCACGAAGAACTTGCATATTTCCCCCATCACCCTGCAAAACATCGCATTGCATACAAGTATCATAGGTCGATCTAAATGTTCAGGCAGCACTACGTGTCTCGATATGTACGTACTCTCCAATGTAGACGATGCCGACGAAGGCGACGCAGGTGATGACGATGACGTAGATGCTGGAGGACATGTAGCGCGTGGTGCCGGCGATGTATGCTCCGACGAGGCTGGCGAGGTCGACGAAGGTGGTGAACATGAGTGCCATCACCTTGGCCTCCGTGTGGTAGAACCGCTCGCTCATGAGCAGCACCATGATAACCAGCGACGTCACGAACGCCGTGGAGTTGAAGTAGTAGAACGTCATGTACCTCCCCCAGAGCATGTCACGTAGCACCGGGTTGCCGGCGAGGTGGTGGTTCTTCCCGTTGTCGTTGGCGACGTCGTTGTCATCCTGCCAGAACCCGCCGGGCGGGTTCAGGCCTGCCTGGTAGGTCACGGACGCTGCCACGGTGGTCAGCACCATCAGCCACCCTCGCATCTCCTTGAACCACTTCTTGCGCTGGGTCTGCGGGTCGTCCTTTTCGTCCTCATGAAGGACGAGGAAGCCCTGGAACGCCCTGCTCATCTCCGGAGCAGTGGCGTCAGCAGCCCGACCCTGGCTCTCGTACGGCGCGATGAGCACCGGGATGCCTTTCTTCCCGGAGGCGGACATCTCGATGGCCGCTGCGACCGTGTCGGCCGGAGCAGCGTCGACGACGCGGACGGCTCGACCTTCCTGCGCTTCATGCTGGAAGGACATTCTTGGTCGTTGGGTTTAGGGCAATTGCTAGGGGAATGTGTATTAGACATGTCATATATATATACACACACTGGCGCTTGTCCTTCCTCTTAACGTCCGTGTGAGCATCGTCCTCAATGCAAGCAATCAAGCTTCTTTTTCTCATTTATTTTATCTTTAGTGAAGACGACGAAAGAGTGCTAATATCACTACCTTAAAAAAAAAGTCATCAGTGACGGTTCATAACTTCCATCAGTGACAGTTTTTGAACCGCCACAAATTTAGTGCTACTTGGTAATCGAGGATTATCAATGTCGGTTCTAAAACCGTCACAGATAACATTATCTGTGGCGGTTTTTTGTTAGAACCGTCACTGATAACCAAATATCAGTGGCGGTTCTAGCCAAAAACCGCCACAAATAGTACTAGTATCTGTGGCGGTTGTTGGTTAGAACCGTCACTGATAACCAAATATCTGTGACGGTTCTAACCAACAATCGCCATAGATACTAGTATTATCAGTGGCGGTTTTTTGCTAGAACCGCCACTGATATTCGGTTATCTGTAACGGTTCTAATCAAAAACCGCAACTGATAATCCCGCCCAGGAAAATAAAAAATTGGTATTTGTGGCTAGCCTCAGGCAGCGCTAGCCATGCCCTCTGAGCATAATTAATGAAAATAGCGTACAGAAAATAATCACAGACTGGAGGTAGTATTATATGGTTGCTTCCTTATTTTATCTTGTGCCAAAGTGGAACTAAATACAAACACATCATATATCAAAGAATTACAAAAGCATCTGCACCCACCTTCCCTCCCTAGCATCAAATAGCAATTGGTTACAATGTTACATACCTCAAGTTGTTCATGAAGCGCTTTTGAAGTTCCAACTAGAGGCGCAATGCTTCAAATGAGATCAAAACTCCTACAATAGAATACAAAAACCTCGTAACTCCATAACAACCAAGTAATTTGTGGATGCACATACAACTTGGCTAAAACGATGAGGCCATCCCATATTTGCAATCGAATAGAGCAATTGTAACAAAGGCCAATCCTGCTTGACCTCAATGGAAATCTTTTGACACATAATCGACCAAAAGAAATTACTGGATTTCATACACCAAGTTTCGCTTAGAACTCATGGGGTTATCAACAGTATAAATGGAGAGAGTAACATGCCGTGATCAAAGACTACTATTGGAAACAACTTTAGTATGCTTACCTAAACACTGTTTGAGCAGCATGCTTTGTAACAAACAACAAGATGAAGGCCCATACCAAATAACCATAAAAGTAGCACTAAGCAAATGATTCTTTCAGAAATTGAAGGCGACAATATGTCATTTTTTTCTTTGAAAGTATTGGAGAACAATTAAATATGTTCACCATCACAAAAGAAAACATGCTTAAGTAGTCCTAGGAAGGAAATTAAAGGAGCACTTTAGGAATGCATTTCAAGAGACATGGCAAAGAAAAATTGATCACACCACAATAATAGCATCTTATGATTCCTACCCTTTCTAAGGCCGCGGTCATCGGATCGAGCTTCTTGACAAAGATCTGGGCTGTACTATGGTCGTGACATCCGTAGGAAAATTTATTCGATAATTAGTGTAAGACAAAAATTCCACGAAACCGAGATATAGCAAAATTATAAACTAAACTACACTTGTTGGTTACGAGGTAACTACTAACTTATGGGCATTATTTGTCTTGAGCCATATCAAGGTAATATCTAAGTCTCCATGTCAAATTATCTGGTTGTGAGGTTCACGGCAATGCATAAGAAACATCATATCTCCACCATTAATGGTTTTGATTTGAACAGCATAATCTATATAGTAAAAAGCATCTACCATGGACCAAATGCCACCTTTCTACTGTCATTCAACACTATCACCTAAGCAGGAATCGAATGAGTTTCATGAATATCTATTGGAAATAATGAATCTTTTCTAAGCTACTTTCAACAAGGAACATAGTGTTATAATGAATAGCGATTGCCACTATCACATAAATAGATTGCTGCTCAACAAAATACCTTTAATGTTTGATCTACAAACTATTTGTACTTTTGTTATTGCAAGCAACACAGCTTTTTCATTGTCCCCATTCAACGCACTACTTTTGCGATAACATGATCGTATACATGTTTCCAGATCGACATTTTAAATAAAATAAAACACAAGAGTGCATTCATTTTTCTCGTGACTGTAACATCGGCATTATCAAGACAAGTTAAATGAGTTTCATGTAGGTTGCAAACTTACCCTTCAGTCAATAGATGGTATATCCTCTTTTGAGGCCGCCTTCTTTTCTAAAGAACACGAAAATCTCAAATTGATGAACAAGGCACAATATTAAAGGAAGCTAAAGCAAGAAATATCTGAACATAGAATACATGAGAAGTGGAACATGGCAGATCTTGAGATAATTCAGTGCATGTCGAGTACATTCTATATTTCGCAAAAGCAGGTTAACTCAAAATCAAATAGAAGAATATATTTTCTTTCATTTCAATAATATCCAAACAATAGAGCCAATTGTGAGACACGAAGATGACTTTTTACATGATAAATGGTCAAATTATTTGCCTTCATTAGCTTGACACACCCTTAGGAGTAGCCGCACAAATTTAAAATAAATGTCAAAAATTATAAGTTCAATCATGGGAAGGAAACAATGTATTAAAACTATGTGATAATCATTATGCTTACTATGAAATATCCAACAAGTTAAGCAAAATTGTTGCTTCAAGATTCAACATATCACTACCTTGCAGTAGATCCTTCCCATTGATGACGATGAACATGTTCTTTTGAACTTGAGTGATGCCTGCCTGTCTGAGTTCAGAAATCCATTCACTGGCTCAATCTCAATTGCACCAATCAACATTTTTCACTTCGTTAGTTTATCAAACTAACCAAGTAATTTTTTCACTTGGTTAGTTTATCAAACTATTACAAACACATGAAATAATTTTATATGAAAAAATAACCATGTAAGGCAAACACATGAAATATTTAGAAGTATCACTCGCATGTGTGTGTTCCTGAAGAAGACAAACGTACATGCTACACTAGCACAACCACTGACAAAAGAAGTGGCATTGACAAAAGAAGGGGTTCCCATTTCAAAGGAACAAAGAGTTATTTACACTTAATTTGTAATGAAACAAAATTGAATTAACAAAAACCTAAACAAGTTTTCTAAACTAGAAGCCTACGGGTCTTCGGAGGTTGGAGACACGTGATGTGAGACATGAGTATGGAGGACTGGATCGTTGTTGTCTTCGTCATAAAACTCGCCTTTTTTGTTGATTACTTCCTTCATGATGAAGTAGGCGAGTGGCTCTGAATGGCTTGGATTTGAGCAAGCGATCCTCTAGTAGACAACTTGAGTATTTGTAAGTATGAAAAACAAAATTAAGAGAGTATATAGAAATTGAGTGGTGCGAATCAATGTGTCATGTCAGCATGACTGACCTCCACGTCATTGTCTTTTATTGTGCAACCTAAGATTTCGCGCATGTACTGGCACACGAAGTACCCACATAAATTTTTCCTTGCGACTGCTTTTGACACTGCAAAAATCGAATGAACTAAGATGACGTCGAAGGAGCTATTTACTATGAAATTCGATATAAGAATATTCCTTGCGTGCGTACTGGAAAGTTAGTACAGATTGTAAGGGATTTGTGGTATGGGCGGTGTCTCGTGCTCTTCTGACAATATCTTTTGAACGCCTCATTCATTAAACGTGTCATCAGTTGAAAGTCTTCTTTAGGTTTATCCAGTGGATCCATAATCAGCATCTTGCTCTTCTCTGGATGAATTATTACGAGAATCCAGTGGAAGCTGGATGCCATAGTCATTAGTCCTTACATCAGAGTAAATAACGAAATCAACGAGTAATTTAACTAGCTAGTGAGGAACTTACTTAAAATGGTATGGTACAAGTATAAACTCCTTGTCTTGTAGTTTAAGCAAAGCTTTATATACGTACTCCTCGACCTCCTTTGGTACTCTCATGATTTCGGTATGGCAAACCGTTCCCGGGTCGAGGAATCCCACTGGCCCCTTGGTTCTTCGTACTTCAATCATCTCGTATCTATATAACGAAATAGTTAGACATGACATTTATCGGTATTACGTGACTGCAGACCAAGATTGATATATTAGACACTTACAGTGTCCAGCATCTCAATAAACATATGTCGAGGGCGTCGTGACAGAACAAGTTGTGTAAGTTATCAAATTCTATTAAGAAGTAGCCATCGCCCTCATGGTGAAAATGTTCCTCATAGAAAATTGCAGTGATCACCTTCGGGAGTACATCTTGGTTGGATCGATCCATGTACCATGCATGTAATCGCTGCATCATGGGTGTTAGACTGTTTAACTTCGAATCGGTGACTAAGGGCTTCTCTTCCCTACCTCGAATTTCAATCTTGGTCATCAGATTTCGCCTTACCCTTACTTTTTTCTCGCACGACATCATACTCGATCCTGGCTTCGCCTGATCTGGCCGATACGGCTTGTCTAATGTACCATTTTTTGGGATCAAGGGTTCTAGCTTTGTCCTTTGAAGTACCAGGTGTTATAGGTTTCTGCTTTGGAGTACTAACAGTGGCCATCTTTATAGGGTCCTGAAAGACCATGTGGAGGTCTATCCTTGTGTGTGATGAGTAATTGACGAGTTTTGAGCTTGGTTTGATTTGAAATTGAGTTTGATGTGAAGTGAATTGGATTTGAAGCAATTTGAGTGTTGATTGGTTTTCCGAGTACTACTGGCTTGGGGGCGGTAGCACCGGAACATTGAGAGAAATTATGTTCGATTAATGATTTTGGGATAATCATTGAATATCTTTGTGGGCATTGCTATGTGAAGGTTTTTCCTTGTCTTTGATGATTGCAGGGCGACGGTGCTAGGTCATGGTGAGGCGGAGAATGACCGGGACCAGGCGAGGAGCGTCGGAGGTCCAGACGATCAGGAGATCGCCGGAAGATGATCGGAGACGGAGTCCGGGCAAGTCAAGAAGACAAGGAAAGGAGATGATGCTAGCTAGATGCCGCGTGGATCAATGAGGGCCGTCGGATTGCGGTCTAGTTGATAGGTTAGCAGGTCTAGGTAGTATGCTTTGAAAACCGTGCAAGAAAACCCGGTATGTGTGTGGGTTTTGGGTTAGCCCTTGCATGGCTGTGTGAGTGGGTCAATCCTAGCCCTTAGATGTGTGTCCTAGGATTGAGGGACTCATTCAAGGGTGGTAGGTGGCCAAAGAGTAGTATAAATAGGGGTGGAGGGGTGGCCTCCTCCCCTAGAAGGTTTGAGTTGCTCCTTTGAGCTTTGCCCACATGAAGTGAGGCTTTGTAAACCTTCCCACCAGAAATACAAAGAAATTTCTTTACATTATTGTGAATTTAAATTCCGCATTTACATTATGTCTTTACTTTACGCAATTTAAATTCAGCATTTATGTTACGCATTTACTTTCCCGCAATTTACATTCATGCAATTTGGATTTTCCTCCCCTCCTTCTAAATGCTGATCTTGGATGTTTTGAGTGTGTTCATATGGTTTTACATCTCTTTTGCACTCTTTGATTGAGTAGAGATCATCTTTTTTTTCAAGTTCTAACTCTGTCCAGAACTTGTTCTTCGCGCAGCAGTTAGTTTTTGATTTTTAGAAAAACTTAGAAAAATCCTTTTTAAGTGATTCGTATTGGAGCTTGTGCGGAACTCCTTTATACATCTGTAGAAAAATGTTTGAGTTCACTTGTTGCACCGTTTGGGCGCCATAAGGTGAAAACCGAGCCCCAAATTTTCTGCTTGAAGTTCCTGACTGTCTGTGTTCATAGATTTATGATGATTTTTATACATGGCTTTTTGATCTGAAATTTGTTAGAGAGCTTCAAGACTCATCTTCTCATAGGGAGAAAATTTCTCATAATTTTGTGAGCAGCAAAAACCCACCAACCTCCTGTTGAAATTAAAGACAGCTTCTGGAAATATCTGCTTTTGCTTTTCTAAAAGAGACTTTTGTGTCTTGGCTTGATCTCTTTTAGAAAAGAAGTATTTGAATTGATTCCTCTTTATTTTGGACACTTGACAACCAGGATTGTGATTGATAATCCCTCACATATTTTATGGATCTCATCCATGTAAGCTAGGGATACACATAGTTGTCTAGTCGTTCCGGTTTTTGCGGGTTTTGCGAATTTGAGGAGCACCGGTTTTCTTTGCGCGATCTTTTCAAGGTTTTAGTTGGAGTATTCTGGGGGAAAATTTATTTGCGACCATTCACCCCCCCTCTGTTCGCCATCTCGATCCTTCAATTGATATCAGAGCCGGTTTTGCTCTTCCATAGATCTTGACCGGTCTTAAGAGCCATGGCGACGGACAAATACTCCACCAAGCCTCCCATTTTCAATGGAGTTGATTTTCCTTTTTGGAAGTCCTGAATGGAGTCGTACATCACTGCCTAGGGCTTCCTGATATGGTAGAAGGTGAAGCTCCGTATGAGGTTCTGCCGATGAGGACGTCATGGCGAAATATGGTCGACGTTGAGGCAAACGCTAAGGCTAGGAACATCCTTATACAGGCCTTAGCCGCGATGAGTACTGACAGATTTCTCACCTTCGCTCCGCCCACGAGATTTGGGTAACCCTCGATGCTTACCATGAGGCACTACTCAAATCAAGACCGTGAGCGAGACGATTCAAGCACGAGTACAACAAATTTGAACAACTTTGGTGAGAGTCTCGATGAGTGCTTTGGTCGGTTTACCAAGATTTTGAGCGACCTCCGAAGCGATCGGTTGTATATATACCGACTCGGACAATGCTCGGCATTTCTTGACCGACTCGACCTTCGGGTTTGGGAGATGAAGGTGACCACCATCAAGGACACCAGCGATCTATCGACTCGACTCTTGGCGGGCTTTATTCCGCCTCAAGACTCATGAGATTGATGTCGTCTCTCGGAAGACGAAATCTCAGTCGATGGCGTTGGTCACCGATCCCATTGGGTGCTCTTCTGGACTTTCTCTTGACTTTGCTTCTAGTTTTTCTCTCTCCGCTCTTTGTGACGTAAGCGATGAAATTCTAGAACGATTTCCAGAAAATGAGCTTGCTCTTGTCGCTCGAAAATTTTCCAATATTTACAAGAGAGTGAGAGAGAGGAAGAGAGGTGGCATGATCACTTGCTTCAAGTGTGGTGGCCCCAAACACATTCGAGCGAACTGCCCCAAGCTTGAGAAGGGCAAGAACGACGTCAGCAGTTTGGGCAAGAACGACTACACCGACAAGAACCGCAACAAGAAGCCTCTAGTTCGTGAACCGGCGCACGAGAAGAAGTACCGCAACTTCTCCAAGAACAAGAAGCTCTTCCACCGCGTCCTCGCCACCCTCGACGACATGAACCTTTCTGACACGGAGACATGGAGCGACGAAGGTGAGGATGATCCGCAAGAGAAGAAAGGCGGCGGTGACTTCTCCGGCATGTGCTTCATGGCAGGCGCCATTGAAGTGAGCGACTCTGAGCTATACAGCGACACGGATGAGGTACCCACCTACGATGAGTTAAATGATGCCTTCTGTAAATTAGGCAAGTTTCATGCTAAGGCTAGGTCGAGGTGTTCTGAGTTAGAGAAGGAGGTAGATAGTTTGTCTCGGGAGTTAGCTTCACTTAAATCATGTTCCTCCCGAGACTCTGACAGCTGTACACTCTATGATGCTTTGCTTGTGGAGCTGGAGAACCTAAGGACTTTGCATGATAGTGTGCTTGTTGATCTTGAGAATATGAAGTCGAAGAATGCTAGTCCTGTTGTTATTGATATTCCTGCTGATGCTAGTTTTTCTCATGCCCACACAAATGCTTCCTGTAATAATTGCCCTAAATTGCTTGCTGAGATTGATGCCATGAGCTCACACATTAGAAAGCTTTCCTCTAGAAATGGTGAACTTGAGATGCATGCTTCTAAGGACCCAGTCAGCTCATATGAGGGCTGTAAGCAACTAAAACTTGACAATGATGCTTTGAATGTCAAGTGTGATCAACTTGCTAAGGATTTACTAGTTAAATCACAAACTGGTTGCTTGTTGTGTGTTGGGGTTAAGGATGACGTGGATAAGGTCCACGCAGAGCTTAGGAAGAAGTTAGAGGCCCAGGTTGGTAGAATTAGAGATGCTTATTGTGCTTCTTGTGAGTCTCTCAAATTTGAGGCAGCCGTGTATAGGGAAAAATATGCACGCGCTGTTCGATCCTCTTCTTCTGGCTCTTCTTCTACTCCTTCCCCTTGCTCTTCATGCGCCTCACTTTTCCGAGAGTGTCAGTATCTTATGAGCACTCTCGAGAAATTTGTTGGAGGCAAGAAGAAGCTCAATCTTATTTTAGACCAGTCCAAGATTAGCATATTCAATCAAGGTCTAGAATTTGATTACTTGGAGCACGCTAGGACTCATCCTCCTACCATTGTGCGTGGTTCCAAGAGTGGAGAGATAGTGGTTGCTCCCAGGTTGAGCACCACTGTGTTTAGGTCTGCTGGTATGGTCCACGAGACTTCTGACCAGAAGGATGCTTCTCCTGTTGCTTCTGCTTCTAACAAGGCAAAGTACACATGCACCTTCTATAAGAAGGATGGTAACCTAGTAGATTTCTGCTTTAGGCGCGCCAAGATCACTCGGCGTGAGCGTGTTGATGCTCTTAGGGGTATTCAGGGTCATCCCCAGACTCTGAGTGCTCCTAAGGCACGCATTGCTTCTAGACAGGTTAGAGAATCGCCTGTTTTTGGACAGCATCCAGGACTTGGTTTTCATGCCGCTTCTTTGAGTTTTAGCCCTGGAGCTGTTCGTGGTCAGTCTACCCACCGTCCTCTTGATATTCCTTGTTTTTTCCATCGAGGTAGATATCAGCGGCATGAGGTGTTTTCTGGTAGGAGACCTAGGCAGCCTCATTGGGATGGTCCGGCCTTTGCACCACGGCGGGCCAACCCAGTTTTGGCTCCTAGATCATCTACTAGAGTTGCTACTGATCATCAAAGAAACACTCGAGTCTAGTCTTCTTCTGTGGCTGGTACTCTAAGGTGTCGTGTGGTTCAGTATTGGGTCCCAGGACTTCACTCTTTCCCAGTACTGAGTCATCTCTCTCTTTCTTGACTTGATCAGGTTCGTCGGATGGGGAAGTGACACGTTTGGATTGTTGATTCCAGCTGTTCTCGTCATATGACCGGAGATTCTCGTTGGTTCTCTTCCCTAGTCCGAGCCCCCGGTGATGAGTTGATCACTTTTGGGGATGCGTCTTCAGGTAGGGTCATTGCGAAAGGTACCATCTGCATTAATGAAAGTTTTATTCTTAAAGATGTTGCCTTAGTAAGTAAACTGCAATACAATCTGCTTTCTGTTTCCCAGCTTATTGATGACTCTTTCGAGGTAAGCTTCAAGAGTAATGCCTGTAGAATCCTTGATTCATCAGGAGGGTTAGTTTGCGGGATTTCTAGATTTGGGAGAGTCTTTCGTGCTGATTTTTCTGTTTCTTCCGGAGACTCTCTTGGTGTTTGATTATACGAGTCCCATGATCTCTCCTTCGGCATAGGAGACTTGGTCACATTGGTTTTGATCATTTGACCAGAGTTAGCAGCCGCGATCTTATTCGTGGTTTGCCCAAACTCAAGATGGTCAAAGACTTAGTTTGCTCTCCCTGCCGACATGGCAAGATGGTTACTGCTTCTCATCCTCCAGTCATTGTAGTGATGACTGATGCACCAGGACAGCTTTTACACATGGACACTGTTGGTCCAACTAGAGTGCAATCAGCAGGAGGGAAGTGGTATGTCCTTGTCATTGTTGATGATTTTTCGAGGTATTCTTGGTATTTTTCATGGCCTCGAAGGATGAGATTTTTTCTCACTTCAGGGGACTTGTTAGTAGGTTGTCTATTGAGCTCCCAAGTGCATTACGAGCTATACGCAGTGATAATGGCACAGAGTTCAAGAACTCTTACTTTGAGAGTTTCTATGTGGAGTCTGGTTTAGAGCATCAGTTCTCTTCTCCCTACGTCCCTCAGCAAAATGGCGTAGTGGAAAGAAAGAACAGGACCCTGGTTGAGATGGCTAGGACAATGCTAGATGAGTATAGTACTCCTAGGAAATTTTGGGCTGAAGCTATAGCTACTGCTTGTCATGTTTCCAATCGCGTTTGCATCGCACTTCTTATGAGTTGAGGTATGGGCGAAAGCCCAGTGTTTCTCATTTTCGCGTTTTTGGTTGCAAGTGTTTCGTCTTGAAGTCTGGTAACCTAGATAAATTTGAGTCTCGTTCTTCCGATGGTATTTTTACGGGTTACTCGACTTCTTCTCGTAACTATAAGTGCAGGTTGTGATGCGAATAGGATCATAGAGACACGTGGCGTGACCTTTGATGAGGCTAGCCCAGAGCTAGACACGATATTTCGAGCTCTTCTTATCCCTCCGAGACCATCTTTGTAGAGGATGAGGATGATGGAGATGATGGTGTTCCACGATCCAGATTCCTCTACACGAGGTGCCTCCTGCTTCCATTTACGCACCTCGTGGAGACCGGCCCTTGCCTTCGGACTCTTCTTCAGCGAGTGGCTCTGTTCCTACCTCTTCTCCTCAAGAGGTAGAGGCCACTTCTACTTCTAGTCCTCCATGACACATTCAGCGTTCTCATCCACCTGAGTAGATCATTGGTGATCTATTTGAGCGTGTGACGCGCTCAAAATCAGGCTTATCTTCTTTCTGTCTTCACTCTACCTTTGTTGCCTCATTTGAGCCAAAGGATGTTACTCATGCATTATCCGATAAATCATGGATTAATGCTATGCATGAGGAACTGGAAAACTTTGAGAGGAACAAAGTCTGGCAGCTTGTAGAGCCCCCATCTGGTCATAATGTCATTGGGACCAAGTGGGTGTTCAAAAACAAGCAGAGTGAGGATGGGGTTGTTGTTCGCAACAAGGCTAGGCTAGTTGCACAGGGCTTCACTCAGGTTGAGTGTCTTGACTTTGAGGAGACCTTTGCCCCTGTAGCTAGACTAGAGGCGATTAGAATCCTGCTTGCATTCTCTGCATCCCAGGGCTTCAAGCTTTATCAAATGGATGTCAAGAGTGCATTTCTCAATGGCTTCATTGAGGTAGAGGTGTATGTCAAGCAACCTCCAGGATTTGAGAACCCCAAATACCCGAACCATGTCTACAAGCCTTCCAAAGCCTTTTTTGGACTTAAGCAGGCCCCTAGAGCTTGGTATGAGAGGCTTAAGTCCTATCTTCTCTGTCATGGTTTCAAAATGGGTATAGTAGACAAAACTCTATGCATCAGACACCAGGATTCTCATTTCCTTCTTGTCCAGATTTATATGGACGATATTATCTTTGGTGGCTCATCTCAGTCTCTTGTGTCTCATTTTTCTGAGGTGATGAGCACAGAATTTGAAATGAGTATGATGGGTGAGTTGAGCTACTTTCTTGGCTTCCAAATCAAGCAGACTCGGGAGGGTACTTTCCTGCACCAAGGTAAGTACACTCGGGACCTCCTGAGACGGTTTGATATGTCTGATGGAAAGCCTGTGATGACTCCTATGGCCACCACTGTTGTCCTTGAGCCCGATGAGGATGGTGAGCCTGCTGATCAAAAGGAGTTTCGGAGTATGATTAGCTCTCTCTTGTATCTTACTGCCTCGTGGCCGGACATACACTTTTTTGTGTGTATGTGCACTCGCTTTCAGGCTTCTCCTCGCGTCTCTCATCGCCAGGCGGTGAAGCGCATCTTCAGGTACCTTCAAGCTACCATTGATTATGGTATATGGTACTCTTCTTCCTCTTGTCTATCCCTTAGAGCCTTTTTCCGATGAGACTTTCTTTGGTCAGAGGATAGATAGGAAGAGCACTTCTAGCACTTGCCAATTCATTGGCACTTCTCTTGTTTCTTGGTCGTCTAAGCGATGCAGAGTTACCTGATCCACCGTTGAGGCCGAGTATATTCTTTGAGCAGTGCTCTGGATGAGATCGACCTTGTGGGACTTTGGGTTAGAGATAGAGAGTGTTCCACTTTTACGAGATAACATACGCTATTTGCATTGCCAAGAACCCGGTCAAACACTCTCGGACTAAGCACATTGATATTAGATATCACTTCCTTAGAGACCATGTGGAGAAAGGTGACATAGTGCTCTAGTTTGTGGAGAGTGACCACCAATTGGCCGACATCTTTACCAAGTCTTTGGATAACTCCAGGTTTGTTGCCTTGAGGAGTGAGTTTGGAGTAGTGTGCCCTTACGGCCTTTTGTGAGGGGAGTTGATTTGTATATTATTATATGTTATTTCAGTTTTTCCTTTCTTTTGTATTGCTCACGGGTGCTTATGGGTTTTATTCCTTAGAGTTATGAGTTCACTTCACTTAGACTTGGCATGCTTTGCATGGACCTCTCATCTTGTGCTTTAGGTTGCTATCATGCTTAATTAGTTGTTCTCTCTTCTCTCTAGGTTGAGTTCCTTACAGGTCTTATAAGTCTAGCGGTGTTGGGCCCCTGGTGACAGCAGTGCTGTGCACTCCTTAGTTTGGGATCTAGAGGCAGCTTCCCTATGTTAGTCGTTGGGGAAGATGAGAGCGAGTCTGAGCTGTAGTGTTCTCTACCATCTTTTCTATGCTCTATAACTACCCAGTTTGCAGTTTCTTGACTTCTTCACTCCATTCTGTGTTTCTGGCTTTAATTGAGTTCTTTTCGACCTTTCTTGAGCTTAATCTTGCTAATAACTCAATTTGAACCAGATTTGTGCCTAAAATGGAATCACATGTTGAGGGGGAGTTTAAGAATCTGTCTCATGCATTGCATATAGACTTGATTTTTCATTTTATGAGCTTTGTCTATTATGCAAATGATCCATGTTTCATTTTATACACCATACTATATTATGAAGGAAATTACTTGCTTAGATATGTCCAAGTTCATTTATCTTGCTAAGCTTACAAAAATTGAAAAATGAGCGTTAAAAGAAAAACTTGATAAAACATGTTGCGTTTACTTGTTAAGTTTCTTCTCTAGGTGTTTTTGCCATGATTTGTGAAATTCTGGAATTCTCTAGAGTCCCTATAGCAACTTGAGTGAATCTTGTTTGATCCATACTTGAGTCTTTCACTAGCTTAATGATGAGAATGCTAAAATAAAAGTGAAGCAAAATTGACTCTTTTTGTGCGCATTAGACTCAACACCTCACATTCACAAGACGGCTTCTCATTGCACTTGAGATGAACTTGGAATGGATTGTGTATGACCAAGATCATTCTCTTAAGAGTCTCTCTTGAGATGATCGATTATGGCTTGAGTCAATTGCTTCAAAAAATGCAAAAAAAACATATGTGGGTAAAGAATGCAAATAATGTCAAATATTTGCACCCCGCTATGTCTTTCAAAGATTCAAAAAAAAATCTGCATACAATAAAAAAAAGCTTGAAGGACCTTGTGTGCACTTCTAGATTCCCCAAAGTGTTGAGTAGGTTGAACTCTAGGTTTTCCATTTGATCCTTTAAATGGCTTTGCTTCTAGTTTTGAAACTAATGAAAAGTGTTGCTCATGTTCAATCTTGCTAAAAATGACATGGTTTTAATTAAATCTTGCTAGCAAAATGATTATTTGCACTTGGACATGCCTTAACTTAGTCTATTTTTGCCATAACTTAGCTTGGTGTCATAACTTGTCTTGTTGGTCACATGGATAATCTTCAAAGCTCCTTTAGGTTGCATTACTTGCATAAAAACAACAAACAAAGGAGAGAAAAGAAAATACCATCTTGATGCCTATATTGCCAAAAGGGGGAGAAATCGTAGAAAAGACATCATTTTGCATCTTGATTCATCTTAATTCTTATGATCTTTGTAAATTTGTGCTATCTTTCATAGATCATAAGTATTTCTAGTTGCTAACTTGATCATGTTCTTGATTTCCATTTCTTTGATCAAGTTTGGCTTTGCATTCAAATTGCTTTCTTCTCTCTTATTCAAACTCAAAACATATACCTTTTCATGTGTTTGTCAATATACTCATCAAGGGGGAGATTGAAAGACCATGTGGAGGTCTATCCTTGTGTGTGATGAGTAATTGACGAGTTTTGAGCTTGATTTGATTTGAAATTGAGTTTGATGTGAAGTGAATTGGATTTGAAGCAATTTGAGTGTTGGTTGGTTTTCCGAGTACTACTGGCCTGGGGGCGGTAGCACCGGAACATTGAGAGAAATAATGTTCGATTAATAATTTTGGGATAATCATTGAATATCTTTGTGGGCATTGCTATGTGAAGGTTTTTCCTTGTCTTTGATGATTGCAGGGCGACGGTGCTAGGTCATGGTGAGGCGGAGGATGACCGGGACTAGGCGAGGCGTCGGAGGTCTAGGCGGTCGGGAGATCGCGGAAGATGATCGGAGACGGAGTCCGGCAAGTCAAGAAGACAAGGAAAGGAGATGATGCTAGCTAGATGCGCGTGGATCAATGAGGGCCGTCGGATTGCGGTCTAGTTGATAGGTTAGCGGGTCTAGGTAGTATGCTTTGAAAACCGTGCAAGAAAACCCGGTATGTGTGTGGGTTTTGGGTTAGCCCTTGCATGGCTGTGTGAGTGGGTCAATCCTAGCCCTTAGATGAGTGTCCTAGGATTGAAGGACTCATCCAAGGGTGGTAGGTGGCCCAAGAGTAGTATAAATAGGGGTAGAGGGGTGGCCTCCTCCCCTAGAAGGTTTGAGTTGCTCCTTTGAGCTTTGCCCACATGAAGTGAGGCTTTGTAAACCTTCCCACCAGAAATACAAAGAAATTTCTTTACATTATTGTGAATTTAAATTCCGCATTTACATTATGTCTTTACTTTACGCAATTTAAATTCAGCATTTATGTTACGCATTTACTTTCCCGCAATTTACATTCATGCAATTTGGATTTGCCTCCCCTCCTTCTAAATGCTAATCTTGGATGTTTTGAGTGTGTTCATATGGTTTTACATCTCTTTTGCACTCTTTGATTGAGTAGAGATCATCTTTTCTTTCAAGTTCTAACTTTGTCCAGAACTTGTTCTTCGCGGAGCAGTTAGTTTTTGATTTTTAGAAACATCTAGAAAAATCCTTTTTAAGTGATTCTTGTTGGAGCTTGTGTGGAACTCCTTTATACATCTGTAGAAAAATTTTGGAGTTCACTTGTTGCACCGTTTGGGCGCCATGAGGTGAAAACCGAGCCCCAAATTTTCTGCTTGAAGTTCCTGACTGTCTGTGTTCATAGATTTATGATGATTTTTCTACATGGTTTTTTATCTGAAATTTGGTAGAGATCTTCACGACTCATCTTCTCGTAGGGAGAAAATTTCTGATAATTTTGTGAGCAGCATAAACCCACCAACCTCCTGTTCAAATTAAAGACGACTTCGAAAATATGCATACCTTTTCTAAAAGAGACTTTTGTGTCTTAGCTTGATCTCTTTTAGAAAAGAAGTATTTGAATTGATTCCTCTTTATTTTGGACACTTGACAACCATGATTGTGATTGATAATCCCTCACATATTTTATGGATCTCATCCATGTAAGCTAGGGATACACATAATTGTCTAGTCGTTCCGGTTTTTGCGGGTTTTGCGAATTTGAGGAGCACTGGTTTTCTTTGCGTGATCTTTTCAAGGTTTTAGTTGGAGTATTCTGGGGGAAAATTTATTTGCGACCATTCACCCCCCCCCCTCTATTCGCCATCTCGATCCTTTAGGTCCTCAATGGATTTCTTTTGTACCTCATCTTGCTTCTTCACCGT
Source organism: Guadua angustifolia (assembly GCA_036346375.1). Lineage (NCBI taxonomy): Eukaryota > Viridiplantae > Streptophyta > Magnoliopsida > Poales > Poaceae > Guadua > Guadua angustifolia. The sequence goes on from CM070510.1 coordinate 22,481,775, forward strand.
TTAACTCTCATGTGCTGGTGACGGATGCGCTGGATTATCTTCGCAGAGAGGTAGCCTTTGCATGGTCCAAGACGATGTCACGCCTGCACCACTGGATGAATGAGTGGTCAGCACTTCCTAGAGTTGTTATCTCGTCATTGACGGGTTTTTCTAGCCCGATCTCAGCAAACTGTTCAAGTACTGTGTCCACCTGGACCTTTGCATAACCTGGCGCTATCGTGGTATTGTGCAGGACACCCCCTTCTTGGCACGGATAAACTACCCCTGTAGCAGCCTGTAAAAATATGTTCATCATGGGCACGTTGAGCTGACAGGGTGTGGGGTCCTGTATGTCGTCCACAGGATAATGGTTGTTGTCCGCTTCTGGTAATGGCGTGGACGCGCAACTGCTGCGACGACCTGTAGGGCTGGAGAGAACATTGTGGGCCTGCGCCTAGCTCAAGTCTTGTTGTACTGGTTGTTCAACTTTTTCTTCAATGGTGCCTTGTAATTCTCATAGAAGCCTTTCCTTCATCCTTTCCATTTCCTGCTTAGCCCGCTCTTCTTTAGCTCTCTTCCGACTCCTATAAGAGTCTCCGTGCTCAGGGAATCCCATCTTCCATGGAACAATGACCCCGACGCTTCGTGTCCGACCGGGGTGCTCTTTGTTTCCTAGGGCCACTGTTAGCTCGTCTTTCTCCCTGTCTGGGTGGAAAGATCCTTCGGTGTATTGGGCGTAAAACTCCTGAACTCTTTGTGTCATTGCTTCGTCTTCGCTGCTCTTGAATGATAAACTCCCAGTAGACAAGAGATCTGCCCTCGCTAGCACGTAGTGCTTTACTCGGTCTGGTAGTCCGATCAAGGGACTTGTGCCAGTCTGTTGGAGTGCTTCTAATTCCCGCCTCTCTCATTGAGCAATTTTACCCGTGTATCCACTCATGCCAAGTCTGTGGGGGTGAGTATTCCTTCTTGCGATGCTAATGTGGTCCTCACTGGACTTCCTTGCTGCTTCAAATTGCTTCATCACCACAAACTCATCCCAGTATGGTTCTAATCTTGGGTAGTCTCCGATGGCTGACCGGTTTTGCTTCACATAATTTACGTTCAGCCCCGCCTTGAAGTTTCTCCACGCCGCATCCATAGTCATCAATGCATCGCGACGCACGAGTTCTTCGACTCCTTCGGAGAATTCGAAGGTTTATTTGACCTCTGTCCACAGATCCTCTTTGGTGGCTCGAGGCACTTTATGCCAATCCGAATAGGTGATTGGCACTTTATCCCTTACGATGTACCCGCATGTTGACCTGTATTTTGCTGCTGATTTTCTCGGTGCAACAGGGGCCCCAGTATCTGAAACCTCCGAGATGGTGTACCGGCCTTCAGGCTTCTTAGTTTTCCCTCGTCCTCGGCGTCTTGCAACAGGAGCATCATCTGCAATAGCGGTGGAAGCCTCGGCACCTTCGGTGGTTGGGTGGAGGGTAAGGTACCTGCTCGGGCTCTCCTCCATGATAGGCTCGGTTTCGGGTTCCATTAGAACTACTCAATAGAAAGGGAGATATTTCAGAGAGGGAATGAAAATCAATCAATTTAGGGTTCATAATTTGAACCCACGTGGTATAAAATAGAATTATTGACATGACACTGATATAACACAAGTGGTCCGAAAAGATTTTCTAACAAGCCTAGTTGTGTTGAAAAAGCGTCTTGTATTTATGGGCATCGCAATGCTTATTAAGAGCATTGCGATATTAAGAGCAGGATTTTGTTATTTATTCCTTTTAATATAATAGATGAGAATACATAATTCACAAGAAGCAAGAATAACATAGACAAAATAATGCTTAGCAACCTTATGTCATCCATGAATTATGTCTGCTACCTCAAAGAGAGGAGATATGAATGATTTGCTCTTAAATTTAGGGTTTGGATGAAAATAAGAATTTTCACCACAATCACAAATGGGCTAACAAATTATTTAGTGAATAGGGCCTTGAACCCTTACCACCTTAGCATGCACAATTAAAGAGTTGTTCAGAATTTCACTATTAAATATCTATGATCAGATTGATAACAGGATAGTCTAAAGCATACTCTTCTACCGAATTATTGCAGTTCAGGCTAGCGACCAACTAATTCTTCTGACCAACCAATCTTAGAATGCCTATTCAGAAATTACTTCTACCACTAGACAAGTGAATTACCAGTGAACAATTATCTCTAACTCTTGAATCAAAGCAGAATCTTGAATATCAACAGATTTTGAATTAACACAAATATTGTGCACACATATGAGCAAGAGATAAATCTCTACTAATCCTTGAATGTGCCCAGACTAGCAATATCTCTTGAATGAGTAAGTAGTCTCGAACCAAGCAAACTATCATTTTCTAGAATCTGATGGCGACAAGAAAATTGACGAAGCAAGCCGACTAACCACAAGAGAGTATCTTGATCGAATATCAAGCAGTGATGTAAACAACACTCTCAAACATGTTATTCTACCAGTTCAAGGCCCAAGACACATAATAATTGTTCTTATCATTCTTAACCCAATATCATCATAAAGCAACACCCAAACCTTCAGCCAACAAAAACAAGTGCAGAACTGAAGAAAACTTACAGAAGGACAGCACTCCAAGCATAAAGTAGGAACTAGGAACAAAGACTGGGACCATTCAATGACACACAATCAACCCTTCAGTGCAAACGCTAGACATAAAGAAGATAATTCAGTTTTGATATAGACATTGAACAAGGTTAGTTCTGCTACAAGTGCATAAGGATCTGATTTAACTAATAAAAGTAGTTTGTACCAGTAACTATTGCTCAACAGGTCTTTGTCGAAGAGTTTGCTGCAACAGTTGGAAAAGCACACGAGTTTTTACAAAAAGCATAGGTTTATTGAGTGTGGTCCATTTTGTTCAAACATATCCCCTTTATTGACCAAGGCATGTTAAGGGCATCCACAATGTACTTCCCAACAAAAATAGAAATTCTTATCAATCGTTTGTATTTCATTTCTTCAGGCTAGTAATTCCATTGTCAGGAGCTACTAATTCCATTGTCTCCATTCAGTTCTAGCCTTCGCAAGTTATTCTGAATCGTATGAGGTCCTGACTGTCGGATCAAATTGAGGTCCTGACAAACTACACGGCTAGTATGAGCTGCTACAGTTAACAATCTAACCTAATATAAATATCTCCAAGATGTCATGCCATAATATGATCATCCTAGTCAATTAACTTTAATATTCTAACCTAATAAAAATATCGATAGATGGTCATGAACCAGACAATAACCATACTCTTCAAAAATAACCATTTTCGTACAGGATGGCACACAAATTTGTGAGGGTAGGAATGCACTAACCGATGGGGGGACAACGGCTTGGAGTGGCGGCGGTGACGGCAAGACGACGAGGTCAAGGACGGCGCGAAGTCGAGGTCGGGGATGGTGCCTGCGGCTTGGAGTCGAGGTCAAGGTTGGGGACGGCGGCTTGGAATGGCGGCGGAGTTGGGATCCTCCAACGTGGCATGGAGCTTGGAGTGGCGGCAGCGTCGGCAAGACGACGAGGTCGAGGACGGCACGAAGTCGAGGTCGGGGACGGCGCGATGCGAGAGGGCAGGGGGCGAACGAAATTTTCGGAAGTGAGGAAGGCGGGGTTAGGTTTACGAATATGTATAGTGGAAGAGTATCTGTGACGGTTATTATTATTAACCGCCACAGATACAGTCTACCCCGCCACAGATGATCTAATTATCCATTGGGGCCATTTCTGCCATACAATATTTCCTGACATTGATCTTTATTTACTGAAAACTTCACCACAAACATCATGAGTTCAGCACTATGTAGATACTTTGTACAGTACAACTCAATCAGCAGAAAGTAGGAAAGGCTATATAACTTATTGTCCCTGCCCACAACTACCTATTATCACTCTCTAGGACATGAGCAAGCTCCGATATATGTGGCATGAACAAGTTTATAAAATATGCAAATAGACCATTCTCAGTAATATTTATACTCTGACAAAAAATTATCAGAATCCAATTCAACACATTGTAGCATGTAATCGAAAGGACTCATATTTTCTAAACCTTTTCGTAAGAGTTCAAGTATCAAAATCATGCATATTTATTTCCTATTAATTCCACATAAATGTACATTTCTTACATCACATTTCCATTACTTCATATAAATGGCGACATGTTGCCATTACTCCTAGCTAATTATTTTCTTTCACAATTTGGCCTTCGTTGTGATCATCACGATGATAGGTAACTTCTTGAGTGGTTTCTTCCTCGGGCTCGATCTTTGTCATCTCTAAAGGAGGCAACTCATCAAACTGGTTGTACTCTTCCTCATCCACGACATTCTCAACTCCAACGATCCTTCTTTTTCTTGCGAGAACTACATGGCGCTTCTTATCCGCCGGTCGATTATGTAGAATACTTGTGCTACTTGATTCGCAAGCAAAATCTGTTGGTTAAATCTCTGTATCCGACATGTTCGATGTCCACATAGTAAAGCCGTACTTGTCCAACTTGACACCCTTCGGAGTTGTACCCAATGACATCGAAACACCGGATCTTGAAAATCAGAGTCCGGCTCCCAAATCTCCTCTATGAACCCGTAGTAGTTGCTCTTCAGTCTTTGCTGTGTTGCAGTGGCATCTATCTGGACATCCTTGTTTTGGTAAGTGCTCTTGCTATCCTGAGCTCTCGTGTAAAATGTATATCCATTGATGTCATATCCTTGCCATGTCGTGATTGTACCTAAAGGCCCTTTTGCCAACCACCTCAATGTAACACTTGTTTCTTCACCAGACATGTGCTCCCTGAACCAATGAGTGAATAAACGATTGTGCTCTTTTGTTATCCAAAGCTCGATCGTCCTCGTTTTCCCTCCTTAGCTTACCCTTGTGTATGTTCATATCTGGTACACATCAATCGATTGTTGCAATCTTGTGAAATGGGCTTGTAAGAACAAAATATTATCGTAAGAATTTGTAGATCTCTTTCCTATTACACCTTTCCCACCTAGCCTACCCTCATGGCGAGATCTGAGCACTCCTACCGGTTCGACCTCCTCCATGTAATCGACCACGAACTCAATAACCTCCTCGGTTGCATAACCTTCTACAATGGAGCCTTCCAAATGAGATCGATTACGTACATATTTCTTTAGAACACCCATATACCTTTCAAATGGGTACATCGATGCGAGGAATACGGGTCAAGAAATATTTATCTCATTGACAAGGTGAACAATGAGATGAACCATGATATCAAAAATGATGGGGAAAATACATCTCTAGCAGCACGAGTCTTTACCACATCACTGAAGTTCATAAAGTCCAACGGGATCAATGACCTTCGTGAAATCGTGTTGAAGAAGGAACACAACCTCGTGATTGCCTCTCGGACCTTGTCGAACAAAATACCTCTAATTGCAATAGGGAGCATTTTTGTCATCATCACATGACAATCATGAGACTTCATGCGATTAACTTCAAATCTTTCATCGATACGGTTTCTTGATGTTTGCGGATGTAACCGGACGGAACTTTCACACCATGCAAGCACTTGCGAGTTCATTTTCTCTTTCTTGCTCAAAGTGTAGCAAGTGGGGAAGGTAAAGTGGCCTTTCCAAAGTGTCTTGAGGATGTAGTTCGCTCGATTTTCATGTCTTCGAGATCCTTCGTGCCTTTAGTCTATCCTTTGTTTTGCTAGGAATATTCAGTAAAAGACCAACCATGCTGTCACATACATTCTTCTCTATATGCATGACGTCGATGTAGTGTCGAACTTCCAAGTCCTTCCAGTAGGGCAAGTCCCAAAAGATGGATCTCTTCTTCCACGTGGTCTTCTCAGTATGGGACCACGATGTATTACCAGTACTCCCCTTTCCAAGTACAACATTAAGATCCCTAACCATATCATACACCTCTTCCCCATGAAGACGCCTTGGAACTAAACCGTCCTCCTTTGTCCCGTCGAATTGTTTCTTCATATGGCGGTACGGATGATTTCTGCGAAGGAACCTCCGGTGACGCATGGACATTGTTTTCCTCGAGTTGTTGAGCCACACACTAGCGGTTTCATCCATGCACTGGGGGCATGCTTTGGCTCCTTTTATAGTACGGCTGGACAGGTTACCAAGCGGCAAGCGTAGGAAAATCATTGATTGTGCAGAACAACAATGCGCGTAGAGTGAAGTACTCTCGTTTGTACTCATCCCATACCTGTACACCTTCGTTCCACAGTATCACAAGATCTTCCACCAATGGTTGTAGGTATACATCAATATCGTTGCCAGGTTGTCTCAGCCCTTGGATAAGCAGTGACATCATAATGTACTTTCACTTCATACACAACCAGGGTGGAAGGTTGTATATACACAGAGTCACGGGCCAAGTGCTATGAATGCTGCTCATGTTACCGAAAGGATTCATTCCATCCGTACTCAAGCCAAACCTTACATTCCTCAGTTCATTTCCGAAGTTCTCCCTGAAGAGTCTATCGATGGTTCTCCACTGGGCAGAATCAGCCGGGTATCTCAGTTTTCCATCCCTCTTACGGTCTTCCGAGTGCCATCACATTAATTTGGCCTGCTTTTTGTTTCCAAATAAACGCTTCAAACGAGGTATTACTGGCAAATACCACACCACTTTAGCGGGAGCTCCTTTCTTCACCTCGATAACTTCGCTGTCATCGCCCTTACGCTTGTATAGCGATGCTTTGCACACCAGACATACATGAATGTCTACATAGTCTTTGTGATAGAGTATACAGTCGTTTGGACAAGCATGTATTCTTTCTACTTCCAATCCCAAGGGACATACAACCTTCTTAGCTAGATACGTGGTTTTAGGCAACACGTTTCCCTCAGGCAGTATGTCCGCTAAGAGATGTAACAACGCCGTGAAACTCTTATCGGACCAACCATTGCCTGCCTTTAATTTCAGCAGCGAGAGCACCGTGTGCAACTTTGTGTATTCCTCCTTACAATCCGGGAACAAAGGTTTCTCCGAATCCTCCATCAAACCCTTCAATTGATTAAACTCTCTCTGACTAGTGTAGTTCTCTTCTGCATCGCACAACATTTGAGCCAGATCATTGTCGTCATCGACGACCAACCTATCCTCATCAGATCCATAACTGATGTCAGCTGCCACATTGTCGGCTCCGTCGTCGTCGACGTTATCACGTTGAAGTATGATCTCATCTTCACCGTGCCTTGTCCAACTTGTATAGCCAGGTACAAAACCCCTCCGGATCAAGTGCAAATGGAGATGATTTTTGTTCGAAAACATCTTCTCATTCCTGCAATCAATGCATGGACAGTGTATGTACTCCGTCTTCTTTTGCAAGCTGTTCTCCTCGGTGGCCCTTAAAAAAACAGATACACCGTCGATATATTCTTGGCTGCAACGGTTCGCATCGTACATCCATCTCCAGTCCATTTACAGTTCATTAATTTAAGCAATTATTAATATCCAAAAATCTTAATTAAATAAATTGTTATTCCAATATTCAACAATATCCACTAACGGGACAAGATTAATGCTAAGTAAATGTTGCAAACTTAATTAATTAATTTTAATACATACTCATACATAACCAAAAATTATATATATCCTCCGGAAGATCAACATAATAAATTCCTCATCTCAAAATGCAAGGCAATTTCATGATCACCCATCTACCATATTAACTAAAATTTATTTAACATTCATATCCAACAATCTTAATTACATAAATTTGATATAAGCTTCATGCAAATTCACTAAACAACATTAATGGAGCAATATGTATATGCACGCGCTAACGAAAAAAATAAATGGTAACTAACAAAAGAAATTTTATGTGCTGCAATTTCTATATATACTCGTACCTAGCCAAACTTAAATATATCCTCCGGAAGAGCAACATAACAAATTCCTCATCTCAAAGTGCAAGGCAACTTCATGATCACCCATCTATCATATTAACTAAAATGTATTTTTCATTCATATCCAATAATCTTAATTAAATAAATAAATTTCATATATGTTTGACTAAAAGTTCATCATCTAAGTAAGGTAGACAACTTAATCTAATAGAGCAAGGTATAAAATTCATCATCTACAAATTACTAAGTAAATAAAAAACAAACTAAATATGAACCTTGCATCTAAACCTTAATTAAGCTAGGAATAAACCTTACATTGCAATTTCACATTACAAATGAAGGGAGGAGACACAATTTACACACCTTAGAACAATTCTAGGAAGTAAAAGCACAATATTTTGGCCAAACGAAATCTGAAATCAAAGAGCTATCTTTTCTTCTCGGGAGGACTCTTTTCTTCTCGGGGAGGAAGATGACCAGCGACTGGTGACAGATTGTATTTATAGGAATAATTATTTGTGGTGATTTTAAATAAAAACTGCCACAGATAATTATATCAGTGGTGGTTCTAAAAACAAACCGCTACAGATAATTTATTATCTGTGACAGTTCCAACAAAAAACTGCCACAAATAGTCCAAGCCATATCAGTGGCGGTTCCAAAAGAAAACCGCCACAGATAAATGAGTTATCTGTGGCGGTTGTTGGATGGAGCCGCCACAAATAGTCCCAGCGTTATCAGTGGCGGTTGCAAATAAAAACCGTCACAGATAATATATTATCTGTGACGGGTTTTGGATGAAACCACCACAAATGGTTCTCCCGCCAATTTCCGTGTAGACCCGCCACTGATGCATAGATTTATGACGGTTCCAAAAGAACCGCCACAAATAGGGCGTCACCTATGTGCTGTTTTGTAGTAGTGTATGTTCATTCCTAAATGAACAAGAAAGGAATTTCAAACAGTTCATGGTGAAGAATTATACCTTGTGCGTGTCATATACCTCATTCTGCTTTTCGTTTTCTAAATTGACTTGATATATATAAATGTTATTACTGTACAGATGCTATATTATGTTAATTCCTCGCATTATGAGGTCACCAGGCAAAGGTGGAAAGGAGAGCTATACAAATATTATTGGTTGTTGTCATGGGCTATACCTGGAGGCTGCACTACTACAGAACTGGGCATCACAACCGGCCTATTAGAAGCGGTTTGGTGCGAACCTGTTGTGATGTTCGCACCAGAAGCGGTTTGTAGGCAACGGTCTAGAGTGGGCTTCCAGAAGCGGTTTGAGACACGAGCCGCTTCTGAATATTGCGTTCTAGAAGCGGTTCTTGTCTCAAACCGCTTCTAATTTTCAGAAGCGGTTTGAGAAAAGAACCGTTTCTAGAACGTAACATTCAGAAGCGGTTCGTGTCTCAAACCACTTCTAGAAGCCCTCCCGCGCAGCGCATTTAAACCCTTCTTCCTCCATGAGCCAGTAGAGGTACGATCGAATAGAGAAGGTCGGCCCAGCGCTGTTCTTGGGGAGGTGCTGTCCAATTGTTTAATTGGAGGTGATTAGCTCCAAATTAAGTGTTTCAAGGTTAGTAACATCATGTGAACATCCTTCTCACCTAGATATTGCTATTTTTTTCAATGGATGTGGAGAAATCTTGAAGTTTTTAAGCAAGATCACCATGATTAAAAATTTGTTTTCTATACTTGTTTTTGTTGTTGTATGAAGATGTAGGGTGGAGATCTAGTTCAAAATATGACATTACAAGGTAAAGGTGATTGGAAGCCTTAGATCTAGGTGGTTGTTAGCTTTAGAATCTTAAATATCATAATAAGTTGGGGAAGATCTAGGTACAATATTGCAAGGAAGTAATTATTGGTATATGAAATAAAATAGAAAAACATGTAGAAGGATAAAAAATAATTACAAAGGTAGGAAGGGATACAAAATAATTAGAAAGGTAGGTCTTTAATTGGATGACGGTGTAGGTGGAGCTTTTTTTGTTGGGTTTAAGTAGCTGTGAGCTTTAGATTTTTAAATGTAACGAAATTTAAGTTAGGTTATAATTTTTGTAACGAAATTTGTTATAATTTTTAATGAAATTATAAATTGGTGTAGATGAATCGGCAATGGATGTACAATGTGGATCGTCGCTCGAGAGAGTTCATTGATGGCGTCGCGAGCTTTTCTCGATCTTGGCCGTTGCATTCTTGCCTCGAGCGACTTCATATGTTGTCGTGTGTAGATTGCAAGAACGAGAAGGAGCACTCCCAGCGATGGCAAGTTATGAACCACTTGATCATGAGAGGTTTCATGCCAAACTATACCTGTTGGACCAACCATGGCGAAGTTGAGGCGATTAGCCAGGAATATGATGAAGAAGGCGAGGAAGAGGAAGATGGATTCAACAGTATCCCGGACGGCACGCAATACTGTTCCGTGGAAGAAACACTTGGTGACTTTGGTGATGATGAGCTAGACCAGATCTTTGCGTGGCGGAGAGGAGACTACAGATGAAAGACAGTTTGAGAAGTTCCAGCGCATGTTAAAGGACCACAGAACTCCTTTATACCCAAACTGTGGGTAGGGCCACAAAAAGTTGCGTACCACACTGGAACTCATGCAATGGAAGGCTACAAATGGTGTGTCAGATAAGGGATTCGATGAGTTGTTATCACTCGTAAAGAAGTTGCTTCCAGAAGATAACACTCTGCCCGAATCTACATATGAAGCCAAGCAAGTCATCTGTCCTTTGGGATTGGAAGTACAGAAGATACACGCATATCCTAATGATTGTATCCTGTATCGTAATGAGTATGCCGATTTGGATGTTTGTCCAGTGTGCAAAGAATCACGGTATAAGGTGAAGCGTGACGATCCATGTGAAATAGATGGGGAGCGTAAGAAGAAGAGACCTCCAGCTAAAGTGTTGTGGTATTTCCCTGTGATCCCCCAATTGAAACGTATGTTTGCTAACAAAGCACATGCCCAGATGATGCGTTGGCACAAAGAAGAGCGTAAGGACGACGGGATGCTTAGACACCCTGCAGATGGCTCATAGTGGAGGAAAGTCGACCGGACGTACCCGGACTTCACAGATGAGGTGAGAAACATAAGGTTTGGGTTGAGTACCGATGGGATGAATCCTTTCGGAGAATTGAGTAGCAGCCATAGCACCTAGCCTGTTACACTATGTGTCTATAACATTCCTCTATGGCTGTGCATGAAGCGAAAGTACATCATGATGCCGTTGTTGATCCAAGGCCCCAAGCAACCTGGAAATGACATCGATGTCTATCTGAAACCATTGGTTGAAGATCTTGTGACATTGTGGGACGATGGTGCAAGGGTATGGGATGAGTACAAAAGGGAGTATTTCACCCTCGTGCATTGTTATTTGTAACAATCAACGGTAGCTTTGCTCTCGGTAACTGTCGGTCTAACTATCAAAGGATATAGAGCACGCATCCGATTGCTTAGATAAACAGACGGCATGTACGAAAAACTCTCGGAAGGTTGTGTACATGGGTCACCGTAGGTTTCTTCTTACGAGTCACCCGTTGCGGAAGAAAGGCAGGACATTTAACGAGCAACCAGACCTTCGTGCAAGGCCTCAGTATCGTAGTGGGCCACGTGTGTTTGCTATGGTAAAGGATTTGAAAGTAGTATTTGGAAAGGGTCCTGGAAGCAAACATATGTAGAATGAGGATGGTCAGGCACCCATGTGGAAGAAGAAGTCAATATTTTGGTACTTGCCTTATTGGGAAGTCATGGAGGTTCGTCACTCATTTGACTTCATGCACATCATGAAGAATGTCTGCTTGAACCTGCTAGGCTACATAGATATGTATGGAAAATCGAAAGATACACTGCAAGCTCGGAAGGACCTTAAACTCTTGGAACTGAGGAATGACCTACATCCCGAAAAAAGAGGGAAAGGACAATATTACCTACATCCTGCGAGCTACACTCTAAGCAAAGAAGAGAAAAAAAGAATGATAGAGTTCTTGAACAGTGTGAAGGTCCCTTCTGGATACTCCTCGAATGTAAAGAGACTCATAAACACGAAAGAGAATAAAATCGTACACATGAAATCCCATGACTATCTTGTGTTAATGACACAGTTGCTCCCAGTGGTTGTGAGAAGCATACTGCCCGAGTGGATACAGGGGATAATCACAAAGTTGTGTTCTTTTTTCAACGCGGTTTCACAGAAGGTCATCGACCCAGATAAACTAAGTAAGCTGCAGGATGATGTGGTACAAAGTGTGGTTAGTCTTGAGATGATCTTTCCTCCTGCATTCTTTGATATTATGGTTCATCTCACTGTTCACCTTGTCAAAGAGATAGGCATTCTCGAACCCGTGTATCTACACAACATGTTCCCCTTTGAGAGGTACATGATTGTGCTAAAGAAGTATGTCCGTAACCGTTCTCATCCGGAAGGATGCATTGCCGAGGGTTATGGGACAGAGGAGGTGACTGAGTTTTGTGTGGATTACATTAATGATCTAAACCCGATCGGCGTCTCTATATCACGCCATGAAGGGAGGCTACGGGGAAAAGGGACACTCGGAAGGAAAGCAATTGCATGCAATGATCTTTTTATATTTAAGCAAGCACATTTCATGGTTTTGAAACAATCAACTGTAGTGGCCCCGTATGTCCTTGAGCACAAGAGTATTCTACGCTGCGATTTCCTAGGAAGGTCTGAGGATTGGATAACACTAAAGCACATGGATTCTTTCGGCGCTTGGTTACAAAAGTACATCCTTTTGAAAGGGTCAGACAATGAACAGTTGCAATGCTTGGCTCGGGGACCATCTAGTGAAATCGTGACATTCAAGGGGTATGAGATAAATGGTTACACATTCTACACGGATCGGGATAACAAGAGCACCAACGAGAATAGCGGTGTCCGTATAGGCGCAGAAGAAGACAACAAAGGCAAGGTGGATACATATTATGATTTCATAGAAGAGATATGGGAGCTTGACTATGGACCTTTGAAGGTCCCTCTATTTAAGTGCCAATGGGTCAAAGCCGACTTCAAGCGGCGTGAAGGTCGACAAATACGGTATGACAATCGTGGACCTCCGCAAGTCGACTATAAGCGTGAACCGTTCGTCTCGCGAGCGATGTGAGATAGGTCTTCTCGTAATGGACATGTCAAGCAAACCTAAGAAGCGAAGGACAAGCGAAAGATTGTAGTACTAAGCCAAAGCGACACGTGGTTCTCCAAGGCAAGCGAAGGATTGTTGGAGTTGAGGGCGTCCTGAGGCGAGGAAGAGTATAGTCAGTTTGACGAGATCCCTCCTTTCGTTGTAGATGTCGACATAAGCCTCCTCAATGACACAGACGTGGATACTCCTTTCATACATCGCGATCATAATGAAGGAACACTTGTAAAGACAAAGTACATTACTACTTAAGATGTACCACTACTGTATGAACTATGTATATGTAACACGGGTCTTCTACTGTATGAAGTGTTTATTTGGAATGAATGTAAAGTGCCAAAATTCTGGAATGAAACTAAAGTGCTAAAAGCTTTTTTAAAAAATTGTGAAATAAAACTGAAGTGCTAAAAGCTTTTTTAAAAATTCTAGAATGAAACTAAAGTGCTAAAAGCTTTTTTTTTAAAATTGTGAAATGAAACTGAAGTGCTAAAAGCTTTTTTAAAAATTATGGAATGAAACTAAAGTGCTAAAAGCATTTTTTAAAAAATTTTTGAAATGAAACTGAAGTGCTAAAAGCTTTTTTAAAAATTATGGAATGAAACTAAGGTGCTAAAAGCATTTTTTAAAAATTCTAAAATGAAACTAAAGTGCTAAAAGCATTTTTTAAAAATTCTGAAATGAAACTGAAGTGCTAAAAGCTTTTTTAAAAATTATGGAATGAAACTAAAGTTCTAAAAGCTTTTTAAAAAATTATGGAATGAAACTAAAGTGCTAAAAGCATTTTTTAAAAATTCTGACATTAATTTTACAAGCGGTTAGTGTTAACAACCGCTTGTATATATTAATTTTATAAGCGGTTGATAAAACCAACCGCTTGTAGAAAACTGTACAGTAAAAAAAAGGAATGGCAAGGGGCGCGAGCAGGGTTCGAACCGGGGTGGACGAGCCCGCACACTCAAGCGCCACTCGCTAGCCAGGGGGGAGGAAGAGATCTTGTCAAACAATATGGGCACCATATAGTTTTGAATATTAGACGTTTGGCAATTTTACAAGCGGCTGGTGTTAACAACCGCTTGTAATATGCGCTCCACAAGCGGTTGGTGTTAACAACCACTTGTAATCTGTGATCCACAAGCGGTTAGTAATATGAACCGCTTGTAGAAGTCCTCCCTCTACAAGCGGTTGGTTCTAAAAACCGCTTGTAGAGATCTTTTACAAGCGGTTGATAATACGAACCGCTTGTAGAAGTGGGTTCCCTGTATAAAGTTTACACTCCCCGCCCTTTTCTCACACTCCAAATTTTCTAAGTCCCCGCTCGAGACCCCGCGTCGTTGACTCCTGTGTCTCTCTGACCGCCGCCACCGTCGCCTCCGTTGAGACCCCACGCCGCCGTCATCATCGACGCCTCCTCTGCCACCGCGCCGACGCCGCCCCGCCATTCCACCCCGGAGGACCGAGGTATAGCTGTGCATGCCCTCCTCCTCCCTCTCTAATCCCGCTGCCCGCAAGGTGTTCGGCGAAATGCCTGAGGAGCGGAGTGTCTGGAGCAAGAAGAAGGAGGGAGTGTCTGGGCGCCAGTGGCAGGACGGGGAAGAATGAGTGGTGAGGAAGAAGTGGCAGGAGGGGGAAGAATGAGGGGTTTCTCAACATATTTAGCATTGGCGTTGCATGATTTAGCATTTTACAGACACCTTAAAACTGAAGTGTGTGAAGGTGCTGAGAAAGAAAATGTAAGGGTTGGGTAAAACTGAATACAACATCAAATGTATTAGCATTGAAGGCAGATGGCAAATCTGCGAGTTAGTTATATATATAGCCTTACAGGTGGACCCTTCTTAATATCAGAGCTCTTAATGTCTATTTTGTTTACCATTTGTTTGCTGGTTGAATGTATTATTGTATATGGAATTATGGATAGAATTGTGTGTTCATTATGGAGGTACAACCAATGAAACAAGCAATGGTTGTCAAGTTTGTGGATATGCACATGTCAAGTTTGTGACTCCATTCTGTCATTTAGGTGATAGAATAAAAGACAATCTTTGATGGATGGAATGAGGCACTTATTATGCAATGGCGAGTTAGATCTAGAGCGCAAGCACGAATGCCACCAATTGGTTGTTATCTTCGACATGAGCTTCCCCATCACTAGCGTTGAGCTTAACACGCTGTGGTAAAAAGAACATCCAACTTACCAAATGAAAGAACACTAGACAACTTACATATCAAAAGTACATTTCTTTGTCCAGGCTCATGGGTGGTAGTCTAGTTTGAGGATTGCTAGTATCTAGAGTGTCCGTGGTAGTTTTTGTTTTTGGGCTGTGTACGTTCAACAAATAAAGGTGAAACATGATAAAGGAATTTGAATATGACGTAAATGAGAGAACTTCTATGACACTCAATTTTTCCCAAAGTGTGTGGAAAATAAGGTGGCGTATTTGCATAAGAAAAGGAGAGATAACATTGATTATAGTTAACTAGCAAGATGGCCGCTTATTTTGTGACTAGAGTTCTTTTAAAGTTTATAATATCAAATTCTATAACTTATATGCTTGAAAATATATTAACATATTCTATAGCCTATTTAGATTTTTAAGACATCATAAACATTAGAAATGACAATAGAAGCTTGAAGGAAAATTCAACTTGAAGAACGTAATTGAAGTATAAGAACGTAATTTGTGAATTTGTGAAATGAAGTTATGCTTGTATTGTAATGTGTAATATGGTTGTTTCAAAATGTCGATATTTATGTCAACATTTTTTGAATTAGGATAGATGGCATAACCGGACGTGGTGACCCTACTTTCGATGAGGAGAACATTCTTCTTGGACTCCATCGTATTGAGTAACATCGAAGGTGATGCTAACGCTCTGCTTGTTGAGGCTAATGTTGGTTCCGGTGAGGCCGTTGAGGTTGCAGTCGATGAAACCATTGACGCTGGAGCCGCTGAGTCCGGTAACACTGGTTCCAGCGAGGATGAGGTATAGCCAGAAGAATATAATCCTTGTGGACATGTTAATTAATCGTAATTCATTAATATAATACACTCTGACACGTTTATACATATGTTTGCGTATTTCAAGCCCCGTACATCGAGCAACCAATCCAAGCATCGGGGACCTAGAAAGAAGCCATCCACAAAGCACGTGTTTACCGACGTTAACAACGAAGGGATGCTGGTTGCCCCTCTTTCAGTAGTTGGGCCGTACAACAACGCTTGCGGTTACCACGTGAGGGATCACGTCCCAATTAGCATCAGAAAATGGGTTGAAGTTCCTCAAGCTACCAAGGACCTGCATTGGCAAGATATTAAGGAAAATTTCACATTTCCTCAAGGGTCCGAAGACAAGGCCAAGAAATTCACTTTGAAGAAGATGGCAACAATGTTTCAGGCATGGAAGACGTCTCTCAGCCGCAAGTATGTGCAGAAGGGAGAAAGACCCGACTTCAACCAATTTCCTAACCTGGCGGATCACTGAAAACCATTCGAGGAGTATAAGCTGTCAGCTGAAGGCCAGCCGCGAGTCAAAGAACAAGGCCAATTC
Organism: Guadua angustifolia; assembly: GCA_036346375.1. Taxonomy (NCBI): domain Eukaryota; kingdom Viridiplantae; phylum Streptophyta; class Magnoliopsida; order Poales; family Poaceae; genus Guadua; species Guadua angustifolia. The sequence goes on from CM070510.1 coordinate 22,498,380, forward strand.
ACAGATGAAGAAATACCACCACCATCTTGGCACCGGTGATTACCTCAAGGCTGTACCGAAATGGGAGAAGCGGGAAGAAGAATTAATGGCGAAGAACGTCACACCGGCTACCGCTTTGTGGGAAGAGCGCCTGCGCAATTGGTTCATGGGTCACGAGGGGAGCCTTTCTGTGAGACCCCGTTCTGATGAACAGGAACCTCCATGTGTATACCGTAATAGTCCCTGGATCAGTAGCTAGCACACACATGTTTACAACAATGATATCACAACCAAACAGGGTATTTATAACCTGCACAAGATTAATTATACAGAGCAATTTTTTTCTTAATTTACAACACTTAGAATTTATAAAGTAGCAACAACGCAACAACGGAAAGAACCAAAGCCCAGGTGGATTGCCCCTAACAACCCGCAGGCATCGGTCTGGGAAAACTCCTAGAAGAAAAAGTCGTCGTCAAAAACCCCACGTCCTGACTGAAAGAACATGTCGTCTGGCAAAGCTGCATCTTCATCCTCTGAGACAGTGTGTAAAGCAAGATTGAGTACATTGGTACTCAGCAAGACTTGATAGTGGTTAGCAAATGCAAATAAATAATTATGCAGGCTTAATCAAGGACAGGCTCTAGTTAATTTGCAGTTGCTAAAGAAGTAAAACATAAACTAACATTAGATTGCAATTCGCATTTATAAAATTGCTAAGAACAGTAATTTACAGAAAGTAAATACAATTGCACAACCAGTCTACCCGACTGAACGGCCATACATGTCAATTCCTTTGGACATAAAACAGTTGCTAAAACCAGTTTCAAACCGAAACTCCAATTTTCAGAAAATAACAAAGTCTAACATTGGAATGACTTCACCAAGTGCCCATTACCGCGGGCGCGGCTAATTAATTAGATTTAAACTCTGCAGAGGTGTACAACTTTACCCACAAGGAATGATCCACCCTTTTTGCTAGGCCATACGACACACTTCCTTTGGTGTGCCAGCGAGGCTATCATACATAGCCGTTACATTATTTAGACATGACTTCGATCCAGCCCGAGACGTTAACCCCCGCCGTAGAAACAGAAACACACACACAAGCCGTGGATCCACTTTCGCACGCACAACACAATGTTTCTGAACACGGCAGGGCGTACACCGTTGCACCGATTATGCATTTACCCACACGAACTGTGTGGAAGCCCCTAACAAGCAATCCAAACCGGAATGCCTCTGCAAGCTCCCGCCTACTAATGAGCAAAGCCATGTCTAAACAACTTAATAGGCTAAGGCTACCCCATAAATAGCCCTCGTGGTTGCACGAAAATCTTGGATCAATAGCATCCCATTGCTCGGTCCTTAATGTAATATGGGCGACACTCCACCCTACACTACATGCAGCTCCTTTTTGCACCTCCGGCTATTGCCAATAGTCGCCCACATCGAAAACATAGTTTTATTTTGGATTTTTAGTAAACTACCAGCAACCTTTTCAAATGGCAATTGGTTGAATAAACAGTTTGAAGATGAACCATTTTGACGTTGAGCATGGCTAAGCAAATATAATATCTAACGTTGATACCCGCTGTGACAGTAGTTTATGTCTAACCCAAACTTACGGTTACAAGGTTCACAAGTCATACAGATTAAGGAAATCCATAATACACAGGGATAACTATTTGTTCTACCCAACATAGCTGTTTTTACGGAGAATTACTCGTATGCATAATACAGTTGCAAAAACAACATATTGTAAGTGAATTATTGGGTTCAACATGATCAAGGGGTTGCTTGCCTTGCTCTGCACTATCAGGCTCAAACTCAGGGTCAACAGCAAGATCGTCCTCCTCGTCGGGCTCGTCAACGTCTACACGTCGCAAAACAAGGCAGAAAGCAACAATTAGCAACTAAAATGGGCAATAAGAAAGTAGATAGCAAGAATAAATAAAATTGAACACACAAGACAGAGTTGCTTAATTGAATTCATTATTTTTACTTTACGAATTTAAGATGCAAAGATTGTGATTTCTTTTATTTATATTTTCGAATTCAAGATGCAAAGATTGGTTAAGGTTATAATAATTTAATCACTTCAGGTCTAAATAGATTCTTACCCCTTTTGATTGGATTCAGATTCAAAGCAACATTTTAATAAGATTTTAGTTACTAATAGTTGCCTCTCATTGCTAACATATATATGAACCTTCATATATATAATAGCAAGTGTGTGATTATGCATGCAAGGATATGCATAAATAACCAAAACTCAGTTGAGTTCAATGCCATCACTGACTTAACTAAAGTTGCATTTTATGATTTCTGATCACCCCATATTTCTACTTTATTAAAGCATACTTTCATTTTAAACTATACATGTGACATTATTTCCCTTCAAGATTTATTAAACTACTAGAGTATCTCAGCTTGAATATCATTACTTTACATTTTTAAGTTATTAACAGTATCAGGGTTTCATAAAAATTCACTTTTCTTCATCTTGCCTAAAGTTAGAATCATTAATTTCTTAAGGCATAAAGCTTTTCTCAAGTATTTTATTTACTAAAATTCACACAGTGACTATTCTAAAAATATTTTTGCATATTCTAAATCTAATGGATTTTACACAAATTTTATTTCACTCGAGTTGGACCAGTGGTTCAAAAGATATTCAAACTTGAATCTCCACGGTTATGAAAATCCCTCAAAATAAAAACTTTCCAAAAATGGAAAATACGTTTTCCCTTAAGGATGACGCTTTCCCCTTTTGGCTAAAGCCGCTCAAGCTTTGGCATTTGGGACTCATGTGGCGAGACCAAGCAGGAGCTCAGTTTGAGCTTACGGCGTGAGCAGCAGCGAACGGGCAAAGCAGGCGACACCTCGACTACGGTCTGACGGGCGAATCCATTGGTGGTGCTCCCATGGCCTGGGGTGGCCGGGGGCATGGTCGTCCACGTGCGCCTGCGGCGGCCTCCATGAATCTCCGGCGAAGGCTCAACGCCGGTGGTCCATTGGCTCGGACAAGAACTCGGTGAGCATCAGTGAGGCAAAAAGGTTCCATTTCACCTTAGAGCGGCGTCTGAGAAGAAGCAGAACAGCCTGCTCACGGTGCGCCGGAGTTGAAGAAGAAGACCGGTGGAACTCGGCGAACAACACTGGAATGAGTGAGAGTAATGATTGATCAATAACATAGAGGCTTAGGCGAAGCTCTTGGACCAAGAAATTTCGGAGATTACCGGTTGATTCGAGCTTTGCATTGCTTTCCCCCTTTCCCTGGCTCCCTGCGAATAACCACGAAGAAGAAGAAGGATGTAGCGACCCCTATTTTTACACAGAATGCAAAAATGGAAATCTAATGTGCTTGCAGTACTAGTCCCTGGATCAGTAGCTAGCACGCACATTTCAACAAATGGAATCACAACCATACAACATATTAATTAAGCGGAAGCGAATAATTACATAAATATTACAACTCGAGAATATAGCGACAAAAGTAATAACCGGCGGTTTGCCCAACCGAACCCGCGAGCAATGACGAGGCATAAACTTCAGATAGAACACGCTTCAAGGAAGAACCGCAACTGCGATGAACAACCAAGCTTAAGCTTTCTAAACCACCTACATATAATTAGGCAAGGGTGAGTACTTTACGTACTCGGCAAGACTTGAACAAAACCTACAATATATGCGAGCCATTTCAAAGGAGGCTACTACGGTTAATTTGCATAAGCGAATTTCAATTGTAAATCAAGTTATTTACAAGCGGAATTTAAAAGAGCAAGATTAATTGATAGCAAATAAGTAAAGCATAAATAACACTCACCGTCCTCCATGGCGTGAGTTCGAATCGACCATTGCCATCGCATGGCATATATCGATTCTTTGTCCACACAGGCACAACAAATGATTCAATACTTGCCCACACAGGTATAGCATTGGGTCATCGTGGGGTAAGCTAACTTGTAAAATAAACCCTTTTGGAAACAATAAAACATTTAACTCGTGCAAGTTCACCAAGACACCCATGACCGCGAGTGCGGCTAATCAATTAGATTTAAACTCTGCAGAGGTGTACAAGCTGTACCCACAAGGAATGATCAACTCACCACGTCGGTAGTGGATCGCCATACAAGAGTATGCGAATGAGCAATCATACATAGTCATTAAATTCCTAGACAAGGCTTTACCCTGGCCGGGACGTTAACCCTCATACAAAGCAGAGACACTCACCCAAGCCGTGGATCCACATTTATCACACCCAACACCACGTCTCTGTCTATGGCAAAGGCGTGCAGTTACACCGGTTATGCATTTACCCATCTGAACGCATGGAAGCCCCTAACAAGCAAATCCATAACGGAATGCCTCTGCAAGCTCCCGCCTACCAATGAGCAAAGCCATGTCTAAACAATTTAATAGGCTAAGGCTAACCCATCCTCACCCTCGTGGTTTGTACGGATTTTCTTGGATCATACAACACGATGTTCGGTCCTTAGTTGTGACACAGGCGACACTTCACCCTACACTACGTGCAATTCCTTCTGCACAACCGCTATTGCCAATAATCGCCGCATCAAAGCATAGTTTCATTTTGGGTTTTTAATCAAAATTACCCACCACCAACAGTGACATTTTCAAAGTTTTCAGGAAACAATTATTGAGTTGATCATGTACATCATTGATTCTAAAGCATGACTAAGCATGAATAAAATGAACGCATATACCCAAGATGACATTAAGTAATGCCTAACCTCAATCTATGGTTATCAAGGTTCACATGTTCATAATCATCAACGGAGATTCACAAGACAACAGGTATAACTACCAATCCACAAGATAGCAATTTACATAAAGTAATCGCATGCATAAAACAATTTGATGCACAAAAGGAATATAAAATACTGGGATCAATATGGTCAAAGGATGCTTGCCTTGCTTATTCGACGTTCTGATGAAGGCGATGATTACGGTTGGCGATGGCGATAGCGAAGATAGAGGCGTCGGGTTCTACGTCGATCAACGAAAATAAAGCAAAATACTAACTTCAATAAGGGCAAAAAGAAAGGAGATAGAAAGAACAACTAAAACTCTTCACAAGAACGAGGATTGCTCTTTTATGAATTTATAAATTTTAATTTACTGAATTCAAGATGCAAAGATTGATTATGATTAAATAGAATTAATCATTAGTTGCAAACTTTCATTGATTTACTATTTATAATACATTTACGCAACCTTATTACTTATGGGTTTTGCTCTATTAGGATTCAGATTCGAAGCAAGATAAAATAAGAATATTTTCTTAGATTGCTGTAGATTATAATCTAAAGATCATTTCTAAGTTGTTCTTCACATTATTCAGATTTAGATGAGCTGCCTTGCGAGTTAATGAATAGGCTTAAACAATCATGTTGGACTATGAAGGATTAGTTCTTTATCTTTAATTGATTTTGCTTAGAATTAGCTTTACGCTGGTTAGATCTACTGATTTAGGCTACCGGATACATATTCGTGATATTTGAGAAGGTTCTGGTGATAAAAATAACTTAACTACGGATTCCTTCATTATTACCTAAAGTTTATTCATTCGCATTAAGACCTAAAGTAATGTGATTACTTAGGGTTATTTAGCTATTAGGATTAATATGCAAAACATGATGGATTATGGTTATTTCTTCATACTAAGATGATTTATACTTTGTATAACAATTCTAAGCTAATTCCATAAATTTTAGACTTTGGCTGATACATTATTTTCATTGTTGAAAAGGCTTAAGTGGCATTGCAAAGTTGACACTTCGGAATCGGCCAAAAGGTGAATCAAAAGGGTTAACACTTAAGGGTTTTGATCTGATGAGATTAATAGGCAAACCTTAATGGATTATGATTCTTTTTACAGAATATGGTAGTATAAACTTAAATGCAGCTTCTTAAACTGATTTCACCTATTTTAGTGTTTAGGCGAGTTATTTTATCGATCGTTGAAATAGACTAAATGATCACATTTGAAAACCTTAAATCGGCCAAGTTTCGTTTTGAGTTTCTAATTACACCATACATCATCTTTGATTCATTTTTCAGGCATTAGCAGAATACCATCCTAGAAATGTTATAAAGTTTGTTTGGCATTATTTTAGCTTTAATTGCAATAGATTATCTATTTATTTAAGGTTATCGTTAACATTTTCTTTCATTAAGAACATGCAAACTAAATCTTATTTTAAATGTATTTGCATACATGGATCTGCATTGTTGTCAGGAGACTAACACAAAGCATTTCCTAATTTTGTGAGCTTTTAGGCTTTCATTTTTATTAATGGCCCTATCAAGATTTACTAATGATCATAGAGTAAATAAATTAAACTGAATTGAACATTTAAATATTTTTGTATATTAAAGTTTATTATGATCCCAGAGGCACATAAAAATTTATTCAATGATTTTAAGAATTATATTTTCTATGCAGGCAACAATATACCTAATTGAGTTCATTTGAATCTTTAATCTTTATAATTGCTTTGTGGCTCAAAAATCAAATGTTTTGGATATTTGAATACATCTTGATCCTAAAATCCCATGAATACTGATTTCATCTCTTCATTACTTATTATTCACAAAGTCTCATTAAAAATCATATTAGCATTATAATCAAGTTTAATTTGAATAATAATCCTGTACTTCAAAAATTAAATACTTTTGCATATTTGGATTCTTATGGATTTTAAATGATTATACAAATTTGTCTCACTGGTTTCTAATTAGAAATGCACATGGTATTAATATTTCAATGTATTTGGCGGGATCTTTGAAATCGTTTTCTCAAAGATGAAAGCGCCTTGGCTCGCTTCTTCTTCAACCTCGGCCCGATGGTTCCAGTATACGAGGACGTAAAACTGGGACTCCTAGGGCTGGTCGGTGAAGGTGCTCGGCGGTCTTCCGTGGCGGCAACACCAGGAGGATCAAGACGGCAAGGAGAGCTCGGGGTGAAGTCGATTCGGCGGAAGGGCCTTGAGGCGATCTGCCGAGGAGAAGCGTGAAATGGCGAGAGGACAGAGAGAAAACAATGGCGTGAGAGCTTGAATCGGTGGCTTTGGTGAGCATCTGGGGACACTGGGAGTCTATTTTTGGGGCTTACGGAAGGAGAAACTCGAGGAGCTCCACCAATGCCACGATCCGAGGGAAGATGAGGCGCGCAGTGCGACTTGATTCCACATGGAGAGGGATAAATGATTTTGAGGGGATTTGATCATTAGGAGCTCTAGATGGTGTATCCGGAAGGAATTGGGAAATGAGCTGCTCATCCACTCGAATCGATCTCGGCTTGGAGCTCTAAATCCTTCGGCCATGGCGGAATTGAGAGGGAGCTCATGCGCTGGCTTGAAGAGAAAGGGGAAAAAGTGAGGAGGAATGAAAGCACTGCCTCTGTGACCACAATGCGCTATATATATGGTGAGAGATTGAGCGGATGAGCGGCCTTGGTTGCATTTGCCTCGAGACGGAACTTCACCGAGGCGACAAAGATGAACAATGGCGGGAAGGCTTCGTGGCAAGAATCGACGGAGGTATGGGCGGTGAAGCTTAGCGAGAGGTGCGTCGTGGTGAAGCAGGCGAGCGGACGACGAGTCAAGCTGCTACTGGAGTGTCTCGCTCGGGGGGTCTTCCGTTCGGTTGCAAGCACAGGGAGAAGAAACAACTGACAGGCGGGGCCAGGGTCCACTGATTAGTGAGGTTGGCGCCAAAACGAAATGGTCCCAGCTCAGATGGTTCTAGACTCTGATTTTCTTGTGCTACCAAATCATGGTAGAAATTGATAAAACTTTTTGACCAAGGTCTATGGACAGGGTTTGATGTCTGGTAAAATTTTGAGGTTAAAATGAGTTACCAAACAATTATAAATATTCTGACAACAGTGACTGCTCCTAATTTCTTGTTTCGGATTTTGATTTTTGATTGAGATCAATTTAAATCTATTATTTTTGAAATTTTGTTTTTCAATTTTATTTGATCTCAGAATGCTTCTGTAAAATTCTTAGGTCAAAATATGGCTCCATTATTTAATAGAAATTCTGACATGGCAATTTCCAGATTTTCATAGTTTCTGTTTTTAAATTTGGAAAAGTCCTAAATTATATTATTGATTTATAATATTTTTACCAGAGATGGATATTGCATTGAGGGTCTCATGATAAATTTTTCAGCACCATTTGAGATTCCAAAATATTTTATAAATTCTGACAATGCATTGTTTTGATTTTAAAAGTTGTCTTTCTAATTTATCTTTTCATTTCTTTATGCATAAAATTTCATTTTTTGGCTAAAATGATTTACTTACATGCTCAGGGTTCTCATGGCTATTTTTTCTAAATTTTTACTTTTTACATTTTTCCCTTTTCTCTTTTTCATTCTTTATTGCTCATTTGTTTACTTTTTCTTGCAACACAAAATCCAAGAAAATCCAAATAAAGCAAACAATATTCAGAAATTACAAAAATATTCACAATCAAATTTAAATATTATAAATTTACTGTTCTTAATTTTCGGGTTGTTACAAAGGAGCTATGGAAAAGTGACGAAGGGAAAGGGGAAAGAGTGCTAGTGCAGCTCGGAAGTGGCTTTGTAGTGAGCTTGGCGACTTTGTTGAGTGGGATCTTGGCGTTAGCGATCGCCTGACCTTAGTTGGAAGGGCGGAGCGGCGGGAATGTTTAATGGCCAAAGCTCAGTCGGCGACTTCGTGCATTTGGCCGTCTGGCGATAAGGCGAAGATGACGTGGGAGCCGACCGACATTCGGGTTATTGAATCGAGCTGGACGATTTGGTGCTTTGGGAGAGTTCTCTGCGATGCACCGCTCGGCCGAACGGCAGTTGGGGAAGAAGAGCCTGGCAGGTGGGGCCTGGGGCCACTGCCAAGGGCTGAGGATTTCGCCGCTGCGCTAGCAAAATGGGACAAGAAACGGATTGGCCCACATGCCAGTGACCAGCCGAAAGAAACAGGGTGGTTGGGTGAATTTCTCCCTCTCTCTCTGATTTTTGCTGGTGGACAAATTAAGGTAGAAAGTGATGAAACTTTTTGACCAAAGTCTATAGACTGTAATTGACTCCTGGTAAAATTTTGAGATTAAACTCAGCTACTGAGAATTTATAAATATTCCTTCAATAGTAACTATTTGAATTCCTAATCTCTGTCTTCGCTTTTTATTTGAACTCAAATGAAATCTATTATTTTTAAAATTTTGTTTTTCAATTGTATTTGAGCTACAGATACTTATGTAAAATTTTAAGCTCAATTACTCACTCCATTATTTAATTAAAATTCTGACATTGAAATTTCCTTTTCCCCAAGTTTTCAGTTTTCTAATTTTAATAAGTCTCAAACCATTTTATTAATTTATTATATTTTTACTATGTATAGATATAGTAATGAGGTTCTCATATAAATTTTCTCAACTCCATTTTCTATTTCAATATTTTACACAATTTCTGATAATGCATTATTTGGGAATAAAACTTGTTCTGCCATTTTCCTTCCTCAATTTCTTATGCATAAATTTTATTTGATAATTAAATCAGCTTATTTACATGTTCAGGATTCTCCTAATAAATTTTCCAAATTTTTGCTTTTTGCTTCTTTGCCTTTTGTTCTTTGCATTCTTTATTTGATTTTTCTTGCAACTCAAAACACAAGAAGAATCCATGAAACTCCATATAAAATCAAGAGACATCATGAAAATGCTGAAAATATTCACATCCAAATTTAAATATTATATTTTACTGTTCTAGAATTTCTGGGCTATTACACTTTCAGATGACGGCAGTTTGTTGATGGCACCAGGAGTGCAAGAGGCTGGCCAAAGGATTGTACAAGCTATCGAGCAGTCTCAGGCAGGTACATTGGTGACAGACAGGGAGAATGACGAGCTAACACATGCCCTTCAAAACCCTGAGCACCCAAGACGGACATGAGGTATGGGCAAGCTAACGCCGTGGAAGTACGGTTTCGCCAAGGATGCACATACGTACAGGAGCCGACATATAAGCAAAACAAGAGAATCATATAAAGTGTACCAATTGGAACAAGAGCTCAGAGCAACCTAGGCTAGCATCGGCGACATAGTTGCGCAACAAGAACAAATTGCCCTCAGCAAGCTTCAGGGACTAGGTCCGAGCAATCAGCCGGACGCCGTGATTAGCCCCTCCGCGCGGCGAAGTAGCTGTGCGTCCACCGGGGCCCCTGAAGCAGACAACTTGCTAGCCCGTTATCCCGTGGATGAAATAAGGGTTCGTCGCTAGTGTGAGCTACACGTTGATGCGCGTAACCTCTCCATCAAGGTGGCTTCCGGCATGGCATATCCGGTGGAACCGGGTCAGATGTTCCACTGCAACGAGATACCCTCGGGTTACTCAAAGGTCACGGTGGAGGAGGTGCTGAGCGGATTTGAAGAACTTCACCTCGATATTGCTGGAGGCGACGACGTGACCAAGCTTGGACAGGCCCTCCACAATATCATCCTTTGGCGCAAACGGTACATCATATTTTCAGATGGTGTGGACGCGTCATCTCCACCACAGCAACCCACGCCTCCTCGAACGTCACCTCCACGCAATGCCTCGCCGATAAAACAGAGCACGCCTCCTCCACCACCCGCTCCACGCAGAAGACCTACTCCACCACCAGCATCTCAAACAAAAAGGAACCCCCCAGGAAAACCACGCCTCCACCATCTCCTCTGACGAAGAAGCTCGATAGCAGAAAGGCTCCTCCACCTGCTCCCAAGAAGGCGGAGTCCAGCCGATCGACAAAGATAAAGGAACCTCCAAAGAGGGCATATGATATGAATAAGGAGGAGAGTGACGCGGTCATTAAAGCTGAATTGGCTGCACACTTCGCAAAAAAGAAGGTAGAGCCAAAGGTACCAATTGATCCAAAAGCGGCGGAACACTTCGCGACATGCCGTGCAAAGCCGCTGCCTGTGCCGTCCAACTATGAACGAATAATAATAAAGGCTACACAGAAGAATAAACGTGGTCAAACGACGGCGGCAAAGAAGAAGAGAGACCAAGATCAGGAGAACCTCGAGAGGTTTATGAAGGACGCAGGACTCAGTTCCACAGCTGCAGCTCTTGGATTAATAGATGATCTCCCAATGGCAAAGGTCAGATGGCAATATCAGTTGGGCCGGGAGCTGATTGAACCTAATGAGATAAAGGATCTGCCAACCAAGATGCGGCAATTTCACGAATGGTACATGACAGAGTCCGCTCAAGGAAGAACGATGTTCCCCCTCTATATCAAAGAAGATGATTTTTATCGTGGGGACAACACCATATGGCTCGAATTCGATGACTTCTACCATATTTACCATGCTGATGCCATCAACGTGTCTCTCATGAGCTGCTGGTGCCTGTAAGTGTCAAGCTCATACCTTTACCGTGTGCTTCCTCGTACAATAAAATTGCAACTCTTAAACTTATACCTTTCTATGTAGAATGGAGATACAACGATGTAGAAAAGAGAACATCTTCAACGTGGGCTTCATCGACCCAGAGATTGTTAACGAGTTCGTCTTTGGATGTAACCGAAAGGCTGTTGAAGATTACATTGTCGATGCATTCTTGGGACAGCACTACAAACCGTACATACTTCTGCCCTTCAACTTCGAGTACGTATATATGCAACCTCTCGTTCTTATATTTTCTAATGCATTGATAATACTACTAGCTAGTTACATATATGTTGCAATACATGAATAGGTTTCACTGGATTCTTCTTGTCATCAAGCTTGATAGTAGCCAGATCGTTGTTCAAGACTCAAAAAGGACTCCGGTGGAAAAATATCAATATATCATTGACACCCTAAATAGGTATATAGCACATATATATACGATAGTTTTCCTTATTATATATATTGAAATACCTTGCTAATTCTATTAAGTTTGTATTCATCAACTTGTTATTTCATGTGTTCATCAACTTGTTCATTTTTTAGTCTATTAAGTTTGTATTTTTCTGTAAATGAACCTGCAATTATCTGAATGAGTACGCATGAATAATATATATTTAATTGTGTCAAAAAAACTCTTGTAGTTCTATTTATTTTAATTATCAAAATCTATATCAAAAACCCCTCTCAAAACATATTCTATATTGAATATAATCAAAACGCTGTGCTGTCAGCCTCTTCACAAGCGGTTGGTAACTCCAACCGCTTGTGAAGAGAGCCTCTCCACAAGCGGTTCGTAAGACCAACCGCTTTTCAAGAGAGCCTCTCCATAAGCGGTTGGTAACACCAACCGCTTGTGCAAGTGTCGAACCACAAGCGGTTCGGGGAACCGCTTGTGATACTCGACGGGGTATCACTCGTGGTTGCTTACAAGCGGATCTAAAACCGCTTCTGAAAGCGGTTTCAAACCGCTTGTGCATGCCCGATCCGCTTCTGAAAGCGGTTTCGAACAGGGGCGTGGGCATATGGCGCTTGGCGCATGTGGCCCCGGAGTGGGCACACAGCATGGCATATGTGCTGGCACTGGACGCACGATCATGTACCAAGGGGTGGTTCTGGGTATCTGCCTTGTATACGGTGTGCTGTTGAGGGCGTCAGCCCTTAAGGGGGGGTGAGTGTAATACCCCAGCCTGTTAATGTGAAGGCCTATGTGGCCCATATGAAGCGATGGTGGGATTAGTCCCATATTGCTTGCACGAAATGAGTTGTAGCAGTATATAATGCCTGTTGAGTCCAAACATAACACCTCCAGGTTAACCCTTTTACACGAAGCAAGGACGAAAGTGTAAGTGAGGTGCTATGCATGCGTAGGTCCGACCTATGGTAGGCTGGACTTTGAGTTAATTTGGGCTAGGGTGTTACATGAATGCACCGTGGGTGCCGCAATTCTATGCCTAATTTGATGGTTACTTAAATTGGCAGGGATTGGATAGCCGTGATCTGTCGCGGCAAGGATTTGTTGGCTTGAAGCTCATCTTGGCAGAGGAAGCAGGCCTCAGGAGCTGCCGTGGCAAAAGATGGGTAGGGATGAGGATTGCAAGGTAGAAATTGCTGAGCTAGAATTTATGGGTCTTCATCATAAGCTATGGAGAGGAATCAGAGGGCATGCCTCCATCCTTGCTGTGCACAGGAGAACTGAACCAGGGCCAAGCTGAGGCTTCCAGGTCGGGTCATCTCTGAGGAATCGATTTGCTCTATTGACAAGAGATGAAACTACCTTATCTCTTCCACGTGCAGGGCAATGATGAGCTGAATTGGTTCATGGAATTCAGTTAGCTACCTTTTCACCAATTTAATGAAAATTTTATGGCCTGTACTATGGATAGGGACGATTATCCTGACAAATTTTCAGTTATAACAATTCTGACAATATACTGTGCATAGATTTCTGTTTTCTGTTTTAGATTTATCAGAGAATTTAAATCTTCTCAAAACTTTTTGAACCTTTTTATACGAGTTACTCCTGATCAGATAATACTTCAGTAAAATTTTCAAATTGATATATTTTTTATTTAATTTAATAAAATTCTGACATTGATTACTAGATTTTTAATTTTTCAGTTTTTAAATTTTTAAATATTATAAAATAATTTATTAATTTTTATATTTTTAATTTAGATTTATTTGTTTCTTTATAAGATAATATAAAATGTCGACGATCGGGATCGCCAACCGCAAGAAGTGAGGTAGGGGGTAGAACGTTAAGGGACCCGAGCAAATATTTCACTCTAACGGAGGAAGCTAGCGGACGTGAGGATGGTCGGAGTGGCGACGAACACGAGACACAAGTTTTATACTGGTTCGAGCCCCTGCGAAGGTAATGACTCTACTCCAGTCGCCTTGCGGCGGTGACTTTCTTGTTATGTGGGTGTACAGAACAGTGTTTACAACTCAAGATAGTAATGAAGATCCCTAGCTCGAGCTGCTGTGTATTGCCTGTCCTCCTTGAGCTCATGCATCCTTGGTCTTTATATCCCTTCTGCACGTAACGGTCGGGAGAAACCTGCGGATCGTGGCTCTTAATGCGCACTGAAGACAGTTAAATCGCTGCTCACGGGCTTGCCGCGCCTCGAGTCATCCCCCGACCGCTCTTCCGATGCGCAAGTCAAGCGCTAGATCAAGAGACCCTTGGGTGGACGGGGCCTCAGATGAGACCGCTTGAGAGAGGTCGCATGAGTCGAGCTTCGGGCACACCGCGCTCGAGGTCGAGCGCCAGTCTTGGCGTCAGTCGTGGTCGGGGCCTCCGAGCATGGGGATCCGTTGACCGTATGCCGATAGGTCGAGGAGCTCCGAGCCTCGTCGGCCGACCCCGAGGCTCTAGGTCGGAAGGAGCCCTCGGGGCGACCTCGAGCCTATCTTGGGACGAAAAGACCTTCGTGAGGTCTAAACTCCTTGAGTCGAGTCGGGCGGAGACCACAAAGCAAATCTTTCGGCCTCGACACCAGCAACCCTCGGACTTCGATGTTGGTACGGATGTGAACGGTTGGCGTGTACCTGGCGGCGTCTCGACTCCAGGCCTTAATTGCACCCGTCAGATCACGGTTGACACGTCTTTTGAGGCGCCGTGGGCAGGTTTTTGGGTGTGTTTCGGTTCTCTGAGGCCAACGCCACGCCATTAGCCAGAGACCCTTTGCTCTTGCGCCCTTTGTCTTCAAGCTTCCTCGTCCGAGCGCGCCCCTTTCTTTTCACTCCCTCGACCAAGCGCTCCACGACGCCATGACCAAGCTTGGGAGGAGCACCCTGTCGTACGCGAGAATGAAAGAGCTCGAGACCCTGGGGATAGTAGACCCGGTCACATGGCGGTTGCCTGGCGGCGAGACCGAACCTCGCCCTAGGGATGACGAGATCGTCTGCACCGAGCATTACGCCCACCTTGGACTGCGGACCCCGGAGAGTGAGTTCGTGGCGGACGTCCTCTCTAGCTGCGAAATAGAGCTCATCAATCTGGTACCAAATTCCATCCTCACGCTCGCCATCTTTTCCCATCTATCACGAGGATTCACGGGATTCTCCCCACCCCTCATTGTTCTTCGCTACTACTCCCTCTTCCGCTCGGGAAGGACCCATTGTCGGTGTCTGTGCTTCGACTCGAACCGGGCTCAAATGGTCCTTCGAAGTCGCGCGCTTGGGATTCGCAGTCCTTGGTCCGGCGGTGGTTTCTGAAGAAAAAGTCTACGGGCTCTGACGTCTGAGGGCCCGTCACCAGAAGAAGGAGACCCCGAGCCGAAGATCTGGAGGTCGACGAGGAGGCCATCGCCGCCATCCACATTTGCGCCACGCTGCAGCCTTACAGGCAGCAATCGCCGTCGACTTCTTGCGGAACCGGGTGTCCCCTCTGCGGAGGAGGGAGCACCCATTCTTCGAGATTACGGGGCGCAACGACCCCACTCGTGAAGGCACGACTGGCAAGGCCTCTGCCCTTGGAACTTCTGCTCGAAGCCCATCCTTTAGCCTCTCCTGACGGCCCATGTTCTTGCAGCGCCGAAGGAATCCTGGGTTTCCAACAGGATGTTCGAAATGTTTGGGAAGCTGGCGCATGGATACACCCTTGACGACCCAGTCCCGAAGAATGTACTTCGCCGGAAGGCCGAGGTAAGCCGTCCGACCACCGCCCTTGACCTGTTTTTAGCGAGGTCTTTCGACCCACGCAAGATCTCGAGACCATCGGGAGTTGCTCGACACTGCCGGAGGATGCTCCGCTGCCGGTGGGGGCAAAACAGAAGGGGAAGAAGAGGCCTCCCAGTGGGACCGGCCAATCGGAGGCGAAGAAGCGCCATGTCGAGTGGGGGATCGTGCTACGGTGAGGGCCCTTGGTGAGCCCCGAGTCCTTGCGTTCTTTCCATGCCTTCTGTTTTTAACATTCCTTCTTTTCGTGCGAAGAGAGGCTTGTTGCCGCCGCCAGTCTCGGTACCCCCGCCCCAAAGCCTCGAAAGACGAGCCCCGCCATGGTGGTGATGAGGCGGCTCGGACCCGGGTCCCAGTCGTGAGGACACATAAGCGTGGCGCGCCCTCGACATCGGGCAACAAGACCTCGAGCGGCCCTTGGCGAGGAGTCTGTGGCCTGTAAGCTCGAGACCCAGCTGCGCCGCCCTTTCCGCATCCTACCGCTTAGCGCGTACTTTTGATCGCAGAACTTGAGTATCCGAGCTCGAAACACCGCCGTTTGACGATGGTCATTGTTTGAAGCGAGTCTGAATCGAGGAGGAGAACGCCGTCTTGGCCCTCGCCGCGATCACCGTGGAACACGCACTCCCCAGGCCAGCCCTTGGTGGCGAAGTTCTACCAAGGGCTCGGCGACTCGTCGGAAGAAAATGAGCCAGCGGTCGTATGGACTTCAAAGACAGGCGAGGCCACAGCATGACGCCGCTGACGAGCTACCCGGCCACCGAGGGGAGGAAGCTCGGGCGCCGAGGCCACGCTCGGCGACCACGCCCGGCCCACAGTCGCTCCAGTGTGGAGACCGCGACCCCGCCGGCCACCGGGGCCAGGTGGTCGTGACGCCTTCGTCGACCTCCCCAGTAGATGCGTCGGACACCGAGGTCGTGGTGCCCCGACCATGGGAAATTAAATGGGCGCCATGTGTGGATCAGCTGTTGCCCCTCGGCCATTGGGCGAATCTGAGCCCGAGCCCGCGGAGATCGGGACAACACCGCCGCCTGCCCCCCTCGTCTACGGACTCGACCGCCGGGGAGGCAGGTAACAGTGCCGCCCCATGGCGGGATTCAGACTCTGGCCCAAGTCGTCGCCCGAGGTCCGAGTCGACCCAGCACGCGGCCGATGATCGAGGAGGAGGAAATCCTCGCGATCGCATTGAAGACCGTGAGAATTCACCGCGCAAGCTCGAGAGGCGCCTCCGCGAGTAAGGACTTTCCCGCATTCTTCTCACCTTGTAGCTTGTCTCCTTGTCCTTTCTCACCTTGGGCCACCCTTTTTGGCGTGAAGGTGACCGATCACGCCATCCGAGGGCTTCAAGGCCTTCGAGAGCATGCGGATGTGCTAAGAGGTCTCCTCGATGTGATAAGGCGGGAGGTTGAGCGCGACAGGCTCGTCCGAACCATTGAGGTCGACAGGGGAGCTCGAGCAGAAGAACCAAGAGCTCGAAGATCTCGCCGGACGATGAGCGCTGGAGACAGCCCATGCGGCGAGCTCGAGCAGACTCGGACCTCGAACGCGACTTTTGCTTTAAAGCGGTGGAGCGAGAGCTTGCGACGCTTCAGCCCACAGCGCTCGAGGTCTGAGCCAAGATCGAAGCTCGAGAAGGCTTCCGCGGGCGTCGACTCCGAGCTCAAGGCCAAGGTGCTCGGCTCGAGGAGGAACTTGGGAGCGTCAACAAGGCGCTTGAGGCCAGCGGGCCAAGGTCAGGACTCGGAGAAGGCTGCTATGGAGCAGCATACTCATGGCAAGGCACCTCCGAGCTCGAGGCCAAAATCCTCGAGCTCGAGGCTCGACCATGCCACCAAGGCGCTCGAGGTCGAAGCGCTAAGGTCGGCGTTGGAGGCGGCTTCGCGAGGCCATCTCCGAAGACAAGACCAAAGCTCCGGACTCAAGAGAAGCTCGGCGCCTCGGTAAAGCGCGAGCGCCTGGCTCGGCTTCGAAGAAGAGCGGCGTCGGACGCGGATGCTTCCGGCAAGCCCTCTGCTCGGGGAGATCGCAATCTGAGGGCAAAAGTGGCCCAGCTCGGCGAGAAAAGCTTGCCGCGAGATGGCCTACTGAGAAAGCGTTAAGCGGGGAATGTACTAACGAAGCGGTTTGCTTTCTAGTGAACAAAGAAACCTCGTCCTGTTATGAATCCGTGGTCTTGGGGATACTTGAAGTCACTATCGCCGTTTGTTAAATCGCGCCCGTGCTTTTTAGGTCGTGTCTGGTAGCGTAGCCTTACCCAGCCCGTTGGGCGAGGTCGAGTGACGCGTGCCTTGGGCACAAGGCGAGATGTGGGCGTGAGGCCACGACACGCAAAGTGGAGGAACAATCCGCAATGGCGAGAAGAACACGAGGCGAACATCATTAAGTAGACCAGCGTTAGGCGGCCCTTGCGACCATGCGCATTGCTCGATCGTCAAAGCGGCGAGGTTCGTGACTCGAGCCGCACGCGAGGAGAGCTAGATTGCGAAGAGGTTAAACTACGTTTAGCTCGTCTTGGGGGTGGCGTAAAACACTGCACTAAGACTTTAGGAGCGAGCAGCCATGGACGGGGTCATGTTAGGAAAGAGGGAGCCACCGAAAAGAAAACCCGGCAACACAAAAGGAAGCGAGATAAAAGAAAAGGAATGGAAGACCAGCTTTTATTGAAATATGAGGCATAGAGGTTACACATAAAATTTCGAAGTTGATCTATGTTCCACGAGCTAGAGAGCTCTCTACCATCGAGGCGGCGCTAGCCAGTAAGCCCCGTGCGATCTGTTGAAAGCGACTCTATAGGGGCCCTCCACATGGGGATAACTTATTGGTCTTTGGGCGAGCTCTGAATCCGCCTCGAGCTAGGTCCCCAACAAGGAGCCTCCTAGGTCGCATCGGCCAGGGACGCATGTCTGCGAAGAGCTTGCGGGTAGTCGTTGATCGTGGCGATGCATCGACACCTTACTTCTTCGCTAGGGTAAGGTCGAGAGCCGTTCAAGGCCGAAGTCGACTTGGTCGACCAAGTCGACTGGCGAGCCTAGCGTGACCTCGGGAGGCGGGGCGGCCGATCTGAAAACAAGCCGAAGGGCGTGGACCTGTGGCTCGGCTTGTCGTGGTGCGAATAGACCATAGGGCGGTGGGAAGTTCGTCCACCCGGGCCTTGCCGAATCGTTCGAGCTCATCACGCTTCGCTTCTTGACGCCTGGGCGATTTGCGGTTGGCGCGTTCCGCCGCTCCGTTGCTCGGGGTGAGCCACCGATCTGAAGCATATTTTGATGCCGAGTTCTCGCAAAACTCTGGAACATCTCTTTGGTAAAGCGTGTACCGTTGTCGATGATTAGTTTGCACGAACCCCATACCGTGACCACGTTCAAGCGGAAAAAAGCGGATTGCCGCCGGTTGTAATGGTCGAGACCGGTTAAACCTCTATCCACTTGGTGAAGGTGTCGACAAGCGAACGAACGTAAACTTCTTCCCGGTTGCTTGAGGAAAGGACCGAGGATGTCCGATCCCAGTCGAGAAGGGCCATCGGCGGAATGGTGCGGAAGCGTGGCGGGTTGATGCGACAACCGTGCGTGGAATTGGCATGCTCGGCAAAAGTGCGGGCGATATCCCGAGCATCTGAGCGCCGAGGGCCAATAGTATCCCATGCGGAAGGCCTTCCCGACCATTGTCTGTCTGAAGAGTCGCCCACGAGGCTGAGTGGATGTCATCGATGGTACTTACCCTCCTCCGTGGAGATGCACCGTGTTAGGATGCCAGAAACATTACGTCTGTAGAGCTCCCCCTCGACGAGCGTGTACAAACTCGCCCGGCGCTTGATTCGGCTCCTCTCGGCAGGGTCGGGTGGCAGGTCGCCCCGGGAGAGGTAATTGTGAATGGCCTCGGCCCAGGAAGGGATTCCCTCGACTACGGCAATCAGGGCCTCCTGGTCGGAGATCGACGGGGCCGATAGCGTTTCCAAGATGACGTCGGGTGGGATAGCGTCGTCGGAGGAGCCGAGCTTGGAGAGGAAATCCGCGCTGGAGTTGTCCCTCCTGGGGATGTGCTTGAGCTCCAAGTTCCGGAACCATTTTTCCATCTTGCGCACCTCGGCGAGGTACTTTGCCATCGAATCTCCCGAGCATTGGTAGTCCTTGTTGAACTGGTTGATGACGAGCTGGGAGTCGCCCTTCACGACCAGGCGGCGCACACCCAAAGCCTTGCAAGCTCGTAAGCCGGCCAGGAGGGCTTCGTACTCCGCCACATTGTTGGTCGCTGGGAAGCAAAAACGAATGACGTACCTCAATTAAATGCGCTTGGGTGAGGATAAGTATCCCAGCCCCCGAGCGTTTGAAGGACCTCGAGCCGTCGAAGAACATGACCCAGGGTTTTTCTTCCTCGATCTGGGGCTCGGTAGCAGGCTGCGACGTCTGCTCGACCACAAAGTCGGCGAGTACTTGCGACTTTATGGTCGTTCGCGCCACGACCTGGACGTCGAACGCTGCGAGTTCCATGGCCCACTTGGCGATTCGTCCGCCACCCTCCGGGTTCCTCAGGATGTCTCCGAGCGGGAAGCTGCTCGGGACGACCACGGAATGTGCCTGGAAGTAGTGCCGAAGCTTGCGCGAGGCCATGAGAAGAGCATATAAAAGCTTTTGTACCTGCGGGTAGCGCTCCTTCGGGCCGTGCAGGACCTCGCTGACGTAATAAATGGGGTGCTGCTGGGACCCCCGTTCCGCCACCATGACGGCACTAACAGCTTGAGGGGTGGCTGCGAGGTATAGCAGTAACTTCTCACCAGGTTGCGGCGTTGTAAGGAGGGGTGGGGACGACAGGTACGCCTTCAGATTGTCGAAGGATCGCTGGGCCTCTGGAGTCCATTCGAAGCCCCCGGGCTTGCGCAAGGTTTGGAAGAATGGGAGCCCGCGCTCGCCGAGCCTCGAGATGAATCTGCTGAGGGCGGCCATGCGGCCAGTGAGGCTTTGCACCTGCTTGATCGAGGTCGGAGGTACCATCTTCTCGATCGCCTCGATCTTCTCCGGGTTTGGACCAACCCCCGAGCCCCCGATCATGTAGCCGAGCACCTTACCGGACGCCGCGCCGAACACGCACTTCTCGGGGTTGAGCTTGATCTTGTGCCTGTTCAGGTTGGCGAAGGTCTCCTCGAGGTCGCGAACATGGTCGCCCTCGGAGGGGCTTTTGACGATGATGTCGTCCACGTAGACTTCAAGGTTCCGCCCGATCTGTGGCTCGAAAGTCTTGGTCATTAGTCGTTGAAAGGTGGCCCCTGCATTGCGCAGACCGAATGACATGGTCGTATAGCAATAAGTGCCAAACGGTGTGATGAAGGAAGTCTTGCTCTCGTCCTCGGCCGCCAGCTTGATCTGGTGGTACCCCGAGTAAGCATCCAAGAAGCTCAGCATCTTGGCATTCGCGGAGTCGGCGATCCAGTCGATCTTGCGAGCGGAAGTTGTCCCGGGCAAGCCGAGTTCAACCCGTATGATCGACGCACATTCTCCACTTCCTCCTTCTTCGCGACGATGGCCGGGTTTGCGGCCATTTGAGTAATTGATCTCACGAATGAAGCGGCCTTTAAGAGCTTGTCAAGGTTCTCCTTGATGATCGCGACCTTCTCCGGGAGAAGCGACGCGCTTCGGGCGTCTGGTCGGGAACCGGTCCCACTGCAACTTGTGCTCGATCACCTTCCTTGGGGCGCCGGGCATGTCCATGGGCTCCCAAGCAAATATGCCCTTGTTGGCGCGAAGGAAGGTGACGAGCTCGAGTTCCTATTTGGAACTCAACTCGGCCGAGACGTGGACGCACCTGGCCGGGTCATTCTCATCAAGCGGCACGGCCTTCGTTGCCCCGCTGGGCTGGATCGCCGCCTTCTGGCGGGCGTTCTTGGTCGATGCCTCCGGGCCACGCTGGGGCAGCACGCCAGCGAGAGCCAAGGCCTTGGTCTCGCAGCCATGCGCCGCTTGGTGTCGCCTCGCCGCGGTGATGCGCCGTTGGGCGGCGACTTCATGCATCGATGGCCATAGTGGTTGGCTGCCATGAACTTGACCAGGGCCGGCCGCCCGAGGATGGCGTTGTAAGGGAGGTCGCCCTCGACCACCTCAAAGGTGATCAACTCGGTGCGGAAGTTGTCAGAGCCGCCGAAGGTGACGGGTAAAACGACCTGCCCCAAGGGGGTGGTCGAGCTCCCGGGGACTATCCCAAAGAATGGTATGGTGATGCTCTTGACCTTCGACCGGGGAATCTGCATTGATCGGCGCTCGACTGTAACAAGTTAAGAGAGCTGCCGCCATCGACCATGACACGACCGACCGTGGTGTTGCTTATGGTCGGGTCACGACCAAAAGCGGTCTTGGTCTCGGGCCATACACAGGGCGCGTCTTACGGAGAGAAGGTGATGGTTGCCCCACCCACTTGCGGGGTCGTTCGAGGGCTTCCATGGCGACTGGTAGATGGTCATGCTGCTTTGACTTCGCGCTGATGCAGTAAGCCGACGAGCCACCGAATATGGCGTCGATCCGGCGCTTCGCCTTCTTTGGAACTCCAAATCGAGGTCGTCGTGCTCGCTCGGCATTCACCGGTCGGGCTGGCGTCATCCCGGAGCACGGGCATCTCACCCCGCCCATCGTAGAAGGCGTCCAGCTTACTCTGCCAAGCCCTGCAGGCCCGCAGGTCGTGGCCGGCCGCCCTATGGAATAGGCAGAATTTTGACTCGTCATATCCCGCGCGACCTTCGGTCTCCCGCGGCCGGGCATCGGCCCGCCGGGAATCGGCGCGTTGGCCCGCCTGCTGGGGCTGGTTCTTCGCCTGGGGAGGTCGACCTTGGCGAGGCTTAGAGTCCTCCCGAGCTCGGCCTCGGACCTCGAGGACCTCGCGCTGGCCATCCGCCGAGACGACCACCCGCGGCAGCCCCCCGCCGCCCCTGCGGTCGCGCTTTCGCTTCTTGGAGGTGGCGCCTTGGTCGGCGCCTCTGGAGTTGGACGGCCCGGCCTCTGTTTGGTTCAGACCAAGCTTACCTTGGTCGTAGTCGCGTTTCCAACGAACGGCATCGTCCGCGTCCGCGTACCGCTCCGCCATGCGGAAGAGCTTGTTGACGCTGAGCCTCGATGTGATCTCCAGGTCCTCGGTGAGACGTCGATCGCGGACCCCGAACTTGAAGGCTTTGATAACGGCCTCGTCAGAAATGCTCGGGATCAGGTTCCTCGTGCGGATGAATCGCCGCACAAAGTCGCGTAGTGGCTCGTTCTTCCCCTGGATGACGCGATCCAGGTCTTTCTCCCTGCCCGGCCGCTCATAACAACTCTGGAAGTTGGAGCGAAGAGCGTTCTGGATCTGGCGCCACGACCTGAAGGAGCCAGGCTTCTGATTGAAAAGCCAGGTCCTAGCGGCCCCATCCAGCACGGTCGGGAGGTAGTTGGCCATTACGAGCTCGTCCCCTCCGGCCGCTAGGATAGCGGTCGAATAGATGGACGAGAACTTCGTCGGGGTTTTGGTCCCGTCGAAGCGTTCGATCGTAGCAGGCTTGAACGCGCCGGCCACCGCCTGCGACGAAGGCCGTCGGAGTATGCCATGCAACCGTGAAAGCGTCGACAGCGCCGTTGGTCATGGTCACCGCCGGCGAGATCCGGCTCTTGCCGGACTTCGGTCGAGGCTCCGGCGGCCCGACCTTCGGTGGGAACGACCATGGTACCGAGCGCGGGAGTCACCTGGTTGGTAACGCAGGCGGTCCTGGACCCTCCGTCGCCTGGGCGGAACGTCCCGGGAGTGATCCGTAGATCCGCTGCCAGACTCGGAACGGCTCGGCCCAAGCCTGGTCCTGGTTGGCGCGGTGCCCGTGGGACGCCGGCGAGTCTGCGTCAGAGCCTCGTCGAGCTTCTTTGCTCGAGGCTAACTCCCGTCGAGAGAAGTCCGGCGGTGGCGGCGTGGCGATGTTATCGTCGCTCCTCGGGAGCGGGTCCCAGTCTTGACTTGAGCTGCGGAGGCTCGGCCTCGGTCGCAGCCCGTCGAGCTCTTCGCCGAGGCCCGGCGAAAGCTCGACCTGCCCTATCGGGTCGGCCATGACCCGGCGATAAGCGAGGCGCTCCCGGTGGGGAGAATCTGGCGGCCGAAGCGTGCGGCCTTCTCTGGGCCTCCAGCCGGGCGGTTATAAGCAGTTGATAGCAACCGCACCATCGGCGTGGCGTCTTGAAGTCTGCGGATCACGGTCATCCGCGACTTCCTCGGCGCTGGACCGTCGCCACCGGGACGTCTTTGCTCGAGTGGCGGCGGCGGCGTGAACGAGGACGGGTGGTCCGTGCGAGGAATATCCATCAATGAAAGGCGCCATGCTCACGAGATCCCGTGTCGTTCTGCGAAGAGCAAAACAATCGGGCCCCGGTGGCGCCCATTGTCGACGATCGGGATCGCCAACCGCAAGAAGTGAGGTAGGGGTAGAACGTTAAGGGACCCGGCGGCGTTTCACTCTAACGGAGGAAGCTAGCGGACGTGAGGATGGTGGGAGGCTGGCGACAACGAACACGAGACACAAGTTTTATCTTGGTTCGAGCCCTGCGAAGGTAATGACTCTCTCGATCGCCTTGCGGCGGTGACTTTCTTGTTATGTGGGTGTCTGAGCAGTGTTTACAACTCAAGATAGTAATGAAGATCCCTAGCTCGAGCTGCTTGTGTATTACTGTCCTCCTTGAGCTCATGCATCCTTGGTCTTTATATCCCTTCGCACGAATCTGGCCGGGAGAAACTTGCGGATCGTGGCTCTTAATGCGATCGAAGAGCAGTTAGAATGCTTGCCGGGCTTGCGCGCCTCCGAGTCATCCCCACGACCCGCTCTTCCAAGAATCGCAAGTCAACGCTAGATCCGAGACCCTTGGGTGGACGGGGCCTCAGATGAGACCACCCGAGCGGAGGTCATGTGGTCGAGCTTCGGGCACACAGCGCTCGAGGTCGAGCGCCCAGATCTTGGCGTCAGTCGTGGTCGGGGCCTCCCGAGCATGGGGATCCGTTGACCGTATGCCGATAGGTCGAGGAGCTCCCAGGCCTCGTCATAAAATGTTTAGATCAAGATAAGGTCGGATTATTTTTATTTAAATCTAGGAACTTCATTGTTGCTAGTCAAGATTCATTAAATAGCTTTTATTTCATGCATAAATGCTTGATATGACATTTTAAAATTTGCAAATGAGTCACTGGAGGTTTCTGGAGATTAAATAAAATTTTTATTTATTTTATTGTTATAACATTTTTATTCTTCTCTTTATCCATTATTTGAGTTTGTACTAAAAGCATTTCTCCATTGTAGAAAAAACAAGAAAATCTAGGAAAAGCCAATAAAATCCAAATAATTCATAAAAATCATCAATAAATACAAGTAAAGGTTTAAGATTTAGTTCCTCATTATATTTTGCATTTTGTGTTAAGGAGAAACTGAAATCAATGCAATAAAATAATTTTCTTAAGAACCAAAATTCAGTAAAATTTATGATTAAATGAAATTTCAAAGGAAATTTATTTTCAACTCATTTTCATATGTTGATTGATTTTAAGTTTTATTTTGCAGCTCATCCTTTGATTAAGATTGGTTTTTAAGATATTGAATAAGAAGATGATATCTTAACTTATTCTCTTTAGTTTAACTAAAGATTTTATTCAATTTCATTTTTAAATTTTAAATTTTAATTTTTCTTATTTTTCAATTTTCAGAATGTTACAACAGGCAACCGGGGCGTTCTTGATCTGGCAGCCTCCCCCTCATCCTCGCCAGCACACAGCCGTGCACCGTCCATCACACTCCATCCCGCCATGCAACAGTGCCTTCAATTTCTTCAAATTTTTATTTTGGAAAACAATTACGCAACGTGGTTTGATCTGAACCAACCAGTGTAATGAATTTTCATACCGTTACCTAGTCAACCCAAACGTATTTCGTTTTTTTGCCCATTCCATATTTCGTTTTTTTTTTGGC
Source organism: Guadua angustifolia (assembly GCA_036346375.1). Lineage (NCBI taxonomy): Eukaryota > Viridiplantae > Streptophyta > Magnoliopsida > Poales > Poaceae > Guadua > Guadua angustifolia. The sequence goes on from CM070510.1 coordinate 22,523,934, forward strand.
CCATTCCCTTACCATTTGCAGTATATTTAGATACCCATTACGATAACATTCACAGCGTCCAACCAAACACTACCTTGGTGTAGTTTACCTACCAAACTGTTTTGGAATGTACAATGAATGAATTATCAAGGAATTCAGCTGGTTCAACATATATAGTTCTTGTGAAATTCCTACTTTTCAAGTAGGGGCTGCTGCATGCATTATTCAGCTGGAGCCTTTCATTGATTTTATTTCGAAGGACGACTGTTCTATCCGGACAAGCACGAAAACAAATCAAACCATCGATCGACAAATTAAACTAACGATAAAAAACATTTCGACAACAGGAAGAGGCGAGCCGATGCACGCGCCCAATGCAACAGCTAGATAGCTTAATCAGATCACTACCCCCACTTCGCGCCCACCAGACGTCGTTGATGGCGCACAACAAGGGCTGCAAGGGTTCCTCGTCGCCCTCCTGCGTACCTCCGCCGCCTCGCCCTGCTGCATCGCGTGCCTCGCCACCTCCGCCGGAACCGGGCACCACTTGAGCTGGACAAGATTACGCATGCAGGGCAACTTACGCACGAAGAACTTGCATATTTCCCCCATCACCCTGCAAAACATCGCATTGCATACAAGTATCATAGGCCGATCTAAATGTTCAGGCAGCACTACGCGTCTCGATATGTACGTACTCTCCAATGTAGACGATGCCGACGAAGGCGACGCAGGTGATGACGATGACGTAGATGCAGGAGGACATGTAGCGCGTGGTGCCGGCGATGTATGCTCCGACGAGGCTGGCGAGGTCAACGAAGGTGGTGAACATGAGTGCCATCACCTTGGCCTCCGTGTGGTAGAACCGCTCGCTCATGAGCAGCACCATGATAACCAGCGACGTCACGAACGCCGTGGAGTTGAAGTAGTAGAACGTCATGTACCTCCCCCAGAGCATGTCACGTAGCACCGGGTTGCCGGCGAGGTGGTGGTTCTTCCCGTTGTCGTTGGCGACGTCGTTGTCATCCTGCCAGAACCCGCCGGGCGGGTTCAGGCCTGCCTGGTAGGTCACGGACGCTGCCACGGTGGTCAGCACCATCAGCCACCCTCGCATCTCCTTGAACCACTTCTTGCGCTGGGTCTCCGGGTCGTCCTTTTCGTCCTCATGGAGGACGAGGAAGCCCTGGAACGCCCTGCTCATCTCCGGCGCGGTGGCGCCAGCAGCCCGACCCTGGCTCTCGTACGGCGCGATGAGCACCGGGATGCCTTTCTTCCCGGAGGCGGAGATCTCGATGGCCGCTGCGACCGTGTCGGCCGGAGCCGCGTCGACGACGCGGACGGCTCGACCTTCCTGCGCTTCATGCTGGAAGGACATTCTTGGTCGTTGGGTTTAGGGCAATTGCTAGGGGAATATGTATTAGACATGCCATATGTATATATATACACTGGGCTTGTCCTTCCTCTTAACGTCCGTGTGAGCATCGTCCTCAATGCAAGCAATCAAGCTTCTTTTTTCTCATTTATTCTGTCTTTAGTGAAGAAGACGAAAGAGTGTATAATATGTTCATTCCTAAATGAACAAGAAAGGAATTTCAAACAGTTCATGGTGAAGAATTATACCTTGTGCGTGTCATATACCTCATTCCGCTTTTCGTTTTCTAAATTGACTTGATATATATAAATGTTTGTAAAGCCGGTTTGTTAGCCTGGGGTGCTAAACTTTCTTAATTTTCCTTTCGTTTCATTTTGTTTTAGCTGGCTGAGCTTTTCTTGTTTTTGTTCTGTTCCTTTTCCTTTTGTTAATAAAATCTCAATAGGGTTCCCCTATTGTTTCTGGTTCAAATATATATATATATATATATATATATATATATATATATAGAATAGTATGGAGTCATTTTCCTATATATATATATATATGTTATTACTGTATAGATGCTATATTATGTTAATTCCTTGCATTATGAGGTCACCAGGCAAAGGTGGAAAGGAGAGCTATACAAATATTATTCGTTGTTGTCATGGGCTATACCTGGAGTAAAGAACAAACGTTATTCTCGTTTTTGTGACGGAAAAAAAAGGAAAAATATACATGCCAACATCGTACGCCAATTGATTATTTTAAGCGTTGCTCATGGATAGTCCCTACCTTTATTTTAACTTTTATAAGGTGACACGTATTCCGAAATTCACACTTTCTTATATTTCACCAAGTTAGTCTAATAATACATATGTTTTCGGACATAAGAGTGGTATCCTTCAATAGTATTCGTCTTTAAAAGTACTTTTATATTATCGTGATTTTGTTGTTATTGACGGCATAGGTTAAAATTATTAACAATAAAAACTTTACAAAATATGCTTAGTTAAATCGCATCTTATACAAATCAAAGAATGGAGTATGTTCTACAAAACACCCCCCTCAATCAACATCGAAAATGACGGAGGCAGGGTGAATCTACCTGATGGGCTTCCATAGAAGGAATCTTCGGTATAAAAGAATGGAATCTACTTTTATTACTCCTTAGATGTATGAAATATCTTAGAAAGTATGCGGTCAAATGTTTTAAACTTTGACTATTTATATATAGTAACTATTTAGATTAGTTAAATGAAAATGGTATAATTACATTAGTTATGAAAAATATTTTTAAAATATAATGATTTTATATTTTTAATGAACATATTCATATGAAAAGTTTAGTCAGAGTTGAATGTTAGATATCGTATCGATATGTAAAACGGCGTACATTCTTGAACAGATGGAGTATTAAAAGAAGTAAATATAGCTCAACTATAGGTAGAAGTAGTACTCGTGGCTTCATTTATACATGTATTCTATGCTTCCTTATATAAATATTTATATATAGTCATGGAATAATTATACTTATATTTAAAAATCTTATAGGATCCTATGATTCGATCCAGTTCAGCAAAAAACGATCCTACCTAGGACTGGTAGGGTGCAGGGTCTGGCATCCATGAATCAAGGAATGAGGTACCTTCGTTTATTTTGCCTTTTCGTTTTATTTATATTTTATTTATGTATAAATTTAACTTGCATAAGACTATATTTGTTACATTTATTTCAATTTAGCTTAGTTCTTTGAACTCATGCACCCTCTATTTTTATTCTATCTTTACCACTTAATGGAGGGAGTAATGTAGGCAATGGATCAATAAAACTGTAGAAGTTTAAGGCTATGTTTGACAATGCGTTGTCTTTTCAAAAGCACATGTTTATTTCTAGTTTTTGAATGTAATAGTCAGTGAAAGCACCTTCTTTGAAGTCCTAACAGCAAAATATTACAGCATTTAGCATAGTTCCTCTAGCTAACTATATTCCACGGCGCAGCGACCACAAACTGACCCTAAAAGAATGCTGAAGCTTCGGATTTTAGCTCAGAACATCGAACTCCTGCCAGCCATTTTGTTACAGCTGGATGACCAGACCATCACAAAAGAATTGAGATACTGTTTTATTAGATGAAAGAAGATTGAGATACCGTTCTTTAAATCATAGTTGCCGGAGACCATTTTGATAGTTATTATGGAATGTTCGTGACAACTTAAGGTTTCTTGCTAACATTTTCTGACAATTATTAGTACGTTGCCGATGGTGAAATCCTTTTTGTAATTTTTTTTCAAGTGTCCATCTTGTCAGCTATCACAGGCGTAATTTTGTTGTCGGTGATTTATCTTTACCGTCAAGAGAGAGTTGGATTACATAAGAAATTTTGTCGGCTATAAAAGAAAAATACTAAAGGAGTGCAGTAACCGTCGGCCACTGACAGAAAACCGTTATGAAAAAGTGTAACTCTTGCTGCATTGCTCGAAGCCTCTGACCTATATGGAAAGTCACATGTTAATAGGTTTTTTTTATTGTATTATGTAGATACAAAGAGACAAAATTAATATCCTTTATCATTATTTCGGGTTCGGGACAAAAAGAAGCCTTCCACTTATATTCTTCACTAATGCACGCACATCGTACTTAAACGATAATGTACTTACATAGTACTCAGTAACGTGTGTACCTGCTAGGAACGCGCAGCGTTTGAAGTTTTAACTGGCTGCCCGACCTACCTCTGAGCAGTGACATACTTGGAGAAAAAAATAGAGGGGTGCTCAGTATCACTGCGCTTCATTGTGTTCAGAGCAGCGATTGGTACAGGACCTTATAGACTATTGAAAAAAAAAGACTACGGAACTAAGGAGGTATCAGCGGTACAATGGTCGGAGTTGGTGCTCTAGCTCCTTCATTACCTCTCCTTGCGAACGCCACTACCTCGGCATCGCACTTAAACACTCTGCAGCATGCGCAGTAGAGGCAACAGTTCTTCCCGCTCGTCCACTTATTCGTCTCGACTCTCTTTCCTCTCCTACTCCGTGGCCTCCTTCTCTTTCGCCGTCTTCGCCCTCATGGGCGGAACCAAGGGGGGTCCCGGGTATGCACCGACACCCCCAAAAATTTTGAAAGTCCACCTAGTATCCTGAGGTTATGCGAGGCTTGCGCATGTGAGTGTCTCTCCTCTACATGCGCTTCTTTGATCTATTCTGCTGCTGTGATGGTAACTTTCTGCGTTTGCTTTGCATGGATGATTGTATGTCAAAACTGAAACCACGTATCTCAGGCTAAGGTTCACACAGTCGCAATATGCACCGTAAAGCGGTAGAAGAGTGAACCTTTTTCATGGTTATTGCATTATAAAGCCGGTTTGCACCAAGGTTTTTAATGCTATCTTTTGGAACTTCTATCGTGGCAGAGGTAGTGTTGTATATGCACTTAATCTTTATGTTCCTTGCTAGAAGGCCTGTTTGCTTGAAAGAATTCTAGTCTATTCATCTTATGATAATAGATATATTTTTTTGCTAGCTATATTCTTGGTTGAGTGATCTGCAATGGAAATATGCAAATGGGAAGGTGTCTAAATCTTGACCAAAAGCTATCAATGAAAAATAATTGAAGTCTATTGCTATAGTTTTTGGGATGGTGAAAAAAAGTCAAGATATTGTTTGTTGAAATCTTAACCAAAAGCTATCAATCTTACGACGGACGATGCGGATACTCAGCACGACACTACGGTAGACCGGCAGAGGCACACCCATTAGAAATTTCCTAGTTCCGCCGCTGTTCGCCCTGTTCTTCATGTGCTCCGTCACCAACAGGCAACCCTTCTCCGCCAGCTTGTACAGGCACGGCATCGTGAACAAAACGATGCAACAAATGTTCGGCAGTATCCTACACATCGGTACAAGCTCGCAAGAAAACGAATAACTTCACATATGCAGGACAAGAACTTGAGCATGCACTAATTCAAGATTCGAGGTGTGTAATTAATATACGCACCCTGACCATGTAGATGACGCAGACGAAGAGGAATCAGGTGAGCACCATGATGTAGGATATTAAAATTTACATTGAGATAGTATCAAGTGGTATTAAAAGTTAGTATCTCCACTTTTTAAATTTTTTCGTACCTATTGGTACTATCTCAACGTAAATTTGGTACCTCTCAAGGATGGTCAAAAGTCATTGCATATATGAGACTTATTAACATCCTTAAGTAGGTACCAAAATATATATTGAGCTAATACTAAGATGTACCAAAAGTTTAAAGGTAAAAGAACGAGAATTCTTATAGTACTAATTATTATTAATATAATAGAAGTAAGTGGGTCGATTAAGTTTCTAAATTCAAAGGAAAAATCATTATCCATGGTCCAAGATTATAGAAATTATAGATAGATCTTTCATTTATTTGTTGAATAGATAGGTGAACTGAGAGGTAGTAGAGTTTAAGGATAATTTGGTAGCACCTCTTGATACCATCAAAGTAAAAACAAGCATGTGTTTCTTCTGCCTTTGCCAAGATTCGTGCATACGTACAAGCTCACGTGATGCACTGAATCCCGATGAATTCTAGCTTTGCTCGAGGGTTAAGATAGGTGGGATGCCGGGCTTTTCTTGGTTGGATTATTCCATGATCATTTGTTGCGCCGACAAAAGTCCAAGCAGGGTGTGTTCGTCCTTACAAGTCATGTCGCAAGGAAGGAATGCAAACTTTTGTACGGAACACTTGTTTAGAGCAGAAATGATTCGTCTCCTTCCCTTTTCTTTTTGCGTTGTTAATCAATACATATAAATTTAAAAGGGATTCTTAAGCGTTTTAGTGTACGGGTTATGGGGAAGGAAAGAACAAATGTGAGGCACGTTCGTGATGGAAAAGGAACAAGATCATATAGGTTCTTTGAGCATCAGGTGTTTGCGTGCATGCAGAACATATTTCCATAGTACTCTTTGTCCCACATGCTCAATGAGTGATGTGAATCAAGAATAGATTCGAATGCCAGTAATTACTACAACCTTTTGGGTTTTGGTGCTTCAAGTTCAACTGGTTATAACAATTTGTGCAAACACACTTTCGCTCCTTTGAATCTCAACTCAAATCTGCCACATATCCAAACCACATGAAACTCAGCAGGAACGTAGGTCCATGAGTACCTAACAAAGACGTAAAACTATCATCCCAGCTGGAGGAAGTTGCCATTGAGAAACCCCTTCATCAAAACTGTACATTGAATCTATCGCTAACCGAAGTGAAGAACACGCAAACTAAATTTTAGATGAAACTAATAACGCTTGCCCAATCGTCTGCTTGATAAAGATGGAGCAAAAGCCACTTAATTAAACTGGAACAAAACTTCCCCTTTTTTTTTCCTCTGTTACTTGTCGCAGCCGTAATTTGTTTTTGGCTGATCTCTCTGTCTCTCCCCTTGCTATACAGCAACATAACACCCAGATTTTTTAGAGTACTGTTAGCCCACACTATACCGTTGGAATGCATTCCAACAGTACAGCAGTTTCCTCTAGTTTCACTAGGTTTCATCCACATTTTATCAGGTTTTAAAAGAGATCCAAACATGTTTTAATAAATTTCAACGGATTTTAAAGATGAAACTATAAGTTTTATCCAGTTTTAATTCTAAAACTTGATTAAAGATGACTTATAGAAGAATTTCAAAAGACAGTTAAAATTTTTAGAGCACGTTTCGCAAGTTTCCTCAAGTTTTAGATTTGAAACTTGATTAAAGAAATGAGTTTCAGAAGAATTTCAAAAGATAAACTTCAAAGTTTCAGAGCACGTTTCATAGATTTCGAAAAAAGTTTCAAAAATGGGTTACATAAGGTTCCAACAAACTTCAATGGGTTTCAAATCTGAAACACAGCAAATTTCATTTAGTTTCAAAAATGAAAGTTGATTAAAAATGAGTTTAAGAAAAAATTTCAACTAAGCTCTTAAAGACAAACTTCAAACACAAGTTTCGCGGGGGATTTCGTAAGTTTTATCCAAGTTTAAAAGGAAGCATCAAATTTCAGAAAAATTAGGGAGGCACCAAGGATCTTATCGGCAAGTTACACACTATTGAGCTCCATCACCACCATGATCATGTGGCAAGCAGCTGCCACCCGCCTCCTCCTCCACTCGTGGTTTCCATCTGTGGCAGCCACTACCATGGCGTACACTCTCTGGCACCTCCGCCTCTTCTTGCTGTTGTCACTCCGGCCGGTCAAAGCGGCACCAGTCCGCTCATGGGGGTTGAGGCACTCAAGTGACGTTTGTAGGACGAGGTGGCTGGCTAATGGGGGATCTTCAACACATGCGTGGCCGAGGCGCTCGCGCAGGAGATGGACGACGTGGCATCGTGCTGCTCTTCCGGGACAAGGGCTACAGGCAGCCAAGACGAAAAATTGGCTGACGATGCTCGGTGTTGCGAGAAATAAGAGGAGGGATCTGGTTTGAGGGGATGGTGAAAAAGGGTATCGGTACTATTGGAGAGAGAGATAGGAGTGCAAGGGACAACTTGAATTGGAGATGAGATCACATGAGAGAACTAGATCCTGGTGAATCGTTGTTCCGTTAGATGGCTAGCAAAGGCTATAGCGTTTTGCAGTATTTCTAGATTTTTTTTATTCCATAACTTTTTTTAGAGATAAAGATGGGATTTTATTTATTATAATTGAAAGTTATTGGGTGGGACTTAGAGTAAGACTAGAAATTTGGGAGCCAAAAGTGAGAGGGAGCCCATCAGCTACTCTCCTCCCTTTCCTTTCTATTTTTTCTAATGCAGTTTTACATTTTGCCCCTCACACATATTTGTTCTATAATACAAGTGCTTTCAACACTCCTCGAGACGAGGCAAATATATCAATGAGCCCCATCTTGTTACAAGCTCTCAAGAAAAGATACAATGCTGATTCCTTTTGTCAAAACTTCAGCAAGTTGATCTACAGACTTGACGTAAGACATTTGAAGAATTTCTTCATCCAGCTTCTCCTTGATGAAGTGTCGATCTATCTCAATATGCTTGGTTCTAACATGCAACGATGGGCTGGAGTGAGGTGGAGGCAACGGCTTGCTAGGCATTCAAAATCGTGGGCGGACGCAATCAAAAATAGTGGATGAACGGCAACCGGCAGTGGCTGCAAGCAATGAAGAGCAAACAAGCGAGGGTGGCGAAGTAGAAGGAGGTGCCTACGGTGTGGGCCCATGAGTACACTAGATAGCCGCACGGCAATGGTAGGTGAGCACGACCGAGTTTCCTCGCTGGTAAGGGGGCTGGCGCTAGATAGAAGATGAGTGCTGACAAGCGGGCCCAGGCTATCAGCGAGAGAGGGAGGTGGGGCGAGCTTAGACAGGAGATGGGCTAGCATTGGGCCGACACAATGTCGGGAGCAAGCGGAGGAAAATTGGGCCACAGCCGGATTGGGCCCAAAACAAGGACAGGAAAAGAAGTGATTTGAATTTTATTTCAATGCTAAGAAATTTGAGAAATTGTTTATCATAGCAAACGAGCTTTAAAAATTTTGAAACTTGAGGCTTCTGAGCACAGATAGTTTTTAATAAAATTAAATGCATAATTTTATAAGCTTCCATATTTTCTTGAAAATTATTTTTATGTCAACGTTTCAAAGAAGAAAGGATTTTTTTGATTTTCCAAAATGCAGAAAAAGCACCAAAACGCATGACAAAATAATTAACACATATTTTTGACTTGAAAATAAATGTTAGGACAATTACACTTACTGGCTGGACCACTTGTAACCGCATCAAAAAATGGTTGGACCATAAATGATTGCGCCTCAGCTTTTGTCTGCCGGGTCAGGGTCTAGTTTGACAGCCCGCCCGCCCTGTCTTACATCCCTACCTAAAGGAGTCATCTCCATTATTCATCAAAGATATAGCAATCAATGGTACCAACTACCAAGCATTTCAGGCTCGTGGGTTGTTTTAATTAGTCAACATGGATATGAGTAAATTAACAGTTTTTTTAAAATACACAGAAGCTCTGCGTATCATTTCATCGCATACTACCTTTCCTATATTTTGAAGAGTTCCCGGTTTCTGGAGTGTGCCACGTCGGCTAGCCGAGCCGAGAGGCCCTCGGGAGCCTCCGTTTTGCGTCCGGCTCGGCCTCCTCCTTGCGCGACGCGCGCCCTCCCGCGTGGCTCCTCGCTCGCTCCGCGCTTGCTCGCTTCGTTGCACCTCGCCCACGCCAGACCTCTCGGCTTCCGCCTCTCGCGATCACGCAATATACCTCCTTCCCGCCAACCGCTTTGTCCAAGAACCCGCTGCTCAGGAGGAGGTCGACCTCCGCTCTCCTTCCTCATGTGCGCCTCAGAAGGCGTAATAGTAGATAGATGTTACTAGATCTCTTCCTACCAGAGAACTGCTTGCCATTGCCTTGCCCAGCTATTTGGTTGATCGAGATGTGGTAAAATCCTTCCGACCTCGTAGGATTCCCGGTCATGTAGTGGCTTTTGGTTATCGCTATGTTGCTACCGCTGCTCAGATGGTATCGAGATCGGATCACGACCAGATACTTACTCTATTCTTGAGCTTGCATGTTTGTGTTTTGTTATATGATCGGATTTGTTGCTACTTACTCGCCAAATTTTGTTGCCAACTATAGACTCACTCATGTTCCAAATTCTCAATGTTTCATGTATGAGAGCTTAGATATGTTCTGAATTTGTAGTGCGAATCATGTCGATGACAAATTTTTGTTTCATTGCCCTCGAGTACCGGCGAGAAAAGGCATCTCGGAGGGTTGCTCGCTCGCTCCCTATAAAGCTCGGCGATAAGGATGGTGCAGGGATAGTGCCGACAAGGGACAAGTAAAGGGTCTCGCTGGCCGAAATGGAGAAATTGCTCACGCGTGAACAAGTGCCCGTAAGTCAATAGGTTTCTTTGATTTACAAAAGGAACTGAATATCTCTCGGGCATTTCACGCCTCGGTTTCTTTGGATATCTATGTGTTCCTTTACTTATTCAACAAATGGATGGTTGTATTACTTAGCTCCACGGATATGAGTATGTAACACTTCAAGAGTGGATTTTAACACTATTATTATGCATCCACCGTAATCGAACGACTAATTTCCTACGTCACTCAAAAACCTTAGTTTAGTTGCATGTGATATACTGAATAATACGATTAAGTGTTAACCAACCTTTTCTTTTGTTCAACTCTTGCGCCCTTTGATTTGTTCTTTGGGTCTATCGTCAACATTTTGTGTGCTCCTGCGTTCTTTAATGTTGTTTTTATCAGTGATGATTTTTTTTCCTTTGGTTTTGCTCCTGTTGTTCATGATTTTCTACACCAAATATGTCTTGTCCCCACTTTTTTCAGTCATCCACTTTTGTACTATGATGTATATGTGGCTAAATTACATGCATTACTCCATGCAATATCCAGTGTGCTTCGCTTTCCATGATGGCAATTTTGATAACCTATTAGCAGATATCCGTAGAATTGCCTCTTCAGTCACCACCTCTGCAACAACAGAGGGTAATACTCTATTGAGAGTTTCAAAGATAATTTAGATTGTTCATTTTTGCCCTTTCAACAGCTTGGCTACAAAGTATAGAAAGTTACAAATTGTTAGTCTCCGTATGGTGCCTTCTTTGATGGCATTTATCTGAACTTGCGCTACAAGCTTGTTGTGTCTTCGCCGAACCTAGAAAAGTGTCATCTCCAACCATTTCAAATATCCGTAGCCTCTTCTATCAATTTCTCGGTGGCTCAAAGATATGTCGAGTTGATTTTATTAACTTTGTAGTTTACTGTTGCACCTTGTGGGTCATTTTACTTTGGGAAACAGTTAAAGAAACCACGATGAGTGGCTATATGTTGGAAGTGATTGTTCCAACTGATTTTTGTCTTAAGAAAATAATGCTGTTTCTCATGTTTCGTGAGATTTGAGCATACCTGAGCTGAATATTTTGAGTTTCAGGGATGGTTGTCTGGATTGAAAGGAGAGGGCAATACCGAACATCTTCCGACTATTGCCATAGTTGCTAACTATGACGCTTTTGGCGCTGCACCTGTATGTCATACAGAAAAATGTTCCTAGAATCTTCTTCAACATGCTCGTATATATTTTGCATAATATATATATTTCCTCAGGCCCTTTCTGTGGGGAGCGATAGCAATGGAAGTGGAGCTGTGGCTCTTCTAGAGATTGCAAGGCTTTTTTCATGCCTCTATTCAAATCCTAAGACCAGAGGCAGATACAATCTTCTCTTTGGGTTAACATCCGGCGGACACTACAATTACAATGGAACTAACAAGGTCAGTACCAATATTATGCCATTAATGAACCAAGTCCTTGTTTGCGGCATCTGCTCGATGAACATACAGCTTTTGTTTTTTAATTTTGATACAGTGGCTTAGAAGTTTCGATCAGCGTGTACGTACGCGAGAGCATTACTATGCAATTTGCTTGAATAGCGTTGGTTCCTGGAACAATAAACTTTGGATGCATGTATCAAAGCCTCTCGAAAATCCCTACATCAAGCAAATCTTTGAAGTATGTTGACCATTTCAAGCTCGTTGGTCCATAACCTCAACTGCTTGGAAAGTGCGCCATTTATATCTATGAATTCATTTGCTTTCAGGATTTTCCAGATGTCTATAAGGAAATGGATGTTTCAGTTGGAATCAAGCACAAGAAGATTAATGTCTCAAATCCTAGAGTATGTACTTCTTGTTGTTTCGAAGATAATATACCGTCATTTGATCTGATTCTCATCCGTAATGAACATGGCCGTTAAGACGTTGTCAGAAGTTAATATGCTTGTTTGATATGTAAGCTTATTGGAAGCTCGAACTGCTTTAGTTGGCTGTTCAAGTGTCCTATTGCATCGGGCTGCCTTATGTGCAAACACTCCCAAGTGACATGCTTGCAAATTTGTAGGTAGCATGGGAACACGAGCAGTTCTCGAGGTTCAGAGTGACTGCGCTAACTCTTTCAAAATTGCCTGCCCCTCCTGAATTTTTAGAAAGCACTGGTGGTCTGCATGACACTAGGTGAAGTCACTTATTGCATACAAAATTCTTTCTTCTTTTTAATGTCATCGCACATTTTTTATTATTTTACTTTTATGCTTTTTTTTGTAGAGAATCACAGATGTCGAGTCAAGAATTAGAACTATCAAATTAGTTTCGAGAGTCTTATGTAAGATAAATCATTTGCTTCTAGAAATCGCTCATTTTGCTTTGTACACCTGTTATGTTGAGAACAGTTTTGGGATTACATATAATTTAGTTTGTGATGCATGTTTCAGTCTCTTCGTCCGAACAAACCCCCTCTATTCAATCCATTATATGTGGATGAAATATTTTTAGAGAACTTGGATGAGGTTATGGTTGTTTCAATGTTACCTGTGGTGTTGTTTTCTAGATTTTTTCTATTGCTGATTTCTGCTGCCATGTAAGAACCTTCAAATCTGGCCAGTGGCCACTTCTATTATAGATCTTTAGTTAGTGCTTGCAAAATATTCATTGAGTATTGATTTGTCTGGGAAAAGATGGCAGTATGGACCCACTACATGTTCGAATGTGCTTAAAAGTTTAGTTTTAAATATCTCAGTGCCAGGTTGCATATTGGGTACAAACATTCAGCTGATATATCTCTTTGCAAGAAGCTCTTCTCCTTTTGGTGTAGCATAGTGAAATATGTCAATGGTGAAGCTCATGTGGCTTATTATGGTGCGTCAGTTACACATGCATGTCTAGCTTACTAGATATATTAGTTCAGCAGACTCTGCTATATTACGATGGTTCGTACTATTTAGGTAGCATGTTTGAATGTAATGAGCAAAAAATCATCGGAGCTTCGAAATGCTACTATGATGAGTGACTGGAATTAAAGTTTATCGTGGTGCATGTTGCTCTTCTCGAACCAGTCAGTTATTATTGGACCAAGTTTGACATACTATTACCTTTACAGAGACACATCTACGGATTGAAAGGAAGGAACATTGATGTTTTTATGAGAACAAAGAGCTTAGCAATCAATCCTCACTACATCCAAATCGACTTGATCTTCTATCAAGCACACCACGAGTTGCGCCGTTTCTTCAGACTGGCTGGTGAGGTATTTAGTTACTCTTTTATCTGCTCTTTATCTAAGGAAATTTATTTACTCTTACTAAGTTTTTGCGGCGATTGTGTGGAGCAAATAAAGCTAAACATTTACCTTCCTGTTTTTGATACAGTTTGTCCCTATCAACATGCCAACCGATCCGCAAGGGCTGCAATTTATGCTCAGATACCTCAATGACACGTACCAGAACATTCATGTCTATGTCCAAGAAAATGGTAATTCTTTAACCCTATTATCCGTCAGTGTCTATTTACAGTGTTCTTCATCAGTGGCATGTATATCATCATAGATTATGTGAATTACAGTCCTTAGAAAGCACCTAGGTTAATCCAAAGGATGAATTCTAAATTGTCATTGCCACCCTACAAATTCTGAAGAAACTTTGGTGAGTGACCCATATATTCTGTTCAGGTTACTGCTTTTACCTTTCTTAATTTGTTCGTTGTAGAAATGCGATGCAATGATGACATATGTATGTTCTTTTGTTTAGGACCTTTAAACCCCTTGGTGTATGGAGCTTACCCTGAAATCATGAAGAAGAAAACTGGATTCCGGATTCCATCATTTACCAAAGAATAGTCATTTATTCCATTCAAGTTACTGATTGCGTTTTTTATTCCTTGCACGTTCACCCCAAACATGACCACATGGTTTTATTGTGGAATACCGTGGGAAAGACCGGATCCTACATGCAGGGCGAGCTAAACCGAGAGCTCTATCTCAGATCTGTGACACAGTCAAGTGCGCTTGCAAATTGCCGCCTCTCCACGCCTCGCTCAAAAAATCTTTTTCGCATTTTGGTCCTTCTAAAATTTGTAATTACGATAGGTCTTTTTCGCTTTTTGTTAACTAAAGTGTCTCTCTGGTTCAGAAAAATCGTGGATCTTTCGTGAGAGGACCCTAGATAGATACCGCAAATAAAAGTTTGGATCATTTCGGCTATTTTACACGAAAATGACCTTTCAATTTAGCGCAATCGCAGATGCACTTGTGTTTTTTTCAGCCGTTTCGTGTGTTTCCTCGATGATTTAGAAAAAAAAACGTCAATAATAAAAAACTAAATTGTTTTCGCGAAAAAAACAACGCACGCGGCGTATACGCCGCACAAACTATCCTAGTTTCATTGAAAGGTTGAAAGAGATACAAGCTCCGCCATGTACCAGCTTAGATTACAGAGAACCCAGAACCCACTAGGCCACTACATTAGAAAGCCTATTCCTTGAAAACATGTGCTACCGACTGCCATGAAAAAAGGACGCTCCTGTCTAATAATCCTGTCAATCAGCTCATGCACAATGGGTTGGCCTGTGTTGAAAGGGAATATATCCGGTGCAATTAAAATTTTGGTGCAACCATTGTGCAACTCTATTAAAAAAAATTCAAAAAATTCTGAAAAAAAATCATGGATGTACATCTCAACTTACCCCATCTACATATAAAATTTCATGATCAAATTCGTTCTATGTTAAGAGTAATAAAAAAGACAAATTTTCTGACAAACTTGAATAGTTCAAATGCACCCCAAATTTGTCTTTTTTGTAACTTCTAGCATAGGACGCATTTGATTATGAAATTTTATATGTAGATGGGGTAAGCTGAGATATACATCCGTGATTTTTTTCAGAATTTTTTAAAACTTTTTTAGTAAGGTTGCATGGTGGTTGCACCAAAACTTTAATTGCATTGGATATATTGCCGTGTTGAAAACACAAGTCATTTGTGGTTTTCCACATAGACCGCGTGACGAGTAGAATGAGTGTGTTGATGGCTGTTTGTATTGAAATTTGGCAGGTGTAGTTTTAATTAGCAATTCGATATCAGTGGAGTTTGAATAGCGCATGATGGACTACTACACGTTTACACATCACAATCGGTTCTTTTTTATCATCGCAATCGGTTCTGGTGGCGACACTAAGCGGTTAGACAGAGATGAGGCGCTATTATTACAGTCGGTTCTTGCCCGATAGAGATGAACTCATCATCTCTATCGGTTCTTCGAAAGAAGCGATAGAGATTATATTATAATCTCTATCGCTTCTTTCAAGAACCGATAGAGATGATGAGTTCATCTCTATCATTTTCTTTCAAGAACCGATAGAGATGATTAGTTCATCTCTATCATTTTCTTGTAGGAACCGATAGAGATAAACATTATCTCTATCATTTCTACAAAAACCGATAGAGATGATAATGTCATCTCTATCATTTTCTTGTGAGAACCGATAGAGATGAAGGGTGTGCTACTTTCCAATTGACCTCCAATCAGCACATATTTCACACAAATATATATATGCACATATCACAAACATACAAAGATGTATATCACATTCACATTCATAGAAAATGAATACAACTCATTCACGTAAAATGAATACTTTAATTGTTACAACAAATACATATCACATTCAGAAAATGAATACTTTGTTACAACCGACACATGCTTAACCATCATGTACACATGTAATCCCATTCAGATTTGTAATATTGTTCACATATAGCCTAGTACGAGCTGGGATCTCTAAACCGTCCGCCCTCCACCATACATTCCATCCAAGACCACCGCATAAGTGGTCCCTTATCTTGTTGAGCGTAGTGCGGTCTATACTCTTCAGGGGGATATTGAGAGTCTGCAAAATAGAAACGAGTGTTTTAATTTAAGTTTTGAAATTTCTATGTGAAAGGCTACTTGTATTATTATGCATGTACATATATACCTGGGGGAAACGGTCTGAGAGGCTAATCAAGATCAGATGTGATGCATGACGACAAACCGCAAGGGTCGCCGCCGCCTGTTGATGGCAATCGTGAAGAAAGAAAAGAAATTAAGAGACGAAGAAAATATGTCAGAAATCTAAATCTTATATAGGGAACGCCACTTGTACCTTGAAGCGCATATACTCCAAAGCTTGGAGCCCTTTTTAGATCGTGTTTCTCCTTCTCATGACGAGTCGGAGAAACCCCTATATACATTGGAGAGACGTCATATACAAAATAATGAATGTACGAGTTAAATACGTAAAGTGTTACATAAGAGTAGTGCACTTATCGCCCAAAGGAGGCTTGATCGCAGAGGCCATCGGTCTCTTCTCAATGGAATTAAAAGTGTAGACCACGTTGTTACTCGGAATGATCACGAGTAGGACCCAATGGTTGCTTATTAAATGGTATGCAAAAGGAAATAAGTTCACATACGGTTGAAGTGCGCATAAGTAATTGAAGGGTGTAGTAGTACTTACTCGTGGTACGGAATAGAATGAAGTCCTTCTGGCCTCACTTTCAACGCACCCTTGATGTAGCCGCAAGCCATTGCGGTTGAAGCCTAGCCATCGCTATGACACCACTCGTGGTCGATTTAACCCAATTAGTTGTCGATTCGTCACGACTCACGCCTCATTGCCCTCGCAACTCGATTGAATGTTACGAAGCATAATGCAAAATCCTATGGAAGTTCTAAGGTCATGCTACGTGGTGCGACACTCACAAAGGTCCAGATCGCACAAAGGAAACGCCGATGGAGATCATTTGGTAGAGACGAACAGATCCTCAAAACCGACCGAAATGTCCCGTCGTCCTCACGGTGGAAATGTCCTTTTGTACCTAACATTGAAGTCGACCCGACGCTGCTCCTTTCACTTTGTCAATGTACCATCCATGGAGCCGCCGAGTCCACAAGCCTAAAGTATTCAATTTCGCAGAGATGTAAGGGCTTTCCATGTTCATACGCCTTAAAATTATAGGGCTTCTCAGGCTCGTGCCTGCTCTCCTTTCTCGGGCCAAGGAGTCTCCGAGGCGGGGTTGGAGGCTTTTCCCAGACTGAGAGGGCACTGTGGTCTGTGGTGAGCCTTGGCTTTTAGCGGAGGCCTCCAAAGGGTTCTCAGGGCTCGTGGCTGCCTCCTTTTTCGGGCCAAGGAGTCTCCGAGGCGGGGTTTGAGGCTTTTCCTGCACTGAGAGGGCACTGTGGTCTGTGTGAGCCTTGGCTTTTAGCGAGGCCTCCAAGTGGTTCTGTGGTCGTCGTGGTAGCCCTTTTATGCACCACCAAGATTGTAAAGGACTCGCCACATCGTGGGAGGAGGCGCAGTACGGTGATTTAACCTACAAAGCACGCCAGATGAACAACTTGTTGCAATACTACCGAATGGTATGTAGAAGCGAGGTTTTTACCTTGACCAAGACGACGCTCGCCGTGGGCCATTTGATGAACGACATGTGCGCTTGTTCGAGAGTGGTGATCTCTTCGCTGGGGGGAACTCGAGCACATGTGATAAGAAGGCTTCGTGGACGAGTCCACCCGACCTCATGTAGCCCTTCCCAAAGGCCGACCATGCATCAGGTCGGTCTCGCTGCATGGAAATGCAACCCGCTGCAGCCTCAACAGAAATCCGCCTTCCGTCAAGTGAGCCGGCACTTCAGAGGCGCCGCAAGAGGTGCGCAACTTAAGAGAAAATATTGGGAGTTACCTCGCACCTCGGCCATGCAAAATTAACTATTACCTTTAGTCATGACCACTTTTATCGCTTTTAGACCCGCAACCGCTGGTCGCGCACAGTTTCAGACGGTAGGCGGGTCATCCGCTCGACTGGAGAACATCGCCATCATCTCGCCCTCAAGCGGTCCATCTCTACCTCATCTCCTGCTCACACGCCGCCATCTCCCCTCATCTCCTCCTTGATCTCCTCCCCGAGCGTGTCCTTCATGCGCCCGCGGCGTGCCTCCCATGATCTTGCCCCGCACTCCTAACCTCGCTTCGGCACGCCTTCTTCAGATGCCCCGCCCTCACGGCAAGTACCCGCCCTTATGGTCGGACTTCCCGATCGCGGAGGACAAGATGTCATTTGACCCTTGGCTAACAAAGGTCCCCGCTCTTTCTTCCTGGCCGACCTCCTCCCGCAAGAGGGGAGTACTGAATTAGATCTCAAATACAACAGAATGGTTGATCGCAATGTAGTAAGTTTGTCGACTTACGATGGTGGAGACGACTTGCGCAGTAGCGGGTTTGGTACTACCACCTGCCCGTCCATGATTTCTTTGTCCTCGCTAATACCCAACACGTGTCCGCCTCACATATGTGGGAGTAAGGCAACGCTGTCCCGAGTTCGCAAGACTCCTCGCTACTCGCTACCATCTCGCTTTCTTCCTTCAGAGTCATCAACCGAGGTGGTGCGGTACGGTTTCGCCTCGATACCAATGTTCTTCTGTCTCAGCCTCCTCCGCCGGGCGCATTCTTGATCTCGTGAACTCCTCCCAAACATCGGAGTCACGAACGGATACTTTAATGGTGTAAGGCCTTTCAAAGACGCACTCACTATGCATGTAGCCCCGGCGCCTCAAAGCCACACCCATCCTCTTCATGGCGCATCACCGCATTGTTTTCGCCCTCCTCTTCTATAATCCATTTGCCCTTCACCTCGCCCCACACCGGTTCTTCGCCGGCGCCGACCTCCTTTCTCCGCCTCTAACTGCTATGGCAACCTCTCCTCACCAATTGGCCGAGGAATGAGCGGTATCGCCTCTTGTACTTAGGAGGACCCTGCAAACCCCGTGGCATTGAATCGAGAACTCGGTGTTCTCCTCAGGGCCCCTTTACTCGGTCCTGCCTTCTCACCTTACTCGCCCCTCGACACTTGGAAGTTGGCTCGGCTCGACACTTGAAGTTCGCCGCCCCCGACACTTGGAAGTTGGCTCGGCTCGACACTTCAAGTTCGCCGCCCCTCAGAGCAGCTAATTGGTTCTTGCTCGGCGATGAGTCGATGCTCTAGTTGCGACATTTTCAGCTTTTCTTATCCGACATGGTCATATATTTGACATGAGATAAAGCACCAGAGTAATTATGTGAAGTTGACAATAAATCATGTAAAGCAACAGCTCATTGACAACAAACAGAGAAACGAATGATCTTCAACGATGACTCCTAACCTCTAAATAGGTTTGGTCCTAATCCCATTCGATATGAGTTAGCAGTTTTAAGCCGTTGTACTACTCAGAGAAAATTTGCAAGATCTCGCTGTTCTCCGATACACGCCTCGACAACAAGTCAAGAGGGTGTGTATCCGGAGAACAATTGGGAGACGCCATCAAATCTACTGTGAGTTGTACAACACCAGAACTTGCCCGAACCACATATCCTCGAACCGCCCAAAAACGTGGACAATTCGAGATCGCTTGTTTATAAATATGCTATTCCAAAGATATTTATAATTAACACTTTAACGGGAGACGAGGTTACGCAACCTAAACTCTAACATATGCCGAGATAAAAAGTAATATGCAATTAAGATTGAAATAACTATACCATCGCATACTCAAAAGTTGCTACAAGCCATCATCAAGATATATGAACAAGCAATCACGTGATATGGAAAGATTATGCTATATAGAAATGTATGAATACTTTTGCAAAGGCTAACTTTGTAAAATACCGTGACTATCCAAGAGATACACCAAGCATAGAGAAAATCGAATTCGTAATCATATAAAGTGATAGGATAGTCTATTAATCTATTGATATTGGGTATTGACCGGATTGAAAGAAGAGAAGCGAGTATAAGAGCAAGTTTTAATTATTATTCCATATAACAAGATGAGTTCATATACATGATTCAAAAATGACCATACCGACATAATTGAGAAGACTAAATAAATTATGCAGACTATAGCATTCATGAGAAGAATCATGTCTACTATGGCAATTTGAGTATTTATGAATGATTGCTCTCAGATTTTGGTATATTTGAAGGTTATAAACCTTCAACTACAATCACAAATCGCAAAACAATCAATTTAGTAAATAAGGCCTCAAACCCTTACTACCTTATCATGCACAACAAGAATTGACAATAAAAGTCATCGCTATTGAAGTCTTAACTAACAAAGTTGAGTTCGTAACAATATATATATAATCGATCAAGATATATCAAATATACCAACCGAACAACAAAGCTAATCTGTGATCACCCACTATGTTAACAATTGAATTAATCGATAGAAAAATCAACAAGAAATGATTACTTCATCGACACAATTCGATCAAGAAAGTTAATTGAACTAAAGAAGTCACCGCAGAGATCACAAAGCTAGTCGAGCCAAATTGAGTCTCATCGAACATATTAACTTAATCACAGATGAACAAATTGAACTAAACAGTACTTCAGACTTTCATGCAAAGGATTGAATCAAAACTTCTAAAGCATGTAAGTCTACCACTTTAAGGCCTCATTCACAGACAAATTGTCTCTATCATTAGTTACCCTATTATCATCACAGAGCAATATTCTCTCCTCCACCAAAGAAGAAACAAATGCAAGATTCAAAAACTTACAATGTAACAAAGACTCAAGCGGCGGGGAGGAGTCGGCGGCGTGGGGAATAAGAGTCAGCGGCGGGGGGAGGAGTCGGCGGCCGGGGGAGGAGTCGACGGCGTGGGGAAGAAGAGTCACAAGGGGGAGGAGTCGGCGGTGGGGCGACTTCGGCGTGGGGAAGAGTCACGGCATGGGGAAGAGTCGGTGTCGGGAGGAGTCGACATGGGGGGAGTCACAAGGGGAAGGAGTGCACGGCGTGAGGAGGAGAGGAGGAAGGAGGCACGGCGATTCGGCAATGGGAGGAGTCGGCGCGACGCTGGCGGTGGAGGCGAAGAAATCGTGGTGCGGAGCACCAGAGTGGGCGGAGCTAGGGCAAAAATGGAGGAGCGCGCGAGTAAATTGTTCACTCTCCTCATTACTATCGGTTTTCCAAAAACACCGATAGAAATATCGAGGCATATTCCTATCGGTTTTCAACTAAAACCGATACAATTATAGTATCTCTATCGGTTTGTAAAAGAAAACCGATAGAAATACTTGTACTAAGGAAAACCCTAGAGTGATATTTCTATCGGTTCTAAAGTAAAACCGATAGAAATACTTGTACTAAGGAAAACCCTAGAGTGATATTTCTATCGGTTCTAAAGTAAAACCGATACAATCAAGGATATTATTACTATCGCTTTTATTACAAAACCGATACAAATGATTATGTATATGTGTCGCTTTAATAAGAACCGATATAAATATAGGCACTGCTTGTTTTCCCGACAAACCATACAAATCAATTTACAGAGATATCTCGATCAAAGAGTGAAAAGGCCATATCTTTTGCACACATAGTTGGAATTATTTGAAAGTTTGCGTAAACATACTTTGTGATACTACGATCTTTTCTAAAAAGGATTTTGGCAAAATGAGTAAGCATTGAAAACAGAAGCCCAAATTCACTTTGTAGGCATACTTTTGGTCAAAGAGTAGAAAAGTCAAATCTTTCTCAAATAAAGTCCAAGTATTCTGAAAATTCCCTTAAATGATTTGATGTAGAGTGCCTTCTTTTTATTCCATTAAGTAGCTACATACCACAATGCATTGACAAAATTTGAGAAAGTTTCATACGCACACATAACCTTTGCAAACACATATCAACCGATACAATGATGTACTCCTTTTATTTACAATATAACCCTTCTTGATGATCTACACGCATATAATTTCTTCCATGTGTGTCGTTGTCACCGCTTAAGACAGCCCCATCCGCAAACGGAGGTATTTCATCGAATTGGTCGATTCTTCTTCATCTATGACATTTTCGACACCAACGATCCGCCGCTACTATAAAGGACGACGGCAACCTCGGATTGGCCGGATCACGCACATAGAAGACTTGATTTGCTTGCTTCGCAAGTACGAATGGGTCATCTTTATAGGCGAAGTCTGTTGAGATCCACAAGAGTAAAACCTCTCTTGTCGACCTTCACTCCATGTGGAAGTCCCACCCACTTACATCGAACAATGGAATCTGTATATTCCGTAATCGAGCTCCCAAATTTCTTCGATCACCCCGTAATAAGAGTTCATTGCCATTGAGGATCCTCCTTTCCAAAGGATGTTCATCTGACAAAGCATCTATGCCGACACCGCTGCTTTTGAACAAGATTTTCAGATCCCGACTTTCAAAGGTAAAAGGTGTACCCATTAATATCGCACTCGCCATGTCTCAGACATTAAATCTAGGTCCGTCACCAACCATTTGATAGTATCACTAACAGAGACCTCTCGCCTCTGCTTGAACCATGTTAGAAATCTATCGTTGTGTTCTCGATGATGGAAAGCTCATCCATATGTGGATTCTCTTCGTAAAATCGACTTGTGCCGCTTCGATATACCCTCGCAACTTCGTGGTCAGGTCGCAAGATCGCCGATGCGCTTTGTAATACATATCAAATCGTGGCCTCGTTAGTTTCGCCTCAACAGCCTTTTGCCGATAGTCCGCCTCATGGCGAGATAGAGGAACACCGATTGCTTGTCTTCTCCCGAGATAGTCCACGCAGAACTCAATAACCTCTTCACCCCATAACCTTCCACAATACTACCTCGTGTTTCAACCGATTCTCACGAGGACTTTAATATACCCATGTACCTCTTTAACGGATACATGTAACGAAGAATGCGGGCCACATATCTTAATCTCTCGACAAGGTGAACAACAAGATGGACCATGACGTCAAGAACGATGGTGGGAAATGCATCTCAAGTCGACATAGAGTCTGCACCACCTCACTCGTAAGTTGTCTAGCATATCGTGGTCAATAACTTTGCAGAGATCGCATTGAAGAAATAACAGAGCTTCAGGATTGCAAACCCGACATCCTCAGCAGTAATATTTCGATAGCAACCGGGAGCATTTGGGTCATCAAGACATGGCATCGTGGGACTTCATGCCCAACAACTTCAAATCATCCATGGACACCAAATTTCTTAATGTTTATGAGTAGCCGATGGAACTTTAATACCTTGGAGACATTTGCAGAGATCTTCTTTCTCCTTCTTGGACAGGTGTAGCATGCAATGGGATGTACGGACCTTTCCCATCCTCCTCTATCACCGCAAGCCCGGGCCCGATTCCCATGTAGGCCATGTCGCGACGAGCATTCACACCATCCTTGGTCTTCCTGTATGTTCAGCAGATACCAACCAAATTGTCGCAGACATTCTTCTCAACGCATGACATCAATACAATGTCGGACATCTAACTCCTTCCAAGACGGCAAGTCCCAAAATATGGACCTCTTCTTCCAAATTGTCCTAGTACTAACAGATTTACGACTTTTCCGCATCAAGTTCAATATCCTCCACACGTGAATATACTTGCCTTCCACTCATAGGTCAGGGCCTAACGGACTTCCTCTTCCCATCAAATTTGTCATCCATTTTACTAGATCGATGACTTCGAGGTAGAAACCTACGGTGACCCATATACACGGTTTTCTTGGAATTCGTAGCCATAGGCTCTCGCCTCTTCACAGATAGGACACGCTTTGGCTCCTTTCAGATCAGACTCGCCAAATTACCAAGCGCCGAAATCATTTATGGTACAAAATACCATAGCTCGAGGGTGAAATACTCTTTTGTATGCATCCCACACCACGACCCCTCATTCCACAATTGTACCAAATCCTCGATCAATGGTGCAAGGTACACATCAATATCATTTCCTACTGCTTGGGTCCGAGATTAGCAAGGACATCATGATATACTTCCGCTTCATGCACAACCAAGGAGGGAGGTTGTAGATACACAATGAATCGCCACGGTCAGGACGGCCGCTCATGTTACCAAACGGATTCATTCCATCCAGACTCAACCCAAACCTTATGTTCCTCATTTCGCACCAAACTCCTCATGTTTCCAATCGATGTTTCTCCATTGAGCCGAATCGCCAGGGTGTCTCACTTGCCATCTTCCTTTCGAGACTCATAATGCCAACACAACAATTTTGCCTCTCTCGATTTGCAAACAACCGCCAAGACGGGAATGATGGGCAAGTACCACAATACCTTGGCGGTGCACCTTTAGTGACCTCTTCACCATCGCTGTTCTCGCTCTTACGCTTCTTGTCGTTACGCTTCTCCTTTTGTTTGTACCGGGCACACCGCACATCGGACAAACGCAGCCCCGATATGCATTACAGACAAGATGCAATCATTAGGACATGCATGTATCCTTTCTATTTCCATTCCCATGGGACACATGAGCTTCTTCGCTTCATAAATGCTTGTTGGCAACTCGCTTCTTTCGAAGCACATCCGATAGAAGAACTAGAAGTGCATTGAAACTTGTATCCGTCCAACGGTGTTTTGCCTTCGCTCAACAATGCAAGGACCGAACCCAACTTGGTGTATTCCGCTTTGCAACCCGTGAACAGCGGTTTGGCATCGCCTTCCATCAAGCTTTTAAACTTTTCAACTCTCTTCCGTAATTACCTCCACATCCCGCAACATTTGCTCCAAATTCTCATCCTCAAACATATCATGTGCAACTCGCCATCCGGTTCCACCGTGATCTTCGCAGTACATCGGAAGGGTACCACCTGCCTCGCCGTGATGGATCCAACACGTAATTCCTCACAAAGCCACGCCGAATCGTGGTCCTCGATTTGAGCCGAAGTTGTTAAATCTTCTCGATTGGTGCAATCAATGCAAGGACAATATATGAAGTTTACACCCTCCTCACAATGTCCTCTTCGCAATTTTTTGAACTCCTTAACACCCTCTCAAATTCAAGACTCAAACGACTTTTCTCGATACATCCATTCCTTACGGTCCATCTCAGAATTAAACTTCGCACAATAAATATTGAGACACCTAGCTAGCTATTTGAAATATTGAGACATCATTTCGTTAATATTACCTTTATGTAAATAGAGGATGTGTTCCAAGATATATAAAATATGTATTCCCGATCGATATCTAGATTCTTCTCCTGCTTAGTGCTTTGAATTCCTTACATAGGAGACCTACATTTTTAACATCAACAATGATATCAAATAATCTAATTATATAGCTATCGTAGTACTTGCAAATCTTTTGACTACAACAAAACAAAACAAGGGTACCAACGATGACTCCTAATCTCTAAATAGGTTAGGTCCTATCTCATTCGAGATATGTGAAAGTTTTGTTGTTGTTACAACTAACTCAGAAAATTTCAGAAGATCTTCACTGTTCTCCATATACACGCCTCGACAACAGTCAAGAGGGTGTGTATATGGAGAACACCAGGAGACGCATCAAATCTACTCGAGTTGTACAACACATACCAGAACTTGCCCAAACCACATATCCTCGAACTCGCCCAATTAAAAACGTGGACAATTCGAGATCGCCACTTATAAATATGCCATTTTGTTCGCATATTTATAAACAAGCATCCTCTAACAGAGACGAGGTTCCAAGCCTAAACTCTAGCATTTATCACATGATAGAAATTAACAATAATTCCATATTAACAAGAGCACTACAATAATTAAATAGATGTGTGCTTGACAAATTAATAGAGAGTGTGAAATCTGATAGCATATACTCAATTCCAAAGGTAACTTAAACTTTATTCACGATGTATCAAAATTACCTAGTGCAAAATTGAAGGGTTTAATTTAAAGGCCGGATTGCTCACATTTTGAAGAAAACAAGCAAACGAGGGTAAAAAGAAGGAATCTCCTCAAGATAAGGCTTCAAATTTGCCCTCTTAACACCTATCCTTGAGGACTTCAAATTTTATCATCCAAGTATTGCTTCCAAGCACGTAATATGAGCTGTTTTCTTGATCGGCGGCGGAGAAATCTCCTCCGAACAACAACAGAGATCTTGTTCCCGAGTGGTATATATAACCTAGCGAGGCACATCACAATCGGTTCTCAACTAAACAAATGATAGTGATTTCCACGCTTATCACTATCGGTTCTTTCCATAAAGCGATAGTGATGATCACGCGAACATCACTATCGCTTTTCTTAGAACCGATAGTGATGTATACCCACATCACTATCACTTCTATAAAAAGAACCGATAGTGATGTATACGTGATCATTACTATCGCTATTTTCTTGGAACCGATAGAGATGATCGCCCATATCACTATCGCTTGTTAGTTGAGAACCGATTGAGATATGTCGAGTCCATATCACAATCACTATAATCTCGTAACCGATAGTGATTATTACTAACACCCCGTCCGGGTTATCTATCACAATCGTTGTTTCTCGAAAACTTAAGAACCGGCTACGTATAAAGCGATAGTAATGTGCCGTTCTGTAGTAGAGGAGACATTTGAAAATGGATAGGATTATTTAGGAAACCTAAGTCGACACGGATTCTGTTAGACACCGTATTGTACTAGGACTCGGATCGGCCGATTGGCATAAAAGATGAGTCTAGGCCGGCTAGGGAGAACACACCACAGCCAGAAAATCAGATCAACTCTTATTTTCATTTATTAGTTTCTAGTCTTGTAATCTAGCCTTGTAAGTCGATTTTGACCAATAAAGTTGCGCATAGCCAATTATTGGTCTTCATCGATTTCGTCTCAGGTGTGGTTTGCTCTGATTTGCTGCGCATCGCCTTCTCAGAGTCGATCTACCTTTATCCTTTGATTAGCCTTGATCGGCTAATTTACCTTTATCCTTTGATTAGCCTTGATCGGCTAATTTCTTTACATCCTGATCGGTTTCTGACTGATCAGAGTTATGCCGATTAATCATCCGATATCGGCTTCGAGTAAGTTCACGATTCTCCCTTACCGATTGCAGGGTCAAATCGGTTAGCACGCTCGAACCAGGTGTTCGTCTGGTGTGCTGAAGCCAGAGACCCTAGTTCAAGTTTTTGGCGTCAACACACTCTTAGCACACCCGGTAGGACACGTCGGAAAGATGACCGCAGGTAAATCTATTCCACCGGTCGACGTCAATACCAGAGCCATAATCGTCCCCACATTGGACGATTTAACCCTAGAACAGCGCAAGGAGATCGAAGACCGAAAAGCTGCTCTGGAGGAGATGATGTTGGGCTGCTACCAGAAAACCCGTTGAGGGGTTACCCAGATGACGGCACTTCCAATGTTGAACCCTCTCGACGATGCTAGCGTCTCATCCGACTCGGTAAGTCGATATATGCCAGCTCAGGCTGAACTGTCGGTTATGATTGAGCAATCCGTGCATCATGCAATGATCAATCAATCATCGGCCTTGGTTACGACGTTAAAGCCGATGATAGAGAATAGTGTAAAGTCGATTGCTCAAGAGTTGGCTTCATCTGGGAGTCTGCTAGACCCACTACAAACGCTACCAATATATATCCTATCTATTCGGTAGCACAAAATGCCAACACAGTAAAAGTGTCAGCCCCAACACCTTCGCTAGTGCCAACTCAGCCCACTGTGTTGACCCCAAGGAGCTCTCGTCCTAACGGTATCACGCATTACCATGCATACACTGATGTTGCAAAGCTGAATGTGCTGACTAATCTGCCGCCGTCGGTTCCGTTCAGCGCGTTTATTCAATCAGCTAATCAGCCAATCGAATCTAGTAAGGGTCCTCAATTGCATGGGCCGGTTCCGCTGATGAATCCGGTCCCACACAGGGTAGTCACATATGCTAAGCCCTTTATTCCTTTACCAGAGCCACCAGTCGTGAAGGCCGATGGGCACAATCAGTTGCCTCATCAGTACCCATCGGCTAGATCCAATTGGCAGCCTAAGTTTGCACTCGGGAGGTAAGATGCCAGTTACAGCCACAATTGGCATAACCCCAATGCTCCACCGACCGATTATGTTAATTGGGCTGATCAAATCTCTGCTATCTTGAGAGATCAATTTGGCTTACAGCCGAAGGAAAGGGTCATCGGCTATAGAAAGCCATACCCGGATTACATAGATCTCATGCTTTATCCACACAATTTCAAAGTTCCTGATTTCACTAAGATTTCAGGAGAAGATTCTGTCAACACCCTCGAACACATCAAGTGATTCATCGCCCAATGCGGTAAGGCAGCCCAGTCCAACAGACTGAAAATTAGGTTGTTTCCTTTATCTTTGTCGGGGACTGCATTTACTTGGTTCACGAATCTGCCTCCAAATTCAGTCCTTTTTTGGAACGATTTGGAGAGCCGATTCCACTAGTATTTTTTCTTCTGGCAGCCCCGAGCTCAGAATTTCGGATCCAAGTTCTGTCTGACAGAAGTTCGGTAAGTCAGTGGCAGATTATATTAGAAGATTTAGGGAAGTACAAAATCAATGCTTAAGTGTCACATTGCCTGATGATCAATTAGCCGATTTGGCTTTTCATGAGTTAATTTTGCCTCTTAGGGAGAAATTTGCTAGACAAGAATTTTTTTGATCTAAGCCATTTGCTTCATCATGTATCAGCACAAGAGGGCCGATGCCCTGATAACAAGGGATTCAAGAATAAGTTTAGAATAAATGGTAATAACAAAGAAAAGGCCAAAGTAAATATGGTCGACTATAGTTCAAGCGAAGCCTTCGAGGACAATGAAGCAGATGTAAACATCACCGAGTGGATAAAAGGTCCTAAAAAATCGCTAGTCTGCTTATGGCTTAAGCCGACGAAGAATAAGTCAGAAATCAAATACGCCTTTTATGTATCCAAATGTGACCGCATGTTTGAATTGTTATTACAAGAAAAATTAATACGGTTACCGGAGGGGCATGTCATACCATCGGCCGACGAAATCAAGAAACGAAGATACTATAAGTGGCATCACTCTTTTTCGCATAACACTAATGATTGCAATATCTTTCGTCAACAGATATAGTCGGCCATCGAAGACGGATGGCTGAAGTTCGCAGACGAACCGGCCATGCAGGTAGATGTCAACCCTTTTCCGATCAACATGGTCCAGTGCTCACGCAAAGGAAAGGAGCCTATGGACGAAGAGCCTAAGCAAATTCAGCGGGTCGACATCCAATCCGGTTCAAAGAGCGGCGAAACCCTCAAGATAACGGTTGGCTCATTCTAGATAGAAGCCAATTAGGACGGCAAGAACTCAAGGACAGTTAAACCGAAGGGAGAGCCGTAAGTCAGACGATAGTATAAGGCTGAAAGATCACCACCACAGAAGCCAATGCTCAGACCCAAGCCGACATTTTGTCAGCTACTTGAAAAATATGAGAAAATAAGTAGTCGGTAAAGGCAGCGTCCTCATTGGCCAGATAACTTGTATTGGCCAAACGACTTGGAAAGAGCCCATCGGCGATGCCCCTTTTGGCAGTTCTGCTGGGAAAGGGGTATAGCGTTGCCATCGTCGCGGTCATGTCCGATGGAGCATTACCCCCAAAATGATTGGCTGAGGCAATCGGCTAAAGAAAGGCTGTTTGGACCAATACGTAATCGGCTTGGCCAAAAATATAGGAAGCCGGTCCAGGAACGGATATCTATGCCAGACCAGGCTAAGGAGTGCATAGAGCGTACTGAGGCGAACTATCTGGCTGGAAAGATTCGCAAGCCGATCGAGCCAAAACCTAGATGGTGCTCATCGGGCCTCAGCCGATCCCAACGCAGATGACTTCAGCGACTGAGGACTCAAGAGATTAGGGAGGCTAAACAAGAAAAGTTGAGAGATCAAGCATTCAATGAGTTGCGGCCAGTGAAGACTATAAAACAGGAGTGGAGGAGAAAGGAGCAAACCGATGAGGAGTCTGACCCCTCAGACGATTTGGGGTCACCGATGATTCGCGACGACACACCCCCCATGGACGTTAATATGGTGTTCACCTTACCAGCCGAATTCAAGATTAAAACCGAATTGGCTAAGGAAGCATTTGCCCAGTTATGTCTAGGTGCACAAGATGCTGTCTTTGAGAAGCTGCATGAGGCTCATTGGCACTTAAAGCCGTTGTATCTGAAAGGGCACATAAACGGCGAGCCGATTTCAAGGATGCTGGTGGACGGAGGAGCTACTATCAATCTGATGCCGTTCACTACCTGCAAGAAATTGGGTAAGTCTGATGAAGATCTGATCAAAACAAATATGGTTTTAAATGACTTCACAAGCGATCGCACTGAGGCAAAAGGGGTGATGGTCACGGAATTGACTGTCGGTAGCAAAACTTTGCCGACAGCATTCTTTGTCAATGAGGCTAAAGACAATTACAGTGTGCTCTTGGTGCTAGATTGGATACATGCTAACTGTGGTATACATTCAACTATGCATCAATTACTCGTCCAGAGGAATGGGGACGAGGTCGAAGTTGTGCCGGTCGATACGTCGGCCCATGTGGTAATGGCTAGTTCTGACATGAATTGGCCGCATGAGGAAGCTAAGTGCATATCGGGCAGAACATTGGATGATTGCGACTTCATTTGCATTGGTAAATCAGGGCTAATGCGATCAGTGTTAAGCCAGGCACATTTAATCGGGCAAACGAAGTCTTACGGAGATGGCGTCGGAGATAATGAAGGCTCTACGAGACAAGGTGCAAAGTTATCAGCAGGTAACAGATTGTTGTGAAGCTGTCGGTGTACTTTGCACCGGGGTACCCTCTCCGTCGCTGAATAGTGAGCCCAAGAAGCGGCCCGCCCAAGATGGGTACCATGCGTGGGCGATTAAGCCCGCCTCACCGGGCGAAGAGCTCCGTGGCCTCGGGCGAGCAAGTGAGCGATACGCTTGCTCACGGGCGAAGCGGCCTGCATGGTGCTGCCTCGGGCGCGTGGGCGATCATGCTCGCCGCCGCAAGGAGCCCACGTGGCCCCTAGCGAGTAGGTGGGCGTTACCGCCGCCGGGCGAAGCGGCTCGTGGTGCCTGGCGGCGTGGGCGATCATGCCTTGCCTCGCGGGCAAGGAGCCCACATGGGCCTCGGCGAGCAGTGGGCGGGTTACGCCGCCACGGGCGAGCAACCCACGTGGTGCCCTGGCAGGCATGTGGTCGATCATGCCCGCCTCACGGCGAAGAGCCCGCTGGGGCCTCCTAGCAAGGTGTGGGCGACACACCCGCCACGGGCGAAGCGGCTCATGGTGCCCCGCGGCGTGTGGGCGATCATGCCCCGCCGCTAGGCGCCGGCTTGAGAGGCGGCCCGCAAGTGGATTCGGCGTTTCGCCCCCTTGTCGCCATGGAGGTGACCAAAGGAATAAGGAGAAGGCTTCACCGGTCTCCTTCCTCGACATGCTGAGTCAGGGCCATTAATTGTGAAGGATTCTGCTATCGACATGACGATGGTCCATCCCTCTGATGCCTCTCACCAAACCCGTCACAGGAGTGTCATATCCCGGGCGGACCGGACGAAGCCACAACACGGCATTAAATGGGGCTTGAAGGACAAGGCTACAGTGACGGGTGTAATAAATGAGTCATGTGTCAGTGAGATAAGGCTCGAATGATGGGTGTAATTAATGAGTCGTTGATCAGTATAGCGTCATCTTCTCACCTACCCGGGCCGGCCCATCTACATAAGGGTGCCTCGGTGCATGCAAGAGGAGGGCGACACACGCATAGAGAAAGAAGCACAAGACCAGGAGAACCATTGTAATCGCCTCCACACTTCCTCAACAAAGAGTTAGCAGGACGTAGGGCTATTTCCCGCGCTGGAGGCCCGAACCTGGGTACATCACCATGTCTATTGATCTGTTGATCCTCGGGATCCATCGTAATGAGCCATTAGGGTTTCCAGCCACGAAGACGCCCTCTACCGAACCATACCTTCCACCTTGGGAGTAGTCAACCCTGTTCGTTGATGGGGTCCTATCAGGCGGAATACGCTGACAAGGGCGCACCAGGTAGGGGGCTAGTGGTTGGCTCACCCAGGCATCTCTCCGGCGGGTTCCGGCCTTCTGTCCGAAAGGACCTTGCGTCCGGTGGTGGCGGTTCGCACTCGCAGCGGCAAGAAATGGCAGAGGCTAGCAGCGCCCATAACACGTCTCGGCACTCTCGCCGGACGAGGGATCGCCTCGCGCCACCCCCGCAGAAGGGCGGTGGCACCCCCCGGCAGTGGCCAAACTTCCGGTTCAGCGCCGGCTAGCCATGGAGGCCGCCACTCCGGCCCAGAACCTACTTGCGGTCCGTCTCCTCCTGGACCACCCTCCGGTGGAACTTACGGGAGACACCCCGGCCATGCCATAGCTGTGGGATATTGCTGGCCTCGTGGATGCGCTCAGCCTGCTGGGATGCCCGACAGCCTGGGACTGCTTGCAGATCCTCGCCTAAGGGTGCACGCCGATCACACCCAAGCTTCCACCGCCTGTGGAAACGCCCGCCGAGGGCCAGAGTAAAGGAAAGGGCATGTAAGAAGAAGGTCCCAGCCGCGATGAGCTGTGAGGACCGAGGGTCTATCTCGAGAAGCACGGGCAAGGGCGGTGATTTGCGTGATCACTTGCAGGCTGCTGCCGCACTTCGCGATTTAACAGATGGTTCCCTAGGGGTGAGAGTTCTCCCGTGACTCTCACCTTCAGAGCGAGGAGGAAGTCCGCTCCTCCGACTCTTTGGGAGTCGCAATCCGCGACTCCCCAAAGACGGTCTCTGCATCGTGGTTTAGGCGACGGTAGGATTCCTCACGGCTCGGATGCTAGGCGTTTCGACGGCCGCCACAAGTGGCGGGTCTTATAGTTTCGCCAATCTCCATCGAGAAGTACGACGGCACCACCAACCTATAGGAGTTCCTGCAGATCTATACCACGGTGGTGCGTGATGACGGGCGGGTCCGAGAAGGCCATGGCTAACTACTTCCCAAATGCCTTGACGGGTCGCCCAGCCCGGTCGTTGAACCTCCCGCGAGGATCAAGCGCGCTGGGAGTTAGCGGCCTCTTCGCCGCTAACTTTCAAGGCTCCTTCGCATGTACCGAAGCGGAGGACGATCTCCATGCCCTCGAGCAGGAAGAAGGGGAGTTGTTGCCCGACTTCATCCGGCGATTCTGCCACTAGCGCAACACGATACCCCAGATTTTGGAGCAGTCAGTGGTCATCGCCTTTCGAAGAGACGTTCGTGACCGCAAGATGCGGAAAAAGATGGCGACCCGCGACATTGCCACCACCTCCGAGCTCTTCTCCCTAGGCACAAGTGCGCGCGGGTGGCGGAAGATCGAGGGCCGGTGTCTGGCGCTGCACGAGGACGCGGCGGGGACGAAGCCTAGACCTCAAGGGGCCCCAGCTCTGCAAGCAAGAAGGTGCGAAAGTGCGAGGCGGCTGAGACCAGGCGGGTCCTGCCTGCCGAGCGCGAGCGTGAAGATGCCCGGCCGCGGAAGCGCAACCGCCGTGACCGGCGGGATGACCGCCGAGGCCGGCGTGGTGACCGCCGCGGTCGGAGGAATGACCGCCGCGAGGAGAGGGAGGGCGAGCCCTTCTGCCCAATCCACAGGACTAACACCCACGGCCTGGACAGTTGCCAGGTTGTGAGCAAGATGGTCGAGCAGCGGCTCATGAACGCCGCCTCACGCATTTACTTACCAAGACGAAGACCCCGCCGCCGCCTTCCAAGAAAGCGGATTGCGCCGGGCGCATATTCATGTTGGCTAGTCCACCTACCCTCCAACGCGCCCTATAAGCGGGCCAGGAGGGAAGTCCGCGCCACGACGCCGAAGTTCGGGGGTGTGTTGATGTCAAGTGGTCGAGGAGCCATCACCTTCGGCCGGCCGACCACCCCGAGAGCACCATCGCATATGTCACCTTCGTCGCGGGTCTTTCCCACGATCCTAACGTGAAGCTCAAAGTAGTGCCGGCGGACGAGGGAGTTCCTCAACCTCCGGCCCTTCGAAGTCATTCCAGCGCCTGTGTCGAACCAGAGTCGCGCTTAGCCTTTGCCCTTCTACGGAGTAGCCCCGGGGGCTAGCATGGTCCCCCTGGGCCAGGTGCGCCTCCCCGTCACCTTCGGGGAGGAGAGCAACTTCCGTACGGAGCTGGTCGATTTCGATGTCGCTGACTTCGACCTCCCGTACAATGCCATACTTGGTCGACCGGCGTTGGCCAAGTTCATGGCGGCAACCCACTATGGATACATGGTGGTGAAGATGCCAAGGCCTAGTGGCCCCATAATCATCCGGGTGGACAGGCCAGAGGCTTTGCGCTACCACAAGCGCCAAGATCGACTCGCCGACGCCACTCGCGTGAAGTCGGCCGATGCCGCTTTTCGGAGCCCTCGACGATCCGCGCCTTGCCTAGCTCGGCCAGCAAGGTAAAGGTGGCTCCCTGAGTGAGGGCGAGCCCGGGAAGCCCGTTTTCATTGGCACCAGCCTCAGCGCCAAATAGGAAGACGCGTTCGTCACCTTCCTCCGGTCAAATTCCGACGTGTTCGCTTGGCAACCGTCCGATATGACTGGGGTCCCTAGGGAGGTGATCGAGCACCGACTGGCAACGCTCCCCGAGGTGCGCCCGGTTCGCCAGAAGGTCCGGCGCGAAGCACCAGAGTGGCAAGACGCCATTCGGGAGGAGGTAGAGAAGCTGCTGCACGCAGGGATCGTTCGGGAAGTCTCACCCTGAGTGGCTTGCCAACCCTGTGCTTGTCAAGAAGTCCAACGAGAAGTGGCGGATGTGCGTCGATTTCACTGACCTCAACAAAGCCTACCCGAAGGATCCTTACCCCTTGCCGCGCGTCGACCTCATCGTCGATTTGATGGCGGGATGTGAGCTGCTGTGCTTTCTGGATGAGTACTCTGGGTACCATCAGATTAGCATGGTGGCAGAAGATGAAGAAAAAACCACATTTGTAACACCCATGGGCGTTTATTGTTATATCAGAATGGCTTTTGGGTTGAAAAATACTGGTTCTACTTACTAACGTGCCATGCATATTACTTTCCGTCCACAGATAGGGCACAATCTTGAGGTGTACGTCGACGACCTGGTCGTAAAGGTGAAAAAGAGTGAAGAACTGATCAAGGACCTGGAGGAGACCTTTGCCAATCTCCGGAAGAATTGCTTGAAGCTCAACCCCGAGAAGTGTGTATTCGGCATGCCCTCTGGAAAGCTGTTAGGGTTCCTCGTGTCCAGGCGGGGCATTGAGGCCAATTCTAACAAGATAGTGGCCATTGAATACATGAAGCCGCCTTGTTCGCTCAAGCAGTGCAAAGGCTCGACGTCGCTCGCCTCCCCATGCGATTTATTGTCTTGCTGGGAGAAAGAAGCCCGCCCTTTTCAAGTCAGCCAAGAAGACGAACCACTTCGAGTGGACCGAGGAGGCTCAACGAGCATTCAAGACTTGAAGCAAGACTCTCCTCCCCACCTGCATCGGTCGCCTTAGCCCAAATAACCATTGCTCTCAGATATCGCTACCACCCCGGCAGAGGAGCGCTGATCGTGGCGGAGAGGGAAGGCGTCTAGAAGCCGATCTACTACGTCAGTAAGGTGCTACATGAGGCAGAGACCAGAAACCCGCAAGCGCAGAAGATGTTGTACGCCATCCTGGTGGCGTCCAGGAAGCTGCGGCACTATTTTCAAGGGCGAGAAGTCACGGTGGTCACTGCCTACCCCCTGTGAAAGATCCTTCACAACCGAGAAGCAAAAGGCCATATCGCCAAGTGGTCGGTGGAGCTGGGGGAATTCTGTCTCAAGTTTGTACCCCGCACTGCCATCAAGAGTCAGAATTTGGTGGAGTTTGTTGCCGAATGGACTCCCGCCACTCCTGAAGCCGAAGAAGCACCCGCGCCTTCCCTCTGGACCTTATTTTTTGACGGCTCCTTCAGGCTCGAAGGCTGGGGTCGTCCTGGTCTCCCCGACCGGTGACACCCTCCAGTACGTGGTCGCCCTCGACTTCAAGGCCTCCAACAACATCGCTGAATACGAGGGCCTGCTGGTAGGACTACGCGCCGCCTCGGCGCT
This sequence comes from Guadua angustifolia, assembly GCA_036346375.1. Classification (NCBI taxonomy): domain Eukaryota; kingdom Viridiplantae; phylum Streptophyta; class Magnoliopsida; order Poales; family Poaceae; genus Guadua; species Guadua angustifolia. Next base: position 22,559,978 of record CM070510.1, read on the forward strand.
AGGCGTCTGGTGCCTCCAAGTCAAAGGCGACTCCCTGCTGGTCATCAATCATGCACGGAAGGAATTTTAATGCTCTGATCCTACCATGGCCGCCTACTTGGCGGAGGTCAGGAAGATGGAGCGCCACTTTGAAGGACTAGGGTATATCCATATCCCTCGACGCGACAACCATCTGGCAGACGGGCTCTCGCAGCTCGCATCCTCAAGAACCTCTGTTTTGGTCGGGGTCTTTGAAGAAAGACTATCATGACCGTCCATCGCCGCCTTCGCTCAAAGTGGGACGATGGGAAAATGCATCGCAGCTCCGATTCGGGCGAGGAAGGCGACGCGCCTATCGCAGCCTCCGATTCAGGGAGGGCAGGCAACAGACCGCCAGCCCCCGTGATCCGGAGGAAGGCGCGATGCCGCCAATGCGCACCCGGGAAAAGCCCGCCAAGCGAGACCCGGCGATCACACCTGATCGCCACTCGGCCGAAAGTCAGTGGATGGGTCCTATCCTAGCCTTCCTGTGAGACTGAGTGATCCTCGACGATGATGCCTCAGCTGAGAAGATTGCACGCAAGGCCAAGTGCTATGCTCTGGTAGGTGGGGACCTATACCGCCGGAGCAGAAGTGGAATTCTATTGAAGTGCATCACTCGGGAAGAGGGGAGCGCCTTACTCTCTGATATCCATGGAGGCATGTGCAGGAGCCATATGTCCGACCGGACACTTGTCGGCAAAGCGTTCCGCCAAGGATTTTATTGGCTTATCGCCTCCGTGATGCTTACGAGCCGTGAGGAGATGCGGCATGCCAATTCTTCGCCAGTAAATCCATCGACCACCCAAGCTCGCAAACCATCCCGCCTTCTGGCCATTCACGGTCCGGGGCCGGATATCTCGGTCCGTTCTCAGCCACGGGGCTTCACCCATTGCTCGCCGCCATCGACAAATTCACCAAGTGGGTCGGTCGGCAAGACGCGCCATCACGGCTTCCGCTGCTATCAAGTTTATCCACGGGATCTTCACCCGCTTTGGAGTCACCAATCGCATCATCACCGACAATGGCACTCAGTTCACCTACGCGGCCTTCCTGGAATTCTATGAGGAGATGGGCACCAAGGTATGCTTTGCTTCGGTGGCCCACCCCAAGAGCAACAGCCAAGCTGAGCGTGCCAATGCGCTGGTGTTGAGAGACTTGAAGACCAGAGCATTCGACCGGCTCCAAAAACGGGGGGCGCGGTGGACAGAAGAACTCCCGGCTGTGCTGTGGTCGCTCCGAACCACACCTAGTCGGGCGATTGGCGAAACGCCTTTCTTCCTGGTCTACGGCGCTGAAGCTATCCTCCCGTCCGAAGTCATTATTCGGCCGCAAGGCCTCGGCTGCTCAACGAGGAAGAACAAGAAGACCACCGCGAAGAAGATGTCAACCTTCTAGAGGAGGTGCGCAACCGGGCGGCCTTGCGCGCCACCCGGTACCAGCAAAGTCTCAGGCGGTACCACGCCACCTGGGTCTGCGAGAGAACACTGACAGTAGGTGACCTGGTCTTGCGCAGAATCCAGACGCATGCCAGGCTTCACAAACTGTCTCCCCAATGGGAGGGCCCCTTCAAGGTGGTCTCAGTATCTCGACCCGGGGATGTCCGGTTGGCCACTGAGGACAATCAAGAGCTGGCCAACTCTTTCAACATGGAGTTGTTGTGAAAGTTTTACCCCTAAAAGCTGTAAGTCCCCGGTGGTTCGCTCTGATCGGTTGTGTGGGCGAGTCTTCCCCCGGCTGATCGGCGACTACTAGTGGTTAGCGAAGTTGTTTTCCTTGAAGGCTTCTGCTTTATTCTCTTCGCTTGTCCCCTGGTGGATAGCCTATCCAGGCGTGTCATGAATTCTTGTGATTTGGCCGCTCCTTGTCGGTACTCGGCGACACCCGGCATTAGCGTCGTGCGCAGACAGGCGACCAGGAGTGTGAGTGTGGCACGGTGGCTCAAACGCGGCTCACACACCTTGGGTTAGCTCCGCGAAGCACCGCTGGCTGTCACCGTGAGCACCGCAAGCCCAATACCACTCCTGGGAACCTGCTCCCATGCCATGCAACGCCGCGGGCTGGTCCCGAGTCACAAGGGCCTAAGTTCCAAAGAAAAGGACCATGACATACCCGTGTAAGAACTTGCGTTCTTCAGTATATTTCCTGCATGCTTTGCGTAATGCTTACTTGTACTTTCAGTAGCTATGCGCATTCGCAGATGAAGTGCTGGAGCATTGGCATAATGCAAACATCCGAGATGGCCCTGTGGCGGCTCAAGCGGCGTGTGGGCGACCACGCCCGCCCACCGGGCGAAAGCAGTGGGCGACTAAGCCCGCCGCCAATGTCGGCTCAGAATCAGCCTAGGGCTGGTCGCCTAGTGGCCTATAGCAAAGATAAGTTGCTTGCCCTAGCAGTACCGACTTATCTTTTGCATCTACACCCTGTCGAGTTGAGTTATGCGTGGCTGTCACTGGCCCTGATAACCTGATGGCTCCTCGTTGATAAAAGGAAATGACCAGCGTTTGCGTCGCAAGGACGGGTGACCGAGAGTGCGAGTGTGGCACGGTGACTCAAATGCAGCTCGCACACCTCGGGTTAGCTCCGCGAAGCACTGCTGGCTATCACCGTGAGCGCTGCAAGCCCGATACCACTCCTGGGAGCTTGCTTCCTTATTGTGCAACGCCGTGGTCAAGTTCCAAGAGGTCATAAGGATATAAGTTCCAAAAGGGCAGGAGTCAGTGACACCCTCGCGCAAAGACTTAAGACTTTACTTTTCTGCATCCTGCATGTTCTGTGTAATCTTTATTCGCGTCATTGCAATCACTCAAAAAATGCCTAAGTATCGACCTAACCTGAGTGCTTAGGTTTGCATCGTGACAAGGCTGGGGGCTGACCGCCCCATGATTGAGTTGAGCAAGCACAATCAAAACACGAACACACAAACATGCGCAGGTAAAACCAGAAAATGCCAACTTCATTACATCTGCTAAAGATTGTTTTGGCATGCAAAAAAAAACAGGAACAAGATGAAACAAAGAAAATGAAGGAAGCAGCCAGGGCCATCAGTTGTCGTTGGAAACTTGGATGTGCCCATTGTCTTCCTCGGCCCGGCCTTCGCTATCCGCAAGGGTCGGGCCTCCACCGCCATCATGCCGACGATGTGTTCCGCGGCTTCGTGCACGCGCGCCTGCGCCTGGGCCTCATCTCCCTCAATGCCATCCACGACGGGCATTGGGTTGAACGCGGCGTTGCGGCTGGCATAGCACGCCAGCACGAAGGTTGCGGTGGCCCTAGTGACCTGCTGCCCTTCCTAAACGGAGCGGGCGGCCATGGCGGCTGGTAGGTCGGAGAACGCCTCAGCGACCCGGGTGATGCAGTGGGCGTACTGCCTCGCCGTGGGCTCGAGCGGATCGCAAAGATCCACCCCCAGCGGCTCCAAGACCTTCGCCATGCGCCAGTAGGATGGCCGGAGCATGGTCGCGATGTTGTGCAGCGCCCGCTGTTCTCCGCCACCTCCTCTCATACGCCTCACCTCCGCGCCCGGGCATGTAAGGTCGCCTGTGTTAGCCAGCAAGCCTTCCTCTCCAACTCCCCGCGCAACGTTGCCACCTATTGTGCCACATAGGCTTCATACTGGTGGGCCAGATGGAGAGTGGTCGGTCGTGAGTGCCGCCAAGCTCAAGCAAGCAACAAGATTCAAGCCGGTGGCGCGTGGCGAGGACGACAAAGGGGGAGAGGAAAGTGTTGGCGCCAAAGAACATCCAGCCCGGCCGCCAGAGCACCGGCCGCCTTGAGCAGAAGTCCCCGCTGCGCCTGCTGACGCCGCGATGTCTGCGTGGGTCAGCACTTGGCGGGGTCACGGGCGATTTGAAGTCAAGGAAGTGGTCGAACTGAAGCCCACTCGGCGGGCACCCAGCGATGGTTGAGTCGGCGCTACCGAGTTGGCGCCGATGGAGTCGCGGCGATGGGGACGGCATCAGCAAAGAAGTCGGCTTGCGCGGTGCAATGGCCGAGGAGGATGACAGCGCCGCCGCCCCAGATGAAGATGCCACCGCTTCAGGTGCGCTTGGCAAAGCGGCGGAGGCGGCGGCAGCTGGAGTTTGGCCCCTGGTGCAGGTCCTCTTGGGATCCACGCTCGGGGCATCCAGAGCGATCGGCTGTTTGCCTGTGCTCCGGTCATCGTCTCGGGGCTGGTCCCTAAGCACTAAGAGGCCGCAGGCCAGCACCACGACGGGATCGGTGGAGTCCATCGCCAGGAACGATTGGATAATCCAGCGGCGCTCTGCGAACTCCAGATCGCAGAGTGGTCGGGCCTGGGCCGGAAAGTCCAGGCCGCTCGGCACTGGCAGGAGCAGCCCGGATAGCCATCTGGAGAGGGCAGGACCATCCAGGTTTCCCTCGCCTGGCACCAAAAGAAGACAGGAATATTAGTTGATGGTGACCGCGAAGAAGAATATGCGTTCAAAAGAAGAGTAACAGGACTTACTACCCGGGTACGTGCGCATCATGTCGTCGTCCCCTGTATACTGCCATGCAGAGCGGGCATGACAACGGAGGGGGCTGATCCTCCTAGCCACGAAGTCCCGGACTACCAGCGCCCCAATTAGGCCGGGCGCTTCAAGAATCGATCGATGCGGGCCGCCATCGCCAGAGCTCCGCCGCCTCTTAACGCAGCGAAGCTCCGGCCATGACTTCGCCGCCAGCAGGCACCCCAAGGAGGTCGACTCATTGCCGCTGCTAATGTAGAGCCAATCGCGCCGCCGCCTTCCGTGATGGATCTTGGCCGAAGGGGATGTAGCGGGGCCACCCATCGCGAGATTTAAAGTGGCAACTCCCCACGATTCCAGTATCAGGGGAGCTGTGGCAGGTGAAGAAGTAGCGGAAGAGAGGAAGATTGGGCATCACCCCTACGAACATCTCGCAGAGGTAGGCGAAGGTGGAGAGAAGGACAATGGAGTTGGGGGGAAGATGGAGATAATGGATCTCGTAGAAATGGAGGACGGTGAAGAAAAATTCAGAGAATGGTGGCACCAAGCCCGCCAAAAGTCCCCAGGAGAAGACGATAATCTCCCCTGGCTCGCAGCTCGGCACGTGGGTCCCCTAGCAAAGATGGAGGGAGCCCTCGGGTGCCATCTTGGCAAGATAATCCACCCTGCTCTGGCTAGCGGTGGAAGAAAGAAGAGACTGTGCAATTGAAGTAGAAGCAAAGTTCTTTGAGCAAAGGAAGATGAAAGGGCAAAGGGCAAAGTGCGAGAAGATCAGAAGGCATGAATTGCTGAGTGGGGGCGCGTATATATATAGACCCCCCACGAAGACGGTTCGCGAATAGGCAAAAGGACGCGATGTTTCGGATCCCAAGTAAAATCAGCGGAAGTAGGGAGGACCGAGATGGTTGCGTGCTCAGAAGTGGTGGGCCCATCCAAGAATGCGCCGGCATTAAATGAGGTCTAAAAAACCGACGCTGCTCCAAGACGGCCCGGGCTACTATTTGTATTTTGCACCGGTACCTCTCCACCGCTGAATAGTGAGCCCAAGAAGCGCCTAGCTCAAAGATGGCACCTGGTGGGCGTGGGCGACAGCCCCGCCGCACCGGGCGAAGAGCCCGTGGCCTCGGGCGAGAAGGTGGGCATTACGCCGCCGCAAGGCGAAGCGGCCCGCGTGGTGCCCCGGGCGAGCGTGTCACGATCATGCTGTGCTCGCGGGCGAGGAGCCCACGTGGCTCGGGCGGCGGCAGTGGGCGGTTACGCCGCTTGTCGGGCGAAGCGGCCGCTGGTGCTTTCGGCGTGTGGGCGATCATGCCTCGCCTGGCCAAAGTAGGAGTTTACGGGCCTCGGGCGGTAGGTGGGCGGTTACACTCGCTTGCCGGCGAAGCGGCTCGCGTGGTGCCCTAGTGGGTAGGTGGGCGATCATGCCTCGCCTGGCCGGGCGAAGAGCTCGCGGGCCCTCGGGCGAAAGTGGGCGACACGCCCGCCGCCAGCGAAGCGGCCCGCGTGGTGCCCCGTGGGTAGGTGGGCGATCATGCCTCGCCTCGGGCGAAGAGCTCAGGTGGCCTCTCGGCGAGCAGTGGGCGACACACTTCTTGCCGGGCGAAGGCTCGCGTGGTGCCTCGGGCGGCGCTTGGGCGATCATGCCCCGCCTGGGCTAGGCGCGCGGCTTAAGAGGCGGCCCGCAAGTGAGCTGCGCTCGGCCCCCTTGTCGTGCCACGGAGGCGACTAAAGGAATAAGGAGAAGGCTTCACCGATGTATCCTTCCCCTGACATGCTGAGTCAGGGCCATTAATTGTGAAGGATTCTACTATCGACACGACGACGGCCCATCCTCTCGACGCCTCACCAAACCCGCCGCAGAGTGTCATATCCCCAAGGACCGAGCGGCCACACCACTAAGATTAAATGGGCCTTGAAGGACAAGGCTACTGCGACGGGCGTAATAAATGAGACATGAGTCAGTGAGATAAAGTCAGTGAGATAAGGCCCGAATGATGGGTGTAACTAATGAGTCGTAGATCAGTATAGTGTCATCTTCTCACCTGCCCGGGCCGGCCCATCTACATAAGGGCGCCTCGGTGCATGGAGGAGGAGGGCGACACACGCATAGAGAAAGAAGCACAAGACCAGGAGAACCATTGTAATCGCCTCCACACTTCCTCAACAAAGAGTTAGCAAGACGTAGGGCTATTTCCTACACTGGGGGCCCGAACCTGGGTACATCACCGTGTATATTAATCTGTTGATCCCCGGGATCCATCATAGAGAGCCATTAGGGTTTCCAGCCACGAAGAAGCCCTCTACCGAACCATACCTTCCACCCTGTGAGTAGTCAACCATGTTCGTTGATGGGGTCCTGTCAGGTGGAATACGCCGATAGAAGCCATTGGAGATTTTCAGAAAGAAAAGTTAGGTCAAGGTTTCACTTCTGCCTATCTGCTTGAAAAAGTGGACATAAGTGAAGGTGATCAAAAAAGACCAACTTTTGTAAGTGCGAAATTAGATGTAGCATATAAAGCAAAGCTGGTTGAAATATTTAGAAAGTATAGAGATTGTTTTTCTTGGAAATATTATGAGATGCCTGGTTTAAGCCGACAACTTGTTGAGCATCGGCTATCCATAAAACCAGGGCATCGGCCGTTTAAGCAATACCCACGACGCTTTAATCTGGTTTTGTACAATGTCATTAAAGAAGAGATAGAATGATTGTTAGAGGCCAAGTTTATCAGGCCTTGCCGATACGCTGAATGGGTCTCTAACATTGTTCCCGTTATGAAAAAGAATGGTAAGCTCCGGATATGTGTGGATTTTAGGGATCTGAACAAAGCCACACCGAAGGACGAATACCCAATGCCAATAGTTGATATGCTTATTGATGCTGCGTCGGGTAATAAAATTATTAGCTTTCTCGACGAAAACACCGGATACAACCAGATATTCATGCCAGAAGCCGACGTATCTAAAACTGCCTTCAGATGCCCTGGTGCTTTAGGGTTATATGAGTGGGCAGTTATGACATTTGGCTTAAAAAATGCTGGCGCTACTTATCAACGCGCCATGAACCTAATTTTCCACGATCTAATTGGCCATATTGTCGAGATCTATATTGATGATGTAGTAATGAAATCTAAGGATGATTTACAGCACTTCGCTGATTTGGAAAGGGTTTTTTCAGAACACAAGGGCACACGGCCTAAAGATGAATCCCCTCAAGTGTGCGTTCGGCGTATCGGCTGGTCAATTCCTAGGTTTTATGGTACATGAAAGAGAAATTGAGGTTAATCAGAAGAGGATCAAAGCCATAGCCAACACAAAACCGCCAACGTGCAAGAATGAGTTGTAGAAGCTGATTGGCAAGATCAATTATCTACGACGGTTTATTTCAAACTTGTACGGTTGAATTCGAGCTTTTACCCCATTGTTAAAATTGAAAGACAATCAAGATTTCGTTTGGGAAGCCGATCAACAAAAGGCTTTCGATGACATTAAAGAGTATCTGATGAAGCCTCCAGTTTTGGCCACGCCAAGGAAAGGGATTCCATTCAAGTTGTACGTATCGGCTAAGGAGGAAACCATCGGAGTAGTTCTGGCACAAGAAGTTGATGGCAAAGAATGGGTGATATTCTATTTAAGCCGACGACTCCTGGATATGGAAATCAGGTACCCTTTCGAGGAAAAATTGTGCTTGTCTCTATATTTCGCTTGCACCAAGTTGAGACATTACATTTTAGCATCAACTTGCATAATAGTGTGTAAAATTGATATCATCAAATATATTTTTTCAGCACTGATTTTACGCGGACGACTCGAGAAATGGGTGTATGCCTTAACAGAGTTTGACCTAATGTATGAATCGGGTAAAGCAATAAAGGGGTAAGCAGTGGCTGATTTTATTACTGGGTACGGAACTACGGCCAGGATACTTTTTGTCGCCCCCCTGGCAGTTGTATTTTGACTGTTCGGTGTGTCAAGCGGGAGATTGTATTGGCATAGTGCTAGTTTCTCCGAAGGGGCACAATTTTGAATTCGCATATCGGCTCAATAGCCGATGTTCCAACAACCAGGCAGAGTATGAGGTGCTACTCAGAGGACTGGAATTGTTGGAGGGTATAGGGGTAAGCAATGTCGAAGTCTATAGTGATTCGTTGTTGATCGTGCAATAGATCAAGGGAGAATATTGATGCAATGAAGAGATACTATCGAAATATTTAGAACAATGCCTCAGTTCTATCGGCTCATTTACATCATTTTCCATTAAACACGTTCCTCGAGAAATGAACAACAAAGCTAATTCGTTGGCCCAACAGGCATCGGGATACAAAGACTATTGCCGATATGAAACTCTTGAGTCGGTCGACACTGCAGTAATGTGTGCCGATGCTGCTGACTGGAGGACAAAAATAAAGGACTATTTGACAAATCCATCTAGGCTGACCGAGTGCAAAGTCAGGCAACAGGCACTGAAATATGTCGTACTGGATGAGGTATTGTACTATCAAACAATGGAAGGATTACTGTTAAGATGCCTTGGAGCTGACGAAGCTAAGGTGGCAATGTGTAAGGTGCATGAAGGGATTTGCGGATCCCATCAGTCGGCCCACAAAATGAAGTGGATACTAAGGCGTACCGGATACTTTTGGCCAACAATGTTGGAAGATTGTTTCAGGTACTATAAAGGGTGCCAGACCTGTCAAAAGTTTGGTAATGTGCAACTCGCACCAGCATCGGCTTTGCATCCAATTATTAAGCCTTGGTCGTTCAGAGGATGGGGGATAGATGTGATCGGCCAAATATTTCCAGCATCGAGCAAAGGCCATAAGTTTATCCTAGCTGCAACAGACTATTTTTCAAAGTGGGTTGAGGCCATACCTCTCAAGAAGGTTACAAGCATTGAAGCTATCAGCTTTGTTAATGAACACATCATTCACCGGTTCGGCATCCCGCAAACTATAACGACCGATCAAGGAACGGTGTTTATGTCCGATGAGTTTCAGAGTTTTGCAAAAATCCTAGGTATCAAGCTGCTCAACTCATCGCCTTATTACGCCTAGGCTAACGGGCAAACCGAGTCATCTAATAAAACCTTAATCAAGTTGATCAAAAGAAAGATTGATGAAAAGCCTTGGAATTGGCACGTGACATTATCAGAATCACTATGGGCATATCGGCTAGCATACCACGGTCGACCAAGCTGTCACCGTATTAGTAGGTATATGGTCAAGAAGTCGTTTTGCCTGTAGAGATTAACATTGATTCGGCATGAGTGGCTAGACAAAATAATTTGTCGACTCAGGAATATAGAAGCCTAATGATTGATAATCTGGACGACCTGGCAGAATTGCGGCTATCCACATTGGATCGGCTTAAAAGGAACAAGGAGAGAGTTGCAAAGGCGTATAACAAAAAAGTTATGCCTAAATTGTTTAGTGAAGCTGATTTAGTTTGAAAAACTATACTACCGGTCAGATCTAAGGATAGTCGATTTGATAAATGGTCCCCTACATGGGAAGGACCTTACAAAGAAAATAGGCTTGTCGACGGGAACTCATATATACTCGAGACGCTGGAGGGAGCTATCTTGCCTAAAGCGATCAACGGAAAGTACTTAAAAAGGTACTATCCTAGTGTGTGGATCGGGTCATAATCAGACACGAGAGAGCATTTCACAGAGATTAAGATGAGAAGCTAAATAAACAATACATTAGAAGTAAATAAGTAAGAGAGGCTGACAACGGTATAAGTTAAGTTACAAATTTTTTGCAGCAAAGCCATCACAAACATTACATCAAGTGTTTACAGGCCAGACCTAGGAAGCCTTGCCCCCAAGCCCGATAGTGCTCCAGCGGCTTTAGCAATTGTCTCCTGGACTTCATCCACGATCCGCTGATCTGCCTTAGCGTTGCTGGGGATAGGAACCACCTTAGCCGATTGCTCTTTGACTTTTGCAACGGCTAAGCCAATGTCATTCTTCTGATCCTTATGGGACGTAGCCGTTGCGCTCATGGCAGCGAGACCATCAGCAAGCTTCTTGTTTAGCTTAGATAATTCCTCCTCAAGCAGCTTCTTGGTCAATTCTAATTTCTGAACAGTAGCCTTGGTAGATTTGAGAGATAAGGCATCTTCATCATATTTCTTCTTCTTGGCTTTAGCCTCAGCCACTATCTTATCCAAAAGGCACTGGTTGACTTGTTGAGCCTCCTGCTGAGCGATTCTGGCCTGTGCGGCCTCCACCTCCACCCTCTTACCATCCAAATGGCATACATTTAGCAGCGCATTCATCGCTTTGGGAGGGAGGTCGGCTTATACTGCAGCCATGGCGTCCCAGAGGGGCTGTGTGTCAGCTAGAAGATTGGCTTCGGGCTGCATCACTTCACAAAAAAGCCTATTCAGCCTATCTTGCACTCCTGGTGCCGAAGTAACCGCAGCCGATGCTTCCAATGAGACTTCAAGGATCTTTTTGATGTCGGCAGGGTAATCATCGGTCGCTAGGATTTCAGGATCATCCAACTCATCCAGAGTGAAACTCAGCAGATCAACTGGGTCGGATGATGCTGCTGGAGGGGGGAGCCACGGGCTCAAGGGCTGTCGGCTGAGGCTAGAGCTGGACAGCTGAGGAGGTGCCTTCTAAGTTTGCTAGAATGTTCGCCACTAGTGCCAATGCGGTCATCTAAAAGGTAAAGACGCAATTCAATAAAGAACATCATAATGGTTAAGCCAACGTTCTACTAAATGGGAGTTAAAAGGCTTACCCCTCCGATGGCCGATGAGTGTGGCAAACTCTCCGTGCTTTCTTCTTGGGGTTTTTGTCCCTTAGATGCGGGGACTTTGGTGGACTTGGCATTTTTCTTCTCTAAAAAATTCAATCAAATGAGTTAGCAGTACAATGGGGAGACTCAAAGTAGGTATCGACATACTTACTGGGATGCTTTTGCTTCTCAATGTCCGACAACGAAGGACTATTGACCCAGAGGTTGCCAGAGGTATAGCCTGTTAGGCCGATCGATTGATGGGGCCTTTTGGTGGGATGGCCACTTCCTGATGGGCCCGCAACGGCCTTCTTGCCAGCAGCCTTCGTCTGCAAAAAAAGCAGAGTAGATTAGTGGCTAGTACTAAGACAAAGAAAGAAGAAAGACCTTCGAAAAGACTGATACCTCTATGACTCGTGACGAGTTCGTGTAACCGGAAGAACTATCTTCCTCACTAAAAGCTGCTAGGAGCTACCGTCGGCTTATGGAAGTTGGGGAGGAAGGTGTCAAGAAAAGGGCCTCCGCTATAGAAGACCACCAGGATGGAAATTGACCCGCCCGACACGAGTTTAGGAAAAAGTGCAGTAGCTCCCCGATTTGAAGTTTGTCGGCTATTGTCAGGACGATCTCCACTGCCATGGCGTTCCTCACTCTGGCTCGGGGCTGAAGCCGATCAAGTAGCGATAGGCTCGGGATCATTTGGCCGAAGCCCAACTGGCAGGCATAGACTGAAGGATGGTAAACTTCATACGAGGGCTGAAATGTGTGATTTCTAGTGTTTAAGCCGACATGGAGGATACTTGGGGAAATGAAGATTCTGTATAGATCCAGAGTCGATTGAGGCATCAAAGAGCTATCAGCGTCCAAGTGTAGGAAAGAGGGCCATTGATAATCGGCCATATTGCTATAACTGAAGAAATCTTGTTGGCCGAAAACCGTACCATCCAGTTGCAAGAAAAATAGTAAATACTTTTTCAGGCCAGCGGAGGTGATCTTCGTCTCACTACCCGAGCACATGTACCTCTCCCCTTGAGATCAGCTAGCTCTATACTGGGGGATTATATTCTCAGGATAATCTTTGCGAGGAAATGCTGAATCCTCCAAAGGCTCAGAAATAAGCGATCAGCTAAAGAGGTAGTAAAGCCAAATCTAGATAAACTATAAGGGTCCTCCTATGTTGCCGACAACAATCTTGGCAAAACTGGAAAAAAAACCGACTTCTTATAACAAACATCATTTGATAGATTGCCCCAAGTAGCATCTTGCCAAGAGCAAGCCGACGACCCTCCACTAAACGTTTTGCTATTAGTTGGTAAACTTCCGTCGGCCCCAGAGACATGCCACAAAACAAAAATCTATCGAGCCAAAGGTTCAGAAAAGCAACATGTTCTTCGTTCGACACCAGACCATTTACCTTGTTGTTATGTTGAATGTACTTGCTCCAGCCTTCCCCCTTGGATCGAATCAGCTGATACCTTGGTTTGCCACTGAAAGCCGACACTTGCTCGCCTTCTGGTCTGAGGCAACATAACTCGGCTACGTCTAGTAGGGTTGGGCCGATTGGGCCAGTCCAAAAGAGGAAAGCATTAAAAGAATCCGACCAAAAATAACATGCCGTGGCCACTAAGGGCTCGTTGGTTTCCGGGTTAGCTAAACTCAGAGGGAGGCACTCAGCTATTCCCATTCTCTCCCATTCTTCCCTCTTCTGGGCCAACACGCGGATATACCACGACCTCCATCCTTTGAGGGCTGTCGGCCAAGCCCGAAAACTCTTGCCCCACTCCTCCACATTGTAACCGAAAACCGATAAAGGGAGTCTAGGAATTTCCTGATTGATAACCGTATTGGCATCTAGCCTTCCTACTGGTCCTAGATAATATTGATCGTCGCTTTCAGGAATTGGGATGAGTACCTAAGATGAGTCTATTCAGCCGACTTGGGAAGAAGCTGGTCGGTGAGCTTGATCGCAGGAAGGGAAAAAGCCGATTGCTGCTGGTTTGAGAGTTCGGAAGCGTGAAAATGACAGTGGGGGTCCCGCATATTTATAGCACGGTGAAAAATTTGGAACAGTGGGAAAAGATTTCGAAGCGACACGTGTAGTTAAAACGCACCGAGATTTTTACGGCGCCATTAATGCAGCGGTTACTGAGGGAGTTTCTTTCAAGCCGATAAGATTTTTGGAAGACAACAAGTTATCTCCTAAAAATGAGGGGCATATGTTTGCACTAAATTTTGGCAGGTGCAGTTTTAATCAGCAATCCGAGATCATCAGAGTTTGGATAGCGCATGGCGGAGACATTTGGAAATAGATGAGATTGTTTAGGAAACCTAAGTCGATACGGATTCTGTTAGACATCGTATTGTACTAGGATTCGGATCGGTCGAAGGATATAAAAGATGAGCCCAGGCTAGCTAGGGAGAACACACCGCAGCCAGAAAATCACATCTACTCTTGTTTTCGTTTATTAGTTTTTAGTCTTGTAATTTAACCTTGTAAGTTGATTTTGACCAATAAAGTTGCACATCGCCGATTATTGGTCTTCATCAATTTCGCCTCAAGTGTGGTTTGCTCTGATTTGCTGTGCATCGCTTTCTCAAAGTCGATCTATCTTTATCCTTTGATTAGCCTTGATTAGCTAATTTCTTTACGTCCTGATCGGCTGACTGATCAGAGTTACGCCGATTAATCGTCCGATATCGGTTTCAAGTAAGTTCACGATTCTCCCCTATCGATTGTAAGGTCAAATCGGTTGGCACGTTTAAACCAGGTATTTTAGCGTTAACAATGCCTCTCCATTTGGGAAGTCTTCGTCAACGAGAAGTGCAGGAAGGATTCACGGCCATGTGAGTTGCTCACAGTCACACTGACATTACCTAGGTAGATCGTGATGGTTAACAAATCATAAATTTTATTCCAACGGAGCTACAAGGAAACTACACACCCACAGTGGATGAACAAGCTAGAACGACTAAAAGCACATCTAGAAAAAGGAGGCACACTAACGCAGCGAGGCAACTAGGTCGGCGGCCCCGACTTACGACCGGTCGATCTTGGCCCGCTCGAGGATGTAATGTGACTCTTACAGCGCACCGCCTCGGGCCGCCTCGCGCACCCACCCTATTCACCTACAAAAAGAGAGCCGCTCTTTTCATTAGATTTTAAATATCAATCATTAAATTTTAAATATCAATTATTAGTAAAGGTTCACTACATTCTTAGACCCGTCCTTTAGAAATTTCTGGCTTCGCAGCTAGACGGAGCCACTGGACAAGTTTCCAGATCTTGGGCAGGAACCGCGCCGAGTAGACAACGTAGAGGAAGACGACGACGGTGAGCACGATGATGTAGATGGAGGAGGACACCGTGCGGGTGCAGCCGGCGATGTAGGCACCCATGAGGCCCACCATGTCGAGCACGACAATGATCTCCAACGCCTCCACCTTCACCTCCGAGTGGTAGAAGGACTCGTTCATCAGCAGGATGATGATCACCACCGACGTCACGAACGCCGTCGCGTTGAAGTAGAAGAACACGTTGTACCTGCAGTAATAACATCTCTTTTGTTAAGGGTAATTAAGCGAAATACTCAACCTAATGGTAGGGTGCAAAGCACATTAATTCGATGAATTTTCCTTTAATAAATCAAGTTCTTGTGGTCAATTACCGTTTCGGGAAGTTGGACTCGAGGACCGGCGTGCCGGCAACGTGGCCCTGGTCGTCGTCCTCCTGCCAGAAGCCACCGGGAGGGTTGAGGCCGGCCTGGTAGGTGACCGAGGCGGCGAGCACCGCGAGCACCATGAGCCAGCCGCGCATCTCATTGAGCCACTTCTCCCGCTTCTTCTTGGGGTCGTCCTCGTGCTGTTGCTGCAGCGGCGCCTTGTGGTGCAGGTATAGCACGCCGGTGTACGCCGGGGGAAGAGCCGTGGCCGCCGCACTGTCTCTGTCTGCAGCGACGGGTATGATGGGGGATATGAGGACGTGGACTGGATTGGTCACGGCCGACGCCGCCTCCGGGGCGGCGTCGACTGCGCCGGCGGCCGGAGGCGGGCTGCAGGTAGGAATAGGATCCATGGGTATCTCCACGGACTGGGGATGGAACTGAACGGGATTCTTGTGATCTTTTTTTTTCTGGGGTGATTCGCGCAGTGGAGAGCTGGTGCAGAATGGATTTGGGAAGTGGCGCTGATCCATGCTGAAGTGTTCGACCATATACTACAATGGATATGCAGACACGTGGACCAGTGACAAATTACTACTGCAAAAAGTCTAGAGGTGGGCACTCGGGCCGGGCTCCCGAGGCACGTCGGGCATGGTACGGTTTAAATCCGGCTCAGTATAAAGTGGACCGTACCGGACCAGCACGACACTATAGCACGGGTCGTGTTGGACCTGAAAACCAGGCACGATGGATGGCACGGCCCGGCACGATACTGTAGTATGAGTCGTGTCGAGCCCGATGATCCAGGGTATGAGGAAGAAACTCAGCATGACGGTCACCGACCCATAGAGCACAAGTGTTATGGCCGTAACCGCAACAACATGAACACCACCCCACCGTTGACACCTGAGAGAGACGGGTCAGCTCTCTCTCACTCACCCGTCTCTCTCAATTTCTCCCTCACTCAACCATCTCTCTCAATATCGATTGCCTCTCTTCCTCACTCTCTTGTTGCCCTCTCTCTCGCTCGTGTTCAGCACATCCTCTCATTATAAGAATATATAAATTTTAGTTCTTTTTTTCATAATATCTGTTCCACTGTCTTAACTCCATGTGCCTCCGATTCCTTTCCTCTCGTCACAATAGTGCAAATGGGCTGGATTTAACCCGGTACGATACGAAACATGCACGAAGCGTAAATAGGCCGTGCTTGGACTAGCCAAAAGTGAGCCGGGTCGGCCTGACACGGCACGACGGGTACAACGGGCTGTCACGGCCCGGCATAGTTCAGACATGAAACATGATAAATCTGTGCCGACTCGACACGACACCCACCTCTAATTATAAATCAACTGGTCTTTCGGACAAGGTTTTTTTCTTTTGGCACCGAAGTGAGGGGAAGCTTCGTGGTGCGTTGCTCGCACTGCTTAGCTCGTGATAGTGCAGAACCAGCGTAGTATTGCTGTTGCCGTCCAAGATCGTACGTGCATTGTAGAATCTTAAAATCTTCTCTCCTGTGATCCCGTAGAACCATTTGGATCAGATGAAAACGGAGCCAGACCAACCCTCCACTTCAGCACGAGCAAGCTAAACTTCTCGCGTAGTCTACTAGTAACTACTAACTAGTACCGGGTTGAGGTAAAATACTTCCTTCGGAGATGTTTTCCCTTCTTTAGAGGGAACATATTTAGTGCTAAAGGTGATTTCAGTGCTAACATGCTAAAATCTAATCTGGACCTTTGGATTAAGTTTTGAAGGTTGAGATTTAACTAACCAGCTATGTGTGAAAGCACTTCAAAATTTGATCCAAGAGTCCAGATTAGATTTTAGCATGTTAGCACTGAAATCACCTTTAGCACTAGATATGTTCCCTTCTTTAGATGTACTAAAATATATATTAAGTTACTATTAATAGATATAAAACATTAAAAAATAGAGATACAAAAAAATTAAAATAATTTAACGATACCTTACGATACTCCATAGGAATAGTAAAAACTCCGCCCACAAGTTCCCTGCCGTCTGGAACATGGATGATGCATGCATCTATTTTCTGACTATGACGTAGAGGCCATTACGTCAGAGGCAATCAGCTATAGACACGAGGACCAGCGACAAATTACTACTGCAAGCAACATTGGCGACGAGACGTCACGTACTACAAAGCCAACTAGCGATGCACGTGCTGTAGCCTGCAGCTTGGAGAATTTTTTAACGACCCCTTCGGCGTATTATTTTTGCAGAAGTAGCATCGGGGCAACTAGTTTTTATAAAATTGGCCTTTTATTCAAATGCAAAAGATCTCGTAGATGGTATATATTACCTATTATGATCCTGTAGCTCGAAAGCACGTCAGCAGTGCGGATGCATAACTAGGAGCAGAAGATAGTCGAGCATGGCAAGTGCGACAGTGACACTCTTCCGCACACGGCAAGCATGGAACCTACAGACGAGCGCATAGGAGCAAGCGATCTCACACGGAAGCGGTTGCGCGTGGGCCCAAGTGAACATGGCACGTTGGCACGTGCAAGTGCACACTTGCACGTGGGCTTGTGTAGCCGGAAGTGGGTGAGCCGCCGAGCGCAGCAGCTCGTCTTCCTGCTGTCGTGCATATGATCCCACTATGATGGCTACCTCCTACACTCTTTAAGTACAGTAGGGGATAAGTGTTACCTACTATGCCTTCCGCCACGGCGGAAGAGGCTATTTTTGTAATTATATATATGAGGAGGCTAAATTTGTAAAAAAAAACAAACTAAAGGGGCTAAGTAGACACTAGACAGTTCTAGCTTGGAAGACGACGCCCGAAAAAAACAACATTACTTTCTGAACCTATGTTAAGAACAACAACATTACTTTCTGAAAAAGAAGAAACAGTTTGGAAAGGCAACAGTTTGAAATCGTTTGATGATTCCATAATGTGCCTCAGGCTGCTTATGCTTGCTGTAGGCTTCGGATCGGGCGTATGACCTGTGCGCGCCCATGCGGGTGCACTTCTGTCCTTGTTTTTCAATGGGGGTTACCATCTTATCTTTCTGGGTGGAATGGATACAAAATCAGTGCCAACGGAAGGACAATCCATGCCTAGAAACACATTGCAACGAGCACAAGGGTAAGTACCACAGAAATTTCTGCCAATATAAGTCGTC
This sequence comes from Guadua angustifolia, assembly GCA_036346375.1. Taxonomy (NCBI): domain Eukaryota; kingdom Viridiplantae; phylum Streptophyta; class Magnoliopsida; order Poales; family Poaceae; genus Guadua; species Guadua angustifolia. The sequence goes on from CM070510.1 coordinate 22,578,019, forward strand.
TGGTTTCAGCAAGTTTCAGTCAGTTTTCAATAAGGTTTCAGATAGTATCGAGCAGATTTTCATAGAGTACAGCAAGTTTCATAGAGTTTTAGATAGTATTGAGCAAAGTTTCGTATGGTTTCAGCAAGTTTAGAGGTTTTCAAGAAGAATTTTATAGAGTTTCAAACAAAAAATTTAGAGAGATTGAATGAATAGGCTAAATTTGTTGACTGAATTGGTTTCGATTTTAGTGGTTTGAGATTTTTAAGACTTTAGAATTATTTGTATTATACTTTTAGCAAATTTTAAATACATACGTTGGATTTATGACGGTATGAAAACATTTCACAAGACTATAGACTTGTACGTGTGAAATATACAGTCCTATTAAAAATTTTCAAGTTCCGCCATTATTAGTGCAATTCTTTTCTGCTTGCATTTACAACCAAAATCATTACATGTATATCCATGAAAAGAAAGCAAATGCATGGCTTTTTTTTTTGGAAATTTGACCAAAAGCTCTAGCATTCAGTATAGAAAGAGAACAACAGCCGGCTACAGTTGCACACCCACCCACCCACACACGCCCATGCACGCGCACACACGGGACTGCACCGGCTGTCATGCACACCCGGACGAATCCTAGGATTCGAACCCGAGCGGGCTGCATGCCCTCCGACGCTGCTAGCCAGCGAGCCTTTGGCTCGTTCGCAATGCATGGCATGAACATATATTTAGGGCAGAAGCAAATGTGAGCGAACCTGAAACTAGGGATGGCAACGGGTCCGGGTACCTCCGGATCCAACCTCCGTGGACCCGAACCCGAGACCCGAAATTTAGACCCGGACCCGAACCCGAAATCAGTCACGGATCCAAACTCGGATCCGGATCCAGACCCGATGGGTACTCGAACCCGAACGGATACCCAGACCCGAACGTTACCAATGCTATTGGGAGGACAAACGCGCACTGTTAAACGCCTGTTCTCGGTAAGTACCCACCAGCACGTCGCTTCCTCCATTAATTTACGCATTAGCCCATGACGTGAGGTAACCAGGCAAGCAGGCAGCCATTGCGTTGGGACATGCGCACGCAACAGGATCGTGATTCAAGGAGCAGAGCAGGTAGCTCGAGCCGTTCGCTTGTTTTCTTGAACATTTGCTCCGCTCCCGTAACGCCACCGTGACCTTGCCGTCAAAACTCAAAAGATGCCGTTCGGGTCTGGGTCTGGGTACCCACGGGTCTAAAATGAGACCCGGATCTGGATCCGGACCCGAACCCGGACCCGAAATAATATACCCGTAGGTCCAAATTTAAATCTGGACCCGGATCCGTCGGGTCGGGTACCCGGACCCATGGGTATTTTTGCCATCCCTACCTGAAACTGCTATATTTGAGGAGGTTGGCACATTTATATTCCATTAACACACATAAGTGAAGTCCCCTTTACTCGTCACCCTTGTCCATTAGCCTTCGATGGGCCCCTCTAGGATCCCCAAAGGCTTCTACTTCTACTATTTGATCTCGTAACCATAATAGTTGGCATCGAGTGGTGTAAAGGAGCAATGCTTCGATGAGGACAAGAGGCTTCGACGAACTCATGGCTCCAAAGAGGAGGGCACATGTGGTTTTGAGGAAGAAGATAAAGGAAGTGGTGGGCCGCACTTGCCCCGAAGCCAAGACCGCTGTAGCAGTGAAGTCCCGTGCTGTGCAGCAAAAGCATACCTCAACCTTGAAAAGGAGACGACTACCCTCACCAGAAAAAGAAGGTGACATGTCCACGAAAGCCATCTACACCGAGGACAGTCGGAACACAATCTAATTGAAAAAGCTTTGTACATGTGAAATAATATACAATAAGATAAAAAACAATGTATAAATTTTGCAAATATAGATTCAACATGATCAAAGCACAACTTGCCTTGGTAAAAGTCCTAGTCTTGCTCTTGAAGGTACTCTTGAGTCGATGGATCCGCCTCCGATGCATCGCAAAATTCAACATCTACGCAAATCAAGAGAGAAAACCAAATAAACACAAAAACAAATAGCAAATAAACTCTAAAAATCAAATAAAACTCACCATTAAAAATATATCAATTTTACAAATTTTTAGAAATTTGAATCACCTCAATCGGAGCTCGTATGAGGGAGAACGGGCTCGAGAAAAATTCAAAAATCCTAAAAATCAGAAAATTAGAAACATCAGAATTAACCGAATTATTTTTAAATTGAAAAATCACATTATTATGTTTTGCTGACGTCAGCACCGAACCAGACCAATCAGAATACAACATGTGTCCCACACTATGCTGTGGACTCGGTTCACCCGTCGGCTGGTCCACCGTGGCACGCGGTATTGTGCCATGAACTGGTTGACGCAAGCACTGATGTCAGTGATGACGTCACACCCACGTCAGCATCACACGGACCAATCGCATGTCACTACATGGCATGATCCATGGACTTTGTCCACAGAACCTCCTTTGGTCCACTGTGGGCGCGGTCTTTGTGCTCGACACATAGCGCGACGAGATTGGCTAAAGTGCATGGCTTGATCCACACCGTATTAGATGGATCAGACCACAATGAAATGCAGGCAATGTGGCAGCATCTCAACTGATCTAATTAGATCCAATGGTTGAGGTTACCGATTAGGTTTACTGCTGAAGCGAACACGTGGCGCGATCTCGATCGTAGGCTAACAATCCAACGATTGAGGGCTTACCCGATGACAATGGTGACACGGCGGCGAGCACCGGGCTCCGATGATCAAACAACGACATTAGATGGCAGAGCATGTGCGGCGCAATGCGATGATCATGGATCTTGAATCAACATGGTGGAAGGTGGCTCGACGGCGACGCAACGATGCAAAAACTAGTGGCGGTGCACAGGCTACTACAACGAGCTATTACAGCCGCTACGAGGCTCTACGGGCGACGACGCTTAGGGTAGAAGATGCGGCGGTTCACGAGGATCCTCGGGCAGCATCCATGTCTTAAATAGCCTCATCGTCGGCTGTGTCCGAGACGAAGTCCTTCTCGTACGCGATGGCACAGTCCAGATCCAACACGACGGCAACATTCCGAGTCCTTCGCGAACACAATGATCCACAGTCGTTTGATGGTGATTCAACGGTCATAATTCTTGCTGATGTGGCATGATCAGATCCACCCTAAACCAACCGACTGATATGATCTCATCTTACCTAAATGGATACAGCTCAATCTCCTCCGCCCGATCTTGATCCAACAGACCAAAGACGCTAGAGTTAAGACGATTCACATCCATCGCTGATTCAAAAACCAACGGCCAAGATCTAAGGTTCTCATATACAGCCTAACGGCGGGCTGGAGTGGACCGGGCTGACCACATGCGCATAGTACTGGGCTCGACCCACTACTGCTCATAACAATTTTCCTGGATTTCTGATTTAAAATAATTCTAGAAAATAGTTTGATTTATTTTAGGCGATAAAAATATCAGAAAAAATCTAAGAAAATTCTCATAAATACTTTCAAACATTTTGAACTCAAATAAAATATTTTTATCCAAACTGTATAATAACTTTATCTATATTTATTTAGTTTTAATCAAAAGGCCAATATACTTAATTTAAAAATAAATTCCATAAATTCTAAAAAATCCAATAAATTTAGAAAAATCACAAAATACACAAATAACAATAAAATAATAATAGATTTTATTTCAGAGTAAAATTTAGAATGTTACACGCTGGCATCCCTATGGTGGACCTCAAGTCCCCCCTAAGCGCTGGGTTGCAACGAAGAGCTTGGCCAATGGACTTCTACCTACCCTGGAAGCACATAAGGGCGACATGGATCCCTACAATTCCTCTGTGTATATAAGATCATTGTTGAAGCACATAAGGGTGACATGGATCCCTATGTATTCGTCTTCAACTCTCTCTCTCCCCCCTTTCTATGGAATAATTGTGCGGGGTCAGCGGGTTAAGGCTGGGCCCAGCTAAGGAGGCATTAAGGACTGATGATTGATAGGAGTTAGTTTATGCGTTGCTGTAAGATCGAGGTTGTGCCTAGAAGGGGGGTGAATAAGTGTTTTACAAAAATAATTGCTCTAAAATAACACGCTCTAATCAACCACTATGTCAAAACCTAATCAAAAATAATGGGGAAGAGATAAACTAGGTTTTGACAATTAAGGCCTAAATCAACTAAGCTCACTAGTACACTAACTAAATTAGGTCTCTACACAAGAATTGCTAAGTTGAATAAGCAAGCAAAACTAAGCAATTTTAACACAATCAAGCAATCAATAATATAGCAATAAAGTAAATACTTGAATGTAAATGAGACAAGAGACACGATACTTTTTACCATGGTATTCGGAAACATGACGGTCTCCCCTAATCCACATTGAGGGTAGCCCAAACGAATTGGACCGGCTCCATAAATTGAGCACCCGCCTCAAATCCACTAGTGGTTGCTCTTCCCTGCTCCAGTTAGGTGAGCACCGACCTTCACAATTTTGCTGGGGCTTCTCACAACCTCCATTGAGAGCTCCCGCGCACGACGCCTCCACACGCCATCTAGATGTCGGCAAACACCAAGAGTAACAAGTTAAGCCTCCTGCTTGAGCTTCACCTTGTGCAACACATGTGTAACACCCCGGCGCCACTGCACCACGGATGCTACCAAAACCCTGATTCACTAACGACACCCCTCGGACCCACACATGTCCAAAGGGTTACCAACACACGCTAATTCTCCACAACAAGATTAAATGAACTAAGGATTTCCGAAGACGACATAAAAACCTAACACCTATATGAACTTGACTGCCATCAAAACTAAACTCTAAAAACCGGCTTAAAACTAAGTCACCGAAATTTACAAAATTTCGGCATGACCTTTCTAGAAACTAGGACATCCACTCAGCAGATGAAAACATTGCAGATAATATGATATCATTCTAGCAGTCCTTAGTTAACCAATCACACATCCACTAGACAGTAATAAACTTCACCACGACGATCAGCACATGACAACCTTATTAATTATAGCCAGGCTTTACAAGTTAACTTAAATGAGATGGTAGTGACTGAAGTCGTGTACGTGCTACTACTCCCATCCCAACGAGCCAACTCCAAGGTACCTACAACAGAAACAAACAAACGTGAGTCCAGACTCAAAGAAAGTGCAACAAGCGTAATAATTCCAAAGTTATCGTAAGTAAAACAAGAACGTGACCATAAGCGCAAGTAATACAAAGGAAGCAACATCCGGAAAATACGCATTTGTACCCATTTAGAACAAAACTTGACTAAACCAAAATTCATCGCAATCAAGTAATAAACTTGATAATAAAACCATTCAACGCCAAAGAAACTTTACTTGACTCTAAATCCAACTTCTCCCGACTTAACTAACCCTTGTTGCAACTCAAACCATTTTCATCAATTGAATTTGAGTTCATAACTCGACTTCACTCCACGATATTCATACAACATAATTAGCAAGACAAGGAAATGCGCTAAATTCACCAAATTCAATTCAATCTCCCCTTTTTGGGTTGAGTCCACGACTCAACCTTCAATTACCACAATCACCATCCAAATGACACACCATTTACCACAACACTCATTATGAAAGATGCAATGCACATGAATGCTCATTTCCATGCACGCATCGCAGATCGCCGGTGCCCACCCGTCGGTGTGCACACTCACGCCCCTTCCATCCCGTAGATGGAAGGTGCCTACTCTTATCGTCTTCGCTCCCATTCACCTCGATGAATGGGACTACGAGGTAGGACTTTCGTGTTCACTACGTGAACACAGAGGCCCGTGATCAAGATGGGTCGCCTCTTCCATTATGAATGCACAAATGCAATTTTCATGAATGAAATGCAACTTTTCATTCAATGCATACACAAACATACCATATCCACATACACACACATAGCAAATTCTCACATTCCTAAGTCACTAGCGATACTTGTACAAGCAGATTCAACCATAAGGCATGGCAACTCATGACAAGTTTCTATCATGCAACTACATCCTACGGCCACCGAACCATGTTCACACAATACACTTGCGCTAAATGCTCACGATACTATCTTTATAAAGGATTTAACCGCTTGAACCAAGCCCATGTTAGTCCCAATCACTCGAACAATCTACTCACTATAATCAACCTTATCGAAAGCTCGGTCTCACTTAGAGTTCATCTAATTAATGCATCAACAATTAAACTAAGGAGCATCACATATGAACACACATCCACACTCAATAACACGGTGTACTTGTATCAATTTCCTTAAACTTTTAATCATCATAGACATTTTCATAAGAGGGAGCACTTTCTAGTTATAGCCAAGCAAGACATACCTCTTGCGTATGCATCGACAATTACTTACGCTAAGAGCAAACAATCGTTAATCCTCCTAGCCTCAATCTAGGGAATGCACTTGCCTTTTACCGACGAAGAATGGAGTGGCATACGGCTGAAGCCACTCCCGACAGAACCTTCTCTGCAATTAAACAATAATCATCCGACTCAACCTTATGCACACTCGAAACACGCGACAAAAGAAAACAACTCTTTTGCATAATTGACTTCCTAGGATTAAAGAAAGCCTGAATCTAGAACATATACACAAAATAACTTGAGACAACAAACCATCTAAACAAAATCACTAGAACCAGTGCCATTAAATCTCAGGAAAATGTAACATGAAACATATGCATTGAGTATAAATCAACATTCTGGTACTCTATTCCTTGTAAGCAAAGATCTAATAATCAATAAAACATAAATAAGCAACACATAATCATGCAAAATTTACGAAGTTATATGCAGGGCAGATTTATGCCAAGGTAATGCCATTAGCTTCCTGCTTCTCAATCATGCTTGTCTGTCAAACTCTTGAATAAGAACACATACACAAGTGTAAGTCATAGTTAAAGCGCAACCAGAGTACTTGAATTGATCATAGCACAGAAGACCAATACACCAATCTTAGGCTACTATTAATCACCAAGCTCACAGATGGATAGCTCATTAAGCATCAATCAAAATTTGCAAGCACCTAAATCAGGGTCTCAATGCACTGACTAACATACATCACCGCATCACAATCTCCAGAAAACAAAAACAAGGGTATAAAGAACCTGATGTTTAGCTTCCCAGTACTCAATCGGTTTTGGGGGGAAATCAATCACAGCATATACATATATATAATTTCTAATGAGCATCAACCACACATTTATGCATGTAACATCATTTCATCCTCATGAAGCCTAGCTAGGCATTTCATCAAACACCTAGCAAGCACCGAAAAGACCCAATCTAAAATACCTTAAAAACCAATCCATGGAGGAAGGAGGGAGGTGAGGGGAGCTGTCGGCTGCTACTGCTGATGCTGTCGTTGCTGGGAGGGCACCGTCGGCCAGGAGAGGAGCAAGGCAATGCCGGCCTGGGGCGCAGGGAGCCGCTGTCGGTGTTGTTGGCGCGCCGCCCTCATCGGGTCAAGGTTGAACCAAGAAAAGCAGGGGAAGGCGTCGATCCAGGAGGGCAGCCCGGCCGGAGCAGAGAGGAGGCGCAGGGAGAGGAGCTCAACTGGAGTCGGCAGGGCAGGGAGGGGGAACTCGGCTGGATTCGGCAGGGCAGGGAGGGGAAACGCGGCTAGATTCGGCAGACCTGGGCAGGTCTTAGCAGGAAAGAAGGGGGCTTCGGCAGGAGTGGCAGCGCCTGGGACAAGCGCCGGCAGGCTGGGCAAGGCTCGGCTGGCACTAGGAAACCCCAAGAAAAATCGGCAAGGCTGGCAATGGGGAAAGCAATGGCAGCCACAAATGAATAGGGAGGTGGGGTTAGGTGGAAAGTGGGTGGAGAGGGGAAATTCCAAAAATACCCCTCCCATCCCAAAACCTTACCCCACAACCTCCCAGATAGACCAACCTCATCTGTAGATACCTGCCGAACGGCCCCAGCACGCCCGTCTGAAGGCACAAAGGTTAGGGCGAGTTTTCGCGATATTACACTCTCCCCCCCTTAAAGGAATTCGGCCCCGAATTCGAAGAATGCCAACTAAGCAAAACAGAGACACAACGGTCTTAACCTTCTTTACCACCTCAAAACACACTCGCAAGAACTCCAACGGCTCTGAACGATAAACCAAAACCGCAAATCCAACGATTTACAAAACGATTTGACTTGGCTCAATTAAGTGCAACTTCCCATGCAAGAACTCAGTCAAAGTCAATCAATAGGTCAAAATCCCAAGGGGTCACTGCCCAAGGTAAAGCTCACCACAGAACATTACACACCAAATTATGAAATCATTCGCTGCAACCATCTTAACCCAAAAGTTCAGTCGCAGCTAGAAATGGTGACATAACTACCATCAACTTCCAAGTAGTTCACTAATAAGGGTTAAACGAACACCACCAAGGAAACACTTCAAAAGTATAATCCTCAATCATTATCCACCCAAAATCCATCGATTCCCAATAACAAGGCTAACCACTTCCATCCCTTTCAAATAAGGTGATAAAATGCACATCAAAGAGAATTCAACTTTCAAGAGAAACACTGCATTGAACTTTTACAGCTGCAATCTCAAAGACCAAAGAAAACCCAATTCTCACTATTATATTCAACACTACACCATAAGCTTCCATATTCTTTAACTCCAGTTAGAACACAAAGGAACTACCATTCTCTTTAAACCACATGGACCACACACATTATCTTGAACACAAGGCATTAAAATCTACCGGAGAGAGGATCTTAATAGAGCCCGATCATCTTTCATAATCTTCTTCCAAGGCCAAATTTGCAAAAGAAGACTCAATTCTCGAACGTCATAAAAACCTTTAACACTTTCAAATCGATACAATAAAATTTGCCTCGGGGAGGACTCCAATTAAAAGAGAAATACCACGCAAATTGCTGACTATAATCAAAAGACAACTCAGCTTACTGTAATCAAGGCAAAGCTTCTCACGCTAGCCAAAATCAACATCGCGAAAGAGAGGACAAAATTCTAGGTCACCCATCCAATCACAATAAAAATCACCAAACTTTTCTCCCAAGAAAACGAGAACTTAATCCCAACAAAACCGCTTATGAAACCCTCATAAAATAACTCAGTTCCCACGCTAAAACACGATCCAGTCTTACATATTCCGAACGTAAATCCCACAGTAATCAATCAGGCCATCTCTCTTAATCAAAGCGAAAAACTAACGTGGTTCGATGAAATAAAATATTCCGAATTCCATCAACTGATTACTCCCAAGACAATTCTTACATCCTCATTTTCAATCCTCAGAATCAAAGGAAGGTTCATCTCAAATCCCACCACTTCTAGTACTCCAATACTCTAGCCATTAAATGTTTCATTTTCACCAAATCCTAAAGAGTACATAGGTTTGAACAGAAGTTACAAAACCCAAATCTTCCTTTACCTTCCTTCTCCTATTCATATATATATGTATATATCCACCACTAGTCATATTCCATAGATAAACTCCCGGATAGACACTTCCCCAAGACCAAAACCCCATCATTCATACAGCCCTTCCATATACTCATTCTTTAAATTTCACATCGATTAAATCATTTTGCCGATCCACCATTTAATTGACTCCTAGGCAATACAAATTAACAACTCTCATGCCTTGCTCTAATATACTCCGGTACTTTACATCAACATCTGACTATAATAAAGTCATCCATCGAAGATTCTAGGCCCTCTCAATCCTGATTAATACCTCACTTATCGGAACACAGATCTTGAACTTCCAATTAATTCTACCACTCACGACCATTGTAATAACTCTAATCAATTTTTTTTTAGAATCACTTACCATTCCAATTAATCATTCTATACCGTACAACAGATTTGGTTGTCTTTAAATAACCAACCAGTTCCTCTCAACAAAACCAGTGACCTGCCTTATCTGGAAGCCCAACTACTCATCACGCACTTAGCTCCTTGAACATCCTCGTGGGTCACGTACCCAACTTTTAAAGAAGAACCCCAACTCTTAAGCATAAGCAACAACTAAACCATCTCTTTCCAGAAAACTCAACCATAAATCATAAGAAAATTCAACTCTCGAATTCCCAAACTCCGACGAGAAACAACCCCTTAAACAAAACTCAAGATGTACAACTTCCAGGAGGGAAAAGAGATGCATGGGAAAAAACAAATAATCAACCGAATCCTTCTTGATAAAACCTTAACACCGAAGATCCACGCGAGTTAAGTTTTGCACCAAGGAAACTTCAATAAGTCCCTTTTTAATGGAGAGAACAACAACTACAATAGTTTCCTCTGCAAGGCAACCCATGATAGCCAACAAAAGCCAATGAAATCCAACAAAAATCAAACACGGCAGTAACAGCAATCCAAAAGGTTCATCCATAAACTTTTCTCTTTAAATCCAAATATCGAAGGCAAAAGAAACCAACCTTCCCTCCTTACCCTCTAAACTGCTCCACGAAAATGACGACTCAAGAGCGAGAGGTTCCCCAAACAGCAAAGGGTGGCACTAACCAGACACATCCACAAGCAAAACCCATAACTTGGCCAAGGGGACAAGGTCGAAACCTTTCGGCTTCACCAACAACCAATGCCCTAAACAAGGTCAAAAGCACGAAGGTGAAAGCATAATGATTCCAACAATCCTCTTAATAATCAAAGCAACAAGCACAATAATTTAACATTAAATCATCAAAGCTTAAATGCAACATTTAAGCGTAATGCAATGATACCCATCCCTTTCTACTGTGCATCAGAGTGTGTCAAATTTTAAATTAATTCGTCATTCTACATCAAGTTTTACGGTTATTGCCCTAGGGCCACATTTTAAAAGTTCAACCTAAACCATGTTTCTACCTTCACACAACAACATTTTAATTCAATCTAGAATTACTCACTACATTCGACACCACGGACCAAGCCCGCTCGATACTAATCAGTAACACCCCGCGCCATCGCACCACGGATGCTACCAAAACCCTGATTCACTAACGACACCCCTCGGACCCACACATGTCCAAAGGGTTACCAACACACGCTAATTCTCCACAACAAGATTAAATGAACTAAGGATTTCCGAAGACGACATAAAAACCTAACACCTATATGAACTTGACTGCCATCAAAACTAAACTCTAAAAACCGGCTTAAAACTAAGTCACCGAAATTTACAAAATTTCGGCATGACCTTTCTAGAAACTAGGACATCCACTCAGCAGACAGAAAACATTGCAGATAATATGATATCATTCTAGCAGGTCCTTAGTTAACCAATCACACATCCACTAGACAGTAATAAACTTCACCACGACGATCAGCACATGACAACCTTATTAATTACAGCCAGGCTTTACAAGTTAACTTAAATGAGATGGTAGTGATCAAGTCGTAATGCGTACTACTCCCATCCCAACGAGCCAACTCCAAGGTACCTACAACAGAAACAAACAAACGTGAGTCCAGGACTCCAAGAAAGTGCAACAAGCGTAACAATTCCAGGTTATCGTAAGTAAAACAAGAACGTGACCATAAGCGCAAGTAATACAAAGGAAGCAACATCCGGAAAATACGCATTTGTACCCATTTAGAACAAAACTTGACTAAACCAAAATTCATCGCAATCAAGTAATAAACTTGATAATAAAACCATTCAACGCCAAAGAAACTTTACTTGACTCTAAATCCAACTTCTCCCGACTTAACTAACCCTTGTTGCAACTCAAACCATTTTCATCAATTGAATTTGAGTTCATAACTCGACTTCACTCCACGATATTCATACAACATAATTAGCAAGACAAGGAAATGCGCTAAATTCACCAAATTCAATTCAATCTCCCCTTTTTGGGTTGAGTCCACGACTCAACCTTCAATTACCACAATCACCATCCAAATGACACACCATTTACCACAACACTCATTATGAAAGATGCAATGCACATGAATGCTCATTTCCATGCACGCATCATGCAGATCGCCAAAGTGCCCACCCGTCGGTGTGCACCTCACGCCCCTTCCATCCCGTAGATGGAAGGTGCCTACTCTCTTGTCTCGCTCCCATTCACCTCGATGAATGGGACTACGAGGTAGGACTTTCGTGTTCACTACGTGTGAACACAGAGGCCCGCATCAGCATGGGTCGCCTCTTCCATTATGAATGCACAAATGCAATTTTCATGAATGAAATGCAACTTTTCATTCAATGCATACACAGACATACCATATCCACATACACACACATAGCAAATTCTCACATTCCTAAGTCACTAGCGGTACTTGTACAAGCAGATTCAACCATAAGGCATGGCAACTCATGACAGCGTTTCTATCATGCAACTACATCCTACGGCCACCGAACCATGTTCACACAATACACTTGCAGTTAAATGCTCACGTATACTATCTTTATAAAGGACTTAACCGTTTGAATCAAACCCATGTTAGTCCCAATCACTCGAACAATCTACTCACTATAATCAACCTTACTGAAAGCTCGGTCTCACTTAGAGTTCATCTAATTAACAGACCAACAATTAAACTAAGGAGCATCACATATGAACACACATCCACACTCAATAACACGGTGTACTTGCATCAATTCCCTTAAACTTTTAATCATCATAGACATTTTCATAAGAGGGAGCACTTTCTAGTTATAGCCAAGCAAGGCTTACCTCTTGCGTATGCATCGACAATTACTTACGCTAAGAGCAAACAATCGTTAATCCTCCTAGCCGCAATCTAGGGAATGCACTTGCCTTTTACCGACGAAGAATGGAGTGGCATACGGCTGAAGCCACTCCCGACAGAACCTTCTCTGCAATTAAACAATAATCATCCAACTCAATCTTATGCACACTCGAAACACGCGACAAAAGAAAACAACTCTTTTGCATAATTGACTTCCTAGGATTAAAGAAAGCCTGAATCTAGAACATATACACAAAATAACTTGAGACAACAAACCATCTAAACAAAATCACTAGAACCAGTGCCATTAAATCTCAGGAAAATGTAACATGAAACATATGCATTGAGTATAAATCAACATTCTGGTACTCTATTCCTTGTAAGCAAAGATCTAATAATCAATAAAACATGAATAAGCAACACATAATCATGCAAAATTTACGAAGTTATATGCAGGGCAGATTTATGCTAAGGTAATGCCATTAGCTTCCTGCTTCTCAATCATGCTTGTCTGTCAAACTCTTGAATAAGAACACATACACAAGTGTAAGTCATAGTTAAAGCGCAACCAGAGTACTTGAATTGATCATAGCACAGAAGACCAATACACCATTCTTAGGCTACTATTAATCACCAAGCTCACAGATGGATAGCTCATTAAGCATCAATCAAAATTTGCAAGCACCTAAATCAGGGTCTCAATGCACTAACTAACATACATCACCGCATCACAATCTCCAGAAAACAAAAACAAGGGTATAAAGAACCTGATGTTTAGCTTCCTACTCAATCGGTTTTGGGGGAAATCAATCACAGCATATACATTTATATAATTTCTAATGAGCATCAACCACACATTTATGCATGTAACATCATTTCATCCTCATGAAGCCTAGCTAGGCATTTCATCAAACACCTAGCAAGCACCGAAAAGACCCAATCTAAAATACCTTAAAAACCAATCCATGGAGGAAGGAGGGAGGTGAGGGAGGCTCGGTCACATCGCTGATGCCGCTTCTTTGGGAGGGCACCGTCGGCCAGGAGAGGAGCAAGGCAATGCCGGCCTGGGGGGCGCAGGGGAGATGCCGTCGGTGTTGCCGGGCGCCGCCGCTTCTTCGTCAGCCGAGCCAAGAAAAAGGGAAGGCGTCGATCCAGAGGAAGCCCACGAGCAGAGAGGAGGCGCAGGAGGGAGCTCAACTGAGTCGGCAGAGGTGGAGGGGAACTCTATTTGGATTCGGCAGGAAGGGGAGGGAACGCGGCTGGATTCGGCAGACCTGGGCATGTCTTAGCAGGAAAGAAGGGGCTTGGCAGAGTGGCGGCTGGGACAAGCGCCAAGCAGTGGGCAAGGCTCGGCTGGCACTAGGAAACCCCAAGAAAAATCGACAAGGCTGGCAATGGGGAAAGCAATGGCAACCACAAATGAATAGGGAGGTGGGGTTAGGTGGAAAGTGGGTGGAGAGGGGAAATTCCAAAAATACCCCTCCCATCCCAAAACCTTACCCCACAACCTCCCAGATAGACCAACCTCATCTGCGGATACCTGCCGAACGGCCCCAGCACGCTCGTCTGAAGGCACAAAGGTTGGGGCGAGTTTTCGCGATATTACAACATGCACTCCGGTGATCACCAAATGCAACACATGCATAATGGCTCCCTCAAGTGCAACACATGCATAAGAGGCTCTCAATCCACTTTCTAATTGCAACACATTCAATTAGGGCTCACTCTTAACTTAAAAATCAATTGTGAGTGTGCAACACATGCAACACATCACCAAAATACTCAACTAAGCCAACAACACCCAAATGCCAGCCCTCTAGGCTCCTTATATAGCCTCCACAAGAAAAACTAGCCGTTAGGGGGCAAAAAAGGCAAAAATACCCAGGAGACCCAGTCATACCACCCTAGGGCCGGTATGACCGGCCTTTGGTCCAACGGCTAGAAAAAACTAGCCGTTATACAGAAAGTCCGGTCATAACAGGCATGGAGCGGTCATACCACTCACCGGTGCTACCGCTCACACCCTAGTAACACCAGGCTTCAAAAATACAAAGAAAACCCTTCTCTAGAATTTTCACACCGCCTGGGGTCCAGTCATACCGGATTAGGGGCGGTATGACCGGCCTTAGGGAGGTCATACCGCTGCCACAGCACTAAAACGGCCATAACTTTTTACTCCGAACTCTGATTATGTGATCTTGGACTCTATGCGAAGCTTATCATGAGGGCTACAATTTTTACCCATTTTCAAGATTTAAGAAACCATAGATATTTTTAAATATCACCAAAACCAAACTCTAATGTAGTCATTCAAGTCTAAAATCTGATTTTTTGAAATCCCTCACACAGACTTGATGAAGGGCATGACTCTAAGCTAGAAAGAGTTAATATGATCAGATATTGAGCCATGTGATGGTAACTCATGATCAAAATAATTTTGCAAAACACATTTGTAAATAAACCGAGAACTTACGATATCAATCCTTTAGCCATGTAAGGATCAACACATGATCCCGATATTTTGTAAAACACATTTGCAAATGCCAACACATGCTCTAGGATCAAAACCCATAACCTCTAGCTTATTTGCAAAACATATTTGCAAATAACAAATTAACATTTTGCAAACACAAAGCATAAAGTTTATTTAGCCTTGTGATGATCAATACATGATCAAATCATAAGCTAAAACCTGGTGCATGAGCTTTTACCTTTTGCAACACATGTAAAACATAGCTCCATGCAAAAACCACATAAATCAAATTACATGAGCAAAACCCAAATCGATTAAAATTCAATAAAAAGCAAGTATGAGCTCTTTTATTTGCAACACATGCAAATTCTTCGCTCATACAAAAACCAAATAAGAGAGTGAGCTAGAGTGAACTGGATTGAGTTTATCAACACATGATGAAGCTCAAACTATAAGACTCAACCCCTCTTAATAGTACGGCACCTAACTAGCAACCCAGTCTCCCATCCAAACAATGAGACCGGTAAAAGATTAAGAACACATTCTTAGCCCTAACTAGCTATACCTTTGCCTCTAGCACATCTACTTGGAGTTTTTATGATTTCCATCATCTTCTCTCCAAGCCAGGTCCTCTGTTCTTGTTTAGCAACACATGATGAACTTCCTCTCTTCTTCTTCTCTTCGGGATAACCTCTTGAAACTCATCAACACATGATGACATCTTCTTCCCTGATTCTTCATTTTCTTGGACTCAACCTACTTCACAACTCATAGAAGATTGTTAGTCCAACAAACACGGTTGCCTCAACCATCAATTGCACTCCATTAACACATAATGGATGCCCCCGAGATTGATTGAGCACAACCCAAAGACAATTGATTGAAAGATTAATTGTGTCTTGAGTATACTAATGCAACTAATGCTTCGTTATACTCAAGAGCTTTCGATTGCCTTAGGATCAACAAAGTGAACATCTGGAAAGGGATCAATACTCTTAATACCATCAACAATAGAATAAACTCCATTAAATATGTGTATATAAATAATTGAACTTGAATCAATATGCACATATTCAATTTTTGAGATTTTTTTGGAGTTTATCCTATATTGCCATGAGTATACTACAACTACACAAGTTAAATATACTCAAAGGATTGTTTCAAAGTAATAATCCTTGATATAGAAAGATGAATTAGATCAATACTATTGAAACATCAAGGTAAAGTATGAACTCCCCCTAGATATGTGCATTCATGTATATATAGAATTAAAAATATTATGCACATCTTGAGATCTAAATAATAGTAAAGTTAGTCCTTTAACTTGAATCCAAAATATGCATTAAGGTATCATAAAATGAATACGAGTGCATACCTTGGGTTTTCTATTTTTCTATGAAATGAGACTAATCAAAAATATACTCAATAAAAGAGTTAGTCTCATATTTAGATTTATCAATATGATCATAAAAATTATATCCAAGGAATGCAATAAGATATGACAATATGAACTCGAATGTATACCTTTGAAATTTTCACCTTTTTAATCCAAAAGAGACTAATAAGAGTTAAACTCAACAAAAGAGTTAGTCTCATAAAAAAGATTTATCATTAATTAACAATTGAGACTAATCAGTATATGATTATCAAAAGACTTAGTCTCAATATTAGATTTGTCATTAACACCAAACCAAATTAATGGAGCTTGAGCTTTCAGCTGCATGCCGTGTTCGGCCAGTTCCCTTCTAAATTTTATCAAATTAAAATAATAAAGTTGCAAAATGATTTCCTGAGTAAATTTTGAATATTCAGAAATTTTATGGATTTTCTTGGATTGTGGCATTAAAAGAAAATATTTTTCAATAACTTGGTTATTGCTTCTAATTTTCAAACTTCACATTTCAGTCATTTCAAAGTCCAAAAATATTTAATTTAATTCTCAGATGGTCTGAGATGTCGATGTCCAAGATCTAGGGTCCTTTTATCGAACTTACGAAATTATAATCGTGGGCTCCAAGTAAACAAGATGAGGAAACTAGGGATTCCTTCTTTATCAGCCAATCAATTTGCGTTAAGTAGCGATAATATGTAGTAAGGGTCATGATTATCTTGTTTATTCATTAACTCATTGCAGCAAGAGAAAAACAGAACAATGGAGTACCCAGCATCAGCTCTCCATGCCAACAAAACAAAATAACACGTGTTGGATCATGTGAAAGAGAGAGCCAAGTCTACGAAGTCAAGTGTCATAATTTCTTCTGACCAAGTTACTACTGAGCTACTGTACAGTGTACGTTGGAGTTTGGCAGTGTTTGAACTAGTAGCTAGCTAGCTACCTCCATGTATTCGCCTTCAACTCTCTCTCTCTCCCCCCACCCCTCTCGGTGGAATAATTGCGCAGGGTCAACGAGTTAATGCTAGGCCCGACCAAGGAGGCATTATGGACTGATAATTGATAGGAGTCAGTGTACGGGGTACATGCCGTGTTCAGTTGCTTCCCTTCTAAATTTTATCAAATTAAAATGGTAAATTTGTCAAATTATTTCTTGAGTAAATTGTGAATTTTCAGAAATTTATGGATTTTTCTTGGATTTTGGCATTAAGAGAAAATATTATTCAATGACCTGGTTATTGCTTTTGATTTTCAAACTTCAAATTTGAGTCATTCCAAAGTCCAAAAATATTTAATTTAAATCTCAGATGGCTGATGTGTCGATGTCCAAGATCTAGAGTCCTTTAATCAAACTTACGAAAATATAATCGAGGGCTCCCAGTAAATAATTTGAGGAAAATGGGGATTGCTTCTTTTTCAGCCAAGCAATTAGTGTTAAGGAGGGATAATATGTAGTAAGGGTCATGATTATCTTGTTTATGCATTAACTCATTGCGACAAGAGAAAAAACAGAACAACGGAGTACCCAGCTCCAGCTCCAAGAAAAAATTGGTAATATGCCCCCCCTGATATTGCCATTCGTTAAAATGCCACTCCTGTCTCAATGACATGTTAGATCTTCTGTGTCTATGACAGTGGGCCCGAGTGGCATTTTAACGAATGGCAATATGAGGAGTGGCAGATAACCAAAAGCCCCTGAACTAACAGCTTGCAAGCTACCTCCATGCAGGGATTGAATTTTCGGCGAAATTTTGCCGAAATTTCGGTTTTCGGCCCCCTCCGAATTTATATATCCCGGCCGAATTCAAAATTCTAAAAAAAAATTGATTTTGCTACAGTGCTGAACAGTAATTTCGGAAATTTCGGCGAAATTTCGGGTTTGGAGTCCGGATTTTCAAATTTTTTGGCCGGATTTGAACGGAATGGGTCCAATAACCCTTAAGAAGGTCTTGTTCCATGAAAATTTGATGAAAAACTAATTTTTGAGATTTTTAAAATTCAGGCAGAAACACTGTCAGATTTTTAAAAATTATACAGGCCTGATGATCATCTGAAAAATTATGGTACCATCCCTTGTTGTTTGGAATCATAGACAAAAATTTTCAAAATAATTTAACATTATTTGTTATCTTTAAAAAATCAAAAACAGAATGGACATAATTGGGACAGTAAACTTGTTAAATTTTTGTAAATTTTCTCGAGTGTGATCATCATCTAAAAATTTTATGAAAGATTAATAACTTCCTCAGTACCATTATACAAAATTTTCAAAAAATTTCAACCTTATTTGGTTGCTCAATAAAATCTATGAATACAGTAAGCACTAAACTTAATTTGTTGTATTATATTTCAAAAATCAATTCATTTGAGCTAAGGATTTATCAGGCAATTCAAATATTTTTATAACTTTTTGAAATTTTGTTTTTCAAATTCATTTGAGCTAAGGATTCTTATGTAAAATTTTCGTTTCAAAATATTTCTCCAGGAATTTATAAAAATTCTTGACATTGAAAGTACTAGTTTTCAACTCTCTCTGTTTTTGAATTTTTAAAAATTCCTCACATTTTATCATCATATGAAATTTTTATATAAATATAATAAGTATTTCAGGAATCTCCAAAAAAAATTTCAAAATTTTCTAACGTCGTTTGTACTATTTTTCATCCGGTTCAAACTTGCCGATCAACGTTTCATCGGGACAGTACCAATGTTTGAATTTTTTAAAAATCCACAGAACTGATAATCATCTGAAAATTTTATGAGAACATCTCTAATGTGTCATAAACCTACACAAAAAATTTTAAAATTTTTTGACATCGTTTGAACCAATTTTCAGTCAGTTCATTTTGACCAAAATTTCGGGAAATTTCGGCGAAATTTCGGGTATTTTCGGCGAAATTTCGGAAATTTCGGTGGAAATCAAACCGGATTTGAAATTTGAAATTTGAATTTTGAATGTCCTCCGGCCGAAAAACCGAAATTTCGGGCGAAATTTCAGATTTCGGAGGTTGGCGAAATTTTTCAGTAAACGAAAAGTTTATCCCTGCCTCCATGTATTCGTCCTCAACTCTCTCTCTCTCTCTCTCTTTCTGTGGAATAGTGCGGGGTCAGTGGGTTAAGGCTGGGCCCGGCCGAGGAGTTACTGAGGACCGGTTATTGATAGGAGTCAGTGTACGCGCTGCATGCCATGTTCAGTCGGTTCCCTTCTAAATTATATCAAATTAAAATAATAAAGTTGCAAAATTATTTTTTGAGTAAATTGTGAATTTTCAGAAATTTTATGGATTTTTCTTGGATCTAAGCATTAAAAGAAAATATTTTTCAATAACCCCGTTATTGCTTCTTATTTTCAAACTTCAAATTTGAATCATTTAAAAGTCCAAAAATATTTAATTTAAATCCCAGATGGTCTGAGGTGTCGATGTCCAAGATCTAGGGTCCTTTAAACAAACTTACAAAAATATAACCGTGGGCTCCTAGTAAACATGATGAGAAAAGTGGGGATTGCTTCTTTATCAGCCAAGCGGCTCTTACAGAGTATACAGATTACAGAATTGATACTTTCAAATGTCTATTGCCTATTCTGAGTGGGATCATCTATGCTATGCGCCTATGCCTGATTGGATCAGATTCCAGATGTGATGAGGACATCTCCACAATGGATACACCAGCTCTAACCCCACTCACCAGGATGAACCACCACTTCAAGGACCACTCACTCGAGCCCGTGCACGTCAACTAAATTATCAGGTGAAGGCGTTCCTAAGTATTCCAATTAATGATACAATGAATGGGATGCTACTTAATTTTTGTGATGATGTGATTATTCTTAGGAACCATGGGGAAGACCTATAACGCATAAGAGAGTTCGCGTTCGGAGGGAAGAGCAAATTGGAATCAGATTCGGCCTCCCAGAGATGGTCAAATTCAAACGGCCATAACTTTTGATCCAGAAGGCTTTTGGAGGTCTATGAGTACAAAAACGAAAGCTCTGGTCGTCCTCTTTCAAACCGATCTGAGATCACCTCCAAATTCCTTTCGAGTCAACGGGAATACGCAAAACAATTCAGAACACTTTTTCAGTCCGAGTCTAATTGGGCTTTAGTCTTTTATTTTGAGTTGTAATCAGTTGGCCCATGTTAAGGCCTAGTGCAGCACGCCCCTTGGTCTATAATTAGCCAGTCGCCACCATAATTAGGGTTTTGGGGTTTTGTTTGATTCAGTTAGCCATTGCTATTGCTTGTACTCGCGCGTGCCGACTAGGCCACCCGTCTACTTGTTCATCGGAATCCCAACTTCGAGTATTCTTGTTTCAGAACCGATCTAAATTCATATTCGCAATTGAGTTGCTTGTAATATCTTGTTCTTACTGTTTCTTCGATTGCTCGCAAGAACAAAGTCCTTCGTGGTCAGGTTGGTCGCGCTTCCCGCGGGATCAATAACCTTCAGGAGGGTGGTGTACCGGTCGCTAAGGTGCAACATCGGGTTCGTTGTAGTCGGGCCGCCAACTTCGCCCTCCACCAGATCGACGCTACCTCCTCTCATCGAAAGATCGGGACGACTAGTTCATATCAAGATGCCTTCAACAACATGGATCAGCCCCCTATTTATTTTGGTTGAAGAGGCGACAGCTGTTATCCAAAAGGGCGTCGTGTAATAGAGATATGTTTTCTCGTTAAATAGTGTCTTCTCGTCAAATGGTGTCTTTTCTAGAGATAACTTCCGGGTTATTATATATTCCAGTCAGATAAATTCACACGTAGAGACATGTGTGAAAGTAACCGCTTATCCCCGACTTGTTCTTCTTTAGACTATTTCTTTTCCAACCGCAAGTTCAGATTTTGTAGTTTTGTGTAACTGCAGTAGTCAAGATCGATCCATTCTTCTGCTACCAAAAAGAATACTTGCTAATATGTTTCAAAGGAAAAAGAGATCGCATATCCTTTTCAGAGAATCGCCTCAACAAACTAGCCCAGCATTCAATGTTTACGTCACTTTGGATGAATTTAATCAGCCAAGCAATTAGCATTAAGGAGCAATTACATGTACCAAGTGTCATTGCGGCAAGAGAAAAACAGATTAATGGAGTACCCAGCTCTAGCACTCCATATTAACAATACAAACACTTGTTGGTTCATGTGAAAGATAGAGCCAAGTATTCCAAGTGAAGTGTCGAAATTTCGTCTGACCAAGTTACTGCTACCAGCTCAACGCACGAAGATGTAATTGTGGGGTCCTAGTAAAGAAGATGAGGAAAATGGGGTTTGCTTTTTTATCAGCCAAGCAATTAGCGTTAAGGAGCGATAATATGTAGTAAGGGTCATGATTATCTGGTTTATGCATTAACTCATTGTGGTAAGAGAAAAACAGAACAAGTGTTAAAATTTCTTCCGACTAAGTTATTGTTGAGATGCTATGCGGTGTATGTTGGAGTTTCATTGCATTTGAACTAGCAGCTAGCTAGCTACCTCCATGTATTCGTCTTCAACTCTCTCTCTCTCTTTGGAATTGTGCGGGGTCAGCGGGTTAAGGCTGGGCCCAGCTGTAACATCTCAAATTTTGGTTTTTTTATTTATTTAATATTATTTTATTGTAATTTATGATTTTTGTGAATTTTCTGGATTTATTTGGATTTTCTGAGATTTATTTGAATTATTTTGAATTAAAACATATTGCCTTTTGTCAAGAAATAATTATAAAAAGAAAAGTTTAAAATAAAGTTTTGCTAAAAATATTTTATTTAAGTCCAGAATATCTCAAAGTATTTTTTAGATTTTTCTTGGAATTTTTAGAGTATTTTTATTGCCTTAAATAAATCAAATGATTTTCTCGGATTATTTTAAATGGAAAATTCCGGAATTTCCTTAAGAACAGTACTGGGCTCGGCCCATCACTGTGCAGACCGGTCGTGATTCGGGAGGAGTAACGTTGACCGTCGGATTATAATCCAACGGCTTTCATCCAGCCACGTCGATCTACCAAACCCTAGCGCCGTGAGCCGTTAGATTAGTATCGTGCGATTGATAAACACCCATACCGATTCGGAAACCCTAAGCCATCCGGGCCGTCGGACCAAGATCGTGCGGCCGTGGGTCATCGTCTCCGAGCTGGACTCAGCGCCACCGTCGTATCCGAGTCAAACTCCGCCGCTGCCAAACTTTCCAAACCTCCGCATCCGTGCCGGGTATTTAAGGACCCTGGAGCTCCTTCCGAGGTTCCCCGTCCTCTACCGCACCTTTTTGCGGTTGCATCATCGCCGGAGGATCATCGAGGGAGTTGTGCGCGCTCGCCGAAGTTCGAAGGAGACTTGCGCCGTAATTCTGCTACCGCCGGTGACTCTTCCGCCGTTCCGAGGGAGGATCCGAACTTGTCGCGTCGAGACGCACTTGTTCCGCCACTTGTCGTCACCGGAGTTCCACCGAAGCGCCGCAAACAAGGTCGTCGTTCCCAGCTCCGGTGAACCAGCGCCGCCGGGTTTTCATCGCCAAGGTCGAAGGTTTCCAGCCGTCGGATCGCCATCGGACGGACCGTATCAAGCCACGTCGCCTTGGTACACAATGGTTAGCTCAGGTAAGTTTTCCACCGTTCGATTTGGATTTGAAGGTTGACGTTGCGCCACGTCAATTAGGTCAATAGGGTTTTGCTTGGATAAATGGTGATCGTCCGATAGTAGATGAATGTCACGGATTGGGCCACGTAGCCGGATGAATAGTAAAGTACTCGGGTAGATGTTCATCGTCCGATTTGAATCGGGTGGGTGTAGTGTTGCCACGTCGCGGATTAAATAGCAGCCGTTGGATCGGTTCGGGACGGTCCAGATTATGCCACATGTCATCCGTACAGATCCGGTGCAGTAATTCGCATTTTTCTTTACAAAAATAATTCGAAATATTTTGATTTTCCAATTTAATTTTATGGATTTTTCAAGAATTTGAATTTTCCGAGGGCTCGTTCTCCCTCATACGAACTCCGATTGAGGTGATTCAAATTCCTAAAAATTTGTAAAATTGAGATCTATCTAATGGTAATTTTTGTTGGATTTTTAGAGTTTATTTGTTCTTTGGTTTTGGTGTTTATTTGCTATTTCTTCTCGATTCGCGTAGACGTTGAATTGTGCGTGGCTTCGGAGGAGGAGCTAGCAACTCAAGAGCAATTTCTAGACCAAGACCAGGAGCTTAACCAAGACAAGTTGTGCTTTGATCATGTTGCACCTATGTTTGCAAAATTGCTATTTTGATTTACTTTAATGCATGGTATTTTATGTGTATAAAAGATTTCAACTTAAACTTGGGATTAGCTAATGTACCCTTTGAATTACACCCTACCTTGTTATTTGTATGCCATACTCCACTTGTCACCTTAGGTTGGTTCATGATAGTTGGTTAATAATGAAATCAACATGGATGGTTAGATCGGATTAGAATTGCTTAGCCATGCCACGTCATCACATGTACATGAAATGTTGATTATTAATTTTGACTAACGGAATATGGAACAATGATGTTAACTTGTGAGTCATGTGTGGTCACACAAAGAGATTGAGTTGTCGTGGCGGGGAGGTCACACAACGATGTTGATTTGTGAGTAGCATGTGGTGCTTGGTAACCAACCGGGTGATAATCATTTTAGATTGAAGCAAGTGGAAGGGGCAAGTGTGCCAAGGTGGGCTCAGTGGAGCTGAGGGTATGTGTAAGTCTTGCTTTAATCAATCCTAAGGATTTAACCTTGCGAGCCTTTGACCTGAGTCAATCTTGCAACCACATGTCTGTTATGGGGCAGCCTAGCTGACTAATTTGCAAATGCTTAGCTTGAGTGCTATCGTGGTGGTGTGAGACCGGGTGTACGGAGAAAGCTCACATGGCGCAAGAGGGGGGCCCTGTTGTGGTGGTGTAACCCTTCGGTGTTGAAACCTCAGCGAGTAGCACTGGGCTAAGAGGATGCATTGTAAAGGCTTTGTTATGATCATTCGCCTGTGTGGTGCATGGTTGTATCGTGTGGGTAAAGTGCATAACCTCTGCAGAGTGTACAAACTATTCGGATAGCCGTGCTCACGGTATTGAGCAATGCTCGGGAATTACAGTCAAGGGTTAGTTAACTAAAATGAACAACTGCTATGGGATGGCAGGATGCCATGTGGATAATGGAACTTAACTTAGGATGAAAACTTGGGTTGACTTGAGAAAAATGGAATCTACTTACTGTTATTATTTGTTTTTACTGTCTTTTTAATCTATGTAATGTATGTGTTCATAAACGTTGCTTTACTGCAAATGAACCACTTAGCCATTCCTTTAGAATAAGCCTGCATATAGCTATGATAGAATTGCATTTTATGCACAACTTGTTGAGTACGTGTTGTTGTACTCACCCTTGCTTAACAACCAACAACAGTGGAGGAATCATCACCGTTACTGGAGGAGGAGTTACAGGTGGACACGAGTCACTAGGCCAAGCCTTGTCAGTCACCTGTGGTGTACTGATGAGTCACTACGTCTTCTACTACTTTTCGCTGCATTTGTTTCATTTTATCTTTGTATTGCCCTGCGAGGCTGAATAATTGTAAGTGATCTTAAGATCATACACTAGTTATATTAAATAAATAAAGTCTTATTATATATTCTTATCGTTGTGTATGATACGATGCTTACCGATGTTAAACTGTGTGCACTAGCGTTGATCCTGGGAATAGTGCGGTGAAACACAGTGGATTCGAATTGTGAATTCGGGTCCTTACACCGGCCGAGGAGGCATTAAGGACTGATGATTGATAGAAGTTAGTGTACACATTGCATGCCGTGTTCACTCCGTTGCCTTCTAATTTTTGTCAAATTAAAATAATAAAGTTATGAAATTATTTTCTGAGTAAATTGTGAATTTTCAGAAATTTTATGGACTTTTCTTGGATTTTGGCATTTAAAGAAAATATTTTTCAACAATCTGGTTATAGCTTCTGATTTTCAAACTTCAAATTTGAATCATTTCAAAGTCCAAAAATATTTAATTTAAATTTCAGATGGTCTGAGGTGTCGATGTCCAAGATCTAAGGTCGTTTAATCGAACTAACGAAAATATAACCATAGGTTCCTAGTAAACAGGATGCAAAAAATGGAGATTGTTTTTTTTATCAACCAAGCGGCTCTTATAGATTATACAGATTATAGAACGAATATTTTTAAATGTCAGAAGCGATAATATGTAGTAAGCGATAATATGTAGTAAGGGTCGTGATTATCTTCAGGGGCGGACCTGGCATTGATGGGCCGGGGTCCGGTGACCCCAACCCCCCATATTAGCCCCTTATACCTATGCTAAATATAGTTGATGATCCCGATGGCAGACTAGTTTGGACCCCAGTCCCAGTGCTTATTTAGTCTGATTAGTCATCTGAAAATAAACAGCCTGTAGACTATATGTCAGTGATGATCCCGATGACTAATTTTTCTGAATCCACACCTGATTATCTTGTTTATACATTAACTCATTATGGCAAGAAAAAAACAGAACAATGGCGAACGAAACGAAATAAACGGGGAAGTCTATTGGGTCAAGTGTTAAAAACTCTACGGTGGCCATCAATTCCTGTATGGCAATAACTCCGTTGCAGACTCATCGCTGGCGTCATAATGTCAAGGGGCCAAAGGACAGAACAGCCCATGCGTGGACGTGTTGATGCATGAGACAACATGGGCCCACAAGCAATAAAGTAGTCCTTTGGCTGCATGAAGCTCTCGGCTGCACGTAGCCATGTGTGGACATGTTGTGTTTGGTACACAGCCTAAGGTACAGTAGCGTATTTTTTTTTATAAGGTCTATTTTTTTGAATGATTTTATTTACAAAAGCATAATATAACACTATAAATTCTACAATTTTAACCAACAAATTAATGTCGTTTTCGTCCGTGTTTAGTATTTATCTAGGAGAACGTCAATACAGAAAACAAATGCGCTCAACAATTGATGTTGTACAAGAAGCTACAAATTTGAATACTCAATTGAGTGGATTGCACAAGTTTATTAATTTCGGTGAGTTCTCCTCTGTTGTGGGAGTGGCCGCCACCATACGGCATTTCAGTAATGTAGCACTTTAGAGGGGTATTCATGTAATCTACCACTCCCAATGGCACTATAAATAGAGCCCTATAGGCAGTATTCACCACTCATTTTGCATCTTGTGTTCGCCAGTCTACGAAAACTTCTTTTGAAGGAAGGCTCCAAACAAAACTACTAAAAGCACAAGAAAGTAAGAAAGCAAGTGTTAGCCAGCTAAATTCATTTTCGTGCAATAAATGTAACACAAACATGCAGCTAAGAAACATAAAAGTATGTATCGGTGTTGAAAAAAAATGGGAAATTAGCTCCCCTGAAAGATTGTTTGTGTAGGGCGATTCAGATCGAAGTTCTTAGGAACTTAAACTAAATCCCAAAAAAAAAAATCCAAAGCAATCCCCTAGTCCAAACACGCCTTAAATAGCAATTCTTTTATAGAACAAAAATAACAAAGACAATAATGCGATTAAACAACAACGGATGGCCTATAAACTTCGATTTCCTTCAGCCCAGCAAAAAAACTTTGGAGGCCAGATCCGTTAAGTCCAAACTAATCTCATGGCCCAAAAGTAGAACAGCTTCTCACCCAATTTGCACCGAGCTTCCTCGTTCAACGCCATTGCTGCGGCCCTCAAACTCCTCATCCTCCCCGTTAGGGGTGAAAACGGGTCGGATACGGGCGGGTAGTAGGTTATCCCATATCCTACCCTAATATTTTTTCTCGGATACGGGACGGGTACGGGTAATGAAAATACGGGACGGGTATGGGTACGGACACGGATATTTACGGAACGGGTAAACAACGGGTACCGGGTATTAACGAGCGGGTAAAAAACGAGTATCGGATATTTTGTCGGATAGTATGTGAAATAGGTAGAATAAGAAATTTACTAGGCTTCAGAACTACCAGAGACAACATTCTCCCACTGTCCCCTAATGCTACAACTTAAAATATCATGACTCATGCAAATATATGCCCTCTTCGCTATTAAGATGATGCAATACTCATGACATCGTATATGGATATTTATGCTTTAGGACTTTGCTAGTGTTTTGAGAATAGCTTTAAAATCAGCTTTTATTTATGCATATATGCAAGTAGCTGCAAATAAAAAGTGTCCTCTTTTCTTAATAACATACCACTCTGTTGCCTTCTCGATTGCATCCCTCTGGAGCATTTGTACCTGAGTTGTCCAGTGTTATAAAAATTTACTCCATCCCTTTGCTCAATAGGTTGCAAGCATAACTACATATCAAGCACCAATACGCATTACAATTGAAGGTAGTAAGATCTCAATAATCAGAAATGTAAAAACATATGGAACTAACCCTATGTTGACAGCTGTCTCCAACTTGTCACCTGTTAGAATCCAGATCTTAAATCCAGCTTGTGCGAGTTTGTGAATACACTCTGGAACCTGAAAAGAATTTTGAGTCAATATATGCATTGAGCATGTACTATGAAAGAGTTGGATGGTTTCTTTACATGAGGAAAACTTTAGGAGGACTTGTCCTCAACGACTATCAGAACAACTGAATAAACAAAATACAGGAGCGGCGCCGACGTCGGCGAACAATGACGAGAGAAAGCGTAGGGCGGCCGATTTGCTAGGTGCAAGCCGCAGGAGGCACAAGCAGGAGGCGACAGGCGACGACGCGACTTCGGTTTCTAGGAATCAGTATTGCGCATTGGGGACTTGGGGAATTCGAGGCTTCAACGGCGGCGGCGAGCAAGCCGAGCATTACCGCATTAGGGTTAGGGTTATGCACTTATGTGTTGCCGCGTTGGGGACGAGTTGACGACTTGGGCTATTGCCTATTGGGCTGGCGCCGCCGCCGCCATGGCCTTTTTCTCATATCGGGTACCCGAAAATTAAAAAAAGATCGGGTACTCGTACCCGACCCGTTTTACCTCGGATAGTATCGGGTATTGCTCATCCCGTATCCTATCCATACCCGTATGCATCTGATCGGGTACGGGTACGGATACTACCCATTTATTTTCGGTACGGGTAGTACCCATGTGTTTCGGATAGTTTTTCCTTCAAATACAGATACGGGTCGGGAATTACCCGACCCATTTTCACCCCTACTCCCCGTTAGACCAAACCGCCGCGCACCAAAACCTCTCTGAGCAAGTCGCGCGCGCTCGCCGCCGATCGTAGGCCGTCCAAACCTCCGCGCCGGCATCATCAACGGCTTCCACGGCGGCCACGTCTCTTCGCGAAACCGCCCGCGTCCCCTCACGCACGCAGCCCACTCAGCCTCGTTCACCGCGTCACTCCCTCGCTCTTCGTCTCCCATGTATAAACTCCTCCCGCGGAGAGATCGCAAGAGAAAGATTACCACATTCTAGTACGTCTTCTTCCGCGCAAGTGCACCAACGCGAGCGTTAATAGCTAGTGGTAGCACGTTCCGTCGATCGAGAGGCAGCGGCAGCACCCAGCATCGATCGAGCGATGGCCGGCGTCCCTGTTGCCGGCAGTTGCTTGCATCCTTCTCGCCGGCGGCGACCGTGTTCACCGTCGGCGGCGACAAGAGGGGGTGGAGGCAGCCGACAGGCAACGAGGAGACGTACAACCACGGGGCCACCAGGAACCGCTTCCACGTCGGGGATTTCCTGTGTAAGCACGCGCGCGTCGCATTGCAAAGCGTAATACCATCCATATGTACCGTAGTGATGTGTGAGATGCGTGCAGTCAGCGTGTGTATATGACGGAAACGTACGTAATTTTTTGTAGATTTCAAGTACGCCAAGAACGACTCGGTGCTGGCGGTGTCGCGCGACGACTACAAGCTCTGCAGCGTGGACAAACCGGCCCTGCGGTTCGACGGCGGCGAGACGAGGTTCCGATTCGAGCGGAACGGATTCTTCTACTTCATCAGCGGGCCAGCGGCGCACAGGCCACTGCGACGCCGGGCAGAGGATGACCGTGCGCGTCATGGCGCACCACGACGGGAAGGACGGCGGCAGCGCCCCGTCGGGGGCGCTCCCGGTGGCGACGACGGCGGGTCGTTCAACTCGGGCCCGGGCTCTGGCTCCGGCTCGACGCCGGGGTCCGGCGCCGGCTGGGGCTCGGGATCGGTGCCGGCGCCGCGCCCATGCATGCGCCGTCGTTTGGTTGCTATCACGTTGTTGGAGCTCTTCTGGGTGCTTCCATGCTGATATTGGCATGCATCTAAATTTTGGTATCTTTAAGATAGTAAAAAATCTTATGTCATTGGTAATTCTTGGTAGAGGGCTAACAAAATGGATAAAAATCGATCGAAAATCATGAAAATCAATTGTATCGAAATCCTAAACCGACCAATCAAATTTTACAAAAAGGTCAAAAAAAATTTTGTTAAGTAAATCGGTGAAAATCAACGAAAATAACTCAAAAAATCGGCTACAAGAAAATTTCAATTTGCCTCGAGAACAGTGGCGAAGCTAGAGAGAAATAGAGGGGGTGCGAGCATAAAGAAGTGATGAAAAATATTTACCTAATGAAGAACGTTTGGATGGGAAAAAGAACATAAACATGGACAAAATACATAATTTGATTTCGAATCTTTAACATCTTCTGTGATTGATCCACCTAAAATCTACGTTCTTTCATTTTCATGAGGCGAGGGGGGTGCAGCATGTTAGGCTGAGGGGGTGCATATAGGGCCAAGATATGGGGGTAATAACTAATTTTTTTAAGGGGGGTGCATCTGCACCCATGGCCAATCACAGGGCTTCGCCCCTGCTCGAGAAAACAGATCATTGATTTTTTTGAATTTTTTTCAAACCGTTTGATTTCAAACCCTTCGTTTTTTATCAATTTTCGTGATAAATTGGTGTCACTAGATCTTTAATTTTTAACCTTGATACGGTTTTTATAAACCCTCCTCGGTAAACATGTCGCAGATGCAGCAGTAAGTTCGAGTCACTAGAGAGTTTAGAATGTTCCACCAATCTGTTGCTAATCTAGTTAACATCGTGTTAGGGTAACTCAATGTGTTGTGTTAGGTCTGTCAGCTACAGTCGTGCTGTAATTTGTTGGGCTCTAGAAATGACAAATTCTTTGTCGATTAATTCGGTTAGCTACTACGCCTTGCAGAATTTACAGTATACGTCCTGTCTCCTTCGGTCTTTTACGTAAAATTGGAATCCGCCTTCACGCGGCCGTTGTATAAAGCCACTTCTATTCACCGCTCCCATCCATCGCCGCTTCCCTTCCCCTCTCTTCCCGCCGTGTCATCAATGGCCTCGCGGCTCCGGCTCCACGGCCCAAACCCAGACCCCATCCCCGGCGAGGCGACGGGGGAGGGAGAAGCGAAGAAGCCGGAGCCGCGGCGGGAGGTGACGGACCTGGGCGGCGGCAGCGACGTGGTGCACGTCCCGCGGTTCGTGGCGCGGGAGACGGCGTGGGAGTGGTTCGACTACCTCGACAAGTGCATCCCGTGGACGCGCCCGACCATCCGCGTCTTCGGCCGCTCCGCCGTCCAGGTCGGCCCCATCTCCATCTCCCATTGACCATTTCTTGCGCCGCGTTCGGTTAAGCTTGGGGGTGTTGCTGGCGTTAACTTTGTTGGATTCTAACATTCAAACAGAACATTGTTGGATTCTAATTCTTGTGCGCAATTTGGTGGCTCTGCTGTTTTTTTTTTGGGTAACATTAAAGGAAAAATTAAGTGCTAATCTTGTAAGATAAGTTCTTAGGTCTGGTGCACGTACCACTATTGTAAGATTGGTGTTTATTGGAGGAAAAATAAGATCTTGCGATGATGGGTTGGGTCATCGGTCTGGTGGTTCAGCTCTTCAGCAGTGGTCCATGCTTTTGGGTAGTGAACGTGCGTTTTTTGGGGCAAGCAATACAATATGCAATGGTGTGTTTAGCTGTAACAAAACTGATTATGTCAAGTCGATCAAGGTTGTTTCCATGCGGCGTTACAATATGCAATGGTGTGTTTAGCAGTGGTTTAGGACTTGAAATTTTATTTCAGAAAATTACTGTGTCTATGTACAGCTATTGCAATTCATGTAAACTGGATTGTCACTGAAAACAGAACTAGTCTATGGGCAATTGGCATAGCAAAGCAGAGTCAGCAAAAATATCAGGAAATGGGATCATGCAAGTAATCCATCGTCATATATTAGTTCGTCGTATCAAAGTTAACCATTGGTTTGTCTATGTGGAATTGGTAGTTCGTTTAGTTTTGACAGCTGACGAGAAGTGCAGGATGACCTTCTAATTTGCTTGCCAGAATGCAGCTTGGCATAAATAAACAGATACCGATTCTAGCGGCTCTGACGTGCAACGATGGCTGACTATTGTTGGTGGCTTGGTGCCACTGTAATATTGTTTCCGATGTGTTATGTCTCCAAAGCTACTAGCCCCACTAGCTCTCTGATGTCATTCTCATTTAATGACAAGTCAAATTGGTAATATAACCCTTGTGACAGCTTTTAACCCAAGTATCTGATCATCTTACTGTTCTGCAGCCTAGAGATACATGCTATGTCGCAGATGAAGGCCTAACAGATTTGAAGTATAGCGGCCATCAGCCTCAGGCACATTCTTGGGATGAATTCCCTGTGCTCAAGGATATCTTGAAAGCGGTAAGAGCGGTGCCAAAGTGATTCTTTACATCGCTATATGTAGTTGGCAGAAACTAGCTGGCTGTAATATTTAAGAACTATCCAGTAGTTTGCGTTTGATGATGATTCAGCCTTCCTAGTGCTTTGCTGATTCATGTATGTTCCTTAGGTTCATGAAGCCCTCCCAGGGAGCTATTTTAACAGCTTGCTCCTGAACAGATACAAGACAGGTTCAGATTACGTTTCATGGCATGCGGATGATGAGCCACTCTATGGACCTACTCCCGAGATAGCATCTGTCACATTTGGATGCGAACGCGAGTTCTTACTAAGGAAGAAGCCTACCAAATCACAAGGTATGCAGCACACTAACGATAGTTCTACACAGGCAGCCCCATTAGCAGATTTTGGGGTCTGGACTGTAGACCATCGCAGCATCAAAATTGATTCATGTTAATCATCTACCAGCTGCTACTGCATCTGGAGAAGCTGCTCGAAAGCGGCTCAAGGTCAGTGCCCCTCAGCAGTATCCTTTTCTTCTGAAGCATGGTTCCTTGCTCGTGATGAGAGGCTACACTCAGCGAGACTGGCAACACTCGGTTCCCAAGCGTGCAAAAGCGACCTCACCAAGGATCAACCTGACTTTCCGGCGTGTGCTACCATAAGCTTGCCCTGTTGTGGCAACGTTCACTGGTTGCTTGCTGCCGCCCATATCATGTCCCTAAAGGGTTTTGGTCTTGTAAATGTATCATACACATTTTGCCTGGGGACTAGAATTGTGTGTATCATGTTCTAAGGGTGGTTGCATCTGAGAAATTTAAACTTTGAACTTTTTTTTTTTGAACCGCTAAACTTTAAGCTACATCTCAAAAAAAAAAAAAATTTGACATGTATGACCAATTTGTTAATAATCCTACCAGCCTTGCTGCAATGCATGGATTAGAAATGCGTACATTTTGAACTCAATTGAATCAAGCTCTAAAGACTAAAGCGGATCGTGCTTTGTGTGCTTGAAATGTTTTGAGGTATCTACGCAGATTCGGGTAGGGGATGGCAACCTGGCCCTATTCTGGTCCGATCGCTGGTTGGATGGCCATACAATTGAAGACCTTGCCCCTGCTCTTCTTTCGACGATCTTCAGAAGAAACATGCAAAAGAGAATGGATCAAAGATATTCAAGAGGACCACACTGCCCAGGTTCTCGTCCAATACAGCAGAACTCGAGGATATGTCAGTACTCCGCACAATTGTGTGCCTTCGAAGTGTCCAGCTGCATCCCGAAATCGAGGATATGTCAGTACTCCGCAAAGTCAGCACATCACCCCCATCTTCTGTTGCTTGGAATTTTTTTCTAGGTGGCAACACACTGCAAAGTGCATGTTTTTTCTACGGCAGCGCAAAATCTGGACGGCAGACAGATTACAGCGCCGGGGATTGTCGTCGAATCATGGTTCCTGACCATTTCTGTCAGCCTGTGTGGTGAACTGCAGATTACAGGATTTTTTTTTCTTTTGGCTCGCGTTAGTTATACAACCCAAGATCCATTGGTTTATTGTGTACAACATTTCTACATGAGTTACACATAATCACTATTTCTGCAAAAGAATGCTAACAGATATGCCACATAACCTCTGACCGTCCCAAGGGTACGCACCATGAAATTCGGGGGACACAAGGCCATACTGAGTTGGCAACAAGTTCTACCATCTAATAACATTACAAGCAAATCCTATTCCACTGCTCTTCTGTACTAACCTGTAGCTATTGCAAAGAACATTTTCTACATTACAACTGTCAATAAATGAGATATCCACATTCCCGAACGACTGCCCTGTGAAATCTGCATCCTACGAAGAATAGTCAACTGAGAAAGCAAGCCTATGTTGCTTTTGCTGTGCGTTTTCTCCAGACGGTCTGCACATTCAACACAGAGCAATAGAAGAGAATCGTATGATAAGAGGAAAAGATTAGAAATCCAGTATTGAAGACAGGCTTAGAGCACAGTGATGTGCTTACAAGAGTTTCATTGTCAGATTCCTCCTTGCTGTTCAAACTATGGCCATCAGGCTTTTCCTCCTCTTTCAGCTCCACACCTTCTTCGGACTCTTTATGTGGCTTTTCTTTCTCAGCTGAGCTAACTACTGCTGCTTTCTCCTTGTGGCCATCTGGGATAATAGAACATTCACACGCTAAGCTCACTTGTGAAGAAATGGCATGCATATTATGGATGAACAAACAATGGGCCCATAAAATCAACCTGAACAACCATACCAGATTTTACATCTTCTTCAGAATATGAGTGAGCAAGAGAACTGGATGAATCTGAATCATGAACACCATCGTCACTGGTAGCTTCAACAGACTTTTTGCCTTCTATCATCTTTCTACATTTGGCTCCCACTCACACTTCACCATAGCTGGATCCTCTAGCAGAGCATTCTCGTGGACACCAGATATGAGCACCGTAGCCCTTCATTACACATTAAAGGTTACGTGTAATGGGAATGATGATCCGTTCAAGAAAGAGAACCTAAGTACAGTGGTGTCCAAATTGCAAGAGTGGCGTTCGACATTATCGAGGCATAACGTGACAACCTCTGGCATGAACCTTCTGATCTCCGACGATCTCAAGGTGCACTTGCAATGGTGGCATCAAAGGTATTTCAGGATATGCGAACTAGCCGACCTCCATTTTGCTACAGGTTTCTCTACAAGAAATTATAGGGTACTGATGCTACCCGATCAGTATGCAGAGCATATTAAGGTTAGTTATTTCTTATTTGTTCATCCTACTAATCTTTTTAGTGTTATCCATAAGTTCACTAATTCGTATGCTCGTCTTGTGTGTTAGTCATTCCCAGAGGATGAAGAGTTGCTGAACAAAGATATCCCAGAATTCACGGTGATGTATATGCTCTTCGACGGTGGTGTGATGCCTAGTTTGCACAAAAGAGAATCTAACTGTAGGGGTAGAGGTCCACCCAGTACTATTGCAGCTACTTCATCCTCTCAAACCTACACGTTTGGTCCAATTAGCTCCCACTGCCTTGCCTAAGATGCTCCATACACATCGTAACTAGTAAGGAGCACCACATCATGTTCCCAGAGCAATTGCCACCTTACTATTAGTGGAATAAGACCATTGTCCTTGCAAGGTGGTAGTGGCAAGGGCAAAGAGCCATATGGGCCGAAGGTGATGTCCCTAGGGCACCAAAGCAAGGAAAAAATTCTACAAAACCTTATCACCTTTAGACATATATTAGACATGCCGAAGGTGATGTGTCTAGATGTACCACGGTGAGGATGAAAATTCTATTAGACCTCATTGCTTCGTCACTGAACTCTATCCACATTGTCATCTTTGAATGGCCACATGTCGTAATTTGAAAATGGTCCAAGCAAAGTTCTAAAGGTGACAAGGTCTTGTAGGAATTATTTCCCCATAGTGAGGAGGTGTGCCATGTTTGTCAATGAGATGCTACTTGCCTCCTACAACTAGGTAGATGATGTGGGCCTACGACACTCAACAACCCTTACTATTGGAACCCGGAATATGATTCCGACCCATATGAGTGTACTATGCTAGACCCACGATCAATTGTTTGGACACACATCCAACATTTACTTGTCACATTCATACATGAGAAATAACAACATAATAGCACATATAGATAACATCGAAACATAGGTCTAAATGACAAGTTTTTACAACACAAGGGCTGACTGGCCAAATAGTTCACATGAAATTAGGTTGACAACGGAAATAAGGAAAGGAGACAACAAAAGGCACCAAAAACTAGCGAGTATGCCTCAGCTCAACCACACGCAACTGACTGGAATTAAACCTTAGCAAGTTGTGTCATCATCGTCAAAACCCATTGCATGAGTAACCCTATGACAGGGTTTCCTCCACGTATTTTGAATATGTTCAATAACCAACCAAGAGTACATTGGTACTCGACAAGACTTTTATATCCAACATATATACATACATGCAAGGCTATGGCAATTGGAAAGTTAAACCTATCTAGTTTACCATTTAAACAATGTGATGTTTTGTTTGTAATATGAAGTAATAGGCTGCAATTGTAAGTTGTAAGAGAATTTGACAAAGTTAGGAAAATAATAGTAAAGCATAATTAACATACT
Source organism: Guadua angustifolia (assembly GCA_036346375.1). NCBI lineage: Eukaryota > Viridiplantae > Streptophyta > Magnoliopsida > Poales > Poaceae > Guadua > Guadua angustifolia. Next base: position 22,614,349 of record CM070510.1, read on the forward strand.
TAAATAAGTGTCTTCCTGCTCTAAAAACAAAACATAGGCAAAATCCCTTTGCTAACCAAGCTATGCATGGAATCCCCATCCATATTTCCCATGACCCATTTTATAAAGCACAAAACTACTTATTATGGGATATAACCAAGACATGTTCACAACTAAGGACATGGCTACTCGAATAAATTTACACTCTGTAGAAGTTGTACAACTTTATCCACACGCAATCCCACCATGTCATACATGACACGTGATACCATAGGTACCCGATTTGAGAGCTCGTTGTCGACGATCGGGATCGCCAATCGCAGAAATTGAAACGGGGGTTAGTTAGACTTGGGACCCAAACAGAGCTCAGCTCAACGAAGGAAAGAATCCAACGCGCCGAAGGTCGGAGCTAGGCGACAACGAGCGTGAGACGAGGTTTATATTGGTTCGAGCCCCTGTGAAGGTAATAGCTCTACTCCAGTTGCCTTGCGGCGATGGTCTTTGTTACTCTCGAGTAGAGAGGTGTGTTACAGCTCAAGCTCAACAATGGCAGTGTCTAGCGCTTGAGTTCCCCCTCTCTCAGGCTGTGCATCCTTAGCCTTATATCCTCCCTGCTTGTAACGGACGGGAGATGTTCCCGGGTAGTGGTCTTCATGCGCATTGAGGGCTGGCAGTAACCGCTCCGGTCTTGTCGCGTCCACCTGCATTACTCCCCATGATCCCATGCCTTGGTAACCACCGAGTAAACACACGTTCCGGGATCCAAGGGGACTCCGGCACGAACGGGACCCGACCCGAGCCCAAGGTCGCGCGATGCTGTGCTTGGGGTCATACGCGCTCTAGGTCGAGCGCCTCGGCATACGCCCAGGTCGTGGTCAGGGATCTCGAGCTTGGGAGACCGTTGACCGCACGCTGGCCGATCAAGGGACGCCCAGCCCTCGTCAGCTAGCCCCCGAGGCTTGAGGTCGTGGCTGGGACACGGCCCGACTTTGAGCCTCCACAGACGGGCTGACTTCCGGAATCTTCACGCTTGAGGTCGAGGTCGGGCGGAAACATAGCGCCAGGCCGCGACAAAACGACACATGGCGCCTCTTGATCTCCGAAACCACGATGCGGTCGGACAATGAACCGTTCATAGCGCCTCGATTCCCCATGTGACCTTAAATTGCTCTGTCATGTCACGACGACCGCGCCCTTCAAGATGCCCTTAATCAGCCGGCCCGTAGCACCTCGGTCTTATAAAGCTTTGTGACCGCCGTTGTCTCCCCGAACTCTCCGTTTCTTCGCAGTCTTCGACCCCTTGCTTGTACTCTTCTTCTTCCGCCGACCAGCAAACTTCCTCCCAACCGCCATGGCCAAACTCGGGAAAAGCACTCTAACGGCGGCGAGGATGAAAGAGCTCGAGAGCCTGGGGTTGCTGGACCCATGGTCATGGCGACTGCCGGGTGGGGAGACCGAGCCGCAACCTTGGGACGACGAGCTCGTCAGTACGGAGCAGTACATGCTCTTCGGCCTGCGGGCGCCGGAAAGCGAGTTTCTTGCAGACGTTCTTACCATGTGCGAGATCGAGCTGATTAATCTGGTACCCAACTCCATTCTTCTGCTTTCCATCTTCTCTCACCTGTGCGAGGGGTTCCTTGGAATCCTTCCTACCCCCTCGCTTTTTCTCCGCTTCTTCTCCCTTTTCCGCACCGGGAAGGACCCCGTGGTCGGATGCCTCTACTTCCGGCAGCGGACGGGAATTCCGTGGTCCTTCCCCCTCACGCGCTACCGCGACTCCCTTGGCCCGTGGTCCGAGCGGTGGTTCTACCTGAAACGGGGCGAGGGCGGCGCGCTGGAGTTCGAGGGTACCCCCCTCAGCGGGAAGAAGGAGACCTCTGAGTCGGGCGACCTGGAAGACGATCAAGAGGCCATCACGACAATCCATATCTGCGCCACGCGAGGCCTCACCGGGCAGGCCATTGCCAACGACTTCTTGAGAAGTCGGGTGTTCCCCCTGCGGAGGAGGGAGCACCCCTTCTACGAGATCCAAGGTCGCGACGACTTGACTCGCGAAGGGACGACCTGTAAGTTGCATCGCTTCAAGATTTGCTACGGATTTGCTCCGTAGATCCTCTTGATGATTTGGCCTTTTCAACAGCACCGAAGGAATCCTGGATCACGGCCCGGATGAATGAAATGTTCGGGAAGGCCGCGCACGACTACACCCTCGACGAGCCCGTGCCGAGGAATGTGCTGCGCCGCAAAGCCAAGGTAGGTCGCCCCGACCAAGTACCCAATTCGGGTCTCCACGAGGCCCTTCTTGAACCTCGCATGCTCGCAGGATCACCAAGAACCCGGCCGAGAGACCAGAGAATGCTCCACGCCGCGAGGGACAAGGGCAAGAAGGGGAAGAAGAGGCCTCCCCCGACCGAAGTAGATCGTCAAGAGGTGAAGAAACCCCACGTCGAGTGGGGCGACCGTGCCACGGTAAGGATTCCCATGGCCGAGCCCCCGGGTCCTTCGCTCGTGCTCCTTCATCTTCTAACTCGGCTCCCTCTCGCGAACAACAGCCTTGGCCAGTGCCGCCAGACTCGAGCCCCCACCGGCCGGGCGTCCATGCTCGAGTCCCCAGGTCTACCGCCGCGGATGACGCAGACCCGGTGCGAGCTCCGAAGTCCCAGATGCGGGGAGTGCGGAAGCGAAGTGCTCCTGCAGCGTCGGGGCAACAAGACCTACCCCGACCCTCAGCAAGGCGGAGGCCGACGACCCATGTAAGTTCCTAGCTTCTCAGCTTGCTCCGCCCCCTTCATGGTTTTCGGGCTTAACGTCTGTTCTTAATCGCAGACCTTGAGCGCCCACGCTCGAGACTTGCCCGTTTTGACGATGGCTGTTGTCCAGGGCGAGTCCGAGGAGGAGGAGGATTCCTACGTGCTGGCTCCGCGTCGCCCCTCGGGCCGGGCGCGCACTTCTTCAGGGCCCCCGAGCTGGGCCCCAGCCCCCGAGTTCGACCAAGGGCTCGATGATTCAGCCGGGGATATCCAGCCCGCGACCAGCGAGGACTACGACACCGGCGAGGCCTACGACTCGGCCGCTGCTGCCATTCCCCCCAAAACTGGCACGGGGGGAGGCACCCAGAGCATCACGGTCGCAGCCGTGGTGACGCCCCAGGCTCTCTCGACCACGGTGGCTCAGGACGCCGAGGTCGTGACACCTCCGACCATCGAAGATGGCCGCACCGCAAAGGCGCTGGGCACCGCGATCATAGCACCCCAGGCCACGGAGGCCGAACGCGCCGTGGGAGATTGCGCGGCGGATCCGGCTATCGCTTCCCCGATGCTGAAGGTAAACGAGGCCCTGACCACGGAGGTCGGGGCCAACGCTGTCGTCGCCTCCCCCCTGCTGGCGAGTTGAATCCGCCAAAGGAGGCAACAGGACACCAGGTCGCCGCCGGCGTGGAGACTGAGGGTGTTGGCCCAAGCGCGTCGGGGGTGGTCACGGTCGGCTCCAGCTTAGAAGCGCAGCCCGACGAGGAGGAGATCTCCCGCGACCGCATTGACGAGCGCAAAGAATTCACCTGCGCAAGCCTTGAGACCCGCCTTCGTGAGGTTAGGACCCCATCGCGCACCTTGCTGCATGTTAGCTCGAGTTCCTTTGTTCCTACTCTCATTTTGCGCCACTCTTTCTGTCATGAAGGCAATTGGCAACGTCTTCCAAGGGCTGAAAGGCCTCCAGGACCACGCCGCCGCGCTGAAGGGCCTCATGGACGTGGTGGAGGCGCGGGAAGCCGAGCGCTCCAAGCTCATTGTGACCATCGAGGTCGAGCAGGAGGAGCTCGAGCAGAAGTCCAAAGAGCTCGACGACCTGCGCCAGATGATGAGGGCGTAGGAGGTGGCCCACGCGGCCGAGCTCGAGCGGGTCAGGACTTTCGAACGTGATCATGGCTTCGAGGCCATGGAGCAAGAGCGCACGCGGTTGGCCAAGGTGCTCGAGGCCGAGCGGGCCAAGGTCGAAGCGCTGGAGAAGGCCGCTGCGGAGCGGGCACCTTCCGTGCCGGGGACGTCTCCCGAGCTTGAGGCCAAGATCATGGGGCTCGAGGAGACGCTTGGGCACGCCAGCAAGGCGCTCGAGACCGAGCGGGCCAAGGTCGAAGCGCTGGAGAAGGCCGCTGCGGAACAGGCGTCCTCCACAGCGAAAGTGTCCCCCGAGCTCGAGGCCAAAATCTCGGAGCTTGAAGAGAAGCTTGGACGCGCCAGCAAAGTGGCGAAGAGCGCCTTGGCCCAACTCCGAGATGAACGGCGCCAAGCTATGGATGCCTCCAAGGAAGCCCTCCAATACCAGAGCGAGCTGTCGACCTTGAGGGCCAAGGTAGCCGAGCTTGAGCAGGAGAAGCTCACCCGCGAGATGGCCGACCTGTAAAATACACTTAGAAACAAAATGTTCTAACAGAGCTATCTTTCTTTTGGAGAACCAAGAAATCTTGACTTGATTTAAATTCATAGTCGAGGATATTTGGAGCTCGCCCTTTTCGCTTTTAGTCATGCTCCTTAGGTCGTGCGCCGATAGGATATCCTCATCTAGCCCCCGTTGGGTCCAAGGTCGAGTAACGCTGACCTTAGGCACAAGATTTAGACACAGGCAAAAACGGCCACGACCCAGACTAACGTACAAATCACGACCACGACCGCGCGTACTGCTCAATGGTCAAACTGCGAAGCTTTTGGCTCGAGCCCGGGCGCAGGGGAGAGCCGTGTTGCGAAGAGATTCGACTTACGTTTAGCTCGACCATTGGGGGTGAACGTTAAGCTCGCGATGTTCAGAACAAGAGCGAGTGCGCAGTGCACGAAGGTCGTGCTCAAAAAAGTCTCGGACAATAACCACAGTGTATAGTCAACAAAGCGAAGAAGTAAAGATCGAGAGAAAAGAACAACTTTTATTGAAAAGTAAGGTATATAATTTACACATAAAACTTCCGAAGCTGGTCTATGTTCCACGAGCTAGAGAGCTCTCTGCCATCAGGCATCGCTAGCTGGTAAGCCCCCGTGCGATCTGTTGAAATGACTCTATAGGGGCCCTCCCACCGTGGGGATAACTTGTTGGTGTTGGACAGTGCCTGAATCCGTCTCAGGGCTAAGTCCCCAACAAGGAGCTCCCTAGGTCGTACCGATCGAGACGCATGTCTGCGAAGAGCTTGCAGGTAGTGCGTTGATCGTAGCAGTGCACGGCATCTTACTTCTTCTGCGAGGGCAAAGTCGAGAGACCGTTCGTGCTCGAAGTCGACTTGGTCGACCAAGCTGACCTTGGCAGAGCCCAACGAAACCTCGGGAGGCAGAACGGCTTCTATACCGAACATGAGCTGGAAGGGTGTGGATCCTGTGGCTCGGCTTGCAGTGGTACGAATAGACCATAAGACGGTGGGAAGTTCGTCCACCCAGGTCTTGCCGTAGCGTTCGAGCTCATCTGCAACTCATTTCTTGACGCCCTGGACAATTTGTCCGTTGGCACGTTCCGCCGCTCCGTTGTTCTGGGGGTGAGCTACAGAAGCGAAGCACACCTTGATGCCGAGGTCCTCGCAAAACTCCTGGAATAACTCACTGGTAAACTGAGTACCATTGTCAGTGATAATCTTGCATGGGACCCCGTGCACGGTGACCACGAACAAGCGGAAGAAAGCGGGACCGCCCGAGCAAATGATGGTCGAGACCGGCTCACTTCAATCCACTTGGTAAAGGTGTCCATGAGAATGACAGAACTTCTTGCCCCGATCACTTTGAGGAAAAGGGCGAGGATGTCCAAACCCCATGTCAAGAAGGGCGAACAAGCGGGATAGTCTGAAGCGGCGTATGCGGTTGATGCAACTTCCGGCGTGGCGGCATGCTCGACATGTGCGGACAATATCACGGGCATCTGAGGTTAGAAGGCCAATAATACCCATACGGAATGCCTTGCCGACCATAGTCCTCAGACGAAGAATGTGCTCCACACGAGCTGAATGGATGTCATTTAACAGGTACTTACCCTCCTCCGTAGAGATGCACCGCGTCAGAATGCCGGAAACATTCCGCCTGTAGAGCGTCCCCTCGACGAGCGTGTATAAACTCGCCCGGCGCTTGATCCTGCTCCTCTCGGCGGGGTCGGGCGGTAGGTCGCCCCTGGCAAGGAAATTGTAGATGGGTTCAGCCCAAGAGGGGATACCATCCACCATGGCGAGCAAAACCTCTTGGTCGGAAATCGAGGGAGCCGCCAACATCTCCAGGATAACATCGAGCGGGATCCCATCGTCGGAAGAGCCGAGCTTGGAGAGGAAATCGGCACTGGAGTTATCCTTCCTGGGTATGTGCTTGAGCTCCAGGTTCTGGAACCATTTCTCCATCTTGCGCACTTCAGCTAGGTACTTTGACATCGAGTCTCCCGAGCACTGGTACTCCTTGTTGTACTGATTGACGACGAGCTGAGAGTCACCCTTGATGACCAACCGATGTACGCCCAATGCTTTGCAAGCCCGCAGGCCCGCCAAGAGAGCTTCATATTCTGCCACATTGTTGGTCGCCGGAAACCCAAAGTGGATCACATACCTCAGGCGATCGCCGCGTGGGGTGAGAATAAGGATTCCAGCCCCCGAGCGCTTGAAGGACCTCGAGCCGTCGAAGAACATGGTCCAAGGCTTTTACTCCTCGACCTCGGGCTCGGGCGCGGGTTGCGACATCTGCTCGACCACGAAGTCGGCAAGCACTTGCGATTTGATGGCCGTTCGAGCTACGACTTGGACGTCGAATGCCGCCAGCTCCATAGCCCACTTGGCGATGCGCCCGCCACCCTCTGGGTTCCTCAAGATGTCCCTGAGTGGAAAAATGCTCAGGACAACCATGGAGTGCGCCTGGAAATAATGTCGAAGCTTGCGCGAAGCCATGAGGAGAGCGTACAGTAGCTTTTGTACCTGCGGGTAGCGCTCCTTCGGGCCGTGCAAGACTTCGCTGACATAATAGATCGGGTGCTGCTGGGGTCCCCGCTCAACCACCAGGATAGCACTGACTGCTTGGGCGGTGGCCGCAAGGTAGAGCAGCAACCTCTCGCCGGGTTGTGGAGTCGTAAGCAGGGGTGGGGTTGACAGGTATACCTTCAGCTCGTTGAAGGACCGCTGCACCTCCGAGGTCCACTTGAAGCTCCCTTGCTTGCACAGGGTCCTGAAGAATGGAAGCCCACGCTCACCGAGCCTCGAGATGAATCTACTGAGAGCGGCCATGCGGCCGGTGAGGCTCTGCACCTGCTTGACCGAGGTCGGGGGCACCATCTTCTCGATCGCCTCGATCTTTTTTGGGTTCGGGCCAACCCCCGAGCCCCCAATCATGTAGCTGAGCACTTTCCCTGATGCGGCGCCGAATATGCACTTCTCGGGATTGAGCTTGATCTTGTGCCTGTTCAAGTTGTTGAAGGTTTCCTTGAGGTCTCGAATGTGGTCGCCTTCGGAAGGGCTTTTGACGATGATGTCGTCCACATAGACCTCGAGGTTGCGACCGATCTGAGGGTTGAACGTCTTGGTCATCAGACGTTGGAACGTGGTCCCCGCATTGCGTAGGCCAAACGACATAGTCATGTAGCAGTAGGTGCCGAACGGGGTGATGAACGACGTCTTGCTCTCGTCGTCAACCGCCAGCTTGATCTGGTGATACCCTGAATAGGCATCCAAGAAGCTCAGCATCTTGGCGTTCACGGTGGAGTCGACGATCTGGTCGATGCGCGGGAGCGGGAAGTTGTCCTTCGGGCAAGCCGAGTTCAGCCCCGTGTGATCCATGCACATTCTCCACTTTCCGCCCTTCTTCTGGACAATGACCGGGTTGGCCAGCCACTCGGAGTAGTCGATCTCACGAATGAAACCGGCCTTCAAGAGTTTGTCGAGATTCTTCTTGATGACCGCGACTTTCTCGGGGGAGAAACGACGCAGCTTCTGGCGCACAGGTCGAGAGTCGGGTCTCACCTACAATTTGTGCTCGATCACTTCCCTCGGGACGCCAAGCATGTCCGCGGGCTCCCAAGCGAATATGCCTTTGTTGGCGCGGAGGAAAGTGACGAGCTCGAGTTCTATTGGAACTCACCACCAAACATGGGACGATCTGGCCGGGTCGCCCTCCTCGAGCGGCACGGCCTTTGTCGCCCCGCTGGGCTGGATCGCCGCCTTTTGACGAGCGCTCTTCACCGTCGCCTCAGGGCCTCGCTGGGGCAGCATGCCGGCAAGGGCCAAGGCCTTGGTCTCGCATCCGTGCGCCGCCTGCAGGTCACCCCGCACGGTTATGACACCATTGGGACCAGGCAGCTTCATACACCAATGGCCATAGTGGTTGGCTGCCATGAACTTGATCAGGGCAGGCCGCCCAAGGATGGCATTGTACGGGAGGTCCCCCTCGACCACCGTCCAGCACTGTCGGGAGGTAATTCGCCATTACGAGCTCATCGCCTCCGGCCGCTAGGATAGCGGTCGAGTAGATAGATAGGAACTCGTCAGGGTTCTTGGTCCCGTCAAAGCGCTCTATCAACGCCGGCCAGCGCACGCGACGAAGATTGTCAGAGTACGCCATGCAGCCGTAGGCCGGGACTGGCGCACGCCGGGTGTGGTCGCCACCGACAAGGTCCTCGCTGCTGCCGGACTCGGAGTCGAGGCTGCCTCGGCGGCCCGACCTTTGGCGAGAACGACCACGGCGCTGCGCACGGGAGTCACCTGGAAGGTAGCGTAGACGATCCTGAACCCTGCGGCGCCTAGGCGGAACATCTGGGGAGAGGCCTCCCGATTCACTGTGGGCCGACACAGAGCTCGTGAAGCTCGGCTCACGCCTGACCCTACTCGGGTTGGTGCCTGCGGGACGGTGATGTGGCGGTGTCAGAGCCATGTCTCGGGATCGCTGCTGGCAAGAGGGCGCCCCCTGCGCGGGAGGCGTCTGTCGGGTGTGCTGGCGACGGCGTGATGAATCGTCATCACTTCTCAGGGAGTGGGTCCCTGAATGATGACTTCGGTGCTGCGGAGGTATGACCTCGTCCGCAGCCCGATCGAGCTCTTCGGCCAGGGCTCGGCCAAAGAGTTCCGACCTCGCCCTGTCGAGATTAGCCATGATCTGGGCAATAGCGCGGAGGCGCTCTCCTGAAGGAGGAAGCCTGGGATGCCCAGAAGATGCGCCGGCCTTCTCCTGGTCCTCCCGCCGGAGGGCGGTTATGGCTTGGTTGATGGCGATATGCACCATCCGGCGAGCATCCTCAGGGGTCTGCGGGTCTTGGCCGTCTGCAGCGGCACCCGCGCCATGACTGTCCGCCATCAAAACATGCTGCTCGCGTGGCGGTGGCAAGGGCGAAAACAGGGACGCGGAGTCGGAGTCCGCGCCCGAACCCAAGCTCGAGGAATGTCCGTCAATGAAGCGCGCCATGCCCCCAAGATCTTGGTGCTTTTCCTGCGAATGAGCGAAGCTATCGGGCCCCACGGTGGGCACCAGCTGTCGACGATCGGGATCGCCAACTGCAGAAATTGAAACGGGGGTTAGTTAGACATGGGACCCAAACAGAGCTCAGCTCAACGAAGGAAAGAATCCAACGCGCCGAAGGTCGGAGCTAGGCGACAACGAGCGTGAGACGAGGTTTATACTGGTTTGAGCCCCTGTGAAGGTAATAGCTCTACTCCAGTTGCCTTGCGGTGGTGGTCTTTGTTACTCTCGAGTGCAAAGGTGTGTTACAGCTCAAGCTCAACAATGGCAGTGTCTAGCGCTTGAGTTCCCCCTCTCTCAGGCTGTGCATCCTTAGCCTTATATCCTCCCTGCTTGTAACGGACGGGAGATGTTCCCGGGTAGTGGTCTTCATGCGCATTGAGGGCTGGCAGTAACCGCTCCGGTCTTGTCGCGTCCGCCTGCATTACTCCCCACGATCCCATGCCTTGGTAACCGCTGAGTAAACACACGTTCTGGGATCCAAGGGGATTCCGGCACGAACGAGAGCCGACCCGAGCCCAAGGTCGCGCGAAGCTGTGCTCGGGGTCATACGCGCTCTAGGTCGAGTGCCTCGGCATACGCCTAGGTCGTGGTCGGGGCCTCCCGAGCTTGGGAGCCTGTTGACCGCACGCTGGCCGGTCAAGGGACGCCCAGCCCTCGTCACTCGTGATGAAGCTTTTACATTACAGGTCCTAATAACAACTGCACTATGATACCTTCCTAAGTCATGGAGTGCCCTCAAACATCCCAAGATGCATATGTTGTGATGGTAAGCCTTGCTTGAACCAGCAAGGTCCCAATGAATGTGGATGACCTCCATGCCCACACTAGCCCAAAACCAACAATCGGTCAGCTGTGGTTTTGTTGCTAGAACATGATAACTTACTATGCTAAGTCCTTTCCATAAAGGCATGTATGGTTGTACAGAAATACTTGGGTCTACGACACAAACCAATGTCTTGTGCACATGAACCAATCCCACCAACATTTGCCTAAGTCTAAAACAAATTCAGATTTTATTTGTTACCAAATTAACATAGATAGCCCCCGTGTGTGTGTGTGTGTGTAAATAACAAGTGTCTCCCTTGATTGAGTAAATTAATAATTTCCTAACCTAGGGATACCAGTATCGATATCTAAGCATTGTTAAACATCAACTATTCAGTCCATATACAAATTCCACTATTTATTAACAAAGAATGAATACTAAAGTAACAACAGAAAGGATGGCAAAATATCATGGTAGGATCAATGCAACAAGTAGGAATAGCTACCAACTACACCAATATAACAATTTTTTAAAAAATATGTGCGTGCACATACATTTGGAAAGAAACATACATAATAGTGAAATATGGGATCAAATATGGTCGAAAAATGTGGTTGCCTTATTGAACACTTGGTCTTGCTTTGGTTCGTTACCAAAGTTTTCCGGAATATTGGTATTCACACGCATAACACCAAATAGCACAAATAGGAGACAAATAAATTCAAAAATATGAAAATTTCAAATATTTTTGTTGATTATAAAATTTCTTGATTTTAGACAAATTTAGAAACAAGTTTCACTCAATTTGAAGTTTGTATGCAAACGTTACATGGATTTGAAATTAGTTTCATAAAGAAAATAGAGAAAAAGAAAAGGTCATGATGATTGTGCTGACCCATGGGTCTCACACACCATATTGTCCCAAGTTATAAAATTCCTATAAAATCATTTTATCACCTATGGACCTTTTGTGTGAGTATCTCAATCCATGTGGCTACAAGGGTATATATGGAGGTATAAAACGACTCGGAAAGTGCAGTAACCAGGAGGGTTTCTTGCACTGAAACTACTAAGAAATGTGCAATAATTTTGTGCAGTAACACTACTCAGAAAATTACAGTAATTCTCCTGTAGAGTTGCAGTAACAAGGGAGATTTTGTGGAGTAACGCTACTTAGAAAAGTGCAGTATTTCATCCGTGGTGGTGTAGAACCACGAAGGAAAAGGGCAAAAGAGCAGGGAAGGCTACGAACGGAACTAAAAGAGAGGTTTTTGGGAGTGTTGGTGATGCAAAGCCTGCTCAACTCGAGGACCAATGGTCACAAGAAAGACACGGTGGTGATTCCTGAGGCGACGCCATAGGCGGCATCAGTGATGATAGCAAAAAAAACTCGCTCTAGATAAAACAAGAAGCACTCGAGCATTAGTAAAGCACCACAAGCACAATGGGGATGTTGGCAGCGTTGCAGCGACATCGGGATGGCTTGACGGCAGTGAGTGGCTACGACGAAGGGTGGCTCATAGTGGCAATGAACTTGGTAAGGAGAAAGGCTGCAAGAAGGGGCACATAAGTTTGCATGCACGCTAAGGATGGTGAAAATGGAAAGAATCGACTGAAGACTCACCGAAATGGCAAGGAATGGAGAAAATGGTGATGCTAGCTAGAAATAGATGAGTATGACTTCGAGGTCTTATTATCAGAACGGTGAAATTGAATCAGGGGAGAATGTAAGTGGAACATAGAACACAAGAAGACATGGGAGGGGCAAACCGGCAAAGCCAAATGAAATACCCCCAGTCCAGTGCATCTTCCCCCTCCCCCTTTTTTCCGGCCTATTTGACCCAGCCCAACCCCCTCCCACTTGGGCCACCTCCCAGCCCACCTCTCCCTGGCTCGGTCCGCGCTGGCCTGCCTGCCCGACCCCTCCCCTCGGCCTCCGGCTGTGCCACGCCACCGCCGCCCGTGCCATCCGCCTGCGCCCGCCTCCTCCATGCCGCGCGCCTCCCCACGCTGCCCCTTGCTCCCTCTGCCTTCCCTTCCCCCAACCGCGTCCCTCGTGCCCCCCGTCCACACCATCCATGCCCCACTCCGACTCCACTTCCCACTCGCCGGCCGCCCCCTCTCCCCTCCCCTCTCCCGCTATAAAAGCCATCCCTGCCCTCCCTTCTCCCTCGCCCCAACACACCGCAGTGAGCTCTCCCTCTCCCTCTCTCTCTCCCTCTTCGGCGCCCTCATTCGCCCGCCCGCCCTCCTTCCTCAGCTCCGGCCCCTCCACCACCCCGCCCCGACCCCACCCTTGATTTCCCCTCCCCTGGGCAGCTTGCTAGCCCGCTCGCCTCTCGGCCCCACCATCAGCCATCAGCGGCCAAAGCCGAGCGTCTTGCTTCAGACGCGCCTTGGGCTGCACGGGCCAAATCCCAGTTTACTATGCGGCCTATTTCCTTTTTTTGATTTTTTGAATTTTTTATTTTCAATTAATTCAAAAAATCATTTTACAATTCTAGAAAAAAATCCAAAAATACCAAAAAATATATATTCTTGATTAGTTTGAGCTGCTGAGTCTAGAAACGGCCTATGTTCCATCAAACAAAGTCTCCAAAATTCCCAAAATACCCTTCTGACCCATTTTTGGCCCTCCTCTCCAATTTAATTTCCATTTTCTCTTCCTTTTGTGATTTTATTCGTTTATTTTACTGGGTTTGTTTCTTCGCGCTAGATCCGACGTTGGAGCAGTACTAGGAGCAGCATCTGGAGTAGGACAGTACTTGGAGCTGTGCCAGAGCAGGAGCCGTCTGGGACCTGTCAAGACTTCAGCTTCTACCAATTAGGAGACCCCTCAACCCCGCAAGGCAAGTCACACCCCGTTGAACATTTTGAACCCAGCTTTAATACAATAATATGTATCATCTTATCGCATTATTTATAATATCCTAGAAAAAAACTAAAAAGGAGATAGTTTGGAATGGCATGATTAGTTATAACCCACTCCCTTGTTATGCCTGTTGTTAAGTCTTAATCCCTTTTTAACCCTAGACTAACATTATTGAACCCCATAGACTAGCTATTAATAGTTTTTCACTCTACACTACTATAGAATTGGCCTTTGATACCGCCCATCGGTGTGCGGTTGGGCTCGGCTGGGGCCAGCGATTCTGATGAGTCTCGGTTCAACGGCTACTAGGCTATTGTGGCTCTTTAGTACCGGCTCAAGGCATGAGCTGGTACTGATGATGTAACATCAGTACCGGTTCGTTTAATGAACTAGTACTAAAAAGCCACCGCAGGCCAGCTAGCATGGGGGCTTATTAGTACCAGTTGGAAGCACCAATCGGTACTGATGTTAGAGCATCAGAACTAGTTGGTGCCTCCAACCGGTACTACTAAATCCCAATTTAAACTTCTTCCTCCCCCCACTGTGCTCGACCAAGAACATTGTAGCGTGGGATAAGAACAGTGGAGTTTCGGCCAAGAGCTTCAAGGGAGGGGAGGTGCTGCCTAAATTTTAAAATTTTAGTCATTTTACTCGAAACCAAGTTAACTAAGGATAGTAACATCTTTTCTCACTACATTTGGTGTTAAATAGAGCCTCTTCTTTGCTTGAAATATGAAGAAAATTTGATCTTTCCCTATGATCGATGAAAGATTATGAATGTAGAGATCTAGTTCGATCTTTTCAAGTATGTTGAAAAAATTTGTTGTGTAAGCTTGGAATTTGCTTACACTAGTAGAAATTTGCACATCTATGACATTTTCCTCATGACGTTCTAAAAAGTTGTCATTGAATAGCGTCTATCTATGACGAACTTTTGTGATTAAATCATGGATCGCATGACGGAGCTCACCACTAAAAGTTATGACGAAAGTCAGAAAAGCGTCATAGAACAACACAATTTTTCGTCACACATCATACACGCCATTCACAGCACCCATTTGTGACGCTGCTGTATTAAATTGTGGCTGCTGTATTAAATTGTGACGAGGGCGGCTCATCATAGAACGATTAGGCATCGATGATGAAATGTATTTCATCATAAGTATGTTTGACTACCGAGTTCCTGTCGTACTTATTCCCGGATTTTGGTGCGCATACTTATTCCCAAGGATTTTGGTGCGCATATCAGCATGTTATTAAGTTTAAGTCCATATTACGACTGCAAAAGAGAAGTTCTTACATGAAGGGGTTATCTTCTTTGGCCTAGTGGTAGCAGGAATTGCAGGATATGAAGTGTACAAGTACAGGATCCGGGTACAAATGATGTGGGCAACTTCTGCAAGTTAATTATCTGCTCATAACTCTAGGCTGGCATCTAATTCTCTTCTGCTTTTGTGCGTACAGAGCTACATGGATTTAGAGATCCGTGCCATCATGGCTCAGTACATGCCCCTGGACAACCAAGGTGAAATTCCAAATCGCAACGATCCTTTGTGTAGCAGCATACTAAGACCATCCTGTAAATTCCTAGATCAACTCGCGACCATTAGCTTTCTGTAGCTTGGCATGCCACCGACTTAATAATTCGCATTACCTCTTTCCTTTCATCAGAAAAGAGGTGGCAAGCTCATGTGGTCTTTGCTCTATTTTTTTTTCTTCTTCCTGGAGATGTGCGTCGTCTTATTTCTCTCCTCCTCGTACTTGAGATCTTTGCAAAGTGTTGGGTCCTCAGTATGAAGGGGGACGACATATATGTAGTCACACATAATATGAGTTTTATGGTAATTAAAAGTGTTAATTAAATTCAGATACATGATGAAACTTGAGTTCACATCTCATAAGTTTTATGGTCATCCATCTTGAAGCATAACTTTGAAATAACAAAATACAAATTAATCATCATCCGACATGTCATCTTACAGATTTAAGTTGGCATTGTCACTACAATCTTACTGCAATCTGATGTCATCTTGAGACATTTCATCCCCACCGCCTTGGGACATGTTAACTTGCCTATTACTTATTACAAGGTCTTCTAAATTAGCTTCAATAATAGTGACTTCTCCAACATCCCGCCAATGGTGCGTAACTTCCTCGGAATCACCTTCTTGCACTTCATGCTCAGATCGAGCAATGGTCATCTTGGTGTACGCCGAGCAGTGATCATCCTCTTGAGCCACATTATACATATCCCTATGTTCAAATTTCTGCACAATTCGCCATCCTATGCCCAAAGAGGTGTCCTGCAAGTAAAATATCTTTTTCGATTGAGTTGCAAAATGAAAGGGTCGGACTTGTACCAGAATGACTAGATGTTGATGGATTTGAAATGTCCATCATCTCTAACGCCTCTCGTCTTGCCAAACTGATTGAACCAATCACATCGGAATAGAACCACCGACCGACGGACATCTAGAGTGGAGTTATATTGCAAATCAATAATCTCCCTAAGGACACCATAAAATTCAATGTTCTCCCCATCATGTGTACCATCAACCATGACACCACTATTCTGTGTCTGGAGGTATTTCTCACGATCCACGGTGCTATACCGGACTCCATTTACAATGCAAGTTGCATGACTCTTGACTCAGAGATCGTGACCACATGACGGTGCATACAAATCCTTCACGACCTCTTCGGGTTTGTCTTTCCGACTTCTTGATCCGAGATACAAGAAAAGTACACAAGTCATCTCCAATGTGAAAATTCATACAAAATTGCTATTCATAAACTATGTATTACTTACATGACTCCTAAACCATTTAGGAAATCCTTTTGAAGCCTTTTGTCAACATCATGTGCCTCTTCTTTTCTACCTCTTCTCTGTACATGCTTTGCATGACATAGTGACACAATCATTAGGTAAAATTTATATTTAATACACGAAATGACAAATCAGTATATATAAATGAAACTTACTCCAAATATGGCTCAACCTCCTCACAGCTTATTTAGCACATACTGAAACTAATGGGCCATGACTTTATCATCGATGTATCAGCACCCTATTGGCTCCTATGAGTTTAACACCATGCATAAAAACAGAGGTGTCACCATCGAATGGCTCATCTCCACTACCGACGTCCCGATTAAATCTAGTATCAACATCCTCCATGTACCTTGAACAAAATGTCAAGGTGTCACTTGCTACATAAGCCTCAAAGAATTGATCCTTGAGCCTAGCCCCTGCTCCTCATCGAATTCTTGAAAGTGCCCAATGTGCGTTCTATTGGGTACATCCATCCATATTGTATGTGTCTTCTAAGCAAAGGCCTCATCGTAGATGGACAGCCAAGTGCACCATCACGCCAAAGAATTTGGAGGAAAGTTTTTCAAGCTTGCATAGGATTAGTGGGATATCTTTTTTCACCGTTTCACAACATCTATCCTCGATTTCTACTACACAATTCCTCTGAAGAAGTTCCCGAGCTCTGCAATTGCTTGGTATACATCCTGCCCACAAATCCTCTTATGCCTGGCAGGTATGATTCTTTGCGTATGACATGGCAATCATGAGTTTTCAGCCCTGCACCTTAGAACCATCCGCACTTATGCATCTTGCTATGTTGGTCTGATATCCATGTGGAAACTTGACACCTTTGAGGAACTTGAGAAACTCAATTCTTTGTTCCTTCTTCAAGATATAGCAAGCTTGTGGGATACGAACCAAATTGCCATCTTGCTGTAAGTGAAAGTCATGCCTAATGCCCATATCATGCAAATCCAGCCTAGCATTGACTGTGTCCTTTGTCTTGCCCTCGATTTTGAGCAATGTGCCCAGAAGGTTGTCACATATATTTTTCTCTATGTGCATCACATCAAGAACATGTGGCAGCTTCAAGTCTTTCCAATACGACAGCTTCCATAGACCTACTTTGCGGCTGAAAATTAGTGGCCCTCCATTCTCTCCATGCTTTCTTTTCTTACTTGTAGCATGCTTACCTGGCCTGACATCTTTCACCTTCTCTAGTTCATCCAGACCTCCTCTATCTTGAACTTTCTGGCTCATCCCGGTTTTCATGATGTCCATCAAAA
Source organism: Guadua angustifolia (assembly GCA_036346375.1). Classification (NCBI taxonomy): domain Eukaryota; kingdom Viridiplantae; phylum Streptophyta; class Magnoliopsida; order Poales; family Poaceae; genus Guadua; species Guadua angustifolia. Next base: position 22,631,510 of record CM070510.1, read on the forward strand.
GCCAAGCTTCTTCGCCATGCGTGTGTCCTTGGAAGGTAACGACGATGGCCAAGGTAACCTATCTTATTCCTTAGTCGCCGTGACAATGGGTTTTTGTCGCAATGAATACATGCATAATATCCTTTTGTAGTTCGCCCTAACAAGGTGCTCAAAGCTGGATAATCATGTATGCACCATAGCACGGTGGCGCGAAGATTGAACTTTGCAGCACTAAATGCATCATAAGTTCTGACGCCCTCCCAGAGTTCAAGCAATTCTTCTATAAGAGGCTCCAAGAATAAATCAAAATCCTTTCCCGGAGATGTTGGACCTGGGATCAGTAATGACATCATGCAGTTTGATGGATCGATGCATTCCCATGGTGGCAGACTTAAAGGCCTAACAAGCACAAGCCACATGCTATACGACGTGCTCATGTTGCCAAATGGATTAAAACCATCTGTGGCTAGGGCAAGCCTCAAGTTCCTTGCATCTTCTACAAAAGTTGGATACTTCTGATCGAAGTCCTTCCATGCCTCCCCATCTGCTGGATGGCTCATTTCATTGTTCACCAGCGTTCGCTTCATCTTGTGCCATTGGGTGTCCTCGATCAGCTGTTCATTTTGAGGCAAAGATCCTCTTCAACCTTGGTATAAGTGGAAAATGCCTCAATACCTTATGAGGAACCCGCTTGCTACCATCTGCATCTTCCCATCTAGATTCATCGCATATTGGGCACAAATCCATATTGGCATATTCCTTCCGAAACAACACACAATTATTCTTGCACACATGGATCGAGTTATATCCAAGGCCCAATTCATGAAGATATTTCTTTGCCTTGTCATATGATTTCGGTAATTGGCATTGAGGGAATGCTGAGGACAATAGCTTCAATAATGCAGTAAAAGCCCTATTGATGATTCGATAATAAGACTTCATATGGAGCAACCTCACCAGAAAGGAGAATCTTGAATGGTTAGATCCCGGGCAAAGTGACCGTTCTCATCTTCAAGGACTCTAGCAAACTTTGGCTGCTGTCCATTTTCCTCTGCCACGCATGTACAGCTTCTCCTATCAACTCGCACTCCTATCGTAAATAAATCGCCATGCTCGCCCACATCTATCCCATCATCATTATCTGATTCATGCACCTACTTTGAATATTCAACAACTTCAGCATCAACTGATTCCCCATGATGAATCCACAGAGTGTATGTAGCTGACATCCCAAAAATATGTATGTGGTCATGCACTTCTTGCTGAGGCTATAAATTCCGATTAAGACATCTACGACATGGGCAAAGTAATTCGATGTGTTCATCGAATCTTTGTTTAACAAATTCCATGAACTGTTTCACTCCTTCGATGTACGCAGTTGTGAATTGTCTCCCTTGTATCCATGTTTTGTCCATCTGTACCACCGTTTGGAAGACATGGGGATAAAATCACACATAATCATGTCTTGAGACAAAATCAAAACAAAACAAAATTGAATATGCACAGCCAGATCAAAGTTCAAAATCCTAGTCTAATTAACTAAGGAACGTTGCCCATCGCTTCTTCATGGATCAAAGTTCAAAATCCCAGTCTAATTTCAGTGTCTAGTGACACTGATACACATAGTGCGGTATATGCTATCTTAAATACTAGTTTAATGCTTATTATAAGCAAATGGAAGGTAACGACGGTGGCCAAGGTAAAGTCATCTTGTCATTTGGTTAAGAAATGAGCAATGTTTGAATATGGTTTTTTTACTCAACACCTAAGTTATTGAAGTTCAACATGTACAATGCCTTTATACAGCCTGTCTCTACATAGTTGCTTATTTTATTTCGTGTGGGTTTTCAACAAGGTAAACTTGAGATAGAAACACACTGCCAACATTTCTCAAGTATAGATCATGGTAAGTCAAATGAAAACATGTACCAGAAAAACATGTTTATTGGTTTAAATGGACTAACATAGGAATCTCCTACAAGAACAAAGCTACAATAAATGAAGCAATGATATGTATTAGTCCATACTTCAATCTAGAGATAAGCTATGCCTATTTCCATTCTGCTCCTTACACAGATATGCAGGTATCTTGGGTATCTCAATCTTAAATTGTTCCGGTGGTTGTTCCTGAAAACCAAGATACAATAAATTTCTTGTATACATATATAACATAACAAAACAAACCAGGACACAGACAAGGTTTGTGTCATATACTATCAGATGTTGACAATACCCTCAATGCAACTAACAATTTGCGTTCTCAGACAAGGTTTACAAAATTGAGCAAGATGAGAAAACTCTGGCAGCGTACAATCGGCTTTCTCACCACTAACCAGTAATAACAGGGCTGAAGGCCTAGAACAGATCCATTTGGATTGCCCACATTTAAACTTTTCGCATCGAGGGATCAGGGTTTCACAAATTGAACGCATAATGAAACTGGTAAGTTGCTACTGTGATATTAGGCAAAAGGGCGGCGAGGAGGTTAGGGCTAAGAGCAGCGACGGTTGCTGACCTCAACAGGATGAGAGATGGGCGAGGAGGTCGATGAGGATGCAGTGGTCGACAGAGTTCACCGAGGTCACCGTGGTTGCCAGCGTTCGCCGATCAAGCTCCGTCCGTGCAACACCTGCGCCGAGGCACGGCAGGGCGGGGGAGGCAGGGCGAAGGCGGCGCGGGCGGGGCGAGGGACGCGGGGTAGGCGGGTGAGGAAGCGCCGACGAGGCAGGGCGAGATCTCGCTAGAGCTTCTTGCGTGTTTGCCTTGAGTTGATGCAGCGAGCGCCGGGCCGGTTGAACAACTTGAGTTGAGCACCTTGCTGCCGGGCCTTGACGCAGCTTGGGCGCCCAAGGCCATCGACGCAGCTGCACCAATTGTGATAATTATATGGGTACCGAATCGACCTGCACTCCACCGGTATTGCCGATCCGTGCATCCACCGAATCCGAACCTAATCTACCCGAGTACTACCCGTACCCGTACCCGGCGGGTAGTGTAAAATAGCTTAACATTAGGGTACTTTTGCATGCGGGTACGGGTACGGGTCGGGTATTACCCGACCCATTTACACCCCTAATGTTACATGACAATGTTCTTAATCTGAATTATACCCCCAATCCCCATAAAGTTTCTCACCAAACACGAAAAGGTTATGGAGGACAACAAGTGAAAGATTCAACATAATTCAACATTATAGGTACAAGCACAGGTTCTTTATCTGTCGACTTTAATGTTCCTGCCGCACACTGAAAATGAATGTCACAGCCAGAGGAGAAGCTAAAAGATTCAACATTATAGGTACAAGCACAGGTTCTTTATTTCACCATCTATATGTTTTATAGATACAAGCACAGATTCAATAGATAGGAACTACAGATGTGCTGATATATCCTCGGGAGAACCAAAATCACTTGTGTAACTTTAAATTGGGTGACTCCAACATATCCTCAGGAGAACCAAAATCCTTCTCAATCTTGAGACCTACCTTCCAGTCGATGGTGTGGAAGGAGTCGACAGCGACGAAGAAGTGTGGCTGGACGCAGCCGATAGCGTTAATACCAGTCATACATGATGTAGTTATGTACGCTAGCTAGTATGTAGTTATGTACGCTTCTGGTTTGGTTCATGAGCTACTTTGTATCTCTCTCTTTTCTATGTGCTTGATCTCCATATGCTTACTGCACACAAGTTTAGAGAAAGCAGAGCATTGAGTCGTTCCATCCAGTGTCATGTTCCTGACCAACAAGATGCAAATGCTCATCCACAACGTCCTCGATCCCATGTACAAGTACTCACAACTCCTCCGCCCAGATTACATGAGATTTTTCGGATACGGATCGGATATTGCTCTTTTCATATCCTAACCCATATTACATCGGATTTTTCGGATACGGATAACATCGGTACGTTTGGTTGCTTGAATGGAACCATCCTATCCTAGATCAAGTGATACAAATTTAAGGAATATTCCCTTCAGATGCTGAACCATCTCATGCACTCAAAACAATGGAACCAAATGGTACAGGATCATCTACTCCCATTCAACCTCATCCAATGAACCAAACACACACTAATTGAATCGTACAAGATTTTCCTACTAATTACAAGACACGAATAAAAGATGCTAATTAAAGTAGCTAGGTGAGGGAGGGAGTACCGGAGTAGTGGTGGGTGAGCGACTTACATCTCCAAAGAAGCGGCGGTTAATGCCTGAGAGAATGCCGCCACCGTGATATCGTGAATTCTATGACATTTACGCAGCAATGTCAAGAACTCAGGGCTGATTTCACGAAAGGCTACGTATTAATGTTTCACGCTCCTTTTTTTTCTTTTTTTGCTATGGCTATTTCCATATCTTTTTTTTATGTAATGAGCCTATCCTCTATCCTCCTTTTTTTTCTTTTTTTTTCTATGGCTGTTTCCATATCTTTTTTTATGTAACGAGCCTATCCTCTATCAAAAAGTATCTAATTTAAAGGACTCATTTTCTTTTTTAGGATTAAAAAATATCAAAATGTATTCTTTTATTCTTTTCTTATCAAAATATCAAAATGAAGCGCGCTGAATATATTTTCGTCCACGCCAAATATCAAAAGGCTAGCCACCTCGCTCCCTCCCCCCGTTGAAAATTTGGACGCGAAATCTCCGTTTTGTCCTCCGTCCACTGAAGAGCAAATCCGCACCGAAGGGCATTTGGGAGGACAACATTACTAGAAGCCTCCTCGGCTTCTTCCTGTTGGTGTTATGCCCTTGTGGCAGTCATATGGATGATTGTAACAAGACTATGCCTATGAATAATAATATGATTATTGGTCCAATGAATGTATATCATTATATTGATCAGCAAGTATGTGACTTGCTTATGAAACTCTCTACTTATTGATATAATTCTGTAAGTATCTCTGATCGGGTATCATCGTATAGGACAACGATGAATAGATCAGCACATGTATTGATCGATGATCATGTTTCATAGATCATAGGATATGGAGATATCATCAATATATTGTGAACTCATGATGAAGAACATGGGTTAGATAGACCCGCAATGGGACACTGCGAGAATGTTACATTCTTATGTGTCATCGATGCATCTCATACATAGTGGATGTATGATCCTTAGACTGAGATTGTCGCATTCCCTACATGTGTAATAGTTTACCTTGGGGCCACTAAACGCTATTTCCTAACCGGATAGTTATAAAGGTAGCTTTCATGTTTGCTATGAAACATGCAGAGGAAGTGAGCGATCAAGATGGAATTTGCCACTCGTAATAGCGGAGATATATGTCTAGGCCACTCGTGTGATATGATTAAGGAAGTGCATGGCCATGCCGTGATTGAGAAGTCAATCACAACTTATTAACATATCACGGATACGAGAGATGGATTGAACTATCAAAGGATGACATACTTCTTGCCTTGAGTTCGATCTTCATATAGTTTGGCAAAGGGATTATTACATGAGTACTTTTGAAAGGTTATATCTGATTTGATCATATGCGTTTGGGAGTTGGCATGCTCTGCAAGGAACCGCTACCAGCTATTGGATTGGAAAAAGGGTTTTTCCGAATCTATGTCCAAATGTACATGAACCTACAGGGTCACACACTTAACGGGCTGGGACGCATTAATTCGGATTGGATCCGTAATTAATGGACCTCGTGGGCTTAATGCGCTGATGGGCCCTGGCTTAGGGTTTCGTCGCGTGGCTATATAAGGAGAGGGGAAGGGTGGGCGTGCATGTTGTTGTTCATGTCCAGAACCCTAGCCTCCACCTCTCATTGCCCTTGCCGAGCGACACGGTGCTTGCACGCCGACGCACGGCGTTCCATCCCGGGACGTGTGGACTCATCGTGGTGACGCCGCTGCCATGCGGCGTGGTGAGGATTTAAAACGGCGGAGGACGATCCGCAGCGAGGACGATCCGCAGCGAGGACGATCCGCGTGAGGACGATCCGCGTGAGGACGATCCACGGCAAGGACGATCCACTACATCAACGCGCGAAGGATTCCGCAACTGCGCGTCTAGTGGTAATCCAATCTGTGATCCCTTTCTTGCGAGTAGCTTTTCTGGTTATGCGGTAGAAATTTTAATTTGTGCTAGCGTAGCATAACGCGTTCCCCAACAGTGGTATCAGAGCCATCTCGCGTAGATTTGTGATCTGGATGTTACATATGCGATATGTAAGGATAGTAGATTAGATCTATTACATGTTCTGCCGGTTCATATGATGAATTGGTGGAGGCAGCAATCGATGAGATCGATCGGTTTAGGGTTTGAGGGAAGTGTAGGACCGATTCAATCTTGATTTGGGTGAGTCCGTTCATGGTACGACGTTGCCCTTACCGGTCGGGTTACCGCCATCAGGGTTTACGAATTGCGACCATATGGGACCAAGCCAATCAGATTGGTTCAATTTGATTGATCCATGGAAATTTTGAGGACCGATTCAATCCTGATTTGGGTGAGTCCGTTCATGGTACGACGTTGCCCTTACGGTCGGGTTACCGCCACCGTGGTTTACTGATTGCGACCATATGGGACAAAGCCAATCGATTGAATCGATTAATCAATTTGATTGATCTGTGGAAATTTTGAGGACGTTTTCCTTTGGCAGAAGACCGTCGCCAGGTGTTGCCCTGACCCACCTTGGGCGCCGCCTCGACCCGATGGGCGCCGCCTTGAACCTGCCAGGCGTTGCCCTTGGAACCCCGACACCGTAGAATCGCCTTGTTTAACTTTTTTTTTGCAGGATGTTATGTGAAATAGTATGGCTTATGTGAATGTGATGCATGTAATTTTACATGGCTTGCATGCCATGTCAAGCCATAAGGCTATTTCTTTATCAAAGTTGTATAACGGCCTGCGTGTCGACTTGTGATGTTTGAAACCTTCATGTAAATTTCATTATCGAAGTTGTAAGGAGTTGCATCTACAATGATGAAGATGATGGCAATCAAGCAAGATGGCCAATTGAACCAACAAGCATGATGATGAAGATCCTAATGCTAAAGGCCATACTATTTCACAGCTTAATCTTGATTTTCTGTGGATGTGTGTTTAATCCTTGCTATTTTCTTTATGCTCATTGCATGTGATGCCATGTTCATAATAGATATTGTTCATCCCCATAGTAAAACAAATTTTAAATCAAATATGTCCACCCTATTGTTGCACCTATCAAGAATTTAGATCATTATTGATATGACTGCCAAAGTAGTATATCAATGACTATCTTAATAGATGATAGGGACGTGTTGGACACATCACGCATAACAATGGTAGATTTAATCAAGCTATCAAAACGGTTTTGGGCTTGAGGACATAAGTGGTTGAGTTTTGATTTCAGTAATGAAGGAACAAATACAAGACAATTGGTGTATAGGAAAACACACATGAGGCTAGGTTTCTTAATTGGCACCCGACATCGGGAAGTGCCCCCTCCCTCATGTGAGCCCTAGGGGCAGGTTGACCTGGCCATGAGTCGAGTTGACGGAGGCATTCATTATTTGTTTTCATGCTCAACCAGCAAGAGTTACATAAGATGTAATTAGCAAAGATGTTGCTTACCTATGTCATTAAATCTCTAGCAGTGATGCCAAAGCTCACTAGTGCTTGATGAATATGGATCTTGAATACTCAATATGTGTCCATAAAGGGGGCACATGATAGGAGTGTATTTTATTAAAATGTTTAATGAAAATTTTACATAAACATAGTGCTTAGAAACTTTGCATGTTTTTGTTGTAGTTCAATGGCACCTGCTACTCCTTCTGTTGGACCTGGTTTTGCTTTGAGATCGGTTTTGGAAAAGGAAAAACTTAATGGGATAAATTTTGTGGATTGGTATCGCAACCTGAGAATTGTTCTCAAGTATGAAAAGAAAGACTATGTTCTAGAGAATCCAATTCCTGATGAACCAGCAGAAAATGCTTCTCGCAATGATAAGGCTGAGTATGAAAAACATGTTAATGCCTCAGAGAGGTCATTTGTCTCATGCTTGTCACCATGGACTCGAGCTTCAAAAGCAATATGAGGATCGGGATGCTTACAATATGATTGTGGGCTTAAAGGACATGTTTGGGAACCAAGCAAGAGCCGAGAGGTATGGTATCTCCAAGCTTTTGTTTGCTTGCAAGTTGGTCAAGGAAGTCGGTCACCCTCATGTAATCAAAATGATTGGTTACATTGGGAGATTGAAAAGCTCGATTTTCCCTTAGCCTTGGTTTGGCTACGGATGTGATTCTCCGATCTCGCCTCGAGTTTTGAGCCGCTCATTATGAATTTTCATATGAATAGCATGGAGAAAAGCTTGACCGAACTACATAGGATGCTCAAGTCTGCTGAGGAAAGCATAAAGAAAAAACCTAATCATGTGATGATGGTTCAGAAAACCACTGCCTTCAAGAAGAAGGCTAAGGCTGGAAACAAAGGAAAGGGCAAGGGCAAGGTTGAGATCGCGAGTCTCAAATCTAAGCTTGAGAAGCTTAACATTGACCCTAAACCTGATGCTCAGTGCTTCTATTGCAAGAAGTTAGGACATTGGAAACGAAACTGTGCGAAGTACCTGGCAGATAAGAAGAATGGAAGTGTGACTTCCACTTCAGGTATTCATGTTGTAGAAATTAATCTGGCTACTTCTAATCTTGCCTCTTGGGTATATGATACCGGATCGGTTGCTCACATTTGCAATTCGATGCAGGGGCTGATAAAGAGTAGAAACTTGGCAAAAGGAGAAGTGGATCTTCGCGTGGGGAATAAAGCAAGAGTTGCGGGTCTTGCCATTGGCACCTACCCATTGCATTTGCCTTCTGGATTAATTTTAGAACTCAATAATTGTTATTGTGTTCCATCTTTGAGTAGAAACATTATTTCATCTTCTTGTTTGGAACATGAAGGTTATGATTTCAGAATAAAGGACTTTGTTTGTTCGATATTTTTGAATGATATGTATTATGGCCGATGCCCCATGGTAGATGGGTTGTACGTGCTTGAACTCGAAGAAAAACCTGTCTACAACATTAATGTGAAAAGGCTTCGGCCCAATGATGTGAATCCTACCTTTTTATGGCATTGTCGCTTAGGCCACATAAATGAGAAGCGCATGAAGAAGCTCCATGCTAATGGACTTCTAACCTCATTTGATTTTGAATCATTTGAAACATGTGAGTCTTGTTTACTTGGCAAGATGACAAAAGCCCATTTCACAGGTTTTGGTGAAAGGGCAAATGAGTTGTTGGCCCTAGTACATACGGATGTATGCGGACCAATGAGCTCTAGTGCCAGAGGTGGGTTTCAGTACTTTGCAACTTTTACCGATGACTTTAGTAGATATGGATATATCTACTTAATGAGGCATAAATCTGAAACATTTGAAAAGTTCAACGAGTTTCAGAACGAAGTACAAAATCAACTTGGCAAATCAATAAAACACTTACGATCAGATCGTGGTGGCGAATACTTGAGCCAAGAGTTTGGTGATCATCTAAAGCAATGTGGAATCGTTCAAGAACTTACTCCGCCAGAACGCCTCAATGGAATGGCGATCCGAACGACGGAACCGAACTTTGTTAGACATGGTTCGGTCAATGATAAGCTAAACAGATCCGCCATTGTCCTTACGGGGTATGCTCTAGAAACAATTGCGCTCACTTTAAACAGGTTCCATCAAAAGCCGTTGAGAAAACTTCATATGAGATGTGGGTAGGAAACGCCCTCATTGTCATTTCTCAAGATATGGGGTTGTGAGGCTTATGTAAAACGCTTGCAATCGATAAACTCGCACCTAAATCAAAAAAATGCTTCTTTGTGGGGTATCCTAAAGAAACAAAAGGATATTACTTTTACAAAAGGGATGAAAACAAAGTGATTGTTGCTCAAAACGGTGTCTTTCTAGAGAAAGAGTTTCTTTCAAAAGGAGTTAGTGGGAGCAAGGTGCGACTTGAAGAAATTCGAAGACCATCAGAAAATGTTTCAACTCCCATTAAACCTTCACTTGATGTACAAGATGTTGTACAACCTGTGGAAGAGACACCACCCCGTGAGGTCGGGGAGGCGCGTCATGAACCCATGAGATATGGACATGACATATTATTATTGGATAATGATGAGCCTACGACTTATAAAGAAGCGATGATGGACCCAAACTCCGAAAAATGGCTTGGAGCCATGAGATCCAAATTCATCCATGCATGACAATCAAGTTTGGAACTTGGTTGATCCTCCTCATGGTGTAAAAACCATTGAGTGCAAATGGATTTTCAAGAAGAAAATAGACATGGATGGAAATGTTCAGATATATAAGGCACGGTTGGTGGCAAAGGGTTTCAAACAAGTTCAAGGAGTTGACTATGATGAAACTTTCTCCCGGTAGCCATGCTTAAGTCTGTCAGGATCATTTTAGCTATTCTGCATATTTCGATTATGAAATATGGCGGATGGATGTCAAAACAACTTTCCTTAATGGGAATCTATCGAGGATGTATACATGATACAACTTTGAAGGTTTTGTTGATCCTAAATATGCTAATAAGGTATGCAAGCTTCAAAGATCCATTTATGGGTTGAAGCAAGCATCTCGGAGTTGGAACATTCGTTTTGATGAAGTAGTCAAAGGATTTGACTTCATAAAAATGAAGAAGAGCCTTGTGTTTACAAAAAGGCCATGGGGAGCGCACTTGTATTTCTGATCTTATATGTGGATGACATATTATTAATCGGGAATGATATTCCTATGCTTGAAGACGTTAAGACTTCGTTGAAAAAGAGTTTCTCAATGAAGGACTTGGGAGAAGCATGTTATATCTTGGGCATAAAGATCTACAGGGATAGATCAAAAAGGTTGATTGGATTAAGCCAGGAAACGTACATTGACAAGGTATTGAAGAGGTTCAATATGCATGAATCCAAGAGAGGATTCATGCCAATGTCACATGGTATAAGTCTAAGCAAGAATCAGTGTCCTTCGACAACTGATGAGCGAGACAGGATGAGCAAGATACCATATGCTTCGGCTATTGGGTCTATTATGTATGCCATGATCTGCAGACGCTACCAGATGTCTCATATGCTCTAAGTGTCACGAGTAGATACCAAGCGGATCCGGTGATGGTCATTGGACAGCCGTGAAAAACATCCTTAAGTACTTGAGAAGAACTAAGGATATGTTCCTAGTTTTTGGAGGTGAGGAAGAACTGGTTGTAAAGGGTTACACCGACGCAAGCTTCCAAACTGACAAAGATGCTTTCCGATCGCAATCCGGGTTCGTATTTACACTAAATGGAGGAGCGGAAGTGGAAGAGTTCCAAACAAAACACGGTAGCCGACTCTACAATGTATAGAGTACATTGCGCTTCAGAGGCCGCAAAGGAAGCTGTTTGGATAAAGAAGTTCATCTCAGAGCTTGGTGTGGTCGCTAGTGCCTCTAATCCAATGGACCTCTATTATGATAATAGTGGTGCCATTGCACAAGCGAAAGAGCCTCGATCACATCAGAAGTCCAAACATATACTTCGACGCTTTCACCTTATTCGCGAGATTGTGAATAGAGGTGACGTGAAGATATGCAAAGTACATACGGAAGCTAATGTGGCTGATCCGTTGACAAAGCCTCTTCCACAGCCTAAGCATGAGGCGCACACAAGGTTTATTGGTATTAGAGGCTTAATTGACTGACTCAAGTGCAAGTGGGAGATTGTTTGTGTTATGCCCTTGTGGCAGTCATATGGATGATTGTAACATGACTATGCTTATGAATAATAATATGATTATTGGTCCAATGAATGTATATCATTATATTGATCAGCATATAATTCTGTAAGTATCTCTGATCGGGTATCATCGTATAGGACAACGATGAATAGATCAGCACATGTATTGATCGATGATCATGTTTCATAGATCATAGGATATGGAGATATCATCAATATATTGTGAACTCATGATGAAGAACATGGGTTAGATAGACCCGCAATGGGACACTGCGAGAATGTTACATTCTTATGTGTCATCAGTGCATCTCATACATAGTGGATGTATGATCCTTAGACCTGAGATTGTCGCATTCCCTACATGTGTAATAGTTTACCTTGGGGCCACCAAACGCTATTTCCTAACCGGATAGTTATAAAGGTAGCTTTCATGTTTGCTATGAAACATGCAGAGGGAAGTGAGCAGTCAAGATGGAATTTGCCACTCCGGTGTAACGGAGATATATGTCTAGGCCACTCGTGTGATATGATTAAGGAAGTGCATGGCCATGCCGTGATTGAGAAGTCAATCACAACTTATTAACATATCACGAATATGAGAGATGGATTGAACTATCAAAGGATGACATACTTCTCGCCTTGAGTTCGATCTTCATATAGTTTGGCAAAGGGATTATTACATGAGTACTTTTGAAAGGTTATATCTGATTTGATCATATGCGTTTGGGAGTTGGCATGCTCTGCAAGGAACCGCTACCAGCTATTGGATTGGAAAAAGGGTTTTTTCCGAATCTATGTCCAAATGTACATGAACCTACAGGGTCACACACTTAACGGGCTGGGACGCATTAATTCGGATTGGATCCGTAATTAATGGACCTCGTGGGCTTAATCCGCTGATGGGCCCTGGCTTAGGGTTTCGTCGCGTGGCTATATAAGGAGAGGGGAAGGGTGGGCGTGCATGTTGTTGTTCACGTCCAGAATCCTAGCCTCCACCACTCATTGCCCTTGCCGAGCGACACGGTGCTTGCACGCCGACGCACGACGTTCCATCCCGGGACGTGTGGACTACTGTGGTGACGCTGCTGCTACTGCAGCGTGGTGAGGACGAACCACAGCGAGGACGATCCGCAGCGAGGACGATCTGCAGCGAGGATGATCCGCGTAAGGACGATCCGCGTGAGGACGATCCACTACATCAACGCGCGAAGGATTCCGCAACTGCGCGTCTAGTGGTAATCCAATCTGTGATCCCTTTCTTGCGAGTAGCTTTTCTGGTTATGCGGTAGAAATTTTAATTTGTGCTAGCGTAGCATACCGCGTTCCCCAACACTTCCTTCCCCTCACTCAGACCCGCCCCTCTCGCAGCAACACCTCCAAACCCTAACAGCCGCCCTCAGATCTGCCGCCCCCTCTCGCAGCATCCTCCTCCGAACCCACACCGGAGCATCTCCACTCCACCACACCGGAGCATCTCCACTGCACCACCGATCCAAACCCGACGTCCCCTCTCGGCTCCTCTTCCACCAAACCCTAGCAGCCGCCTCTCTCGATTCCACCGTCGACGACGCCTGCCGCACCGAAGCCGGTACACCATCGACGACGCCTGCCGCACCGGTGCCGCTACACCATCCACGACGCCTGCCGCACCGGAGCCGCTGCCCCTACAATGGGAAGACATCGACAACGCGTAGCACGAGGTACACCAAATACATCCAATAGCACGAACTAGGTTCTTCATTTTCTTCTTCTTATTCTATTTGATAGATGTGCTGATCATGGTAATGTTTTGTATATCGTTTTCATGTTAATCTTTTGCATATCGATTAGGCACATATGTTTCTGTAATGTTCCCCATGATTAATCCACCGAGTGTATATGGATTATGCATATGATAGATGTGCTGATCATATGTTGCTAAGTATTCTAAATCGTTTTTTCATGGTAATGTTTTGTATATTGTTTTCATGGTAATGTTTTGCATATCGATTAGGCATATCTGTTTCTGTAATGTTCCCCATGATTAATCCACCGAGTGTATATGGATTATGCATATGATAGATGTGCTGATCATATGTTGCTAATCATTCTAAATCGTTTTTTCATGGTAATGTTTTGTATATCGTTTTCATGGTAATGTTTTGCATATCGATTAGGCACATCTATTTCTGTAATGTTCCCCATGATGAATCCACCGAGTGTATATCGATTATGCATATGATAGATGTGATGATCATATGTGTTTTCATGGTAACTAAAACACATGCATGATGCATCCATTTTCTGAAATGCAACTGTACAGCTGCTTTGTTGTGGACAGGTAGATAGGTGGTTTTGATCTCTTGGGCATCTAGCACACGAATTTTCTCTTCTTCTTTTCTCTTCTTCTTTTTCTCTTCTACCACACGAATTTTCTCTTCTTCTTTTCTCTTCTAGTTTATAAAATGCACTATTACCACCAACATTACTCCATAATTCACTCCATGAATGGTATTATTATCGTTGCAATCTGTTTATTCCTGTAAGAACCTGCACTAGCTAAATACGAAAGACAGCGGCATGCCAATATCTTGAAGAATAAAAGAAGGATGGAAGAACTTGGCATCAAAGATATAGCATCCACTATTAAAAATATGTCAACAGAACCTGCATCTGGAAAGGGAAAAAAAATCAGGCAACAAGAGTAGTCATGGTGAAGGTTCTGATTCATTGGAGTATATCCCTGAAGATGAACATGAGGTTCAGGGAGATGATGATGATTGCTTAGACAAGGAGCAGCCAGTACCCCTAATGATCGATGTGCTTCTTCTATCTTGGCTGGGGGGCTAGGATATTGGCAATGCACAGGCTTACAAGTTGTTTTTTATTTGTATATAGACTCTTGTTAATTTATGCATATGCTTACAAGTAGTTTGTTTCTACTGTAGTTTCCTAAACGAACAACAATAAAGAAGCTTTGTACAAAGAGGAGGAAGCCTATTCCCAATATGGCTCCAGGAGTAAGGCAATCCAAGAGAGTGAGGGCAGGTCCACTAACAGTGGAGAGACCTGGAGTCTCAACAAGGTCATCAAAAAGGCAACTCACATCAGAACAAGCTGAAGATAATGGGCATGAAGAATTGCCTCCAGTAGCACAAAACAATGTGCTGAAGATGTGAGCAATGGACAAATGCCTCGAGACAATGATGTGAATGTAGGGCCCCAAATCTGCAAATTCGGACCCTCTGTGTATTCTGCACTAGTCCAGGATCACGTTAGTGCACACAGGCTAAACAGGGTTAAAGTACCACAAACATATATAGCGGAATAATAATAAAGTACTCCAAACATGTATATAAACGAGTTGTATGACCTTATGGTCCCTTACAATAGTTTGCCACGCAGGGCTTACAATAATCAGAGTAAATAGAGTTCAACAGCGGAAAAATAAACATCGCGATGATCCATCTTCGGCCACAGGCACCCTGATGAGGCTTGTCCCCTAGTTCTCCGGCTCATCAACAATCTCCTCCTCCCATAAAGGCGTAGACTCCTCCTCTGGTAAATTTTTGTCCGCAAGGGTGAGTACACACCGTACTCAACAAGTCATGCACAGAATGCAATTCTATTACTACATGCATGGCTTGTTACAAAGGAATGGCTCAATTGGTTATTTTGCATTGCTTCAATATTTTAACATACTTTCTATTTAGATATAAAGCAACAAAACCATAATAATATATAAATTTTCTCTATTGTTTTTCCACATAATTTTGGACACACAGTCCTTAATCCACTTTTATCATCAACTCTGGCACACAGCCTTCCATTCCATTTTATTTCCAAAAATCTACCCCTTGACTGTAATCCCCGAGCAATGTTCAATACAGTGAACACGGCTATTCAAATAGTTTGTACACTCTGCAGAGGTTATACACTTTACCCACACGATATAGTTAAACACCACTCAGGCGAGTAACCATAACAAAGTCTTTCCGAAACTTCCATCCTCGCATGCGTACCTCCCGATATAGTTCCCACTGTCCCTTCTCTCTCACAGAGCAGAAGTACAGGGCCAACACATACCGTTGAAGAGATGTAAGACCGCAATAGTAAACACTACACCCTTCTTCCCACATCCACAGATACCAAAAACCACCTGAGGTCTCACATGCTAAGATTTCGAAATCATACTCAACTAGGTTTGTCCCATACCAGCCATGTGGTTGTATGAATGACTCAGATCAAAGACTTGCAAGGTTAAGTCCTTAGGGTGACCAAGGCAAGACTTCCTTTTTCCCAAAAATTTGGCACGCAGCCACCTCATTTGCCACACAGGCTCTTTCTAGCACACAACCTCGGTCCACTTGCCTCAGTCTAAAACATTTCCCATCCCAAGTTGTTTTACAGTGCAACACATATCTGCAATCACCCTTCATGTAGAACCACACAGGTCTCTACATTCCAATGTCATTACCAATATTATTCCACCTTTTAACAAAATGCAGTCGCTATTCCTTTAGTCAATGTTGCTTTTGTATTTTAAAAGATGATTCACGATATGTGCAAGACTAAGCAACTATTCACGGTCTAGCCTCCCGTGTTGCCACAATATTAACAACCAACTAATATTACCAAACTTAGGCATCAAATGAAATCATGGCATACAAATACTAGTGACAAGGTGACAGTAGCAAGTAGGTTGATTATCTAATTCACCCAAATTAATCAAATCCATTTTTAGTTAAATTAGCATCCATAGTTTGAATCCAAAATACATTTTCAAAATTTAGGAGCAATATGGTCAAGGCACAACTTGCCTTCAAATAGCTACTGGTCCTGATCTGAAGCTAGGTCTTGTGCTGGAAATTCTCCCTCGTAGCTCTCCGGCAAATCAACGTCTACTCGAAATAAATATACACATAATAAATATAATTTACAGAGAGCAAACTCAACTCTACAAATTCCACAAAATTCACCAATAAATAGATCTTTATTTTACAAATTTTTAGAAATTGAAATCACTCAAATCGGAGTTAAAACGCAAAAGTTATAGTCATTTGAAGTTTTGAAATCAATTTAAAAGAATAAAGCGAATTTCTTTATTTATTTTTATAAGGAAAATTCGGGAATATGACGTCAGCACCGAATTAAATTTCCACCGATTTATTTTTCTAAAGGAAAATCAGATTATTGCGCAAGCATGATGTCAGCATAACGTCAGCATCCATAGTGCCATGTCTGACATGTGGGTCCCACTGATGACGTCAGCTGCTGACGTCAGCATGACACGTGGCATAATCTGGATGCAACACGTGGCGCAAAACTTTCAATCGAAGCTTGATCTAATCTCATCCGTTCGATTTCAAATAAACGGCCACGATCAACATGACGTTTCGGCTCTGGTTAATCCCGGAGTCAACACGTGGCACTATCATAGCCTTTAGATCTAAATCAAACGGCTGACATTAACCCGGGCAACGTCAACTGAGGCAGCGGCGCTAACCCCTCGATCTCCGTGCGACACGCGTCGACTCGGGACTGGCCCGGCGCGCGGCGCGATCAACACCGTTCATTCAAATTTGGACGGCCTAGATTGAATCTAATTCAACATCACGATCGACCACACGGCTACTCCGGTGCGCGACGCGTGGACATATCCGAACCGCACATCTAAAATCCAACGGCAACAGTTAACCGAGCACTTTACTGTTAACCTAATTAACGTGGCTCAATCTGAACCACAATCAAAAGATCTAACAGCTACGATTACTCCTATACGGATCTACACAATATAATCAAAACCATTCATTGAAATCCAACGGTTACGGTCTAACGCATCTAAGGAACACGTGGGCAGTCCCGGAGGTGGGCACGTGTCCGAATCTAACCCGTCCATCGAGAATTCTACGGCTAGGATCTATCGCTGCCCGCTCGATTTCTCACGGAGGGAACACGTGGACTCACGAGTAATCTGCATGATGCGATCCAACGGTTGACAATGCTTATGAGCTTCGGTGATGGCACGGCGGGCGCCGAGGATCGGAGCCGAGGAAGACGATGTCGTGGGCGCTATGGGATCCTCCGTGGCGGCGAAGAAGACAAAACGTTCTTCTCGGAGAGGCGAACTCGGGGAGATGATCAATGGCGTCGGGGCGATGCTGAGGACGGCGGCACGTCGCGAAGAACAAACAATGCACTCTAGAACTCCAGTGAGAGATTCTGGCTCAACGGCGATGAGATGGGTGGTGTGGTTTGGGGCAAAAGGTGCGCACAGCGAAGAGCTTTCTGGCGAGATGCTCCACAGGCTTTATAGCCTCGAGAGGCAAGCTCTACCGGCGCATTAAGGCAGCAGTTGCTGAACTCAAGCGTCGACGGCAGTGGCGGCGGTGGAGGTAACCGACGGTGACATGGCGTCATCTCGCGCGAACACGTGGCAGCGATCAGACGGTCAGCGCAACAGATCGGCGCGGACGAGTCTCAACCGCAGGATCAAGATCCAACGGTTGAGAGACGATGACGTTAGGGTTTCCTCGGTGCGGATCGACGCAGGCTGACGGCGCGGGTTAGGTTGGCTTGATGGGCCGGACCGTTGGGATTTCGGCCCAAAAGCCTTAACCGGATTTTCTATGCATTTTCGATTTAAATTAATTCCCGAAATTCATTTAAATCATTTGAGGCTTATAAAATATGAGAAAAATTCTAGAAACATTCCAGAAAATATTTTAGAATATTTTGAATTCAAATAAAATAATTTCATTTATATTTTGCTAAAACTTCTTTATTATTTAATTAATTTCCAAAGAAGAGTTAAATTCCAGAAATTCCAATTAAATCCAAATAAATTCCAAAAATTCTCAAAAAAAATCAAAATAACTTATGAAATTTAAAATGAACCAAATTTTGGGATGTTACAGTGAACAGGAGCCCAAGCCCTCTGAGGGACTGGTCATATCCAGTTGAAGCGCATCAACATGATGATGTTCGTGACCACTGTGAAGAGCAGACCGGACAGCAGACCCAAGCCAATGATGAAGGCAAGTTATAGTTCCATGTAACTTTAAATTTGATTTCACTATTTGATGAATGTTAACAATCTAAATGAATACTCTGTAGTACCTATATAAAGGGGTCCGAGAAATCGAAGGCCACCAACCAGGGGAATATTGCTTGACAAGATGACTAGATCTATGGGAAGAAGATTGCCCATAGTTGTTGCCGAGGGAAGAGAAGGCCGATGAACTGTGCAAGCCGCCAAGTTCGCATCGAGGTGGTGTTATCATTAGGGCTGAAGTTCTGTCCTCAATCTTTGGAAAGAGTACAAGAAAGAGACCGACCATTTTGATAACTTCATGGGCAAGTTAGGCTGTAAGTGCCTATCTACACTCTCTATGCTACATTCACCGTGATATGACCGTGTAACTCATTAATGATTGCAATTCACATCACTGAGGACGGTTGGCCATTAACACAAATGACAAGCCAACAAAGGATGCATCGCCGATGTATTGCGATGCAGGATACTGGCAGACACGGTATAAGTTGAAGAAGGCCTACTTCAATGGTGTCCCTGCTAATGAGATCAGAACTACCTCTCCTGTCCCTTGCATGACTGATGAACAATGGAGAGAACTTGTTGCAAAGTGGTCAAATCCAAAGAGCATGGTATGTGGTATCTTATCACATATTTTTTTCATTTTCTATCTGTGATTGCGTCTAACACATACATCTCTTGTAGGAAATCTCTGAACAAAACAAGCGAAACCACTTTAAAGTCAAGTATCATCAGGCTACAGGATCTCGCAGCTATGTTGCGCACTTGCACGCATATGTAAGTGCTCGTTATCTTCTAGGAATAATTTTTGTAGTCAACAACCACTTGTCTGGTATAATAGTTTGAGAAGATAACTGCTCTGTAATTTTCATACTGTAATAGAGGGAGAAGAACAAGGACACAGAGGTGGATGCGGTGGATGTCTTCAAGGAATGCCATACCAGTGAGAACAAAGGATCGAGTGACGCCGCAAAGTTGCAATTGTAAGTCCTGCGTATGCTTGCTACATTATGTGTTCTAAAGTTTTTTCCTTGTTATCTATGCCAATAGATTAATAATTCCCTTTCCAAAAATCACCTCATTTTTTTGGCATAAGTTGATCATTGCTTGTTTTATTTGTTACGCTTGTATGATAAGCGATGATTGTTTCCTCAAAAGGTACCTTCCTGTTGTTTTTCTAATAGTAATAGGCAGATTTTAACTATTCCTTTCAATTTCAGTGAATTTGAATACACATCTGTTTGCCAAATTTCCTTACCTATAGATTGTGCTGCCTAGTAGCTTCTTGTTAGTTGTTGATTCTTGAATATCTTATGCCGCTGCCAATTTTGTATATTTTTATGTATTTACTATTTATTTTCCCATCTAACGTCCAATCCTTGCAATTTTGCAGTCAAATATGCAAAATATGCTGGTAGAACCTGTTCATGATGGTGAGCCACCAAAATCTAGTACAAAGGTTGTGTCTGATGTTCTCTCCCAGGACAGCTCCAACAGCACGTTTTTGAAGAATGCTGGGCTAGATATGAGCTGCATCAAATCAGCGACATCGACTGAAAGGGCACTTCGGGAAGATCTTGTAGCTGAAAAACAAAATTCAGCTATTCTCCATGATGACGTCATCACACTGAAGAAGAAAGTTGAACTTGCAGATGAAGCGCTGGCGAAGACCCAAAGGGAGTTCGCGGAATTCAGGCAGCAGCAGGAAGAGAATAATCTGCTTCTTCGGCGTATCTTGAACTTGTCCCAGGTTAACTCCAATCTATCCTAGTCTTCAAATCAATCCCAGTCTACTTTATGAGCTGATGCACGTCAATGAACTTACGTCAGTCGTACTTGTGCTGTACTCCTACGGTTGTGTGGTATGTGAACATATGTGAACTAGTCCTGTTGTGGACTAAGTTGGTTATGTGAACTTGTGGTTCTGTAATAACTTCTACTAGTGGGTGTGAAATTGTGGTTCTGTAATGATGTGTGGTTATGTGAACTTGTATTTGAACTTGTTTTGTGTGGTTGTACAATGATCTGAAAATTATGGGCATATGGCTGACACAAGGCTAACTTATATGTGAACTTGTATGTGACCGTCACTGGACTTATGGGTCACATGGGGCCAATGCTGGACTTACATGTGAACCTGTATGTGACCGTTGCTGGACTTAATAACGAGCCTGCCCATAATAAAATAGGCAAGCCTTTATAACTTCTGTGACATAAAATTTGTCATAACAGTATGACACGTGTTCCTGTCGCAGCCAGACATGTGGCTTCTTATGCGGAAGACATGTGGCGTCAGCAATGACTGACATGTCAGCAATGGCTGCCATGTGGCTGCCATGTCATCTGCCAGCGTGCATGCCACGTCACTTGCAGTGATACGTCAAATGCCACGTCACACGCCACATTAGCCATGGGCTGGCTGTAAAGCAATTCTATGACGAAAATGGGCCCTATCTGTGACGTCTCGTTGAAATTACTGTGACGCTATAGTTTTATCATAAAACGGTATCAGTTATGTGACGAACCATGTTTTGTCATGGATGGAAGCTGTTCTGTGACGAAATTTGCCATTTCGTCATGAAGGAACATATATGATGCGACTTCTGTGACGAAACTAATTTCGTCATACATTCGTCACAGAAGTTTCTTTATGACGAATTTTGCACCTTTCATGACGATAATGATTCGTCATAGAAGAGCGAATTTCTACTAGTGTTAGATTATAATGTAGCTCGCATTGAAGGTGTGGATCTAGCTCAAATTTAGGTTTTGGTTTTTGATCGATGAAGAATTTTGAATCTAGACTTTGATCGACCAATTCTTTTAGTAGGTTGCAAAAACTTGTTGCGTAAGCTTGGATTTTGCTTGGATTATGATATAGCTCGAATTGAAGGTGTAGATCTAGCTAATATTTAGGTTTTGGTTCCATCGATCGATGAAGAATTTTGAATATAGATTTTGATCGACTAATTCTTTTAGTAGGTTGTAAAAACTTGTCGAGTATGAATACCGGAGAAAATAATCATTTTATAGAAAAAAATATGTAATGAAATATAGTCCTTTTAAAAACATGTAATGAAATAAATTTATTTTAAAAATATAGTTGTCTTAAAAATAACAATTTCTATAGAAAAAATATGTGATGAAATATTGTCATTTTAAAAATATTATCTTTTTAAAGAAATTTCACCTAAAATTAAATTTATCAACCTAAAATTTTAAATAATTTTTAAATAAAGAAAATATTAGTTTAATTTGGATTTTCAAAAATATTCAATAATTCATTATCGGAAAATGGGCTAACAGTTAACTTGATGTAACAAAATGTAGATGGACCGACGATGGATGTACATGGACCGACGCTCCCCGGAGTTCTTGCAGGGTTTGCAAGATTTTGTTCGTGCGGCCGATGCATACACGATGTCAGGCTACATATGTTGTCCATGCATAGAATGCAAGAATGAGGAGTGCCAAAATCCAGCCACCTTCACTTCCATTTGCTCGCAAGAGGTTTCATGTCAAACTATACCTGTTGGACCAAGCACGGTTTATACAAGAAGACGGTGAAGAAGAAGAGGCGGACAACAATATCCCAGACGCTGGCCAACACGGTTCTTTCGAAGATACATTAGGGGAGTTTGGCGATGATGACCTAGACCAGATGCTGCTTGATGGAGAGGGAGAATACATCGATGAAAGATATTACGAAAAGTTCCAGCACTTATAGGAGGACCACAGACACTCTTGTACCCAAACTGCCGACAGGGCCATAAAAAGTTGCATACCACACTAGAACTGATGCAATGGAAGGCAACCAATGGATTGTCTGATAAGGGATTTGACAAGTTGTTATGCCTCATAAAGAAGTTACTTCCAGAGGGGAACACACTGCCTGAAACTACGTACGACGCCAAACAAATTCTTTGCCCTTTGGGGTTGGAGATACAGAAGATACATGCATGTCGTAACGATTGTATCCTTTATCGCAATGAGTACGAGGATTTGGAAGCTTGTCCGGTGTGCAAAACTTCACAGTATAAGACCAGGCGTGATGACCCAGATGAGGTAGAGGGTCAGCGTAAGAAGAAGAGACCCTCTGCTAAGGTGGTGTGGTATTTCTCTATAATCCCCCGGTTGAAACATTTATTTACGAACAAAGCGCATGCCCAGATATTGCGCTTGCACAAAGAAGAACGTAAGGACGACGGAAGGTTAAGGCACCCTGCTGATGGCTCTTAGTGGAGGAAAGTCGATAGAACATACCCGGACTTTGCTGAGGATGCAAGGAACATAAGGTTTGGGTTGAGTACGGATAGGATGAACCCGTTCGGCGAGATGAGCAGCAGTCACAACACTTGGCCCATGACTCTATGTATCTACAACCTTCCTCCTTGGCTGTGTATGAAGTGGAAGTACATTATGAGGCCGTTGCTTATCCAAGGCCCGAAGCAACATGGAAACGACATCGACGTATACCTCAAACTGTTAGTTGAAGATCTGCTAACACTGTGGAACGATGGTGTACGTGTATGGGACGAGTACAAAAGAGAGCACTTCACTCTATATACATTGCTATTCGTAACCATCAACGACTGGCTTGCACTTGGTAACCTGTCGGGCCTATCTATCAAAGGATATAAAGTCTGCATCCACTACTTAGAGGATACGGACAGCAAGTGCCTAAAAAACTCTCGAAAGGTTGTGTACATGGGCTACTGTAGGTTCCTCCATACGAAGGACCCATTACAAAGGAAGGGTGAGAATTTTGATGGGACAGAAGAGAAACATAAGAAGCCCCTGCATCGCAGTGGGACACTTGTATTTTTTTTGGTAAAGGATCTGAAAGTAGTATTTGGAAAAGGTCCTAGTAGCAAACCTGTCCCGACTGAACAAGGTCACACGAAGCCCATTTGGAAGAAGAAGTCAATATTTTGGGACTTACCTTACTGGAAAGACTTAGAGGTCCGCCACTCACTGGACTTCATGCATATCCTGTAGAATGTCTGCATGAACCTGTTAGGCTTCCTAGATATGTACGGCAAATCAAAAGATACACTTCAAGCATGAAAAGACCTACAGCTTTTGGGACTCAGGAATGACCTACATCCGAAAAAGAGAGCGAAAGGACAGCATTACCTCTATCCCGCGAGCTACACTCTGAGCAAGGAAGAGAAAAAAATATGATTAAGTTCTTGAATAGTGTGAAGGTCCCTTCTGGATACTCCTCGAATATAAGGAGACTCATAAACACGAAAGAGAATAAAATCGTACAACTAAAATCCCATGATTGTCACGTGTTGATGACACAGTTGCTCCTAGTGGCAGTGCGAGGTATTCTGCCGGACTGGGTACGAGGGACAATCATAAAGTTGTGTTCGTTCTTCAACGCGGTGACGTAGAAGGTCATCGAGCCGAATAAGGTATCTAATCTGCAGGATGACGTGGTCGATAGTCTAGTTAGCCTTGAGATGATCTTCCCTCCATCCTTTTTTGATATTATGGTCCATCTCATGGTCCACATTGTTAAAGAGATAGAAATTTGCGGACCCGTGTTCCTCCACAATATGTTCCCTTTCGAGAGGTACATGGGTGTCCTAAAGAAGTATGTTCATAACCGGTCTCGCCCAGAAGGCTGCATTGCGCAGGGTGTTGGCACAGAGGAGGTGATTGAGTTTTGTGTTAATTACATTGATGATCTGAATCCGATTGGTGTCCCTATATCACGCCACGAGAGGAGGTTACGGGAAAAAGGGACTCTAGGGAGAAAAGAATCATATAGCGACGATCTACTTTCATTTAAACAAGCACATTTTACGGTACTGAAACAAGCAACTATAGTGGCTCCGTATATCTATGATCACGAGATGAGTCTACATGACCAATACCCAGAGAAGTCAGATAAGTGGATCGCAGTTGAGTAAATGGATCATTTCGATGGTTGGTTATAAAAGCAGCTGTTGGACAACCAGACAAAGGATGAACAGTTGAAACTCTTGGCTCGGGGACCGTCCACGACAATCGTATCATTCCAAGGGTATGAGATAAATGGGTACACATTTTACACAACAGCCCAGGATAGCAAGAGTACCAACCAAAACAGCGGCGTCCGTGTAGATGCTTTGGACAAAAATGGAAAGATGGACACCTACTATGGTTTCATAGAGGAGATATGGGAGCTCGAGTCCGGACCTTTAAAAGTCCCTCTGTTTCGGTGCTAATGGGTCAAACTGACAGCCGTGGAGATCGACGAGTACGGTATGACAACCGTGGACCTCAAGCAAGTGGCCTATAGGGATGAACCATTTATGCTCGCTAATGATGTGACACAGGTATTCTATGTGACGGACATAGACAATAAACCGAAAAAGCAGAAGGACAAGCTTACTAAAAGCAAGAAGCAGAATGACAAGTCTATCGAAAATAAAAAGCAAAAGGAGAAGACTAGCAGTAGCGATCAGCCAAGGCACCACATGGTTCTTCCAGGTAAAAGAAGGATTGTCGGAGTTGAGGGCGTCACGGACGAAGAAGAGTATAATCAGTTCGACGAGCTTCCTCCTTTCATGGTGGACGTAGATATTAGTGTCCTGAATGATACAGAGGAATCTCCCTACGTACGCCACGATCATAATGAAGGATCTCTTGTAAGAACAAAGTATGTTAGCAAATAAGTCCAACCGTATTGTATAAACCCGTGTATGAATTATAAATATAGTTCTAAATTTGTAAAGTAGCCATTTGAGCCTCTATATGTTAGATTTGGATTCACCTTCCAAATTTGCCCCTATATGGTTCTAAATTTGTAAAGTAGCTATTTGAGCCCCTATATGCCAGCTTTGGATTAATAACATGATTTTATTTTTTGAAAATAATTTTAGTGTGGAATAAGTATGATTTATTATTTTTATTACAAAAATTACTTTATTTTTTATATTTTTTATAACTTTAATTTATATTAGATGGTTGGAAAATAATATTCTAAAGAATATATGAATTTTTCATATTATTGCTGAATTGTAGAAACTATAAAAGGAATTTATAAATGACTAGTAACCTGATTTTATTTTTTGAAAATAATATTAGTGTGGAATAAGTATGATTTATTATTTTTATCAAGCAAAGAAGCAATAATTGAATTTATATAAGAAGGTAAAAATTTTCAATGGAATTATAAGAGTGCAAAAATCACTTTATTTCTTATAATTTTTATAATTTTAATTTATATTAGATGGTTGGAAAATAATATTTTAAAGAATATATGAATTTTTCATATTATTGTTGAATTGTAGAAACTATAAAAGGAATTTATAAATGACTAGTAACCTGATTTTATTTTTTTAAATAATTTTAGTGTGGAATAAGTATGATTTATTATTTTTATGAAGCAAAGAAGAAATAATTGAATTTATATAAGAAGGTGAAAATTTTCAATGGAATTATAAGAGTGCAAAAATCACTTTATTTCTTATATTTTTTATAATTTTAATTTATATTAGATGGTTGGAAAATAATATTCTAAAGAATATATGAATTTTTCATATTATTGCTGAATTGTAGAAACTATAAAAGGAATTTATAAATGACTAGTAACCTTATTTTATTTTTTGAAAATCATTTTAGTGTGGAATAAGTATGATTTATTATTTTTATTAAGCAAAGAAGCAATAATTGAATTTATATAACAAGGTGAAAATTTTCGATGGAATTATAAGAGTGTAAAATTACTTTATTTCTTATAATTTTTATAATTTTAATTTATATTAGATGGTTGAAAAATAATTTTAATCAAGATCAAGATCATCCGGTTGGATACACCAACCAGCATCGATAGTGCCTAGGCTTCAGATAATCTTAGATTGAGACCGGTTGGTGTGTCCAACCGGATCGATAGAGTCATCCGTCCGGATGATCTATCCAACGTCCAGATCGATAAAGAAAGATCATCGGTTGAAGACACCAACCGGGACTAATGGTACCACATATAAATCTCTCTCGCCGCCACAACTTCCCCAATTTCCTGCTCCTTCGCTCGTTCGCACAAGCTGCAGCAACCGCCGACCCCACCAGCAGTCTGCTCCCCACCAGCGCCGCCCGCACTGGTGGCCCTCGACAGCCTGTGACCCCATTAGCGCCCCTCACCAGCACCCCCCACCAGTGCCCCCCACCAACGGCGCCCCCACTGGTGGCACTCGATAGCACCCCCCACCAGCGCCACCCCTGACCGCCGGCAGCTTCCCCCCACCGGTGAGTGCATGGATGTACTTCACATAATCACATTAGGTCTTAATCATTCTTGCTGAATCAATTAGGTCTCAATCATTTTTGCTCGCGCTTTGCTCTGGTACCAGAATGCTACATGTTGATGATTACTGGCTATGCTGATGATAATGAGGAGACTGTTAAGTGTGTGTGTGTGTGTATTTCTAGCTGTTGCATATATAAGTATGTGTATAATGTGCATGTGCACAGATTCGTATATATATGCATACATGGATGATTCGATATTTTGTACTAGTCTCTTGACTTTATTTGTTGGGTAACTAGGATGTGTGGGCCTGGGTATAATATTCTCTCGAAGAATGATATTTAAACTTGAATGTTAATTATGCAAACTATGAAATGTGTTTTGATTGAATTGAGATTGTATGTGCTATAGTATTATAGTCATGCAAAATTTGTGCGTAAATATCGATATACATTGCTGAGAATTGGGTATGTAGGTGTATGTGTATAGTGCTAACATTGTGAGTATACGAATCAATGTATTGCTGAATTTTGTGTGTGTGTATATGTATGCATGTTTGTGCTAGTGGAAATGTGGGTTCAAGAGCCTATTTATATAAGTATAAACATTGGTGAGTCTTGTGTGTTAATGTGAAGTCATACTTATATGTATGCATGAGGTTTCTTTAAGTGAAAGGCACTGCTCAGAGTGTGTGAATGTGTAGAGCTGCCATAGTGCATACAATTATGTGTGTTACTTGCTGAAATCTGTGTCCATGTGTGCTTGCATGTATGACTGACCTTGCGTTTATATATATACAAACATTTGCACAAATGTATATACTTATGGAGTATGGGAAATTTTATGTGGATATGTATACATGTATATATTTACATATATGCTTATATATGTATGTGGCCTCCTGGAAGCAAGGACTTTTTTTATGGTTATGCTTTAGAGTTTATGAGTGCTTAAGAGCATACACTAGGAAATGTATATGTATCATGGGAGAGCTTTCATCAATACATTCGCTTGATTGCCCTGGTGCTATCTTGACGTGAATGACGAGTGAAGATTTGCTGCAAATTGTGGAGCTCCAAAAAGAAGTTTGATGATCCATATAAAGCTCTGTATTTCGAAAGTATGGTGTGTGTGTGATAATTTTGTTGCACATTGCTTTGGCATTTGGCACGGTCAAAATTCGGGGATCATGACAATGAAAAAAATGCACGACTTGGTGAAGTTGTTTGTGCATATGTGTGTTCATTGCTCGTTAACATGGTCTTGAGTCGTACATTTATTCGCTTGTACCATATATACATACTCTGTTCACTGAAATTGTATAAGTATCATGTCAAATATATATGTATCATGTGAATTTTTTTAATTCTTGGTGAATTTTGAAATTTCTATGTATATGTGAATTTTGAAGCAATTTCTATGTATAAGTATATGTGAAATGTAATGTATTTGAATTTTGAAATGTATATGTATCATGTCAAATGTATATGTATCATGTGAATTTTTCTAATTCTTGGTGAATTTTGAAATTTCTATGTATATGTGAATTTTGAAGCAATTTCTATGTATAAGTATGTGTGAAATGTAATGTATTTGAATTTTGAAATGTATAAGTATATGTGAAATATCAAATGTATATGTATCATGTGAAATGTATAAGTATACTTGTCGAAAGTATTTGGTTGACTTTAATTAAGAACATCTTCAGTGTCGCTGCCCGTCCTCTCTACCTTCTCTTCCCCACCATCCTCCTCGCTGTTTTAGAGTAGTACCATCAGCTTTACATGAAACGTGATCTTTACTTATCGATAGTATTTGACCTTTTGTTGATCTATTTTCATTAATTTTCAGTGCCTTCTTCTAGCCTAAGAAACAAGGATGGTGGGCGAAGGATTTGATCAAGAAGTTATGAGAAATTTGATTGCGGGAGATGATGGTCATGAGGCGGGGGAGCGTGAACCCGCCCTCGTGGATCAACCCGTGGCCGCTGAGGCCACCAAGGCCGATGAGGCTACAGAGCATGATGAGGCCGGCGAGGTAACATTCTGACCCGTTTATGATTGTTGATTCCACTATCATGCTAAGCCAACATTCTGACACGTTCATGATTGTACCATACTTTCAGATCGGTCAACCAAGCAGGCAATCACGTCGGTGGGGTCCAAGCAAGAAGTCGAAGGCAAGACACATTATCACTGAAGTCAGCGAGAACAGCCAACCTCTTGCACCCTCGGGGGTGCTTGGGTCGTTCAATTCGGCATGCGGCATCCACGTTAGGGATCACGTGCCCATTAGCATAGCGAAATGGGATCAGGTCCCTGAAGATACGAAGAACATGCTTTGGACCGAAGTGAAGGAGACATTCACCTTCCCCCAAGGGACCGAAGAGAAGGTGAAGAATTACACACTCAAGAAGATGGCCATCGCATTCCAGACTTTTAAAAAGAAGTTGAACACGGAGTATATCAAGAAGAATCGAACGCCCGACTTCAACAAGTACCCAAAGTTGCAGGATCACTGGGATGCGTTCATGAACTACAAGACTTCGGACGAAGGTCAAAGTTTGAGTGAGAAGAACAAGCTGAATGCACAGAAGAAGAATTACCACCACCAACTCGGCCCTGGTGGTTACTGCCAAGCGATACCCAAATGGGAGAAGAGCGAACAGGACCTGCTGGCGAAGGGTGTCGCACCCACAATAATGGAATGGCCCGACAGAGCAAGGCATTGGTTTTATGTTCACGGCGGTGGCCTTGACGATGACGACAATGCGGTGTTTGAGAAGGTACTGAGAGATGTGGCCAGAATGCTTGTACAGTCAATCGAGGAGTCTTCCCAGGGCACCTTCATGACAAACAGGGAGAACGACGAGCTAACAAGGGCCCTACAAAACCCAGAGCACCCTGGACGTACACGAGGCGTTGGCGTCGTCTCGTGGAAGGTTGGTTTCGCTCAGGACGCTGAAACCTATAGGAGTCGGGTGAGAAGCAAGGCTCGATAGACACAACAGCTCAGTGCGCTTGAAGAACGCCTGAATCAAACACAGGAGAGAATGCAAGAAGAGATTCGAAGAGAGGTGCAGTTAGCCTTGAGCCAACAGCGGGAGACGGGCCAGGAACCTACAAGTAATCCTACCATCATCAACCCCTCCGTGCAGCAGAGCAGCTGCGTTTCCGGTGGGCTGCCCAAAGCGGACTTGTACCACTATCTCGTAGACGACATCACGCAGCGGACACCTTGTGAGCTGCACGTCCAAGCGTGGAACCTCTCCTTCAAGGTGGCCCACGGCATGGCTCACCTAGTGGAGCCGGTGCAGCTCATCCATGGCCAACAGATACCGTCGGGCTACTCCAAGGTCTTGGTGGAGGAGGTTTGCCTAGGGTACGAGGATCTTGACCTCGAAATTTCTGGAGGTGACGGGACTACGAAGCTAGGAGAGGCGGTATACAATTTCATCCTGTGGCACAAATGGTACATAATTTTTCGAGATAACATAGACGTGTCCTCTCCACGAAGAAGCCCGACTCCTACACTACCTCTTGCACACATAAACCCTAGAAGAAGCCTATCTCCTCCAACACCCCCTAGCGGAACTCCAATTCCAACATCGGCCATGACAAGCCAGCCTACTCGGCCAGCAGCTCCCAAGAAGGCACCGACCAAGACAAACCAGCCAGCTCGGCCAGCAGCTCCCAAGAAGACGGGGTCCTCCACCCAATCCAAGAAGCTGGCTCCACTTCCGAAGCAGGTGTATGATATGACCGAGGAGGAGACCAACAAGATAGTACAAGGCGAGGTAACTAAATTTTTTAGACCCAAGTCACCGGAGAAGAAGGTTCAACCTGGCAATTCCATGAATGGTACTTGGACGCGGCCCAGCATGGTCTAGAGTCGTTCGCTGTCAAGTATAAGGAACAAGATTTTTTCCAGGGGACAGTGAATTTTTTGTTCAATGGAAGGTCATGTATGATCTATACCAGACAGACGCCCTCGACACAGCCTTGCTGGGTTGCTGGACTCTGTAAGTGTGTTATTTACAAAAAATCATCGTGCGCGCCCTTGTACTATACTAACTTGCAAGCCTAACTAATTTCTTCTTATGTAGAATGGAGATACAAAGATGCAGAAGGGAGCGTGTTTTTGACATAGGCTTCATCGATCCAGTAGTTATCAACAAGACAACCATTACAGACTACCCAGGCGACACAGAGACCAACATATACAATACGCTAATGGGACAAAGATATAAGTAAAAGATATATCTACCCAACGCATTTAAGTACATTTTTCGTACCGCCTCGTTCTACTCCTTTTTCATAACACGATGTTAGAACTAATTAGTTATCTACGTTGATATATATGTATAGTTTTCATTGGATTCTTCTTATGATCGAGCTAGGTCATAGCCTAATCACAGTTATGGACTTGAAAAGAAAACTAGTTAAAAAGTATCAAAACTTTATCGATATGCTCAACCGGTATTCTTGTTCCTTTCATTATTGTACTAGTTCTATTTCCTTCCATTTGAAACAAATTCTAATCATGTACAATTCGTAATCATGTGTGTAGTGCATTCGCACAGTTCCGTGTTAAAAACAGGGCCGTATTTAAGAAGGAATTTGATATTACAATTGCCTCTCAAGTACGTATATCATAATGCTAACTTTTTAATTAGTTAACTTAATTTCCTTACATCCATTTCACGCTTTCAACTTTTTTCACCGCAAGTCTTGAGTCAACCGCTGGGCAACAATTTATGCGGCTACAATGTATGTGAGTTTATGCACACCCAAACCGGAGCTGCTAACCACATGCTAAAAGGCGACAAGGGGGTGAGTAAATATAATTACTAGCTTTAATGATGTCTAGGTACTCCTTATATCTTGTACAAATTCAAGGATTGATTAGTTAATAACTTAATGACAGGTGCCTCAATATTTGGTGGAACATGGTTCGAAACTCTCGCCGATGCGAGTGAGAGCAATCCAAGAACAACTCGTCGGCTTCATTGACGATGAGGTCATAAATTTGAAAGGCGAGTTTCACAAACCAAATGTAAATAGGTGGGGCCCTTTGATAGCAATCGGTGAACTGTCAGGGTCGACATCTACGGCTAGCAAGAGCGATGCACGTAAAAGATCACGATGAATAGAAGGAAAAGAAAGACTAAAATTGTAATTAAAGTTATTAATGAATGTTTTGTGATCCCGGCGATGAACAGAAGAACTAATATGTGTACATATTGTAATACATTAATTGTAATTAAATTTGTTAATGAATGTTCAGTTATTTAATTATCAGTCAAATGTGCATGATTGATTATATGTGTTTTAATTAGTTGTGATTTAACACACATATAATATATATATATATATATATATATATAATAGCTAGTGGACACACACATATATATTATATTTATAGCTTATTAGTATCGGTTGGAGAAACCAACCAGCATCGATAATCGATAAGGGCCTCAAGGGCTCATGATGCGCTGCCACGCAGACCTCCAACCGCATCGATACTCTATCAAGATCGAAAGTGAGGAACCGGACCGATGCCCTTGAGCATCAGTCCCAGATGGCCTGTACCATTTTTGAACCGGTACTAAAGACCGTTTTTAAACGGTACTGAAGGCCAGCTCGGTAGTAGTGCTAGTTCTTTCAATTATTTAAAAATCTCCGAGTGATGGCTCAGTGTGCTTCTTAAAAATTGCTATGGTTAGGGGGACATTGTAGGGCTGCCCACGTGAGGTGGATGTCAGTCCGACCCCCGACCGATGATAAAGCCAAGATGTAGGTCTAGTGATTGGTACCAGGGTTAGATGTATGAAATTGGCTGAGTCTCAGGCACTTAAGGGCCGATTTCTTGGGCAAAGTAAATAATTTCAGTTCCCGCTCAACCACAAGTTGGACCGGCCAGCCTTGTTGACCGGATCCAATGTAGCTTAGTACCTTATACTTCCCCTTGTAATACCTATAGGAAGCAGCTACCATTCTCATGAGTAGAATGGATAGCAAAGCGACCGAGGTGGAACGGGAATGGAAAAACCATTCGCCGGGTCTCACAACAGTAGGTATCCACAGTGACCAGATCGCGTCTCCCACCATGACCAGTGGGTCCTAGAGATTGTGCATCCTCGAAACCTACTGAGTAGGGGCTAAAGAGCGGAAGTTCAACAAAAGGCTATGATCATCTCAGTCCGGCCACATGTATTTAAGTTGCATGTAAATCGCGTGGCACTGACGACTGTAGATATCTTGTGGGTAAAGTTGAGCAGCTCTGCAGAGTAAACTTGATGGTATTCGAATACACCGTGCTTCCGGTTAATGAAGCTGAGTTAATCTGGGGTGATACCCACAACCGAGCTCAAGTAATTTTCAAATCTAGAACTTGTTGTAAAGCTGAACTTTGCAAGAAAACCCTTGATATTACATGGTTATTGGTTTGTGTTTCAAATGTAACTAAAACTGAGGTTTAAAAACTTGCATCCATAATATCTTAAAACCTGTGCCGATCCTTGTCACTCCCTGCATGTAATATTCGGAATTTTCTGTGTGGTTTGTTGAGTACTATTATGTACTCACCCTTGCTTCCTACCCCCCCTAGATTTCCAAGAAGATGGCGACTTCCAGGAGATCATAGATGGCGACAGTGTTTGGTTATAGGACTTGGTCTGTTGCTCGAGCTTTCCTGTGGGAGTTTCTATAATGTATCTGGTGCAAGCTGTACCCCTTTTGTAAAACTTTGGCCATTAGGTCTTAATTCTCTATAAAGCAGTTGAATTTTGTTCTTATGTCTGGCAATGATTGCTTGGTTCCCGACAGCTAAAATCCTGGGTAGCTGTTGAGATATTTAAACGCACCCCCTGAAATGGGTGGTCCGTCACACCAAACTTACCATAACAATAGAAAACACAACGGTGCAGAATGCCACACTTGTCGGAGAGGAAGTCAATGATGGAAACATAGTTTTCCACAACTTTCACTGGGAAGGCATTCATGGAAAAGGTAAGAGCAAAGTTTAAGGAGGAAAATGAAGTGTGTGTCAAGCAACGGGAACTTACCACGACAATGGCGGACTTGGAGTGTGCTCACCAGTGTCAAGAACAATGTTCATGTTCCTGGCGAACCAAAGAGCAAGGAGTTTTGGCTTTCGTGGGAATAGAATAAGTGCCAAGCTGGAAGGAGAAGGATGTGCATAGACCTGTAAATTGGGCCGAGTCGGGCCAGCACGGCCCAAGCCCATCGTGTTTCAAGCCGCTTCAGGACGGGCCAGCATGGCACGAGCGCATCATTGGGCCAGGTCGGGCTGGCCTAAAATGGTTTTTTCTTGGCCCGACACGTCACTAAAGCCCGTCGGGCCATCATCAGGCCATGCCGACCCAAGAACGGCCCAGGCCTGCTAGCAAGATAGTGCGCCGGTGGCTCGATGTCGGTGGCATCATTGTGAAGTCTCCAGAATCCAGATCGATTGAAGTAGTCGCACTTGCCTCTCTCTCTCTCTCTGTTCCATCACTGAACTCTCTAGATCTGGATCGAAGCCCCGCAGGTGCCACACTGCCGGCGATGAGCTCCCTGGGCGGCCATCGAGCGAGCGGCGAATTATCGTCTACGAGCTACGGGCACCACGCCTGAGAAGAAGCCCTCCGACGGCAACGGCAAGGCGAAGAGGACCTACCATGCGGGGAGTCACATTCTCCTACAGATCCATCCACATGATGCCCTGGGAGGAGGCGAGAGGGGCCATACCGCCATAGCCCATAGGCCTTCGAGGCTCTGAGTTACAGACTTGCAGTTGCGGTCCTTGCGGATGCCAATTGCAGCGGCAGATGGCCTCCGAGTCTCTGACGGCGATGGCGACGACCCCCGATACATTAGCCCGGACTACGTCTACGAGCTCTACATCCCCGGGTGATGTTTATCCAGCTAATTGCTTTGTGTCTTTGCCTTTGTGATCTGCGTTGTGATCTGGGTGATGTTGAATGTATCAGTACGTGTGTGTGGGGCTTAATCTTTCCCTTAGTTTATGCAAATTGATGAACTAATCAACAAGTGTGCTTCCTATATCTAGGATAAGCATAAGTTTGGTTATGCCTGCTATTCTGCTTCTAGCGTGCTTCCTGTATGAATGCTATTGTGCTTCCTGTATCTAAGATTAGCATAAGTTAATGCATTGCTATTGCTGCCTACTATTGCCTTGTGTTTGAGTACTTGTGTATGACAACATAAATTAGAGGGAAATAAATTTTCATTGATTTGGCTCTGCCTCGTTAAAAACCTTACACCTCGTTGTGGAGTTTCCCTTTGTAAGGAAAAGAGTACAGAGCCATCTTAGAGTCTTAATAACAGTAACATAATACAAATTAATCATTGTCCAAATCTTCAAATGCTTGCACAATCTCTAGATCCTCCAGTTGATGCTGCTTTTGTTCATCTGCTCTCTGCCAATCTTTTAGGCAAGTGATTGCCTCCACTGTCTCCGGTGTAAGAGATGACCTTCTTTCCTCAATTATTCTCCCGATCGTGCTAAATATGGCTTAGAAGAAACTGTAGAGACTGGAACGACTAGAATATCCCTTGCAAAATGTGATAGCACAGGAAAACTATATTGATGTTCCCTCCACCATTCTAGTAGCTTCACCTTCTCGCCCGTCAATGTGCGATCTGTGGCTGCAAAATTAATAGAAAGATAGTGATTAAGTTCAGCGTTAGGATTCCACCTTTGACTTGAGGTTGAACCAATAGCTTCTTTGGCCTTCGCTCGCTTCCATAAGTGTGAGGTCAAGCTCATATCAGATGGTTGTTCCTGCTAAGCAACATATGACTCCGTCTCACTTTCACCATACTTCTTGTAGTAAAAGTTGTATACTCGAAATAAGTCCTCTTTCACATGATTAAAAGCTTCAGAAAAATCTAGGTCAAGTGCATCTCCTATTCTCTCCATAGCAGTTTTCAGCCCCTCTAGCTTCTTGTGTGGATCAAAAATGGTAGCAAAATAGTACACATGTGATATAGAACCAAAATATTTCAAGAATTTTACCTCCATCGGTACAACAATAGAGCTCAATGTTGGATCACCCTTATACTTAGCAAATGCCTCCGTAATTAGCCAAATGTATTCAATTACTAATCATGAGGTAGGATAATAAATACCAGATAAAACATTAGTTGCTGCATAAAAGGGAAGTAAGAACTCTTTAAAATGACTAGCAATACTCCAATCCAAATCTGTTAGTACCAATTCATTGTCTTGAGCATTAGCATTCACAAAGACAGTAATAATTTTTTCATACCCTTTTAACTTGTCCAGCATGATATATGTGGAATTCCACCTTACCTTCATATCAAGGCTAAACTTCCTTGGTCACTTATTATTAGCCTTGCAATACTCAGCAAATTTATGAGACACTTGGGGGCTACTTGAAATGTAGCGAACAGTAGCACGTATACTGTTTAAATAGTTGCTAATCATAGTTAAACCATCTTGAACAACCAGATTGATAATGTGGCATACACACCTAGGGGCTGGGGTGGCGCACGCACTGGAGATTTATTGCAGGATTGAAAGCCAATAAGTCATAAGCTAATTAGCCAACTACTTTTAGACAGTAATTAATCACTATCTGGTGTGGCACCAGCTGTGGCCAGTAATTAGTAGTCAGGCCATCATCGGGCCGTGCCGTTCCAAGCACGACACTACCCGTCAGGACGTGCCGGCCCAAGCACGACACGATCAATCGGGCCGTGCCGGGTGGCCCACCGTGCTGCGATTCAAGGCCTAGCCCAGCATGGCATTTGGGCTATGCTGGCCTAGCCCATAATGCTTTGGGTTGTGTCGTGCTTTGGGCTGTCAATTTCGTGCCGTGCTTAGGCTAGCCTGTTTGAGCCTGGCCCAAGTTACAGGTCTAGATGTGCACGGTGGGCTTAAGTACTTAGGAGAAAGGTGTGAGAAAAATGGCGAGAAGATGGCCCAAACTAACAAATGGACGCAACAAAACAACTTGAGGGGCACTGCAACGATGGGATGGGGTGAGGTGGAGGCGACGGCTTGCCAGACATCAAAAACCGTGGGCAGACGCAATCGAAAATATTAGGTGAACAACAACCGGCAATGGCTGCACTCAACGAAGAGCAAACAAGCGAGGGTGGCGAGTCAAGGACGGCGAAGTAGAAGGAGGTGCCTGCAGTGTGGGCCTATGAGTACACTAGATAGTAGCACACCAATGGTAGGCGAGCACGAACGAGTCTCCTCGCGGGCGAGGGGGCTGGCACGAGGTAGAAGACGAGTGCTGACAAGCGGGCTCAAGTTGTCAGCGAGAGCAGGAGGTGGAGCGAGGTAGACAAGAGATGGGCTAGCATTGGGCCGACACAATGTCGGGAGCAAGCAGAGGAAAATTGGGCCGCAGCCGGAATGGGACCAAAACAAGGCATGAAAAGAAGTGATTTGAATTTTATTTCAATCCTAAGAACTTTGAGGAACTGTTTATCATAGCAAACGAGCTTTAAAAATTTTGAAACTTTTTGGGGAGGCTTCTGACCACAGATAGTTTTTAATAAAATTAAATAAATAATTTTATAAACTTCCATATTTTCTTGAAAATTATTTTTATGTCACCGTTTTAAAGAAGAAAGGATTTTTTTATTTTCCAAAATGCAGAAAAAGCACCAAAACGCATGAAAAAATAATTAGCACATATTTTTGGCTTGAAAATAAATTTTAGGACAATTACACTCACTGGCTGGACCACTTATAACCGCATCAAAAAATGGTTGGTCCGTAAATGACTGCGCCTCATCTTTTGTCTGCCGTGTCAGATGTCTAGGGGGACAGCCCGCCCTGTCTTTCATCCCTACCTAAAGGAGTCATCTCCATTATTCATCAAACATGTAGCAATCAATGGTACTAATCATTTCAAGCTCGTGGGTGATTTTAATTAGTGGATATGGATATGAGTAAATCAACAGTTCTTTTAATACACAGGAGCTTTACATATCATTTCATCGAATTTCATTGAAAGGTAGAAAGAGATACAAGCTCCGCCGTGTACCAGCTTAGATTAGAATTTTTTACGGTTCTAATCTCGCTTGCGTTAAAATTTTTGGAAATAGCCGCTTAGCGCTCGAAATTACAGGAATAGCCTCTGAATAGTAACCTTCAGCGGACTTGATACGCTGAAAAATTTCGAGCGCTAAACGACTATTTCCGAAAATTTTAACATAAGCGAGATTACAACCGTAAAAAAATTCCTTAGATTACAGAGAACCAGGCCACTACATTAGAAAGCCTATTCTTTGAAAATATGTGCTACCGAGTACCGACTGCCACGAAAAAAGTACGCTCCTGTCTTATCCTGTCAATCAGCTCATGCACAATGGGTAGGCCCGTGTTGAAAACACAAGTCATTTGTGGTTTTCCATGCAGACCACGTGAGGAGCTGAATGAGCCCTTTCCATTTGCAGGAAGGATTCACACGGCTAGACGTGAAAACAGGACAGGAAATATCCGCCCGATCCGATTCTGAATCCGTTTAAAATCCGTACTGATGTTATCCGTATCCGTATCTGGAAAATCCGATGTAATATGGGTTAGGATATGGGAAGAACAGTATCCGATCCGTATCCGAAAAATCTCATGTAATATGGGTTAGGATATGGCACTACTACAAAACAGCACATAGGTGACGCCCTATTTGTGGCGGTTCTTTTGGAATCGTCACAAATACATGTATCAGTGGCGGTTCTATATGGAAATTGGCGGGAGGACTATTTGTGGCGGTTGCATCAAAAAACCGCCACAGATAATACTTAATCTGTGACGGTTTTAAATAAAAACCGCCACTGATAACGGCTGGACTATTTGTGGCGGTTGGTAGATGGAATTGTCACAGATAATACATTTTCTGTGGCGGGTTGGTTTTAGAACCGCCACTAATAATGCTTTCTATAAATATCCCTGTTGTTCTGTCATTTGGTCATCTTCCTCCCGAGAACAAAACTCACTTTTTGATTTGATTTTGTTTGGCCAAGATCTTGTGCTTCCACTTCCTAGAATTGTTCCAAGGTGTGTAAAATATGTCTTCTCTTCATTTCTAGTGTAAAATTGCCATTAAAAGGTTTATTCTTAGCTTAATTAAGGTTTAGGTGCAAGGTCTACATTTAGTTTATTTTTTATTTAGCTAGCAATTTGTAGATGATGAATTTATTACCTTGTCAGTATTAGATTAAGTTCTCTACCTTATTTAGATGATGAATTTTTGTCAAGCATATGTCAAATATATGTATTTACGATTATTGGATATTAATGATAAATAAATTATAGTTAATATGATAGATGGGTGATCATGAAGTTAATTGACTTGCATTTTGAGATGAGGAATTTATTACGTTGTTCTTCCGAAGGATATGTATAAAAATTACGTAGTTAATATTTTTCTTAGTTACCATGATTTTTTTTCGTTAGCGTGCATATACATCTTGCTCCATTAGTGCGTATTGTTAGTGAATTTTTATGAAGCATATAAACGCAATTTATGTAATTAAGATTGTTGGATGAATGATAAATAAATTTTAGTTAATATGGTAGTTGGGTGATCATGAAATTTGGAGATGAGGAATTTTTATGTTGATCTTCCTGAGGATATATATAATTTTTGGTTACGTATGAGTATATATTAAAATTAATTAATTAAGTTTGCAACATTTACTTAGTATTAATGTTGTCCCGTTAGTGGATATTGTTGAATATTCAATAACAATTTATTTAATTAAGATTTTTGGATATTAATAAATTGCTTAAATTAATGAACTGTAGATGGACCGGAGATGGATATACGATGGGAACCGCTATACCAAGAATATATCGACGGTGTATCTGTTTTCTAAGGGCGTGAGGAGAACAAATTTTGCAAAAGAAGACGGAGTACATACACCGTCCATGCATTGATTGCAAGAATGAGAAGATGTTTTCGAACAAAAACCATATCTATTTGCACTTGATCCGGAGGGTTTTGTACCGGCTATACAAGTTGGACAAGGCACGGTGAAGAGGAGATCATACTTGAACGTGATAACGTCGACGACGACGGAGCCGGCAATGTGGCAGCTGACATCAGTTATGGATCCGATGAGGATAAGTTGGTCGTCGATGACGACATTAATCTGGCTCAAATGTTGCGCGACGCAGAAGAGAACTACACTAGTCAGAGAGAGTTTAATCAATTCACGGGTTTGATGGAGGATTCGGAGAAACCTTTGTTCCGGGTTGTAAGGAGGAATACACAAAGTTGCACACGGTGCTCTCGCCATCGAAATTGAAGGCGCCAATGGTTGGTCCGACAAGAGTTTCACGGCGTTGTTACATCTCTTAGCGGACATATCGCTCAAGGAAACGTGTTGCCTAAAACCACGATCTAGCTAAGAAGATTGTATGTCCTTGGGATTGGAAGTAGAAAGAATACATGCTTGTCCAAACGATCAGATACTCTATCGTAAAGACTATGCGCATATTCATGTATGTCCGCAGCAAAGCGCCGCGATACAAGCGTAAGGGCGATGACAATGGCTATCGAGGTGAAGAAAGGAGCTCCCGCAAAAGTGGTGTGGTATTTGCCAAGAATACCTCGCTTGAAGCGCTTATTTGGAAACAAAAGCACGCCAAATTGATGCGATGGCACTTTCGGAAGACCGTAAGAGGATGGAAAATCGAGACACCCTACCGATTCTCGCCAAAGGAGAACCATCGATAGACTCTTCAGGAGAACTTCGAAATGAACCGAGGAATGGAAGGTTTGGCTTGAGTACGGATGGAATGAATCCTTTCGGTAACATGAGCAGCGTTCATAGTACTTGGCCCGTGACTCTGTGTATATACAACCTTCCACCCTGGTTGTGTATGAAGCGAAAGTACATTATGATGTCCTTACTTATCCAAGGGCCGAGACAACCCGCAACGATATTGATGTATACCTAGAACCATTGGTGGAAGATCTTGTGATATTGTGGAACGAAGGTGTACGGTATGGGACGAGTACAAACGCGAGTACTTCACTCTACGCGCATTGTTGTTCTCGCACCATCAATGATTTTCTGCGCTTGGTAACCGTCCTACGCATTATAAAAGGAGCGAAAGCATGCCCCAAAGGCATGGATGAAACCGCTAGTGTGTGGCTCAACAACTCGAGGAAAATAGTGTACATGCGCCAACGGAGGTTCCTTCGCAGAATCATCCGCACCGCAATATGAAGAAACAATTCGACGGGACAAAGGAGGACGGTTTAGCTCCAAGGCGTCTTCGTGGGGAAGAGGTGTATGATATGGTTAGGGATCTTAATGTTGTACTTGGAAAGGAGTCTTGGTAATACATCACGGTCCCGCATCGAGAAGACCACGTGGAAGAAGAGATCCATCTTTTGGGACTTACCCCTTTGGAAGGACTTGGAAGTTCGACATCGATCGACGCCATGCATGTAGAGAAGAATGTATGTGACAAGCGTGGTTGGTCTTTTTACTGAATATTCCTAGCAAAACAAAGGATGGATCAAGGCACGAAGGATCTGGAAGACATGAAAATCGAGCCGAACTACATCCTCAAGACATGGAAAGGCCGGCTTTACCTTCCCCGACTTGCTACACTTTGAGTAAGAAAGAGAAAGCAGAACTCGCAAGTGCTCGCATGGTGTGAAAGTTCCGTCCGGTTACTCGCAAACATCAAGAAACCGTATCGATGAAAGATTTGAAGTTAATCGCATGAAGTCTCATGATTGTCATGTGATCATGACACAAATGCTCCCTGTTGCAATTAGAGGTGTTTTGCTTGACAAGGTCCGAGAGGCAATCACGAGGTTGTGTTCCTTCTTCAACACGATTTCACAGAAGGTCATCGATCCCGTTGGACTTTATGAACTTCAGCCGATGTGGTAAAGACTCGTGTCACCGGAGATGTATTTTCCCCATCATTTTTGATATCATGGTTCATCTCATTGTTCACCTTGTCAATGAGATAAATATTTTTGCCCTCAGATTCTGCATCGATGTACCCATTTGAAAGGTATATGGGTGTTCTCAAGAAATATGTACGTAATCGATCTCTAGGAAGGCTCAATTGTAGAAGGTTATGCAACCGAGGAGGTTATT
Source organism: Guadua angustifolia (assembly GCA_036346375.1). NCBI lineage: Eukaryota > Viridiplantae > Streptophyta > Magnoliopsida > Poales > Poaceae > Guadua > Guadua angustifolia. The sequence continues at coordinate 22,673,610 of CM070510.1, forward strand.
GAGTTCGTGGTCGATTACATGGAGGAGGTCGAACCAGTAGGAGTGCTCAGATCTCGCCATGAGGGTAGGCTAGGTGGGAAAGGTGTAATAGGAAAGAAATCTACAAATTCTTACGATAATATTTTGTTCGAACAAGCCCATTTCACAAGATTACAACAAATACTTGAGGTGTGCCCGATATGGACATACACAAGGGTAAGCTAAGGAGGAAAACCGAGGAAAGTTAGAGATTCGGACTACGGGTCGAGTGAAGCACTACGTGCTAGCGAGGGCGAGATCTCTTGTTCATTGGGAGTTTATCATTCAAGAGCAAATAAGACGAAGCAATGACACAAAGAGTTCATCGCTTTTACGCCTATCCACCCAAGGATCCTTCCACTCAAACAGGAGAAAGACGAGCTATCGCCGCCCTCGAAACAAAGAGCACCCGGTCGAACACGAGGCGTCGGGGTCAAGGTTCCATGGAAGATGGGATTCTCGAGCACGAAGACTCTTATAGGAGTCGGAAGAGAGCTAAAGAAGAGCGGGCTGAGCAGGAAATGGAAAGTATGAAGGAAAGGGTTCTGCGAGAATTACAACCCACCATTCACGAACAAGTTCAACGACAAGTACAAGAAGCCTTGAGCTAGACGCAGGCCGAAAACGCTCTCTCCAGCCCTACAGGTCGTCCCAGCAGTTGCGGGTCCATGCCATTGCCACAAGCGGACAAAAACCATTATCCTATGGACGACATACATGACCCCACACCCTGTCAGCTCAACGTGCCCGTGATGAACATATTTCTACAGGCTGCTACAGGGGTAGCTTATCCGTGCTAAGAAGGGGGTGTCCTGCACAATGCCCCGATAGCGCCAGGTTATGCAAAGGTCTAGGTAGACACGGTAGTTGCACAGTTTGCTGATATCGGGCTAGAAAAACCCGCCAATGACGAGATAACAACTCTGGGAGGTGCCGTCCACTCATTCATCCAGTGGCGCAAGCGTGACATCATCTTGGACCATGCAGTGGCACCCTCTCCTGACATCGTCTTGGATCATGCATCGCCACCTCTCTGCAAAGACAATCCGCGATCACCACGAGCACGTGAGAGTGAAACGGTGAAGAAGCAAGATGAGGTAGAAAAGAAATCCATTGAGGGCCCCATATATATGGCCCCTGTTAGTACTCCAACGCATAAACCTGTAACACCTGGTACTTCAAAGGACAAACCTACAACCCCGATCCCAAAAATGGCACATTAGACAAGCCAGACGGCTAGATCGGGAAGCCAGGACCGAGTATGATGTCGTGCGAGAAAAAAGTAAGGGCAAGGCAAAGTCTGATGAACAAGAAAATCAACCAAAATTGACATTCGAGGTTGGGAAGCCCTTAGTCACCGATTCGAAGTTAAAAAGTCTAACACCCATGATGCAACGATTACATGCATGGTACATGGAGCGATCCAACCAAGACGTACTCCCGAAGGTGATCACTGCAGTGTTCCGTGAGGAACATTTTCACCACGAGGGCTATGGCTACTTCTTAATAGAATTCGATAACATGCACAACTTGTTCTATCATGACGCCCTCGACATATGTTTTTTGAGATGCTGGACACTGTAAGTGTCTAATATATCAATCTTGGTCTACATTCACGTAATACCGATAAATGTCATGTCTAACTATTTCGTTATATAGATACGAGATTCAAGAACTACGAAGAACCAAGGGGCCAGTGGGATTCTCGATTCGAACGGTTTGCCAAGACGAAATCGTGAGAGTACTAAAGGAGGTCGAGGAGTACGTATATAAAGCTTTGCTTAAACTACAAGACAAAGAGTTTATACTTGTACCATACAATTTTAAGTAAGTTCCTCACTAGCGAGTTAAATTACTCGCTGGTTTAGTTATTTACTCGACGTAACGACTAATGGCTATGGCATCCAGATTCCATCGATTCTCGTAGTAATTCATCCGCATAAGAGCAAGATGTCGATCATGAATCCATTGGATAAACCTAAAGCGCACTATGAAGTGATAACACGCTTAATCAACGAGGCGCTCAAAAGATATTGTCGAGAGCACGAGACACCGCCCATACCGTAAAAACCCTTACAATCCGTACTAAATTTCCCAGACGCACGCAAGGAATATTCTTATATCGTATTTCATAGTAAATAGCTCCTTCGACGACATCTTAGTTCATTCGATTTTCGCAGAAGGTCACAAGCGAAGCAAGGAACAAATCTATGTGGGTACTTCGTGTGCCAAGACATGCGGAAATCTTAAGTTGCACAATAAAAGACAATGACGTGGAGGTCAGTCATGCTGACATGACACATCGATTCGCGCCACTCGATTTCTATATGCTCTCTTAATTGCATTTTTCATACCTACAACGCCTCAAGCCGCTTCACTAGAGGATCGCTTGCTCAAATCCAAGCCGCTCAGGCCAGCTCGCCTACTTCATCATGAAGGAAATACTCAACAAAAAAGGCGAGTTTTATGATCGAAGACAACAACGATCCACTCCTCCATACTCATGTCTCACATCACGTGTCTCCAACCTCCGAAGACCAGAGGCCGCCTTCTAGTTTAGGAAACTACGAAGGCTTTTGTTACTTCAATTTTTTTCATTACAAAGTGTAAATAACTCTTTGTACCTTTGAAATGGGAGCCCTTCTTTCGTGAATGCCACTTCTCTTGTCGTTGGTTACGCCATCGTAGCATGTACGCTTGTCTTCTTGAGGAACACATGTACACACATGCGAGTGGCACTTCTAAATATTTCATGTGTTTGCCTTACATGGTTATTTTTTCATATGAAGTTATTTCATGTGTTTGTAATAGTTTGATAAACTAACCAAGTGAAAAAATTACTTGGTTACTTTGATAAACTAACCAAGTGAAAAATGTTGAATCTTGCCATATAGCTTCGCAGTTCAATGTCGATTACGTGTTTTGCGTAACATTTCTCAAAACAGATAATTGTCAAGAATGACCGCAGGAGGAACCAACCGCCTGTTGTAAGTACATGTTTCATGTTTAGATGTCTATCATCATTTTTTGTAAATGATTTTGATTTTCTTGTTCAACACTTGAAATGGTTAGTGCCGATAGTTCTACAACCTTTTCATTGTATTGAAGGTTCCATGAGCACCTAGGAAGAAAGGTATTAGTGGGTTCATCAATGTAGATTATAAGAATAAAACTCATCTGTTGAGGTGAGTCCCTTTCATAGGATTTTCTTTTTAATTTTTAACCTCAATGTGCATATATAACTCAGAAGTGATGACCGCTATCTAGGCATCATCATTACTTGCCCGCTTTCGTTTGCATGACGATACGAGCAATCTATGTAACATTCGTTTATGGTGTTCAATGTAGCTCACTATGCCTCAAGATGCATCTCGCTACACTATTAGGGACAGAGAGGACTTTCGGTACATCTGACTTCTCATAGTTGTAAGAGCACATGTGGACAATCGCCCATATATAATAGGATCAAATTGGCTTCCATGATCACTTACTACTTTCAGTTGCTCATCTAATAAATAATGGCTTCATGCGAATGAGTGTTATATGTTGAAGTTGAGTATATGCGAAAAGGGTAAGTAAAATTTATGATGCATGCATTCATCTTCCGCAAAATAGTTTTCTTTCTCACCAAATAACAAGCAACATTTTCATTTCAGAAATGGAGCTACTGAGAATGACATCATGTACCGAGGAGCAAGGTAAAATATATACCCACCTAGCTTGTTCATCGAAGAGAATGCGGTGTATAGGTACTATTATTATAGCTTATAAATGTATACTAGTGTTTCATATTACTCTAGCAGAATATTGATATTTTATCAATTATAACTATCTTACACTATTGCTTTAGGGTTTCAAGATGCTGATCTTTCAGCAGATGAGGATGATCGAGTCGAGATAAATATGGAGATAGCTTTATTGATGATCGGACAACTCCTACCGCCAATTTACCCAAAGTACGTGGACAAGGTGGTGAAAATCTTGGTGGCATGGTGGCTTTTCTGGTATATTACAAGATGATCGACAACTCCTTTGTGTGCCAATAAATTGGTCTCTTTTATGTAAAATGTATGTGAATGCAATGTATCTGCCTTTTTATTTTGATATTTGGGCCTGAACATGCTTGATGGTTCGTCACTTCACGTATGGTTTTTCATTTACTTCTGTGCTTTCGTATGAATTAGTCTTGCAAGGCCGTGAGAGGTGAATGGATTTTGATTCATGTATGCTATTGTTACCGTGGTAAGACTTATTTACTAATGGTTTCATGCTTTAGATTTATGAGGAGGCCAAGAAGTTCTCTTACCAAACTGGACTCGTGGTTGTGGTGGCCTATGGAGGAACTCCAATGTATAACCAGTGATTGCTCTTGGCATGCTTTCTTTTCTCGTGTTGCCTTTTGTTTCTTTGCTTATTTGTGATGATTGGTTTGACTTGTCGAGTAGCTCATATGTGCGTAACAAAGATAGTACATATTGTCGCCTTCAATTTCTGAAAGAATCATTTGCTTAGTGCTACTTTCATGGTTCTTTGGTATGGGCCTTCATCTTGTTGTTTGTTACAAAGTCTGAAACAGTGTTTAGGTAGGCATCCTAAAGTTGTTTCCAGAGTAGTCTTTGATCACCAGATGTTACTCTCTCCATTTATATCGTTGATAACCCCATGAGTTCTAAGTGAAACATGGTGTATGAAATCCAAGAATTTCTTTTGGTCGATTAAGTGTGTCAAAAGATTTCCATTGAGGTCAGCAGGATTGGCTCTATTCTTTTGGTCACAGGATTGGCCTTTGTTACAATTGCTCTATTCTCGATTGCAAATATGGGATGGTCTCATCGTTTTAGCGAGCCAAGTTGTATCGGCATCTGCAAATTACTTGGTTGTTATGGGGTTCGAGGTTTTTGTATTCTATTGTAGGAGTTTTGATCTCCTTTCAAGCATCAATGCGTCTCAGCTTGGAACTTCAAAAGCGGCTTCATGAACAGCTTGAGGTACATAACATTGTAACCAATTGCTACTTGATGCTAGGGAGGGAGGGAGGGTGCAGATGCTTTTGTAATTCTTTCATATATGATGTGTTTGTATTTAGTTCCACTTTGGCACAAGATAAAATAAGCAAGCAACCATATAATACTACCTCCAGTCTGTGATTATTTTCTGTACGCTATTTTCATTATGCAGAGGGCATGGCTAGCGCTGCCTGAGGCTAGCCACAAATGCCAGTTTTTTATTTTCGTGAGCGGGATTATCAGTGACGGTTCTAGTTAAAACCGCCATCGATACCTCGTATCGATGGCGGTTTTTGGCTAGAACCGTCACTGATATCATGGGTATCAGTGACGGTTCTAGCCAAAAACCGTCACAAATAATGTTATCTGTGGCGGTTCTAGAACCGTCACTGATAATCCTGGATTATCAGTGGCACTAATTCTGTGGTGGTTCGAAAACCGTCACTGATGGCAGTTTCGAACCACCACTGATTACCTTTTTCAAGGTAGTGTGGGAAGAGCAATATCCGATCCGATATCCGGTAAATATCCGACCCGATATCCGGATAAAATCAGTTATTCTTCCATTAATTTGGTTCATTATTGGATAGATAGAATAGTTGTTTGATACTGGCAATAAAAAAACACTACTTTGTTATTAAGCGTGAACTTCAACAAATCTATCAACAAACAAATAGAGTGATGACATAATACTTTTATCTAAATTGATTTGTTCAACTTATTTGATAAAATTCTTTTCTATTCAAATTACTGGAATTAATTGAGTCACTAAATTGCACCTCTAACTATACTACTATCATACTTTGAAATAATTATGACTTGAACCTAATGTTGTAAGGTTAATACTTCATTCGTTCTTTTACGTACACAATTATGTACTATACTACTATCCGATTATGATATCCGCTCCGTATCCGAATCCCGAATAATCCGAATTCGTATCCGTATCCGGGACATCCGTATTCGACTCCGAATCCGGAAAAAAAATATGGATTAGGATACGGGACAAGCAATATCCGCCCGTATCCGACCCGGTTTCACCCCTACACACGGCCATGCAAGTTGCTCACAGTCACACTGACATTACCTAGCTAGATCGTGATGGTTAACTAATCATAAGTTTTTTTTCCAACGGAGATACAAGGAAACTACACACCCACAGTGGATGAACAAGAACGACTAGAAGCACGTCTAGAAAAAGGAGGCACACACTGAAGCAGCGAGGCAACTAGGGCGGCGGCGCGGACTTGGAACCGGTCGATCTTGGCCTGCTCGAGGATGTAATGTGGCTCTTACAGCGCACCGCCCCGGGCCGCGTCGTGAACGAACGGCACGTGGACGACGAGGCTCCAGATCTTGGTTAGGAACTGCGCCGTGTAGACGACGTAGACGACGACGGTGAGCAGGAAGATGTAGATGGAGGACAACGCGCTGGTGCAGCCGGCGACGTAGGCGCCCATGAGCCCCACCATGTCAAGCACGATGATGATCTCCAGAGCCTCCACCTTCACCTCCGAGTGGTAGGAGGACTCGTTCATCAGCAGGATGATGGTCACCACCGACGTCACGAACGCCGTCGCGTTGCAGTAGAAGAACGCCTTGTACCTGCAGTAATCAACATTTCTTTTGTTAAGGGTAATTAAACGAAATACTCATTCTAATGGTAGGGCGCAAAGCACATGAATAATGAATTCAATGGATTTTCCTTTAATTAATCAAGTTTTTGTGGTCAATTACCGATTTGGGAACGTGGACTGGAGGACCGGCGTGCCGGCGACGTGGCCCTGGTGGTCATCCTGCTGCCAGAAGCCACCGGGAGGGTTGAGGCCGGCCTGGTAGGTGAGCGAGGCAGCGAGCACCGCGAGCACCATGAGCCAGCCGCGCATCTCCTTGAGCCACTTCGCCCGCCTCTTCTTGGGGTCGTCCTTGTGCTGCTGCCCCAGCGGCGACTCGTGGTGCAGGTACAGCACGCCGGTGTACGCCGGGGGAAGCGCCGTGGCAGCCGCACCGTCAGCAGCGACGGGTACGATGGGAGATATGAGGACGTGGACTGGATTGGGCACGGCCGACAGCGCCTCCGTGGCGTCGTCGATGGCGCGGGCGGCCGGAGGCGGGCTGCAGATAGGAATAGGATCCATGGGTATTTCCACGGACATGGGGGCAAACTGGACGGCTTTTTTTTTTGGATGATTCGCGCGGCGGAGAGCTGGTGCAGAATGGATTTGGGAAGTGGCACTGATCCTGCTGAAGCGTTCGATTATATTATATACTACAATGGATATGCATTGTAACTTGTAAGTCAACTGGTCTTTCGGTCAAGGGTTTTTTTCACTGAAGTGAAGGGAAGCTTCGTGGTGACTGGTGAGTTGCTCGCACTGCGTAGCTCGTGATAGCGCAGAACCAGCGTAGTAGTATCGCTGTTGCCGTTGTTTGGCAAAGCTCTGTTTGACTGCTTCTAACTTCTGCAGAGTGAATCTCTGCTTCTAGCTTCTGCAGAGTGAATCTGTGGAGCTCTGCCAAACAACAGTTTTCTGATAATCGCTCCCAGGGTGATTCTCGTGAAATGATTCTCCGAAATGAACTAGAGGCTGGGAGCTGAAAAAAGTTGCTTCTCCTGATTCACTCCCAACAAAGAGTCAGTTTCTCCATAGAGTTTATCCTATAGATTTGTTAGAGAATCACTTTCAGTGATAAAATCATTTCTCTTGAAGAATCACTTCTAACAGAGAATCAGAATCAAAGGAAGTTCTACCAAATAGACCCTAGTCATGTCAGATCGTACATGCATCGTAGAATCTTAAAATCTTCTCTCCTGTGATCCCGTAGAACCATTTGGATCAGATGAAAACGGAACCAGACCAACCCTCCAATTCAGCCCGAGCAAGCTAAACTTTTCGCCTAGTCTATACTAGTACCGGGTTTAGGTAAAATGCTTCATTCGGAGATGTTTTGCTATTCTTTAGATGTACTAAAATATATATTAAATTAATATTAATAGATATAAAACTTTAGAGAATAGAGACTTGCTTCCGCGTATGGCAATTGGCAATTGCGACAGCGACACCCTTCTGCACGCGGCGAGCGTCCAGCGTGCAGGCGAGCGCGTGGGGGCAGGCGATCTCACACTGGAGAGGTCGCGCGTGCGCGCGATTGTGATGATCGCTATGGGTACCAATCCTTCAGGCAAGCAGAACGAACGAGAAAGGGAAGAAGAACAGCAAGAATAGGAGACTTGGGGATAAAGAAAGAACACGAGAGATGAGATCGTTCTATTTCTTTTCTTGTCTCTTCTGTAGTGATTACAACCCTTTATATATGTTTTACTTTCACTCTCTGATTTACCTCCGCTATTACATTTAGATTCACTGATTACTGTCACCTATTTACCGAAAACACTATTCATCATCATTCCATTCCTTCAGCACCGTCCGATTGCTTTAAACGCCATCTCGCTTCTTCATTTGCATTACTCACCAGAAACCTCCCGCCAAAGTAGTGCTATCCCGCCTCCTACTCCCTGCGCGCACCGACTCCCTGACATTACCCCCGCCTGGAGTTTCTGCTTGTCCCCAAGCAGCAACGAGAGGAAAGCGCTGTTTGACAACATTGAAGTCTTCCCAAGTAGCCATCGTAACAGGGATATTAGTCCATTTCAGGAGCACCTGGGTAATAGCAGCATTGCCCTTTTTGACCATTCGACGATCCAAGATTCTCTCAGGTTCTGTTGACTCCATGTTGAGATCAGCCACAGTAGGAAGAGTATGAAAAATGGGTGTATAGTCAGGAACAAATGGCTTAAGCTGCGACACATGAAAAACTGGGTGGATTTGGCTCCCAGGCGGTAGCTCCAACTTATAAGCTGCTGCCAAATGATGCTTCAAAAGGTCCAGTTGGTGATTACGTTCAGCCACAAAATCTTTCACAGAACCATTCACTACCAGATCGGCCTGTAACATGGCGCCATATCTAGGCTCCACTCCATAGAGGGCTTTAAATGGAGAACACCCCAGTGATGTATGATAACATGTATTATACCAAAACTCCGCCATCGGTAACCATTTGCGCCATTTGATGGGACTAGCATGCACCGCACAACGAAGATACATTTCTAAACATTGATTGACACGTTCGCTTTGTCCATCCGTTTGCGGATGGTAAGCGGTACTGAAACTCAATTTGATATCCATGGCCAAGAATAGCTCCTTCCAAAACAAACTTGTGAATATCTTGTCACGATCAGACACAATCGATTTGGGCATTCCATGCAACTTCACAACATTGTCCAAAAATAAACGAGCTACCTGAGGGGCTGTAAATGGATGTTTCAACGCCACGAAATGCGCGTACTTGGAGAAGCGATCAACAATAACCATAATCGTGTTGCAACTCTCAGAACAAGGCAGACCCTCAATGAAATCCATCGTCAAATCTTGCCACACACCATCTGGAACAGGTAGGGGCTGCAAGAAACCAGGGGAAAGAATATGTTCATGTTTAGCTTGTTGGCAGGTGCTGCATTGCTTAACAAAATTTGCCACATCACTCTTTAAGCCAGCCCAAGCAAATAATTTCTTGACTCTCTGGTAGGTGACTGTAATGCCAGAATGCCCTCCTATTGCACTAGTGTGAAAAGCATGAATGATTTTGGTTTGCAAAGCTAAGTTTTCACCGACCCAAATACGCCCATGCAACTTGATTAGGCCTTGGCATAATTGAAACCCATTTGAATCTGGGCTGTGAACCGCAAGGGCTGCAAGCAACTGTTGAGCCTTAGAGTCTGTAGTATATGAGTTGAGAACTTCCTACAACCAGACTGGAGAAGCTGCGGATACTGCCTGCAACGACATCAAATGCCCCACACGTGACAGTGCATCAGCCGCATGATTCAGACAACCTTTCTTATAGTGGATTCGAAACTGTAGTCCCATTAGCTTTGTCATAGCCTTACGTTGGAGATTCGACACCACCACCGACCAAAGTGCAGTATTACTTTGCGCTTTATGTCGTTTCTTGTCCAGCAGATGACTATGTTTTAAACCAGTTCCATGCAGTTTCACTTGAGAGCCATTGTCAGTAAACTGCAGTATTTTATTTTTCCAGTCACACACCATTGGGCTATAGCGTTGGAGCCAGTCCATTCCCAAAATTGCATCATATGAGTCCAACTCAAGCACCCTCATATCTATCTGAAATGTGTAGCCTTGAGTCCACCACTCAAATTGAGGAACCAGTTGGTCACACTGAAGAATATCACCATTTGCTACATGAACTTGTACAGGACCAATATTCTGAGTGTGATATTTTGTCTTTTCCAAGAAGGTGGGACTAATGAAACTATGAGAACTTCCAGAATCAATTAACATGAATAGAATATGATTACCAACCATGGCTTGGATACGTATGGTAGACAAATCTTCTGTGCCGGCCAATGCATGTAATGACAGGTCGTATTGCTCTTGCTCAAATTCTTTGTCAGCTATCTCCAGAGCTTGCAATGTCTCTTCACTCAAAAGCTCTTGTCCCGTATCAAGCTCCAGTGCATGAAGTTGGGCAGCATTCTGTTTGATACACTGGTGGTCTTTTTCATATTTCTCACCACATTTGAAGCATAAACCACGAGCTTGTCGGCATTCTCGGTTGTCTAGCTCGGCAAGATCCTCCGAGGTGGCTTATGATATCCCACCACGCTCATTGCATCGATGCCCACCGCCTTATAACCCGCCCCTGTCTTCAGGACTTAGCTCGATCTCGCCCCATTTTTCCTCCTGAATGAGAGCTAACATAAAAGCCTTGCGAACTGAGTCAGGCAATTGAATTTCGACATCGTATTTCAACTCATCCTTCAGCCCCATGATGAATTGATTAACAAAAAATTCTTCTGTGCAGACATTGTGATAAGCCCGAACCTTATACATAGCAGCTTCAAATTGAGTCTTGTATTCAACTACTCCACCAGACTGTTTTAACTGAATCAATTCTCGTATGTATCTCCTAGAATCATAAGCTCCAAACTCTGACTCCACCGCCAACATGAAGTGTTCCCAGTTAATCAGTTGATGCTCATCCTGATACATTTGCCACCACATAGCGGCATTTCCTTCCATGTGCATTGCTGCAGCCGTAACCCACAAGGACTCATCAATGTCATACATCCTGAAATACTGCAAACACTTGCTCTTCCAGATGCGAGGTTCTTCCCCATCAAACTTTGGGAACGCCATCTTTGGAAAGGGGGTTTTCTTGTCCCCAATCACTGCTGGAGCATTTGCATTTGGAATGGGTTTGCTCAAATTCTGATTATCGGACCCCATTCTCCATGGATGCACCGGGCCTTTCCCTAATAACCCAGCTGTTAGTTCTCCACCCGTCGCCGCTACTGATTTGTGCGTGGAACTGGATGAAGGAGTCCCCATGCCTTCCTCCACTCTTGGCGGTAAAGTTGCTCCAGGATTTCCTTTCACCGATTGCGTCAACTTTTGAAATTGCTCCATCAAACCAGAAATTACAGTGTTATAACGTGCTCCAACTTCAACTCCCAGCATGTCCTTTACCTTGGGATTTTACAGCTCAATCGAGAGAGTTCTCCCCTTTTCACTGGAACTAGTCAGTAACTCCTCGAGAACTCCTCGTGAGAATTTCGCCCAAAGGGTGCGTCGGTGCGGCTGCAACGGCGGACTTGAAGGGCGGCCGAGTGGCGCTGCCAGAGGGCAACGCCGGGCGCCGCCGCCGGTGACTCGGAGGAAGCCGCGCGAAGGCAAAGTAGGCGCGGCGAGGCGAATCGGGCGGTCGAGAACCGCGCGGATCTCGAGCCGAGGATCTGCGTGCGAAGGCGACGCCCAACGCGGTGGTCGGCGGAGGCGGTCGGTGCCGAGCCGAGAAGACCGAAAGCGCGAAGCCGAGATAACGGAAGGTCACGACGGCGCCAAGACAACGGATCGATGATGACGACAACGGCGGAACCTCAGTACCGCTCGATACCAGATTGTGATGATCGCTATGGGTACCAATCCTTCGTGCAAGCGTAATCTAACGAGAAAGGGAAGAAGAATAGCAAGAATAGGAGACTTGGGGATAAAGAAAGAACACGAGAGATGAGATCGTTCTATTTCTTTTCTTGTCTCTTCAGAGTGATTACAACCCTTTATATATGTTTTACTTTCACTCTCGATTTACCTCCGCTATTACATTTAGATTCACCGACATCGTCACCTATTTACCGAAAACACTATTCATCATCATTCCATTCCTTCAGCATCGTCCGATTGCTTTAAACACCATCTGCTTCTTCATTTGCATTACTCAGCTCTGTAAAACCTCCCGCCAAAGTAGTGCTATCCCGCCTCCTACTCCCTGCGCGCACCGACTCCCTGACACGAGTGTGCATGGCGCGGGCAGGTAAAAGGCAGGGCTCGTGTAGCCCGCCTGCATGGGCAGCCGAGCCAGAGCTGGTCTTCCTACTGTCAAGACGATCCCACATCGCTAGTCATCTCCTACGGTCTTACAGCATCTCCAATAGTCAAATCTTAAAATAAAATCTTATACTTTAAAATAGGGTCTAAACTAAAAAAATTAGGACCCAAGATAGCTATTGACTCCAGCAATTAGATCCTAAATCTCCAATCCTTCATTAGGGCCGGAGAGGAGAGTTGCTAAATATAGCAACAGGGCTCTGAGTCCTAAACCTATTTTGATAATTTTTCTCAAAATACAACCTCTGTTGGAGTTTTTTTTTTTCCATCAAAGCCCTATAATTACAATTAGCAATCCATTTAGGGCTCCTCTTGGAGATGCTCTTAGGTGCGGCAGAGAATAGGTTTCATATTAATTCTATTTGTGATATTTATATATGATGATTAATTTGATAATAATTTAATATATGTATGATGATCTATGGATAACAATATTTGCTATGAAACGAGATACCATGAGAATTTGTTTTATTTTTAACAGGAGATATAGCGCAGGCAACAGGAAGTGTAACGTAGGGATGCGAGATACACGTTACAAAGCAATCGGACGTAGACGAACGCACACTGCAGGTCGAGAGAATTCGCATAGGTGGCGCTTAGCTCGAGTACAGTATACACGAAGGTCCCAAAGGTGCAGGCGCAGAACGTGAGGTCGCAGAGGTGTAGGTTGCACGCGAAGGACGCAGGTGTAGTGAGGTGAGGCACGTAGAGATCTACATAGATATATAACACAGTGTAGCAGCCAGTAGGCCGTGTACACAAGTGAGTCATGCGAGAGCGACAAGTAGACCGTACGCATGCATATGGGTGAGTTTTGAGCTGTGTGCATGTATTAGATCTTGTGTAATTAGATCAGGTGAATATATATGCATGTATTTAATTAGAGATAAGAAGTTAGAATTTGCTAAGAATAAATGGGAGGGTACTCACAAGGAAATTGTGGCAGTAGCAAGCTGTCCTCCAAGCAGAACAGCGAGAAAGCCTAGCGGCAGCGAGACGCAAGCGATTGTGCGGCGGCGAGAAGGTTCGGCACAGGAAAGAAAAGCAAAGGAACGACTGAAAGAACAGAGTGCATGTCGCATGCAACACAAAGAAAGGAGGAGAGAACAAGGATTTTGGCACTGTGCAAGCAAGAGAAGTACAGAGAACGTGAAGCTTCATATCAAGAGAATAGAGAGAACAGGGAGAGATTAAAGGAAAAAGAGGGGAAAATAAAGAAAAATTTGGAAGATTATTTGAAGTTTGTGCTTTTATCTAAAAGGATCCTTGTACATGTTTTTGGATGAAATCAGTGAGGAAGGATTCCGATTTACTAAGGATCTGTTTGTTTCAGCTTTGTATTCTCTAAAAGTTGATTCTGGATTGTGGTTGTAGAGAAGCTGATTCTGGAATCCAAAAGCACATATGAAGTGGATTGTAGATTCTAGTGTATATGGGTAGGCTGGATTGTGAGAATCAGATTCTAGAATCAGGCTGTTTGTTTGTTTCTGATTCATGTTTACGTATAATTGCTCTCTAGTATGCATGTGTACTCTAGTTTCTTTTCTATAGCATTAGATCAATTATCCTATATTGATTTGTTCAGTTTGGTCATTATTTTGTTAATTTCTAGAATTAATAAAAAAATAGTTTTAGGTGTTAGTTTGCACCAATTCACACTCCTCTTGGTGCGCATCGATCCTACAATTGGTATCAGACCGGAGTTTGCTTTAGATTTAATTTAACAATTAAAAAGCATTCCGCATGTTGCATCTTTTTCTTTGTCTAAACCTCCTAGTTTTAACGGTGATGATTACCCTTATTGGAAAGTTCACATTGAGTCATTTTTAAAATCCCAATGGTACGAATTGTGGGAAATTGTAGCTACGAAATATATAAAACCTGAAAATATCATCACTAAGGAAGAAAAAGAGCTTTACACCTTGAATCAAAAAGCCATGAGTTTTTTTATAGTGTACTGTCTAGAGATGAGTTTAATAGAATTTCTACATTGACAATTGCTAATGAAATTTGGCATTCTTTAGAGATTATTCATAAAAGTACTAAGGAAGTTAAAAATGCTAAAATTAAATTATACACACGTGAGTATGAGCTATTCAAGATGAACCCTGGGGAGACGATTAAAGATTTTGGTACTCACTTTAATGAACTTGTTAATAAACTTTCTGCCCTAAGAAAAGTGCTCTCACAAGAAGATCAATGCAGAAAATTGCTTAGATCTTTAGATCAAAAAATTTGGCATGTTAAAGTGACCGCAATAAATGAGTCTAAGTAATTGAACTCTTTGAAACTAGATTCTTTAATTGGTTCATTGATGACATATGAGATGAGTATGAGTCAATTTAATAATGATGTTTCTAATGATACTCCCATTGCTTTAGCCGCTATTGAGAAAGAAAATAATATTTATGATATGGATTTTAATGAGCTCTCACTTCTGTCTAAAAGAATAAACAAAGTTTTAAAAATAAAGTTTTCTAAAAACAATGAAAAAGGTATTTAAAAAAGAAGTGATCTTAGTGACATACATTGTTTTGAGTGTAATGAATTTGATCATTTTAAAAGTGATTATCCCAAACTTGCTAACAAAAAGTCTAGCTTTTTTCACAAAAGTAAATTTTCAGGTAAGAAGATGAAGTATGTACTTCATAAGGCATTATTGAAGATGGCGGAAGAGCTTGATCTCTCAAATGATAGTGATGAGAATGATCCTTTGGCATGTCTTAGAAAGAATGATGATGATGATGATGATATTGTTGATCTTTGTCTCATAAGGAGGAACATGGACAATGAGGACGATGACGATGAGGACATCGACAATGATAATGAGGTAACTAAGTCTAAAATTTTTAAAGCATTTCGTGCATAAGAAAGAATTTCAAATGCATTGATTAAAAAATTTAAAATATTAAAATTAGACTATGATAGGCTTCTTTTTACCACTAATAAAAAAGATTATATCTGTGACTCTTGTGTAGAATTGAAAAAGAAAATTGATATTCCTTGTAAATCATGTGAAATTTTGAAAAATAAAATTTTTTATCTTGAGAATGCTTCTTGTGAGTCATATGAATTTTATAGGAGTGAGAATGCATCGCTGAAATCTAGTTCTTCAACATGTGACAATTGTTTTATCTTGCAAACAGAGGTAGATTCTTTGAAAAATTCTTTGGTAAAAAACTGCTCCAATTTAGAGAATGAGGTAAATAAGTTAGCAAAAGAATTTTCTTGTGAGGACTTTTCTGGAATAAGGAGAAAATTAATTGAACTTGAAAAACGTCCTTACATATTTTTATACAGTAAATGTCCTGATCTTGCTAAAGAAACAATTAGTTGAAAATGTCTTTGGAAAAAATAAAAAATGGTGAGAAAAACTTGAATTTCATTCTTGATACATCAAATGGTTTAGTTAAGAAGGAAGGGTTAGGCTTTGATAAAAATTCTATCTCACAACCAAGCACGTCAAAGGTTATTCCAAAAACGCATGACTTTCAAAGTGATATTTATATGAAAAAGATTCAAAATAGAATTGTGAAAAATATTTTAATTGTGGAAAATTTGGACATATTAAAACCAATTGCTATGCTAATTTAGGTCCAAAATTTTGGGATAATTTTCATAATGTTGATTGCTATAACTCTGGTAGGATTGGTCATATTGCCATAAATTGTTTTGTACATCCTATACATTGTTTTGAGGCTAATAAAATTAATTTCCAGAAAAGAAAAATATTGATTTGATGCTAAAACTCCTCAAAACCAGCAAGTAACTTTGGGCATTTCACCTTTATTAATACATATCGAATAAGAAGCCAAGTTGAGTCATATAGTGCAAAAACAACATGGATTGCAAAAAATTCAATAAAAAACAGCAAGTTATCAAAAATGTGGGTACCTGAACATCTTCTCTCATTTTAGAATAAAGATAAAAGTCTTGAAAACCGGTGAGTAATTAATTTGGATTACACATGACACATGATATGAGATAAAAAAATGTGTTTCCAAGTCTAGAAATTGTGAAGGGTGGTGATAATGTGTTTAATGTTGAAACTAATCGACTCAAGGAGTCATATGATATTTCTTTTGATGAGTCTAGCCCCTATGCTAGAACTATCACTACTACAGAACGACACATCACTATCACTTTATCTGTGTCGGTTCTTAAGTTTTTCGGAAAAAACGATTGTGATAAGTAACTTCGGAAGGGTGTTAGTAATAATCACTATCGGTTCTGAGATTATAAGTGATTGTGATGTAGCACTGGAACATCAGAATCGGTTCTCTACTAAAACGTGATAGTGATGTGCACGGTCATCAGAATCGGTTCTTTTCATAGAAGTGATAGTGATGATCACGTGCACATCACTATCACTTCTATGAAAAGAACCGATTTTGATGACCGTGCACATCACTATCACTTTTTAGTAGAGAACCGATTCTGATGTGAAAATGGTTATCACTATCATTCTTTTTATAGAAGCGATAGTGATGACCGTGCACATCACTATCACTTGTTAGTAGAGAACCGATTCTGATGTGAAAATGGTTATCACTATCATTCTTTTTATAGAAGCGATAGTGATGACCGTGCACATCACTATCACTTGTTGAAAAGAACCGATTCGATGTGCGATTACGCGCTTTCGTGCTTATGTCTAGATGGTCGTGAACATCAAGATCGCTTTTGAAAAGAACCGATTCGATGTGCCTCGCTAGGTTATATATACCACTCGCGACCGAACTCTTCTCTGCTTTTGCTCGGAGGAGATTTCTCGCCGCCACCCGAGAAAATAGCTCATATTGTGTGGTTGGAAGCAATAGTTGGGTGAGAAAATTTGAAGTCCTCATGGGTGGGTATTAAGAGGGCAAAATTGAAACCCTATCTTGAGGAGATTCCCTCTTTTGCCCTCTATTGCGGTTTTCTTCAAAATGTGAGCAGCAATTCTTTAAACCCCTTCAATTTTGCTCGTAATTTCGATATGTCGTCAATAAAGTTTAGGTTGCTTTCGAATTGTGTACGTGCTTTCAGATTTCACACTCTTTATTTGACAAGCGCATATCTATTTAATTTTGTAGTGCGATCTCTGCTTATATATATGGAATTATTATTGCTATCATGTGGTAACTGTTATTAGAGTTTAGGCGGCGTAACCCACGCCTCCGCTCGAGGGTGCTTATTTATAAATATGCTGAACGAAAGGGCATATTTATAAGCGAGCGCCTCGAATTGTCCACATTTTTGACAATTCGAGGATATATGGTTCGAGCAAGTTCTCGAAGTGTGTTGTACAACTCGAGTAGATTTCGTAGCGTCTCTCGGTGTTCTCCGGATACACACCCTCTTGACCTGTTGTCGAGACGTATCCGGAGAACAATGGGAGATGTCAGCCAAATTTTCTCCGAGTTGTACAACGGCTTAGGAACTTTCCCGAACCATATATCCTCGAATGGGATTAGGACCTAACCTATTTAGAGATTAGGAGTCATCGTTGGTACCCTTGATTTGTTTCGTTGTAGTAGAAAGATTTGCAAGCTACTGCACTAGCTATATAATTAGATTATTTGATATCGTTGTTGATGTTAAAAATTTATGTCTCTTATGTAGGGAATTGGAAGCTTTAAACCGTGGAAGAAGCTAGGTATCGATCGTGAGTACATTTATATATCTTGGAACCTCGTCCACTATTTTGCAAAGGTAATATTATTTGAAATGATGTCTCAATATTTAAAATAGCTATAGCTAGTTGTCGCCCAGCTTTTTCCTTAATTTATTGTGCGTAAATTTAATTGCAGATGGACCGTGAGGAATGGATGTATCGTAAAAGCCGTGTGAGTGCTGAATTTCAGAGGGTGTTAAGGAGTTCAAAAAATTGCGAAGACTACATGGTGAGGAGGGTGTAAACTTCATATATTGTCCTTGCATTGATTGCACCAATCGAGGAGATTTAACAACTCATCTCAAATTGAGGACCACCGATTCGACGTGGCTTCGTGAGGAATTACACATGTTGATCCATCACGGGAGGCAGTGTAGTACCCTCCGATATGCAACGAAGATACGGTGGAACCGGATGACGAGTTGCGACCGATATGTTTGAGGAGGATAATTTGGAGCAAATGTTGCGGGATGTGGAGGGTAATTACACGGAAAGAGAGTTTGAAAAGTTTAAAAGCTTGATAGAAGATTTATGCCAAACCGCTGTTCACAAAGTTGCAAAGCGGAATACACCAAGGTTGGGTTCGGTCCTTGCATTGTTCGAACTAAAGGCAAAACACCGCTGGCGGATACAAGTTTCAATGCACTACTAGTTCTTCTATCGGATCCGCTCCTGAGGGAAACGAGTTGCCAACAAGCATTTATGAAGCGAAGAAGCTACTATGTCCCATGGGAATGGAAATAGAAAGGATACATGCATGTCCGAATGATTGCATCTTGTACCGTAACGCACATCGAGAGCTGACGCTTGTCCGCTTTATGTGTGCCCCAGACAAACAAAAGGAGAAGCGAACGAGAAGAAGCGTAAGAGCCGGGCAACGACGGTGAAGAGGTCATCACTAAAGGTGCACCGCCAAGGTATTGTGGTACTTGCCCATCATTCCCCGTCTCGAGCGGTTGTTTGCAAATCCGAGAGAGGCAAAATTGTTGCGCTGGTATTACGAGTCTCGAAAGGAAGATGGCAAGTCGAGACACCTGCCGATTCGCTCAATGGAGAAACATCGATTGGAAACATGAGGAGTTTGGTGCCGAAATGAGGAACATAAGATTTGGGTTGAGTACCGACGGAATGAA
The DNA here is from genome assembly GCA_036346375.1 of Guadua angustifolia. NCBI lineage: Eukaryota > Viridiplantae > Streptophyta > Magnoliopsida > Poales > Poaceae > Guadua > Guadua angustifolia. The sequence goes on from CM070510.1 coordinate 22,692,892, forward strand.
TCCGTTTGGTAACATGAGCAGTCGTCACAAAGACTCTAGCCGCTTCATAGGTATCTACAACCTCCTCCTTGGTCAGTGCATGAAGCGGAAGTATATCATGATGTCATTACTAATCTCGGGACCCAAACAGCCGGGAAATGATATTGATGTGTACCTTGCACCATTGATCGAGGATTTGGTAAAATTGTGGAATGAGGGGGTCGTCGTGTGGGATGCGTACAAAAGAGAGCATTTCACCCTACGGGCTATGGTATTTTGCACCATAAATGATTTCCCGGCCCTTGGTAATTTGGCAGGTTACAGTACGAAAGGAGCCAAAGCGTGTCCTATTTGTGAAGAGGAGACTGAGAGTCTATGGCTACCGAATTCCAAGAAAACTGTGTATATGGGTCACCGTAGGTTTCTACCTCGAAGTCATCGATACCGTAAGATGGATGACAAATTTGATGGGAAGAGGGAAGTCCGCTCGCACCGCATGACCTATGAGTGGAAGCCAAGTATATTCACATGTAGAGGATATCGATGTTCAAGACGGAAAGAGCCATAAACTGTTCGCCCTAGGACCATTTGGAAGAAGAGGTCAATATTCGGGACTTACCGCATCGAAGGAGTTAGATGTCCGCATTGTATTGATGTCATGCATGTTGAGAAGAATATCTGCGACAACTTGGTTGGCATCCCGCTGAACATACCGAAGACCAAAGATGGTGTCAATGCTCGTCGCGACATGGCCTACATGGGAATCGTGCCCAGACTTGCGGTGATAGAGGAGGATGGAAAAGGCCAGACATCCTCGCTGCATGCTACACCTCGCCCAAGAAGGAGAAAGAAGATCTCTGCAAATGTCTCCAAAGTATTAAAGTTCCATCCGCTACTCCGAACATTAAGAAGCTTGTGTCTATGGATGATTTGAAGTTGTTGGGCATGAAGTCCCATGACCGCCATGTCTTGATGACCCAAATGCTCCTGGGCCAGCAATCCAAATATTCTCCCAGAGGATGTCAGTTGGCAATCACAAAGTTGTGTTATTTCTTCAATGCGATCTCCGCAGTTATTGATCCCGATGTACTAGACAACTTACAGAGTGAGGTGGTGCGGACTCAGTGTCACCTTGAGATGCATTTCCCACCGCCGTTCTTTGACGTAATGGTTCACCTTGTTGTTCACCTTGTCGAGAGATTAAGATATGTGGACCCGCTTTCCTACGCTACATGTATCCGCTCGAGAGGTACATGGGTATATTAAAGTCGACGTGAGGAATCGGTCGAACTCGAGGGTAGTATTGTTGAAGGTTATGGGACCAAGAGGTTATTGAGTTTTGCGTGGACTACCCGGGTAAAAGACAAGCAATCGGTGTTCTCAGATCTCGTCATGAGGGCAGACTTGTTGGTAAAGGAACCGGGTCCAAACTAATGAGTCCGAGGTTTGATATGTATTGCAAGGCGATTTCACGCCTTGCGTAATAGCACGTAAATTCGCCCATACATCGAGCAAAGATAAGTTGATATTACGGAAGAGAATCCACAAATGGATGAGTTTCCATCGCACAAGAACACAATGATCGATTCTCACATGGTTCAAAGAAAAGTGGAGGTCTCTTTATCGAGAATGTAAAATGGTTGGTCGACGGACCAAGATTTAATGTACGTACATGGCAGGGTACGATATTAATGGTTACACCTTTTACACCGAGAGTCAAGATGCCAAGAGTATCGTCCAAAACAAAGGTGTGAGTATAAATGCTTTCTCGATGATCATCACTGAAAACAGTCTCCCAACAAAGAATGAACTCCTACTATGGGATGATCAAGAAATTTGGGAGCTCGACACGGAATATACCAAGTTCCATTGTTCCGATAAGTGGGTACGACTTCCACATGGAGTGAAGGTCGACAAGAGAGGCTTTACTTTTGTGGATCTCGAGACTCGCCACAAAGATGATCCGCTTGTCCTCCGCGGCAAGCAACTCAAGTCTTTTACGTGCGCGATCCGCCAATCCAAGGTTGCACGCCGTTCTTCATGGCAAGAGACGGATCGAGGAGTTGAAGATGTTGTAGATGAAGAAGAGTATAACCAATTCGATGAGATACCTTCATTTGCAGATGGGGCTTGTCTTAGCGGGATGACGACACACATGGAGCCAATTACATGCAGTAGATCATCATGAAGGGCAATATTGTAAATAAATGGACTATTATAATGCATGTAAAATAGTATTGTAAATCCAAGGTGATTAATTGCTTTGTTTGGAGGCTTCGATGGAAATGCATGCAATTTCTCTTTATGCCTGCACTTTGTGCCATAATTTGTGAAAGAAAATTCCATTTGACGAAATTATTGTTGGGAAAGCTTGTAAATAGTCGAAAGTTCATTTCTCGAAATTTTCAGATAATTCCAGATTAATTTGAAAAAGTTTTGACTTTTCTACGCTTTGTGCACAAATCATGTCTACTGAAATGAATTTTGGCATATTTCTTGAATGAGGTCGCTTTTTCCATAAAATTATTTTATGAAAAGTTTTGCAAGATCTCAAATATGTTTCGCAAAATTTCTAATAATTTCAACAATGTATGACAAAGTTATGGCATTTTCTCTTTGATGAAATGCTGAAAATTTAGAACTTGCAGATGTCCAAAAGGAATAGTGCAATAAACTACATCAGTGTCGGTTTTATTAAAAAAAGTGATAATCGACGACTAACATCAGTGTTCTATTAGACAAGTGATGATCAAGCATCAGTATCGGTTTTCTTAAAAGAGTGATACTAATTGTGAAGAATCAGTATCGGTTTTCTTAAAAGAGTGATACTAATGATAAAGAATCAGTATCGGTTTTATTAAAAAAGTGATACTAATGACTAACATCAGTGTTTTATTAGAAAAGTGATGATAAAGCATCAGTATCGGTTTTATTAAAAGAGTGATACTAATTGTGAAGAATCAGTATCGGTTTTCTTAAAAGAGTGATACTAATGATAAAGAATCAGTATCGGTTTTATTAAAAAAGTGATACTAATGACTAACATCATTGTTTTATTAGAAAAGTGATGATAAAGCATCAGTATCGGTTTTATTAAAAGAGTGATACTAATTGTGAAGAATCAGTATCGGTTTTCTTAAAAGAGTGATACTAATGATAAAGAATCAGTATCGGTTTTATTAAAAAAGTGATACTAACGACTAACATCGTTGTTTTATTAGAAAAGTGATGATAAAGCATCGAGATCGGTTTTATTAAAAAGTGATACTAATGATGAAGCATCAAGTCGGTTTTCTTAAAAGAGTGATACTAATGACTAACGCAATTCTTAAACCCTACCCATAACCATTCGCCAGCTTCGCTCCACGCTGCCGCTAACCCTAGCCGCCCGAAAGTGCCCCCCCTGTCGCTGCCGCTGCCGCCGTGGACGCCTCCCCCGTCGCTGCCGCCGAGGACGCCTCTACTCCTGTGGGATTCGGTCTTCAAGAGCATCACCGCCGCCATCTTCTTCTGCCGCCTCGCCTGCCGCCGACGCCGACGCCGAGGATGCCCCACGCCACCCCCACACCGCCTCGACGCCGACGCCGCTTCTACTCCCCGGTGCCTAGCTCTGGTCCTTCGAACGACCAGTCCTGCTCATTGTAAGTTTTTTCAGATATCGATTTGTTTCTTCGATTGGAGGGAGGGTATTGCTCTGTGATGATAATAGGGTAATTAATGATAGAGACAATTTTTCTTGTGAATGAGGCCTTAAACTAGTAGACTTACATGCTTTAGAAGTTTTGATTCAATCAACCGCATGAAAGTCTCAAGTACATGTTTAGTTCAATTTGTTCAATTGTGATTAAGTTAATATGTTCTAGTAGACTCAATTTGGCTCGGCTAGCTTTGTGATCTCGCCGCAAATGACTTCTTTAGTTCAATTAACTCGCCGATCGAATTGTGTCGATGAACTATTCATCTATCGTTGATTTTTCTATCGCTTAATTCAATTGTTAACATAGTGGACCGATCACAGATTAGCTTTGTTGTTCGGTTGGTATATTTGATATACAATCGATCCGATTATATATATTGTTCGAACTTAACTCGTTAGTTAAGACTTCAATTGCAATGACTTTTATTGTCAATTCTTGTTGTGCATGATAAGGTGGTAAGGGTTTGAGGCCTTATTTACTAGATTGATTGTTTTGCCGATTTGTGATTGTAGTTGAAGGTTTATAATCTTCAAATATACCCAAATTCTCGAGAGCAATCATTCATAAATACTCCAAATTGCCATAGTAGACATGATTCTTCTCATGAATGCTATAGTCTCCATAATTTATTTCGCCTTCTCAATTATGTCAATATGGTCATTTTTGAATCATGTATATGAACTCATATGTTATATGGAATAAAAATTAAAAACTTGCTCTTATACTCGATTCTCTTCCATAGTGTTGAAGTTTCTTATCTTTATTTAGACCCTAAAACTGAGAGCAATTATTCATATTACATATTACCTCTATAGTGCCATATTAGCCTTTTCGTAATCTGTCACCATATGTTTACTTTCAAAGATATTACTTTTGTTTTTTATCTCAAAGATATGTTAGAGTTTAGGTTATGTAACCTACGTCTTCCGCTCGAGAGTGCTTATTTATAAATATTGGAATAGCATATTCATAAGCAAGCGCCCTCAATTGTCCACGTTTTTGATTAGTTCGAGATATAGTTCGGGCAAGTTCTCGAGCTAGTTGTACAACTCAGAGTTGATTTCGTAGCGTTTCCGGTGTTCTCTCGATACACACCCTCTTGACCTGTTGTCGAGACGTATCCGGAGAACAATGAGATGCTACCAAATTTTCTCCGGTTGTACAACGGCTTAGAACTTGCTCGAACCACATATCCTCGAATGGGATTAGGACCAAACCTATTTAGAGATTAGGGTTATCGTTGGTACGTGATTTAGTTGGTCAATAGATATTGCATGTTATATCGCTTACTAACTTGACCTTCTTGTGTTGCTATTCTTGCATTAGTACATTAATGCTCAAATTCTCTCGTTGATGTTGTGAAATCAAACTTGTTGGTGTAAGTAAACATCCGCTAGTGCTAAATTCACTTGTCATATGGAATGGGCTTTTGTTTTTTATCCGAGCAGAGGTTAGAGTTTAAGTTCGTGAACCCACATGTATCCGCTCAATTTGCATTGTATTGATGTCATGCATGTTGAGAAGAATATCTGCGACAACTTGGTTGGCATCCTCGCTGAACATACAGGAAGACCAAAGATGGTGTCAATGCTCGCGCGACATGGCCTACATGGGAATCGAGCCCAGACTTGCAAAGTGATAGAGGAGGATGGAAAAGGCCCAGACATCCTCGCCGCATGCTACACCTGCCCAAGAAGGAGAAAGAAGATCTCGCAAATGTCTCCAAAGTATTAAAGTTCCATCTGCTACTCATGAACATTAAGAAGCTTGTGTCTATGGATGATTTGAAGTTGTTGGGCATGAAGTCCCATGATCGCCATGTCTTGATGACCCAAATGCTCCTGGATTGTAATCCAAATATTCTCCCAGAGGATGTCAGTTGGCAATCACAAAGTTGTGTTATTTCTTCAATGCGATCTCTGCGCAGTTATTGATCCCGATGTACTAGACAACTTACAGAGTGAGGTGGTGCGCACTCTGTGTCACCTTGAGATGCATTTCCCACCGCCGTTTTTTGACGTAATGGTTCACCTTGTTGTTCACCTTGTCGAGAGATTAAGATATGTGGACCCGCTTTCCACGCTACATGTATCCGCTCGAGAGGTACATGGGTATATTAAAGTCGTGACGTGAGGAATCGGTCCGAATCTCGAGGGTAGTATTGTTGAAGGTTATGGGACCAAGAGGTTATTGAGTTTTGCGTGGACTACCGGGTAAAAGACAAGCAATCGGTGTTCTCAGATCTCGTCATGAGGGCAGATTTGTCGGTAAAGGAACCGCGGTCCAAACTAATGAGTCCGAGGTTTGATATGTATTGCAAGGCGATTTCACGATCTTGCGTAATAGCACGTAAATTCGCCCATACATCGAAAAGATAAGTTGATATTACGGAAGAGAATCCACAAATGGATGAGTTTCCATCGCACAAGAACACAATGATCGATTCCTCACATGGTTCAAAGAAAAGTGGAGGTCTCCTTTATCGAGAATGTAAAATGGTTGGTCGACGGACCAAGATTTAATGTACGTATATGGCAGGGTACGATATTAATGGTTACACCTTTTACATCGAGAGTCAAGATGCCAAGAGTCTCGGCCCAAAACAAAGGTGTGAGTATAAATGCTTTCTCGATGATCATCACTGAAAACAGATCTCCCAACAGCAATGAACTCCTACTATGGGATGATCAAGAAATTTGGGAGCTCGACACGGAATATACCAAGTTCCATTGTTCCGATTTAAGTGGGTACGACTTCCACATGGAGTGAAGGTCGACAAGAGAGGCTTTACTTTTGTGGATCTCGAGAGACTCGCCACAAAGATGATCCGCTTGTCCTGCGGGCAAGCAACTCAAGTCTTTACGCGCGCGATCCGCCAATCCAAGGTTGCACGCCGTTCTTCATGGCAAGAGACGGATCGTAGGAGTTGAAGATGTTGTAGATGAAGAAGAGTATAACCAATTCGATGAGATACCTTCATTTGCGAGATGGGGCTTGTCTTAGCGGGGATGATTTACACACATGGAGCCAATTACATGCGAGTAGATCATCATGAAGGGCAATATTGTAAATAAATGGACTATTATAATGCATGTAAAATAGTATTGTAAATCCAAGGTGATTAATTGCTGTTTGGAGGCTTCGATGGAAATGCATGCAATTTCTCTTTATGCCTGCACTTTGTGCCATAATTTGTGAAAGAAAATTCCATTTGACGAAATTATTGTTGGGAAAGCTTGTAAATAGTCGAAAGTTCATTTCTGGAAATTTTCGTATAATTCCAGATTAATTTGAAAAAGTTTTGACTTTTCTACGCTTTGTGCACAAATCATGTCTACGAAATGAATTTTGGCATATTTCTTGAATGAGGTCGCTTTTTCCATAAAATTATTTTATGAAAAGTTTTGCAGTATCCTGAAATATGTTTCTGCAAAATTTCTAATAATTTCAACAATGTATGACAAAGTTATGGCATTTTCTCTTTGATGAAATGCTGAAAATTTAGAACTTGCGAGATGTCGAAAAGGAATAGTGCAATAAACTACATCGTTGTCGGTTTTATTAAAAAAGTAATACCGATTTACTAACATCGTTGTTCTATTAGACAAGTGATGATCAAGCATCAGTATCGGTTTTCTTAAAAGAGTGATACTAATTGTGAAGAATCAGTATCGGTTTTCTTAAAAGAGTGATACTAATGATAAAGAATCAGTATCGGTTTTATTAAAAAAGTGATACTAATGACTAACATCAGTGTTTTATTAGAAAAGTGATGATAAAGCATCAGTATCGGTTTTATTAAAAGAGTGATACTAATTGTGAAGAATCAGTATCGGTTTTCTTAAAAGAGTGATACTAATGATAAAGAATCAAGTCGGTTTTATTAAAAAGTGATACTAATGACTAACATCGTTGTTTTATTAGAAAAGTGATGATAAAGCATCAAGATCGGTTTTATTAAAAGAGTGATACTAATTGTGAAGAATCGAGACGGTTTTCTTAAAAGAGTGATACTAATGATAAAGAATCAAGATGTCGGTTTTATTAAAAAGTGATACTAACGACTAACATCGGTGTTTTATTAGAAAAGTGATGATAAAGCATCAAGATCGGTTTTATTAAAAAGTGATACTAATGATGAAGCATCGAAGACGGTTTTCTTAAAAGAGTGATACTAATGACTAACGCAATTCTTAAAACCCTACCCATAACCATTACGCAGCCTCGCGCTCCACGCTGCTAACCTTAGCCGCCCGAGTGCCCCCTCGCCTCGCCGCTGCCGTCGCCGTGGACGCCTCCCGCGTCCCGTCGCCGAGGACGCCCCACTCCCGTGGGATTCCAGTCTTCAAGAGCATCACCGCCGCCATCTTCACTATCGCCTCCCTTTGTCGCCGACGCCGACGCCGAGGATGCCCCACGCCACCCCCACACCGCCTTCGACGCCGACGCCGCCCCCCCACTCCCGGTGCCTAGCCTGGTCCTTCCGAAGCTTCGAGTCCTGCTCATTGTAAGTTTTTTCAGATAATCGATTTGTTTCTTCTTCGATCGAGGAGGGGTATTGCTCGTGATGATAATAGGGTAATTAATGATAGAGACAATTTTTCTTGTGAATGAGGCCTTAAACTAGTAGACTTACATGCTTTAGAAGTTTTGATTCAATCACTGCATGAAAGTCTGAAGTACATGTTTAGTTCAATTTGTTCAATTGTGATTAAGTTAATATGTTCTAGTAGACTCAATTTGGCTCGGCTAGCTTTGTGATCTGCTGCAGTGACTTCTTTAGTTCAATTAACCTGCTGATCAGAATTGTGTCGATGAACTATTCATCTACTGTTGATTTTTCTATCAGTTAATTCAATTGTTAACATAGTGGACTGATCACAGATTAGCTTTGTTGTTCGGTTGGTATATTTGATATACACTGATCTGATTATATATATTGTTCTGAACTTAACCTGTTAGTTAAGACTTCAATTGCAATGACTTTTATTGTCAATTCTTGTTGTGCATGATAAGGTGGTAAGGGTTTGAGGCCTTATTTACTAGATTGATTGTTTTGCCGATTTGTGATTGTAGTTGAAGGTTTATAATCTTCAAATATACCCAAATTCTGAGAGCAATCATTCATAAATACTCCAAATTGCCATAGTAGACATGATTCTTCTCATGAATGCTATAGTCTGCATAATTTATTTCGTCTTCTCAATTATGTCAATATGGTCATTTTTGAATCATGTATATGAACTCATACTGTTATATGGAATAAAAATTAAAAACTTGCTCTTATACTCGATTCTCTTCCATAGTGTTGAAGTTTCTTATCTTTATTTAGACCCTAAAATCTGAGAGCAATTATTCATATTACATATTACCTCTATAGTGCCATATTAGCCTTTTCGTGTCTGTCACCATATGTTTACTTTCAGCATATTACTTTTGTTTTTATCTCAAAGATATGTTAGAGTTTAGGTTATGTAACCTCGTCTTCCGCTCGAGAGTGCTTATTTATAAATATCTTTGGAATAGCATATTCATAAGCAAGCGATCTCGAATTGTCCACGTTTTTGATTAGTTGAGGATATGTTGGTTCGCAAGTTCTGAGCTATGTTGTACAACAGAGTTGATTTCGTAGCGTTTCCTGGTGTTCTCTGGATACACACCCTCTTGACCTGTTGTCGAGACGTATCCGGAGAACAATGGAGATGCTACCAAATTTTCTCCGGTTGTACAACGGCTTAGAACTTGCTCGAACCACATATCCTCGAATGGGATTAGGACCAAACCTATTTAGAGATTAGGGGTTATCGTTGGTGCGTATTTAGTTGGTCAATAGATATTGCATGTTATATCGCTTACTAACTTGACCTTCTTGTGTTGCTATTCTTGCATTAGTACATTAATGCTCAAATTCTCTGTTGATGTTGTGAAATCAAACTTGTTGGTGTAAGTAAACATCTGCTAGTGCTAAATTCACTTGTCATATGGAATGGGCTTTTGTTTTTTATCCGAGCAGAGGTTAGAGTTTAAGTTCGAACCCACATGTATCCGCTCAATTTAGAGATTAGGAGTTATCATTCCAACTTATTAAGTTGGTCAATAGATAGACTTTTGTTCGAACAATTGCATACTATGAATTATCTGTTGATCCTTTACAAGATTTATTGTCAAGTGCATATAGTAGCTTCAAATTGCTTTCTCTCATGTCACACATATGACCTTATCGATAAGAAAACTCAAAATGTCGCAACTAGAGAGCATCGCTCGCCGCAGAACAGTAGAAGGTGCCGCTCGGGCCGAGCATGGTTCCAATTACTCAAGGGCGAGTAAGGTGAGGAAGACCCGAGGACCAAACAAAGGGGCTACAGGAGAACGCCGCAGTTCTCCGCTTCAATGCCACGGGGTCTCGTGACGGGCCCTCCTAAGTACATGGGGCGATACCGGTCATTTCTTGGCCAATTGGTGAGGAGAGTGCCCATAACAATTAAGGATTGGAGAAAGGAAGTCAGTGTTGAGCGTAAGAATCGGTTGTGGGACGAGGTTAAGAGTAAATGGATTATAGAGGAGGATCTGAACCCACAATGAGGCAGACGCTTTGAAGAGGATGGGTGTGGCCTTGAGGCACTTCAAGACCCTTATGCACAATGAGTACGCGCGGAAAGGCCGTACACCATTCGAGAAGTATCCATTTGTGACCCCGATGTTTGGGCGGAGTTCACGAGGATAAAGGGTACGCCTTGAGGCAGCGTGAGAGAGAGGAACACCGCTGTCGAGAGGCTTAACACGCACCCGCACCACCTCGACAAAGTGCTATGAGGGGAAGAAGGCGAGTGGGCGCGACAAGCCGAGGAGTGCGCTCACTCCGGACGGTGATGCCTTACTCCCACATATCGAGGAGCGGCACGCAATCGGGTATTAGCGAGACAAAGAAAACTCGACGGGCAGCTTGTAGTTGCAAACCTCGCTACCGCTCAAGTCGTCTCTACCATCGTAAGACATCTAACTTAGTACAATACAATTGACCCAACTTGTTGTATTTCAAATCTAATTGCACTCGCTTATTACAGAAGAGGTAAGCCGGTGAAAAGAACAGGGACCTTCTGAGCCAAGGGTCGCAGGACATCCTGTCGTCTGCGATCGGAAGTCCGACCATAAGGGGCGGTGCTTGCCGAGGGGCGGGACACACGAAGAAGTCCTACTTTCAAGATGACGCTCAGATCAAGGTCATGGCGAGCACGTGAGGAGCACCTCAGGGACACACTAAGGGAGCAATGAGGAGGAGATTAAGGAGGAGATGAGGGGAGATGACACGACGTGAGGAGGAGATAAGAGGAGATGATGGCACGTGAGGATCGCCGAGGGCCGAGATGATGGCGATGATTTCCCAGTCGAGCCGATGCCCTCGATCATCATAGAGAAGTCTGTGCCCGACCTAGCAGTTGCGGTTCCAAAATGATAAGACCGGTCCCGGTGAAGGTAATAATTAATTTTTCCCGAGTTAAAGCTACGAGTGTAACTCCCGCAATGTTTTTCCTCGTTGTACACTTCTTGCGGTGCTGCAAGTGCCACCACCATCATGACGGAGGATGGATTTCCGCCGAGGCTGCACGCTGGGTTGCATTTCCATGCAACGAGACCGACACTGCATGGTCACCGTGGGGAAGGGCTACATGAGGGTGCAGTGGACTACGCCCACGAAGACTTCTTATCACATGTGCTCGATTTCCCCCAACGAAGATATCACCACTCTCGGGCAAGCACGCATGTCGCTCATCAAGTGGCCCACGACGGTGTCAGATCGTTAAGGTAAAAAGTCCCTCCACGCCTTCTCTACCATTCCAAAGATTACCGCAGAAGTTAAATATATGCGTGCTTTGTAGGTTCCTCCTCCGCCGCCTCGCCTCCCGCCTCCTGCTCTGATCCTGCCTCCTGCTCCTCCGCCCGCCTCCCGCCTCCTGCGCTTTGATCCTGCCTCCCGCCTCCTCCTCCGCCTGCTCCGCCTCCTGCTCTCGCTCTTGCTCCTACGCTTGCGCCTCCTCCGCCTCTGCTCCCAGAGAACCACAGAGGCCTCCGAGACTCCTTCCGCCAAGAGGGCAAAGCTGACAGAGGCCACAACGCCCTTGAGGTACCTGAAAAGCCCACTACCCTGACCTCGGAGACTCCTTCGGCCCAGAAGAAAAGTCAAGACAGCCACGTGCACCTCAGATGATTATAAGGCCTACGGACATGGAAAGCCCCCGATTGCATCGCACTTAACTCGAATGATCTAGGCAAGTGGACTCGCCTCCTCCATGGATGGTACCTTGATAAGGTGAAGGGGAAGAGCGCCGAGTCGACTTCAACGTGAAGTATAAAAGGTACATTTTCACCGTGAGGAGCATGGAACATTCCCGTCGCTTTTGAGGATCTATTCCGTGTGTACCAAATGAAAGCCGCCGATATTTCTACTTTACGATCATGGACGCTGTGAGTATCACACCATATAGCTTGCGCCATGACTTTTATAGGATTTTGCATTATGTTTTCTCACTTTCAACACGAGTTGCGGGATAATGAGACAACGAGCCGTGACGCATCTACACGAAGTTGGGTTTGTCGACCCGAGCTTGTGTTCCGCGACCTTGGCTAGGCTTCAACCGGAGTTCGTTGCTAGCTACATCAAGGGGTATTGCAAAGTCGAGTCGAAGAAGGACTTCATTGTATTGTCGCACCACGAGGAGTAAGTAGTACTTTTCGATTCAATTACTTGTACGCACTTAAAACCGTATGTGAACTTATTTCCTTGCACTACATTTTATTTAATAAGCAACCATTGGGTTCTACTCGTCCTCGCTCCGAGTGAAAACACGATCTACACATTTAACTCGACGAGAAGAGACCGATGGCATACGCGATCAAGCCTCCTTTGCACAAGTAAGCACATTATTGTAACCTAACACATCGAGGAATTTAACTACGTTTATTTTTTTACTCAATGGTGCTCTCCAATGTATGCAGGGTTTCTCGGACTATGTCGATGAAGGAGGGCCGCACGACGACAAAAAGGGCAAGACACCGCAAAGATAAGCGATTTAAGGTACAAGTGCCTAGCATATATATGATTAATTTTTTGACATCTAATCTTCGTGGGCTGAATTTCTTTTCTCTCTTCACAGTGCCATCAACAGGCAGCGGTGACCATTGCGGCTTCTATGTCATGCAAGACATGCTCATCGTGGTCGGCAACTCACAACTTTTCCTAAGGTATATGTACGTGCATAATAATATACTTAGCCTTTTACATAGAAATTTTGAAACTGAAATTAATCTGACCATTTCATTTTTGCGTAAGATCAATATCCCCGTAAGAGTTTAGACAAAGAAAGCACTCAACAATTTACGAGACCACTTATGCGGTGGTACTTGGTTAGAAGTTATATCGAGAGGATGGCGGGTTTAGAGATCCCAAGCATCCTACTAGTCCATATGAAAACAATATTAATAATATATGTCAATTTGATATGTATCGAGGAAGTCCGTGTAATCGATTGTCAAGCATGTTTGAGTTGTATATTGTGAACGACTATGATATATATGTGTTGTAATTAAAGCGTTTCGCTCGTGAATGTGATATATGCATCCCGTGTTACGCTCGTGAATGTGATGATATATATTGTGCATTCGTATTGAGAATGTAATCTGTGCTTTTTGGAGAATTTGCAAAATGGCACACCCCAATGGGTCATCGAGTCGGTTCTTTAAGGGAAGTGATTCGATGACCCCTCATCGAATCGGTTCTTTAAGGAGTGATTCGATGACTTCATCGAATCGGTTCTTTAAGAAAAGTGATTTCGATGACACGATCATCGAATCACTTTTCTTAAAGAACCGATTCTGATGACGGGGTCATCAGAATCACTTCCTTGAAAGAACCGATTCTGATGAGTGGGTCATCAGAATCATTTCCCTTAAAGAACCGATTCTGATGACATTTTATCACGATCGGGTCAAAACCGATTCTGATAGCTCCACCTCATCACTATCTAAGGACATCGTATCGCCACTAGAACCGATTCTAATGCTAAAAAAGAACCGATTCTGATGTGCCGTTCTGTAGTAGTGTATTTTACAAAGTACAGGTTTGCAGATGGTATAAAGTGATGATGAGCTACACCAATAACAAGTTTTGAACATATAGTTGACACAAATGTGAATGGAGAGCCAATTAATTCAACAAGGAATATGTGCTTTTATCCTACGGTACTCACAGTGGCAGAGCCAGGATTCGTCAAAGCCTCGGGCCGAAAATTAAGCGACAATAACTAACGCAAAAAATATACACACACCGAGGTACAATAAAAACACTACACAAATACACAATTAAAGATAAATTTGAATTCCATGCTTAACATTTCAATAAAATAGATAAAATATGTCAAAATAATATAACATAGTGGAGTAATAGAAAATTTAATACCTAATTAAGGAATGTTGGGTGCATCCGAGAATATCATATTTTCATCAACAATAGAACAAGAAAATGAACCTGTAAAAGAGAAAATTGCACATGTAAATTAGGCGCAAAAAACTACGAAGATAACTATTAAGGCAAATTGCATTAGAAAAATGTAACATACCACTAACACGAAGACTATGAGGTAGTTGTTGCTTACGAGACCTCATACTTTGAAAACGTTGTAAAATCTTGTTATCTTCAATAGTTGCAAATACATCTTGCTCAATGTAGCATACCATACTACCATTCATCATTCATCTTATTACGCAACTCTGTTTTGACAATGTTCATAGCTGAAAAAGCTCTCTCTACTGTTGCGGTTGCAACAGGCAAAATCAAGGCCAATTCAATAAGGCGATATACCAATGGAAAAATTGTGTGTCTATCAGTCTGAACCATCTTCACAGCAAGATTACCAAGGTCATTACAACTTAAAAAATCTGAATCAGCTCTCACATCAGCAATGAATGTCTCAAATTAGTCCTTAAGTACTATACAATCATATTGGGAGAAGTCGGCAGTATACATCTTAGCTAGTTCAATTAGCTTGTCTTCATCAAAGTTGGCAAAAGAATTCTTTGGATCAAGACAAGCAATACATCTCAATGACAGAGTAGATCTTTCAGCAAAGCGATTGTTTAACTCGACAATAATTTGATCAAGCACCACATTAAATATTTCATTATTGAAATGATGGTAGTAAGTTACCAATTGACTGCCACGACCCCTCGAGTGGCCCCTAGCTGTTATTGTATCCGACATGTTTGGCACAATGATGTTATGTTGCAGACAAAATATCTTTACCTCCTGAAAGAGCTCATCCCAACCATGTTGCCTTATGTCATTAATTTTTTGCAATGTGGCCCCAACCAATCCTATAGCACGAACAATGTTTTGATCTTTCTTTTGCAAGCAATGTGACAGATCATTAGTTTTGCCCAATATTCTGATCATAAGATGCAATATAAGCACAAACTCAAAGCTTTCCATTTGTCGCAACAAACCTGAAGCTGTGATTTTTTATGTTGTATTTGTTGCATCATCACATACGTTCTCTAATACCTCAAGGACTGCATCCCACATCAGGAGAAGACGACACAAGGTTTTGTGATGTGAACCCTATCGAGTATCCCCAGGTCTTGCAAGATTAGTTTCTTGGTTTTTTCCTCTTCCTGTAAAAATTTCACCGCTTTCCAATCTACTTACAGGATTATCATGGTGTTGTTGGGCCAATTGATCATGTCTCTTACAAGAAGCATTAACAGTGTTGACAATCAAAGTGGTGTAGTTAAAAAAATCTAAGATAGAAGAACAACACTTGGCAACGGAAACAACCACTAATTGCAGCTGATGAGCAAAGCAATGTATATAAAATGCATATGGATTTTCATCCAATACCTGTCTTTGTAGCCCGTGAAATTCCCCTCTCATGTTTGATGCACCAACATATCCTTGCCCTCGCAATCTATGGATAGATAAACCATGACGAACAAACATAGCATCCAAAGCTACCTTCAACGAAGCTGATGTCGTGTCATTAACATGCTAAATTCCAAGAAATCTCTCAATCACCTGCCCTTGATTGTTCACATACCTACATAGAGAAAGAAGCGTAGTTTTTAATGAGAGTAAGAAGCGTAGTTAAAAAGCCATCCAAAAATTCCAAATAGCACATACTAACCTCAAAATCACAGCCATTTGTTCCTTGATAGATGCATCTCGAGACTCATCAACAAGAACGGCAAATTGTCTTTCCCCGATATCATCCACAATGGCTTTAGTGGTCTCTTCTGCACAAGCTTTGCACAATTGCTTTTGTATTTCTGGTGAAGTCATTAAATGGTTCCCAAGAGCACTATCTAACAGTTTTGCAGCATTTTTATCCTTCTCTTTATACCATTGCAGCATCTCTAAAAAGTTTCCTCTATTGTTTAATCTAGAAGACTCGTCATGCCTACGAAAAGCTAGTACTTGCAATAGAAGAAACCTTACAACACCTAAAATAATAGTAATACGACCAAAATATTCTTCCTCCTTCTTCTTGCTTGTATCAGTCCACACATGTGTAACACTCTACCTCTTATTTTTAAAATCCTCACAACATTTTCTAGCTTTATTATGAACACTATCGATTTTACCAACATGTTCATCAAAAGACTTAATTGCATTCTTCCAATAACTAAACCCCACCTTTGTATATGTATCAGTACCAAAGTTTTCAGGTTTCCATTGCTTAAATAGAAAACAATAAAAACAAAAGGCAACATCTTTAGCAACACTATATTCTAACCAATCATGCCTTTTGAACCACTCTTCTTGAAAGCTTCTTTTGTGATTTCCTATAAATTTCCGTGGAAACTTATGACCTTTCAGCTGGCATGGTCCCCGTAGCAAATACTCCCTTCTAGCAGCATCCCTAATATCCACATCGAATTCCTCAATTGGTTTCCGAAGTCCAGGATCGGCAACAATATCTTCCAAATTAATCACAACACGAGGATTGTTTTGCTGAGTATTACTAGTTGCAATTCCTATTGTTTCTGGAGGGGATTGGTTGGATTGTGACTGTGCTGGAAAATAAGATGACAATGGCTTCGACCTCTTCATCATGTATTTTCTATTACATCAAATTGAGTTCAATCAATTAATTATGAAATGTATAAATTGTTCAAATCAATATACTCAAATCTAGCATCAGTGCATAAGCATAATAACTAATTCATAGATACAATCATACAACTATCCTTTTCAACAGTTCAATCAGTAATCTGTAACAACTAACAAATAGCAAATAATACCGAAGCAATACAATCAGTAATCTATAATCATTCAACATTTCAACAGTTCAACTGAATTACCAACTATGAACTATCATTCAATTATTGAATCATTCATTCATTCTGTAGAGTACAGTCTGTATCTGTATAAATCAAGGCATCAAGCAAATAAGCAAAAAAGCAAAAAAGCAATACCAGTCTACCAGAGGTCCAGACTCCAAAGTGGCATCAAGACATCAATCCACACTTCACTTGTTCTGTTGTTCACCGATTCACTCTCGTCTCTCGGGCTCTCCATTCTCCAGAGCAAGAAGACGAAGCAGCGCGCCACAAGACGCAAGGCGGGCAAGCGGCGGAGCAGTGACCGAGCTCATGGCGGCCAGCCGTGTAGATCGCTGAAGGGGAGTCGGGGCGACTCGGCGCCAGCCGGATCTACGAACCGGTCTCGGGCCGAGTGGCGGCGTCAGGCGAGCCACGAGGCCCAAGCAAAGAACAGAGCCGGTCACCAGAGTAGGCGGAGCCGAGGAGGCTGAGCGGTCACAATGAGCGGTGAGCGATAGCGAGGCCAAGGTCGGAGCGCGAGCGGCGGCCGATTGGAGGATTTCGATCTGCCGTCTGCGCCTCTGTGGGTTGGGGCGTCGGCCGCGTCGGGGCTCGTGGTGATAGCGGTGGTTGGCGGGCCGAGCCGAGGGCGGCGGCGGCGGTGACGACCAAAGGAGCGGGCCGAGGGTGGTGGCGCGCTGAGGGCCGTCGGGCGTGAGGGCGATTAATGGCGACAGCGCTCGGGGCCTCGATCCTTTGCTGCTCGCACGTGTGCTAGAATGGGCCTGCCGGCCTAGGGCCCAAATTAATATATACAGTATAAGTACACTATAATTTGGGCTGGGCCTCGGGCGCAGGCCCCAGTGGCCTGAGGCCCAACTCCGCCCCTGGGTACTCATGACGTTCATTTAGAATTAGTTGATTATTTTTATGCTGATTTTGCAACTGATAAAATTGATATATGATATCATTTTATTCGAGATCATGTGAAGAAAGGTATTATTTCAATTATTTTTGTGAAAATTGAGAATCAACTGACTGATATTGTTTTTAAACCTTTGGTATTTTCTGAGTTTACAAGATTATAAGGATAATAGTGTATCATTTATTCAAATAATGTGATGTATATGCAACAATTGAGGAGAGCATATTCATTTATGTTGAAATAGATACATTTATTTAGAAGTATTGTGAGCAATATCTTTTAAAATTCTATATATATGTAAATATCTATCGACATCTGTTCTTGATAGTGGTATGTAGCAAGTTACTTTAGACTATCTAGTCCCTATTGGTTCATGATCGAGTTCCTTACTTATTGAATGTTGGGCACTTTTGTTCTTTATAGAGTAGTATTGGAGACTTGCTATATTCATATTTAATAATACCATGAGTGTTCACTAGTACTCGAGATTTAGTGGGTTATGCAAAATGTAAGTTACTTCCATTACTTTCTAATATCATGGTAATAGTCGACATATGCCCAAGATAACATGTTTCTATATCAAGCAAAGTTTCATAGAGTTTTAGCAAGTTTAGAGGTTTTCAAGAAGAATTTCATAGAGTTTCAAACAAAAAAAAATAGATAGATTGAATGAATTATTAGTGCATATGGGCGGAGCTAGGGTGCCTAAAAATTTGAGAAACGCCAAAATTTTACCTCTTCAATAGGCTAAATTTATTGATTGAATTGGCTTCGATTTTATTGGTTTGGGATTTTTAAAACTTTAGAGTTATTTGTATTATACTTTTAGCAAATTTTAAATATATATGTTGGACATATGATGGTACAAAATTATTGCACAAGACTATAGAATTGTACGTATGAAGTGTGCACCCTTATAAAAAATTTTCTAATTCTGCCATTGCTAGTGCAATTATTTTCCACTTGCATTTACAACCAAAATCATTACATGTATATGCACGAAAAAAGTAAATGCATGGCATTTGAAACCTATTGTTTCACTAAACATATATTTAGGGCCACTACAGGGAAAAACAGTAATTTCGACAGCCAAAACCATCCACCCTAGAGACAAAACCGTCCACCCTAAGTAGGGTCGACAACTGGCCGTCCACCATAAGCCGCCGAAAGTAAGTGGTCGACCATAATATTAAATTCGACGGGCGGGCCGTCCACCCTATTAGGGTCGACAGCCAAATATAGGCTATCCACCATAATAACGCTAAGGTCGACGGGAAAAAGTAGCTGTCCACCCTAGACTAGGGTGGACAGCCTAAAAAAGTTGTCGAGTATAATAACATTAGGGTGGACGGTTTTTACGCGTGGCCGTCGACCCTAATGCCTTAGGGTGGACGGCTGGCTGTCGACCATAATCCTTAAGGTGGACGGCCACGTGATTTTAGGCCGTCGACCCTAAATTAATGAGCATTAAAAAAAATAGTCGCCCGATTATGGCTGTGAAGGTCGCTTCATGTAATGGCTAGTAATATTGACAAACACTAGGGGTGGCAATCATACCCGCGGGTTCGGGTACCCGCGGGTTCTGCACCCGTCGGGTTCGGGTTCGGGTTTTATTTTGTACCCGCGGGTTTTTCGGGTCGGGTACCCAAGAAGATTCGGGTCGGATTCGGATTTAGAAAATCACCCACGGGTACCCGCGGGTATCCGAAAGCCCTCTAGTATTTGGGCCAAATCCCAAGTTCCCAAATGGGCCAAGTCCCAGTCCGGCAGGAAATGAAATGAGGCAAAGGGCAAAGGCAAACAAAACAATCCCTAACCCTAATCCCCCAAGATTCCCCCCCCCGACGCCAGACGGCCGCCAGACCGGCAGACCCCAATCCCTCCACCCTCCCGTGAGTCCCGCCTCCAGGCGCCTCCGCCGCCCGTCCCCCTCCGTCGCCTGTCCCCTCCCTCACGGCCTCACCCGCCTCCGGTCTCCACCAGGCTGCTCTGTACCTCTTGTGGCCGCCCGCCGTCACTTACCCCTCCTCGCCCGCCTGCCTCCTCCGTCGCCTCCCCCTCCGCCCTCCCTCACCCCGTGGCGCCGATCTCCACCAGGCCGCCGATCCTCCCGTCGCCCAAGCTGCTTGCTCTCCGGCCGCCGGCGCTGCCCTACTCCCCATCTCTCCGGCCGCCGCCTGCATGGTCTCCGCCCACCTGCTCTGCTTGCTCTCCGGCCAGTCGCCCTCGATCGCCCCACAGTGATCAGGTGATGTGATTTACATGTTTTATGCTTTTAGGGCCCGAGTCCCCTGTACTTAATGCATTAATGACTTGTCTTGAGGATGAAGAGGAAGAAATGGTAGTGATTGTAGTGATTATGTGTGGATTACTGGATTTAGGGCCTGAGTCCCCTGTACATAATGCACTAACTGTCTTTTCTCTTTTCTCTTTTTGCTAGGTTGATGCTGATATGGAGCAATGACAAATGGACAATGCAGTATTGCAGTGAGCCAGTGAGACAATACCAGGAGAAGCTGTAACTTATGGCATTGGTCCCATTGTCTTGTATTTGTCGATCTCTATTCAGAAGGCAGTGTGGCAATTTCATGATGCCTTGTACTGTTCTTAATC
Organism: Guadua angustifolia; assembly: GCA_036346375.1. Taxonomy (NCBI): domain Eukaryota; kingdom Viridiplantae; phylum Streptophyta; class Magnoliopsida; order Poales; family Poaceae; genus Guadua; species Guadua angustifolia. Next base: position 22,713,418 of record CM070510.1, read on the forward strand.
TTGTCAGTTCATAAAGTGGTGTTCTCTGTTTATCCAGCTTGCTTCCGTTTAGTGCCTAGTGTTGTTGTGCTATACTGTTATTTGATCTGTGAACTGTGATGTTGGCATCTTGTCTTTTAGTGCCTAGTTTGATATATGCCTGAGTGCTTATATCATGCGTTTAGTTGGTCTGTGAACTGTGAAGGTCTGTCGTCTGTGAACTGTTATTTGATCTGTGAACTGTGAAAGTCTGAGTGCTTATATCATGCGTTTAGTTTTTATTAATCTGTGAACTGTGAAAGTTTTACACTTGTTGGTTTAGTTTCACTGTTTGTGTCTGACTGTCTGCTACTGTATATACCCGTCGGGTACCCGTCGGGTTCGGGTATAGAATTTTACCCGAGACGTCGTTCGGGTTCAGGTCGGGTTTTGCAATTCGGGTTTTTTTTCGGACGGGTTTTATAAAACCCGCACCCGACCCGACCCGTTGCCATCCCTAACAAACACAACAAACATTGATCACCAATTTATACTGGTCATATGCTACACAGGAATTAAGGGGTATAAAGAGAGATAGCATGTAATAAAAAACATTAGGAATAGACCAGCTTAAATGCTTGGGCAAATGAAATAGTAGCAAAACTAAAAAGAGTGTTACCATCATACTTAAGCATAAGACCTATGAAAAATACCTCTGCATCTATCCTCGATTGCATCTCCACACCTGGCCGCTCTTTCACATGCACAGGACCAACAGCATTACTCATCCCACAGTTTGATACCTACACAGTCAGTCAGTCAGGTAAGCCACTTTACACATCTAATGAAAAATTTCAGGTAGATTAAATAATCGCCATGTACTGAGCAAGCTCTGTTGCAGTATGAAGATCATTTCTTGCCCCAGTTGTAACATTATCTTCCCCAAAGATGAGTTATTCAGCAACTCTTCCACCCATGCAAACATCAAGGCGTGCCAGGAGTTGTTTCTTGCTAATAGAAGTCTCATCCTGTGAGGGAAGTTGTGTGACCATTCCAAGGGCAGATCCACGAGGCAGGATTGTTGCCTTGTGAATGGGATGAGCGCCTTTGGTGTTGAATGCAACAATAGCATGCCCACTTTCATGGTAGGCAGTAAGCTAAGGAAAAAAAATAATAGTAATAATTAGTGTACTGGAATTCACAGTTTATTCAATTTAAAAGTTAGTGAGGAAGACATAGATGCTACATCTACTAATTCCACTTTGTTTGGGAAAAAAGGAAAAGCAACTTGGATAAGCATGCCTTTCTCGATTCGTTAGATATGAACATTGATTTCCTCTCAGTTCCCATGATAATACGATCTTTGGCAAACTCCAATTGTGCAGCAGTCAACTTGTCAGCACCTTCAACTGTAGCCTTAATTGCTGCAATGTTTACCAGGTTTGCAAGGTCTAACAGGAAATTAAAAAACAGTCAGTATGAATCTCCACACAATGTTGGTGTAAAAATTTATAGCATCTCTAAAATATTAGACATTAATTCTTTCCTTATATTAAAAATGTGTGGGATACCTTTAATTATACTCTTTAGGACTAAATAAAATGGGGAAGGGAACAGAACAAGAAAATACAGCTGGTAATGAAAAGGGTTATCCTATCTATAGTCAGTGCTTATAAAATGAAATGCTACTGTGATTGTTTCATGGAGATAAAACGAAGGGAAGTTGTACACACCTGCCCCATTAAATCCAGGGGTACTACGGGCAATCAAATTGACATCCACATCATTGGACACTGGCTTGTCTTGCAAATAGAGCTCCAAAATCTCTTGGCGGCCCCGCACATCAGGACTGGGGACAACAATCTAGTAAAGAAGCTCACTAGAATTAATTAACATCATACTTTTATACTAAATTTGATATAATATATTGAATTGCTGACACTCCTTACGATTTTTTTAAAAAAAATATCTACTCAGGTGACTTACATGCCTATCAAATCTACCAGGTCTTGTGAGTGCTGGATCAAGAATGTCTGGCAAGTTTGTTGCAGCCATTACTATTATTCCCTGCAAATCAATTGGATGCAAGAGTTAGATAATGTTCTGAGTAAAGTACTCTGTTCAATTATGTGATAATGTTACCTCATTTTGTTCAAAACCATCCATCTCGACAAGAAGTTGATGCAATGTTTTCTTTGTGTGACCTTCCCACTGTTTTCTAGTTGAACCAATGGCATCTATTTCATCAATGAAAACAATGCATGGTGCCTGTAAAGAGCAAATTCCTGAAATTAGCTTGAGAGAAATGGCATCAAATTACCTTTTGAGATGTTCTCGTGTCACATCAGTAGCCAAAGCTTTTCTCTTTGCAACAAATTGAGGTCTATTCCTTAATGAGTACCAAATTAATTTACTGTAAAACATCAAAGCATATGTAAAAAATTAGTACAATCACCGTAATAACTACAAATAAGAACTCATCTCTTCAAATCAGGTACTTACTCTTTTGTGATTAGCTTTCTTCTCTTCAAATCATCTATCACTTCCTGGCTGTAGTTCTTCAACACCTCCGCTCCCCTTGATATCCATACATTCACAAATTCATATCCATACACATTCATATCATACATTCACAACAATTCATATCCATACACATTCACTAGTTACAAACTCATCACAATTCATATCCATACACATTCGTAAATCACATCCACAAATACCACATATAGTTTACATTCAACAAAAGTTTGATATAAAGGTTTAATTCCAACAAAAGTTCAACGTATATCACATGTCCACAAATCGATAAAGTTTGATCAACAAAAGTATGATACAGAAATTCTAGCTAGGTGGAGGAAAAACCGGAGGCATACGAAGCATCTCATCGACAAAGTCCGCCGAAGGACTGGTAGTGGGTTCGGCGCCACTTCCCACATGTTGAGCTGCACCAGCTGATCTTGAAGCCTCCTACAAAGCAAGAAAATAATGTATAACTTAGAACATTATTTCAATGACTTCCCGATTATAATTTTTGGCAATAGAAGTACCGTGTCCAGAGTGTTTTCAGTTGGAAACCGGATCGGGTACTGGAATGGATGTTGGACTCATTGGTTGAGCTGGAACCCCTGATCCAGAAGCCTACCAATTAAAGAAAATGAATTAGAACATTTATCTTGTGAGTTGAAAACAACAATTCTTCACGAATTCACATATATTACCCTGTCTGGCACACTATGTGGATATGGCAACGGGAACGGGTATGGAAACTGCAAAGGTGCTGGCTGAGTTGGAGCACCCGATCTGGAAGCGTTCTGAGGAGGAAACTGGAACATATACGGGAACGGAAACGGCAAAGGGGGTGGCTGAGCTGGAGCACCCGATCCAGAAGCCTACCAATTCAAACATATGGATTGGAGTATTACATTTGTGACTTGTAGGAAAAAAAGACCATTAGTATCAATATATGGATTGGAGCATTACCCCATCCGGAGTTGGACCAACCGAACCGAAAGCCTACAAATTCACATAGCATATCATCGATGGATAGACATTAATAAGAAATTAGAAATTACTAGTAATAGACAATACTCCTTGGAAGTGCATCATCGGCGGCGTGAGGGATCGAAAAGCCCGAAATCCTTGTGGTGGAATATGAGTCTACATATAGCTCACATAGCATTAGTAGATTGAATTAATTGAAAGTGATACAAAATTGAACTTACTTGCTGCATATTTTGCTCCATGGACTCCAGTCTTCTAAGAATAGCCTCACGCTCTTTTTCTCCCTCTTCTTGCCATTTCTGAAGCTCCGCAACCTGTTCTCTCAAAGCGCGGTTCTCTTCCAACACGCGCCATCGGACGTAGAGGAAGCACTTGCGCCGAGCTGCCCTCACCTCGGGCATGTACTGAAGAACACAAGTAGGCGTCCCTTAACGCCAATCTCCCATGCCTCCTCCCACCCATCTCGCTATGGATGACTACAGGATCCAAAGGTTCTTCTGTAGGAACACAGTCGGGCCCGTGCACCGTAGTCATTGCATCCACGTATTCATTCTGCATTACAAATAAGTTAACACCGCACAAAACAATGTATCTAAACGATATTGCTTACTAATTTTTCTTGGGCAGCTCGATCCAAAGCACGCCGAGTACCATCTGGGTTCCGCCCTGAATGTGCGTTTGTGTACACATCAATCCAGTCGACTTCCCCCCCTGTCTGAGCCTCCTGCAATTCATTACGAAATGAAAATGTAGTTGCAACGAATGAGAGAACTGGAATTACTTTAAACAAACCTTACCATAAACTTTTTCCGCTGTGCCATCGAATGGCTGCCAAGGTGTGTGACGCACGAATCAGCAGATGCATTGCGATTGTTCTTGTTTCTTGTCGATCTCTGCCTCCATTCTTCTGTGCCATACATGTCACACATCCATCTCCAAGCATCCGGTACTTGTCACACCATGACGGTCGACATGAATTGTACTCATCAGGGGTAAGGTATATGTCTCGAGCACCTCCGTCCTTTCGAGATTCGCCCTCGCCGATAATACTCCTCAATGACCTTGACACGAGAAAGTGAGATCATCTCGTTCACAATGTGTCTTGCTTTTCTATCAATAACCTCGTGGGCCACAAGACGCTGTCGCTCTTCGAAATCAAAAGGCAGAGCATACCTAGCCTAAAATAGACCACAAACAATAAGCGTGAATTAGAATTACTAGAATTCAGGGACTGATCATGTGGTCTGACTAATTACCCAAATAATGTATTACTTACCCAAAACTCGCCAAGGCAACGATCGGCAACCGATCCGCCACCATCCTGAACAGCCTTGTAGTCATCCCAGGAGAGTGCTGCCCTATGCACATCACCAATGTCCACCATTCCTGGGTAGTTCATCCTCAGAATGGTCCCTAGGGTTGGACCTGGCTCCTTCACATTGTTCTGGATTGCCACCAAGTTACTACACAACAACAATGCATCTGAGTTAGAACAACAATTTGGTGCTACACAAATTCAACTTTTAGAACATACGTACCAATCCCCAAAGTATTTAAATACAATCTTCTCATTTGGATCTGTGGGAGCCCTGTGAAGCTTATTAGTGCCCCTCTTCTTTCGAGCTCGTACTCCCTGGCCTGTTCCTGCCTCCTGAGTGGAAGATGTGCCCTCTGTCCCTGTCTCGGGCTGCGGCACAGCTACGGGATCCGTGCCCTCTAGCATGCCCTCCGTCCCTGTCTCGGGCTGCTACACGGCTACGAGATCCGTGCCCTCTGGCATGCCCTCCGCCTCTTTCTCCGGCTCATCCTCATCGCTCCTGTTATCAACAACGAACCGTCGTGTCCCAGCCCTCCTTGCAGCCATCCTACATTGACATTGTACCAAAAGTTAGTTTGACAGTAGTAAAATGTAATTACAATTTACATAACAAAAACTGATAACAAAAGATTGTCAAGTCCTATCCCGATATCTATGGAAAGTTGTCCTGGCAAACCTTCTTCTTGAAATGGCACATCAATGGTTTGTTCAAGTACATCCTCGTTATCATCATCTGAGGAGAGTGATAATGTACCGGGAGGTCTTACTTTGTAAACAACCCACCAAGACTTGTACTTAGGGCACGCATAAGATAAGTAGTACACTTGCTCGACCTGGTTAGGGAGAATAAACTCTTCACTCACATATCTGAGTTTCATATGGTTAATTTCGACTAGGCCAAGTTCGAGTCCGTCGCACCCCATAGGTAGGATGAAACCATTTGCAACGAAAAAGAACCACCGAGATCGTTACTTCCATCAAAGACAACCTCTATTATCTCTTCAATAATCCCATAATATTCTATATCGCTGCCATTCTTTGTCTCGAACATAACTCACGACCCCACTATTTACTGTCGTCAAATTTGGACGTGCCAACTCCGCCGCTCTAGAGCGAAAACGATACCCATGCACATCATAACACCCGTGCACTTTGACCGTACGGTTGCATGCTTTTGACATCTGTCGAAGATCATTGTGCACACTAGCATGCTTGTGACACTGCGAATTGGTTTAACCCAAGTTAAGAATAACATATTATACGCACGTCGTTAATCAATGAAATTTATGATAGGTTCAGATATTTACGTGATAGAAGAACCAAGTTAAGAAATTCGGATGGCCTGGTCCACGACCCCTTTCTTTCAGGTTATCGATTTGTTTTTGAGTAGGTTCGCCTTGCCTTTTCCATTCCTGTTGGATAAATTGCCTACAAAGAGAATGATTTAAGTTTCACATATATAGTATACAATGCTATACAACGCATAACGTGTTTGACAAATAAACTTACTCGATGTACCCATCCATTTCCTCCATGTTGTTGTAGATATACAATTGTACATGAACCCTCTCATCCGGTTCTAATTCACGTAATGTACTTCTCCCTATAGATTTGCCTTGTATCCAAAACACTTTTATGCTTGACACTTTTCTTTTATACACTTTCTTATACCTGGGCTCGTAAGCATTGACATTGTTGGTTGGCACGAAGTACTTACTCGTGAAGTATGAAACCTCTTGAAGTAGGCATGCTGCCGCAATGGATCCTTTGACACGTGCCTTATTTTTAACCTTTGCTCTGATACTCTTTAACATACGTTCCACGGGATACATCCATCTGTACTGCATAGGTCCTCCAACCTTTGCTTCATAAGGTAAATGTACCAAAAGATGTTGCATCGCGTTAAAGAACCCAGGAACATATATCTTCTCAAGCTTGGTAATTAGCAACACTATTTCCTTCTCCAACTCTCGCCATTACGAACTCGCCGATCTCTTTAGCACAAAGTTGTCTATAGAAGAAGCTAAGCTCAGCCAATGCTCTCCATATATCCTCATCTACATATCCACGATAAGCCACAGGAACTAACCGCTCAATAAATATGTGGTAGTCATGACTTTTCATTCCATTTATCTTCCCTTGAGCAAAACTCACACCGCGCCTAATGTTGGCAGCATAACCATCAGGAAACTCACCTCTTTTTGGATCCAAAGAAGAACCTCCTTTCTATGTGAGGGTGTTAAACAATATTTAGCTTTAGGTTTTTTTGTGGATGTATCACTCATATTCAAGGCAGGTCTGTCGCATATCAAGGCACAATCTAACCGGGCTTTGACATTATCTTTGGTTCTATCAGCTATGTCGAAGTTCGTGCTGAAGATGGACTCGCTCACATTTCTCTCCTGATGCATCAGATCAAGGTTATGAGGCAGTTTCAAGTCCTTTGCGTAAGGAAGACTATAAATACTACACTTGTGAGTCCAATGGTGTTGCTCACCGTAACCTTCATAACCATTAGGAGTGTCTTTGATATTATTTTGCCTAGCAATGATGTCAACGACCAGCAGACGTTTTGGTGGACCTTCTTTTATCACCTTTCCTTTACGGAATGCATTTGTCTGTCTCCTGGAAGGGTGGCTTGAAGATAAGAACCGTCGGTGACAATCAAAGAAACATGTTTTGCCACCATTACGCAATTGAAAAGCACTGTGTCATCCATGCATATGGGGCAAGACAATCTCCATGAGTGCTCCATCCCGAAAACATACCATATGCCGAAATCATGAATGGACCACAGTAAGAAGCGCGATCCTGAAATTCTTCTTCGTTGAGCTATCATATGTCAAGAAACCGTTTGTCCACAACTCTCTTAGCTCAAGAATGAGTGGTTGCATCAACAAATCCAAGTGCTTCCCGGGATGGCTAGGCCTGGTATGATCGAGAAAGGAACATATATTCCTCTTTCATGCAACGTTAGGAGGGAGGTTATACGGAATGGTGAATACAGCCAACATGAATATGATTGTGCGCTCATCTTTGAAAGGTGTGAACCCATCCGTCATAAGACCAATACGCACATTTTTGGATCTCTTGCAAAATCAGGATTCATTTCATCAAAGTACTTCCAAGCTTCACCATCGGATGGGTGAACCATGACACCTTCTTTCACACGTTTTCCTTCTTTGTGCCACCTCATATGCTTCGCTGTCTCTTCCGACATAAACAACCGCTGCAAACGCTGAGTAATTGGAAAGTAATGCAACGTTTTCTTGGCCACCTTCGTCTGTTTTGTGTTACCATCTTTGTCGGTAACTTCAACATACCTAGACTCTCCACAGCGATCGCAGTGGGTCTTTTTTGCGTGCTCCTTCCAGAATATTAGGAAATATCGAGGACAATAATTTATTTTCTCGTATGGCATTCATAGACCACTTAGAATTTTCTTCGAATCATACAAGTTTCGTGGCATTTTGTGGTCTTCGGGGAGAAGGCTGCAAATAAGCTTCACTAAGTCATTGTAGCATTTGGTCGAGAAATTATGCTTTGACTTAATTGCGATAAGACGTGCGACAGCCGCAAGGAGCGTCACGTTTGTTTTCTCATGCAACGGCTCTGAAGCGGCCTTCGAAGCTTTAAGAAATCTGTTGCAAGTGGGGTAGGCACTTCCTCTTGTGGGAGATCTAACCCCGACCAATGTTGTCCACCATCTCTTCCATTCATCAATTTCATCGTAACCTTCGACAATATTGGAGGGTTGTACTATAATGTAACTAGATGGTCCACCTCGCACGCCTCGCCATGATCAACCCATCTATAATAATTTGCTTTGAAGCCGTTCTTACAAAGATGCATCTCCATTTCGCCCGACATCTCTTCAAAGCTATTACCACAGAGAGCGCCACGGGCATCTCACTTCTGCCATGTCCGACCAAAGGCCGACCCAAAAGCATGACGGATAAAATCTTTCGTGCCCTCCTTCCACTCGACAGAGTGCCGTCCATTCTTATTCCAACCATCGTACATCCACCTCCGAGAATTTTCCATAATGGGCTGAAAGAATGTAACAAGAACCATCAATTCAGATTTGTATGGACCATGCACTATCCGTGCTTGGATTTCGATTGGAAGATGCGAGAAAAAGGACTAAATATGCACAAGCATGTAGGTTTCAGTGTGGAAATCAGATATGTATATCAACCGCTTTGCTTCTTCAAGGAAAACAAGGAGATGATAGTCACTACAAGGTTATAGGGCCGTCCACCATAAACCGCTGAAAGTAAGTGGTCGACCATAATATTAAATTCGACGGGCGGGCTGTCCACCCTATTAGGGTCGATAGCCAAATATATGTCGTCCACTCTAGACTAGCTAAGGTCGACGGGCAAAAGTAGCTGTCCACTCTAGACTAGGGTGGGCGGCCTTTTCTTAGCTGTTGACCATAATAATATTAGGTGGGCGGCTTTTGACGTGGTCGCCCACCCTACTTGACTTTAGGGTGGACGGCCACGTGGAAAAGGCTGTGGACCCTAATCTCAGGGTGGACGGCCACGTGGAAAAATGTCGTCCACCCTAATTAATCGGCATTAAAAAAACAGTCGCCCGATTGGCATTTAGTTTACATGAAATAGATAACATCCATTCTTCAGTTTACAGAAAAGCCTTTAAACGATCTCAAAAAAAGAACCTAAACATCACAGATCTAACATCAATTTTGAGAATGCGTGTCGTGTACGATTGTTGTAATCAACACAGTAGCAGAACCAAGCAGACAAGAATAAAGACAAAATCCTTATTTGTTGGTCTACCAGTAGAGAACAAAAAATCATATTCCATTTAAATTCAGAGTTCGCGTGCACTTTCAGTTTTCCGGGCAACCTAGGAACATTTTTAAATATGCAACCAAAAACATCACTTCAATTCTCTAAGCCCACTATCCCTTTATGGAATAAACACTTCAAGGCTTCACGGATATCCATTCATGTCCGTCCGAGAAATATGGTAAAAATATAGAATATGTAATTAGACACTGCAAAATTAAGAATATCCACTCAATTAACCTTGACATAGAAAAATGTGAACTAACATCTTTCCGATTGTCCAAATCATCACCTGTTATCCTATACATGTTAACATGCTCACTAATGCTCTCACCTAATGCCGAGTCACTTCAGTTCTCGTGAGATGGACAGAAGATTGGAATTTGGGTGGTCAAGCTTTTGCAGAGCAAAGAATATACAAATTAACTAAAATTCCTTGATTCTGAAACTGCATTAATTGTAAACGAACTTACGCGACTAATTCTAGGATATGGGGCAATTTACCTCTAAAATGGTGATGATTTCTTTTGGGCTATAATCCGTGCCAAAGATACAGTCAACCTTAACGGCAAACAAAACAGAGCTGTACATATGAAACCATCTAAGAATCATGTAACTAAAATAACGTATAGAATTACAATAAGTATATCAAAATCAACACCCCAATCAGCATACTATAAGGACAACATCATTTTACACACAGATAATTTATAATGGAGTAGATGATCCAGTATCCACATACTTGCGGTGGGGGTGGCAAGGGATACAGGGGAGACCACACACGCGGAGGCGGCAACCGCCACCGGCGGCAAGAGCGCGAGGCGACGGCGGTGGGGGGGCTGCCCTAGGGGAGGCGCAGCGGTGGGGGTGCTGGCCTCGGGAGGAGCACGGGCGGTGGGCGGCGGCACGGGCACGGCGGCGGAGGAGGGCGGCGTTTCGACGGGAGGCGGCGATGGCTCGACGGGAGGCGGCGGCGGAGGAGGCGGCGCACGGCCACCGGCGGCGGAGGAGGAGGCGCTCGGGCCACCGGCGGACGGAGGAGGCGGCGCACGGCCACCGGTGGGCGGAGGAGGCGGCGCACGGCCGGAGGAGGCGGCCGTGGATGCGATTGAAACGCCGATCGGGAAAAATCGATCGAATGGGGATTCTACGGGCGAGGTATATGCCACTTAGGGTCGACAGCCACCTGTGCAGCCGTCGAGCATAACGTATGGTCGACAGCCAGGAACCGTCCACCCTATTCAGTTAAGGTCGACGGCCACGTGTGCAGCCGTCGACCATAAGCAACGTTTCTGCCCGCAACCAATTTGGCCCGTGTGCCAGTTAGGGTCGACGGCCCGATTCGGTCGACCCTAAACTATGGTGGACGGCTTAAATACACGCTGTCGACCCTAACTTCCCCATTCCACGGCGGGATAGATGGCGCGCTTTTTTCACGTCTAGGGTAGACGGTTATTTTGTTGGCCGTCGACCTTAATGTGGTTTTAGTCGACGGGGTATTTTGGGTGTCTACCATATTTGTGGCCGTGGAGAATAAATACTTTTCCTGTAGTGGGCAGAAGCAAATCTGAGCTAACCTGAAACTGCTCTATGTATAGGAGCGCAAGTGTCGGAGCAAATGTGCAACAAAGGACAACGGGGATGTATCGTACATAGCCAGAAGGAGGAGCTTGCTCGTGGCGCTCCGCTCACTAGCCCCACCCGCACGCCAGTTCCCGTTCGCGGGGATGAGATCATCGGACAGCTATAAATCACCCATCCTTTACGAAGGTGATGTATCAGTATCGGATCCTTATTGGATACTTCGATCCTCTCTGATACCAGATCGAGAAGAATTGATGAAATTCAACATAAAAAATTAAATTAAAAAATTCTTTAGGGATATCAGTATCACCGTACCGGTATTGTGTATCGGTAATACATAGCCGGACAGGAGTGCGCCGAGGAGGAGCACGATTGGGACGAAGGGCTCGCTCATGGCGTTCGCTCACCGCACCCACACATCGCTCGCTATTTCACCGGGATGTAGTCACCGAGTAGGAGCACGCCGAGGATGAACAGCGTGGCAGGGACTACCTCGAGGCATTCGCTCGCCATGCCCACATGTCGTTCATCGTACGCATGAGGTCACCGGCCAGAGCGCACAGACGGCGAAGCTCGTCATGTCCCCACGAAGCTAGCGGCACCCCCACACGGTGGCCGTCGACGCCGTGGTCGGTCGCCGTAATGGAGAGAGCGAGATGAATAGTGTGTCCCAATTGGAGAAATGCGGATCGAGAGGAAGCCAGAAGAGTTCAGTTCGAGAGGAGTGTCACCACTCACCACTCATTTTGCTTCTTGTGTTCGCCACAGTCTACGAAAACTTCTTTTGAAGGAAGGCTCCAAACAAAACTACTAAAAGCACAAGAAAGTAAGAAAGCAACTGGTAGCAGCTAAATTCATTTTCATGCAGTAAATGTAACACAAACACGCAGCTAAGTAAAAGATACATAGAAGTATGGATCGGTGTTGGGAAAAAAATGGGAAACTAGCTCCCCTGAAAGATTGTTTGTGTAGGGCGATTCAGATCGAAGTTCTTAGGAACTTAAACTAAATCCCAAAAAAAAATCCAAAGCAATCCCGTGGTCCAAACACGCCTTAAACAGCAATTCTTTTATAGAACAAAAATAACAAAGACAATAATGCGATTAAACAACAACGGATGCCCTAATTCGATTTCCTTCAGCCCAGCAAAAAAAAACTTTGGAGCCCATATCCGTTAAGTCCAAACTAATCTCATGGCCCAAAAGTAGAACAGCTTCTCACCCAATTTGCACCGAGCTTCCTCGTTCAACGCCATTGCTGCGGCCCTCAAACTCCTCGTCCTCCCCGTTAGACCAAACCACCGCGCACCAAAAACCTCTCTGCGCAAGTCGCGCGCGCTCGCCGCCGATCGTACGCCGTCCAAACCTCCGCGCCGGCATCATCAACGGCTTCCACGGCGGCCACGTCTCTTCGCGAAACCGCCCGCGTCCCCTCACGCACGCAGCCCACTCAGCCTCGTTCACCGCGTCACTCCCTCGCTCTTCGTCTCCCATGTATAAACTCCTCCCGCGAAGAGATCGCAAGAGAGATTACCCGATCGCAAGGAAAGGTTACCACACTCTAGTATGTCTTCTTCCTCGCAAGAGCACCTACGTGAGCGCTAATAGCTAGTGGTAGTACGTTCCGTAGATCGAGAGGCAGCGGCAGCACCCAGCATCGATCGAGCGATGACCGGCGTCCTGTTCCCGGCAGTTGCTTGCATCCTTTTTGCCGGCGTCGTCCTCTCTGCGTCGGCGGTGGCGACCGTGTTCACCGTCGGCGGCGACAAGAGGGGGTGGAGGCAGCCGACGGGCAACGAGGATACGTACAACCACGGTGCCACCAGGAACCGCTTCCACGTCGGGGATTTCCTGTGTAAGCACGCGCGCGTCGCATTGCAGAGCGTAATACCATCCATATGTACCGTATAGTGATGTGTGAGATGCGTGTCAGCGTGTGTACATGACGGAAACGTACGTAATTTTTGTAGATTTCAAGTACGCCAAGAACGACTCGGTGCTGTTGGTGTCGCGCGACGACTACAAGCTCTGCAGCGTGGACAAACCGGCCCTGCGGTTCGACGGCGGCGAGACGAGGTTCCGGTTCGAGCGGAACGGCTTATTCTACTTCATCAGCGGCGCACCGGACCACCGCGACGCCGGGCAGAGGATGACCGTGCGCCTCATGGCGCAGCACGACGGGAAGGACGGCGGCGGCGCCCCGTCGGGGGCGCCCCCGATGTCGCCCGGTGGCGACGACGGCGGGTCGTTCAACTCGGGCTCGGGCTCTGGCTCCGGCTCGACGCTGGGGTCCGGCGCCGGCTCGGGCTCGGGATTGGGATCGGTGCCGGCGCCGCGGAAAAAGACCAGCGGCGCCTCGCCCATGCAGGCGCCGTCGTTTGGTTGCTATCACGTTGTTGGAGCTCTTCTGGGTGCTTCCATGCTGATATTGGCATGAGATGCATAGATGCCATTATGTGCATTGTAACATCTCGAAAATTCTAGTAAAATAAAAATAAAAATTTTAAATTTTAATATTATTATTTCTAAGTTTTTTTGGCGTTATTGATTTTTATTTAGATTTTTTTAGATTTTTGTGTTGTGAGAATAGTCAAATAAAAGTGAAATGAGATTAAGAAATGGGAAAAAGGGTAAAATGGTAAAAGTAAAAATTTAGAAAAATTTCCACCTAAACCCTAGGCCTGCAGGAAAAATCATTTTTGCCCACAAATAAATTTTTATGAACAAGAATGAGACTTAATTATTGAAAAGACAGCAATTTTGACTAGAAACAGTGTAAGGTCAGATTTAATGTAAAATCTGTAGACCTTATCTCATTCTAATAAAATTATCATAACACGCTAAATACAGTATTTACCCGTGGTAAAAATATTAAAAATTAATAAAATCGATTGAAGCTTTTAAAAATTCAAAAACAGAAGTATTGAAAATCTGAAAATTTGAATGTCAGAATTATTATAAAATAAATACATAATATTTTAACTTTAAAATTTTATGGGAACATTATTTATATATTTAAAACTCACTTAAAAGTTTAAAAATAAATAGTGTAATTTTCATACTTAAATAAATCAAAAACCGAATTAAGAATTCTGAGCAGTCATCAATGTCAGAATTTTAATTAATTCCCTATAGAACTTTTTGACCCAAAGTTTTTACTGGAGGCAGTACACTAACTGGATACCTTATTAAAAAATCCTTGACAAATTGGGCAGTGATTTGATGGCTGTCTTAATGCAAACTTGTTCAAAGAATTTCCAGCCAAAATATCTAGTCTCCCCTTTCTCACCGACAAGTGGGACCCATGAGTTGTGCTGGCCCATTCACTGACGCAAGAAGGTCTGAGCTTATCTCTCACTACCAGTGGGCCCAGTCCCCACCGGTCAGCCTCAGTCCTCACCTTGGCCTTCACCTTCTTCTTCCTGTTGCGCGGACCGACTTTGCCTTCTCGGTTCGACCACTTCTCGCGCCTTCGCCCAACCACTCCGCGTCCTTGCAGCACTGCCCGAGCAATCGCCTCAGCCACGTTCATCCTCGAGTTTCCCCCAACCATACCGCGCCGTACCAGAGCCACGTAGCTGCAATTATGCACCGCCATTAATCGTCGTCCCGCACAGCATTCCGTCGCGCGTGCGTTCAAACGCTGGTGCTCCTTTCCCGCGGCTATAAGTAGCGCAATAGCGTCGCAATTGAGCCTCCTCTCCTTCTCTTAGCTATTCTCCAAGCCGAAGCACGGTGCTTGGATTTCGAGCCAACTCGACTCAACTCGACTCGACTCGTTTTCTTAACGAGCTGAAAACTCAACTCGGTTCGACTCGTTAAAAACTCGAGTTGGCTCGAGTTAGCTCGTTTAGCTCATTATGATGCTTGTCGGTGGAGGAGAGGAGCACAGTGGCGGCGAAGGTGTCGGAAGCAAGGGCTAGGGTGGAGACGCAACCAAGCTGGGAATTGGGGAATTGCAGATGTGAAATGGGAAAAAGAATCAGATTTGAAGGTTGAAGGAACGGGTTAGGATTACAGACTTATAGTGTTTTTTTTCTGACTCATTAAGCTCGTTAACTCGCTCGTTTAACTCATTACCTTAACGAGTTCAAAACCCAACTCGACTCGACTCGTTAAGGAACGAGTTCGAGTAAAGTCGAGTCGAGTTTCCGAGTACTCGTTAAACTCGCGAGTTTCAAGCACCTAACTTCTTGCCGTTCCACCATTGCCGAGAGAACAGAGCTCTGAGGGGAACACGAAATCCAACTAATACCCTGCGTGGTCCCCTAATTGCTTCACGCCGTAGCATCTACGACCTCTACTCATCAAAGGCCCTCTCCTACCTTTAAGAATTCTCAACTGTAGCTCACCGCCGCCACTGCCCTTCTTCTCCAACTCCGGCCGCTAGGTGGCGGAGCTCCTCGGAGATTCTCCCTTCCAGTAAACCTCGAAAATGGAACCTCTGTCACTCCCTCATGCTTAATCCGCTACCCATTCGAGCTCTATCAAGATAGTTCGTCCACTCCGACTAGCCACCGCCATGATTGCCGCTTGAACTCGGCGATGTCTCTCTCTGCTTCGTCTCCGACCGAATTGATTACACCTTCGGATGCACCTCGTCGAGCTCTTCCTCCCCATGTCCTCGATCGCCTTCGCCGGAACGCCGTCGCCGGAGAGCCCTAACCGTGCCCCTATTTTGCCTCACTGCCGAGCGGGCCCCTCATGTCAGTGTCTCAAGAGAAACTCCAATGAAACAGTAAAAGACGCTTTCAATACAAGAAAACGTATTTCTCATTTTCAATGCATTTTCCAAATCGGTTAAATATTCAAACATGAATATCTTTCACATTTTCAATCCAAATAAGATGAAATAAAATCCTATATTCATATAAAATCAGTAAGATTCTAAATATACAAAAATATGTAATTTTTGAGCTACAGGAGAATTATTTAAATTAAACTTTTTAATAATCTAAATATGGTCTTTATTAGTGGACAATAAGTCATAAAATAATAATATAAATTTTTATATGATGATAAGACCAGAATTAATTCAAATCTATAAAAACATTTAATTTTTGGGTCATAGAACAATTATTGAAATCAAGAATGAAACAAACACACTATTATGGACACTATTGCACATATGAAAAATATAACTTCTAAAAACCATAAAATAAATGCTTATGAGCTTCTGGAATTATAATAAACCTGATCATGCAAAGATATTTAATTTTTGAACTAAGTTTAATATATTTGCTTTACAATTATTAGTAAACTCTAATGTGGCCATTACTAAAGATAAACACATAATAGCTCATAAAATAATAAAATAATTTGTATCAAGTTCCTAGAATTAGTAAGGACCTATGTGTATAAAAATATTTAAAATAAAACTTAGATTACATTCTTTTAGTAAAAAGAAAAGCAGTTCATAACAGCAAATAAATAAATAATCGATCATGGGGAAAGTCAAAATAATGTAAAAATAGTTTTAAAACACTTCTAGGGTTGCACCCTGCTAATACCTGAAAAATGAGTAAAGGATCATGTATAGAGTAGTCGCAAACTTAAAATGAAACATGACCGATTTAGCATTAACATTGTGATCATTTAGACTATTTCAACAACAGATAAAATAACTCGTCTAAATGCTAAGATTTGTAAAAATAGTTTAAAGACACTCTACAAAGTTCATACTACCATGTTATAGAAAAACATCTTATTTACCACTAGCTTTTCAACTAGATCTAGCTAAATCAAAACCCTTAAGTGTTAACCTTGTGTTTCATCTCACGATTTCAGTAAGCGTAAATTTTATAATGCCACATAAGCTTTTTCAACGATGAATTTAATGTCTCGTCCAAATCCTAAAACTTATGAAATTAGCCCAAGAGTGCTCTCCAAAGTATAGACTACCCTATTATGAAAAGATAATCTCACTTCACGGTGATCTACATATTAATCTTGTTAGTTTTATAACCCTAAGTGTTCACATTTCTGAAGACCGTAATATGAATGAATAAACTTTGAGTATAAATGAGAAATCAATACTTATGAAGTTTGTATCACCAGAACCATCTTAAAAAGCACAAATATATTACCAGTAACTTATCATAACCATTCCAGCATTCCCAGAACAAATTCTTGTGCAATGTTAATTAAGAAATGAATGCTATTCACATACATACATTATACAACAAAGACTAATGTTTAATTCTTTTAATCTAACCAATTTTTGCATCTTGAATTCGTAAATCAAAATTAATAAATTCATTAAAGAGCAATCCCTGTTCCTTGTGAAGAGTTTTATTTGTTCTTGCTATCTATTTTCTTTTTGCCCTTATTGAAGTCTTTTATTTGCTGTATTTCCCGTTGATCGACGTGTAGAACCCGACGTTTCTAACTCCGTCGTTGCCTTCATCAGCCGTAATCCTCGACTTCGTTGTAAACAAGGATTAAGCAAGGCAAGCATCCCTTTGATCATATTGATCCCGGTATTTAATTTTCTTTTGTTTTACTAAACCAATTTATGCATGCGTTTACTTTCTGTAAATTTGCTATTTTGTAGTATTGGTAGTTATACCTGTTGTCTGACGAAACTCCTTTGATAATTATGGATATGTGAACCTTGATAACCATAGATAAAGGATAGACATTACTTAATGTCATCATGGGTATATACGTTCATATTATTCATGCTTAGCCATACTTTAGAATCATCAAGGTAAATGATCAAATCAAAATTGTTTCCTGAAAATGATTGGAAATGACACTGTTGGTTGCTGGTATTTTGATTAAAAACCCAAAATAAAACTATGGTTTTGACGCGGGTGATTATTGGCAATAGCCGGTTGTGCAAAGGGAATTGCACATAGTGTAGGGTGAAGTGTTGCCTGTGTCAGTTTAATGATCGAGCAATGGGACGTTATTGATCCAAGAAATCCGTGCAAACCACAAGTGTTGGGATGGGGCAACCTTAAACCAATTAAGTTACTTGGTTTAACTTTGCATTTATGGAAGGCGGGAGTTAGCATAGGCATTCCTTTCTAGGTTTGCTTGTAGGGGTTTTTACTTACCAATGCAACGGTGTACGCCATGCTATGGGAGAGTTCCGTCATTTCTATGCTCTGAGTTCTTGTAACGTCCCGAAATTTGGCCGAATTTAAATTTTTGGAGTTATTTAAAATTATGAATTATTTAAAATTTATTTGCATTTAATTGAATTTATCTAATTTTTGGGATTTTATTTGGGATTATTTGATTTTAATTTGAATTTATCTTCTTCTTGAATAATTAAATAATATAAAAGCATTTATCAAAAATAAATAAAAATATTTTATTTAGGCTCAAAATGCTCTGAAATATTTTCTAGAATTTTTCGGGTATTTTTAGTGCCCTAAATAATTACTTTGATTTACTAGATTTATTTTATTAATTAAATCGGAAAAATTCGCTTAGCTGCAGTATTGGGCCGAGCCCAGCACTGTGCTTGTGCCGAGTAACCCTAGCGCCGCTGATTTCGCGCCGCACGATCTGCATCGGACGGTCCGCGTCGTCGCTCGCGTTGGCCGTCAGATCTTCGTAACTTCGCCCGCGCTGATCACGCCACGTGTCGAAGGGAACCGAACCGTCGCCCGCCTGTGACCGTGGGATCTTGATCGAACGTCAGCGCCTCTGCCGCGCCATCGCTTATCAAGCGCCGTCAGATCTTCGAGCATCGGACGGCCCGGACGTGTCGCGCCGCATCGGGAGGGAGCACTGTCGCACCGCTGTCGCCTGTTGGCCGACAGGATTAGCGGTGGATTTGCGCGCGCTCCGAGGCACCTCGACGACCATGCTGCGGTGCATTTAACTGGTCCCTTCGCCCCGCTCATTTGGTCTGTTCGCTCGTGCTCTGTCGTGCTCTCTAGCCTCCCCAGTAGCTCGCCGTAGTTGGCAAACATCTCCGCCGTGGTTTCCTTCACCTCCCGTCGTTGTTCGCCGCTCCCCGCCGTCGCCGAGACCCTCACCAAGTTCACCAAGCTGAGGCGCACCCGCTGGGTTACTTCTTCCGACCAAAGACGCACAGAAACGCCGTCGCCCACTGCATCTTCTCCAAGTTTGGTGACCAACGCCGCTTCTTCTTCTCGAGCCGAACTCTCGGCCAATTGCCGATTCCATCGGACGTCCACGGTAACGCCACGTATTTCTCTTCTGTAGCGCTAAGTTTGAATGCTTCGGTTAATGATGGCCATTAGATCTTAATCGGACGATTCCGTTTAGGCCACGTAGGCTTGGCAATAGTGTTTCGCTTGGGTAACGGCAGCCGTCGGATTCTCATCCAACCGGCGACGTTGCGCCACGTCTCCCCCGTAGAGTTGAGTTGATTATGCACGGTAGATCTCGGCCGTTGGATTCTCATCCGACCGTTCTGGTAAGTCCACGATAGGGCCGAGAATAGTAAACCGTCGCGTAATCAGAGTAGATCTCCAATCTAATCACTGCGCCACGAGGCTTAGTAGCAGCAGCAAATACATGGGAACTAACCGACCGCTGGATTTGAATCCAACGGTCGGGAAGAAATGCGCCGTGGCTTGATGCTTCCTCGGCGTGTCGGGCCGAGTGGTCCGTATCGTTGTTCGTGGGGCCCACATGTCGATGTGATGACCCCGCCAGGCCGACGCTATCCGGCCCACCTGTCGCTGGATCGAGAGCGACGTGGCTTATTCCTGTGCTGACACGTGTCGCCGAGGAAATTAATCCGGATTTTCAGTAGGAAAATAAATAAAGAAATTCGGTTATATATTTAATTGAATTTCAGCAAACTTAAAAATGCTATAACTTTTGCATTTTAACTCGGATTTGGGTGATTCCAGTGCCCAAAAATTTGTAAAAATGTAAGCTATTTAATGGTGATTTTTATTTTATTTTTGGTGTTAATATTGCTGTCTGTATTACATATTTATTGTGTGCTTGCTTGTACCGATTAGACTCCGAGTCGCCGGAATTCGCCGAGGGAGAATTCAAGACCCATCGCACTTCGGACCGAGAACCAACTGCTATTTGGAGGCAAGTCATGCTTTGACCATTTTTGCGCCTAGTTTTAAAAGTATATTTTGATTTCCATATCGCATGCTATGTTAAGTACAAATACTATTGGTTAAATTGGGAAATGGTAGCTAAAAGCCAAACTTGTTTATGCCACCTTGATTATAATGAATATATGCCCTGAAATCCTTGTCCACCCTAAGATGTTTAACATGTTGGATGCTAATATGATGCCAACACGGGAGGCTAGACCGTGATTAGTCGCTTAGCCCGCTTATATGCGTTGAATGTCTTTCAAATTGCAAACGAATGTTGACTAAACAATTATGGAACGCATTTTGAAATAATGCAATGATGTCATGAAATGGAATTGAGGGTAGCGACACTGTGGTTCTACTCGTGCAATGAAGTGGGCATTGGCATGTGTTGCAATAATGCAAACGGGTGGGAAATGATTTGGACCGGGCAAGTGGCAAGAAGGCCGTGCATGTGGGCCTGTGGCAACGGGTTGTATGAAAGATTGTGAAGGCTGTGCCGAGAAGTATAAAGTGGATGTCTTGCCCGGGACAATTAAGGACTTAACCTTGCGAGCCTTTGAACCGAGTTCCGTGTACAACCACTTGTCGGAATGGGACGGACCTAGTTAACTAGGTTTCTAACCTCTTCCTTTGAAACCTCGGGGTGACAAAGTGCACACCAAGGCAATCAGGGAAGTGTACTGTACTCTGGCTTGGTACCCATTCAACAGTACTTGCTCTATCTAAACTTCGCTCCGAGTGAGGGAAGTGTTAGAAGGAAGTATCGAAGGGTTCAACGGTTAAATGTTAGTCTCTGAAAGACTTTGTTGCAATCAATCGCTTTGTGTGGTGAGCGATCAGATCCTGTGGGTAAAGTGTATGACCTCTGCAGAGTGTGTGTGTAAATCTATTCGAATAGCGCGTCATGATCGACATTGCTCTTGATAACAAATCAAGGGTTAGATTTTAAAAATAAAAGATGTGGATTGGGTGGATGTGTGCCAAAAGCTGATGAATGAAACTAGGGCTGTGTGCCAAACTCTGGAAAAAAGAATTGAGAAATTAATCAATAATAATATTGGTTTTACTGCTTTTAATCTAATAGGATTACCTATTTAAAAGAAATGCTACTTTAAGCAAAATAACCAATTAAGCCTTTCCTTTGGACTAAGCCATGCATGTAGTAATAGAACTGCATTGTGCATGACTTGTTGAGTATGTTGTATACTCACCCTTGCATCGACAAAAACCTCAGAAGAAGAAGCTGTGCCAGCTTGGGAGGAGGAGTTTATCGAAGGCCAAGAGGACTAAGGGGTTGAGCCGCACTCAGTAGCCTGTGGATATGAAGGGTTCATTGTTTTACTTTTGCTTCCGCTGATAAACTTGTGCTACTTTACTATTAATCGCCCTGCGCGGCGAATTGATGTAAGGCGACCATAAGGTCACGTAACTCGTTATTATTTATGCTTGAAGTACTTTATTATTAATTCCGTTGTGTATGATTGTGGTACTTCAACCTGTTTATCCTGTGTGTACTAGCGTGATCCTGGACTAGTACAGAATACACAGAGTGTCCGAATCCGTAAAATTCAGGGCACGACAGTTCTCTTCCCATAGTATGGGTTAACGTCCTGGGCTGGTGCGAAGTTAACCCAGATAATGTAAATGTTTTCGTCATGAACATTCTGGCCGCCCGCCAAAGAGGGGTGGGAAGCATGCGGCAAAATGAAAAGGCCATGACTTGTGGGTAAAGTTGTACACCTCTGCAGAGAATAAATCTAATCGATTAGCCACGCCCGCGGTCATGGGCATTTGGTGAAGTCATTCCAATGCTAAACTTTGGTATTTTTTGAAAATGGATTTTGGTTTGAACTTGTTTAGCAACTGTGCTTTATGTCAAAGGGCCGACATTGATGGATTTCAGGATTTGGATTATTCGTCGCTCACGTCATAGAGGACTGTGAGTGTTACTTATACTTTACTTATTTGTTATCAATTAAACTTGCTCTTATAAATTCCGTTTGCGAACAACTTGATTTTCAAATTCAATTTTGCTTTATGCAAATTA